>OY728141.1:453658319-456158319 GCA_963277665.1 Viscum album | reverse complement strand
ATTTGAATTTTTATATAAACACATGTCAATATTTTGAGGGTTTTACCTTTTAAAAAACCTCTTTTCTCATTCCCTCAACATGAATAATAATAATTTAATTACTAAAAAATCTATGTTTAAAATTTTGAAAAATGTATTCCATATTTGGAACTAGTGGGTCAAAAATATGTTAATATATTAATACTATTTTTTAGATATTATGAATAGTAATTATGGTATTTTTTATTTAACATTATTAAAGGAAAATCAGGTAACTTAAGTAACAAATTAATATTATAATGACAATAATACTAGACTAAAACTACCAAAATCTTGTTGGATAATTATAAATCGACTATTAACACTTTAATATATCAATTGAATCATTAAATTGAATTTTTCCATGAAAATAATACAAATGTTATTAAAATGAAATAAAGGGACATGAACACGTAAAAATTTCACACTCTTATTTCTTATAAGTATAATAATTTTTATATAGTGATGACCATGATAAAACCTAAATAATAAATATTATACAGAAATATAATGAATTTTTATACATAATTTTAATTTATTTATAATTTTTGGATAATATATTGTAACCTTAATGGTTTATACAATGATGATGCAAATGTTTTTTAATTTATGGAAAATCAATAAACAAATTTTTATTAAAATGATAATATCCATTAAATGAAGAAAAAAATTGAATCAATATTATTGGTTGAGTATATATTGAACATAATCATCTATGTAACATTTTATTGACTTTTTTAAAACACATATAATGGATTTTGACAATTATAATATTTTATTTAAAGTAGAGTCTAATTTTTCACTTACATATTTTTTTAAAACATATCATTTTAAATACAGGGTTAAAAATATATATATTGGTCAATAAATCCACTACGAGAAGCTAGAAAATTTACTTTCACCATGTTATTTTCTTTTTAATTTTTAGGGAAGAAATATTTATTATAACACCCCGACCCCAGTTACCCACAGTTTTTTCCCTAATACATAACATTGGCATGATCACAAAAGATCAAGTCTCGAAAGACCGATTAGTTTAGTAGCCTTGGAAACAGTAGATACATTCATTAGTCTTACATTACATGATAAAGTAAAAAACGACAACAACATAGTATCCATAGTCCACACTCATATCCCCTCAGACTGTCCCTACAGGTCAGTCATAAAATACTTCTTCATATCCTAGGAAAAATTAAACATAGAAAGGGGTGAGTTCAGATGCTCAGTAAGGATAACAATATAGAAGAAACTTTTATAAATAAGAATAAATATTTAAGGAAATATATAAGACTAAAAAAAGCCTTTTAAACTTGAACTTTCACATAATATGGAAAAGATAAAATCAAATAATTCTATTTACTTACTCAAATGGATATTCTACTAGTGGAATAATTACAGGCAATATCAATAACCACTTTCATAATGATGGAATTCATAATGCCAGACTTTCATAACCACATAGTCAATGCCTTGTGCCAAGACTACAAATAATATTTTTTCAAGGAATTTTTTCAAGACACTGGTTTGTCTCATGGGACCCAGCGATGTATCGAGGAGATATAGCAGGCTCTATCTGTCACTTACTAAGACCAATGCATTCCTCATATGAACTGGTTTAAACATAACATAAACATTCATATTAAAACTAACATACAAAATGTCAATTCATTATCCATAAACCATGAATGGTATAAAAATAACACATCCACAGTCAAACATATCTCAAAACATTCAATACAATATGGAAGTTTTTTATCATAATAAATCAACTTCAAACAAGCTTAAAATCCATCAAAGGATGTGGACATAGATGAAATCAAAACTATTTTAGATAAATATCTCTTTTTTGAAATCATTTAAATATCACACAATTATAAAATAAAACATTAACTTTAAAAATATTTTTAGAATATTGTAAGGGAAGCATCAATGATTTTATAACAGCGGAACATAGGCACACCTGCCGTACAAGTTAAAAAAGACATTCTTACCTTAATTTTGTCGAAAAGGTTCAAAAGGACCTTGTTTGGAAAATAAGGGAAATATTCCTTTATAAAAGTCTTATAAAAATTAAAAAAAGGGTATAAATTACTTTAAACTATATCCTATAAAATATTAATAAGGTTTTGAAATACGTTTTTAAGAATCATGAATGCGGATGATAAAGAGGTCTTAGTAGATAATTACATATATACAACCTCAGATAATGAAGATATTTTAAACCTAACCATTACATATAATTTTCCTTGGTTGAGGGTATTTTAACCTCTTGTATAATGGTGAAATAATTGATATTAAATTATACAATAATAATATACATTAATATGATATCATATATGATATTTTAACATTGCATTGTTAATAATATCTTAGTATTATCGTCGTTTCGGGTGTTAAAAAATTCGTTTTCCTTTATATTCATAATAATGTGAGTCATATTTGTTATGTATGGAATGTATATTATTAATATATAGAATTATATAAAGTCTTTAAACTTATTTTTAATCATCTAATGAAAATTAGTCTTAAATGGATACGATGGGGAATGAATCTCATCGCGTTCGTGGAGACGGTAATCCGTACGTATGCACGAGTGACAATATCATTATTTTTATATTAAAATAATATATAACTATATTGTATATCATACATATAGAATCATAATCATGTTTTGTTTTTTATTTACATCAATTACACATCATTATTATACCCATCCAGATAATAATGTAATTTATGACAATTACACCACGATGTGGAGATGGTAAGTCATACTTATGCACGTATGGTGACATGTCATTCAAAGGATGGATAGAATAATGAATTTTGGTTGTAAAATATTTATAATAACATTATTGTATATATAATATACTAGAGATATTTTTTTTATAATGGAAAAAACAATGAAAAAGGAAGTGGAAGAGGAAAGGAACTTGAAAGAGGTGGTGAGATATTTACCTCTTCTTCAGGTTCTTTCTTTTGATTTGATCAAAAGGGATTCTTAGGATGTCTTTCTGACTAAAGGAAGTACACTAGGATTAATAGAGTACAATTGAGAGGTTATTTGGGTAGAGGTTGGCCGAGCCAAATTGCTTTGAAGATTTGAATTATAGTGAAGGGGGATTCCCTTTTATAAGAGGGGTGAGGGGAACCTTAGGAAAATATAGAAATATTATTTTATAAATAAATAATTTTCGGTTTATAATGGATAAAAAATATATTATTTAAAGGATAATGTGGGTATTAGTTGAAAACCACTAAAAAATAGGTTTTAGATAGGTTTGGGTCACTATATTAAATTTATCTTTTAGATTTAACTATTATTTAAATAGTTTGACATTTTCCTTGTCTCTTTGTATTTTTATATTATATGGTTAATAAACATACTATATACTTCCATGAAAACCCCAAGTGCTTCATTAATGAGAAAACTTTTATTATTTATGTTTTATTTTCCAAACCTTATATTTTTATGAATATAATATCAATTAATAATATAATTTTTTTAAAAAAACTCTTTTATGTCAATTTTGACACCATTTGGTATTTTATTTTTCCTAAATTCACAACAGAAGTATTGATTCGAAACAAATTCATAAAACTAATGCTAATATTTCATACTAACCTAGAAAATTATTTTAATTCATAAGAAGTCTCAAATTACATTTATTTAGATATTTATAATATCAATTATTTTAATATTTCATTAATTAGGTAATTATTGCATCATCATTGTGTCATTAATAAATTAAATTATTTAATGTCTAAAAAATATAAATAAAATACCATTATGTAGGAAATATTTTTATCTCTCTAATGAATATATATAGTCGAATTTATCTTATGTTTAAACTTATATTAATAATGTTTTAGTTATTAAACATTGATTTTAACTCTTTGAACTCTTCTTTGAATTAAATAATAATAAGTGTCCTAATCTAATATAACTTGACCAAAGAGGTTTTTATTTTATTCCTAAGGTTGTTTTGGGTCGAAATATACTTATACAATAGAATTAGTACATGTTTTATGGTAATAATAATATCATTTTACCCTTAATTACCCTATTTACTTTTAACCGTGGTAAATAAAAATAAAACTTCATTGTTCACCAAATATTTTTTTTATCTTATTGAACCACATTTTACTTAAGGATCACAGCCGTGTCTCTCAAATTTTTGAAATTACACTCACAGAAGAAGTAAGATTAAGTTTTATGTGAATTTTCAAATTCTCTTAAGAGGTGGGTAATAGACGTTGAAAAGTTCAATAAAACTTTTATATATCTAAAATTATTATAAACTGACTCCAATGAATTAAAATGAACTTATGTAGGTATTATGTACCTATTTTTACCTAACATAAATTTAAATAAAATGAATAAATATTTAAATAAAAATACGGTTTTAATCTATAACTCAGTGTTTTTCACTATTTATCAAAAATTGAAAATTTTCAGAAAAATACCAAAAATTCACCCTAAGCTAATTTCGATATTCCAAATCCAAAAATGAAGTCCATTTTTAAAGATAAAATTTATAAAATTTTAAAAAGTGGGTATTAATATTCATAATGGCTATTTTGATTGGTTATGGTGTGTTAGAACTTGAAGTTTTGTACAACACACGCTACTGTATTATTCAAAGAGAAGCATATTGTGGAAGATTAGGGTGTTACATTATCCCCTCCAATAAATAATTTCTCCCTCAAAATTTCAAGAATATTACTACATAAAAAGACTTGGGTGGTTCTTTATCATAAGTTCCTCAGGTTCCCACGTTGCCTCTTCCATCTTATGGCCTCTCCATGGAACTTTGACGAGACGAGTCGTCTGGTTTCTCAACACTTGTTCTCTTGTATCAAGAATCTTGACATGCTCTTTGCAATAAGATAGATCGGGTTTTAGTTCTAATACCTCATAGGTGAGTACATGTGTTGGGTCAGGCATGTATTTTCTCAATAGTGATACACGGAACACCTTGTGATCTTTGGAGAGACTTGGCGGCATTGCCAACTAGTAAACTACAACCCCAATTCGTTCTATAATTCTGAAAGGTCTGATGTAACTGGGAATCAATTTTCCCTTCATACTGAAACGTATAACACCCTTACATGGAGATACCTTCAATAAAACATAATATCCTACCTGAAATTCTAAATCCTCCATTCAGTTATCATCATTGATCTTCTGCCTACTTTGTGCTGCTTTGATGTGGTTTTAGATTACCTTCACCTTTTCCACTATTTCTTTCACAAGTTCTGGGCCTATGAGTTTTCTTTCACCTACATCATCCCAACAGGTTGGTGTGCGACTTCTCTTTCCGTATAACGCTTCACATGGTGTCATCTGAATACTTGAATGGAAGCTATTGTTATAGGAGAATTCTACCATTGGTAAATATTGATCTTACATACCTTGAAAGTCAAGTGAGGATGATCTAAACATGTCTTCTAAGGATTGAATAGTCCATTAGGATTGTCCATCAGTTTGGGGGTGGTAGGAAGTCCTCAAATAAAGATCTATATCCAGTGATTTCTAAAGGATTTTCTAGAATATTGATGTAAAATGGGGATCAGAGTTAGAAACAATCGATAGTGGTACTCCACGAAGTCTTACAACTTCATTAATATATAGTCTTTCTAAACGTTCAAGTGGTAAATCTTCTCCTATAGCAATAAAATTTGATGACTTGGTAAAACGACCAACAATGACCCATATTGCATCGTTTCTTCTAGGAGTCTTTAGTAGTCCCATGACCAAGTCCATCATAATATTATCCCATTTCCACTCAGGTATGGAAAGAGTTTGCATGACTCCTCCATGATGTTTCCTTCTAGCTTTCACTTGATGACAAACCATACATCTTGACACAAAATCATCAATCTCTCTCTTCATGAAGTCCCACCATAAATATTCCTTCAAATCTCTATAAATTTTGGTGCTCCCAGGGTGTATATAGAAATTATAACTAGGAGCATCATCCAAAAATTCCCTTTTTAGATCAGGTATATCGATAACACAAAGTCTCTTCCGAAATTTCAAAATTCCATCTTCATAAAAAAAAAGTCACTCAAACTCCCATTATTCACAACTTTAATCTTTTTTTGAAACACTTCATCATCAGTCTAAGAACTATTTATCCTTTCTAGTAAAGATGGTTTGGAAACCATTTGAAAAATTATTGATGTTTCCCCTTCCATGGTGATTCCCATATCCATCTTTACTAGATCCATGTATATAGGATCCTTTACAACTCTCATCTTGTTCAAAACTCCATGATCCTTTCTACTCAAAGCATCTGCCACCTTATTTTCCTTCCCCGAGTGGTAGTCTATAGTTCAATCATAATCCTTGAGTAGTTCAAGCCATCGCCTTTGCCTCATGTAGAGTTCTTTTTGTGAGAAAATATACTTTAAACTCTTGTGATCAGTATAAATCTCACATTTTTCATTAGAGAGATATTGTATCCAAATATTCAAAGCAACGATTATAGCTGCTAACTCAAGATCAAGAGTAGGATAGTTTTTATCAAGATTTTTCACATATTGTGATGCATAGGAAATAACAATATCATTATGAATAAGGACAAAACCAAGTCCTTTCTTCAATGCATCATTATAAATAATGAACCCATCATTCCCTGATGGTATAGTCAATATAGGATCATTGACTAATATTCTCTTCAGTTCTTCAATACATTCATCACACTCTTTTGTCCAAACAAACATAAACCATTTTCGTTTGAGCTTCGTTAATGGGTTAGCCAACCGTGCAAAATTCTGGACGAAATATTGATAATAACCAGCTAAACCAATAAAACTGCATACCTCAGTTATACTTATCGGTGCTGGCCATTATTGGATTGACTTGGTATTTGAAGGATAAATGGAAATTCCATCCTTAGAGAAAATATGGAAAAGAAAACAAATGTTCTGAAGCCAGAATTCACATTTTCTAAAAATCCCATATAATTCATGTCTTCTAAGAGTCTTGAGGATAATGCACAAGTGATTTTCATAATATTTGTAGCTTTTTGAGTATACAAAGATATCATCAATAAATACCACTAAAAATTCATCAAGATATTCCTTGATAACTATATTCATTAGATCCATAAAGATAGAGGGTGAATTTATCAATCCAAAAGGCATTACTGTAAACTCGTAATGCCCGTAACTGGTTTGAAATGTTGTCTTCGGAATTTCTTCCATCTTCACGCACAACTGATGGTATCCATATCGAAGTTAAATCTTTGAATGGTATTAAGATCCATGCAGTTGGTCAAATAAATCATCAATGCGAGGTAGGGGATACTTGTTCTTTATTGTTATAGCATTGATCTCCCTATATTCAATGCACAAACTCATAGATCCATCTATCTTCTTAAAGAAAAGGGCAGGTCCTCTGCATGGAGAAACACTAGTGTGAATAAATCCCTTATTACTCAATTCCTCTAGTTGATTATTTAGTTCCACTAATTCCACAATGTCTATTCTATAAGGGGTCTTCGATATGGGCCTTGAACTAAGAATTAAATCAATTGAAAACTCAATTTCTCGTCTTGGAGGATGTCCTGGTAAATACTATGGAAACACATTAACATATTCTTTCCCAATAGGTACATCTTCAATTTGAACATTATTTTCCTCACCCACTATAATTTAATTCTCATCCTGCCCAATAATTGAATTTAGTTGAGCTACTGGGGGTGGATCTAGATAGGAATTAGGTGGTGATGATTATTCTCTAAAGATAAGGTGTTCTTTATCATCATCATCAAAAATCATAACCTCCTTCTTCTTACAATAAATATTTGCATCATGGTTCAAAAGACAATCCATACCAAGGATTATATCAAATTAAATCATTAGTATAACGATGAGATCAACAGATAAAGAACATTTATATGCTATAATGGGAATAGATTCATAGAACGTTGTTGTGATGATACTTCCCTTAAGAGTTTTGACTAACAACTCCCTTGTTAAATCTAATTGAAAATATCTAATTTTCTTAGAAAACTCGGAAGATATGAAATAATGAGATGATCCAAAATCAAATAAAGCATTTTCTAAACTTGAGGAAACCATTAAATTACCTACCACCACGTTTTTTGGAGCTTCTACCTCAGTAGTAGTGATAACATAAGCTTGGCCTTGATCCCATGTCCTTTTCTAATATAAGTTCCCATAATTCTTATGACAATCATTTGAATAATGTCCCATATCCCTAAAATTATAGCAAGGAACATCAGTAGCTTCTTTTTTCCCCTAACAATCACGATCTTGGTGGCCTTTTTCACCACACTTTTAACAGACTCTCATTCCCTTCAAACAAGTACCAGGGTGTTTCTTCCCACATTTACTACATGATGGATATTTAACTTTTCTATTCTTCCCCTTATTTCCATTTACAGAGTGTTCAAAAGATCTCTTATTCTCTTGATTTTTTTAAAGTCATAAGACTTATAGAATTCTTTTTCTATCTTGATATCACATGAGACAATATCTTCGTATGAAGAGAACGATTGTGAGACTAATACTCGACGGAAAATGGATTTAACCTATTAATTAAACGAATGATCTTACTTCTTGGGTTACGTATATAATCTTCATCATGCCACTCTAACCTTGTAATGTTAGCCTCATATTTTTCAACATTTGCATCCTCCTTTTTCCTTAGACTCAGAAATTCCCTTTCCATATCTTCTCGATGGTCATGAGGAAAGTATTTTTCTAAGAAAAGCTCTTTAAACTTCCTCTATTCCATATTTGATACTTTATCATCTTTCTTTGTGTTTTGAATCAATGACCACCATTAATCAGTATCTCTAGTGAGGTGGTAAACTGCCATGACAACTTTTTTGCCTTTCGCTACTCCCCAAGGTGTGGAATATTTTCTCGAAGGAATTTATCCATTTCTCATCTACTAATGGATTTGTACTCCCATTGAATGTTGGTGGTTGTTTCCTCATGAAGTGGTCTAACATTGATCCTCTATGTTGTGGATAAGGGTGCTCTATACGGGTAAGGTTATTATTCATAACTTGAGTGAGTTGTCCTAGTATAGTGATAAGATGATCAGCACTATTTTTGTCACCAGCTCCACTACAATTATCTTGAGCAGGATGTAAATCTCTACATGGAGTGCGTGCATTGATACAGTTTTCATTCCTTCCACTATGTTCCATTTCTAAACAATGGCATAAAATAAATTAGTTTATGAATCGAAATACATAATTCCAAACTTTTAAAACACTTAACATAAATTGAACAATTTATGGATATAATTCATAATCATAAAAAATGTTTTCTCTGAGTAAGTATATACTCATAAACCCTGCATAATGGGTTGTAAATAAAATGATAATTATCATAAGCATATCGCCCGAGAGTGTTGTAACCAAGAGTGCAGTAAGGCTTGTTGTCGTGCACCAGTTCCCGTTTGAATCTATCTCAAAGTGGTGTTTTTTGGGTTTTACTACTTGGTAAATCTGTGTCAGAGCAACCTCTACTTGCTCGTATCTAGGAAGGAATTTATTTCTTGGAAAACTCACAAAATATCTAAAATAGAAAAATTCTAGGATGTTCTTATATACTATTCCTCAAATTTTATAATAGGGATAAGTGTTATAATCAGAGTTTATCTAAATCTTGCTTCCATGGTTTATACTAAACATGCTCTAATACCAACTATAATGCCCCGACCCTAGTTACCCAGATTCGGTGGATTATTACATAAAATTGGAATGATCACAAATTATCTAGTCTTGAAAGACCGATTAGTTTAGTATCCTTGGTAACAATAGATACATTCATAAGTCTTACATAACATGATAAAGTGAAAAACTAAAACAACATAGTCTCCATAGTCTACACTCATATCCCCTCATACTTTCCTCGCAGGTTAGACAGGAAATACTTCTTCACATTCTGGGAAAAATAAATAATAGAAAGGGGTGATCTCAGATGCTCAGTAAGGATAACAATATAGAAGAAACATTCATAAATAAGAATAAACTTTTAAGTAAACGTATAAGACTAAAACAAAAGTATTTTAAACATGATCTTAGGAATAATAGTTCAAAGGTAAAATCAAATAATTCCATTTACTTACTCACATGGATATTCTACTAGTTGAATAATCACATGCAATATCAATAGCCACATTCATAATGATGGAACGCATAATGCCAGACTTTCATAACCACATAGTCAAGGCCTTGTGTCAAGACTAAAAATAAGATTTTCTTAAGGAATTGTTCCAAGACACTAGTTTTTCTTATGAGACCTACCGATGAATCAAGGAGATATAGTGGGCTCCACCCATCACTTACCACGTCCAATGAATTCCTCATATGAACAGGTTAAAACATAACATAAACATCCGTATTAAAAATAGCATATGAAATGTCAATACTTTATCCATAAACCATGAATGGTATAAAAATAACACATCCACAGTCAAAAAAATCACAAAACCTTCAATATAATATAGAAGTTTCATATCATAATAAATCAACTTCAAATAAGCTTAAAATTCATCAAAGGATGTCGACATAGAAGAAATCAAAACTATTTGAGAGAAATATCTCTTTTTTGAAATCATTTAAAAGTCACATAATTATAAAATAATACATTTATTTTGAAAATATTTTTATAAGCTTGTACGGGAAGCTTCGAGGATTTTATAATGGAGGAAAATAGCTACCCTTCACTATAAGTTAAAAAAGACATTCTTACCTTAATTTTGTCGAAAAGGTTAAAAAGGACCTTGTTTGGAAAACGATAGAAAAAGACCTTTATAAACATATTTTAAAAATTAAAACAAGGGTATAAATTAATTTAATAAATAGTCTATAAAATAGTAATAATGTTTTGAAATAAATTTTTAAGAAAACATGGATGTGGATGATAAAGTGGTCCCGGTAGATAAATAGAAATTAACAACCTCAGATAATGATGAGATTGTGAAATTAACCATTACTTATACTTTTCCATGGTCAAGGGTAGGTTAACCCCCTCTATAATGGTGAAATATTTTCTATTAAATTATACAAGAATCATATACATTAATATTATATCATATTTGATCTTTTAACATTGCTTTGTTAATAATATCTTAGTATTATCATCGTTCTGGGTGTTAACAGATTCGTTTTCCTTTATATTCTTTATTATGTGAGTCATATTTGTTATCGATGGAATGTATATTATTCATATCCAGAAATTTATCAAGTCTTTAAACATTATTTTTAATCATCTAATGAAAATTATACTTAATTGAACATGATGGGGAATGAATCTCATCGCGTTCGTGGAGACGGTAATCTGTACTTATGTACAAGCGACAATATCATTTTTTGATATTAAAATAATATATAATTGGATTGTATATAATACATACAGAATCATTATCATGTTATATTTATTATTTACATAAATTACACATCATTATTATACCCATCCAAATAATAATGTATTGATTAACAATTACACCATGACATAGAGACGGTAAGCCGTATGTACGCATGTGTGGTGACATGTCACTCAAAGGATGGATAGAATAATGAATTTGGTTGTAACATATTTACAATAACATAAAAGTATTTAGAAGATACTAGATTTATTATTTTATAATGGAAACAACAAAGAAAAAGAAAGTGGAAGAAGAAAGGAACTTGAAAGAGGTGGTGAGATATTTACCTCTTCTTTGGGTTATTCCTTTTGATTTGATCAAAAGGGATTCATAGGTTGGATTTTTGGATAATGTAATCCCTATAGGATTATAATAGTACATTTTATAGGGTATTTTGTCAGAGTTTTTCTGAGCCAAATGGATTTGAAGATGTGAATTATAGAGAAGGGGAACTTCTCTTTTATAAGAGCGGTGAGGGGCACCTTAGGAAAAGTTAGAAATATTATTTTTTAATAAAATAATTTTAAGTTTGTAATTGCTCCAAAATAGATTATTTAAATGATAATGTGGGTATGGGACGAAAAACACTCATCCAATAGGGTTTAGATAGGTTTGGGTCACTATATTAACTTTATTATTTAGTTTTAACTCTTAGTTAAATAGTTTGACATTTACCATGTCTCTTTGTATTTTTATATTATATGTTTAATAAAATTACTATTTACTTTCAAAAGAAACCTAAGTGGTTCATTAATGATACACCTATAATTTTAAAAGTATTTTGGCCAATCCTATGATTTTTAGGAATATAATATCAATTAATAATATAATATGTGTTTTAAAAACTCTTTTATGTCAATTTTGACACTATTTGGTATTTTGTTTTTTCTAAATTCATAATAACATTATTCCTTCGAAACAAATTCATCTAACCAACCCTAATATGTCATATTAACCTAGAAAATTAGTGTAATTCATAAAAAGTTTCAAAATACATCTATTTTGATATTTATAATATCAATTATATTAATATTTCATTAATTAGGTAATTACTGCATCATCATTGTGTCATAAATAAATTAAATTATTTAATGTCTAAAAATTATAAATAAAATACTATTATCTAGGAAATATTTTTATATTTATAAATAATATTTATAGTCGAATTTATCTTATGTTTAACCCTATATTAATAATGTTTTGGTTATTAAACATTGATTTTAAATCTTTTAACTCTTCTTTGAATTATATAATAATAAGTGTCCTAATATAATCCAAGTAGACCAAAGTGGTTTATATTTTACACCTAAGGTTGTTTTTGGTCAAAATATACTTATAAAGTAGACTTAGGACATGTGTTAGGATAATAATAATATCATTTTTACCTTTAATTACCCTATTTACTTTTAATAGTGGTAAATAAAAGTAAAAAGTTACTATTCACCAAAAAATATTTTCATCTTATTGAACCACATTTTATTTACTGATATCAACCATGTCTAAAATATTATTCAAATTTCCCTCACAGAAGTGGTAAAATTATGTTTTATGTGAATTTTCAAATTCTCCTAGGAGGTGGGTAAAAGATGGTGAAAAGTTCAATAAATTTTATATATATATAAAATTATTATAAACTGACTCCAATGAATTAAATTGAACTTATATAAGTATTATGTATATATTTTGACTTAAAATAAATTTCAAAAAAATAAAAAATTATTTAAATAAAAAATTTGTTTTAAACTATATCTTAGTGTTATTCACTATTCATCAAAAATTGAAATTTTTCAGAAAAATATCAAAAATTCACTCTATGCTAATTTTGATATTCCGAATGCAAAAATGAAGACCATTTTGAAAGAT
This sequence comes from Viscum album, assembly GCA_963277665.1. NCBI lineage: Eukaryota > Viridiplantae > Streptophyta > Magnoliopsida > Santalales > Viscaceae > Viscum > Viscum album. The sequence goes on along the minus strand of OY728141.1, from coordinate 456,145,022 downwards.
AAAATTTATAAAATTTCAAAAAGTGGGTATTACTATTCATAACGACTAGTTTGATTGGTTGTGGTTTGTTAGAACTCGAAGTTGCGTACAACACACACTACTTTATTATTCAAAGAGAAGCGTACCTTGGATGCTTGGGGTGTTACATTTATTTAAAATAATTAATCAGAATTCAAGTAGTAATTATTTTATTAAAGGAAATATCAAATGAATGATATTGAAAATATTAAAAATAAATCTATTTTCATATAATTATTATTTCTAATGAATTTTATAGATTATCTTGACCACTTAGGGATATAATAAAATATTTTTCAAGGATATCATATTATCTTTATATTTCAAAAAATCTAGTAAAGGAATATTGTCATAATTGATAGTATATGTTTTTTTTCAAAATAATGTTTTGTTAAATTATTTAGAAATATTAGAAATCTTAAAAAATGCCAAATAATAATAATATTCTTGAACATATTCAAAATTAGTCATTTATGGTTTAGTTAGCATAAAATATGTAAAATCAAAACATTTATTATTTGAAATGTTTTTTCCATTGTAAAAAATAAAATCGTTAAATAAGGATTAATTATAAAGGATAAGTTTTAAATTGACATAAATACATCTCTACATATTATTAGTTTTTGAGATTTTAATATTTTAGTATAACATATTCTAATATATCTTATTTTGGAGTTATTTGGATTTAATTTGAAATTATTATAAATTATTAGTTACAGAAATTCTAAAAGTTTCGCTCACCTCAATTATAAAAAGGCACCTCCTCCCTCAAATATTCTCACCCCTTTGAGGCATGAAGGTCAAAAAAACTTTTTAAATTTCAATTATAAACATCCCTATTCACATTCTAGTGCTACTGGTCTTGTCAAAATATTAACTCCGGTGTTTCTAAGAGGAGATTTAGAGAGTGATCGTCAAAGAAGTGGTAACATCCCTATCAACTTTTCAAAATACATTATTCATATTATTCCTATTTTAATATTTTTCTCATTATAATATAATAAATCCATTATTAATTGTATGGTGTGATTTTATTCTGGTTATTTAATAAGCATATTCCACCTTATATCACTCCAATGAAAAAAACCAAATCACTATGCATGCATACGTACGACCTACCATCTCCACACTGTGGTGTACTCTATTTTCCAACATAGAGGTATTTGGATAGGTAAAATGATGGATATAATATAAATATACAATTATTATAAAATTATAGTTATTCTAGAAATAAAATATATACCTTTCACTTTCATAATTATTACTATTAAGGAAATGGTACTAATACTTGTGCATACGTACAGACTACCATCTCCACAATGCGATCAAATTCATCTTCTGTGTTCACCATTAATGAATGATTAATAAAATTTACATAATGAATAAATATTATATATAATACCTTAATTACATTATTTAAATAATATTACTATAACATATGATGAATATGTTGGAATTATATGATTAAACATGCTTAAAAAAGATGAAACAACTAACACCCAAAAGAATAGTAAAAATAAAATATTATTAAACTGGTGATAATATTATAATATATTATATCATAAATATAAATATGGTTCCTTAATAAGATAATAACATTATCTAATTATTTATAAAGGATTTTGGGATATGTAAAAAGGAACCCGGCCCTAAGGTATGGGAATTTCTTCTCATTTTTTATTTCTTTGACATACATGCCATATTAACCACTCATTTCTTTTGTGTGGTGTAAATACTACACATGAATTTTCTTTGTATCTTATTATATTTAATTTATTTATATTTACATATACATTTTATTCTCTCTATATCATGGATTTTCATGGATCAAAAGTTTAAAAATGAGTATGGTAGTTTTTATCTCAATTTTTCATTCTTTGAGATACGTGGTTTATTATGAGGATAGGTTCTTATCGGAGGTGTATATACTGCCATTTAACATGGTATGTGAGTAATATCATTATTTTTATGATATTATATGATCCTTTTATTTTTATTACTTCTTGGGGATTTTGATTCAAATTATTCAAAGAGGAGTGGGACACTTTCAAATGTTTGAAGATTATTTACATCAAGAAATAATTTTAAAAGATCACTTCAGCTCATTTTCATAGAAAATGAAATCAAAAAAATGTTTCATGTTCTAATGTGTTCCATTATATATTTTAAAATCAATTTTCAAAGAAGAATGTTACCAGAAAAGTTTTTTTATAGAAATAAATTTTCAATGAAAAATGGATATTTTCCTCAAGAACTATTTTAAGAAGTTCTCTCAAAATTATTTTCCAACATAGAAAAGGTTATTTTATATTGCTTATGTTTTATTTGGGATATTATCTAATGATACCATTATTATGATTTATTATAACAGTTTAAATTTTTTTATTGGTAATTATGAATTTGGTTTCTTTTCCATTAGTTATTCTATGGTTACATGTTTTATTAAACTTATTTCCTTTCATGGGTTGCAAATGTTCTATGTTCATATAACTCATGTATAAATGGTTTAATTATGAGATGGTTGGTACCTATATCTCCATCCAATTCATTAGGTAATGATTTATATCTCATGATATATATATATAAATGTAAATAATAATTAATTTGGTTTAGTAATATAGGGCTGAAAGGGAAAGTATATACAGTTCACTAATACATGGCTGGAATAAAGAGTGAACTCTATTCTGTATTAGAATTTTTCATTTATGATGGCCATGGAATAGATTCCATGGATACTATGGAAATCATATTATGTGTTTATTTTTCATCAAAAAATTTCTTTTCTTATTCATATGTTATGATTTCTTGGCTTATGTTCTTTATTTCCTTATGATTTGTGCCTTATAAATATACAATCGGTATTCCATGACTCAGGTTTTTGATATTCTATATGTAGTCTATCTTATTTTACTTTTTTGATCATGTTCTAAAACTCTTATGTTCATGTTTATGCTTACATATCTCTCTTTTTTACCCTTATTGAGCATTTTAGACCACCCTTTCTTATGTTTGTTTTCCCCATGTTAAGAGGAATTTTGTTAATTGTGTTTTTTCTAGAATAATATCACATGGATTATTTTGATGGCCTAATATGAAGTAATAAATTCTTGAAATAGTGGTATATATCTTGTTTCTTTAGAAAATAGTTTTTTATGAACCAAAGTTTCTAAGAGTCTATCCTAATCTCTAAAACACTAATCATAATGGGTCATTGGGTATGTAAGTGATACATTATTTCTGTTTGATTTTATAAATACATATAAAAATGAAGTGTCACATTTTAAAATTTTATGTCTATAGTAACAAATCGATATGTGTGGATTATGGCCTATTACATATTCCATAAACATCCCACTAATTTTAGTTAACCATTTATTTAATGAACTATGATCTAAGATATTATAAATAATTATTGTATCAGGGGTGAGTAATCTACATCCCTTATATTTCACTTGATTCTATTTAACCATTTTATTTGAAAAAACCCTTGTTAAAATGGTCAAAGGGTAATTTTAATTACAAATCTAAAGCATAAGGGTCGTGGAATATAAGATACATACCCCAAGGAGGTTGTTAGAGTTGAGGTGAAGAACCTGTAATGGTTTTTGTAAATGCATAGTGACTATCCAATTTATGGAATTAGGTTCAACATAATTAATTTCATATTATAAGGGTGAAACATGAAAAATATGGTGATCATAAAGAAAACATATTTTATTAAGTGATGATTCATTAATGTAAAATCCATGAACTCTAAAACACATATTAACAACACTAAACTCGTCTCTTCCCTATCTATGAATTCATTTGAATTTTGTGGTAACATATTAATAGAAAAACACCCTGTAAAAAGGAAATATGATCTCACATTAAAATATCATTCAATACATCTAATTAAAACTAGGAAAGTAGGAAGAATGAATCATAAAATTGATAAGGGATTCAAATGAGATAAAATTTGAGTAATTCCAAGCATAGAAAAAACATATATAAACATTCCTCTGAGGGGAGGATGAGATTTACATATGTGGGAGGCTACTGTACCATTTGAGGTAGTAAAATGATAGGAGAAATGTTACGGATTGTAGTTTCAAAGGGTTATTTTCACCCCCATTAAATGGTTAATATGGTAAGGCTACCCAATTTGTCCAAACTATACACCAACCATACGAATACACTACATTAGTGGCACAAACCATGTTCACTTAGTGCAGAGTTTGACATATAGTGCCCAATCTATGTGTTATATTTTATAATTATTTTCATAACACCCAACGTGGATACTTTATGGGAAGCTGTGAAATTTCCACCTCTCTTGAAGCTGAGATGTTGAGTTTAATTCAGGCTATTACTTTCTCAAAGCACCTTAAATGGAACTACCTCTGGATAGAAAGTGACTCGATGACCATCATGAAAGCGATTTGAAATGGCATAGCACACATCATTGGGCTAGTTAGAACCCTATGGATGGATTGCACCTACTCACTTAATGATCTCAATTATATCATCACAAATGGTAATTGCGATGCGAACATGGTTGTAGATGTCCTTCCCAACATGTGATTAACCAATGAAATTACCTGGTTTGAAGACCTCCCTTTTTATCTTATTCCCTCACATGGAAAAGATTTTAATATGATTCTGTATTTTTGACTCTGGTAATCCCCCTTTTTTATAATAATTGTGCTTTGGTCTCAAATCAACAACCAATTGAAAAAATTCAAAATCCTTTAAATACTCCTTCTAATTTAGGACATGGGATCTTACATGTTATTACATAAGACATGGTTGTAAAACCCAATTTATTCTCATGGGTTCATCATGTTTATGATTTATGTAAGGTTTATTTTTTCATTTATGGATCGCATATTTTTTTAATATGATGATGGTGTTTAGAATATATTTTCTTGTTTGGTTCTATTATAGTCCTCCAACATATTTAGTTTCGGTAATGTATTATTAGAATCTATTTATAGGCTAAGGGGTAATACATGGAATATGTTGATTTCCTAGGGAGTAATATTTGGAATTTTATTATGGCCAAGGGAGTAATCCATGGAATATGGTGATTTTCTAGAGATTAATTAATGGACAATAAAGATGATGGATTATGAATTAATCCAATGAATATTCTTATGATGTCTCATTTAGGATGTTTCCAAATATATATTGTTCGTTGCTCTTATGATATGATTTCCTTGTGAAATGTGTTCTTTCTTAGGATCATTCTCATTAAAATATCATGAAATGTCTCTTAACACTTATATTATGATATATTTCCATACTGAAACCCATGTTGATATTTTTAGATCACCCATTCCCTTATGTATTTTTTTCAAGTATATCCCATGCATTTTTAAAGGAATTATAGACTTATGAGAACAATTTGGATTTTTAATTAATTTTTTTTAGTTTTTGTTTATGATTTTTTATTTACGTATCTTATTTTCTAGATAAATAGATATATCAATCCTCAATGTGTATTTAATTCAAGAGTATGTTAATATTCATTTACTAATATGTGTTTTAGTATTGGGTAGTTGTAGTTGGCATCAAAGGAAGGCCTTATTTTTTTAGAGACTGGTAATAGAAAACATTCCTGAAAACCCAATGGATAATCATAATCATAGTATAAGATCCTATTATTTTGTTATGGTATAGATTATGAAAGTTTCATTGGAATAATTCTTTTTAAAAATATTATAAGTTTTTGTGGTTTTGTTGTATGTTTTTCTGGCACTAATAAAACTGAAAAGAGTTGGTCGTGTATATCTCTGCCATCATTTTGGTTCACAGTGAATGGGATATTACTTTTCACCTCATTTGAAACTCCTAGAGGATATTATTTTGATATTTTACATGTTCATTAAAACCAATTACAAAGATTTTAATGTTTCATTAATCAAATTGATGGTGACAACCTAGTAGGAATGATTCCATAGATAACTTATATTGAATCTTAAAATTTCATAAGTACAAGAATATATGGTAATTTTGAATTATTTTATCAAAATTCATAAATTCACTTTTCTTGATTACTTATTTGAGTATTTTTACCCTTAACATAATTTTATTATTGTAAATGGCTACAAATATATGGAATTAGGTCAACAATTTATGTGATGGGAAGTGTGATGATTTCCCTAATAAAATTCTTCACATGATGGATGTTTGGATCATGAAAATCTTGGTCATACTAGAATAAATTACTCATTTTATGGCTAATAACATGAATCAAATAAAAATACTTAATAATTTTAAAACAGATCATGTTTTGGTGGATCCATTTATGAAATAAAGTACCCCTACATTTATAAGTTCATCTAATTCCATATTTACATAGTAATGGATTAACTCCATTGAGAAGATTATTAATTTCCTCTCATACTCAAAGAAGGAAAAAGTTACCCCGGAATCCTATCATCTTGAGGAATAAGTTGATAATTGGTGTAAATTGAACAATATTACAAATCTCATGAAAGAAATTGAATCTATGTAATGGAAATAATTCAATGATATATTTTTCTAAAAGTATTTTTTTATGGTTAGTATACAAATGGGATGGGAATTTCATAAACTCAAGAATGTGATGTATCTATGGGTTCATATCTGAATAAATATTCAAATTATTTATTGGTACACCTTTTTATTCTCTATTAACAATGAAAGTAAAATTGATCACTTTTTTATGTGTTTAAGTAAAAAAAGTAATAGTCATTAGAATTCTATGAATTTTATAATCATGATGATGTTATGAGATAATCCCAAAATATTGAAACAAAGAGTAATGATAAGAAGAAGAGATTGGATTTTAAACTTAGAGTTTCATCTGATAAAAATAATTATGGATAAAAAATAAAACTTCTTAATTTTTATCAACATGGGAAGAAGAAATCTATAAAATACTTCTTGGTGAAAAAAAGTGTTTCGTTTTGGAAAATATAGGATATAAAGGTAATAACATTCGAGTTGAGATAAATATTACCTATAATTTTAGGGTTTAAAAGAAGGCTCTATTAATTCCCCAGATGATGGTTTAATGTTTAAAATTTAATCAACATAGAAACACTATGACACGTTACTATAATACATGGGTTCTATAAGGTATCCAATGGAAACAACCTCTATGGATATGTGAGTGTGAAGAAATATTATTCAATCACACTCTCCTACATGGATCAGGATGATTGTGTGATGAGTTTTATGATAGTTATTCAATCACTAATAGAGAATATATTATTTAATTATATCACAATACATTCATTTATGCCATTATACTTTTGTAGAAAATTCCAAACCCTTCCAAAATACATGGATGTTATGTTACCAGTGAAAATTATTAATGAATGGATTGTTTCTCCGCATACACAAGTCTTCCTCAAATAATATAAGTGGGATAGATATCCCAAAAATCCTATTCATACTCCCTGTAGTGGAAGTAGATGATATATTTGGTATAAACTATATATCATTATATTGATCCCAAAAAATCTTTTGACATGTGGACATCATATTCCAAGTTTTAAATTAGCCTCTAAATCTGCAATGGGGAAAGGAGGAGAACCATGAGCCCTGTTTTGAATTCTCATCAAAAGGATGGAAATTTTGATTCCATATATTCATTCATATATAGCATAAATTATTGAAATAAAGGATGAAATTACTCCATAATAAATGATATTATAATGGAATATAATGATGTATTTTTCAATGTTTTTTATTCCTTCCTCTATAGTAAGGGTTTTAGTTCTAAATTAATCATAAACCCAGGTTGTTACGGATATTCAAGACTCATTATTAAATAGAAATCACTAAAATAGTATAATTGAAGAAGAAATCACATTATAATCCCTATAATTGATTCATATTCCCATGTGATTCACCATGGTATGTGGTAGTTATCTCTTTCAAAAAGATGGATGGGTAAATTCATATCTTTATTGATTATCATGAACATAACAAAATCATCATCTTGACCAAGAATCCATTATCATATATTGAGAAATTGTTCAAATTTTTATATAGATATTAGCAATTATATTATATTGATCCTCATTTGGGGTGTCATTAATTGAAGTCAATGATGGAGAATATTCCCAAGACCACATTTATTATCATTTATTAGAACTATTTTTATATTTTCATACCTTCTAGACTCACAATATCTAGAGAAATATTCATTCACTTAAGGAATATAGTCATTAAATATTCCCTTAATAAATTTTTTAATGTATTTATAGATGATACTATCATCTACATTAAAACCATCATTGAGTATGAGGATAATTTAAGTAATATACAATTGACATTAAGAAATGAGAACATATATGAAAAGTATATTAAATATAATTTTTTGAGATAGAATGTATCGTTCATGGTGAATATTTTTATAGGTGAACAGATATAAATTTTGATATGAAAGATAATTTAAATAGAGTAATGTACCTTAATGACATATATTATTGAAATATATAGTTTCCTTGAATTATCAAGGTATCATAATGTCATTTTGAGGAATATATCAACAATATAAAACCTTATTACCATGTTAACTCATAAGAGAGTTATGAATAATTTGAATTATTAATGGGAGATTTTTTTAATAATTTTAATAAGTGTCCAGTTATAGAACCTACACTCATTCTACCATTGACTGAGTATGTATTTTTTTATAGTGAATCATCAAAGAAGGGTTTTATATTTGTACTCTTGCCGAATCATATAGTAATTGAAAATTCCTCAAGATATTTGAAAGAAAATGAACAAAAAGATCTAAGTCATAACTTGAGTAGGATGAAATAATATTCATATTGAATATTAGTATGAATTATCTATATATGTAGAAGTGTGAAATATATTCAAATCATAACATCATAAAATATATATTCTCATAGAAGGGTCCCAAAATTTGTTAATGATGATGGATGACAATAATCAAATATTATGATTTGTTGTTGCACTATAATATTTGGATGGTGAATAATTTGGTACATTCTCGATGAATAAAGAATTGTGTATCCTTTTCAATTATTACAATTGGGAATGATCCAGTCCTCTTATACATTAAAAGGATCATGATGGATGTAATAAGAGAAGGATTGTCAATCTAAAATATTCAAATTATTTTTGAATCATCTATTTTAGAGAAAATTAATAAACCCCAATTAAATTATGTGGATATAGAAAATAATGTGGCTATAGTGAGAATAGAAAGAAAAACAGAGTTATTCATATATTATGAGGGAGTGATTAGATTTCATAAATGTAAATGTGTTCTATATTAATTGGGGATAAAGAGAGTGATGTTCAACGATTCTCATATCTCACGATTCTCCATTCACCTATAAAACATGAAAATTCATAGATATCTCTAAGAAGACTATTGGTGTAATAATATAAATATTGATATTGTATATTATACATAAATTTTTATGGTGTTACATCATGTGAAGGTTGAGATACAAAATTTTAATATAATGATGAAACCATTTCCCATACTCACATGAAATTGGGAAAACATCACTATAGAAATTTTCACGAGTCATCCAAATACATAGAAATGGAAAAATGTTATAGATGTGATGTTGGACCATCATTGAAATGTATCAAAATTAATTTCCAACAAATAGGACATCTCAATCAATCACAAAACAATGATATATATTATATAAGTGGTTTGGCTTCATGGAACACCACTATCATTTTTATATGATCATGATTTTTGGATCACCTCAATGTTTTGGACGAGTATTTGGGATTTTCAAAACCTATATTTGAACATTACTGTGAAATAAAATAGCCAAAATGATGTAAAATAATAAATAAATCTCTATAAGCAGTAGTATATATTGAGATATTATAATATATACATAAAAGGGGATTGGGAAAAATATCATGCTCCAACTAAAGTATCATATAAAAACAAATTTCACTTGAGCATCAAAATGGCCCCATCTGAATCCCTCTATGGTATGACATATAGACCACATGTTTTTGGGGACAATTATATTGAACATAAGTTTCTAGGATATGATATGTTTGAAAAATTTATACAAATGGTCATTAATATTCAACAACACAACATAAAAACACATATTCTATATAAAAGTTATGTTGATAACTATCTGTGCTCCATTTAGTTTGAATTAAGTGATAAATTTATTCTTCATATATATAATTGTAATAGAGTTATGTGGTTTGAAATTAAGGTAATTCTTATTACAAGATATATTAACCCCTATCAGGTCTATGTTTAAATCTGATCTATGGAAAATCAACTAGCACTCCCACAGGATATGAAGAAAGTACAATATATATTCCACATCACCCCATTTAGGAAGTACATATCATACACCTCACATATAAAAATTATAGTTTTGGCTCAACTATATGATGATATATCTTATTTGAATAATATGGTTGATGTCTTGAGCTATAGATAAATAGTTCTATATAATAAGTCCACTCACCATGTCAATGTACTTTTTGAGAAACCATAGTTTTAATGAGAAAACATTGGAAAGTGAAGAGAATTTGAAAAAAAATTATCGTCATCGGTTTCACCTTAGTATTTTTAATGGAATTTTGAGGGTGAAATTTCACAGTGTTGTGGGGAGAATGTTACATCCTGTTATTTTAGTATATATATTCCATTTAAAATTGTAAAACATTCTTCATAAGAAATAAAATAAAAATAATGTTACAATAATATATTTAGATGATTATTTTTAAAAGTGTATTATTTATCAATATATGATCTAATATATTGAAGTCCAAAAAATTAGATTTTTTTTAAATCGTAATAAAATGTCTTAATTAAAAAGTCTTTAGTTAAAAAAAGTGTTTCTCTATATATTATGAATTTACAATTAATTGTTATATATAATTTTTTTTGAAATATAATTAGATAATTCAATTTTTCTAAATTTATAATAAAAAATCATCTTACTATAAAATTTTAGAATTTTAATTGATATTAACTTTTTAGGTAATGAGTAATAAATCATTTTTTGTCTAATCAGATATCCAATTTTGATGTTATGGAATCATTAGAATGGTTTAAATGTATATGAAACCATTTTAACTACAAATATAATGTTATTTTTAATATATATTCTTCATATACCAAAGATTTATTTTTTCTAACATAAAAATTATTTGTAAGAGATTTTTTTTGATATATCATATTTTTTATTTAATGTTACATTTTTTATTGTCTAAAAATTGAATTATATTAAATGGAGGAAATAATTTTTATTTACTATATAAAAATTTTCTACGAAGGGTCCTCTTATAATTTTAGTCATAAATTAGTAGTGATGATTATTATTTAGTTAAGAGAAATTACATTAGAAATGAATTTTTTGATGTTGATCAAATTTTTCTAAGCTTACATGACCCTTATACCCTTTAGAATTTCTTTTTAGGTTGTAAATTCTTACCCGTATGTCTCAATAACCATACCCTACCACAATCATGAAAAATTCATGTATATCTATTCTTACCCTTACAAAACATTTTATTTTATGAAAAGTTCTATTTTCATCAATTATAAAGGGATACAAGTTCCAACCCTCCCATACTTAGGATCCCATTTGAATTCCTATTGAAAATATACTCTAATTACCTCTCCTATAATTCCCTTGCAATGGGAAGACTATTCTTCCTATTGTAGCCTTTTCAAAAAATATCTCTTACATTTTCTTCAATATACTTCAAATATTATTCCATCTTAATTTCATGAACTTGAAACATGAAATATATCAATTAAATTTGATAAAAAAGATCAATATATACTCTCTGAATACACATTATGAAATCCATTTGAATAATTAATTGAATTACATAACATCAAAATTGAACATTTTGAAAATAACTCAAATGAAGACATTAGATTCAAAAGAGTTTGATTGGGATTGTGAAAACACCATGAGACTGAGAGGCACAATAATGTGACCCTTTCTGTTGAAGATAGCCACATAACCTAAAAACAAATATTATGTGGTAATCATGAGTAAGAAATAACTATCAATTATAATAAAGATATTTAAAAAAAATATTCAAAAATCATAAAGGATTAATAAGATATTTAACATGGGAAATAATTAAATACACTTATACAAAAAAAAATAATTAATAATATCCCCCTTTGACCCAATAAAACAATTATTCCCCCATGGTGCGAAAAATTACACCTCATTTGTGAATTGAAAAATCCATAAAAAGAGAAAATAAAAAATATAATTTTTATGAAATAATATAATAATCCAATATAATAAATATTTAAAACATGATGTTAACAAACCTATTATAAATATAGAACATACATAGAAAAAGGTAAAACATTAATAACATGTTAAGATATGAAACGAATAATGGATCGTTAATAAAACTCACCTATATAAGAAAATATGGCATATAAAATTAAGATTAACAATTTCATAAAAAGTAAAAATAATTAATCCAATGATAAGAGAAATATCAAAAATTAAGAAGGTCGTAAAAGATATTGACAAATAAATTTTTGGAATTGAATAGAAAGAAATGAAAATTTTAAAATAAAATAAATTTTTTATAATGGTAAAAATTATTGATAATGAAAAAAATTAAGAGAAATATATAAATAAAAACACAAATGAAAAAAAATTAAAAAGTTTAAATATCATATTTTAAGATATAATTAATGGGAGAGTTATTGAAAATACGTTTTTCATGAAGATCATGGTTGATGTCAACATTTATCTATAAATGAAGGATCTATGCTACCCCTTAAGGATATAATTAAACAAATAGCTCAGGAAGGAAATAATTGAACTTTTTTTCTAGAGTTGGAACTCCATTTTATTAAGAAGCTACCATTTAATATGTCTATTACATTTAGCAATGGAGTCCTAAAAATAAAAATATATATTTTTGATACCCTTGAGGGTCTTAAAGTTTATGCCCATAAAAATAGATATGGTGAAACTATATTTGGTCTACTAAGATTCAATAATAAGGATTTAGGATCTCAACCTTGTTTTGAATGATATATTATTTCAAAAACTTGTAACTAATGATGAAATAATTTTTTAACCATATATATCACTTTCAATTTTCATTTAATAATGAAATGAGAATATTCTTTACCATAATTTCAAAACTTTTTCGGAGTAATACAATTGATAGATGTTTAATTTTACAAGGATCTAACATATTAAAAACCATTATTATTTATTCTAAAAAATTCTAAACCAATGATCAAATTAAAAGGTTAATCACCATTTTCATGACCAATCCTCTATGGCCCTACAAGCTAGTGATTAGATTAATGTGACAACCCTTTCCCTGCCTCTTATAGTTCAGGTTCTAGATACTAGTATTGAGAAGGAATACGACACACATGGGAGGAATTATCCTAATGTACATGTATAGATGAACACATATCCAAACATTTAAAATGCATTGAATGTATAAATAAATAATACCATAAATGTGTGCACAAACTATATCCCACATGAGAGTATGAAAAAGTACTAAAATTTAATAAAGGGAAAAAATATAATCCCAACAAAAACTATAAAGTAGTTAAAACTGCATAGAAGTAGGGTGCCACTACAAAATTCAACATTTAGTTAAAACCATAGACTGTCTAGATGAATTTAATATTCCCATACTCTTGGTCCTCCTATTACAATATCAAATTATATTTTGTCTACAAAAAATATGAAATGTGTGGAAAAATCCCATATTGTGGTTAATATAAAAATAACCAGAAAGACGTCCCAAAATATCAAATCATAAAGCATCAAGAGGATTCATATAATAATAGGATATGTCAATATGTTATGTCTAATAGAAATAATAAAATATAGATAAACTAATAATATACAATTAGACATAGACAGTCTCATCTGATACTGCCAGACACAGGATACTACCTGAGGATTCAAGGTAAAACTCATCCAGTTGAATCCACATCATGAGCCATGATATCACTAATGATGTTTATATAATATGTCTTGATCATTGGCCCCCATCCAGGTAGTAATAATTATAACTGTGAAGATATCTTAGTCAATGTAGTTGATCACTACCATGGACACTAGGGAAAACCATAAACACTTCTGAATCTTCTCGGTGGATAGGGGATAGTCTCCATATGCATGGTGTTCATGATGAAACCATAAACCCCACCTCAGAATGATAGAGGATTAGAATGTATCCCACATGGGGACAAAGATAAATCTATGTAATAATTAACCGATGAAGGGGATCAAAATACAATGATGAGGACATAATATCACATTGTACCCTTTTGGGAAAGGACTAAGGTATATTCCTATACTGAACTGGATCTATACTGATGAAATGAATGGCTCTAAACATCACCAAAGGGAGTACATGGATCTCTTTTCCAACACCTAGTATTCTAATGTATCATCGTCTCACATAGTATATAAACCATTACATGCAAAAAATGTCCTATAAGATACACTACTCGTAGACGCTGGAATAAATCCTACCCATTCCATCTTCTCATTCACATGTGAACCTGGGGGTGTCTTTGTATAATGGTCATTCTTTGTACATGGTTGTATTTGATTACCTATCTATTCCCATGTATTATAGATATTCCCACGTACATGGTAGTGATTTTACTAGTGAACTCCTGGAGTGCATGTTAGGTAGCCAACATTGTGTCACATGGTCTATGAAATGATTCATAAGTCATGTGACATTAAAGATTCTTTAGAAACCCAATTATTTCATATAGGGGTCATACATGGTATGTATCTCCATATAATATGCCATGTAATGTAATTTTTTGGGATTAAATGGTACCTTCACATATACAATGGTTCTCTAATAACTATCTGATCCACTGGTGATCTCATATAAGGATTGTGAATCTCAACTGGTTAATCCATTCCATAACGATATTTCTGATTCCAACCATCTATCATGATAAAGAAAAAAATTTTATCCTTAAACAGTCATTTTGTGTCAAACTGAGAAGGAAAAAATCAATCATTCAATTTCAATCCACTATAATCATTCTTTATTGTTTCTATACCATCATCACACCCTTGGATGAAAACCTCTAGTGTGGTATTGATCTTCTATTCCAAAAAAAAGTTGTACAATAATCAAAAACATAGTATTCATAAAACAACCAACCATAAACTTTTCCTATGATGAGGGTGTAAATAAATGTTGGAGAAATTTATGAAAAACCAAAGATTAAAATACATTCTCCATTTTCAAATTGGCCTCAATATTTTAAACATTGTAATATTGTTGAATGTTTTAGAAAAATAATAAATCAAATGTAAAATTAATAAATTTTTCATGTACATATAAATTCTTGTTAATTTAATTGATCTGCATTTAGCATGAGATATTAAAACAACATTAATCAACATAAATCAAATACCCTACCACATGTTCATATAATTCAATAGAAAATATTGATCACCTATTTTTTTCTTTTTCAAAATTGTTGAACTCTATTGGCATAGACGATCCCTACGATATCGATCTGATCCTCTTTTCTATTATCGTCTACATATGATCTCCTCTAATGATTTATTCTTAGTTATTAACGTTATGTGGAAACCTCTGCACATTTGATATGACATGGATCAAATAATAGAGGGATAGGTCATTTCATGAAAAATAAAATAAATAAATAAATTTAATTAATTTGTTTTTTTATTATTTTTACTCCTACAACTCCACATTAAAAAAATTACTGATGAAGAGAAATTATATCCTATATCAAGGGTAAAAATCATTTATTGAACTTAATAGATTCCTCAGATTTTTTATATGATCCTCTATTCTGGATTTATTATAGTTTTTAGGAAAACAAGGTACAGATGATATTATTGTTTATTATATTTTTAAAATATCAATTATGGGATCACCGAGTATTATAATCTTTTGAAAACTCATTGAAATACTCTAAAATAAATTAGATAAATATTATAATATAAATGGAAAAAATAGATATGTAAAATTTCCTGACACCATATAAATTTTCTTCCTAAAATTTTAAAGGAACTACAAAAAAATGTGTCAGTACTGAGCACACATCTAGGTATCTTGATTCATTGTGTTCTACTAAATATTCTGGTACTACCCCTACAGAATATCTACTATAGAGGATCATCTCATAATGGTACTTTATTTCCCATGGGTACTCTGAAAAGATATCTCCATCCTTTATTCTCATCACTCCCCAGTTAATAACATTCAATGGATTGTTCACATACCTCCACAAATTTGATGCATGAAATATGTCGTGTACCGAGTCAAACTGAATTTTTAGAGAAAAATATTATTACACCTAACCAAATATGAAAATTATTTTGAAGGGACCAATAAATCTTTGAGGTAACATTCCTACTTGAAAAATTCTACACAAACTATTTCAAGGGGATACCATCAAGAACAAATGGTCTCCCTCTATTAACTCCAAATGCCTATGATGTCAAATGATATTGCAATAGAAATGTCTTTGTACATTTATAATATTATAATAGATTATATACACCTTTTTTATTCAATGATCACACCAACTTTGGGACGACGAGTTCTAACTCACTTTGATTAGTCCAACATAGTGGCAATCTTCATGATTTCCCATTAAAGAATCCTACAGTGGTGCGAGAGTGATGGGGGAATGGATAATATTTCTGTATGAAAACTCCACCAAGAGTAGGGTATCCTCCCAATTACAAACGAACTCTATCATTGATTCCCTTAACATGTCCACTATAACCTGAATGGATGACTCAATGTAGATGTCAGTCTGGTGGTGAAATTACATGATCAAGAGTAATTGAGTCCTTAAGATATCATACAATCCCGTACATAATTGTTAGGTGAAGTGAGCTTCACATTTAGAAATAATCATCAAGAGAAAATTATTGAGATTTAATAAATTCTAAAAATAAATCCATACTAATCCCTTTACTAAATTTTTTTTGTATAATATATTAGACATTTTCTAACTTGGTGAGTTGGTTTGTGATCACCCAAATGGGATCATTTCCTCAATATGTCTATGGTTTACCCAAATATAATTACATGAATATCCCATCACACATACACTATGTAACCACAATTTTTTGAGATATAATAGTTGGAACATGGTTCTTAGCCTTCACCTAATGAAAATTGAGTCATCAAAGAACAAATTCTTCTAACTTTTTCTACATTATTTTCCACTAAAACTGATTTTGGATTTACTAGTACATATTTTCCACTTCTAGATGTATCACTAACGATGATGTTTGGATATATATCATCACCTCATCCTGTGAATACATTGGTAATATCGTCCATCATCTAAAAAGGATGACATGATCCCAAACATCATAAAATATATCAGGAGTATATCCATTGGGTATTTCCGTATGTAAGGTCTCACAGTATGTGTCTTCATGATAATAAACCTTAAAACATTGTAAAAGTTTTGGGGGTAAAAACCATCGATTTTAGATATGATTAACCATCCTTATACACTACGTAAAATAACAATAAGGATAAATAATTAGATACATCAGTTAATAACTATGAGAAAGATTAGATAATGGGAGCATCTTCTACCATGTTCCCCATGCATGGATTCTAAATAACCCCAGAGTCATAATCATGTAAGAACTATATTTATAGCCTATATCTCAAGTTAATATCTTTCATAGAGATGATATACATGAAAATATTAGGGATAGAGTAGATTATAAACAACTCACCCATAAGGTAGTGTCAATACATCTTCAGTTTAAAGAGAACCACTAAAAAATCAATATTAGAGTTCATGTAGTCCAACTCATATAGTATGAACTACTAAGACTCATAATAAATAACATTCTACCAATATATTAGAACTAATCCATGTTTGGTGCTTTATGGATGTTAAAACACTATGCTCACAATACACATATTTGGAAATCACCTGATGGAGGCTCATGTCAACGACTACCATTGTTTATGAAAACCCTCTTGGCATCTCTCTATCCAAAAAAAATTCCCCTTTTGGGTCCAAGCATTCAAAAGTTAAAATATCCTATAAAAATATATCATTAATATCTTATAGTATCCATCCAACCCATGTAAACTCTCCACCTTTATCAGGATATTGGTTTGATCGCAAGATTACACTTCCTCAACCATTTCTAGGATAACTACTACACCATCAACTGAGATGATATTACCAAGAAGTGGACTCACTGAAACCCTAACTAACACTTTGAGGGAATACCATGAAGAATATTCTCTTAAAGTGTGTCTAGAAACACCCACAAGTGTCTCTCAGGATCCATTTCATACACCACATACACTAGGATATCAAAAAAGAAGAAAATGATAAACTGGTCAATGAAAGTCTAAATTATTTGGCTCATGAATACTATGAAAATACATTTGTAATCATTCATGTTTAAAGTAATTACCAAGTACTAATTGTGACCATAGCTACATTAGAATTTATTATTTGGTATATACTCATCATGTACTAATAACTAATGATAACCTTATTTGAGGAAAATATTTCATAACCATCGCACACCTATCATCTATTATAAGAGGTATTTGATCATCAACATTGGATAGATATTTATCATAGTCACCTTGATTAGGTTATGATAAACAACACACAATATCAATATCTTGAAGGACCCCGGGACACCCTGAGAGGGGAGGGGTGAATCAGGGTGACCACTTTTTATTTTAAAGTGATGGATCTTGTTCCCACGTTGGTAGGAACTTGTTGAACCTGTATGATGATTATGATTATAAAGCAAACATACACATGCACAGAGAAGACACCACCCTTTTTAATTGGTTCACCACTAAGGGCTACGTCCAAGGAGCATACGCCGACAGGTTGTCGGTCGTACCAAAATCCACTATGCTTCACTAGCTGGAGATTACAAAAGTTCGGTCACAGTCACTCTGTCCCAGGCTCACTGCCTTTACAAAGGTTCATGGATAGCTCACTGCTTCCCTCAGGTCACACCCGTTGACTCCCCCTGGCTCACTGCCATTGGGTGATGTCTCACTCAGTTTATAGACGTGAAGGTCTCTTCAATTGATAGTCAAGAAGTTCACTGTCTCCTGTTCAGCATGAGACTTTGCTTGCATCAGAATCCTTAGTTAATGGTCTGTTAGATCCATATTCCAACCACTGATGAATACTCCTCTTGCCCATGTCCACTGGGTGAACAACCTCTGAAAGGGTCTTCACAAAGTACCCTACTTTGCATGGCTCCCAATTTTGGAAAGCTCAAGCAATTCTGAGCAGAGCCCCTGCCTTTTCGCGAAGCTCAATCGCGAAGCACTCTCGCGATGCTCAAGCCTTCTCAATGCTTGGCTATCACGAAGCTCTTGCCACTTCGCGAAGCTCACTGAGCCAACGTGGGGCGAACTCTTTTCGCGGAGCTGGGAAAGTCGCCGCGAAGCTCCTGCCTCTTTGCGAAGCTCGATGAGCCAACGCGGGGCGCAACCATTTCGCGGAGCTAGTATAGCCGCCGCGAAGCTCAACTTTCGCGAAGCAAAACTACCTTTGCGAGTGACCTTTGCGAACCGAGAGCAAAGGACTTTCTCTGAGATTCTTTATGCTTCTCTCGAGGGGGTCGGCCTCTATTTATAGGCAATTCCACCAACCCTCGACCCTTCCATGCGAAGTCAGCGCCACGTCAGCTCAAATTGCGAATCTCCAAAGTTTCCACCGGAATTCTGTCCAAATCGCGAAGCACCACGGCAATTTTACGTTCTCGGATCTTGACGTAATCGCGAAGAATCGCCGTCAACATACCTTCGCGGAGTGCTCCTTTGTTCGCGGAGATCATCGTAATCACGGAGAAACACCGTCAACATTCCGTCGTGGCGCGTGCCTTCGCCGCGAAGCTCCCTCGCAAATCCCTTCTCTGCCGCGATGCGCTTCAGCCTCTGCCGTTCGCGAAGCTTAACGTAATCGCGTAAACTCACCGCCTCCATTCTTCTGGTCTTCGTGAAATCCACTCCATGCATCCCATCTTCGTGAAACTCATGCCTTTTCCATATTAAATTATGATCTTCCTGGAAATCCATTTTTCACGATGCTCACCAGCCTCCAAATTTTGGACCCCAAAAATTTGGCAAACATTGGGAAACGACGCCACCTTCAAAACTATTGTCTTCTTGAACGGTATGATCTCTTTGCTGGTACACGATCCAAACTTCCATTGATGATTGACAACAAACACAAACCACACTCCAAATCATGCATAGAAGACCATGGTTCCAACAATCTCCTCCTTTGGGTTTGTTGGCTATCAGAAGAAAAATTAAATAGATCTCCATTTATGTGAAAACCAAAAAATGAAGGAATCAACACAGCCAACACTCTAAGTCTACGGGAGCAATGCTCGGTGTAGAAAACAAGAGAGGGGGCTTGAATTGGGTTCCACTATTTTTCTTCTCATTATTCTCATCACAGAAGTTTCCTAAATTTATTCCTTCTCCTTTCTCCCCCATTGACAATAAACCCAAAGACCAGTAAATTTTTCGTGTTCAGCTCAAACCATACTCCCCCTGGATAGTATCTCCCCCATAAACCTGCATCATATCCATAAACAGATTAATAAATTTATGACAAACGGGGAGAGGGGAATTTTGTAACCTCCTTATGCACTGGGAGGTGGTCGAACACCGAGGTTCAACCGATGCTTCTCAAACACAGCCGCTGACAGTGGCTTTGTCAGGATATCAGCCACTTTCTCATCTATTCCCACATGATCCAATCTAATCACGCTTTGCTCAACATTCTCTTTGATAAAGTGATACCTGATTTCAATGTGTTTTGTACGAGAATGCTGAACAGGATTCTTCGTAAGATCAATTGCACTCTTATTGTCACAGTAAATCACCATTGGTTGCATCACCTCATCGCCAATATCAGTTAATTGATGCTTCATCCATAGCAGTTGAGTTCATGCCTTTGTGGCGGAGATATACTCAGCTTCAGCAGTACTAAGAGAAGTAATTTCTTGTTTCTTGCTCAACCAGCCAACACATTTCTCCCCAATATAGAAAGCTCCACCACTAGTGGACTTTCTGTCTACTACATCACCAGCCCAGTCAGCATCAGAAAACACTGATAATTCACTATCCCTGCCTGCAGCAAAAAATAACCCGAAGTTATGTGTACCTTGAATGTACCTCATGATTCTTTTTACTGCTTCCATATGTTCCTCCTTTGGATTACTCTGAAAGCGGGACACAAGGAATGTTGCAAAGACAATATCTGGCCTTGTCGCTGTCAGGTACAGTAGGCTTCCAATGATCCTCCTATACATGGTGGGATCAACAGAGTTCCCATCCTCATGCTTTTCAAGTTTAGTTCCAACTGCAATCGGAGTTGACATTGGTTTGGAGTCTTGCATATTGAACTTATTCAGCAGCTCTCTTGCATATTTTTCCTGAGAAATGAAAGTGTATTCCTTCTTTTGAATCACTTGCAGCCCCAAGAAATATGTGAGCTCCCCAATCATAGACATTTCAAATTTTGATTTCATGTGGTTGGAAAAGTCATCCACTAATTTCTGCCTGCTGCCACCAAATATGATATCATCAACGTAGACAAGAACCATGAATTGATCTTTTGGAGAATTCTTCACATAGAGATTGTGATCAACTCCTCCTCTTTTGAATTCCAACTTCTTGAGATATGAGTCCAGCCTTGAGTACCATGCCCGTGGTGCCTGCTTCAAACCATATAGGGCTTTCTTTAGTTTGCAGACCTTTGTTTCATCAGTACCCAAAACAAAGCTCACTGGTTGTTCAATGTAGACTTCTTCTTTTAGTACACCATTCAAGAATGTTGTCTTGACATCCATTTGATATACTTTATATCCTCTTTGGAGTGCCATGGAAAGGAAAAGCCTGATTTACTCCAGTCTAGCCACTGGAGCAAAGGTTTCTTCAACAACAATGCCTTCAATCTGGGAATATCCTTTACATACCAGTCGTGCCTTGTTTCTGATGACACTTCCATGCTAATCAAACTTATTTTTGAATATCCATTTGGTTCCAATCACATTGTGACCTTCGGGTCTCTGGACAAGATCCCATGTATGATTCTTGTCAATCTGATCTAATTCATCATTCATGGATTTCACCCAAGATTTATCTTTTACAGCTTCTTCGAATGAGGATGGATCTAAAACCGATAGAAATGGTGATTGCGTGGTATTCCTCATCCTTCTTGTTTGAGTGGGTGCACTCCTGTCCCCAATTATGTTGAATGGATCAATCTAAGCTCTTCGATTTATCCTACAAGGTTCAGTAGTATTCTCTTCAGCCATAGTTTCTACTTCAGATTCTTCTTCTAAGTCAACATCATGATGTGACTGTTGAGTGTTTTGAACAGATTCCTCTATTTCTGCATTTGTATTTTCTTCATGTTCACATTCTTCCTGACTTTCTATCACATCATCATATGACGTCTTTGAATCATTTGTGGTTTTCTCTTCAATTATCTTAACATCACTACTTTCCACAATCCTTCCCAAATTCTTGTTGAAACATTTGTAGGCTTTTCTGTTCATTGAGTAACCGAGGAAAATTCCTTCATCTGCATTGTTGCCATATTTCCCTTGATTTCCTTCTTTGTTCCTGATGAAGCATTTACTTCCAAAGACACGAAAGTATTTTAGAGAAGGCTTCCATCCATGCCACAATTCATATGGTGTCTTCGTCTCACCCATATAAAGTCTTGTTCGATTCTGAATGTACACTGCATCTTGAATAGCCTCTTTCCAGTAATGTCATGGAATACAACTCTCAATCAGCATAGTTTGTGCCATGTTGTTCACCTGTCGATTCCTACGTTCCATAACTCCATTTTGTTGTGGAGTTCTCACAGCAGCTACCTCATGCTGTATCCTATGTTTCTCCAGATAATTCTCAAATTCAATGGACGTGTATTCTCCTCCATTGTCAGATCGCAACACTTTGATTGTTCGTCCAGTATCATTCTCGGTGATTCGCCGATATGTTTTCATGCATTCAAGGACTTGTCGTTTCTTGTGAATGACCATCACACATGCCATTCTACTGTAATAATCTATGAAAAGGACAAAGTACCTTTCTCCATGAGTTCCGGCAACATTTATTGGCCCACAAACATCTGTATGAATCAGATCAATAAGGTGAGACGCTCTTTTCTTCTTTGGCCGATATGAACTGCAGAGCAGCTTCCCACGAATACAAGAATCACAAGATTTTTCATGTTCACGCTTCAGGTTGGGAATGTCCATGACAATTCCCAATTTTGATATTTTCTCCATGTCTTGTTGATTGATGTGTCCCAATCTTCGATACCACAAATTTTTTTCTTCTTCAACAGTCATATAACATACATTTTCTTCACTATCAACCTGATACAAGTTGCCTTCTGTTCTGCATCCCTTCATAAGTGAATTTCCAGTTTTTCCCTTGATAGTGCAGCCTTTCTGATTAAAATTAACTATAAGTCATGAGTAACAGAGTTGACTCACGCTGAGGAGATTATGACGTAGGCCATCTACGTAAAGGACTTCAGTCTTCTTTAGTTCTCCATTAGCTAATTTGGTACTTCCACTCCCCCTGATTTTCAGAGCCCCATAATTACCAAATCTTACAGTACCATCAACATTCTTTATGATGTTCGTTAGTAGGCCGGCATTACCTGTCATATGAGATGAACAAACGCTATCCAGAATCCAGGTACTGTTGTTCTTTGTGGCTTTGAGGGCCACCTCTGCAAGGTTGGATTTCTCAATCTTCTTCCCTTCCTTCCGTGAGACATTAGATTGAGTATATAGAAATGATGGCCTTTAAACTATCTCTTATGCGTATCCAGGCTCTTCATAGTCAAAGTCTTCTTTGAGAGGTGAGAACCTATTTGAAAGAGCAACACTGTCTTGCTGACGAGACTTGACTTTTCTTGAACGTTGGTATGAGGTGTCTATGTCCCTTCTCGGCCTACAATTAGTGGCCTTATGACCAAATTTAGAACAACGAAAACAATATCCATAGAAATTATTTCTTCTATATGTATTAGGATATGAAATTGTTCTCCTTTGTTGAGCATCTATATCTTCTCCATTCAGATAGCTTCTTGCCTCTTCACAATAAGACATGGTATGGCCTAGATAGCCACAGAACTGACACTTCATGAGAGGAAATGTCTTATCACTTGAATTTCTTCTTATACCCTCTTCCTTGGGAGAATAGCAAGACAGTCTGTCATTTGTGAATGTTTGAGGATAATTTTCAGGTCTCCTTTTAGATTTGATTGAGGATTCCCTTTTTTGAACTCTAGGTAACGTTTCAACATGTTCAACTTTTATCTTATCTTTCTTTTGGATCTTTTCACTTTCAGCAATTGATGTCTCAGCCTCACAGCCAATTCCACTCTTTCCCATGCAAGCGGGTCTTTGATCACTCAATATTTTTCCAACCCCATGTGAACCACACTTGGCTCTTGCAAGTAATTCTGCATCTGAGAATCTTCCAAACTGTATTTTCTTCCTCGATTCTTTTGGAACTGATTTAGTCTCCAGTTTACTCCATAGAGTAACTACTTCCTCCTCAAGACCCTCAACAGTCTTGGATTTTTCTTCCAATCTGGATGTGAGGTCATTGATGACCTTTGCCTTCTCTTCAATTCTCAGCTTCATATCAACTACATCATCATTGCTTTCAATTATTTTAGACTTTACCTTCACAAATTCTTCTAGTCGTTCAATTTCAGCTTCAAATTGATCAACGTATTCAGTTGATTCTTCTACAATTGATTTCCACTTATTTAATCTCTTACATTTAATCTTAAGCTTACTAACCACATCCTTAAGTTGCACCTTAGGATCTACACAAGTTCTCAATTGTTTTTCCCCATCAGTATCTTCTGACTTTTCAACAGTGGTCATCATAGAAGCATGGTTCCTAGTTTTGAATTCTGGTTCTTCTTCATCACAGAATTCATTATCATCTTCTTCCTCTTCACAGACAAAACTCTTCCTTTGCATTTTCTTACCAGATTTGAAGTCTCCCTTTTTAAAGAACCTTCTCTGAGGCTTCTTGAATTTTTCATCTTCACTGTCATCATCATTGGTATTTCTCAAGCACTGAGAGGCAATGTGCCCAACGTTTCCACAACGGAAACATGTGAGAGGTAACTTCCCTTTGAATTTCCCTTTCCCCTTTTGGAACTTCTTTGCAATGAGAGAAAGAATTTCTTTTTCTTCGTCATCTTCACCGCTACTATCCTTTGAGATTTTTAGTTTATCCATGGCCTTGAATGCCATTTCCTTGCTCACTCGAGTCGTAGCATCTTCAGTTTTGACTCTCATTTCATATGCTACCAAACTGCTTAGTAGATCATCTAGAGAATGTTTGGAAAGATCTCTTTCCTCAAGGGCTGACACCATCGCATTATACAGAGGTGGAAGTCTTCTCAGAAATTTCTTTACAATATCAATGTCTTTGATTTCTTCTCCTAGACCCCGAATAACTCCAACTACTTCTGTAATTCGATTGAAGAAAGAGTCTGCATTCTCGTCTGGATGCATCTTCAGATCATCAAAACGATTGTGCAGCACTTGTAGTTTCGCCTCCTTCACTTTGATATCACCTTCATAAATATTTTCAAGTCTATCCCACATGGATTTTGCTGAGGTTCAATTCATCACCTTTAGGTAGATCTGATCAGAAAGGGCTACAGTGAGTGCATTCTGTGCTTTAGCATCTGCATCAAGAAGTTTCCTGTATGTTTCAGTCATAGCAAGGCCTTTTGGATAAGTGAATTGTATTCCTTGCACAGTAGAAAAGAGAACTTCCATTCCAAGAGATCTCAGATGAGATCTCATTCTGTTCTTCTAGATCTGGAAATTGCTTCCATCGAATTGAGGAACTCCCCTGACATTGACCGCATTTTCCATGACGAAAAATTCAGATTCAACACGAGTAACCTCCCTCTGATACCACTTGAAGGACCCCGGGACACCCTGAGAGGGGAGGGGTGAATCAGAATGACCACTTTTTCTTTTAAAGTGATGGATCTTGTTCCCACATTGGTAGGAACTTGTTAAACCTGTATGATGATTATGATTAGAAAGCAAACATACACATGAACAGAGAAGACACCGCCCTTTTTACTTGGTTCACCAATAAGGGCTACGTCCAAGGAGCATACGCCGACAGGTTTTAGATCCTACCAAAATCCACTATGCTTCACTATCTGGAGATTACAAAAGTTCGGGCACAGTCACTCTGTCCCAGGCTCACTGCCTTTACAAAGGTTCAGGTATAGCTCACTGCTTACCTTGGGTCACACCCGTTGAGTCCCCCTAGCTCATTGTCGTTGGGTGAAGTCTCACTCAGTTTATAGATGTGAAGGTCTCTTAAATTGATAGTCATGAAGTTCACAGTCTCCTGTTCAGCATGAGACTTTGCTTGCATCAGAATCCTTATTTAATGGTCTGTTAGATCCAAATTCCAACCACTGATGAATACTCCTCTTGCCCCTGTCCACTGGGCAAACAACCTTTGAAAGGGTCTTCACAAAGTACCCTACTTTGCACGACACCCAATTTTGGAAAGCTCAAGCAATTCTGAGTAGAGCCCCTGCCTTTTCACGAAGCTCAATCGCGAAGCACTCTCGCGATGCTCAAGCCTTCGCAATGCTTGGCTATCGCGAAGCTCCTGCCACTTCGCGAAGCTCACTGAGCCAACGCGGGGCGAACTCTTTTCGCGGAGATGAGAAAGTCGCCGCGAAGCTCCTCCCTCTTCACGAAGCTCTATGAGCCAACGCGGGGCACAACCTTTTCGTGGAGCTAGGATAGCCGCCACGAAGCTCAACTTTCCCGAAGCAAAACTGACTTCGCGAGTGACCTTCGCGAACCGAGAGCAAAGGACTTTCTCTGAGATTCTCTCTTCTTCTCTCGAGGGGGTAGGCCTCTATTTATAGGCAATTCCACCGACCCTCGACCCTTCCATGTGAAGTCAGCGCCACGTCAGCTCAAATCTCGAAGCTCCAAAGTTTCCACCGGAATTCTGTCCAAATCGCGAAGCACCACGGAAATTTTCCGTTCGCGGATCTTGACGTAATCGCGAAGAATCACCGTCAACATACCTTCGCGGCGTGCGCCTTCGTTCGCGGAGATCGTCGTAATCGCAAAGAAACACCGTCAACATTCCTTCGCGGCGCGTGCCTTCACCGCGAAGCTCCCTCGCAAAGCCCTTCACTGCCGCGATGCGCTTCATCCTCTGCCGTTCGCGAAGCTTAACGTAATCGCGAAGACTCACTGCCTCCATTCTTCTGGTCTTCGTGAAATCCACTCCATTCATCCCATCTTCACGGAACTCATGCCTTTTCCATATTAAATTATGATCTTCCTGGAAATCCATTTTTCGCGATGCTCACCAACCTCTAAATTTTGGACCCCAAAAATTTGGCAAACATTGGGAAACGACGCCACCTTCAAAACTGTTGTTTTCTTGAACGGTATGATCTCTTTGCTGGTACACGATCCAAACTTCCATTGATGATTGACAACAAACACAAACCACACTCCAAATCATGCATAGAAGACCATGGTTCCAACAGATCTCATATTCCTTCCTATAAGCAACATGAGGGCTACCCAAGTAGAAACATTGGGTCTCATAATTCCATTCATATATAAGTCATCAAACTACACTATACCCTCTCAAATATCTTTTTGATCCATTTGATATTATTTCATTGATATCTACTCCATCATTTTGTGTAAGTCAATGTTGAATACTATATATCAGTGGAGAGGTAATCACAATATGTGTTTAGGAATGTAATCCTCATATTCTTCCACGACTATAAGAAATTGGAATCCTATAGATTCCACTACCCCAAGGGAAATACTATCCAATATGTGAGTAATAGTTTATATCCTTTTTTTCATGAGCATATCCTGTTACTTCTGGGTTCCCTTATCATTCACAATAGAAAAAACTAGATATGTCTCTACAGATAAATCCCATCCTCTATCTCAAATAGTGATTTTGTGCATGAACTTTAGATAGCCATTCCATACCTATGATGACATTATTAGGCCTAATCACTACTACAAATAAGTCACATTAAATTATTTCACCTAAATGATTTTTGTCATACTATTTCTAGAAGTGTGTGATCCCTAAGTCACCTTCAATTAGATTATACAAGAAAAAGGGACAATATAAGTGCAGAATCTAAATATATAAGTCATGAAAAAGAGATCAAGAATGAAATGAGTAGACCACACCCATTTATATCATTTCTGAATATATAATAGTTTGTTAACATATTATACCTCTAATAATTCTAGCATCCTTCTGGTTATGTTCTTCAAATAACAGTTGGTGTATCCTCTCCTTACCACTAGCTCCTGGAGCTTGGTATGGACCACATGTGGGTGGTAGTGGAATAAAGTAAAACCACCTACCACCTCTTTCTTCTCTTCCTTATCATATTACATGCTCACTAGACTCTAGATCTCCCTTCTCTTACCTTTTAATTTTTCTAGGTGGATCATCGACTGTATCACTATCAGTTGTACAACATGTATGATAATGACATGAAATATGTCTATGATGGTCTTAGTAGAAATACCACCTCTCACTAGGATCAATCAATCCACAATGTAAGCCCTAAACCACTAATCCTTTATCCTATGATATTTTCCAATAACATATCACATCCATATATCCCTATGAATATCTTCACTACATATTATTTATGTATTCAATCTTTTATTCCCACTATTATAACCTAATGTCCTCTTCTTCTCATCTAGGAATATCTCCAATACTAAAACCCACTCAAGAACTCTAGCATATTTGGTAATGAAAAGTGATATCATTGAAGCCCAGGAATACCAATGTAGGACATGATCAATGTTTTATAATCTTAATATTGGATATCTCACTATATATAGGGACTTTGTCTAGATACCATAAAGCTTCTCGGAATACTTCACCATGATCATAATACTGTTTTTTTAATGTAGAATCTCATGAATGAACAATGATGAAAACATGACCAAATAGAACTCATCCCTGAATAGATTCTTAAAAAATAAGTAGGAGATATTTTTTCATCATCTGACTAATTAGAAAAAGACACAAACACCCAATATATCCTATAATAAGGCTCATTATAAAGAATTAAATTTGATTAGGGGAGACCTGTACACACACAAACATCTTCTAGAATATGTAATGCTAAAAAATTAGAAAAAAATGATACATAAATGCATGAAAATCATCTATCACAAAAAA
This sequence comes from Viscum album, assembly GCA_963277665.1. Lineage (NCBI taxonomy): Eukaryota > Viridiplantae > Streptophyta > Magnoliopsida > Santalales > Viscaceae > Viscum > Viscum album. The sequence continues at coordinate 456,115,694 of OY728141.1, read as the reverse complement.
TATCAATAAAATTTGTACTAGAATTTAATAAAGGATCTAAATAAAACCATAATAAAAACTAAAATGATTACATTATACTCATAGAGAGGGAAGCACTATGAAATAAAACACCACATAAAAAACCCTAATTTTTGTAGTTCAATATAATTTCTTCCTACTACGGTTCACCCCATAACACATTATAATGTCCATCCATCTATATTGGTCATTAAAAATATTGTAAAATACCATTTTGGGGTGATTATAAAAATACCTTGAAGGAAACTCCAAAATCACTATGGAAAAAACATCAAGAGTAGGCATCTCATCATAAGATATGTCAACAATATATGAAAAATATAAATAATAAAAGCTATATTTACTCATAATAGATAACTGGTATCATTGGTATCAACCAATACATTAATCTAATAAATACTAGTAGATTCATTATGTTAACACTGATCTAGTTGAATCCAATACATGATCCATGTTATAACTGGTGAGGTTCACCCAACAGGCCATGATTTGTTCGACCTCTCAATTTAATTAATTAGTAGATACTCTTTTATACCATCATCTAAGAATGGGATCACACCCACAGTCACTAGGGGACATAGAAAATCTTAATGAATCATCTTTAGATATAGGGGATTGATTACCTATGAATGATACTCACACTGATACCACAAACCCCACCAGTGAAAAATAGATGATACTGCCTTGGTCCCTTAGGGGGTTATATCCAACTCTATCCAATAAATAAATAATTATGTGATGAGAAAAACAATGATATGTATGAAATGATGTATTTTACTCTCATGGAAATGGTCCAAGGTATCACACTCTACTGAACCAAGACTACATTAAAGAAATAATGGTTTAAATAGCCTCAAATTGAGTACAGAACGTGTCTATCCAAACTCTGGGATGGATATCTATCTCCATCTCATCCAAAATTTAAAACTACACATAAATAATGTTTTAAATAGGGTAAACGATGTATAGAGTTCATTTAGAACCCTTATTATGATGTATTTTCATTACTATGTACACATATTTATGATGGTGTATGGTGGTTCTGTTAGTGTAATTTTTCACGTATGAGTACAGGGCCATTCATGTGTACTTTACCAGTTCCATATTTACCTAGCCAAATCCATTATCATGTACTCTCAAAGTACACATTATTCATCTATAATCATGTCACATAGTGTGTGACATTTGTCACATGGAGAGTGATATTTAACATTCTATAGAACCCTAACATTGATGTCAATGGTCCCACACAACGTGTCCCTCTAGATTGAAAAAAATGTACCAAAATAATTTTAATGATTCCATGGTTCCTTAACATTTATGATCACACTACCATCACCTCAAAATACACTTCCTATATCTCATAAGGATAAAGGATCCCATCTTCCTAAGACTTTTCATCACTAGATATCATATTTTGACCATCTAACTTGATCTAGAAACTATCAACCACCTCACACCATCACTAATCATCAAAACTAGAAGAATAAGAATTATAGGTCTTTTATGATCAACCTTCAATCATCTTCCATCATTATTGATCATCAATATCTCCCTCGGTCATGTACCACACCTATGGTATTAGTCCATTTCACTAAAGAATGGTTGAGAAACTATAAAATATCTAGTATTGATAAAATCGTTGGAAAATGGAATTTCTTCAAATGAGTGTATGAAAAATAAGGGGATAAATCAATGAAAAAAGGGTAATTAACCTTAATTGTGTTTCGTTTCCCCTCGATCAATTTTGGTTAAAAAGAACAATTTATCTAACAAATAATCAATCAACCCTAAATATATATCTACAATCAATTCACAAATAAATTCTTGTTAGTATAATTATTCCACATTCTACTTCGGATAATAATGCAGGATGAATCCTCAAAAATTGCACACCCTACCTTGAGTTCAGATTAGTTACTGATGAAGAATTATACTACAAAATAGTCATTGGTGAGATCCATGCACTCTATTATTCTAGATTAACCCGGCAATATCAATCCAATCCTCATATTTTTTTCATCCTCTAATGATCTACCCAAATTCTCACCTCTTAATTCTCATGGGTATGTGGATAATCCTACGAATTGACTATAATAGATATTTTGTGGGGGAGGTCAAATTAAATAAGTTGATAAATTCAAAATATGTTAAATTTATTTATTTATTTAATTATTTTATTATTTTTCCCATGATATCGCTATAACAAAATGCATGATGCTAAGAGACATTATGGTGTTCCTATGAAAAAATCTATGTTATGAACCCAACAAAAACCATAAATTTCTAAAATGAATGTTCTTTTTGAGTTACTCCAATTTTTTAGTAAAATTCTATGCTCATGATATTAATATATTTAATATTTTTATAATATCAATTTGGGTCCCCTGTGGTCCCAAAATCAAATTCCATATCAACTTCACACTCCAAAAATATAAATATATATCTGTCAACAATTTTCATGGAAAATTTGAGACGTTACATCCATGGGTGAATATTGAAATGGATATTTTTATATCATTGATTTTATATTTGAAATCATTATCATACGATGGTTTTATTATATGTAGCCAAGTTAATGTTTTAATATAAAATTATCTCATTATATTTACGGTTTTCTCATTAGTACAATGTTTATATTTCTTGGAAATATTCTAATATTTTGAATGAAACTATTGAAAAAAATTACCACTTCATTTTTTATAACAAGATGAGTGAGAATAAGAGGATGGTTTGAAAAGATAAGGATAGGTAGAAATTAACTCTTTACATGACTCTACATGAGCCATGATTCATTTTATATTTTAATCATTTTACTCATAAATTAAAAAAAAAATTATGTACCGGTCCACACAAAAAAATTTAGATCCATATTACATTTTTCATATCATTATATTTTTTCAAGGGAAAATATCATTCGATGTGACCCATCTTTTTAAAAGTGATTCACTTCACTTCTGAAGAACCAAATTGTTTTTTATTTAGATTATAATGGAAGGATTTATTATTTCTATAAAACTTATTCAATTTTTTCAATATTCTAATCAAGTGCCAATTTCAAAATTATTATAAGATTATCTTTCATAATAATCATTCTCATTGATTTCTTTAAATTAAAATATTATTTTTGATAATTTGGATTCTTTCCAATCATTAATGACTTGACATTTCATCATTATGTTTTTCTATCATAATGGATTCAATGATTTCATCAAGAGTCATATTCTTCATATCCATGGTATCATGGACCAAATTGACCTTGGAGGTCATAATATAGTAATAACCCATAATATTTTATTCATGAGAGTTTCAATGTGTAAACCATCCCTAAGACATTTTATAATATTGGAAATTTATGTAAATTTTTTAATTGTATCATTAATATATTCTTCTGAATTTATTGAATAACTCTCAAGGTATTTTTTAAATGTATCAAGTCCAGTGTATTTGATTTTATTCGTTCATTATTGTTTTAATTATAGGATCTTATACATTATATGATCCATTTTAAAACTATAAATATGACTAAATCTATTTTGTTTAATCCCCTAATGGAGGGAGTTCATGGGATTTCTATTTAGTTAAAAAATATTTATTTCATATATAGTTCATTTATCTTCAAATTTGGTTATATGAGTATAATCGTACATAACTATTTTTAAAATAGGATATCCCATGATATACTGAATGTAAAAAATTTTATATATACTTTAAGAATTACTAGATCCATTGACGAATGGGGAAAACTCCAAGGATATTCTTTGGGGGTAATTTTAAAATAATTCATTTTAAAATCAAAAATTGAACACTTTTACGATTTTAAAAAAAAAATTGAAAACAAGTATTTTTGAATAAAATAAATTGAATCCATTAATAAAAAATTTAGGTTAGAGTAATGAACTAGAAAGAAGATATTGAGTTTATTTTAAAAATTCCATTATAAAAGTGTACTATAAATTAAAATTAAAATTATTTTTTTATGTTAATGTTATTAAAATGGTTAAATTGAGTAAGTGAATAATGATATATTAGATTCATATAATAATATTATTATGAAATTTATATAGGATATTAATCACAATGGAATGAATAATTTTTATATTTATGAAATTTAGGCTTATCATGATTATAATGATGTAAAGAGAGAAAATAATTATAATATAAACACAATTGATAAAGAATTTTTCAATGTCACACAAGGTACCTTGACCTCACCACCACAAAATTAGAGGGATTTATCTTATGTTAATCATCCCTTAGATATAATGTAAATCCAATAACTAACATATCTTAGTTTTAATGGGATAATAAGAAGAAACATCCACTGGTTTTAAAAGGCTACTAAGAACCAACATCACTGCATTTTAATAGGATACTAAGAACCAATAGTAGTAGGTTGGATGAGAGATGGGATGAATTTTAGGAATAATTCTTAGTACAATATAATTATTTTATCTCTCTTCAAGGATTGTTTAAATAGATATATATAGAGGTATACAATGGTTATATCATTATTGATTTTAAAATTAATGTAATCCATTTAAGAGGGGGTCATATAGAATGCAGAACATTCAAGTATTGACTTAGGTTGAGAGTTAATACATATGTTCATTTCATATATCCATGTATACATGATCCTCAATTTGTAGGATTTAAATTATTTGGGAACCATATGAAAATAAGTTGACCAATTATTCATCCAAAAATTCACATTTAAACATTTTCCCATCATTAAAAGAACCCTGCATGAGCTTATCCTGATGTGACTAGATACATGGTAGCATCCCCGGAATATCCAATGGACTACCTAGAAGCTACTGCTTCTACAAATATATCCCAACATAATAGATTTACTTCCACTAGATGGCCAGTGGACTCCTACTGGTTGAGAGGATTCATTTTGTGCCACCAACTGTCTGGCGTCACTACATTGAGGACTCATTTCTTTCTTCTATAACCTTCTAAAAAAATTGTTGCTTCCACATCCATTAATATCCATTTAATTTTTTTAAATCATTCCATGATCTTTACTACTGAAATAAGAATAGTACAATCCATCAACAACATCAACATTTTCCCTTTAAATTTACATTAAAAATAGTATTTTAATGGCCAATGACATGGATTAAATAAAAAAATTCATTTCTATAAATCACTCAATTGAAAACATTAACAATATAAGAGAGTGTTTGGGAATATAAAACACACAATGAGAGAGATATATAGGTAAAAAATTCACACTCCGCTATATTTATGGTAATAATGTTATTATTCCTACTCTATTATATTTATACTAGTCTGGTAGTAATGCCTGTTATACTATGTTTTGGGAATCCTATAGTGAATCATGATCCACCATTCTATCATAAAAATTTAGTAACTATTTATCCACTGTTATATTATATATATTCCTATGTTTGGGCACAATCATTTGATTATCATCCTTCTTGTGTTATTTTTTATTATGTATATTTTTATGTTTATATCCCCAATTCATTACTTATATTTTTTATTTAATTTTGAATGATCTATATATTTCATATAATTGAACATTGATCTTGTTATCATACACACATTATTATATAATGATCACATATGATTATCAAATATTATTCCTTATTTTTACCTTTAATAAGAATTTGAGATCATCCATTTCTTATATTTCCATTCCATAATTTATGAAGTCGAGTTTAACTAATGTGGATTATAAAAGGCTGATTCAATAATTTCAATGAAAGTACATGGACACTCCCCAAATCAAAATTGAAATTCCAACAGTAAAATATACCCAATAAAAAATATCCTAATGAACCCTGTATAATCCCTTCTCTCACATATTTAATAAAATATTGTGTCAAAAATTAATATTAAGGAAATATTGGATAATCTGGGCATGTAACATGGGTCATTTATAAAATGTTTGTTTGTGGATTTTGCGAGCATTAAAAATTATTAATGTATGGTAGATCTATGGATAAAGGTCTAAACAAAAGAATTACTCAATCATGTGAAATGAAATCATGTTCAATCATATTTTCTATAAGAGGAAAATGAATGTTCTAGGAGAAATCATGTCTGAGTTTCTCAAGATGTATACTATAAAAAGAATGGGAAAAATTGGACTCAGAGGATGTCTTGTTAATGAAAAAAATGGTTGGGAAAATAACTCATGGAAATTCATAAAAATAATAAATTTATTTATTAAAAATATTATAAATTGAAAACATGGGAAAAAAAGAAATTTTTATTCACTAAGATAATAATTTCACCCCCTAAATTAGGATTTTTCAAATCCTAATCCACATGATTATCTCTGCTAATTATTTTCCCCACTTTTCTCATAAAAGATTATTGACGTTTCTTGTAAAAATTGATTTGAATGGATAATTCATATAGATCCTTATAAAGCTTGTTATAGAAATAATTTTATAGTTATAACTTAATGGAATGAAGTTATAGAAGGAAAACTATTAGGACTTGAACTAGATGATTAAATGCGATAAAAGGATATAACCTTTCAACAAATGTTTGTATAATAGAAAGATAAAAGAAATGTTTTTCTAATAATCATTGGCATAATATTGATTTCTAATTTGGTGATAATTTAATTCTATGAATATAAATATGGAAAAAAATAATCCCTATTTATATCGTTACATTTGAAATAATTTATCATATTTTGAGAGTAGCTTATCATGTGGTAGTTCCATTAAACCTATCTTTGGTTCAGGATGTGTTCCATATATCTCTTTTGAGGAAGTACATAAATGAATCTTCACTTGCACTGAAATAAAAGGATATACCTATAGGGAAATATCATTCTTATGATAAAAAACTATTGGAGATTATGGATTATATGGATAATGTTCTATGAAATAGGACCATTCACTTGGTCAATGTTTTGTAGGGAAACTAACATTTCAGGGAAGCTACGTCGAAAAATGAGGAAATTATTTGGAAAAAGTATCCTAATTTTTTTGTATGATAGTGATTAATTTCAAAAGAAATACTATTCTTAAAGAGGGTATAATATAACCCCTCTAGTTTTTTATGAATTCATTATTTTATTTCTTTTAAAAAATTAAATTACATTGATATCTTGAGTTACATGAAATACCAAACATTAATGGACCATGGGAAACTATTAATATCATTATAAAAAAATTATTATTACCTATACATTAAACTTATTAGTATTAATAATAATAACTTGATTTTAAATTTTATATATAATGGTTTTATATAAATAATACATGTTAATAAAAAACACTATATTTTTAGAAAATTCATTATATCTTTCCAAAAAATTATTCTCTAAAAAAAGTTTTTTATTTCATGGTGAACAATAAGATAAATAATTATTGAATAATTTTAAAAATCAATTTATTAAAATAATTATTTTTAATCAAAATTTTAAAAATATCAAAGGGTGAATCTTCAATAATTTTCTAAAAAGATTAATTTTTGTATGATAGTGAAAGTAATTAATTTAAATTGAAATGTGCCTTTTCGTTTAAATTATTTACATAGATTAATTATATTTCAAATAAGTTTTAAAGTAAATTTAGTTCAATTATATATCTATTTATCTTATTTAGGTCATTTTAAATATTTTCCTACAGAAATTTGATATAAAAATCATGAAAACTTTTGAACTTTTTCTCTTTGAAAACTCGATTTCTTGTCCTATTTGTGGGATTAATTTTAAATTTAAATTTTACAATTCTATGAATTTACTTTATAAAAATGGATTCTATTTTTTGGATAATAATATTTCATATTATATAATAATTTCTAGTTATTTTTTTACTAAAATGAAAAGTAAATAAATAAAAATTAGTTATTGTGGTTAAGGTAAAAATGGGTATACTAGTGGGGTTAAAATAAAATGATCAGGAATAAATTGACTTATAAACTTGTCCAAAATATATTTTAAATAAATATTTAGAGAATATAATTTATAATACTAAAAAATAATCCATTTTGTATCCATTACGCATGATAAAAATGTACTTACACCTTTTTCTTTTCAAAATATTACAACTTTCCACACACCTCATTTATAAAAGGTCTCGCCCTATGATATCTTATTCACACTATATAATACTTAAATATCTATATAGCCTACCCAAATCACTTAAAAACATATCTAATGTTATCCAAGAATAATTATTTTGGGGAAAAAGCCAACCTATAAAGGCTTTTGGTTCAAACCTACGGAGGTTACCTGAATAAGATGTAACGATCATCAATGAGATTTTTTATTTTATTTCTTTCTCCACATCCTTAAATTATTATAATAACCTAATTATATAATAAAAATCACTTCCAGAAAATGATAGGTGATTATGATAACTTAATGGCCTATAATTTTCTCCTATTTAATCAAATGGGTTAAGAAATAATCATTCATGTGTACGGTGAACTATTGCCTCGTGAAGTGATGCCATTCTTATTTTTATTACCACATCTCATGGATAGTTTTAATGATGGATTACGTTTTTATATATTATATTAATGATATTATTATAAATTTGTATTTATTAAATCACACATATCTTCATTTTTTCCATTCTATGAGAATATGATAACATCGCTTGTGTGTACGATGGACAACCGCCTCTTGAAGTGATGTGATTCATTCAAACTTTATAAAGATGGTATTAAGGATGGGTTTAATGAAAATATTTTGTATATATGAAAAAAATTATTATTTAATCTAGAAAAATTATTTACATATCTTTCTTTAAATCTTTTGAGAAAATGGAAATAACGTTCATGCGTACGAACGACCTACACTCTCCATGAACAGTGCATTTCATTTTTTATCTCTAACATTTATGGAAAAATATAAAGACATATATACTGATTATATATATGATATTTATATCATGGATTAAATTAAATATATTAGGAAACCATTATAGAATAATTATAATGATAAAACACTAAAAAATCAAAGCATACATGAAAAACAAAGTAGTTATTGCCCGAAACCTGACTTTAACATAGAATTGTTAATATTTAGTAATAGAGGGTCACAATTAAACCATATATAGTATGATATATATATATATATTTCTGTTTGTTAATTTATATTTATGGTTTGGTAATGAATTTATAATAAATTTATATTTAATATAAATGAGTTTTGGATGTGTACGATGAAATTTGAGACTTAAGGTAAGGGATTTCTGGTCTCTCTTTTATTTTTGGGAGACAAAAGAAAATTCACCAATAATTTATTTTATGTGTTGTATATAATTCCCCTTAAAAATATTATATTATTATAATAGTTATTTTCAAGATATTATATTTTTAATTTAATGTTATTATTTCATGGGAATTATGATTCAAAGTTAACAAAGTTGTAAGGGTTATATGTTACAATATAACCATTTATCTAGATATATCATGATTATTCTTCCAATGATGAAATGTTTTGATCTAAATATAAATAAACTAATTTATGTTCATCTACCATTGTGATTTATTTATTATACATGTTTTTTTTTATTTTTCTCAATTTATATAATCAAGAGTTTAAATGAATGTGTTTTAGATAAATCATGATTATTTCTCTCTTCAGTCAAAACCCTGTTTCCCTTCCAAAACCTTGTTTTCTAAAATTGTTTTAAAAAAAAATTTTACCATTATTTTATGATTTACTAAATTTATTTTTACCCACGATGTAATTTTTCTTAAAAAATATAATTGAACATACATTTCATTTTCTAAAAAATGTTAGTTTAGCTTCTACTAAAAATGTGAAATGAATCATTATTTTATCATATACAGAATGAATGGAATTTTTTCCATCATTACCATTATTAGAATTGAATATTAAATTATATTTTTTCAAGTTTACTTTAAAATACAATTATTTTCAAAATAATTATTATTTTTTACTTTTAAAAATTTATTTCTGAAGAAAAAGTTATTTTTTAAGAAAAGCTATTTTCTTGATGAAAAAAAATTTCAGTGATCATTAAAAATCATTATCCAACTAATATTTCATCCTTTCATATAAATTATTCTCTGATGGGTATATGAAATAATGATACAATTCTTATTCTTTCTATCAATTATTTTTGATTAAAAGATTTTTATGAAACCTGATTCTCTTCCACGGGCTATACCATGATAAAATAATTATGAAACCCGCTTCTTTTTCCACGGGTTTTGATATGATGAAATGTTTAAAAGATTATCAATCCTATCTATCTTACACATGTTATTATATGATCAAATTTTTATGAAACCCATTTAATTTCATGGGTTATGATATAATAAATGTTTTATAGTAGTTTGGAACACATATCTATGATTTTCATTATGTGATATGTAGAACATATATCACCCTCCAATGAATTATGTAAATTTGGATGACTCGTGATTAAATATGATATGTGTTAACATGATTAAAAGTTCATAGTGTTATATGTGAACATTATTACATGTTCACAATGTTATTCATGAACTCAATTATGTTTTCATAGTGTTTTCTGTGAACCTGATTGTGTGTTCAAAATGTTATGGGGGAACCTTATTACTTGTTCATATTGTTATGTGTGGACTTTTCTTTCATGTCCATAATGTTATTAATGGACCACGTTATAATCCCATTAGATTATTTGAGGGCCTAGTTTCACGAACTTGACATAATTAATAAACATATAACTATTTTTACATGTTTACATTTTCATGATATAATGGGTATTCAATAAATCTATGTCTTATTCCAATGTTACATTCTCATGGATAATTTTATTCAATTATCTTATTTTTTATTTCCTACAAACTACAAGTATTTATATGATGACTCAATAATATGATCATTGATATGAAGGTTATAGTTTTAAAATATATTCAACTCATTATCATAACCTTATGTTCAGGTTATTCTTATGTATCTCTATAGATTACCCTTACTGAGAATTTAAGACCACCCTTACTTATGTTTCTTTTCCCTGAGTTTTGAATAAATTTATTACATATGATTTATCTAAGAAGGGTTCTATTTATAAAGAATATAGTGGGAGATTATTTAGTTAACATATAAACCAGATTTTTGTGTTTACAAGCTTCCAAAGTCATTATACCTTTATGATCCATTGGAATGTGTTTGTGTAATACAATGAATATTCATCTAAAAATATATAATATATATGAATGAAAATAAAGGGGTGTTATAGCCAGATAACCCATGTTACATGATATAATTATGTAATAACCCTATATTTTCCCCACTATATGCCTCCTCCTATGGGATTATAAATCATTTCCCTTATATATTTTAGATTGATAGATGTTGATTACAAATTGGTTTTCATTTTGGTGTATGTCCCTCAATTACTTCACTGAATTATCTATGACCATAAACCAGAAAGGGTCTCTCATTTTTAAGTCCCATACCAAAAAAATTACAAGTATCCTTCACCTTGAAGTCCAATTCACATGGCTATAAACTTCATTTTAATATTCAAGGACATATGAACATAAACTAAATGTCACTATGGTCATAGATTTATGGAATTAAAAAGCACACCATTAGTCCTTGTCACACAACCTTAAAAGTAATTATGTGAACATTCACATGGGGATGAAAATATAACCCTAAACCAAAATGGTTTTGAAATACTATATACGGGATATATAATAACCCCCTTCCATAGACCCAATCCCAAAAATGTATCCCCGCATAGTAGATAATACCCAGTGAATCTTCGTATGAACCCTAAACACTTCTTGGATGGAATGAAACTCATATGTTCCCCTAATCCTTGTTGAATGTCGTGAATCTCATGAATTACCTTCAATCTTCATTAGAGGCCAAAAACCCTACAATACCATTAATCCCTCTATGGTGTAATAAAATTGATTCGTAACTATAATACTTCTTGGATGGTAAAAAACTCTAACATAACTATAAGTCTTAATGTAAAACCATAAATGATATAATGCTCTTATGCCTTTCTATATTCAATGAAACTTTCTTATAATCATAATATATCTATGAAAACAAGAACCTTTATAGTACCATGAAGCCTTCTTAGATATAAGAAAACTATATCATGACACTAAGTCTTACAAGGATATCAAAAACCATAACATACCCTTTATAATTCATTGATATCATATAAATATAGTTAACCCATAAATATTTTTGGGAAATCATAAACCAAAACATAACAATATAATAATTTCTGTGTAAAAATAAACACTTCCAAATATTTCATTTTTCATGGATAATTCTAAATACAAGAGTACCATTATATATGGTGTAAAAATATAGTTCAATTGTACACTTATGAACATCCTCTTGTGAATATCATGAGATTCCCCATCTTAAGAGTATATGATGATTGAACATAACTATTGTGACCATTTCAATGTATTGATCACTCAATACATTTATAATTTGAGTTATATCTACTATGGTGTTAATAAATATCAAATAAATGGATATTTTTATGGGGAAATATTTTTGAAATATATTACCAAATCAAAAAAAAGTGTCCCAAACATGATCAATATAAATTGACACCATCAGGTTTTTAGTGTATGAATATAATGATTATTTTTTATACTCACTCCTAACATTTATATCATTAGGTAATTATAACATCATACCAGTGGTGATGTTTGTTAGTACAAGATTGAATTATCTAGTTTTTTTAGAATCAATAATTGATATATAAATACCAAGGAATGAGTATTTCTTGGTTGTTATTTTATGTTTCACTTTTATGGGTTTGAAGTTGTTTATGATATTCATAGATATTTTTTTCTTAAAATCCATTAATGTGTTACATTTATTTGAGTGTTTTTTTCGTGAATATTTCTAGTGGAAAACCGACCTAGATACCCTCTCAAAAAGGTAAGTAACCCAAATTTCCACATACCAAAGGGGGTTCCCGATCTCCAAGGGCTGGAAACTAGAACCCAATAATCCAACAACAATAAGAGGGAATTATTTTTTCCAAAATGAGGAAAGAAATGGAATATATATATATTAGTGAAACCATTGAATAGATAAAATATGACATTATATAAATAAAATAGTGTAAAATATACAACTCAAATCAGTCAGAACATCCCTAAATACATTTCCAACATCAAAGGACAGTAGTATATAAAAATTAAAACTCCATTTGATAGCATGGGTAAACTCTCCCCATCTCACCACCATCTATAAAAACTCAGCTAATAGAGACTTTATTGTCTCACTACGGTGTGTTGATTTTCACTACATCGAAAAACTTAAACAGGTCTATGCACCCCCAAATTGGTGCATATGGTGTGATCCAATATGATTAGTAGGATCCCTCAAAGTTGTTGTATAATAATTCTATTTAAAATAATCTTAATGTCCTCAAATTTAAATAAAACATGTCATAAAAAGATAACTGGTTTTACATCAAAATAATAAAAAAACATTTATTTTCTCAATTTTACTCATTCCCAAAATAATTCAGTTTCAAATCATTTATAATATATCAAAGTAGTCATATTTTATCAAATAATATACCACTTGTCATATCAAATCCATATAAGTACAAACCAAAATTATACTAGACAAAGCATAGGTAACATAATGTCAGGGATCACACTAGGTTACAATAACCAAGAAACATGTTCCCCCAATATAGAAAATTATGTGTTCATTAATCCTCTAGATATATGCATTAAATCTGGGATGTAGAGTAACACCCCGTAATGTGAACATCCTAATAGTTTATACCAAGTCCTTATAACAAAAGGCCTAGTTATCAAAGGAAAACCCCATGATTAAACCCCCACTAGTAACAATGAATGTGTCATATTAAAAAAAATTTCATATATGTACCCAAGGCATCCCATATACCCTATTTTATACCCCAATTCATCAAAAAATTAATCAAAACCATTCTATAAAAACCATTTCAAAAATTCATTTCAAAATGCTTTGAAACCCCCATTTCATTAACCAAAATAAGGGGGAAATATTTTATCAAGAACTCATTTTACACGCACAAAAATAAATCAAATAAACTATTTTATTTCATTTATAAATCAATTTATCAAAATCAAAGAAATGAAGTTCATCCAACATATGCTGGAGATGGAATAACCTATCTCAAACTCCGGTCTCACATGCTCGTAATAGAGTCCATCAACATGAAAGAACAAAATGATGACAATGGAAGACCTATAACAAATATTCACTCCTAAAAATTGATTAAAAAATAGGTTTTGTAGATAAGGAATATCACAACATACCTCAACGAACACTAATGCCAAACCACAATCAACGAAATTGTTATCTATATGATTTAGAACCCATGAATAATCCAGAAGGAAACATGAAGATTCATCATAACATATCAATGAATTTAAAATTGAAATGATATGGAAATTCCATTCTAGAAATAATAAAGAATCCTAAAATATTACCTACCGAGGAAAATTTAACATAGCCTCAATGGAGATCAATCGCCAAGAGACATAATCTAAAAAGAACATAGGACTCCAAAATCATCAAGGAGGGTTCCTTTAACAAGAGAAAAGATCCAGTGGATGAATGAAACACATATTCAATCATTCATATCCCAAAAAACATTCATGATTTTCAAGGCATGTAATCACATTACACAATGTGTAATTCCAAAATCCAACATACAGCAAAAAATGTGTCACCTTTCTGAAAAAACACAAATTATACCAATACATAGTGTAAACCAAATAAATGTCTGTTAATCCTATAAAACTATTTACAAGACTTGCAACATCTTTCCTAGAGCCATTAAATGGTGTTCATTTCCCCTTCAGACTGTGAGAACTCCAATATTCAATATAAAACACCAAACCACCTTAGAAATTCTACAAACATGAGGAGAACCCTATGAACCCATTAACACATTTATTCCTAGGATCCATTAATTCCAAATAATATACCATACCAAACTTTTAGTACTTTTAACCAATACATTATTTCTATCCCTAGGAGTCCCAAGATGCACCCAAATAAAGTGTAAAAGAAATAAAAAGAATGGTAATAGCTGAAATATGATAACTGGATGTTACACACTCCCCTGCATAATATGTTTTATCCCTATGAAGTCATGTTTAAGAATGATGTCTATAAAATAAATGATTCCACTACTCCCTCATCAATAACTCATGATCCCAAGTCACATTAGAATCTGATCTATGTATCCATAAAACTCTTACAAAATGTATTTATTTTCAATACATGACTTTCACTTGAGAGTTAATGATCCCCACTGGAAGATCCACAATAGAAGATTATGGCTCAAATTCGATCTCTTCCCAGCTCATAACATAAGAGGTATCATGATGGTATTTCCTGAGCTTCGATCAGTGGAAATCATCATTAATACCCATCAAATTAACCATTTATTCCAATAGATAAGAATCCTTATCAATCTACTCAGTGACCTCAAATATTTCAACATATCTATGAGCCATCTTTTCTTATTTTCCAATATGATAGTTTTCTAACTGAGGAGAAACAATCATGAAAACCCAGTCACCTATTGAAAACTAAAAAATAGATCTTTGTTGATATACATAATAATTCTACCTACTTTTACCTGTAACTATGTGAAAACCTATAACTTGAATCCTTGAAGACATATATTAAAAAAAACTCAGTCAATCAAGAGAGTCCTCATCCACCTATACCCAACAAAAAGGATATCTAAACTTCCAAAAATACCAATCCTCAAAATTATACCTTATGATCAATGAATAATAGTTATTTTCATAATAAAACTCCACCAATCCCAGATGGATATCGCATGAACCACCAAAATCCATGACATGAGATCAAAGAATATCCTCCATGATTTGAATATCATGTTCTATATAATAGCATGTCTATGGATATTATGTTTTACTCAGTCTGACCTATGTCCACATCTCCTAGTAGAGACTTCTCTATAACATCTAAGTAAATGTAAGATCCTTTCCTAAAATAATTTCATAAGTAACTTCATGTAAACTCACAATATATAGCATGGATAACTTACTCAGATCTCCAACATTAGCTGAACAAAATAAATTTAGATGACTTTTCTAACAGATCAATCACCACCCATATAGATTTCTCTCATTAGATATTATATGGTAATCTCACAAAAATGTTTATGTATAAAACATACCATTTCAAAAATAGCATTTGATGTGGGAAAATAAAATAAGAAGGTCTCAGATTCTCTATGTTTATCTATTGGGAGGTGTATCAGTGGGACACAATTCTGAAATGTCTCTATTCATACTGGGCAACCAAAATCACCATATCATGTCATAATATAGATTCAAAGTACATGGATGAATACACCCCAAAGAACTATGATAGTCAAAAAAACTAAGATATCTATGGATTATCGAATTACAAAATTGATCTCCAAAATAAAGTATACCATCTAATAAGTGAGAGAAACAAACCATAAGTGTTATCTCCGCCTTATAGGGTTTCTTTAATTTCTAGTAATACCCATACCTGAAACATCCTCCTAAGAATCCAGGTGAAACTAAGTAAATATCCCTATAAGGTTTCACTCCTCCTTTGATTCGAAAATAGCCAGCGATGGTACATTCACATTCAGAGATTTAGAAACAACATTTTCCTTCCCCAAGGTGTAGGCTATATCAAAGAAAAATTTCATAAGGTATTCCACCAATTATCACTATATAATTTTAAATAATTTCTGAGTGAATATATATATATATACATATATATATATATATATATATATATTAGTCTCCTATGGGTATAGTAGTCTATTAACTAATCCCTAAAAATATAGTTCTTCCAACACTTAAGCACATGTAAAATTGTTAAAATCACTAAATCATGATTGGGGTAATTCATCGCATGCAATTGAAGGTGAAGAGTGTCTTAAGCCACCACATGATGATCCAACATAATCACATAACCCAAAACATCACAAGAAGAATTCTCGAAAACCAAATAACCCATATCAGGTTTAGGTAAGATAAAAAGAGGAACAAATGTTATATTAATTTCATCTCATCGAAGGAGGACTAAAACATTGAATCCGATATTAATTTCACCCCTTTCCTGGTAAGAGAAGTCAATTGTTTTGCTAACTTTGATAAATCCTTGATGAGCCATATATAGTATCCAACATGACCATAGAATCACTAAATCAAAAAGTTTTTTTATACTTCTTCCCAGTACAAAAATTCCTTCTCCTTCTAAGGATCGAATAACAATTAATTATTCTAAGTCACATGCTCCCAGAACATCAATTCTTGGATCTATAAATTTTATTTTTTAATCCTTCCATTCAAATTTTGACTTCTTTGTATTTCTAAAACCGAACTCAATTGTGGTGAAGATCATGTTATATTCTAAAATAAACTAAAATATCATAATTGAACACTACCAAATAATCTCTAGATACTCATGGAATATCTGATTCATCAAATTCAAAAAAAAAAACTATACTAGCATTAGTCAGACCAAACATCACATGATAATCTTAATACAAATTACTTCCCCTAAAATCTCTCTTTATTATACAATATATCTAAACTATGAGATGATGATAGCCTAATCAGTTATCGATCATTGAAAACCACCTTTCCCCCTTTAACAAATCAAACAAATCTTCTATACGAGCACAAAGATACATGTTCTTAACTGTTACCTAGTTCAATTTCAGATCATCTAAATAAAATTGGAGTGAACCATATATCTTATTAGTAAATATCATAGGGGGTTCTCAAGGAGAAAAACTAGAGTGAACAAGACATTTCACCACTAGGTAATCCACCTAAATCTTGAGCTCTTTAATCTTAGTTGGTGCCATATGATGAGAGGGTATCAAAATCGACTGTGTATTCATCACCCTGGAAATCATAAACTCAACCTACCTATCTTGATAAAGACCATATAAATAATTAGGAAAACATTAAAAAAATATCGAAAATAATAGGGAAGGTCAATAATAGATGAGATTTCATCTACTTCAAATTCTCCAACTAACAACCACTATGGATCTTGGGGTAGAAAGGTCCTACAAGACCTAACCATGAATCTAATTATTTCTAAATCACTCGTAATATCCCATTGAACGTAAGAAAGAAGACACACTGATGATAAAATCCATCCTTATCATGATGATCAGCAAGCTAATACATCCCAATGTTGACATCTAGAATATCTCGATCAAGAATGTGAAAACCCCATGTTAACTTTGAATTGGTTAGCGATATCATACAAGTAGGACTCTAAACCCATTTCTAATTCCACATTCCAAGATGTGTTGTTAAATCCATAAAAATGTAATGATCTCCATCAATTATTTAATAATATCAATAGAATGGATCCTTATAAATGTGTGTTAATAACTAGTATCAAATAATGAAATGTTTACTAAAGATGAAATAAATACAGTAACTCTCACTTCAACTAGCCCCAAATCTACCTCTGCTAGAAACTCATCTATTGCATTAAAGTGCTTCTCTCATGAGGCCTTTGGTAGATCCCTATTGAATTTAATGTGTCTAACTTTCCCATGGAATCCCTTGGATCCAATGATCCCTATTCATAATGAGGTTTGGCATTAGCCTAGTAGAAATTATATATATGGCCATAGATTGCACAACAATAAAACATATTTTCTGGCATGGGAAAATAATTTTAGGTATTTCTATCTTTTTTACACTGATAGTATGTTAGGGGAACACTAAATTTTGTAACAAAATGTGATATAGAGGAATTCCACTGAGAACCACCCCACCACTCTTATGATTATCTTTCTACTACCTCTCTTCAATTTTTGCACCATTGAAGCTACCATTGGATGGTAGACATGGGGTTGAATAACCAAACATTCCTTACATATTAATCTCCTCAATAATAGCTATGTCCACAATATTTACATCAGTCTAATGATTCAATATAAATACTTTCGATCTGATAACTAGTCACAAAACGTATAGGTAATTCTATATTTTCAACTGGTCATTCTTTACCAACTCTAGTGAAAAACAAACCAGCACCAAAAATGGATTGGTGTATACTAACACTAAATTCTCCATTTTTTGTAAAGAGAGGAACTACGAAGACATTGCATAATCATCAGATTTAGAAACAACTGCTAGGAGAATGGAATCATGAATTCTCTTTGGTCTAATCCCACATGTTAATATGCATGTACCAAGGAATCCCACCATAGATTACCGTGACCCATATGTCTAAACTCTAAAAAACATTACCATAACACACTCAGGTGTGTCCAAAAATTTAAAGATCTAACTGATCTCATCTATCCAGTCCTCCATTTCTTGAGTTACATTTCTACCCTTAATGTATAGTTTCTTATCACTTAAGTACTCTCATAATCGATCCATTTCTATAGAAACTCCTAGTTGTAACTCAAAAACTACCTTACGCACTTACGGCACACTCTTGTCGATAAAAAAAATAACCTACATGATAAATTTGATAATTTTATAATCTAAATGCATATTCCATTAAGGAGCATCAACTGCACCCTCATGTGGAACCCATGGTAGATGAATCATATGCATACCGTTTCACTCCAAAATATAATATATTATCACCAAATAGAATAATCTTAGTTCAAAACAGATAAACATAAGAAAAAATTAAGATTAAGATAAAGAATTTAAGACTGTAGAAAGAAATCCCAACATCCCCTGGGAACTTGAGTCTCTTCATGGAAATATGTAGACATTCACACACTACCACCTACCTCGTAGGTCTGAGAATCCTATATCCAATATATAAAATTTCCCAAAACAAGGAAACTTAAGGAAAACCCTCATATGATACCAAACTATGGATAATTAAACCTAGATACCCTCTAAAACTAGTACCCACCTCTTTTTAAGTTGTGCCTGGGCCAAAATACTAAAGCACAACTATTATAAAAAATGATATTACATGAGTCTAAAAGATGGGGTTATATTACAATATTTCTTATAAAGGGGGAGTAAATTGTGAGGGAGATTATTCATCAAAGTAATAACTTGACATACACCTTTATTGGCAAGGCCATCCACAACCATATTTGCTTCATGATAGATATGAGTGGTAATATGGTTGATTTTGTGGAGAAAAAGGAGACAGTCCAACCAATGTGTAGTAACTGACTATGCCATATGAATCACACCATTCCAAGTCACTTGCACTATAGTGGTCGAATAACTTTCAATATATATGTTCTTCCAACCATGATTATTATCAAAATAAATAACATGAATCACACCCATCATTCCACCCTCTAGAGAAGAATAAATACCAAAACTTCCAATGAAGCACCCTAAGACCTGACCACAATGATCCTTAATTATAATTCCACATCCTGCATGGCCCAAATTTCCTTTAAAAGTACCGTCAACATAAAATTTAATCCATCTAGAGAAAATTAGTTTCCAAAAAACTAAAAAAGTGCATCACAGACAATGAAAAATGCCATCAACCCAAAGATGTCTCAAAATCATAAATTCTTTCACTGTATTGTAACAATATCTTCTAAATGAAATCATATTCATGAATAACTTTGAGGTTCTTTATCTGACCTTCATTAAGGTTAAGTGATAAATTTTTATGATAAATAGAATTCTTATCATACTATATCACATAATGAAGCTCTGTAACTGTGGAAAGAAATAAGTTCTTGATTTGTTGGGATCTATCCATATCTACACAATTCTGTAGATGGGCAATGATAGAGTTAAGAGTCATCCATATTCAATCAAATATGTTAAAAATATAGTTCCTGAGGGAAGTGGTCATGGAATAAGAAATAAAAATAGAGTTAGAATCTTCTCTTTTTTGATTATAAAGATGACATTTCGAGAAAATATGGACCCTAAAAGATTGTAAACAAGTATCTGTGGGGACCCTATTTTAAGAAATATGCCACATTAGAGTTAATATTGAAGTTTTTATCCAAGTATTTCCAATTGTTTCTATCCATATTAAATAATTTTCAGAAATATTAATGTGGTGATTATAAAAGATTTTATAATCCAACATACCATTGTGTGAAGGCTCCAAAATTATAAAATCCTATGTGTTAGAGAAAGGATAGTTGTCAATGACATGGACAATATTCTATGGGAGAATATCATGATTAGAATTAATAACATCTCTAGTAGTATTATTAATGCTTTCATGAATTTGTTCAATATGGATCATTGAAATTTGGTGGGTACCAGTCCCGTTGTCCAACTAGAACTTCATAGAGGAGTTCTTGGAAACCATCCATCTATAGTTGGTCATAATTTTAACATATGATTTCTTAATGTAAGGCCAGATGAAAGTGTTTAGAAAATTCATATTTCATTTCTTCAATTTTTCAAGAAACCTATTTCTAATGAAGGCAACAGAGGGGGGGTCATTGTGGATTAGGTGCCAAGTAAATCTAGAATGAAATGCCTCATTTAAAATATTTAAATTTTTTATAAAACTTCCACCCTTATCCAATGGTTTGCAACACATAGACTAAGTTAGAGTCACCAATTTTCTATCCCAAGTACATCCAGTTCAAAAAAAAATAGATATATTAATTTTATTAGGAGACTTGCAGGCCATTTATAAACCATCATTGAGAAAACCATTGTGGAGACAATGATAGATTTGACAGGGTAGATTCTACCCACCATAGAATTATTTTTGCCTTTACAATGGGTGATTTGATTAATTAAATGATCAAAAATTTTAAAAAAAATAGTTGGATATTGTTCTACCCCAAAATATGGGGACACTAAGGTATTTAAAAGGAAATGAGCCTTCTTTAAATCCTAATTCATTGATAATAATTAATTTAATATTAGTTGGAAAATTTCTCCCAAATATGATAGATGATTTATTATAGCTAATGACATGACTAAAAACCTCTTCATAGTGAGAAAGAGAAATTTTTGAGAGTTTGAATGCTTCTTTTATAACTCTGTAAGAACGTAATGATGTCATCCTTATACAAAAGAATTGTAGGGCATTCAAATTTTGTGAAGCATGGATGGGAATAAGTTTACTCTGATCCACAAGGAAGGTGATAAGTCTACTTAAATAGACCCCTACAATGGATAAAATGATATAAGAAAGGGTATTGCCCCATATAACACCTTTGGATCATTTAAAGTTTCCTCAGGGAGAGCCATTGACCAATATATATATAAAGGCTGAGTTGAAAAGAGTTTTAATTCTTGAAATAAAGTAATTATTGAAGACAAATACATGAAGAACTTTGAAGATAAAATTCCAGTTCATGGTATCAAAATATATTATAATATCAAGTTTAATGGACATGTTTCCACATTTGTTTGAATTGTTTAACGTGTTAGTGCATTTAGAGGAAAGACAAATGTAGTCCAAGATGGATATGCCCTTGACGATGCCAAATTGATTCTAAGCGATAATTTTTTCAGTAATGGTAGTAATTCAATTTCAAGATGTTTAGTTATGTTTTTAAAAAGGTTGATAATAATATAAATGAGTCTAAAGAGATGAATCTTTGAGGCATTATCGAATTTAAGGATTACTTAAAAATAATTTTGTGTTTAACCCATGGGGTATAATTCCATAGTAAAATAAGGAGTTGATAAGTTTGAAAACATCATCTTGAATGACATCCCAATATTTTTGACAGAAGACATAATTAAAACCATTCGGACCCAGGGCACTATCATGATTCAAACTAAAAACAGTATCTTTGAATTCAAGACTGAGAGGAATGCTTAAAAGAAAGGAATTATCTTCATCATTGACAAATATCAGAATGTAATATTATAAGAGATCTTTATTGATTTCTGGGCCACAAAATATAGATTCAAAATAGGAGATGTCATGATTAGAAATTTTATTCTCATTTTCTAAAATGTGGTCCCCATCTTTAAGAGAGGTTAACACCATGAAAGATATATGGATTCATTGAAGGGATTTATATAATTTAGTGTTTCTGTCACCATTAGATAACTATTTGATTTTGAAAGCTTGTATTTGCATGTTATTCTCAAAGGTGATGAGTGAGTTGTGTGGCAAAGAAATGTTGGTTTAATGATTATGATCAGTGGAAAATTCAGAGTTGGTGTTATTATTTTGAAGATGATGTAGTTCGTTTTCATGAAGTATAATGTCATTGTGAATTTGTTTAGAATTTTAGCTACACTATCCTTTATGATTTTATTTAAGATGTTTTAATTTAACAGAACATTAAAAGGCATCATTTTAGTGTGTTATAGAGGCATAGACGTTTTCAATAAGATTTTAACATTTAGAGTCTGAGAACCACACTTTGTTGAATTTGAAAGGTAGGGTATGCTTCATGGTTTTTTGAGAAATATTGACAATTATAGGATGGTGATCAGATTAAATCTTGGGAAAAGTGGTGCTAGAGATAGTTTCCCATTTATACAAAGCATGATCATTTCTGAACACTCTATCTAATTTGTTAGCAACCCCCACATTATATTTTCTTTTATACCAAGTTTATTTGGAACTAGTGAGAGTAATTTCAATAATATTATTATATTAAATGGAAGTCTTAAACTCTCTCATAGAGATAGAAGAGTGGAAAGGACCAATCTTCTCTCATGAGGAAAGGATAACATTTTACTCCCCAATTATGATACATGGATTATGAATATTAGAATCCAAATATGAGAGATCATTCCAAAGGGGTATCATATCTTGGTATTTTTTTCTTTTCATAAAAAAAAGAGAAAAATATGTGTACTATCTAGAAAAAAATCAGTGCTATAGATTTTTTCTGAAACATTGAAAATATTAACATTCTGTAAGGATGGTAGTGTGAAAATTTAGAGAGTCTCAACAATGGATCTATTTTGACTTGCACTTAAAAAAGTATTACCAAACCTAAAAAGATGTAGTAATTTAGAAGAAATGTTTATTTGGGTTTTCTAGGGAAAATCAATGGTTGATGAATGTTAATAATTAATTTTAAAATAGTAAAGGTGCTAGGGTTCGCAATACCCTAACAATTACAGAAAAGTATCTTCATTTATACCTACATTTGGAGTTTTAACTCCCCTTTTTCTTACCGTATAAGCCCTTAGGCCTAGATGATCTTATATCATTTTTGGACGTGCTTAGGATTATGTTTTTCTTCTTATTGCATTTAAGATAAGGGGAAATAATAGTATCTGCATTCAAAGACTCATGGAAAAGATCATGCATAGAAATAGTTCTACAAATTAAAATGTTTCTAGGATCTTCATTATGCACAGTAATAAAATTTTCAGAACTAGTAGATGAAATAGTGAAATCGGTTTTATGAGTACCTATCACAAAATATAAAATAACAGTTAGAGGAATCAAAGAACTTGAGTTTTTTACAGGATCTATATTTTGAAAAAAAAATCCAAACAAAAATTGGACATGTAATCATTATGCCCAACACTAAACTTAATGATATGTTCAATTACCTCACATAGGGGTCCTGACATTGTGCTATTAACCTGGTGGGGATTACCACTCGAACCGAGAGGAGGAAAAGTGGTATATTAAGAGAAATTCACATTGTCAACCTTCTTTCCATCAATTTAAATAGTAGGAATAATATATTTATAAACTTTTAAAGTAGTGCCTACATTATCTTATTTATAAATACTAGTATTATAAGGTCTAGAAATAGGTTTGGAGTAGTGAATAGAGGTCTTACATTCCACAGTCTCCATCGAAACTGGAATAATTAATTCACATGAATGTTTTGTAGGATCATCCTATTGTTCTTCTTCTTCCAAACCTGAATTGGTTTGGTGTCATTTTTTCCAGAAAAAACCTTGGTGAGGTGCTTAACCACATGACTGAAAGGTCATAGTGATGGGTTGTTAACTTGTTGAGTATTACCACATGAACTAAGAGGAGAACAAATGGTCTATCCCAAAACTGTCACGTTTTCAACCTATTTACCATCAATGAATACAGGGGAGATAATATTTGTATCATACTTGTAATTAGTTCCCACATTATCTAATTTTGAAAGGCTAGTAGTAGTAGGACAAGACATAAGTTTGGAGGAATTATCAAAGGTCTTATATTCATCATTATCCACATTAATATATTTATCCCAACCTGATGTAACAACATGGAATATATATATATATATATATTATAGAGTGAAATAATTAAATAGATAACATATTATATAACTAAAAAAAGATATTTTAAATGATGCAACTTGAAGTAAGTCAGAACATCACAAAGTATAAGTCCAACATCGAAGGACACTACAATAGAAAACTAACTACTATATTTGATATTGTGGGAAAAAACCCACCATATCACCACTATCTACCCAATCCTAGCTAAGAAAATACTCTCCACCTCACTATAGATCCTTGCTTTTCCATGCATCTAAATAAATACAAAGGTCTTTTCACCATCGTAGGGAAGCATTGGGTGTGAGCTAACAGGATCGGTAGGACCCCACCCATGTGTTCCATAACTAGTCTCAATATAATAATTTTAACAATATCATCTTTAATGAAAATAAAGCATGACAAAAAATTAAACATTTTTATATCAAAAGTTGGGAAAAACTTTTAATTTCCATTTTCTTCTATATTTCCAAAAATAATCTTCACAGACCACTTTTAAATAATTTCACATATATCAATGTACTCATATAAAATCAAAGAACGTATCACATATCATATCAAACCCATTGACGTACTAACCAAAGCAGTAAATTCCAAAAGCATAGGTAACATCAATCTGGGGATCAAATTTGGTTAGGATAGTTAGGAACACATACCCTCAACATAGAAAATTACATATGCATCTATCCCTTACACATATGCATCAAATCTAGGAAGCATATAAACACCCCATAATGTAAACCTCCTAATAGTATCTACCATGTCCCTAGAACAATAGGCCTAGGGATAATAGGAACACCCCATGAGTGAACCCCCCAACAGTATCAATAGAAAATTCCTATTACTAAATCTTATACAAAAGTACCCAAGGCTTCCCATGTGCTCTATTTTCGAAACCAATTCATCAAACCATTTTATCAATACCATGATATGAAAACCATTTCACAAATTCATTTCAAAATGATTTGAGAAACCTTTTTCATTTATCAGTAAAAAGTGAAAACCCATTGTTATCCTAACTAAGATAAATACTCTTAGAGGGGATAAATCAAGGTATGATAGATTAAACCAAATACCCCTTAGAATATTGATTCATTGTTAAACTAAACAGTCCTCTATCTCATTACCGTATAATTTTATGAACAAAATTTAAATCATACCTGCGACACAATGATATACTTTATTCACCCTCATTGTGATACATATGAGGAAAATAAAATAAAAATGTGTGGATATACCAAAATCACTGAAGGCTCGATACCAAAATACATGGTTCGGACTAGAACACTTTCATTCCCAGGATCATTACCTATACAATGTTTAAGGTTAGCTCACTACTTTCTCAAGGGTAACTCCTAACTCTATTTCAATGGATCACCACTAGTGGAAGGGATCACCATCTTCCTATTCCTTTTCTCACTTATTTGGAAAGGATATACATAGTTTTTATGGATATGTATGTCCCATCATTTCCAACAATGAATGAATTTTTAACTGTATGTAGATGCTATAATAAAGGCATGCTTTCACATAATAGATGAAAACAAAATTCTTGTGCACTGTAAGTTTTCCCTAATTTCTTTTGTGAACAATTTTTTTCACCTCATGAAATTCCTCTCTCCCTCCATGAACTTTCTTTTATCCTCCAAGAACTACCATGATTCCTATATGAACTTCATCTCACTATGTGGTGTTAGTGCTACACAATCAACCTTTTCATCATGGACTGCCCCTACTTCACAGATGACCATTTCTTCACATGACACCTCTTCTATGTTGTACCTTTCACATTATAATATTATGATCCCCATAAAACCCTTTTTTTGAACTGTTCTCATAAACTGTATCCTCTAAAGAATTGATCCCCACGAACTACTTTCTCCTTTCCAGAATCCTCTATTGTGAACTAATCCGTACATCCAAAAATTATTCCAGCAATGATATTCTTTAATGAAATTATCTCTAATTATCATGTGATTAGATTATATAATATAATTAAATAAATCCTACAAACCCCACTAATCATAAATACCAAAAACATCGATGTAATATATCCTTCATCATGAACTACTATGCATTTTACATTTCCTTTAATCCTTTATAGTAGTCATTGTCTTCCATATACGGAATCCCTTTGAATCACCTTAAATCACCTCCTCAACCATGCATATGATGATCCTCTTGTGAATGATGATCCTGCGATAAACAATGTACCTCCTATGAACAGATTTCACTAAATGGTTTTCAAAGCATGTATCACGGTCCTTATAGTGTTGTTATGAAGAAACTCATCCTTTTCTGACATTCCATTTTTATTAAAATTACCTCATGTAAGTTCCTCATAGAACTGATTCATTACTATAATGTATGAAAATTACATGATTCATATTCTATGAATTGTGCTTCATGGTTGAAAAATTGGGTTCCATGAACTCCTCTAAGGAAAACTTTCATTTTCCATAAAACGAACTCAAGATTTTGAGGTCCAAAAAAATTATAAAACACTAGGAAATTGTTCCGCTTTAAAAGAATATTCTTTGGAAATAGTATACATATTAATTCTTGGTCCTTTTTCTTTATCAACAAACATAATCACCCAAAAACATAGGGATGACACCATGAGTTATTTTTTTCCAACAATCTTTCCCTTTGAGTTTTTTTTACAACTCTTCACAATTGGATACATCATTAAATATTCTTTCATATTATACCAAAACTAGATTCCTGTGATTTAGATATAATCCATGATTTACTCAACATACACTCTAATGCCACATAATCTATTATTTTCATGAAAAACAACATTAGTATTAAAATTTCATCATTGAATCACTTCATTCCAAAACTGATCAACTACTTTCATCACGATCTTCATCTTTTATTATAAATATAAACATTGATCAATCATATTAATCATATTCATATTTTATAATTTTCCTTCAACGATGCTCCCTGTATCTCAATGATGATTTTTATTACATTTTATCCCATTAAATTTCCACATTACCTCCCCCATTGTTAGTGAACCTCAAAATCACTTTGTTGGGGTATGTAAGAGGCTAAAGAACAAAAATAGGAAACTAAGGGAAAATCATACCTCGTGGAGAGGGGGTCCCTCATCCACACCTTCTCAAGTGTTGGGATCCTACAAAACTAAAAGAGAATATCTACGCCACTCAAAGCCTCATTGTGTAAGGCCTTCATTATAATGTCTTCATCCTATAGGTCTGTAGGAAAATAATGTATCCTCACAAGCCCTTGTTCCACCTTCTCATTGATAAAATGATTTTTGATTTCATTGTGTTTCATCTATGTGTTATTGATTGTAATTTTTATAAGATTTATAAAACATTAGAATTATCTCAATGAATTATGATTGGATACTCCACTAGAATTCCCATACCATCAAGTTGTAGCTTCATCCATAATAATTGTGTGCAATATTGAGTGGCCACAATATATTCAACTTATTTGGTGCTCAATGAAATAGAATATTATTTCTTTCTTAGCTTAGAAACACACAATCCACAAAGATAAAATTCACCACCTAATGTTGATTTTCTATCATATGATAATATAGTGAAATCTAAATCTATATAGCCAAATAACTCTTGCTAAGATTTATCATTGTACAGAAAACTAAAATCCACCTTACCCTTGATATAATAATGTATTAATTTCACTTAAATAATGTGGGTCCCCTTTTTATTTCTTTGATGTCATGTTTCTTGTAATGTGTCAAAAAAATATCAGGTCTTGTTGTTCTCAAGTATAATATACTACCAATGATTTTTCTATATTATATGACATTAACTTTATTGCCTTTATCATCCCATTATAGTTTCACCTAGGTAACCACTAGAGTATTAATCTCTTTCTAATTTTCCATTAAAAATATTCTCAAACACTTCATGTAATGTTTATATTGAGTAATTAATGTTCCATTACTTTATTTTGTTACCTGTAAAACAAAGAAAAACATCATTTCACTAGTAATTGACATTTCAAATTCACTTTTTATGAATTTTCTGAACTGGTTTCACTATGATTCATTTAATCTACAAATATTTTGTAATCAAAATATACCATCTCCATCATACTCTGATTACTATCATTCTTGACATATAGATTGTAATCAAATCCACCACACTGAAAGCTGGGATTCATCAAAATTTTAAATAGTCTTGAATACCATGGTCTTGGTTATTTCTTCAACTCATATAATACCTTATTTGACAGACAAAAAAATTTATCATCTTCATGAATGATAAAACCAACTAATTGCACAATATAAACTTCTTCTTCTAAAACCCCAATAAAAAATTCTAACTTGATTTCCAACTGGAAAACATTGAACCTCTATTGTGCTACTAAGGCCAAGAATTTTCTTATTATCTCTAGCAATGAAAAGAGTGAAAATGTTTTATCCACATCAATACCCCCTATTTAGGATCTCCCTTTTCACATTAATAGTGATTTGATTCTAATTATTGTTTCATATTCATTTATATTATTTAGAAAGACCCATTTGGTCCCAATGACATTATTATTTTTTGGTCATAAAATAATATCCTAGATCTAATTAATCTCAATTCAGTCAATCTCTTCATTTATATCATTAACCTAGTCTTCATCTCCAGCTTCTTCCTGAAAATATTTTTCCTCCACCTATGCTATAAAAAAATCTTGTTTTAGAGTCTTTATCCTCATTATCTACACTAGAATTGCATGATCTTTTATTATGTTCAATTTATCAATTTTGAATCTTCTATTCAATATTTGGGTAGATACTATTTTATGACTGTTATATTTTGTATCTAAATCTTTTTCTGAACCATTATCAGAAACTGGAACATCACATAATCTTCTTATCTCTTCATCACAATCCTCCTGAGACTGATCATGTATTTACTTAAAATTCCTTTCATTCTATACTATAGTTACACAATTTCTTTCAACTATCTTTTACAGACAATTATTAAATAACTTATATAATTTTCTCTTCTTTGACAAGCCAATAAATAATCTTTTATCTCCATGTGATTCAATCTTCTTATGTAACTATTTATTGAGAATGAAACACTTACTTCTGAAGAATCAAAATTTATTTAATGTTGTATTCCATTCAAACCATATCTTATAAGGATTACACACTTATTTTAGACATAATAAATCTATATTTTAGGTATATATTTATTTAATCATCAATAATATCCAAAACTTCTCTTTAAGGTCTTTCTCAAGGAGTATTATTCTATATTGGTTGCTGATAATTTGATTTTTTCTCTCAACTACTCCATTTTTCTATGGAGTTATTACTATTGAAATTTGGTTTCTTATCCCATATTTATTTTGATAATATTCAATATAGATATTATTGGACTCTTACATTATCTTTTATGATCTTCTAGAGTTTTGACCTAAAATCTTTTCAACATCCCTTCGATAAGTTGTTGGTAAACTGAACACCTCAAGCTTATGAGTGATGAAAAAAACCCAGACAATTCTACTAAAATCATAAATTAAGAGAACATAATATCTAATCCCATAAATTTATATTGGTGAAATAGGTATTAACACGTCAATATTTACCAACTTTTATTTTTTTACCTTTTCTATTTTTTCCATATATGTTGTCTGAATGATCTCCCCTTGTTGACATGTATCGCTTGCATGGGTATAATCATGTGATAACCAATGGAGGTCTCGAGTAGCATCAAATTTCACAAGTTATTCCATGTAAATTTGGCTCAATTGTCCAATTCATTTATTCCAGAACTTTTTTTCTTGTTCCTTGGATAAAAATCATGTATCTTTTTCTCCACTAATGAGGAAGAGATTACCTTTCATATGCTTTTCAAAAAAAAAACTACACCATATTTTTCCTTGATGAAACATAATTTCTTAGAAAAGGTTATAATATAGACTAAATCATATAATTTAATGACACGTTGTAATTTTTTGATGACACATTAAATAACCAAGAAATTTTCACATCTCACGTCTTTTCCCCCAAACACTACTTTTCTAAAGCCAATAATTTACAGGCCTTCATCATTACCAAATCTCACAGTACCTTCCTTATCGTATCTTTTTCATGTACCTATTTATTTGTTTCCTATCATAATATAAGCACATCCACTATTAATGATTTGTATTCCAATGTGATCTAATACTTAGAAATCAATTTCTATAACCACATCATGTTCGTATCTCATATTTCAGATCCATTTTATTTGACTTTATACCCAGTATGGATTTCTAATATATATCTCACATAGAGTATGATGGACCATATTTATATTTTAGATATTTATTTTTTTCATCTCATTTGATGATATATTTATTTTCTTCTTATGAACACATTTAGTCTTCTACGACACAATTTTTTTCCTTAAAGATAACCAATATCTTACTATGTGTCTAAATCATCCACACTTAAAATAGTGACAATCAAATTATGTCCTAGAGAATTTAGAAATTTTTTGTTGTATCTATAAGGATTTTCACATCGTCACCTCTTGTATATTGAATATAAATTTTGTGAGGGTCTCGTCATTCCATAATAATAATATCTAATATAGGGTGAATTCCTATGTGTCATTACTACAGTACTAGTTTTCCCTTGGGTTCTCTAAATGTTCTAATTTTTGTTCATACCAAGATCAATATTCAACCTTTGAGTGAGATATTGTGGTAAAATTTCAATCATTACTACTTTCTATTTTCGATCAGGCCCTACACAAGTTTTGTCGTTTTGATAAATCATTTTCCATTCCTGATACTCCTTTTTATTTTTCACAAAAACTCTCAATTCCACTTTTACATCTTCTATTTCATTGGTTTCCTTATTTTCTACTATCAGTAGTTTCTCTTAATCTCTCACAATCCATTATATAATGAAAAGTTCATATTCAAGTTATATGATACATTTGATTTTATTTTTATTATATTAGTAAACCTATTAATCACAATTTTCTATTCTTAAATTTTTAGTTTGTACTTAATATACATTTTTGAGTTATCTTGTATTGAAGATTTAAGCCTTTCAATTTCAACCTCCATTTAAGAATTTTCTTCTTCCCTCTATTGCATATATATTTTTGAATCATTAACAACCCTTTTGGATTTCTTTTCTTTAGATCTATAAAATTCTATCTCTTCAAGTGAAACATCTTATTTGATCTGAAGGTCAACTCATTCATTGACTTATCCTTCATAGTTGTCACTATATTCACTCATTTGGAAATTTCTATTAAATTCATCCATATAATCTGCATCCTATTCATTTAATTCCTCCAATTATTCTACTTTAGATTCTTTTGAACTATCATCTTCTTTTGAAATACGATTCTTCTTTTTGCAGAAATTTCTCTCTCTAATCCTCCTACCATTCAAATTGGCTGAATAAATATTATCGGTAATTTCATCATCATCTTCATCATTATCTTGAAACATCTTAAGACACTTTATTGTATGATATCTAGTATTTACACATCGAAATCATGGAATTTGATGTATTCATTAAAACATTCATCTTCCTCTTTGAATATTTCAGGAGAGAAAAAAATCAAATCATCCACATTGTCATCCTACAGACTATCTTCAATAGTGATATTCTTCATGAGATTTAATTCCACTTATTTTGACTTCCTCTTTTAAACTACATCATTATCTTATTTTCTCATCTTGTATGAGACAATAGTATTGTGCAAACTAACAACATCAACTCCTTTGGATATTTATCTTTCTATACAACAACTTTTGGATTAAAATGATGTGGTAGTTTTTTCAATATGTTACTAACAATATTTATATATTTAATAATTTCTCTAAGACCATGCATGTCTTCTACAACCATATTCACCCAGTCAAATAATTTATTAAAATATTCATTAGGTTTCATAATGAAATCCTCATACTCATTCCATATAAATTTCATCTTTTCATCTCAAAATGTTTAGTCAACATCATAAGTATTCATAAAAGTTTCCCATATAGCATGTGATGACATAAAAAACATTACCTTTACATATATTTCATCGGATATAATTCCCCATAAATCATTTATTCCTTTAGTGTTGTTATCCAATTCTCATCGGTCACCTTCCGATAATACACCATTGTTGATATTTTCCAAAATTCCATGAATTAGTGTTGTAAAGACATTTATTCCAAAATACCAGAATTAGTGATTCCTATGGTTCTTCCAAAATTCAAAATTTTTTGTATCAATGATTATAATACCATTGTGATTGACATCCTCTATTTCATCTACTGAGAGAGAACTATTAACTTTCAACCTTTTCCCTTATATCAATTGGTATCTGAACTAGGTTAAATACCTATAGAGGGTGGGATAATTAGTGTATGATATATTAAAATAAATCCCTTTCGGATCTTTTTTCATTGTTATACAAAACACTCTTCTATCTATTTCTCATACCAATTTATGAATAGAAATGAAATCATGCACAAGACACAATGATTTTATATGGTTCACCCTCACTGAGTTACATCCAAGGAGTATACAAAGATAGTTTTTTGATGTAACAAATCTTCAAAAAATCACTACCAAAATAAAATGTTTGGGCTATATTACTTTTATGACTACTCTCAATGTAATTAAAATGTTTTGGGTCAGCTCACTACTTTCCCAAGGATCACTCCCTATCTTTCTTTTGAAGGCTCACTAATAGTGTAAAGTATCATATTATTCCCTTCCAATGATCTTGATCTACAAGTGATCCAAATATAGTTTATGAAAATTTACGTCCCCTCATTTTTAATAAATAATGCAGCCTCAACTGTCGATAGATGCTCTATTGAAGTCTTGTTTTCCCACAGTAGATAAAATCAACATTTTCATGTAATGTTAACATGATGAAATTTATTTCAAGAAATATTTTAGCCCCTTCAAGAACATCCTTTCCTCCTCCATTAAAATTTTTTCATCCTCTATGAACTACCTTAATTCCTCTACGAAGTGTGTGGTGCCATGTGGCGCGAGTTCTTCGTAACCGCATTTTCCTTCACAGATCTCCCATGCTATGTGGATGACATTTCATTCATGGGATTCCTATTTTATGTAGTATATTTTACATTGTTTTATAAAAAAAAACCTTTCATGAATTATTCTCACAAAATGCCTGCTTTTTCAGAATTGATCTCGGTGAACTACTTCCTCCTTCAGAAAATCCCCCCTCGTGAACAACTTCGAACATCCTGAATTTATTTCAGTGATGATATTGTCTAATGAAATTACCTATAATTAATGATGTTATTAGGTTCATTTATATAAGATAATAAAACATTCAAGCCCTTCTAATTACAAATTCTCAAAACATTGATACGATACAGCCTTCACTATGAACTATTATGGAGTCCACATAGTGCCCTAATCCTTTGCAGCGACCATTGTCCTATATAAATAGAAACCATTTTAACCACCTTAAATAACCGCCTAAATCCCAAAGATGATAATCCTCATATGAAATATGAGCTTCCCACGATCTATGAGCTTCCAATGAAATGATTTTGGTACCTAGTTCACAAAGCACACTTCGCGGTCCGCATAGCGCTGTTATGTATAAACTATTCATTTTTTAACATTCATTTGTAATTATATGTAAATAATTTCCAGTATTTTTAGCTCATCTGAAATAATATGTTCTCCATCAATACAATGATTTTTTGTCCTTGAACGTTTCTTCGCATTTCATGAACTAGGCCTCTTTAAATACATATTCATCGGCCACACCATCCATATTGATACCTAGTCATCTATCTTTATCAACAAACACAATCACCTAAAAACACTATGAAGATAACTTGAGGGATTTTTTTGAATAAATATATTTTATCAAAATACCATTTCCACACAAAAATAATCTAATCAGTCATTTATTCTATTTCATTTATAATTTTTTTCATAACCAATGTAATAAATGTTTTCCAAAATTGGTTAGAGATAGAACCATTAACCTCAAAATTTGGTTTTACACGCCCAAAATGGAATCCACCAACTAAAAATAACACAATGATGAAAATGGAGGAACTATAACCAATCCCAACATCTTATAATCATTTCAACAAACAAAAAGGGTCAACAGAGAAGGTATATCTGACATACCTCAATGAACATCCACACCACACCATAACAAACAAAATAGTTACCCTCTAGAGGAAGATATCGTGATGGATTTGGAAGGAAACAAGAATAATCATCATCACATATCCAAAAATATATAAATGAAATGAAACAGTGCTACCTTGATCAAGGGGATTGAATAATTTTAAGGTATTTCTTACACATACAGCTAGAACACAATCGCAATGGTGGTCAATCACTGAACATGGTGATCAAGAAGGAGAGGTGGTATCCAAAATCACCATGGATATTTCCTTGGTATAGTGCATAGATCTTGTGGAAAATGAAAAAAAAATCACTCATAAAACACCATAAAAACAAAACTTGTGAGATTTAAATGGATTTTAATATAACTACATGTGTAATCCAAGAAGTCAACATACGGCAAAAACCATAGATTTTTTTTGAAAAAACCTAACTTTTACCAATACATGACGTGAACCAAATATATGGATTTTAATCCTATCGTGATGTATACTAGACTCATGAAATTTTTCCTTCATCCATTACTTGGTGTTTAAAACCATTACATGATGTGTATTTACCCTATAGATTATAAAAACTCCATTTTTTAGTAGAAAACACCAAACCCCCCAAAGAATTTCTTTCATCATGGGTAGAACCCATCAAATCCATTAACACTTTATACATGGACCCCA
The DNA here is from genome assembly GCA_963277665.1 of Viscum album. Lineage (NCBI taxonomy): Eukaryota > Viridiplantae > Streptophyta > Magnoliopsida > Santalales > Viscaceae > Viscum > Viscum album. The sequence goes on along the minus strand of OY728141.1, from coordinate 456,079,739 downwards.
ATAATTCAAATAAACATATATCCCTACGTATTAATACATTTTCCCCAACACATGATCTTTGTCATAAGGAGTCCCGAGATACGCCCAAATAATGAGGAAAAAAATAATGTGAATGGTAATAAATGAAATATGGTTATGAGATGTTACATTTAAATTTTCAAGATATATATTTTCATATTATTTCACTTCTCAATGAATTAAAATGTAATGCCTGATATGTTATATTATTATAATCTAAGAACAAGTTTTTAATTTATTCCTGTTTGATGGCGACTTGGGATGAAACACATGTTCCATATCATCGACCTATATTGTATTATTGGTGAGGATGTGTTGTGTCTAGTTTCAGTAGAAAGAGATTTTCAATGGAATATAGATTAGGTAGATATTATAAATGTAATATTGGAAAATTAGTTGGGGATTTACACACCCAAAATGATTTAATGTACTGACCTTGATAGTTTATAGAACAATACTCAGGTAAAGTGAATTATATATGGGAATTATTGTATGTATTGGTCACAAATATTATACTTATATATATGTAATATTTTATACACATGGGTGAATTGAGGAAATTAAATATATATGGCCTTATAAATTCATATATTTTTTTAGTTGTATACTGATGTTTTCCTTATTTATATTTATTTCTCGTATTCATCATTCAACAGTTATATATGGAGAGCTATGTAAAACACATATAGTTTTTTTTAACTTAATAGGGGGTTAACCATATAAAAAATAAGTCTTATTAGAATATATTAAAACACAATTTTTAAATGTATTTGAGTGAATTATGGGTTTTTTCTATGAATCAAAGACTAATAAATGACTAATGTATATATACATATTAATCTAAATAGACTATATTATAAGTTAAAATTATGATCATTTGATAATGATTTTATGTTGGGGGAAGATTTTATGAGGTAGATTATTTTTTGAGTTATTATGATGGGTTAGTAGTGCAATGGACCTAGTTTTAGGATTATTTCCTGAAGGATTTATCATCATTATCAATAATTTGTGAGCATTGGGAATAATGTTTTACCATATTGTACACAATTTCATGCATTGAATATTTTCTTGTGAGTTCCATGCACATGGTTTATTATTCACCAAATATAATAATTTATGAGGAGTCTAGGTATATGATGTTTTTTGTAGTGATACATTACAAAATTCAAATCTAGTATTAACAAATGGATGGGTTTGGGTTGGACATGTGAGACCCACATGAGTTTGTACCAATGTTAGTTTTCCTATAATCCCTTATAAAAAAGTCATTAAAATTTTAATCCTTACCCTCCCCATGAAATACCACTTTCATCCTAGGGACCTATCCATTTTATTAACAAATATTTTATTAAAATGGATTTTAATATATTATTTTTAGTGCCCCCTTAAACTAATTTTCAATAATAAAAAATACATCTGGCTCATTATCTGAAAAAACAAATTTCCCCATGTGAATATATATATTTATTAGTTCCAAAACAATAAGTATATCCCATTACTGGGAAATGAATCATGATATCTATAAATTACATAATATCATTAACACACTTACTGAGTCTTTTTCTATGTTTGTATGAAAAGGTTATGGAATATTGTGTAAAATTGAATGTCATGAAATTTATAATATATGTAGATAAATTATTCATATACAAACCTGGTAGTCATTTGGTTGACCAAATAACTTCCCAATACCACTTTGGATTGGAAATATGATTTTAAAATCCCTGAAAATGAAATTCAGTACCTACCACATTGGGAAGTAATCCCTAAACTCAGAAAAACTCTATATAAAATGATCAGGGTGAATTACCAAATCCCATAATTTCATTAAATAATAAAGTTTTTATAGACTGGTTCATCAATGTATGTTAATTATGAAAAACATATTTGAGGATATACATATGTTTTTTCATTTCATGATGAAATGGAGAGATAATTATCATCATATGTGATCCCAGATAGTAGTAGATAATGGATTCAGTCTTGTTATAGGATATCCATATTTTTATTATTTGGGATCTTGAATGTTAATATAATAACCCAATTTTTCTGACCTTGTAAGATGATAGGTTGATGATATTAGTATACATAGAGACAATATGAAAATAAGGGATGTGGGTGAAGGGGAAATTATAAACAATGAAGTGATTCATTCCCATGATAATTAAGATGGATATCATAATAGAAATGAATTGAATGAAGTGGGTGAGATATGGTGATAAGTTTGATTTGTTTATATTATAAATGTAATTGTTTATTTGGGATAGAAAATATAGTATAGGTGCATGGTAGGGATTAATGATGTCCCCTCTTGGGTAAGTACTAATTTTTTTTACATATATCTATGGTCATCCATTTTTAGTTGATAGTGTACGATATGCAATTCTATAAGAGATAAAAATCATTAGAGTCTATTATTTCGACTTAACGGAGGAAGAAATGTTGATTTAATTTTCACTTATACCATGTGAAATTTTATAACCAATATCTATAAGCTGTGGAAGAAGATTAAATAATATGGGATGCACCCTAAAATTTTGATCTAATAGAAAAAACCTTGGAATTCATATTAAAAATGAGAGTTTGAGATAGTCTCTAATTTAATATGATGAGTGTCTGAATGATATTTTTTTATCGTTTTAATGTTTAGGTTTTGAGTATGTCCCTTCTTGATACACCTTTGCCTGCTATTGAAATCTATCTTCACCCTATTAATGAATTGTACAATTCCTAGAATCAATATACAAGGAATATATAGTCTCAAGAACAGTATGAATTTAATTGGTCCTAGAGTATATGTTATGATAAATTTTCATCTATTTCCATGTCATGTTCATCCTTTTCCAAGGTGAAATACGCATTTATTCAGTTCCTAAAAACATTTTTCTTAAATTTAAAAATATTAAAAATAGTAATAATATATATATATATCATTATTCTTTATTTTATAATTTATAAAATTCCCACGAGAAAGATTGTATCATCATCTTTTTACCCATTATATTCACCTAAAATTGTGATGCACACTTTTCCCTAAAGATTATGATATGATACATAAATAAATAAAATTAAACTAAAGGATTAACTCGAATCCAAATATAATAAAAAAATTGAATATCATTATGTTTCATGGCTACACATTTCACTAAAGGAAGTATATCATTCAAAAATATTTCCCAATCCATGGACATGGATTTTAGAACATTAGATTAGAAGTAAGTCCGACATCCCATCTATTATGGAATGGAAACTGAAATATTCAAATATATTTTTTTGGACTTCCATATGTAATTTGTCCATGAAAATCATAATATAGTGTTATACTCAATATCAATGGTTAAATCAGTCCATTGGTTTGTATTTGATACCTCGTATAGAAAAAATAGATGGCCTGATAAAAAGTTCTATTCATTTGAAGGTGAAATAATTATCCAAATAAACTTAGAGGAAATTTAGGCACATAAATATATTATGACTTACACCCACATGTAAAAAATTTACACATGTACATGAACATATCATGAGGCACCATAAAAATTTGTCACAACAAAAGTAATTTTATTCCTAGAATCACACAACATAAAATATTTTAATTATTGAATTAGACCATCATGAATGTACATAAGGGGTATATGAATCTTACATAGCATGAAACCATTTCTATTTCTAAAAGAAAACAAGTATTCGTTAGAGAATATTTTTCTACAAAAAACAAAAACATACAGCACATTAGCATGGCGTACTCCTCGCGAGGTTTGAAACCAAACTTTTCCTCAGGAGGATAGATGATGCGATTCAGGTGAGATCCAATAATGTAGATCCAACTTTCTATTCACTCGTGGGATCACTATTTTTTCACATAATTTCTATACCCAACATATTTCCTCAAATACATTAGTTTCATGCTCTAGATTTCACTGAACAGTCCATTCATCAATATATAAACCCCAGTCCATAATTTATAAGGATAGAGTTTTCCCCACCACCTAGTAGAAGTAAATAAATACTAAATGAGATGAAATAACCATTTACATGCATGTAATTTCATACAACCCCTTGAATAGAATAAAAAACCAAAATTAGTTCTCTCGATTATATATCTACTATAGAATCAAAAAAAATTAACACTTACACACCGAGTGAATTTCATAGGATTAAACATGGGATATTAACTCAAGGATCCCTGGTGCCAAAATTGAATCACTAATGATCATAGAACCCATAGGTCTAAGGATCAAGCAATTTGCATAATACATATACGTGAATATACAGTCTGTCATTGAAAAAACCAAACATAACTCTCACACATTTTTTCCAACTTCTAAAACATGATAAACCTTAACTTATCAAATGTAAGTATAAAAAGTGAAAAAAAACCTAACAAGTTACACTTGGTTGTAAAATCCGACTTTTACATCATGGAGTGAAAAATTCACACTTTAGTATTTTTATATTTATTATATGGTTGTAACAACTATTTTATATATCTCTCACCCTTTTCCACCACCTATGGAATAATAAATTTGATGTGGTACCTTCATGGAGGTCACTTAACTCTCACCAAGTCAATCTATAGGATAAAAAATTTGGTAGTTTCTATGTAAGTATCACTCATGTTATATTCTTACCTCAGGTTCCTAGTTATCTATCACACCTCAATTCTTGTTATCTAATTAATACTGGGAATGTTCTATATAATCCCCACTCATGTTACATGGTTTTCAAATGTTTACACCTCTTTGTGGAATTACTGACACTATCAGCTGACCATTGTGACTGTTTATTCATTAAGTATAAGACTACGATTTCTCCCACGAGACCCAAAATCCAATGGGTCTACATATCATTTACCCTATATCATCAATGATTTAAATTATGTGATTAAAAATGGGAAACAATTTTTTTGTATTCCTCTTTACGCCTTCACGTGACTTATTTGTGAGGGTAAACCAAAAAGCGTTCTTTATTTGTAACTCCCACACCAAAAAATAAAGGTATCCTTCACCTTTTGTTCTACTCCACAATACCATAAACTAATTAAGAATAATATTAGTCATATGATCGTAAAAAATCCATAGTAATAGATTTGTGTCCATAAAAGGAAAACAACTTGTCCTTATCACCCAACCTTAAAAGGCGTGAAAAGACTTTTCACATGGGTAGAAAACTATAAACCTAAACTATATGTGTTTTAAAATAAACTATAGGTATATGTAGGGAGCACCATTAATGATCTCACTCACAAATATACCTCCCCTCCTAGTGAAGATAATCTAGTCAGTATTTCTTGAAACCCTTAAACCTTATTAGATGGAATGGAACACCAATGTACCATTATGACTTATTGGATGACATGAATATATATAATTACCTTAAATATTCACTAGATACCATATTCCCTAACATTTTTTTAAGCAATATAGGATGAAATGAAACTCAATCATAACTCTAAGACTTCATAGATGGTAAGAAACACCAAAATAACCAGAAGTCTCTCTTGAAGACCGTAAACCCTAGAATACCCTTAATACTTCCTATATTCCATGGAACTAAAATTTAACTATAAATATTCCTAGAAAACTATAAAATCTAGAGTACCCTTAATCCTTCATATAAGAAAATAATCTAGAATAACCTAGATTATTCCAAAGTAATCATAAACCTAACATACCCTTAATCTTTCCTACATAACATAAAACTATAAAAATTTCTTAAGTATTATTGGGAAATCATAAACCCTAGAATACCCTTTCAAAACATAATATATGAAAGTAAACATCATCATAATATTAAAAACTTCTTTGATAATATTAAACACCCAATTACCATTCTATATTCATTTAAATTATTGTTCAATTTCACACTTATGAACATCCTTCTATGATGAGCATGAGATGACTCATGATATGAGTCTGGGATGATTTACCTAACCACTATGAACATTTGAATTGATTTATAAATCTATTTTAATGGTTTTTTTATCTTTTAATGTGTTAGTAAATGTAAAATAAATTTATATTGTTATCAAGAAGTGTTTTACAGTATTATGCCTAATTCTTTAAAATAGTCATGAACTTGAAAATAACCTTCTTTATGGGATAATTCAAGCTCTTATCCATTAGATATCAATGTGTAATCTCTAATAACAACCAAATGTACTTGAAATATAAATTTAATAATGAATACTCCCCTCATCTTGTATCCACATGGGCTTATACAACATTGGCCAATATCCAAAATAGTTAAAACTTTTGAGCACGCCCCACACTATACCTTTCAATACCATTGGTAATTATCCTATTTTGAATTATTATAAAAATGTAGATATGTAATATATGTATGTTTACTTATACTAAGTTGATATAATTTTCTTAGGATTTATAGATATTATTGGATCAAATATGGATATGTCTAGAGGTGATCCAATATATTAGTGGTTTATGTATAGTTAGAAAATAGATTTTTCATTCAGTGGGAAATTTTATGCCACAATAGAATAAACTTATAATATATTAACATTAAATAAATTTTTAAATATTAGATATGATCTTAACCATTTGGGGTAAGTATATATAATGACCCATTCTATTTTAAATTAACATTTCATCACTTTTTTGGAATACTTGATACATTTCACAAATATTTTCCCAATGACTATACTAGTATAGTGCCTTAGGAAACACGAAAACATTAAAATTGGTACATAAGTGATCTACATTATCTCACACTAGATTATTCTCAACTATAACCCTTCCTAGAGAAATCTAACAATATACATTTTTTCATAGACTAGGGGAAAGGAACATAAAAAAGGGGTTATCACAGATGCTCAGTAAGGGTAAACAAGGGAGACCTATAAACATAATCATGAGCATAAGGGTATGATAACATGATCGCAAAAATGGGAGATCATCCAATGTATATCAGTGATCACAACCAAGAATAATGGAATAAATATTTGATTTTCATAACACATTAATCCTATAAAAATAAATAACCTAATCCATGAAATCATAACATAGGAATAAGACATAAATTTTTTTTCATACATATATTAATATTAAATTTTTTCCATAGTAGTCGAGGAATCATTTCCAAGGCCATATTAGTAGTATGGGTTCACTCCATGTTCTATCTTGGTAGTCATGGTTTACTCCCATGACCATATCAGTAGCCAAGGTTCACTCCCATGACTATATTATCAGATAATGTCATTTACTGAACTGAGTTCAATCCTCATTCCGTCCATGTATATCCCAAGATATATAAATCATTACCCAAAACATTGGAGGAAGATATAGGTCCCACACATATCATAATTAAATCAAACATATATGTTCCACATGAACATAAATCATGTATCATATCAGAACAAATTTAATGAAATGGGTTTCATAAACATCGTTCAATCATAACAAGACCCATGGAAAAGAAATGGGTTTCATAAATACCATTCCATCATAAGCATAAACAATTCATAGAATGAATAAGAATTCTAAAATTGAATAATATCCCTAGTAAAACATATGTAACATAAAATAATGATATCTTTAATTGAAAATAATTTTGAGAGATCACTTGAAAATAATTCTTGAGAAAAATATCATTTCTTTTTGGAAATTTTTTTATTCTATTAAAATTATATGCAATTTTAAAATAAAACATATTATTTGAAAATAAACCTATATTAATTTAAGAGAATCATCATGGAATAAAGGTATCATGAAATTTTAAATGTTCATTCATATCATATATGTTAAAAAATTCTTCTTATACTTTTTCGAGAAAATTCAACGAAAGAACCTTTTTATGAAAATGAAAAAAATATTTCTTCCAACCCATTAATTAAAATTTAATACATTGGTAAAAAATAGTTTTAAAAATTTTATAAGATATTTAAAATATTTTTGGAAAACATTTTTGAGAAAAAAGGACATAGAAGATAAATATTTCCCAAAATATACATATATATAAACAATCCTCATAATAATGAGATTGTGGAATAGACCATTACCTTAGGTCTACATTTCTACATATGTTTATAAAGCTTCTATATATTGGTTTAAATAATGTTGTTATATTATTCTAAAACCATATTCATATTTATGATATCATATATGATCACATTATCACCTATTTATTAATAATATTTCAATAATACTCCTCTTTCGGGTGTTCAATACATTATTATCTTATGAATGTTTTTGCATATATATCCTAATTATTATGAATAGGATATAGTTACATCATTTAAAGAATAATATTTAGGTAATAAATATCATTTATATTCATTATATTTATTTATATTCATTATATACATTTATATAATCATTATTGATTGGTGAATAGGGATAATTAATTGCATCACGTCGTGGAGACGGTAGGTCGTACATACACAAGAGTGATGATATGATTCCCTTAATTATAAAACAGTAAATAATTGTATGTTATATATTTATTCTATAGTAAATATCAGGTAGTAATCATCCTATAAAATTATTATTTCCATCATTATAGCCATCCAATTAATGTGGTGATGAAAACTATATATGCATGCATGGTAATTTCACTTTCCACATGATAAATAAAATGTGTAATAAGGTTGTTCCACAATAATAATGAAATATCAAAATATAGTTGATACTAGAGTTATTACTGTATAATATAATCAACACATGAATTTGAATTATAAGAATTAAAAATTTTGAAGGAGTTGGTAAGGAGATTACCTCTTCTTCGACAATCTCCCTCTAGTTCTCCTCTTAAGGAAACTAGAGTTAGTCTTTTGATAATATGAGAATCTATATAATGTTACTAGGGAAGTATAGAATGGAAATGGTCATGGTATGGTAAATATTGAATGCAAAATGTGATGTTTAGAAGTGAGAGAGTATGTTCCCTTTTATAATTGAGGTGAGGGGGCTTCTGAAATTTATAGAAATATTTTTTTATAATAAATTCAATATCAATCCTAATACCTCTGAAAGGCCTTGAATTAGAATATAAGATGAGATAATGTTGTAATATAATCAAAAAATAAGGTTTCAGTAGGTTTTGAAGCAATTTTAAAACTTATATTTTTTTATTAACCCATATTTTACCTTTATTAATTTTAATTATGCTAATAATGTTTTTAATGTTATGAGAATGTAATGTTTTCTTATAAATTTTAACTTGTACCATAAATGGTTAGTTATTAATATTTTCAACCATATCTTATCACCTTATCCTTATTTAATATTTTTATGATTTTTACGTAATTTAATAAAATATTATTATCATAAAATATCATTAGTGTCAATTTTGAAATGATTCATGAATTTTTCATTCTAAAAATATCATAACAACTTGATATTTTTAATCCAAATATATTAACTCATCTCTTACATAACAAAAAATAATAAAAAATAGTTTATGACATTAATTATATCAAATTATATTTATTTTAATATTTTGAATATAATTTATTTGGTATTTCTATTAATTAAATGATTATTGCACCATCGTTGTATAAGCATTAATGGTATTTATTTATTTACTAAAAATAAAAAAATCCCTGATAGATAAAATCATTTCATATTTTAGATGACTACTTATATTCTATTTTATCTTTTATATAACCCTATATTAAATATGATATTGTTATATAATAAATTAATATTACAACATTAATGTGGATTTATATAAGAAATAATAAATGTCTTACACTCATCTATGTGGCTAAAAAAGGTTATAATTTCAGCCGAAGGATTATTTTGTTATAAATCCACTTATACAATGAAATTAAAGCATGTTTTACAGTAATTTGATATTATTTATAATCTTATTTTTTACAGTTAATTACATGATTTATTTTTTTCTATGTTAATAAAAATTACCAAAATTACTCTTTATAATTCCCAAAAATAAAATAAAACTATTTCAAAAAATTTTACCCTCTAATTACAAATATCTAATCTATTTTTATAAATTAAAAATAAATAGGTTACTATAATTACTTTAAAATTAACCTTGTTAATGTGGTCCGAAATCGAGTATTTAAAGTTAAAATATTCAAATGATTGAAACATTTTTTTATCTAAATTCAATGTTAAATTTATGCCAATTACCTAAATTATATTAACTAATAAAAATTTTACATAATTATACATTTAAACTAATAAAAAATATAATTTAACACTATAAATTATTTTGTTGAAAAAAGTAGTTTTCAATTTAAATTTAGTTTTTTATTGTTCATCAAAAATGAAACCTAACAAATAAACACTAAAAAATAAATCAAAGTAAATATTTATATCCATCATTAAAAGAAATTTTTTTATATAGAATTTATAAGTGTCAAAAAGTTTATTTAAAATGGGTTCTCCATTAAAAGGTGATAAAATTACCTTTCTGGAAAATATAGGTTTTTATGCTTGAAATTGGGTTGATTATTATAATATACCTATAAAATATATTTAATGAATATCAAAAAATATTTTATTTAATATATAACATATATATTTTAATAATCTAATTCAATAATTGTTATTAACATAATTTATTAATACAAATTTTCTTTGGGAGAATAAAAATAAAAATATTTCATTCACATTCAATTGGTATATATTTTCATTTATAATAAACATTAAACAAATGAATTCAAATTTTTATAAGCTATATAATACTATTCATATCTTCTAATTTAACAGCTAGTTTATTATCTTATTTAATAATAATATAATGATGTTCTTTAGAATATTATTGTTCTGTGTAAATAAAGATAAACTAGTATTATGAGTAGAACAATATTAACATACTGTATCATATAATGGAATACATCAAAGAAATTTTATTTATTTGAATAAAAGTTCATAAAAACATAAGATGTTACATTCAACCCCACTTATAATTAATTTAAACCAAAAAATTATCATTCTCATACAAAATAATCAGGATAATTCTGCCGCATCATATCTTTATTTTCTCACATATCTTCCTCTAACTAGAGTATTTTCCACAAAACATTGACCAGATGAGTGATCTAATTTCATAGAACATTTTCTTTACAATCCAAAATTAAAAATTGTTTCTCTTCTTAAGAAGAATCATGCTTCAATGGATTGATATCTGAGATCAATACCAATGAAGGTTCAGGTATGTACTTACATTAGAGAGATACATGAAACACATCATGGACTTGAGAGAGATTTGGAGGAAGTGCCATGTGATAGGATACCATCAAGATATGATCTGTAATCTCAAAGGGATAAATATATGTAGGGATTAGTTTCCCTTTCTTCCTAAACCTTGTAACCTTCTTTCATGGAGAAATTCATAGAAACACCTTCTCACTAACATCAAATTCAAGATCATGCCATTATTTGGTATAATAATATTTCTACCAACTTTGTGATAACTTGATATGCTAATCAATGGTTATAGCCTTCTCAGTCATCTCTTCTATGATCATAGGTCCCAATATCATCCCTTCTCCAACTTCATCCCATCATGTAGGAGATCTAAAATTATTCCCACAGAGGGCTTTATAAGGATCCCTTTGAATTCTTGAGTGAAGGATATTATTTTATTAAAACACAACTAGAGAAATGTGTTGATTCCAACCACCTTTAAAATTCAGATAACAATTCTTCAACATATATCTTAATGTTTGAATTGTTTTTTTAGACTAACCATCCATCTGAGGATGATAAGAAGTAATGAAATTCAATTCTGTATGAAGTTCTTACATAGGTCTTCACTAGAATTTTTTGGTAAACCACATATCCTAATTAGATTCAATATAACATGGTACCCCATGAAACCTTACATATTTCTCAATGTATATCCTAGAAAGGTGATCCATAGATACTTCTTCTCTAATATCAATGAAGTGTATTAACTTATAAATCCGAACGACTATTACCCATATAGTATTAATACCATTAGAGGTTTTGGATTTTTGAATAAAAAAATCTATAGTGATGTTCTCCAGTTCCAATTCTGGTTTGAGTAATAGATGCAACATACCCATATATATTTTTCTTTCAACCATATCTTGAGGTAATACTAATTAGCGAGATACATGCTCTGTGATATGTCTCTTTATGCCATCGAACTTGAAGTATTCCTTCAAATCTCTATACATCATCATACTTCCATAATGAATAGCGAATTGAGAACTATGAGCTTACACTAATAGATCCTCTATTAAATATAGTAATTATGTAACACATTCACAGTTCCTAAACCTTATCATTCCTTACTGATCAAGATTAAACTCAAGAAAATTTATAAGATTATTTTTCATCTCCATATCTTTCTTTCACACCTATTTAATATATATATGGATATATGGTGGAAAATTCAATTAGGAAACATAATATTTTCCCCTTCTATTAATAATTACATATCCAGCCTTTTCAAATCAAGAAATATTGGTTCATTCTTTATCCTCATCATGGATAACCTATCATGATCCTTTCAACTCAAAGCATAGGAAAAAAATTTCACTTTTTTAATAGGATAATTAATTGTGTAGTTTTGATCTTTTATCATCTCTAATTATCCCCTCTAGATCATGTTTAACCCCTTCTATGTGAATATAAATTTTAGTCTATTATTTATGTATATATAATATAATTTTCTCTATAGAGATAATTCTATCATATCTGTAATGAAAAAATTACTTCCAAAAGATCCAAATCATGAGTTGGGAAATTTTTCTCATGAATCATTACCTTTTGGGTGGCATAAGAGATAAACATGTTTTTTTGCATAAGTAAAAATATAAATCTCTTCTTGGATGCATCACTGAAGATTACAAATAATTCCCCATTACAGGTGAATGTTAGAAAAATTGAATTGACCAATATTCTCATTAGTTCATTGATATTTTCCTCAAATTCATTTATCCAAAGGAACATATGTGTTAACATGGTCAAAGGGTTATTTTATCATGATAAATCCTAAAAAACCATTGAAAATATCCATATAACCCAAGAAAACTATCGATCTTTGTCACCATTTTAGTTTTAGGAAAACATTCAATAACCTAAGTATATTATATATCTACTTATATAATGTCTCTTGAGATTATGTGACCCCAAAATGAAACATTTTTCAGCTAAAATTCACTTTTTTTAAACTTTTATATAGTTTTCCTTCCTTAGGTTTTTAGAACAATTCTCAAGTATTTTTTAGGATCTTACTTTCCCTATTAATATATAATAATATCATCTATAAATACTACCTAAATTAGATAGAGGTAATCTCTAAAGATTCTATCCATAAAATCAATAAAGATAGTGGGGGAATTAGTGAGACTAAAAGGAATTTATTTATATTCATAATGACCATACCTTTTTCGGAATTTCATCATGGGTGTATCCTCTTTCTTCAACCTCAATTGATTATATCCAGAATCATGGTCAGTCTTAAAAAGTATTGAGGTCCACACATTTTATCAAAAAAATAATCAATATGGGAAAGATGATACTTATTCTTAATTGTAATAGTCTTCAACATCTGATAATTGAGTCATAGTTAGATTGATCCATCAATCTTATTCAAAAATTGAACTGGCACATCCTAAGGTGACAAACATGGCTGAATGAATCCCTTACAAACATTTTCTTGGATTTACTTTTTTAATTCTGGAAACTCAATTGTTTCCATTCTAATAGGGGTCAGTGAAATTGGTGTAGAACCATGTATGAGTCCTATCGAGAAATCAACTTCACGTTTTTGTGGAAGACTAATAAAAAATTCTAAAAATGAATCCCCAAATTACGGAATAATAGGCATATCATCGATGTCAATTTTCCCCACATTCATTTGGGATAAACATCCCTTTTGAATGAAAATTAATACTCTAACACTAGATGTAATCTCCATAAGAATTTAATATTTTTCATCACATTGATATTAGATTATATGATGGTTAGAAACATAAAACATGACTTCCCTTCCTTGATAATTGATGTGGGATTTATAATGAGAAATCCAATCCAAGTCAAAGATGAAATCAAATTCAACTAGAGGAATAATGAAAATATTTTCTAGAAGCACATTCCCTCAATCTTCAATCAGAGTGAAAAAATAGACATGAGATGTAATCAACAAAACATTAGGGGTTTTCAATTTTAATTTCACATATAATACTTTGAGTAGAATCTTAAAAAACATTAAAAAAATAAGATATTAAAGAGTTGGTATATCTTGACTTAAATAATACATTATTAGTTCTATATTTATTGGTAACTATATGTTTTACCACATCATTACTGCACCCCTCCTACGAAATTGTGATCGCATGATATTTCCCTTCAATAATCAACACCATCCCTTGGGTTTTGGAACTAGTTAACATAATTCCCATTCTCATTACACATGTAACACTGATGTTTAAGAGGTGTATTCTATGAAACTTTCTCTCCATTCACATTATTAGCTAACTTATTCTGGCCACTTCCATAATCAAATTACTGGTGACATTCGTTTTTCATTTAAAACATTTATTATACCCTTTAATACAGCATCATCCACGCTTCTTCCCATACATAGATCATAAAAGTAATATTATGTTCTTTTTATATGGTTTTTATTTTTTCATTTGAACTCCATATTCCACTTCTTTTAAAATCATGAGATTGATACATAACTCTAACATCCATTTCAACCATGATTTAACAACACACAATATCTTTATAAAAAATAATGTATCTTATGGAAAATTCCATTTTCACATTGGGATTTAAGATGATGGAGAATATATCAACATTACTTTCAGGCAAGATGATATTTCTAGAAGCATACATCTGATGTCTTATATAATTTTTTCATAGGTACCAACAGATTCATTATACATTTCTTTTTACTCAAGAAACTTATTATCCATTTTATATGTATAATAAGTGGAAATTACTTTATTTAATAAATAAGTACTTAACTCATCAAAATCTATGGATTAAATTTAATCATTCTGCATTGTATTCTTAATTTGATTCCAACATTGGTCCACTTATTCTTCTTACTAATAAAAAAACAAATTGAATATCTCATGTTCAGAACACTGGAGAATAGAAAATATCATTTTAGTGGTACAAATCCATTGTTCAACAATAAATGGATCAGAAAACTCATTGAAATAATATATACATTGCATCATGATTGGCTCAATAGAATCTTGTTCCTTATTTTTATCATTTCTAAGTCCATCATGATTCATATCTTGAGATAGCTGGGTGAGAATAGAACTAATATTTTAATTTCTATCTCCCATAACATTAGGTTCCTCGGGAGAACAATCATTACATTATCCAGAACAATTTCCATTATCATAGATTTTTTAGGTTCCATCTATTGACTAGAACCAGAAAACTATAGAGTAAGAAACAATTTTCAGAGTGAGTAACTACATAGTCATTAATAATAACTTATAAGATGTCTTAATTTTGAAGAATTATTTAATTTTTGAAACCTTAATTTTATCCTAGGATATTCATACCCATATTATATTTAAATCTTTCATGGAGGTTTCTCAAAAGTTAGTGAATTCCCAAATCATATCCTTTTGGAGTGTCAAACAAAGTGTGGAGTAATTCCCATTGTCATGTACTAGTTTATGCTTGACTCTAGCCCAACACATCATTTTGTATTTATTACCCCTAGGTACTTCTTTTCAATATCCACTTCCACTTTTAGTATCTAGACGGGGATGGATTTCAAGAAAACCACTCATTCCATCCATTACCAACATTCCTGGACATTTTACTTATCCTTAGACTTATCCATAGACATTTACTTATGGGTCATACAAAGGTTTTATCATCTAATTTCCAAGGTTAAAAATATGTTTTCTATTATACCATCTTTAACAAATAATAATAATACATTATCATGACATCACTTGTGTTGAATACTTAATAAATTTCACAAATAGATGACTCAAGACCCTAACAATCTAGTGCCTTTGGAAACAGGGAAACATAAACACTAGTACATAAGTGATATACACTATCTCCCACTATGTTCTTTTCAATAATAACACTTATTAAAAAAATCAATCATAATACATGTCTCCATAAACTCAAGGAAGGGGAACATAAAAAGGGGTGAGTTCAGATGCTCAGTTGCAGTAAACAAGAGAGACATGTAGATATAATCATAATAAAAAGGGTATGAGATCATGATCATGAAATATTAGATCATACCCTTCATATTACTAGTCATAAACATGAATCATGGAATAAATATTATCAATTAATCCTAAATGAATCATAATGAAATAAAGAACCTAATCCCTGAAATCATAACATAGGAATAAGACATTAAATTCTAGATAGGAATATAAGCATATAAAATGATTTCCATAGTAGTCAAGGAATAACTGAACATGACATATTAGTAGTATGGGTTCACTCTCCATACCATCATGGTATTCAAGTTTTACTCCCATGACCATCTTATTAGTCAAGGTTCACTCCCAATGCCATCTTAGTGGACAATTTCCTTAACTGAACTGAGTTTATTCCCCATTCCATCCATGTCTATCTCATCATATATAAATCATTACCTAATGAAGTGTAGGTAGATATAGGTCCCACCCATCTCATAATTAAATCATACATATATTTTCCATGAAAACACATATCATGTATCATATCAAAACCCATGGAATTAAATGTGTTTCTTAAGCATCATTCAATCATAACATACCCCACAAAAAATAAATGTGTTTTATAGATATCATTATATCATAAAAAAATACCATTTATAGAAAGAATAAGAATGGTAATATTGAATCATATCCCCATTAAAACCTAAGTAACTTTAAATAATGTTAACTTATATGGAAAATAATTTTGAGAGATCACTTGAAAAAAATTCTTGAGGAAATGAACTTGTTTTCTTTTCATAAAATGTGATGAAATTTTAAAAGAAAACATGTACTTTTAAAGTAAAATTTTATGATGGAATGTGATTCATCATTTCATTATGGTATCATGAAAGCAAAAAAATACATTCATATTGTATAATTTAAAAAACATTATTCTTGTACTTTTTCCAGAAAAGTAAAAACATACCTCATTAGGAAAGAAAAAAAATATTTTTTTTCATACCATTTAATAAAAATTAATTCCTGGGAAAAATGAATATATAAAATTTTATAAGAATAGTAAAAAAAATTTACAATACATTTTTAAGAAACATAGATATGGAAGATAAATATTTCTCCGCAGATACATACATATAATCAATCATGATAATAATGAGACTTTGGAATCAACCCTTACCGGAGGTTAGGTTTCCATCGTACCTATACAAACCTCATGTATAATGGTTTAAATAAATTTATTAACTTATTATAGAACCATATTCATATTTATGATATCATATATAATCACTATATAACCTGTTTGTTAATAATATTTCGTTATTACTCTTCTTTTGGGTGTTAACTGCTTAATTTTCTTATGAATGATTTGTCATATAAGTCTCAATTATCTTGAATACTATATAGTTACATAATTTAAAGAATAATAATTATGTAATATAAATCATATATATTCAATATATACATTAATATAATCATTCTTCACTGGTGAATTGGGAAAATGAATCACATTGCGTTCTGGAGACGATATGTCGTATGTATGAACAACCACAAATATAATTCCCTTAATTGAGAAAATTTAAAGAATTTTATGGTATATATTATTTCTATAATCAATATCATGTTATAATAATTATATATAATTATTATTTACATCATTATACTCATCTAAGGAATGTGGTGGTGAAAACATGTGTGCACGTGTGGTATATTCGTTTTTCATAGGATGAATAAAAGGTTTAATATTTTTGTTCCATAATAAAAATAAAATATCATAATATATGTGATAATAGATTTATTAAATTATAATGGAATAAAAATATGAATATTAAGTAGAATAATAAAATATTTTGAATGGGTCAGTATAGGGATTACCTTTTCTTCAACGATCTCCCTGTAGATCTCCACTTAGGGAAACTAGAGTTGGTCTTTGAGAAGACTAAAACATATAGAATTTTTATAGAAAGTATATAAGAAATTTTTTTAGTGTATGGTCTAGATTTAAGGCTCAATTTTATGTTTATAATTAATATATGAGGTTCCCTTTAATATTTGAGGTGGAGGTACTTTTGGAATTTCAAGAAATATTTCTTTATATTAATTCAATCTCAATGAAAAACACCTCAAAAGGACATGGATTCAAATATAATATGAGATAATGTTGTAATATCATAAACCAATAAATTTTTTATAGGTTTTAATGCAATTTTAAACATTATGTTTTTATTAACCCTTACTTAACCAATTTAAAAATTAACTATGATACTAATGTTTTTAATGTTAGGAGAATGTAATTTTTATATACAAAGCATCAATTAGAAAATAAATGGTAAATTTATAATATTTTAAACCAAATATCATCCCCTAGTATGTATTTAATTTTTTATTTTAAATAATTTAATAAAATATTACTTGAAAAAAATATCATTAGTGTCAGTTTTGAAACTTTTCATTATTTGTCTATTTAAAAATATCATAACAAAATAATATCTTCAAACCAAATATATTAATGCATCAAAAACATTTCAAAGTCATCTATAAAATTATTTTATGTCATTAATTATATAAATTTTTTTCTTTTAAAATTTTTAATAACATTTATTGGGTATTTCTATTAATTAAACAATTATTGCAACGTCATTGTAGAATCCTTTAAGGTGTTTTTAATTTCCTAAAAATTTAAACTAAATTACCATGATAAATAAAAAAATATCCTTTAAAATTACTACTTATAGTCTAATTATTCATAAGTATAACCCTATATTAAAAATAAAATATTTATTGAAAATATGAGTATGACATCTTTAAATTTTCATTAAATAAAATATAATAAATGTACTACTCTCATCGAAGTGAGGTTATAATTTCAGAACAAGGATGATTTGGGTCGAAATACACTCATTAAATGAGATTAGGATAAGTGTTAAGTTAATTTTATATTATTTATAATATTAATTTTTACCTATAATTACCAAATTTATCATTTTACTGTGTTAATAAAAATTACTAAAGTTACACTTTATAATGCCAAAAAAATAAAATAAACCTATTTACATAATTTGGAAGCTCTAATTCCAAATATGGAATCCTTTTATCAAAATTCAAAACATATGATTTGATTTAATTAATTTAATATTAATCCTATTTACAGGGGGAGAAACGGGTTATTAAAGCTAAAACATGGAAAAGATTCAAATAGATTTATAACTGAAGTCAATGTAAAATTTACATCAATGGAATAAATTAAATTAACTATTATAATTTTAATATAATCATATTTTAAAACCAATAATAAATATAATTTGACACCATAAATTATCTCAATGAAAAAAGATGTTTTAAATTAAAATTTAGTATTCTTTCAATATACATCAAAAAATTAAACTGATTAAAAAAATACCACAAATTAAATAAAAGTATTTTTTTAAATATTTATTTCAAATAATAATTTTATTTTTCCAAATATAATATATAAAAGTGTAAAAAATTACTTAAAAAGGCTTTGTCATTAAAAAGTGATAAAATTTATATTTTGATTAAATATAGGTTTTTATGCATAAAATTGGTTTGGTTCCTATCTTATTCCTATAAAATATATTTTATGAATATATATAATTATTTTATTGAATATAATATATATATATTTCATTAATTCCCTTCACTAATTGTAACTAATTTAATTTATTAATACAAAATGACTTTATGAGCTTAAAAATAAAAATATTTTATTTATATTCAATTGGTATATTTTCTTATTTCTAAATAATTAATAACCAATGAATTCACATTTTCATAAGTTATTTAATACTATTAATATCCTCTAATATAACATATATTTTATTATTTAATTTAGATATTAATAAAATTATGTTTTAGAGATGATCCCATAAGGGGCGACGCGGTATAGGGTTTCCTCCTACCGCCACCTCCAACCTTCATTCCAGACCGGATCGCTTCACCCCCCATGCTCAGATGTTCATGGAGGTGGATCCTCTATCGCCGTGGTTCTTTCTAGCTTGGCCATCATGGGTATTCGCATCATTGGTCGTCCTTCTTGCTCAACTCCTCCTTTTAGGGGATAGGGTTTCTCGGCAGCACGGTGTTGGACCAGAGGTTGGGCTCCGCTTCTGTGGTATGAGGGAGCTGATTTGTCCTTGAATGCAAGCCTTTGGTGGTTGGGCATGGCCTCCACGGGAGTTATGGATGGTTGCGATGGGATCTTGATTCGGTTTTCCTCTGTGTTCTCTTCCGGTGTTCTGTGAAGGTTTTACTTGATCTTCATTTTTTCCTCTGTTATTCTGTTGTGGATGGATTTTGGGAAGAAGAGTTGTGGGAGTTGATCCGGAGATGGGGCTTCGGCAGAGGGAGGGTCGACATCCTCTTGTCATCAGTGAAGCACGTGATTCTTGTGATGGTTTTATTTGATTTTGGTTTATTACGGTTTTGGATGATTCGGTTTTTGGATCAATCTTTTGTTCTTGGATATTTTCTTGCCGTTTGGTGACGACGGATGATGGTGAGTTCACCCGCGCTTCGATTGATGCGGATGAATATGTTTTTTGTTTGGTTCGATATAGTCTGTGGTTCATCCATCTTTGTTTTTATCCCCGATGGACGTGATGAAGGTGGTGGTTTGACAATTCTTCGGTGACGATGACGGCTGATGGTCCGACCGGCGTCCGGCTATTAATGGTGGTGCGTGGTGATGGATTTAGGGTCGAGGCAAGTGCGCAGTTCGATGGTAGGTACGCGGCTCGAGGTAGCTATCTCATGATTTCCTTTTTGGAAATTTGAATTTTTATTTTGATATGGATGTTTTGAAATAGAAAATTGGTAGTGGTGAAGTCTTGTATTGGGTACCGACAACCATTAAACCGGCCTTTAGAAAATGAAAAAAAATGATTTGCAGAATAAAATTATGTTATATATGAACATAGTGTTGCATGTAAATTAAGATTAGAGGGTGTTGTGTGTTGTGTGAGCTTAACATGGTGTAACATATAACAGAAGGCATAAAAGAAATTTAATTTATCAAAAAAAGTCCATAAAAAATTGGGGTTTTATAGTAAGGGCCTTGACAACTATTTTGATGGTGGTGTGAGACATCCTCATCTATTCCCATATATTAAAGGTGACTAGAGTATACAGGAGACTAGAATAACAATGAATGAATATCCCTATAATTATTATAACTCACCTAATTATCCACATTCAAAATAAATATTTCAATAATAAAAAATTCATTTTCCTTCCCAATAGAACTTTTCATTGTGAAAAAAAATTATCCATGAAATTTTTTATAGGATTGATATATTAATAGACATTGGAAGTAGGGTTGACATATCAAGTGGAATTATTTTTTTTGAAATTATTTTAGGACCATGATGAGATCAATATTGATAAGGTGGTTAGAAGAAATTTCCCTATAAAAGAGAAGTTATTAAGCTTAGTTTCAATAAATTAAGGATGATTATCTTGGTATAGTATGATGTATAATTTTTTTACATGGTACGATTACTATTATGTTAGTATCCACATTTGTATCCCATTTATTTATTACTTAATCCCTATTCCAAATATTGAATTTATTTTTTATTATGGTGTAGTAAAAAATAGATTTATTAAATCTCATCAGGTAATTGATGATATTATTAGATATTTTTAATAGTTCCATGATTTTTTATTGAAAATACTATCAACCGTAAGAATTCATATTTTTACAGATATAGGTTTATGGTATCATATAATTTATTTATTTTTTATTATATGTATAATTTTTTATTGATCTCAGTGAAAGTTTGTATTATTTAGTTTGAGTGGATGTCTTATTCTCATTATAGGAGAGCTTCATCATTAGGTTTGAATTCATCATATCCATCCCTATAAAATATCACTTTACATAGTTATTTCTTTTTTGGGCTTATAAAGGGTGAATATATATTGATTTTCCCCATGTAATTCAATATTTAATTAAAAATTTCATATTGGAGTTTATCAAATTAACTCCATAGTCTTCCTTGATGTTTACTAATAAATTATATGTGGTTACCACGAAGAAATCTTAGAATTCCTAACATATCGATCATACCTAACATAATGAGTTGAGAGTTCAAATTAATGATAGACTATAAATGGGTTTCATCAAACCCTGTGTATCCTCGTAGGGTGAACCATTCATATTTTCCATGAACATTCATGGTAGATTAGGGTTATGAATAAATTATCATCAATTTCATATAATGATGGGGAAGAATGTTCACCATATATTCTGTATCAATGAACTGTTTCATCATCTTATGGGGTGATCTATTTTCCAAACATTATTTTTTAGTCTAAATATCATTATTGGAATATAATTAAAGGAGTTTATCATTAATAACAAATTTTTGGGTAAATATAATTATTTTTGAGTATGTGATGATGTCATTTGGTTTTATAAACATTCCAATATTGTTATTAGTTTTTTTATATCAAATATTTTACATGAATATAGATTAGTTCATTGGAGTTTTATTCAATTATATATCGGTTCATAACAAATGGTTTAATTGGATATGTTTATTCCCATGGGTAGTAGAATAAAACACAAAACACATTCCATGATCGACCTGAATTGGAATAAGTTAGATGAAATGGAAAACCCATAAAATAGGTGTATCTCACATTCCATGATTTTGATTTTCACTATCAGTGACTTTGATCAATATCCCTAAGAAATAACTATTGGGTTCCTTCATCTAAAGTTATCTACTTTTAACTAAAATCATACTATTTTTTTGTAGGAATTATTCTCTATAATGGTGTGTTAACACCTTCTCCTTGAATGTAAATAAATATAAGTGAAATAAGGTGGGTTTTATTGACTAGATATTCAAATAATATTTAAATAAAAAGTTTATTAAACTCTAATTTATAGGCCTCATATATTTAATAAAGGGTCCTCTTAGAGTTATAACATTTCATATGTCATTAGATATCCAAACCATTTGGATTTCACTTTATTAATTATGTGATTGTTCAAATCCATTAACATTCAATAATTTTCAATACATAAATATATGATGTTTCTGAAGCTAAAGGGAAATGATAATAAGATTGGAAGAGTTTGTTTAATGAAAAAATATATAATTCTATAAGAGCACGACAATGCGGTATAGATGACCATGAAACAATATTCCCCATAGGTTTGTGAATTTCACTACTTCATGGTCTATGATTTAGTGTATAGTATTCCACAATATCTCACAAAAACTAAAACCTCAATTAATTTATGTAAAACCGTTCAACTCTTTAAAAAGAAATCCAAACACTTTTGAACATTATTATCATAATTTCTCTCAAATTCTGTAAAAATAATTTTTATGAAATTAGTGCATATTAAAGGAAATTATGTGTTACTTTTCTATATGTTTTAGTGTTGAAAACAAATTCAATTCCAACATATGTAATTAAAAACAAAGTAAGGTCTTTTAAAATAATCATTTATACATAAGATAAAATTAGTTCTGGAATTATCTTGATCAAACATGATCATATCTCTATATTAACATGTTTTAAGAATATCTATCTCTCTACATGATATAGTTTATTATATAGTAAATTTTTCTAAGACAACAAGTCACCACTATACATAGAATATTTCGATCTATTGTTTTCATATCATATATTCTTTATTCTTCCAAAATAGAAGTACCAATATGAATGGATACAATACATGTCATCAATATAACTTTTTAATCACATCACTTGTATCTCAACTATGTATGATTACTCAATTTCTCATTCTAGTTCCATCATGAGGCAAAAGGGAATACCTACAATTCAAGAAGAAAATATCATATTGGTTTAACTCAAATGATTTAATTCTCAATAACATACCCAACCACCATGTTACTATATCATTCTCAAGGTTAGCACCAAAATTGTATCAAAGTACTAAAGTTCACATGGTATGTATTTTTTTCAAATTTGGTAATAGGGATTAATATTAATCATGTACCCTTAAGTATATTAATAAATGTTTGAAATTTTATGTGATAGACTTTTATTGTTAAATATAGATAATAAGTCCATATTTTTTATCTCATGAGTAATTTTTATCAAATAAAATACTCTACTCATCCTATCATATCCCACAATACTCAATGATAATTATTTATTTTGAAGAACTCAAACTCATGCTTTTTAGCGATTTTATCATTCAACTACTAAGGTGATATATATATATATATAACACATAAATTAATGAAAAATAGACATTTCCCCTACTAAAAAACCATGATACAATACCATTGAAAATATTCATTACATCATATATATATATATATATATATATTGCCAAACTTCCAAAGACATTATTTAACCATTATATTTCTTATATGTTAATTTATTTTTAAATGGAACTATGAAATTTTCCCCTATATCCACTAAATAGAACATTACATAACCTCCTTTGTAACACCCCAATATTTCATAGTACATTATCTCATTAAAGTAATTCAATAGCTTGAGATAGACATAACACCGAGTTCAAGCGCACCACGACTTACCAAACTACCCTTTAAAAAGAGGTTTTGAATAATATTAACTGAATTTTGAATTTTATAAATTACTTATAACTTTAGAATCCATATTATGTGTTTTCTAGACATAATGTATGAACAAATTCATTTTTTCAGATAAAAGCAGTATATTTAAAAAAATGTAATTTTACCACCTTTTAATGGTGAACAGTATTTATATCCAATATTTGACACATTCATATATTAAATTTTACAAAATAAACTTCTTCTTTATAATTGGGACATAAAAATTTAGTTTCGATAAATGTTTGGTGTTTTTCTGATAACTTTCATATTTGGGTGAAGAGTGAAAAATACTAAATTTTAACTGAAAACAACTTTTTAATCAAAATAATTTATAATGTTAAATTAAACATTTGAATGGTTTGGAAGTATAATTATATTATATTTTATCATTCAATACAATTTTTTCATTATAAGTAATTTCACATTTAAATTTGACATAAACATATGTCAATCTTTTGATAGGTTTTACTTTTTTTTAACCCGCTTTTTGGTTTTGACAATGGGAATTAATATTAAAGTATTAAATTCCACATCAATTTTTTTAATTTGTTAAAAAAGACTTCATTTTTGAATTCATAATATCAAAATTATCTTATATTAATTTTTTGGTATTATTCTAAAAACTTTCTATTTTTGATGAATAGTGAAAAACACTATGCCATTATTAAAAACCAACTTTTTATTTAAATAATTATTTATTTTATTTTAATTTATTTTAATTCAAAATACATATATATAACCTATATATGTTCAATTTAATTCATTGGAGTCATTTTATAATAAGATTAGATAAATAAAATTATATCGAACTTTTTACCGTCTTTTACCCACCTCCTAGGAGCATTTCCAAATTTGCATAAAACATAATTTTACAACATCTGTGAGTTGAATTTAAAAAATCTAAGAGACACGATTAATATCAGCAAGTAAAATTTGGTTTAATAAGATGAAAATAATTTTTGGTGAATAGTAAATTTTGACTTTTATTTACCACGGTTAAAATTAAATAGGGTAATTAAGGGTAAAAATGATATTACAATTACCCTAACACATTTCCAAATTCCATTGGATAAGTATAATGGGACCAAAAACATCCTTAGGAATAAAATATGATCAATTAGGACCACTTGGATTAGATTAGGACATTTATTATTATTTAATTTAAAGAAGAGTTAAAAGTGTTAAATTCAAGTTTTCATAACTAAAACCTTTTTAATATAGGGTTATACATAAGATAAATTCAACTATAAATATTTATTATAAAGATAAAAAATTTCCTACATAATGGTATTTTATTTATAGTTTTTAGACTTTGAATTTATTTATGACATAATGATGATGCAGTAATTACCTTATTAATAAAAGATTAGAATAATTGATATTATAAATACCCAAATAAATGTAATTTGATACTTTTGATAAATTATTCTAATTTTTAGGTTAATATTAAAATTTTGGTTTGATTCAAAAAAAAATTCTAAGTAATAATTTTGTTATGATTTTAACAAAAAACAAATACCAAATAGTGTCAAAATTGAAATAAAATAGTTTTTAAAACAAAAATTATATTATTGGTTGATATAATATTACTGAAAATATAAGGTTCGGAAAAAGGGCTTAAATAATATTAGATATGTCATTAATGAACCAATTGAGGTTCTCTTGGATGTTTATAGTATGTTTATTAACCATATAGTTTAAGAATACAAGAAGACACGGTAAAAGTTAAACTGTTTAACTAAGAGATAAATCTAAAAGATAAGGTTAAAATGGTAACCTAAACCTATTTAAAACCTATTGGTTGAGAAAATTTCGACCCATAACTACCTAAGGCTCGAAATAAATTCATTTTAATCCATTATAAATCGAATATGATTGTATAATAAATTAATACATTAATCTTTTCCTAAAGTGACCCTCACTGCTCTTATTAAAGGTCACTTCCCCTTCTCTCAAAATCACACCTCCAAAGCCATTTGGCTCATCCAAAACCTACCCAAATATCCTCCCAACTTTCCTCCCTTAATCCTATAGGACTTTCTTTTGTCATAAAGCCAACCTGAGGATCCCTTTTGATCAAGACAAAAGGAAGAACCCAAAGAAGAGGTAAATATTTCCTCACCTCTTTCAAGTTCTTTTATACTTCCACTTCCTATTTATTTGTTGTTTCCATTCTAAAATAATAAATCCAGTATGTTATATATATTCTGATGTTATTATAAAAATTTTATATGCATATTCATAATTCTATCCATCCTATAAATGACAATGTCATCATACGTGCGTACGTACGGATTACCGTCTCCACGTCGGGGTGTAGTTTGTTATTCAAAAATTTAATTATTTAAATGGGTATAATAATGAGTATAACTGATATAAATAATAAATATAAAATGTTAATGATTTTTTATATATGATATACCATCCAATTACATATGATTTCTCAATCAATATAATGATATTTTCGCTCTTGCGTACGTACAGATTACCGTCTCCACGACACGATGAGATTCATTTCCATGTTCACCATTCAACGATGATTGTAAAAATATATATATTATTAATAAGTATTTAATATATGACATAATAATTATACTTAATATATATATATGTGTGTGTGTGTGTGTGTTTATGTAATTACATATATCTTATTCACTTACTTCCTTTCAATGCGATATGAAAACGGAAACAGCATTTATGCGTACATACAGCCTACTGTATCCATAAACGGTGCCTTCCATTTAATATATAAATCTATTATAAATATTTTTATTCTAAATATATATGATATATAAATCATGTTTTATATTCTGGAATCATTTAAATCATGATCTAAATGATATGATCAAGAATAACAAGTTAAAACACATACGATAAAGAAAGAGAGTATTACCCAAAATGTTAATTTAACATGGAAATAATTATTAAATGGATTGTATAAAGTTATAAATGAATCATGTATGATATAATAAATATGAATATGGTTATGGTATAATTTTATAACATACTATGGTCATTATACAGAAGGTTAAATATACCCTTGAACAAAGGAAAATGCAAGGTAAGGGTTAATTTTACAATCTCATTATTATCTGAGGATATTTTTATGTAAGTATCTACTGAGACATATTTATTGTCCATGTCCATGGTTCATAAAATAGTTTCAAAGGAATTATTTTTAAGGGGCTTTTTTACTAAGACATCATTTTAAATGTTTTAAATATTTATTCTTTTAAATCATTCTTATTAATTTCCATGTTTTCAAAATGGTTTTTATGGATTTAATTATATGGTCATGAATATTATAAAAAAGTAAATTCCATTTATAATTTTAAAAGTGGTATGGGAAACTTTGATTCGAAAATGTCTTTAAATGTCTTCCTTTCTAAATTATGTGACTTTTAAATGTTTTCATGAAAAAGGGATATTTCTCTAAAAGAGTTTTACAAATCATTTTCATCTATGTCAACATCCTTTGATGGATTTTAAACTTGTTTGAAGTTGATTTATTATGACACAAATCTTCCATATTGTATTAAAGGTTTTGTGATATGTTTGACTATGGATGTGTTATTTTTATACCATTCATGGTTTAATGTTAAAGTATTGAAATTTTTTATGCTAGTTTTAATATGAATGCTTATGTTATGTTTCAACCTTTTCGTATGAGGAATGTATTAGACTTAGTATGTGATGGGTGGAGCCCGCTATAGCTCCTTGATGCATCGGTAGGTCTCACGAGACAATTAGATGTGTAATTGGCCGAGGCCTTTACTATTTTGATATATGGTTGTTGGGAAAGGCATAAATCATTTTTAGAAGTCTTGGATGAGGCATTGAAAAAATGTTTCCAAATTTCTGGCATTATACATTTCCTCATTATGAAAATAATATTGATAGTTCATGTAGTTATTCGACTAGTAGAATACCCATGACTATGTTTTATTATGACATTATTTACATAGCTCATATTCCTACCATAAAAGTGTTCATTATTATTATTTGTAAAGGAATGTGTTTTCAATTATTGATTATGGATAATATTTATGTTATCTTCCACTATATTGCTTACCATTACAGAGTTTTTGAAATCACTTATTTCTTATGTTTTATTTTCCCAGGATTCCAAGAATTGTTTTATGATTGATAAAAAGGGTTAAGCTAGGGGATTAATGGAAGTCTCATAGGATCATTTATGTCGTGTTTTATCTTATAATGTGAAATTTAACGTTCATATATGTAATATATTTTCCAAGACAGTTAAACTGATCAGTCCTTCAGGACTTGATTCCTTGTAATCATGCTAATGTATTAAAATAATGCACCGACTCTAGGCTTCTAGGTTTGGGGCGTTACATCCTTCAATGATCTCTTGAATGATATGGTATTTGTGAGTTGTTTCTTATTCATTTGGTGTGAGTAGGGTTCCTTATACTGAATAATGGATTCCTTATAATTATAGTAAATATCAATTTCTCTCTCAGAAGCAGACCCTGCCATGTTCAGTGATAAATTATTCATAGAAAAAAAAATTTAAAAGTACTTGATATAGTGATGTTATGTGCCTATATTGTCCAGTCACCCATAATGGATTGTTTAGAACACTTCAAAATAATATATCCATTGCAGTGGAGAAATTGATATATGTTAAATTATGAATAATTTAATATGATTTTCAATAATTTTAACCCTATTTAATTTTAATCAGGAGATTATTTTTTTCATATTTTATTTTATAGGATATTTTTGGGATATAACTATGAAATTAGAAAAATTCATTGTTTTCTGTGTTTTCAATCATTTCTAAAAGTATTTCATCAAGCCATTATTTCAAATTTAAAATTCCTTTAATTCTTTCAAAATACATTTCTCTAACCTAAAAGGAATAATTTAACTATGTTTGGCTCATATGATAATTTTGATTCTACCATGTATGATGTTTTGCACTGTCAAAATTCTATCCTGGAATATAATTTAGTCAACCTTATATGATAATTTTATTCTTGTACGATGATTTCCATTGAAAATTTTGATCTTGTATGATATTATTTTAGGCTTGTATGACATTTATCAAACACATAGGATAATTTATTTTGAAAAATAAAGCCTTGTATGATTGTTACCATAGTAAAATATCTTCTTTTAAACATGTATGACAATTTATCACTGTTGTCTTATTTTTTCCTCAAATTATATTTTACATGGACGATTTTTTAGAAATAAAAAAAACATCAAATTTTTTCACCTCATATGATCCTGAGACACTTCCATGTTGATTCATTTCAAGTGTTAAATAATTATTTGATTCTCATGGGATGATTTTAAAGAAAATAAAAGCATTGCTTCCTTGGGAGTTAATTATTTGTTCGTGATATTGAAGATATTGAAGTTACTTCCACTATGACATAATCATCAAGGCATGTTACAGGTTCCTTTAAATTTTTCAAGATTTTAATTAAATGATGTATTATTTTATAATATTTTTCCCACCATATGGGAGAATATAAAGGAATGATATGGGTAACTAATAAGGACAAGGAGGAACTCTTACAGATTATCTATTTTATTTTTTTTCACTATACTTTTCTATTATTATTCTATGTGATCCTATGAATATATGAGTACCTCTAGTGTGATTGGGGGAAAGGAAGGATACCCCTCTTTTTAATGATTGATTCAGGTATTTTAATGAATTTAAATACAAATTTTTTTGTTGAATGATTTCAGTTTATAGTGGTCGTAAATTTTCTTATTAAAATTATATTTAGGTTTTTAGTGTTATTCATTATTTATAGTTTCTTTTTGAAGTTATTTAAAATATCTACACCTATTTAAGCTTATCTTGATTGATTATACTATATTTGGTGGTGAGTGTTGAGAAATCACTAGCACATATGTGGAAGCTGTGATTTGTTTCTAGATTTAATAGGGGAACAATTTTTTAATCAAGGGTTTCCTTAGTAA
Organism: Viscum album; assembly: GCA_963277665.1. Taxonomy (NCBI): domain Eukaryota; kingdom Viridiplantae; phylum Streptophyta; class Magnoliopsida; order Santalales; family Viscaceae; genus Viscum; species Viscum album. The sequence continues at coordinate 456,049,070 of OY728141.1, read as the reverse complement.
TTCAAGCATGATTATATATCATTCATGCATAAAATAGTATAATTAATTAAATTATTTACCCAATTATAGTTTGGAACATGATAGAGGATTATTTTAATTATCATTAAACTAGAATATAATTCAAATATACTGTATAGACTACGACAGAATTCAAAAATAAAATTTACTATAAACCCCATCACTAGATTCATTATCTTATTTTCATCCCTTTCTTACCAAGTCACATTAGTTTTAGAATAATATGTACAAAAAATGACCTCTTTATCCTCAAATTAAAATGAAAAAACTTTATTTTCATGCACTCTTCTCTTGAAACAATCGAGGATAACAACTATATTACATTACAACTAATGGGATAAATGATTTCTCTACACCCATCAATAGAATTATGTAAAAACATTATGTTGTTATAGGGGGGAAGTTGCAATAACAATATTATTAAATTTAATAACTAATACCTCTAACATTCATCATTATCTAATAGATTGAATAATATGAAGAACACTATTGATTAGACTGAGAAAACTTAATATAAAATCTGAATTTGAGAAAATTTCACTTAAAAACTCAATTGAGACCTGAAATGTTCACCTCAAGCCTTTCATTATAGATTGAAACCCCAATCATGACATTAGTGATATTTTTAAGGTAATTCAATAACCAGAATAAATATATATAATTATCCATGAAATAATAAATAACATTGAACTAAATATTGTCTTTATTCAATTGTTTCCCAAATTTCATGGCCATTCAAGTGAATACCCCCAAAAAACTAAATATTTATTCAATTTTGTTTTGTAAATACTATAACTATATAGAATATATAAGGAGAATGTAATGTGGAATGAATTCCCCTATTCACTTCAAGTATCTTCCAATCAGTGGATTTATAACTAATAACCTCGTGAAGTATATGAATGTAATGAGTTGAAAATATGCATCATGAAGATGTTTTTTCCCACCTCTAGAAGAATAACCATAAAAAATTAAATATATATCATTATAAAATTGTCTGGAGAAATACTTTATGAGTATTGGGGGAGGATTTTAAAACTATGTTCCATATTCTCCATCAAAAAATTAATGAATATAACATCTTTGTTTCCATATTCAAAGAACTATTGAACATTGATACGAACCAACTAGAGGAATCGTTTAGTAGAAATTTTATTGATAATGCATTTTATAAGCTAAGGGGGTTATTTTTATGATTTCATAGTACCCCAAAAAAATATGTATAAAAGGTATAAGTACTAAAGGAATTCTTGTGGTAATAAATTTTTTTTCATATCCATAAATAGAATTTGAAAATAAAGAGACAACTAGTTTACTGAGATAGATGGATTTAAAATAAGTTAATAAATAACAAGAACCCACTAGGCCATGTTGTTTATTCTCATCATGCGATCATTATACCAACAGGTATGTTGAAGTGTCGGTTATGTAAATATAGGTAGAAACATTTAATTCAATAAAATTCCAAAAAAAACCAAGGATGGGGAGATCATCACCAAGTTTAGTATGGATTCACAAACTATTTAAACAAAAATAGACCCCCACTGAAATAATTATCCATCTAAAAATATATTCCAATAACAATATCATTTACCAAAAACCTTTATTCAAAAATTTAGGCAATAATAAATAAAACCTCCTAAACAACAATAATGACAAACTTTTTAGATAAAGAGAGTGTATGATCAGCCACCCCCAAATTCAAAACCACCAATACAATAATGAAAACAATCAAAGAATGAATTGATGAATTATTGAGTGGAAAGGTGAAAACACAAATGAATCCCATATAAACATTTTATAAAAAAATCATGGAATTTTTCTTTGGAAAACAATCACTAACCTGGGGGAAATGTTATTTTTATAACTACCAGAAGCAGTAAGAAAATTGACCTAATGACTATACTTGATACAGAAAAAAAAAAGAAAATTTATTAATAAATAAGTTCATTTTATGTGCCTTATACAAGAATAACCTAGTCTAGAAATAGGGTAGTTTAAACCCACAATATTAATGGTAAAAATTGTAAATCAATCCACAGTATTCTCAAAATGTGTATCAGAGGACATACTTATGAAAAACCTATGTATTATCTTCAAAGAAATATTATTTGTGCTAATCCTAGAGGAAAATTTCATCCCATAAAACTTATCAATAATTTTCAAGAGGCCATCATTTAAGATATAAAGGAACATAACCAAGGTTCAAGAAGAAAACATTCCATGAAACTCAGAGAGAGAACTATATACTTTGATAATTTTTGACTCCAAGATGGACATGTTTTTTGATCACCCACTCCATTCACTTTCCCATATTAATAGTTTTAAAAGCATTGAAAAATCAGGTATGCTTCATGAAATTTTTTCTTTAGGATAGTATTTGTTGCATGAAATTTACTAGGATAATAAAACTATATATAATTATATAAATTATACTTTAAATGGTAAATTATCTACAAATTAAGAATATTCAATTGAATCTGATAATCTTTTTGAGAATAAGAAGATGATATGTTTCTATATGTAAATAGTAAATTAAATTATTAGTTATAAAAATATCAATTTCATATAACCTATTTAAAAATACCAAAATTTATAACTAAAATTACTTCCCACTGAGTTGAAATATTTTTATCTCATGATAGGTGAAATTTACTAGAGGTAATTGCAAATAATTTTTTTGAAACCCCAAAATATTAATTGATAGGAATTTTGAGAAATAATATTAAAGATATAGAATTGATCTTAGGTAATATATTGGGAGTAAACCCAAGAATATTTTTAGATATAATTCATCTCATGGGTGATGATAAACTTGTTAGTTATCCCTAAGGAAGGTGGAATCTTGCTATGATAAAGGTAGTTAAAAAGGAAATTTAAATGATTTCATAGGTTAAGATAATCTACACAATCTCATATTCCTAATTTTTTAGCCCTATTAATATATTTCAATTGAAAATAGGTATGGTAATTGTATATAATAAGAATAATGAATTAATTTAATTGAGAATATAGAAAACATAGTGAGTGTGTACATACTAGAGGAATACAAACCAAGTAACCAACAAAGACCATTTCCCTACTCTATTCATTGATTAGATGTTATAGTAGTTAGTAGGAAGAACTCGATATTTTTAATATGGATTTTTAGGATACTTTTATGTTCCAATTTCAATTCAATATTAGGAGAATACAATGTTCAAATGTACCTCTGGGACCTTATTTTGTAATGTAATTCCATTTGGGTTATGTAATACCCCATGTACATTTCAGAGGTGTATAGTAAGTATTTTCACATATCATATTATTGAATTACTATAGGTTTTTTTATATGATTTCACTATCTTTGGATATTCTTTTTACCAATTTTTGTAAAATATTAAATCAGAATTTAATACTTGAAATAAAAATAATACTTTTCATTATTAAAATGTTGTATTTTATAGTGTAAATAAAAATTTTCCTTGGGAATATAATCTCAAAAATGGAATTGAAGTGCATGATTCAAAAATTGATCAGATGAACTGTTTTCCATACCCAACCTATAAAAAATTATTATATCATTATTAGGATATAGGTTTTTACAGGTGGTTCATCAAGGAATTCATTAATATATCTCTCCCTCACTCTTGGTTACTTTGGGAATAATATCAATTAATTTTTTATTCTAAATATAGAGAAGAATTTGACAATCTTAAAAGGATATTGATAAAGAAACCTACAATGTGACTATAAAATTGGGTCTATCAATTTAATCAACTAGGTAATGGTTCAAATCAAGAAGTTGGAGTAATCCTTTCCTAATGAATTGAGGAAATTCATCATGTCGTTACCTATGAATCCAGAACATGATATTCAACCCAATTCAACAAAACAACAATAAAAAATAATTTCTTATTCCTTTCCTTTCTTTATACATGTATAGATAATATTTTCTTACACCTAGAGTTGTTGTTTTTTGGATCATTAATCCTTGAAACATCTGATTTAAAGGCTAAAGTAAAGCCTAGTATTGTGAGTAGAATTTTTTATCTAGAGGATATAAACATTGAAATCAAGGGTTAGAAGGGATCTAAGAACCAAGTAGATGATTACCAAAATAGACAACCCAACATAGTGGAATTAGAAATTTCATATAATAACCCATTGAATAACTAAATTCTAAGAGAACATTTGTACTTAGTTAAAGGAGAGGTACCATGGTTTGTTGTTATGGGGAATTATCTTCTGACTTCTCAGTACTTCCTCATTTAAATTAAAATTAAATATAAAAAATATACATTATTAATGAATTTACATTTTGGAAAATACCTTCCTTTAGAAAATATGAAATAATTAGGTAATCATCAGATGTTTTCATGCAAGTGAAATACAATATATTTTATAATTATATCAAATTCTGTCTTAAGGTGGAACATTTTTATCTTCGATAATTATAATAATAGTTTTTGAATCTGGAATATATTTGATACATTTTTTTAAATCTTCATGTGAGTTTTGAAAAAAAAGATAAAAAATGTAATTGTTTGGAAATATTTGAACATAAAATTAGATTCCCCAATAAGTCATTATATATTGAGAAATTTTTGAATATTGAGGAATATATTTCACAGAAAATTTTCAGATTTCATTTTGAAATACATAAATTCTTCTTACAGTATATAAAGTTCCAAAATGGGTAAGAACAAAGGCCACCAGAAACAATGATGCAAAGGTTTTTTGTAAATTTTTATATTGTAACATATTTTTTATATTCATAATACCTTGATTAGTGATCAGTAACAAATGACATAATCATTGTAATAGTTTTATGGTTTATTTTTGGAATACAATATATAGTACATCGCAATATATCAAAACCTTGTCACCCACAAACCAATGACCAAGATGAAGATTCAAAAAATTATATCAAAATAATTTTATAGAAAATTGTGAGGCCAAATAAGAATTATTTGAGTAACATTATAGAATAATTTTTGTGGTATTGTAAGATATCCTACAAAACCCCAATTGAATTAGACCATACATGTTATTTTATGGAACAAGCTTCCAAAGTTCTATTGAATTGGAGCAAAAAGGATACTGATATAAGAGGTAGATGAATCTAGATCAAAACATAGCTATAAAAGAGAGGATATTGAATCTATAAAATCAAGAATAAATTAGAAGATAATATTTTGAGAATTTGGATATCTAAAAATAATTATCAATAGCGAATCGTGATAAGATTATCCAACACAAAGACATTAATCCAAGAGACTAAGTGTTGTTATCCAATTCCAGACTCAAGATAAAGTCATGCAATATTTTTTCTATATGGTAAGGGTCTTTAATTATTTCTAATTTAATTAAATTTGGTGAATTGAAGATTTTTGAAAAGGTAATCATGTCCCCATTCACAATTAATGGACATGGGAAGAATAAATTACATGTAAATAAACCCAAAGAGCTAGTTGAGGATCTCACACTCCTCCAACCAATGTATCAATGAAGATTCACTAGGTTTTACCCTACCTCAATACATTATTTAATTTTTTGATTCTACTTAATAGTTTTTCTCATGAAAAATATATTAGATTACATTGATAGAGATGTATAATTTCTATCTATGGAACAGAACCAACATTGTAGTCTATGAATTTTTCAATTTTGGTTTTTCAAATTTTTTAAAAATTTTTGTTTTTCATTATTACTTTTTTAAGCATTTTTTGCTTAAAATAAATTCCATTTAGAATTTTAATCAATTATAATGTAACACTCTGTGTATTTAAATTACAAAACTATGTTTGATAGCGTATATGAAACTTAACATCGAGCCAAAAAACATGATTATTTATAACCTTTATAACCTAGACATTTAATTGATGGGAATGAATAGTAATAACTACATTTTGAAATATATAGAGATTTTATAATCAAAATAAATTTAGTTATAAATTATTAAGAAGTAATCACTCAACATTTAATAATGAAATTTTATTATTAAAAAATATCTTTCTTCAAAAATAATTTTCATTTCTTTTTATGAGAAATATTTAAAATAAATTTCTTAATATTTTATTAAAAACTATTTTATAAAATTTAAACAATTTTTGAAATTATAATATCCAAATTTAATTAGGTTAAATTTTTTTGATTTAAATGAAATGATTTATTTTTCAGTAAATAATAAAAAATATGGATTTCATAAATAGTATCATTTCATTTCGTTAAATTATGTAATTTATAATTAATATTATTTTTAATTTTTTATTAAATTGTAATTTGATAATTTTTATTTAGAATAATCAAATTAATTTCAAATTAATTAGAAATTTTCTAGATTTTGGAATAATGTTATTTCTATGCATAAAAATGTGGTTTCTACAAACTATTTTTATGTTCATAAAGTTTTACTTTTTAATAAACTAAAATAATTTCTTAAAAATAAATATTTAAAAGACATTTATATATTTTATATCTAATTATATGAATTTAAATTCATATTATGATGATTATTATGCATATAGTCAATATAAGTTTAGGATATGCTTGAAAAATACATTCCTTAAAAATCGTTTTTTGACACATTTTGCTTGTTTATTTTTAAATTAAATTCTAAAACTTCTCTTAGTGGAATTAAATAAAATTGATTCTATATTTTTAATTATAATAATTAATATTTTATAATAGTATAAACTTAAATTTTGATCTTAATGATTAGTAAAATATTAATTGTCACGTTTAAGGTTAAAATGATGTTTTGGGAGTTACATGCACTTATGTTAAAATTAATTTTCCAAACAAATAGGTTTTTTTATAAATTATTCTTGTTATTTAGAATAACTTTGTCAAAATTATCTAATTTTTATGTTTTTTTACTATTAAAGGCTTAATTATATTGGTAAAAATTAGTTATTGTGGTGAAAACTAAAATGATAAAACTATGTAACCTTAGAGTTAAATGGAATAACATGTTTAAAATATGTTTTTATTTATATTTTAAGGTGTTTCTTGACTTTATATTATATAAAATTCATTATTTATAAATTTTGGGGGCACCTGGATTGAGAGTGACATCACATTATTGAATAGTTTTGGGCATATACAAAAATGTCACTCATTATAACTTATTATAGGTAACCTCCTCTCTTCTTTTATTCACACATAAAAAGAAACTTTGTTCTACTGTGACCTTAAAAAATACCTTATTTACTCTTATTTTCAAATCATATATGCCTTATTTTAATCATAAAACAAACCTTGGAAATGTTTTAGTGTAAACCAGTGAATTTTTTCTAAAGAAGATGTATCTTTCAAACCTGATCATTTTTATTTTATTTCATCTTCATCCTCATTTGAATATTATTCAACCATAATTATATAATAACACAATTATATCCCATGTAATTTTTTTATTATGTTAAGGGAATAACCTACAACCATATCTTTTTCCTGCAACTAGGAAATGAAAACATAATTCGTTTATATGGCGGACTACCACCTCATGAATTGATATAATTTGTTTTTCATCACCGCCTTTCATTAATTTTTATGATAATGGATTAAATTTATATATAATATATTCATTACATATTTATCATTATGAAAGTATAATATATCATTTACTTTTTTACAATTCCATTCATTAAAAAATGATAACATCATATGTGTGCATGCAAGGACTACAGCCTCCACAAAATTATGTGATTTGTTCTTCATGGCCCCTTCATATTGATGAAATTTATAAATATATTTAAATAAATAATATTATAATTATAAAATTTTGATAATTCAAGAAATATAAAATAATTCTTAACTTATTTTCAAAATAATCACTAAAATTTTGAAATGTTTCTCATACGTATTTATGGCCTACCATCTCCATGGTCTTAATAAATTTCATTTTTCATTACCATGTTTCATAGTTAGTTTTAAAAGTATAATTAATATATAAAACTGATAATTATGTCATTATTTTTATTTTTCATATGATTTGATAGTGAATTCTTTTACCACATTGAACCTACCGAAGTTATTTTGGACATATGTACTGAATATCATCAAAACATCACATGTGAATTTAATTTTTTTAATAAAAAATTACAAAATGGTAATAAATAATATAAAATAATAATATGATTCAAGAAAAATATGAATTTAAATAATTAACATGAATTTATTATTCATTAACATAAAGTATGTATGTGGTGATTCTAACTCTAGGTATATGGTTTTTTAACACAATTTTCAATTCATTAGGTTATACTTTTTCTTAATTGTCTATGTTAAGAAATGATTATGTGAGTGATGGCTTATGATTCAATTATATAGTATTTCCACTTTTAATTTTGTGGGAATATTCATTGTTAAATTAATAACGTCATTGATTAATTGTCAGTTTAATGTTATGATCAATATAATTGATTTCATCTCAATTACTCATTATTGGGGAATATGATAATGTTATGCACTTAATATATCCTATATGGTGTAAATTATTACCAATTTTACATATTATGTCATTAATCATTAGCAATTCATTATATTTTATGTAATAATTAATTTTACATAATCCAAGTGGATTTGATTTGAAAGATACCAAATTGGTAGAGACATTATGTCACAATATCCTTTCCTTTTTATATATATTTTTTTAGGGTTCTGTTGGGGGAAATAAAAAACTATTATATTCCTAAACCAAATATCTATCATTATTCATTTTTTATGAATGTGGTTTACATTTTTGGTTTCCATTTCCTCCCTTATTGAATAAAGAAACATCAAGAAACTTGTTTTTAATAAGTGGTGATCTTGTATCTTCATTTAGGTCTACAGTTTTTTCCTTCTATGTTTATATTTTCCTTAAAAAGTTTTAAATAATGTTTTCATTATTATACCATTATCTATTAAAGTAATTTTTCCTAATTTTTTTATTTTTTAACAGAAATTTTTAAAATAAATCATCAGGTTGTTTTATGAACATGGTTCCTTTTTAAATTTTTTTCAAGAGTGAGAGGAATGATTTATTTTTTAGTTATACAACATGAACAAAATCTTCCACTGTTATGACCACATAATGATATAAATATTCATTTTAAAATTTTCAATGTCCCTTTGAAGGAAAAGTGTTTTTATAATATTTTATCTATTTTTATATTTTAGTGAGGTGATTTAAAATTAAAAAGGGTATTTTCCCTAGGAAATATTCCATGTGATCATTTAAAGAAATTTTCATTAGTGATGATAAGAATTTTACAAAATTCATTTCTTCTAAATTATGAATATATTTCTCTAAAATTTATTCATATATTATTATCCCTTCTTTTGATGGGGTAATATTTTTCTCATGTTCATCTCTCAATTTCCTTCATTATAAAATTTATTTTGATTCTAATATGAGGCGAGGTTACACATCTCATCTTACTTCCATGTGAAATTCTTATGTTTATGATTGTTAATTGATTTCCTTTTTTGGTACACATAGTAATTAATATGTTATGATAGATAAACCCATAGATCACTAAAATGTATTACGTAAATTTTTAGTCTCATGATACATTATGTATAAGATAATGTAGTTAACCTAATCCAATATGGGACTTTTTCCACCATATGATTTTGTCTTGGAAGCACTTCTTGAATCAATTTATGTCATGATATATGTTGTTTCCAAATTTCTTATACTTTCATGATCTTTTGAAACAATTTTATTTTTGTTATGATACAATATGATTACTGTTGGTTCTTGGGTTTTCTATGAGTGGAAACCCCTTTTTAACTTTCAATTAAGCCCTTTTTAAACACTATTTTTTGGCTTACAATTAAATATAAGCTTTTGAGTGAGTTGGTATGTTTATTATTTACAACGAAGGAAGAAGGGGGTGAAAGTTTCATATAGGGAAAGTACACACCGTGTATTTACAATACACATCATGTATTCAATACACAATGTGTAAAGGCCAAGGTAGTCCAATTCATGACGTGTAATGTTATTTCCTTGGAGTGTAAAACCCTAACTTTACATGGCGCATAAATATTATGTGTTGTATAACCTCTGTGGGTTTTTTTTTGGGATACATGGCCTCTAATTTTTGATAGAGCACTCAATCATCCCCTCTCATGAAAAGGTGGTTAACTATAGGAAGATCCTTTGAAGACGAAGCCTATTATTTTACATACCTCCTCAATACGAACTCCATTTATTTCTTCATAAGTCTCATTGGATGTAAAATAGTGAGTTCCCTATTACTATTGTATCTTTCATTGTTCTCATCGCTAACAATGATGTGATTTTGGTGTAGTATATTATACCTTATTTTCATGGTTTTAGTCCATTCTTCCCTTTTTATTGATCTACATAAAATTAAAATAAAAAATAGGACGAGTGTTATTCTATGGGATTAATGATGGTGTTCTATACATTTTCTTTCATGTTTTTCAGTTTTATAGCTTGTTTATTTTGTGACACATGCTATACATTCTAGGTTATGATTTATAAATTAAGGTAACATTGATTTAAATGATAAATTCATGTTTAATAAATTCCTTTACACCCCTATATAAGGTTGAAGGTAGTTGACCTCAACCCAAAATTTCCATGGGGTGGGTTCTTCCTTTTTACCAAGATTATACCACAGTTGGGGTTGGTTAATATGACTTTCATAATAGATATATGAATAAGTTAATTAATAGAATTGTTAAATTTTTTAATCATCTAGTATAACATTTTCTTGTTATATGAAAGGTATGTTTTGGATAGGTTGATAACATAGGGTTTTTTTATAGAAATGATGGCCTATTTGGATTCCATGTACATTTTTTCTCCATGGATCCTATTTATTTAGTATACTTGTATGCCATGGAAATTTATACTCCTTGGATCTAATTACATTATTTAAATTGATACTCTAGGATGCCTTGGAAAATATTACTCCTTGGATCTGATCACTCATTATGATTCCTTGTACATTTAAACTCCTTGGATCTTTTTTATATGGATTATTTGGATGCCTTTTACATTTCTAATCCTTATATCCTATCTAATATGATTATTGAGATGCCTTTAACATTTCTACTCCAGGGATCTTATTAAACTAGTTTTCTTAACATTCTAGGATTCAATGGACTTTTATACTCCTTGGATCCAATGACCATGTAGGATTCCTTGGACATTTATACTCCTTTAATCTTGTTTACTTGAATTATTTGGATTATTGGGATTACATGGATATTAATACTCCTTGGATCCTATTTACATGATTTATATAAATTCTATAGTATCCTTGGAAATTTATACACCATAGATCTTGTCTTGTATAGGCCTATTACATGATTACATGTAATCTTGCATTGATGTTTGTTGAAGTGATTTAAAGATATCACATATGACTTAGTTTCTTGATCACAATGATTTTTTATATACTTGATAGAATCCCTATACGTGTTAACACTTTTAATACTATTATATTGGAACCCTACTTCATCTTATATACACATACATACAGTATTAGTGGTGGCCTACTGAGTTTCATCTCACGCCCTACTCGAGACATTGTTGGGTACCCACACACACTTCATGGATTTAGTTACAGATAGGATTAAGTACCCACTTTCTAATGCATGACTCATTATTTTATAGAAGTAGGGGAGTATAGGACCAGGCTATGACTCCTAATTCTATCTGTTGATATTTTCTTTTTATTGTTTTGTAATTTGATAAAATTATCATATAGGATTATTATTTCCATTTATTACCTCTCTTTTGTATAGAATTACCTGGTAATCATTTGTATATGAAGCTATTTTATGAGAGTACTTGGTTATTATATGATGTTTATTTACTCTTCATCTACTTGGTTCTTTCATATGCATTCACTATTGATTATTAGGATTTTACCATTGTGATAAACTTTGATCTTGAGGATATAGTATCCTCTCATTTCCATCATAGACCCTCATTGCAAGTTGGTAGCCTCTAAAATATGAGGATACATACTTCAGTCTATGTGGCCAAATGAGCTTGGTTACTATTGAGTGAATTGGGACCTAGATGTCACAAAGTAGTATTATAGTTAATTTTATTTTATCATACCATTTGGTAATATTAGATAGGATATTAGGAATGTTTTAGAATTTTGTAATGAGAAGTGTATAAGAGTTTCTAACCCAAGTACAGGGAAAGGAAAAACTACTTGGAATGGGACATGTAGTTCTAGATGTTTTTATTATATCTTACTTTACTTCATCATTAGTTGATGCACTTTATTTTTTATGTTACTTATGAATATAAATATTTACCATTTTCCTGGTATGTAAAAGAGATATTTCATTATGCATCATCATATTCATTTAGTATTTATATGTCATGCATTATTCTATGTCTGGTTTATATTATTGCTTTCATTTCTTGTTTCATGTTTGGGTTCCTTTACTATTATATCCCCAAAATTTTGAAAAAAATCATGTAGAGACTTCATAAATTATTGGTAGGTATTAAATGGCCTCCATGATTTAATTTATATGGTTTATGGGCCCTTATAAATTAAAAGGGGACGACGTATTGTTAAAAAATTTAAATATAATTGTTATATAATTGAGTATTACTTTAAATGAAACCAAATTCTAAAATGAATCATCCCCATTAAATAGGGATTCCAATAGAAATTTATAGGGTGTTTTTATATTTAAATTTTAATTGATACTTTTTATATTGGGACCTATGACTTATAGAATAAAAATGACCCTAACATAACCTCAGTAGTGGGTAGTAGGAATTGTCTCTTTCTTATCTTATGATTCTTAAGTTACCCAGACCTATATCTAAGAGTAGGCAGAGGGGTTTGACCTTTATATAGGAAGTCTTGTACCTATCATATTCTTATACTTATTCATTTAAAAGTTGTTAATTCTTATGTCTATGAATGTGTCTGGAATTTGTAGATACATTTCACTATAGAATACTAGAGTCATGCTCCAAGATAGGGTGAGGCCCATGTTTCATAGGTGGTGGTCCCTAGGTCAATAGTAAAACCTCTATTAGTGCCTCTTGTAGTACCTCTAGTTATACTCTATATGGGGGATCATTCTTAATTTTGAGACAGGTTCCTATGCTTTGTATAGACCGTTCAGGGATCCCCATGACCATACCCAGCTTTGGTAGAGTTGATGTGTGGGTTCAGAAAGTAGAATCCACCCACATTTTTTGGGGATGGTTGACCACAAGTTGCAAAGTCCTGGATAAAGTCTATGTTATGAATTTTTTATCACCTTGAGACACATTCTTAGAGTGTAGTGAAGCACACTACATATATCTTATCAGATTCCTCCAAGAGGTGGTGGGACATTATTATGTAGGCAGATATTCATTGGAATATATCTTAGATATATTTTCATATGGACTTATATGATTATTTCTATAATTAGATATTGAGGGCTGACAAATTCAAAAGATTATACATCTGGAGTATGGAGCATTATCAGTCATGGACTATTCTTCCCATTTTATGGATCTCCAGTGTCCAACACATATTCTATTTGGTGATGAGTTATCAAAACGTATGTTATATAGGATGGTCTTTGGAAAGGAATATGATTTCGGGTGAATGTATTTTGACTTACTACCTTGTATGAAATTGAAAATTAGGCACTAATTAATGAGAATAACCTGAGGTAAATAGAGGTGAAGAACAAGGATGTTAAGTTTCTCGACCTAGTGGTGTCATTTCATGTGGAAAGAAGATTTTTTTTGTGACCTATAACATGGGGAATAATAGCTAGAGTATGAGTGCTAGTAGTTATATTCACTATCATCAATGTTAGAGGAAAGGACACATAAAGATCCAGTGTGATTGAATCTGAGCCAAATAGCAAGATTGTAGTAGGATGGGCCATCTGCAATGGTTTTTAGGACCTTTCCTCCAGCATCTCCTGATAGAGGGACATCCCCAACACCGCATTCAAAAGTCAATGTGAATAAATTCATTCAGTCTTAGGAGGTGGTTGTGGTCGAGGTTCCCAGGCACCAATATTTTAGTGATATCAAAGCTAACCTTCTCAATGTATTGAGGCTATATATCAGGACTGAAGATCATGCCAGATATATATAGTACACCCAAAATCTAAGGAGTAGAGTGTATAACATTAAAAATTGATAGGTAATATTATTATTTCATATACATTAGTATTTTATCTTATTGATATAGGTGCAACTCATTATTTTATTTTTTCCCCTATTGTGGAGAGCCTCAATGTCGATGTGTAGTTCTACTAGGGCATGAAGAAACATGATACACCATTATGGATTCAACAAGATTTTTTAAACTAGTGCATGGAGTTCCCCCTTTAGATAAGTGGGTGTTTCATTATATTGGACCTATTTTTCCCTGATATGACGTGGTTCAACATCATTCTCTGGATGGACTGGTTGGTTCCCTATAATCTATACGTTTACTTCTATCACCAAAGTGTGAACTTCACATTTCCACATAGTGGGGTTTTTTCATAATAGTGAAAGGTATTTATGGGTGAGCCTACCTATACCTTATCATCGAGAGCTAGTCAGGATGACAACCTAAATTTCTATTTTATATCTTGATTATCTGGGAATGCATCGGTCAGATTTCCTTCTAGTGGTTTATCATTTCGAGGATGCTATTCTTGATGAGTTTTCAAGACTAAATCATACTTTAGAGATGGAGTTTTCTATCGATATAGTTCCCATAGCTTCACTGGTATCCATTCATCCTTATATGATTTCTACTATTTAGTTGTAGGAACTCAATAAGTTTATAGAGGACTAGGTTAAAATGGGTTTATAACGCCTAGTACTTATCTGTGGGGTTCACTGGCCCTTTTCACAAAGAAGGTGAATGGAACCATTATTTTTTGTGTGTATTAACAAAAATTGAACTATTTGATGATTAAGAATTGGTGTCGATTACTTTGGATACAAGATATATTCTACCATCTTTGTGGAGATTGGTTGTTCTTGAAGATTGATCCTATATCACATTATCATCATGTGTTTGTTCTAAATCCATACATAAATCTAATGGAATTTCATATAATGTATGTTCTATATGAGTATTTTGTTATTTAATTTAGTCTTAGGAATGGTCCAGTAGTTTTCGTAGCACCGATGAACTGGTTTTTCCATTCATATCTAGATATTTTTATTGTGGTATTCATGAATGATATCTTGGTATATTCTCACACTCAATAGGACCATGACAAACATACTGAAATCATATTAGATATACTAAGAGAGAATAAATTTGATAATTTACTCCCAAAGTTTCACTTATGGATGTATGAAACATTGTTCTGAGATCATATTATCTTAGAGACAGGAGTATCAGTTGACACAGAGAAGGTGAGAGCTATAGTTACCTGGGAGTAGCCTAAAAAATATTTGATATATAGATTTCCTGGGTCTATATAGTTATTATATGTTGTTCATATATGACTTACCAAATGTTGAAGAACCTCTTAGGGAATTAAATAAGATGGTTGTAAAGTTTATATGTTCATATGTCTGCAAGACAACCCTTTAAGAGCTGAAACAGATACCGGATTTAGTCTGATCCAAATTCTATCAAAGTTAGGCAGAAGCTATATAGAATATTGTGATGCATTAGATATCGTTCTAGGAGACCTATCTATGATCACCCATTTAGGAGACATTTTTTTGAGGTTATGGACTACCTCCAAATTCTTTTTATATTTCTATCACATGTATACCTAGGTTATTATCCCTTATTTAGATTGGGTATTATATTCCTTATGTCCGTCTCTCAAATTCCATTATTATGAAATTTCATTAGAATATGATATGAGGTATGATTATGAAACCTATTTTCCATATATGATTAATTATTATGTATATACCTTGTGATAATTCTGAACATTTTTTTATGGGTGATCCCATAAAGTGCTACAATGCATTGGGAAACACATTAGTCTCATGAGATGTTATTTTTGGGATTATGGAGTTAACATAATCCAATATGTGAATTTTTTCCCCAAGAGATATTTTATTGGATGATATAATTTACACATGTTTATATAATGTTATATTTTGTTTCCACTTTTCCTATTATCATGAAATAAGGTTGTTTGAGCCCAAACCGGCCACTCGAGTCAGCCCGTAATAGGGCCTGAGAGGCAGTCCGGATCTTTTCAAACTAGAAACTAGTAGCAGAATAAAAATAAAGAAATTATAAAGGATTTTAACTATAAAAATGAAAAATAAATAAATATAAATTGAATGGAAAAATAAACACTTTTATAGGAATGAATTAAAATATAACATACCTCCATGTGACCCTGTTGGTCATCATCAGCGACTAAATTAACACCACTCCATAGTAATTGTGTCCAATATGGAAGCATCACCATAAGATAAAAAAGATATAAATACAATATAAATATAATAATTTCCATTTATTTTTAAAACTATAACCATGTTGAAATTTATAAAAATACATTCCCACTTATTATTTTGAATAAACCATTATAGATAATAATTCAATTCCAATAATATCATTTTAAAAATGACAATGCAATTCTAATAAAATTTAATTTTGAAATAATTACATCATCTAATGGAAACATGGGTTAGTAAAACTTGTTTTTCATTATTTTTGAAATTAAAGTAAAAAAAATAACAAATAATTTAATAAATAAATAAAATATAAAACTTGGGATAAAATAGAAATAACCATAGAAAGCTCTTATATTATTATCTTAGTGGGGACATAGTATCCTCATACCTCATTAACATGGTATAGAAACCATAAACTATGACAACCTTATGGAATAAAAACTATATAGGACTCAATCTAAAGTTATAGTGGTTTGTTATCATCATCAAAATTTTAGTTAGAATTGTAGTTTTAATCCTCCTAGATTGAATCTAGGCATTATACCTATTGATCTGTCTAGAGAGTTAGTCCTAGTCTTCCCACCTATATACCTAGGTTTCTCATGTTTTCTATTTCAAATAGTGATAATTTTTTGTCAACCTATCATATATGAACATAAAATTTTATTTACCCAAAAACCATACAACTTATTACTCTTGATTTACCTACTTGATCACACCCACATTTTTTCAATTCACGCAAAAAATTACAAGTCACTACACTCAATAAATATTACAAAAAAACATTAACACATACTTCATTATTCTAAAACAAGGTGGTATAACTCAAGAGCGGTTTTACACTACCATAAATCAATCTCAAAGTGTCAAATGAACCTCATTAATTTACATGGAATACTTTGATTTTAGGAAACACACTTTCCCAACACTTTTAAGTTCACAAACCATTTAAAATCAAAATTGAACCTTCAAGGAACCTCATATTTAGAAACAATCTTGAAACCATAATTAAATCAAATAAATCCGTTTTAAAATCTTAAGATATTTCTTTTAAACAAAGAAACAATACAATTTCTAGGAACCAAAAATGGTTATATATAATACATACATTTCACATAAATGGAAGAAACATTTCAAAACATCAAGAAATTTTATATTTTGATTTTAAAGGACTAGGCTTGGGGAACAACCTCAACCTCAAGGTGAGCTTCATTTGATGACAACAAATCAAGTCTCATATTTCTACTTGTATTTATATGCACCTTTTCATATATTTAAGGACACATATCCACTATGTACAAATTTTCATGGACAAATATGTTCAAGGAGATCTTTATATATATATGATCGTGCATTTTTACACATTATTAAACTTACACATGTATGCATCCTCACATAGACATATAATCACACCTAACCCCATTATATATATTCATCCTACCATGGGTGAATATATAAAAATGGGAACATATATATATCCATGCCTACTCATGCCTATGCCTATAATTCATCGACAACATTGGCTTGAATCCACTCCCAACTAATTCCAAGATGCGCTAAAAAATATTAGGAACCCATGAATTACAAAAACCCTAATTAAAATTGGGCCATAAAAATATTTAGATGAAGACCTAACTCAAAACGGATATGTGCTGAATGAAATGGTTAAAAATTATTCTCCTTCGGCAGTGAATGACAATACACACTTAATGCTAACCCAATAGACCAAATTCATTCCCTAACAAAAAAATACTAAAAAAAGAACCAAATTAACCCTTGACCTAGGGTTTGGCTGAAGAAGGAGGGGTGACTATAACAGGAAAATACCAAATCATGGGAGGGGGAGGGAGTCAGAGTTATTGGGCTCACCTATTTTGATAATCCCAAATCATGTTTTCTTTATGTGATAATTATGTTTTAGTTACAAGATAATCATTTTTGTAAAAATCATGCTTACCTAAAAGTAATACTAATATACTGATTAATCTCAATACTCTCATTTAAAGATTACAGTTCAGAATTTATCTAATTACAAGGTCACTGATACAAAGGTCACCGATACAAAGGTCACTGATAAATGGTCACTGATACAAAGTTCACTGATACAAAGGTCACTGATACATGGTCATCGATACAAGGTCACTGATGCAAGCCTACTATTTATGGTTTCCGCTAAAGGTTACCGATTAAAGGTTATAGTTGGAAGTTGTCAATGTGCAGCTACTATTAAAGCCTACCAATGTAAGGGCTACTGGTACTAGACTAGAGATACCCTTACATTTTCAATTTCTTATATTTTTCTGATGGTCATATTTTCTAACTTTAATGCTTCTTACTTAATTAATGCTTATTGCATAAATATCAGGAGACCATATCTTGACAGTAAGAGGTACAAGAAATATTCCACGTGATGTACTCACTCCTATTGTCAGACATAAAAGATAAAATAAGAAGACTGAGGAAGAAAGATAAATAGAGGGACAAAGAGAAATGAAAAAAGGCCTAGAAGTTAAAAAGCACAAGGAAGAAATTACTGAAGAACAAGGAACCATTCGATCATCTTCATGAAAAACCCCCAAGAACATCATGAAGATCATTTCAAGAAAAAAACATGATGCTGAATTCTGTGTCTCATCAACATTATATCAATTCAAGAAGTAGAACACTCAATTCCTCAAAATCTAGTACCTAAAGTTGCAACACTTTGTTTTGGAGAAAAATTCCAAATATTGACTCGAACTTCAAAATTTCTCAATTCGAAGAGTCAAGAGCTGAACTGAATACACATAGAGCCTTATAAACTCTTTATCATCATAACTACTCTACTGTGTTTATTTGTCTTTTACATTTTTCAGAAGTGTTCTTTGCACACTATATCCTATGATAGAACTGGAGGATATTGAATATCCTTACATCAAGAATCACTCACATCTTGTTCCCATGTAAAACTATAGAATAGAACGTATGTGGTCTATATTCCTTATCTTTCCCATTAAGAACAGTCGTAGAGGGTGTGGACCCTGGATAGTTTATGAAAACTATTGTAAATCCCGATACAGGATGTGTATCAAGTTTATTGCTAGAATAAACTGCTTGGTGGTAGGTGATCACCATGTGAAGAGTATTAGGTCTCATCTTGATACTGAACCTCTTGTTTACATTGTTGTGAAAATCCTCAGATATTGTTTTTTATTTTATCCACTGCTTATATTTTTCAAAGACAAAAACTTGTTTTTACATTCACTCTGATAGTTAGTTTTGGTTAGTGTGTATATATGCTTAATTCAGTAAACCTATTTCAAAAGTTGAATTAGTAATTGCATTGATTTAACTAAGGACTAATCAACCATAGAGAAACTTATTGAGCAATGAAACATTTATATCTCTACTTCCTTAATTGACTTGGCTATTTTGAATAGGGGACTTTAATCATAATTTTTTTTATAGAAATTTTCATTAGATCTCAATTCACCCCCCCCCCCCCCCTCTTGAGTATCCACTCCCAACCAACATTGGGTATCAGAGGATTTTTTTCAAGTGTTCAAATTATTTTCAACTGTGATTTTAGTTGTATCTTAAAGATCATAAAATTTCTATCATATCTAAATTTTCAGTTCTATAAATTCTAAGTAAATATAGAAACTAGAGTTGAAGGTTATGCTACAAACATTCCACCTTTATTTAATGGTAACAACTATGCTCAGTGGAAATTAAAAATGAAAATGTATCTAGAGAGCGTGGGACTTGAAATCTGGGATACAATTGAAGAACATCATGTATTGCCTGCTACTGCTAGAGACATATGGTCTCATCTGACTAAAGATACAAATAATAATAACTGTAAAGAAAAGAATTCTTTGTAATGTACATTAGGTGATGAATAATTCAATAGAATATCTTTTTGAAAAACTACTTATGAAATTTGGGATACTTTAGCTATTTCACATGTGGGAACAACCAATGTAAATGAAATGAGATTAAATACCTATACTACTAAATATGACAATTTTATAATGAAGATTGATGAAATTATTTCTGAAATGTATCTTTGGTTCAATGAAATAGTAAACACTATGAGTCTACTTGGGAAACCAGTGGACAACAAGGACAAAATCATGAGACTGTTTCGATGCATACCTGATAGATGAAGAGGAAGTTATGTTTCTATCTGAGAATCTTGTGACACAGGAAATATTCCAATGAAGAAACTAATTAGAATTCTTATGATGTAGGAAGCAGAACATAATGTGAATTAATAAGTATGAGAAGAACCAAGTAAGAAGTCAGTAGTATTCAAGACTTCAACCTCAAATAATAAAGACAATGAAAAATTTCAAGTTCCTATAGAAAGTTACACTAGTGAAGAGTCAGACTCAGAGAGAGATGAGGAGATGGCTCATCTTGCTAGAAGGTTTAAGAAATTTTACTGAAAGAATAAATCCTCTAGGAAGTCAAACTACTAGTGAAAGTTTGTTTGTAAAGGAAAATGGAAGAAAGACCAAAAATGGAATGACAATTCAAATGAAATAATTTGCTATAAGTGCAAATGAAAAGTTCACATGAAGGCATACTTCCCCAAGATGAAATTTAAGAATAAGTATGAAGACAAGGGAAAAGGATATAAAAATTCTATGAAATCCATTTGGATCGCCTCACAATATAGCTCAAGTGGATCTTACACTTATAATATTTAGAAGAATAAACATGAAAACCTATGTTTCATGACAAAAAAATCCGAGGTAACACCCAATTCTCCTGTACATGGTGTTTATTATTATGATAATGAGAGTTAGTCAGATAATGATGAATATATGACTAAGGATGAACTATTTGAATATTGTGGAATTCTTGGGGATACCTTTAATTAATTCAAGGATAAATATAAATTATTGAAGAGACAACATGCTCTAAATGATAATTACAAATCTGATCTGGATATTGAGAAAGAAAAATGTGCTCAGCAGTTAAGAGAAAACACTGAACTCAAAATATCAAATGAGAAATTAAAGAGAGATCCTGAGAAATTTACTGCAGGTAGAAATACCATAACTCAATTAATAGGAAAATAGATTTCTCTAAAATATACAACTGGTCTAGGGTATCAACCATGACAGAGAAGGATCATTTAAACTAAATTTCATCCAAAATCTGTACTGTTCATAGTGAGCTCAATTTCTGAACCATCTTTTGAGAGAAATTTTTCTAAAGGACCAAACAATATATCCATGTCTCAAAACATATATGCTAATTATAGAAAACCTTTGATACAAGTATGGTCTCCCAAAGTTCTACTTACAAACCTCTCAGGACCCAAGAAAATCTAGGTACCAATGTTACCTCAAGCCTAATCTGTTTTGCTAGAGAGTTTCCTAAAGATTTCCTATAAGACCTCATGGTACATAGAAAATGGATGTTCAAGACATATGACAAGAGATTATTTTTACTTCAAGAGCCTAATCAACGTTGATGGTGGACATGTAACTTTTGGTGATAAAGAAAAAGGGAAGATCATTGGCTTAGGCCAAATTGGTAACCTTGATATTGTATTAATTTCAAAAGTACATTTTTATGGGTTAAAATACAATCTTTTAGTATTTATCAGTTGTGTGATGATGGATTCAATGTTAAATTTGAAAATTATGCATGAAATGTTGTTAATTCCATAAATGATTTACTATTCACTACCTGTAGAAATTAAAATGTGTATACTGTTGATTTAAATTCCATAGCCCAGAAAAATGTTTTTTTCATAAATGCTTTTCATAAAGAATCCAGGTGATGGAATGGAAGATTAGGACACTTCAATGTGCACTCACTTAGGAAAATGACTAGGAGAGGTTTGGTTAGAGTCTTACCTAAATTGGAATTCCCTCTCAATAAAGTATGTAAACCCTTTTAAAAGGGAAAACAACACAAAGATTCATTCAAACCAAAGAAAGATGTTTTACTTCTCAACAACATGATATGGTTCACGTGGACTTATTTAGACCATCAAGAGTTTCAAGTTTCAATTGGAATAAATATGATTATGTTCTTGTAGATGATTTTTCCAGGTACCCTTGGGTATAATTTTTGGCTCACAAAAGTGAATCTTGTTCTTATTTTATCAAATACACCAAGTCTATTGAAAATATTAGTGGACTTAGAATTAAGTCCTTAAGAAGTGATCATGGTCGTGAGTTTGAAAATTAGGAGTATGAATCATATTGATCACAGAATGGCTATGGTCATAATTTCTATGATCTTAGAACTCCTCAATAAAATGGAGTTGTGGAAAAAAGAAATATAACCCTTCAAGAGATTTCTAGGGCAATGCTCAATGAATATGATTTGCCTATTTATTTTAGGGTTGAATCTTTAAATACATCTTGTCATACCATCAATAGAGTCTTGATTAGACCTGTTCTTAAGAAGACCCCTTATGATCTTTGGAATAATAGGAATCCTAAGGTAAATTACCTTAAAGTTTATGGTTTCAAAGTCTTTATTCGTAAAACTAAAGACAATCTTGACAAGTTTGCTTCAAAAAGTGATAAATAAATTTTACAAGGTTACTTAAACTCTATTAAATCATATAGAGTATTCAATAAGAAAACCAAATGTGTGGAAGACTCAATTCATGTCAAATTTGATGAGACTGGTCCACATGAACCCAAAACCTCTCTTGAATATCTTGAGGAAGATATTTCAATTATGGACCTTTATTATAATGATAGTGAACCCCCTGTAAAAGTAACCAATTCTGGGAATCTTCCATAATCTGCAACTGTTGAGTCTGAACCTATAAGTAACCATGGGGAGTCCAGTTCAACTCTATCTAGAGGTATTAGAACTCTCAGGAATCATCCTTTGGATGTTGTAGTAGGTGATTTAAATAAAGTGACACAAACTAGAGATTCTCTGAGAAACCAGGTAGAACATCAATCTTTTCTTTCATAGCTTGAACCCAAAAATATTAATGATGCTATTAATGATGAATTTTGGGTGATATCTATGCAAGAAAAATCGAATCAGTTTGAAAGAAACAAAGTTTGGGAATTAGTGGAAAGACCTAAGGATACGTTGAAAATAGGCACTGAATGGGTATTTAGAAACAAAGTTGATGAGTCTGGAAATATAGTTTGAAACAAAGCTAGATTAGTTGCACAAGGGTATAGTCAAGAGGAAGGAATAAACTATGAGTAAAAATTTTCTCTGGTAGCTAGACTAGAGGCCATTGGGATATTACTTGCTTATGCAGCTTGTCTAAATTTCAAACATTATCAAATGGATATCAAAAGTGAATTTTTAAATAGGTACATAGTTAAAGATGTATTTTCCGAAAACCCCCTGGTTTTACAAATCCCCATTTTCCAAATCATGTTTTTAAATTATCTAAATCCTTATATGGTTTAAAACATGCTCCAAGAGCTTGGTATTAAAGAATTAGTTCTGTTCTTATTTCAAAAAGTTTTAATAAAGCGATATCAAATCCTATTTTGTTTACTAAAAGGATTTTAAAGATTTTTTAATAGTATAAATTTATGTAGATGATATAATTTTTGGATCCTCTAAAAACTCTCTCTGTACTGATTTTTCAAAAATGATGCACGATAAATTTGAAATGAGTCTAATGGGGGAACTAAAATATTTTCTTGGATTTCAGATTTTTCAAAATAAACATGGTATTATTTTAAATTAAATTAAATACACTAAGGATCTCTTAAAATGTTTTCATTTGGATAGTAGTAACGGTAGTGATACACCTATGAGTACCACATGTATTTTGGATGCTGATGGAACTGGTGAACCAGTGGATCAAACCAACTATAGAGGTATGATAGGGAGTCTGCTCTACCTTACATCTAGCAGACCTGCTATTATGTTCATTATATGCATGTGTGCTCATTTTCAATACAATCCCAAAGAGTCTCACTTAAATGATGCTAAAATTATTTTTAAATATCTCGACTACACTATAAATGTTGGACTATTTTATCCAAGAGGATACCTATTTGATTTATTTAGTTATTCAGATGCTGACTTTGCTGGTTGCAAGTTAGACAGAAAAACCACCTCTGGAACATGTCACATTTTAAGAAAGTCACGAGTATCATGGTGTAGTAATAAATAGAATTTTGTTGCATTATCCACTATAGAGGATCAATACATAGCTATTGGTAGTTGTTTTGCTCAAATTCTTTGGATGAAACACACTTTACTAGACTATGGATATCAATTCAAACATGTCTCTATAAACTGTGACAACACAAGTGCTATTAAAATATCGAAAAATCTAGTATCTCGTGCTAGGAAAAATAATATTGATGTCAGACATCACTTCTTTAGAGATCATTATCAAATAGGTTATATCACTCTTGAATTCATTATTACTGAACACCAACTAGAAGATATATTCACAAAGCCTTTGAATTCTGAAAAGTTAAATTACATCAAACATGAGTTAGTTATGATAAACTATTGAGGATAGAACCTCACTGTTAGACCTTAACGATAGAACCTCACTGTCAGACCTTACTGATAGAACCTCACAATTATACTTTACAGATAGAACCCCACAATTAGACCTTACCGATAGAACCTCACCGTTAGACTTTACCAATAGAACCTCACCGTTAGACCTTACCTATAGAACCTCACCGTTAGACCTTACCGATAGAACCTCACCATTAGACCTTACCGATAAAACCTCACCATTAGACCTTACCGATAGAACCTCACCATTAGACCTTACTGATAGAACGTCACTATTAGACCTTACGGATAGAACCTCACCGTCAAACCTTACCGATAGAACCACACCATTAGACCTTAATGATAAAACCTCACTATTAGACCTTACCTATATGACCTCACCGTTAGACCTTACCCATAGAACCTCACTATTAAACCTTACCGATAGAACCTCACCATTAGACCTTACCTATAGAACCTCACTATTAAACCTTACTAATAGGACCTCGCCATTAGACCCTGCCGATAGGACCTCACCATTAGACCTTACAGATACCTCCTTACCAATAGACGACTTGATTTTGGGACTTTGTGTTTTTTTCCTTATCCAGAATCTGAAATGTCTTCAGCATAACACTTTTTTATTTTATCTATTTCACTTTTTCAATCCCTAAATGATAAAAATAAAAAATAGATCACATTTCGATCCACATCAAACCCTCTCCCGAACCTTTTTCTCCCCAAATCACAGAACCTAAACCTCTACTAAAACCCCGAAACACTCGAGATCGATGGAAAGAGTCAAAAGGATGTCGGTTGCTAATGAAGGAGATATTCCTAATCCTAATAGACCTACATCCGATTCGAGTAGTGGCAGCCATACTATGGCGAAGGTTCTTAACTCGCATTTATCGAATAGGGAAAATAGTGGTTGAAATAGAGTTATGTTCAGAGTGGCTGCTGTTAACCTGGTCTTTATTACCAAAGGCAGTTGAAGCTTAGGGATGGGTAGAGTGTTTTTAAAACAATAATGGACCCTATTACCCAATGTTAGTGAAGGAATTTCATGACTGCCTCAAGTTTGAGCAGTCTAAGGAAGAGCACCAAATGACATAAAGAGTAAATGGAGTAAGTGTGAGTTTCTCCTCTACTGAGTGGGCTGACTGCTTAAGGATACCACATGAATGGATTTGTGATTATTACTCATAAGTGGTGCCTCGGAATAGTGATTTCTTCTGCTAGGTAGAAGAATTAGCAGAATTGATAGGGAATAGAATTCCAAGGAAAGTTATTGCAGCTGAAATGGTAGGAGAAAGTAAGATGATTTTCAAGTTTATCCAGCATTTTTTAAGTCCCAGGAGTGGGGAATTTGCAACATTAAATTATCAAGATGGTTTTATTTTGTATCTATTAAATCATGAGCAGAAGGTCAACTTATTTAAGCTGTTGATGATTCAAATAGAATATATGACCAAGACCAGTTTCAAATACAATGCCATCTTCCATGCTATGTTGATATCTATTATGTTGAAAGTGAAAGGAGTTACTAAAAATAAGGAGTAAATTTTTGTTGTAATGTATAATCATTACATCACCAAAGTAATTTGAAATCTTATGAATATCAACTAGAATCCATGGATAAAGAGATGGGTGAATGATAAGGCTAAGGTGTATGAAGAGTTTAACCCTGTAACTCATCCTACTAGGCCTAATAATAAGAGATTCGTGGTCTTAAGCTTGTTAAAAAAGATCATTCTTGTTCATATGAAGAAGAAGAGGAAGCTTATGTTGTGCAAGAAAGAGAGGATTCTCCTATTGATGACAGGAGTTATCCTGGCCTTCCCTAAAATCTTCATGTTGATATTGTATCCTTTGGTGAGCCTAGCCCACCAAAGAGACTACCTAGAAGGGAAACTGTCCTGAGGGACAGTGATGAGGAAACCAATGAAGAAGAAGGGGATGAAAATAACTTAAGATAAGTTAAAGATACCTCTGATGCAGATGTGGACTCTGAATCAAGTCATGGTGACTTTGAGACAGCTGCTGCTGAAAATGAATAGGAATGTCTAAGTCTTAGTCCTTTAATAGGACACACAGAAAGGGTAGAAATAAGAGATGAAGAGGTTGCTGATTCAGTTAAAGCTGGACATGTTTTGGAAGTTGTTGAAGACTCTGTGGAGGAAGTGGTAGTGGACCTTCTTGTTGAAAAATTTGATCAAGGAGGTCAGATGGAGATATATGTGGTTGTTCAAGAGAATTATCCAAGTGAGGGGGAGGAACCAATTGCTACAGGATCCATTTCTATTGCTCATGAGATAGAGGACTGGACAGAAGCTCCTGGCTTTGTGGTTTTAGGACTAGAATATGGTGATTATGAAGATGACCAACCTATCAGAAGTCCTCTAATTCCTACTATCCCAGAAACTACCATTATGCAGCTAGTGGTTCTGTTACATAAAGATTATGTAAAGAAGGATGAGATGTATTCTTTGAAATCAGACCGTAATAGGCATATTGATGAACAAACCACTGAGATAGTAAGAACAATATCTCATAATCAAGGACTCAGGACATCTACAATGGAAAGGATAGTCTCTACCTCTATCTCAGTTCTGTTATTTGAGGTCAAGGAATGTTAGAATCAGGTAAGAACTTTTAAAGAATCTATTGAATCAATGAAATAGTCTATTTCTAGCTTAGATACATATATGGCTTCAAGGGCTCAGGTGGCAAAGACCTCAGATATGTTTAAAGTGTGTTTCATCAAATGGTCACATTGTTTGAGAATTTAAAGAAGTCTATGGAAACACAGGAGAAATGTTGGGACAAATTTGTGTATAAAGATTGTATTTGTTGTCAACAGGTTTCAATACTGGTCAAAATGAAGAAGGAGATGAAGAAGGACCAAAACGTTAATGGAGATTGGTTGAAATGAGGTTTCCTGGAGAATTTTTTTGGAATCATAGCATTGGATTTCATACATGAGAAATTATCTAAGAAGATCAATTCATACGATTTTTGAACTAATCCTAAGTTCAAAGAACATATTTCCAGGGAGACACATTATTTACAACAATGAATAAAGGTGAAGTATCATCCATATGATGATGATTGAAGAATAATGAGGATTTGAATAAGTCCATGAAATGCTTCACGATTTGCATGAGAACCATGAAAGATCTTACATGAAGAAAAGGATCATATGATTTTCATGAAGTAGAGAATAATGGTTGAAGAAGAAGAGAGTGTGGAAGGGATTGGTATTCTAAAATGGTCATGCATTACACATTTCGTTGAAATCTTATGATCATTGCAATGTTCTTAATGTTCCCAATACATGTATCAAAGGTGATACATCACTTACAACATTGAAGGTGTTTGAAGAATCCTCAAGCCTCTACTTTTGGATGAAGAGAGATGATTGGAGTTGATTAGAATTCACACTCCAAAAGTAATTGAGGATTTCAAGTGAGGATGAATAAGTAATTTGGAATTCATATTCTAAATAGTATAATCAGAAAAAAGGATGATTGTTGAAGATGAAGAGAAGATAGGAAGTAGTGCATGGACTTGGCACTATGAGAATGGCCAAAAACAATGGCGATGCTTTGCTGATTTGTATTTCAAAAATATCATAAGTTGTTAGAACTTGTGATGCAAGCCTTATAAAGGATAGAGGGATTAAATAAGTGTTTTTGGAAAAGTAAATAAAGTGTTACACAAGTCAAATGTGGTGTGCAATTGTGGAATGAAAGTATTTGTGGTGCATAAGTCATATTTCAAGATCATCACATCAAAATATGACAAAGGAAATAAATTGGCATGCAAGTTAATGATTTGTGTGCAAGTCAAAAACCGGCACACAAGTATAAGGGGCACACAATTTTGTTGTGAAAGTGTATGTTACACACATTTCATATTTCAAAATCATCATATCACAATATTACAATGGAATGAAAGTGTCTCTCTAGTGAGGGAATGTCGTGCAAGTGATGGAGCGGTGCACAAGTGCTGGAGCGGCGTGCAAGTGTTGGAGCGGCGCGCATGTGCTAGAGTGGCGTGCAAGTGTATGTGGTGTGCAAGTCACCAAAATTCCTATAAATAGACGACTCGAGTACTCATTTTTTAAGTCTCAACACTTAAGATAAAATTTGATCTCTGGTCATGCAAGTAGTATAAGTGGCGTGCTTGCTGAAGTGGCGTGAAAGTTGAGGGTTATTTATAAGGCGCACTAGTTTGGTGGTGCACAAGTAGTTTGGCGCACAAGTAGAGTGACACGCAAGTAGGGAGGCGGGTAAACAGAGTGGTGTGCAAGTAGAGTGGCGCACAAGTAGAGTGGCGCACGAGCAGAAGTGGCGCGCAAGTTGTAAGAGGCACGCAAGCAGGGAGTTGTGTGAAACAAGTGTGTTGTTTCTAACCCCGAAGTGGTGTTCAAGTTGTGAGTTGTGCACAGTTGTGGCCTGCATGTATTTGGTGGAACGCAAGCATGGAGGCACACAAGTAGGGTGGCACGCAAGTAAGGATTGATGCGCAAGCTGTGAGTTTTACAAGAAGTTCTTAACAGCTTCTGATTAACTATGATGATGCTAAGTTGAGCATAAATTAATTGTTTTAACAATCACAAAGACAACTTTTGATTATATCAAGAACAGGATGAAGAAGATTTTAGTGTATTTGGTTTTTAACTAAAAGAGAAAGTGTGAAGAAGAGCAGGTTTTAGTGCATCTAGTTTTGCATTGAAGAAATAGAAGAAGAAGAAGAAGAGTGTGCAGCTTACAAGTTTACTATAGACAAAAAAGAGTTTGGTTACTTCCATGTTGCTAAGAAGGTAACAATAATAAGAATAAGGTTGTGGAAGAACAATGTAGCACTATAGAATCCAACAGGTCTCAATAGGTGGAAGATTGTTTTTGTTGCAAACTCTTTGAATAGAGAGAAGACTGTCTTCTGTGGCAGTACAAAGAATCAGCAAGTGTAAGTGTATATCTTACTTGCTACAAGTTGGAAGAGGATTGTTTCCCTTACCCTCTATGAGTGTATTTAGAAATGATGGGAAGTGATTATTTCCTTCCCTCCTCCATGCATAGGGAGCCACACTGACTAGCAGATTGATTTCCTAATCAACCGTTGTAACAGTTACTACATTAAAGTGGAGAATCTGTGCACTGGTCATTACCATACACGGTAAGGACGTAGCTACTCTTATTGAGTGGTGAATCTTGTAAAAATATCGTGTGCATATTTTTACTGCTTCCATATTATTGAATACGACATAAAAAATAGAATAATAGAATCAAGATCCTAAACAGTCAAGAGATATCAGGATAAAAAGTTGGAATTGGTTTCAAAAGGTCCCCAACACTGATTCACCCCCCTCTTGATGTTAGGCATATCCCAAACTGATCCTCTCAATTGGTATTAGAGGGAAATTTTGACCTTTTTTGGATTATCTATAGTGAAGTTATTCTCTTTTGAATATTTGAGTTCTTTTCCTGATTCAACAATGAAGAAAAGTGTTGGTGAAGATTCAGTTACCACTGATCAGAAGGATATATCTACATAGACTATGATGAACAAGAAAAATAAAGAGAAAAGAAAGTTAAAGAATAATTACCTCCTATTGAAAGAAGTGGAAGTATCTAGATCTATATATCTGGATGACACACCAGACTTGGAAAGTAAAGAGAAGGTGGATCAAGTCTCCACCAATAGTATGGAAAACCTTCCTACCTCAACTAATCTAGAGCTATGTGTTAGTACATTCAGAAATTATTCTCATGATGAAAATTCTAGCACAGTTGGTGATGATCAATCTACAACATCTCATGAAATATCAGTTGAAAGATTAAGATTGATTCTGCATGGTATTCCTGAAGAAAGTACATCCCTTGTTTTTGGAGTATTTCAATGCATGCAGGAAAATATCACTCAACTAGAAGAAGAAACTGATGTTTCGGAGAAAGGCTTACAAGAAACAATTATTGAATGTCTAATGCTCTCTAGACAGGTTGGAGCCTTTAATAAAACAAAGAGGGAATTTGAATTAAGTTCTTCAAAATGTCTCAAAGATGTTGAATAGAAAGAGGGAGTCAATAAGACTCTAGAAGAGAAGATCCATCCACTTGAAGATGATCTTAAAAAGAACAATGATGTCAAGAAGTTATATTTGGAAAAATATTCCAAGAATATCAAGGAACATGACTCTTTGTTACAAAACAAAGTAAGGACGCATGAAGATGAATTTGAAATATTAAATAAAACTTGTAAAGAGAAGATGACTATGAGTGAAGACCGGGAAGTCATCCTCAATATGAGATGTCTAGAATTCGAAGTTCAGTTGACCAATCATGAGAAGACACATATTGAGTCTCCACAGAAGAAGGAAAAAATTGCTTCTAGTACCCAATGCTCACTAAAGGATTCTACTATCAAAATACCTTCAACATGTGATAAAAAGATCATGTGTTCACTCATTGACCTCTCACAAGAAGCTGAGAAATTAAAGGTACCATCCATACCAACTAGTACTAATGATTCTAAAAATGTTTCTAAAAAAAGTGCAGGTTGAAAGAAAAATTCTAAACAAGTATAGATGAAGAAAGGTGAGAAGAAACCTCTCACCAAAGCTATAGTGGATAGGGGAAAGAGTGTGGATGATTTGCCCCACATAAAACACAACATACCTAGAAGAAGATTTGGAAACCTTATAAAAAAGATGGCAGGAAGTAAATGTTTGTTGGTAAATGCTGGTGTTGTAATAGATTTGGGAATTGTGCATTGGATTGTTGGTACAATCCCTTAAATGTAAAAGGATAAAGAATTCCCATCTTAAGGGGGAGAAATCTAGAGAAGTAGAAACAACATCCACAGATCCAGAAGCATTTGTATACTACAAATAGATATGGAATGTTAGACAACATCTGTGATGTATACAATGGGAGTGTTCATATGAATGGTACATGTTCATTTCAATAGGTACCCAAAGCTGATAAGAAAATAAGACCACAAAATCTGGGTAAGAATTAAGAAGAATCCTTGGGAAGAAATCAGATGAATAATATGAAAACAAATTCTCTGAGGAAGATCTCAAGAAGGAAAGATGAGAAGTCCTTGGATTCTAAATCCAATAAGGTGAAGGGTGGTTCATCCAAAAGAACTACTAAGAAGGAAGCCACTCAGAAGAAGCCATGTAGAAGATCCAATCTTGGTGCCTCATTCCCTAATGATATATTGGTGGTTTGGCCAAAAGACTTGGAAAGAATGAAAAAGATGGAAGATGTACAGGCTAAAAATTGTGCTAAAATCAAAAGGAATATTCTACATGAAGACAAAGATGTTTTGTGTGTGAGGTGCAACAAGTCTGGTCATATTGTTAGAAGATTCTTTGAATTTACTCAAACCCAACAATAATTACTCAAAAAGATGAATGTTGTTCCAGGAGATTCTACTGACTTAAAAGCTCTTGATGAAAGAAGATTCATACATAAAGAAATGGAAGAAATATTGAGGTATACATAATCACAATAAACATTGAAGATCAGTTTTGAAAGTGTGAAGAATAGATCATCTGGGTTGATAAGATCATCTCAACCTTGTTATTCAAATTTATGGAGAAAGGATGATCCACCTTGTTCCCTTAACTCATTGTGTTTTGTATTTGTTCTTAAGAATTAGGGAATTGAAGGTAAAGAATGATCTCAGGGGGAGAACCCGAGATTCAGTGATAATAAGTGTTCCCTTGAGGGGGGGGGGACACATGAAGAAGCTGCCAAAGTCATTATCTCAATTAGTAGAAACTTCAGTTTATATCAAAATCCAATTACTCTGAAGCTTTTTTTAAGATCATGTCATTGTAAAAGGTATGTCATTTCTCAATATGTCATCCTTGGTTACTAAAAGTAAATATTATTTCTCAAAGGGAGGGTAATTGAATCCATTTGTGACATAAAAATAATAAAATTGCACCAAATCCACTTATCCATCCAATTGCACTTTCATGTTTTTGATCCATTTGTTGAAGTGAGTGCAGGAATTTCAGGTTGATTATTTATTATCACATTCAATATATTAGGCCTGTAATAAAAGTGTAAAACCCTTGAAGACAAGTGTATGAGTTCTCATATCATGATGTATCATGTTCAGTGGACAATGGACAGCTCTGTTGTCTAAATCAAATATTCTTGTTTTCTAAAAAGAGCACTACTCAAGTAGACATAGAGTGAAATGATTGATGTCACACTAGTTATGTATGGATGGATACCCTCTATACCATGAACATTGTATTTCTTGTCAATAAGGTGGAGATAAAGTGAAATGATAGTTTGAAATGTAAGGGGGAGAGAAATAATTAAAGGGGAGAGTGAAGATTCTCATTTTGACATTGACACATTAATTTTAGGAGACTTTGAGGTATTGAAAACAAAATACAAAGGGGGGAATTATTGGGACCACTTTGTGTATGAATATTGTATTTATTGTCAACAGTTGTCAATACTAGTCAAAATGAAGAAGGAGATGAAGAAGGACTAAAACGTTAATGGAGATTGGCTAAAATGAGGTTGACTGGAGAATTGTTATCGAATCGTAGCATTGGATGTCATACATGAGCAATTATCAATGATGATCAATTCAGACGATTGTTGAACTGATCCTGAGTTCAAAGAACTTGTGTCCAAGGCGACACATTTTTAAAAAAATGAATAATGGTGAAGTATCATCCATATGAGTATTATTTAAGAATAATGAGAATTTTAATAAGGCCATGAAATGATTCATGATTGTATGAGAACCATAAAAGATCTTACTTGAAGAAAAGAATCATATGATTTTCATGAATTAGAGAATAATGGTTGAGGAAGCAGAGAGTGTGGAAGGGCTTGGCATTCTACAATGGTCATTCATTACACATTTCCTTAAAATTATATGATCATTGCATTGTTCTTAAAGTTCCAAATACATTTATCAAACGTGATACATCGCTTACAACATTTAAGGTGTTTGAAGAATCCTCAAGCCTCTACTTTTGGATGAAGAGAGATGATTGCAGTTCTTTAGAATTAACACTCCAAAAGGAATTTAGGATTTAAAGTAGGGATTAAGAAGTAATTTGGAATTAATATTCTAAATAGTATAAGTAGAAAGAAGGATTATTGTTGAAGATGAAGAGAAGAGAAGAATTAGTGCATGGGCTTGGCCTTATGATAATGGCCAAAAACCACGACGATTCTTTGTTGATTTGTATTTAAAAAATATCATAAGTTTTTAGAACATATGATGCAAGCCTTACAGAGGATAGAGGGAGTAAAGAAGTGTTTTTAGAAAAGGAAAGAAAGTGTCGTGCAAGACAAAATTGGCGTGCAAGTGTGGTTCACAAGTATATGTGGTGCGCAAGTCATATTTCAAGATCATCCCATCAAAATATGACAAAGGAAATAAAGTGGTGCACAAGTTAAATATTGGCACACAAGTCAAAACCCAATGTGCAAGTATAAGGGGCGCGCAAGTATGTCGCGTAAGTGTGTGTTATGCGCATGTAATATTTCAACATCATCATATCAAAATATGACAAAGGAACGAAAGTTCCATGCAAGTGCTAGAGCGGCACACATGTTCTGGAGTGGAACGCAAGTGCTGGAGCAGCGCGCAAGTTTATGTGGTGCGCAAGTCACCAAAATGCCTATAAATAGATGACTCGGATCCTCATTTTTTAAGGCTCAACACTTAAGATAAAATTTAATCTCTGATCATGCAAGTAGTATAAGTGGCGCACAAGCTGAAGTGGCATGCAAGTTGAGGGTTATTTATAATGCGTGAAAGTTGGGTGGTCTACAAGTAGGTTGGCACGCAAGTAGAGTGACGTGCATGTAGGGAGGCACGCAAGAAGAGTGGTGTGCAAGCAGTGTGGCGCGCAAGCAGAGTGGCACGCATGTAGAAGTGAAGTGCAAGTTGTAAGAGGTATTCAATAAGAAAGTTGTGTGCAACAAGTGTGTTGTTTATAACCCCAAAGTGGCACACAAGTTGTGAGTTGTGCAGAATTGTGGCGTTCAAGTATTTGGTGGCGTACTAGCAGGTAGGTGTGCAAGTAGGGAGGCGCACAAGTAAGTATTGGCGTCCAAGTTGTGAGTTGTGCTAGAAGGTCTTACCGGCTTCTGATCAACTTTTATGATGCTAAGTTGATCAGAACTTCATTCTTTTAACAATCACAAAGAGAACTTGTGATTATAGAAAGAAAAGGAAGAAGAATACTTTAGTGTAGTTGGTTTTTCACTAAATGATAACGTGTGAAGAAGAGCAGGTTTTAGTGCAGCTAGTTTTGCATTGAAGAAACAGAAGAATAAGAAGAAAATTTTGGAACCTACATGTTTTCTGCAGACAAAGAAGAGATTGGTTACATGCATGTATCTAAGAAAGTAACAACAAGAAGAAGAAGGTTGTAGAAGAACAAAGTAGCACTGTATCATCCAATAGGT
Source organism: Viscum album (assembly GCA_963277665.1). NCBI lineage: Eukaryota > Viridiplantae > Streptophyta > Magnoliopsida > Santalales > Viscaceae > Viscum > Viscum album. The sequence goes on along the minus strand of OY728141.1, from coordinate 456,013,766 downwards.
CTCAATAAGTGGAAGATTTTATTTTGTGTTGTAAACTATTTGAACAGAGAGAAGACTGTCTTCATTGGCAGTATAAAGAACCAGCTAGTGTAAGGGTGTATCCTACATGCTTCAAGTTGGAAGAGGATTGTTTCCCTTCCCCCCCCCCCTTCAAGTGTAGGGAGAAATGCTGGGAAGTGATTTTTTCCTTCCCTCCTCCAAGTATCGGGAGCCACATTGACTAGCGGATTGATTTCCTAGTCAACCACTGTAACAATTTCTACATTATAGTGGAGAATCCGTGCACTGGTCATTACCATACACGACAAGGACATAGCTGCTCTTATTGAGTGGTGAACCTTGTAAAAATATCATGTGCATATTTTTACTTCTTTCATATTATTCCATATGACAAGAAAAGGTGAATAAGAGAATAAAGATCCTAATATGTCAAGAGGCATCGAGATAAAAAGTTGGAATTGGTTTCAAAAGGTCCCCAACACTAATTCTCCCCCGACTCAGTGTTTGGTATATTCCAAACTAGTCCTCTCATGAAAGGCCAAGATGATGATGTAAAGAAGCAAATCAGTGGGATGACTAAATCCTTTAAGGAGATAGTGGATTTCTCTCTGGAATCTCTGGGTGCATCTGCTTCCACCTCATCCTCCCCTCATGTTGACATTAAATCCTTTAGGACCGTTGTTAGAGAAGAAGTTAAAATGTTATCTGGTGCTAGTACCTCAGACTCTCAGGTCATTTCCATTAATAGGGAAATTCATAACCTTGTGGGAAATTATTTAAGTGAAGCTAATCAAGATCATAAATCCATCAAGGATCAAGTTGACTTCTACTACAAACGGGTATACACTAAGCATCAGATGGATGGCCATTTAAAGTTGATTTTGGAAAATTTGAGAATCCCTCCTGTCACTCAGGCCTTTAAGAATCAAGTGAGCAAGCTTTGGGAGATGACTCTTGCTTTGGATAAATTTATGGAGATTAAGGATGATTTAATCTCTTCTATGTAAAGATGAGGAAGAATTATTATGGACTTCATGAATCTTCTCTTGCCTTTTCTCCATGAGGAATGCACTCCCATCATTGTTCTTCCAGCTTTTCCCTCTACCTTAGGTGCCATAGGATCTACCAGTGGTGCACCTATGATGAGTTATGCATAGGACATCAGAATCTTGACTCCTACCATTCCTCAGAGATCTACTCACTACAGGTCTACTGATGCTTCTATTGCAGCTCCTCCTACACTACTAACTGACATCCCTCAGCCTATCCCTCCACCTTTAGAACCTATATCCTCTACTTCCAAGGACAAATATCCTATGATCATATCTAATGTGGATTGAGTGTGGACTTTCTTAGCTGTTAGGGATTAAATTATTTCTTTTTGTATATTGTACTACTGTTTTATTAATACAAACACTCTATTCTCTCATTTTTTTTATTTATACCTTTTTGTTAATCATAAAGGGGGAGAAAATATTCAAACTTGAATTATCTCAGGGGGGAAGAGTGATTATATGTGTTTATATATGTTCTGGTCTTAATGTAGTGTTCACCATATAATTTTTGATTATAAAAAAGGGGGAGATTTTTGGACTCACCTATTTTGATAATACCAAATCATGTTTTCTTTATGTGATAATTATGTTTCACTTACAAGATAATCGTTTGTTTGACAATCCTTATTACCTCAAAGTAATACCTATATACTGATTAATCTCAATGCTCTCATTTTAAGATTACAGTTCAAAATTTATCTATGTATAGGGTCACTGATACAAAGGTCACTGATACAATGGTCACCGATACAACGTCACCAATATAGAGGTCACCGATACAAAGGTCACCGATACATGGTCACCATTACAAGTTCACTGATAAAAGCCTATTGTTGAAGGTTACGACTGAAGGTTATCAATGAAAGGATACAGTTAGAAGTTGACGATGTACACTTGTTGTTAAATCCTACCAATGCGAAGGCTACCGTTACCAGACTAGAGATACCATTACTTTTTCAATTTCAAATATTTTTCTAATGGTCATATTTACACACTTTAATTCTTCTGACATAATTAATGCATATTGCATACATATCAACATATCATATCTTGATAGTATGGGGTACAAGAAATATTTCACCTGATGTACTCACTCCTATTGTCGGACCTAAAAGATGAATGAAAAAGGCCAAGGAATAAAGATAAATAGAGGCACAAAGAAAAATGAAAAATGTACCAGAAGTTAAAAATCACAGGGAAGAAGTTATAAAAGAACAAGGAACCATTCGAGCATCTTCAAGGTGAACCCCCAATAAATTTAAGAAGATCATTTCAGGAAAACAAATTGAGACTGCCTTCTATGTCTCATCAACAATCAACTAACTCAAGAAGCAGAACACTCAATTCCTCAAAAGCTAGTTCCTGGAGTTGTGACAAACTTTTTTGGAGAAAACATTGAGAGATTGACTCGAACATCAAAATTTCTCACTTCAAAGAGTCAAGAGATAAACTGCAAACACATAAAGCCTTCTTAACTCTTTCTCATCATAACCACTCTACTGTGTTTCTTTGTCTTTTAAATTTATGAGAACTATACTTCACACACTGTCTTCTATGCTAGAACAGAAAGATATTGAATATCCTTACATCAAACCTCACTCAAATTTTTCCCACGTAAAATACTAGAAGATATTGTGTGTGGTATGTATTTCTTTTCATTCCCATGAAGAACAGTTGTAGTGGGTGTGAACCGTGGACAGTTTGTGAAAACTGTTGTAAATCCAGATATAGGTTGTGTATCAAGTTTATTGCTAGTATAAACTGCTTGGTGGCAGGTGATCCCCAAGTTAAGAAGATTAGGTCTTGGCTTGACATTGAACCTCTTATTTACATTGTTGTGAAAATCCTCAGATACTCTATTTTATTTTATCTGATGCTTATATTTTTCAAAGACAAAAAACTGTTTTTACATTCACTTTGATGGTTAGTTATGGTTAGTGGGTATATATGCTTAATTCAGAAAACCTATTTCAAAAGTTGATTTAGTGATTACATTGATTCAATAGAGGACAAATAAACCTTAGGGAAACCTGTTGAAAAACTAAAAAATGATATCTCTTCTGGATTAATTTCCTGCACTGTTTTGAATTGGGGGATTTTAATCATAAATTATTTAACAGAAAGATTAATTAGAACTCAATTCACCCCCTGATTATCCACTCCAACTAACAAGAGTGCCTACCGTAAAGGATTTACTATAAAACCAAAAGTAATATGTTGAATTTTTTGCATCGGAGGAGTCCATGAGAAGGGAGGGTCCATGCTCTTTGGGGAGTTCAGATGAGGGAGATTCCGGAGGCTCACATAGAGGGAGGGAGGAAATAAATGAGGGAGGAAAATAAAAAATAAATAATTAATAAGAAAAATAAAATGAAAAAACAAAAAATTTAAAATCTAGGAAACTATTATGGTTTGTGCATGGTTTTCTGAAATTTTCCCTAACCACTTCCTAGGACTTGAACCCTCCTAAGGTTACCCCAAGGTAGATTCACAGTTGATTAAATATTACTTAAATCATGCCACTTGACACTTGAAACCTATAGTGTCCATGTTCCCTCTTTCCACACCATTTAACAAACTGTGTGCAAGTCATGCACCACACCACTGACCCACCTGGGCACCTACACAGCACCACATGGTTATTACTTATCTTGTGGGTAACCATGAAATGGCTAAAAATCCTCCAAATATTTAACTCATAGACTACTAACTACCACAACTCAAACATGCTCAAGATCCAAATGAAATTAGGACAAAAATAAATAAAATGAAAGAGAGTTTTTGGGTATAGGTGTGACCATTCACCCCACCAAAAAAACTTTATACCACTAGAAAGTCACCTGATCAAATGAGAAAGATAACCAGAATGAAAAAATACATGAGAACAAATAAAACCACAAACCTCGGTGTGACCCTTTTAACCCCACAAGTCTCACATGACCATCTCTAAAAATAATTATAACAAGTGGAAATATGGGGATATTTTAGGGTTCTATACCTCCTAATAACCCAACTATCATGACCAAAACTAAAACTCCTAGAACAGGGAAACTCTGAAACTACCAACATAAACCAATACATGAACCCCTAAAACAAACCAACCCCCAACACAAGGGGCCCCAATGAATGAAAACCCCAAATTGAATATTGAACCAAACCATGATTCATCATCCCCAAAATATACTATAATAACCAAATCAAGTATAACCTAGAACAAAAACCAAACCAATGGAAGACTAACAACTTAAAAATTTACATCCACAATGCACAAACAAAAAATTCCCACGACAGTTTCCTCTAGGATAATAAAATGGTTTCCAAGGAAATAATCTAAAAAAGGTGAAATCTATAATGATCACAAATATGATGTCATATACAATATTATGTATTTACATCTCCAACACTTGAAACCTCTCCAACTATGTAGAAATATTAACTATATGACCTCCGGATGGAGCCATGTTGTGTTGAAGAATCTTCTTTCCCACAGTTGTAAACTGCAATCCCTTGACTAAGGATTCCTTTTCTAGAAACAAAACTTACAGAACTACTCCATGGAAAAACTAATGAAAAACCATTGGAGGATCATGAAAATATGGAATAGAGATTAAAAAATTAACATACCATGTACAAAAAAGTGAATGAACTGGAAAATGAAAGGAATGACCAAACAAGGATAATTTACTAAAACTAGTTTATTCGGTTCACACTCCTCATCGAATGTGGAACCTACAAGAGAACCAAAATAAAAAATCCATTGAACCCTAGATAGATACACCCAATAAAAGGAGGAGATTATAACTGATCTCTCTAGACTATCTCTGGTGTAAAGGGAAACTGGTTCATTGAAATGGTCAACATAACCCCTTCACCATTAGTTAACCTTGTCAAGTGTCAACAAGCTTTGGAACTTCTTTATCTATAAATTAATAAAGAATAAACTACTTGTTGAAGGATGTATTTATGGTTTCTTGAGACATCCCTACATGAAATGATGATGTAACTATAACCTTACACTAGTCCAATACCAATCCTACAAATAAACCCGAGAAAACTAGAATTCTCATGTAATATGGAGTTCCCAAAAATGTAAAGACACACTAAAATTCACAAGCCACCCAAGAACCCCTTACATAATTTGATGACTACAGAAAAAATCCATTAATTTAAATTAGATATACTCCACCACTCCTAAAGGAGTCCAGGTAGGTCCAAAATAGAGAGTGATTCCTTATAAACCTTTTGGGTCTTTTTAGGAAGCGTACTTTAAACCATATAGATCACAAAAACAAACACTAAGATCATAAACCAACACATCACAAACAATGATCAAAACAAAATAATATCTAAACTAAAACAAATCCAAAACAAAATCACAAAATAAGAAGAGTTCCATCTTTTAAAAATAACAATTTTTTAAATTCACCCATTTTCAAATTTAATTCTCCCTTTCAAAATTAAAATCATTTTCCATTTACAAAATAATTTCAAAAAATATACTTAAAAATTAAATACACCACCTCACTTTTCCCATTAAAATATCAAGTCTTATTAAAAAAGAATCCCTTTTTAATGAACACAATTTTCCTTTTTAAAAACCTCATTGAAAAAATATTGGCAAATATTAGATTTTAAATACTCACCTGCAACATCCTATGAACTATCACAGATGTGTGAATCCCACTTCTGATAATATCATCCACACATATGTACCAATATTCACTTTACACACAGACATGTATATGTATATATGTGTGTGTGTGAATGTTTTTAGAAACTAACAAGGGTCATACATACCATTTTATCATCAAAACCAATCATTTACCAAACTCCCAATTCACTTTTCCTCTATATTTTTTCAAAAATTTAAACATTTCGAATAAATTTCTCTTTTAAACCCCACATTTTCAATCTAGAACCCATTAGTAAAAATCATTCTTCTTTAAAAATACACTCACACTGACCCAAATCATACCAAATCATTCCCAATACCAATATAATTGGAAAAGAGAACTATTGGTCCTATATACCATATCCACATGGTTTAGTAGACCATGCACTGGTCATACACCAACTATTAGAAGCATATTGAATTGTGCGCGTGAGATTCATATGGTATGCTACTCTATGTAACTGATTATGTAGCACCATACCACTTCTATTTTCATCCCCAACATATAAAATCTCATAAAATATACAAATGCTTATAGAATAACCCAAAAACAAAAAAATACTCAAAACCCAACTACCCCTAGTGACTCTAGTCTAATCATGAGTAGGGGTAATTAAGAACTAACCCATGAGTTGTCTCCTCATCCCTAAAAATCCTATATCAGACCTGCCTAATGTCTTTAATAACAATGGCCTAATGAGTTACTATTTTATAATGAATCAACTCGTGTTACCCAAAACCGGTAACCAAATCCAACCCACAACTAGGGTAGAGAGGCATTCCCAATCCACCTGGATATAAAATTATTGCTAGGTATCAAAATAAATCCATTGGGAAATATTTAGACCATAAAAATGACAAATAAATAAACATAAATTGATCAACTAAATAAATGGTAATAGTAGAAAGAATTAAAAATCCTCATTCCTCCATGTGACCCCATGGGTCACCACCATCAACTAAACCAACATCACCCACATCGACCAAGTATGATCTAAAAGAAAAAATAGATGCTAAAAAATATAAATATATTGGTTTGAGTGTTAAAACACTATTTGAATCCCTGAATAAAATACTCACTGTTACTTACCATTAAATATAAATCCATTTCAAGCTAGTTTAAAAATAAAACTATATAAAAATAAAAATTTCCATTTCTTTTTAAAAAATGTAAAAATATAAAATCTATTAAAACTCATTTCCCCCATTTTATTTTGAAAAAAACATTTAATTAATAATCCTATTATAATAATACCTTTTTAATAAAGGTAATTTAATTAAGGAAATATTTTTGTATGATAGCATAACATCATGTGCAATAAACATGGGTAAGTAAAACATGTCTTTCATTATTTTCTAAATGAAACAAAAACTAAGAATAAATCATTTAATAAAGAAACCCCATAGAAAAATAGGGACAAATGATAAAAAGAACCATATGTAAACCCTTATAAGGTAGTTTAGTGGGGAACTAGGGTCCTTGTACCATGGTGATATTGTATAGAAAAAATAAACCACAATATCCTCTTGAACGATCTACAAGAGAGGAGTACATAAAAAGTTCAATTGGTCTTTGATCATAATCAAATGTTTAGTTAGTGTTTCAGTGTCAACGATATTATGATAAAACTAAGAATCCTCCCCACTAATTTACCTTGTGTACTACCCCTAGTCTTCCCACCCAGGTACTTGGGTTTCCCATGTGCCCTACTTCAAATTGTGCTGAGTTTTTATCAAGATAACATATATGAATATAAAATTTTAGTTACGCAAAAACCCATCAAAATTCTCACCACCAATCTTCTTCCTTTAGTTAAACCCCTTTTCCCCATGTAACACAACAATACCCAAGCCTCTACAATCGAAACATATCACAAATCACATATTAACACTTACCTCACATTTCTAAAACAGGGTTGTTTGCCTCAAGAGTGTTTTTTACACTTCTCTAAATAATTATAAAAGTTCCAAATGGGGCTTATTACTTTATATAGAATACATTGATTTTAGAAAATACACTTACCCAACACTTTTAAGTTCAAAAACCATTTAAAATCCCAATTGAATCTTTTAGTAACCTCAGATTTAAATACAATCTAGAAACCGTGCTTAAACCAAAGTAATCCATTTCAATGTCTTTATAGAATTCTTAGAAACCTGCCCAAAAACCACATTCCAAGAACTAAAACAAATTATATATATATAGTAAATACCATTCATATAAATGGAAAACACATTTTAAAACACATGAAATAAAAAATTTCACTTTTAAATTATTAGGAATAGGTAACCTACCTCAAATTCATGGAATGCAACTTTTTATAATAGAAAATAAAGTCTTCCCTTCACCCTTTCATGAATATGATCCTTCACACATATATATAAGGTCACATATTTTAACACCCCAAGATTTTATGAAAAATATTCTTTTTAATTTTATTGATGTCTTGTGTTTTATGATACACCAAAAGGATCTTGCACTACACGCATCCCTGACATGGCTTTCATTACACGCAATCGCAACCTACCTCGATAGCTTGCGTCGTACGCAATACCGAGTTTCACTAAACAACGATATGCTATTAAAATATTATTAAAACTAGCCGTTATGAATATTAATACCTACTTTTTGAAATTTTTAAATTTTATCTTTAAAAATGGACTTCATTTTTGGATTTGGAATATCGAAATTAGCCTAGGGTGAATTTTTGGTATTTTTCTGAAAACATTCAATTTTTGATGAATAGTGAAAACACTAGGTTACTAATTAAAAACCGACTTTTTATTTAAATAATTATTTAATTTATTTAAATTTATGTTAGGTCAAAATTGATACATAATATCTATATAAGTTCAATTTAATTCATTTGAGTCATTTTATAATAATTTTATATATATATAAATTTTATTGAACTTCTCACTGTCTTTTACCCACCTCCTATGAGAATTTAGAAATTCACATAAAACTTAATTTTACCACTTCTATAAGTGAATTTTGAAAATCCAAGAGACATGGTTAATATTAAGGACTAAAATTTGTTTCAATGAGAGAAAATAATTTTAGTGAATAGTATCTTTTTACTTTTATTTACCACGGTTAAAAGTAAATAGGGTAATTAAGGGTAAAAATGATATTATTATTACCCTAAAACAAGTTCTAATTCTATTTTATAAGTTTAATTCGACCAAAAACAACCTTAAGAATAATATATGACCATTTAGGTCTACTTGGATTAGATTAGGACATTTAATATTATTTTATTTAAAGAATAGTTAAAATAGTTAAAATCAAAGTTTAATAACTAAAACATTTTTAATATAGGTTTATACATAAGATAAATTCGACTATAAATATTAATTAGAAATATAAGAAGATTTAATACATAATGTTATTTTATTTATATTTTTTAGACATTAAATAATTTAATTTATTTATGACACAATGATGATGCGGTAATTATCTTATTAATGAAATATTGACATAATTGATGTACTAAATACCCAAATAAATGTAATTTGAGACTTTTTATGAATTCCACTAATTTTATAGACTAATATGAAATTTTAGTATTTATTTAATTAACTTTTTTTGAACTAATTATTCTGTTACAAATTTCACAAAAATCAATTACCAAATAGTGTCAAAATTGACATAAAATAGTTTTTAAAACAAATATTATATTATTAATTGTTATTTTATTCCTAAAAATATATTTTTTTGGAAAAATGACTTAGATAAGGTTATATGTATTAATAATGAACAAATTGGGGTTCGTTTGTCTTGTTATAGTACGTTTATTAACCTTATAGTGTAAGAAAACAAGAAGACACAGTAAAAGTAAAATTATTTAACTTAAAGTTAAATCTAAATTATAAGGTTAAAATAGAAACCTAAACATGTATAAATTCTATTGGATTAGATTATTTCGACCCATCCCCACCTTAACATCGAAATAAATCAATTTGGATCTATTATAAACCGAATATGACTTTATTATAAAATAATATTTTAAGTTTTTTCAATGGTGCCCCTCTCCTCCTTTATAAAAAGGGCACCCCTTCCCTCTTCTATTCACACCCTTTTGAGCCTTGAGACTTGTCCAAAACCTGACCATTTCTCTTCTAAATTTCCTTATCAAGATTATGAAAGTTTTTATCTTCTCAAAATACCAACTCTACTTCCATAAGGGGAAGCTTAAAGGAGGTGAGTCGAAGAAGAGGTAATCTCTTCTTCTGATTCTCTCAAGTTTCTTTCTTCTTCTACTTCTTCTTATTTAGTTTTTTCATCATAAAGTAATAACATCAGTATCACTCATATACTGATATGTTATTATAAATATGAAACAACCCTATTTCACCTTCTATCCATCCTACAGAAAACAAAATCACCGCGCGTGCGTACGGACGGAATACCGTCTCCACGCCGTGGTGTAATCTATTTTCGACCACCACCTTACTTGGATGGGTATAATGGTGTAAATAAATAACTATGTATGATTATTTTAAAGTGATATTGATTCTTAAATATTATACACTTCAATACAATTCCATGATCCTGGGAATTATATCATCACTTGTGCGTACGTACGGACTACCGTCTCCATGATGCGATGAGATTAATTCTCCATGTTAACCATTCAAGAATGATTATAAAGTATATATAATGAATAATAATGAAATATATGACATAATTAAGATACTAGATTTATGTATATATATATATATCATATACTTACTTCCATTCAAGTCATTAAAGAATGGAAAACAGTGTTCATGCGTATGTACGACCTACCGTCTCCATGAACAGTGTGTTTCATTTCATTTATCTATCTATTATATATATATACTGAATATATATGATATATAAATCATGTTTTACATTCTGGAAGTAAGTAAATCATGATATAATTAATAATAATATCAAGAACAACAAGTCCAAACACGTATGACAAATGAAACAATTTTACCAAAAACGCTACTTTAACTTGGGATTGACAAATGAACAGGTAATATAAATACCTAAGTGAACCATATATGACATAATAACAATGAATATTATTTTTTAATAATTTAATGACATTATTTAAATCATTATACATGAGTTTTGGATACATGTGAAGCATATCAGACGTAAGGTAAGGGATAATTATTTCAATCTCATTCTTATCCGAGATTATTTATTCGTAAGTATTTAATGGGGTTATATTTATTATCCATGTCCATATGTTCTCAAAATGTTTTCATAAAATGTTTAATTTTCATCCATTTATGTTTAAATTCATTCTTACCCTTTTTTTAAATTTTACCACATCGTATGGAATGAATCATTATTTTGTTTACTATACGAGGTACTTTTTTGAATTTTTTGATAAAAGTATGAGAAGAATGTTATTTTTAACTTATACGGCGTGAACGGATTTTTACGGTTTCATAACACCTCATTTTCATGATGATTACTCTACAATATTTTATTACTATTTTCAACAAAATACTTTTCTTTTAAATTGAATGGAATTTTGTGAAAATAAAATGATTTTGAAGAAAAAGGATATTTTCCTCAAGAATTCATTTCAAGTGTTTTATCAAAACCATTCTCCATCTAAGATGACATTATTTAATATGTGTATGTTTCAAGTATAATGTCTCTATTATTTACATGGTTTCACTTTTCTTATGATGAAGAAATATCCATTTGTTTTATATGTATTATGTTATGATGGGATGATGTTTATGAAACCCATTTTTATTCTTTGGGTTATGATGAATTATTTATATTTATATTGTGGAAAAAGTAAAAATGATTTCATTATTAGATGGGTGGGGCCTATATCCCCCTCCAATGAATTGGGTAACGATTTATATCTCATGAGATAGACATGGCTGGAACGGTAAGTTAATCTAGTTTCATGTTATAGGACTGGAATGAGGAGTGAACTCGATTCAGAATGGAACTTTGTCCACAAAGATGGTCTTGGCAGCATTGTCTTGGCTACTATGTAAATCATAACATGTGCTTAATGGATGACACAATTACATGTTTTATTTCAATTACTAATGTTCCTTTATGATCTATTCTTTGTGTACTTCCAAGATTTATGTCGTTGCTCATGATTTTGATGTTTAGATTTTATGTTCACGTTTTTGCATTCGAATGTTTATGGATTGTTTTATGTTCTCTAAGCTTACCCTTACTGATCATTTGAGATCACCCTTTATATTTTTTCTTTTCCCTAAGATATAAATAGAGGTTTTAGGTAAGAAAACCAAAAGGGGAAGATCTTTATGGGAGATGTTGAAGATCTTTCACCACAATTAGAAGATTATTTCCCAAGTTTCCAAAGAAACTAAACTATTATGGTCCTTGTGTGTCTGTTTTAGTTATGTATTAAGTATTCCGAAAAATAATGTAATGTCCATGTATATAAAGCTTTGGATCTCTACAGTTGGTATCAGAGGAAAGGTTTAGTTAACCTTTGGAAACTAGGATGCGAAAACATTAGTGAGATCCCTAGAGATATTTCTATGGTATGTCTAGGGATGTACCTAAGGTTAAATATAAGTATATGTTATTGTCCTGGAATTATGGTAAAGATATTAGAATTAAACCTAAGATGTTAGATATTGAAGGTACTCCCCCTTTATTAGGTTGTTTTCCTAGCATGATTTTTTCCTCTAACACTATTCTTTTTGAGTTTTAGACGATGTCTGGAACCCAAAGGAACCATGTTGATCAATGTAATGTACAGTGCAATGATTGTCCTCCCAAGCAACCAAATGTGATGGGATATGGAGTGAAACAATATTATTGTTATACTTACACAAGCTATGAATCATTCTGGATTTATAAATGATCAGAGAAGGGAACAATATTCTATTGAGTCCTTCATGAGGCAACGTCCACCGTCTTTCAATGGGTCTTCTGATCCACTTGTTGCTGAATAATGGATCAGTACCATTGAAAAGATATTTTCCATACATCACTGTTCAGAACATGAAAAAGTCATTTTAGTTGTTTATCGTTTAGATGGTGAAGTAGACCAGTGGTGGACTCTAATTAAGAATACAAGGCCTCAAGATGAAATTGAATCCATAGAATGGGACGAGTTCAAGAACTTGTTTTTTAGTAAGTACTTATCTTGTATTCTTCGAATAAAGATGGAAAAGGAAATTCTTGAGCTTAAGAAGAAGGATGATGAATCTGTTGGTATATACGAAGCGAGTTGTACAAGACTTGCAAGGTATGCATCTTTCTTTATCATCCAACCTGAAAGTAAAGTTGATCGATTTTTCAGTGGTTTAAAACCAATTCTTCGAAGGGTATTAGCTATAAGAGACTTCAGTAGCTATGAAGAAATTTTGCGTTGTGTTATCAAGGTAGAACTAAAAGTTTGTGTAACATATCCATCTCATGGTTTTGACAAGAAACGAAAGATGGAGTTCAAGGAGAAATCTCAGAATAATGGTGAAAAGAATATGAATGTTTCCTTATTCTCAAAGTGTGGAAAGATGCATGGTGGAGATTGTATTAAAGGGACTAAAAAATGTTTTAAGTGTGGAAAAGAAGTTCATCGACCAGCTGAGTGTTGAAGTAATGGAAAAGGGTTGATAATGATGTGAATAAAGAAAGGACTACAGACAATGCACCACCAACACTTCAATGCTTCATGTGCAAGGAAATGTGGAATTATGCTAATCAACTCCATAATCCAAGGGTTAATGATGATCAAAGTAGGAAACCTCTTAAGGCAATGGATAAAGGGAAGTCACATGCGATCACTATTTTTGATGTTGAGTATGACAATGATGTTGTGTAATGATTAAGTGTTCATGTAATGGGATTTAAAAATAGTATCATGGAATCTCATTTATAGTATCGTGGAATTTTGAAATATCTGTGTATTGGTCCATTGTGGTTTTTTATAAGAATATGGTACCAGTAACCATGAAAAGTGATTCAAATATTTTGTAAAGCATATTATATGCGCATAATGAAGGGATAAGGAGAAAATAAATTGTTTGATAGTATTCATGAGCTCATGATTCATATAAGGACTAAGTGATATCATGGTTTGAGTATATAGAATTTTGAAGATTTTGGTATGTGGGAAGTGTTAACTTTTAACTTTATTCATGTTTTCACTAAGGTTAAATGGGTATTCATTTTTCAAGAGAATACATGATTAAGACCTTTGAATATTTGGAATGTGACCAACAAGATATATCGTATGATATATGGGGGATAAATGATGGTAGTCATGTACTTGTTATGTAACCTCTCAAGTAATAATTTTCTTTACACTATGAGATTGGACAGAAGTATTTTTGATAAGCTTAATGGTTGGAATGGATTAAGTTGGACATTAGAGAGAATTGTTTAAGGGTAGATTTTTTTTTGATATTATTTATGGAATTTTATAATAATGTAGTTTTAGAAAAAGGACAACCTGTAGGACGGGTGACAACCCGTCGTGTCGGACAAGGCTGTGGGAATCGAACCCACAACTGAAGTATGACATGCCTTTATTGCCTACCACTGGCCTACATGAAATCTATGTTTATTAGAAACCAATTTTATTATATTAAGCAGTATGATATATGAAGTATATGTCCATTTTAGGAACCATATATGATTAATCTCACTATTTATGGACTTATGTATTTTTGATAACATTTTCTAACCTTTTGTTTAAGACAGATGGAATGACCCATCATTCTATCACATGATCTGCGAACACATCACGAATGAGAAATTCAACTTCATTTCTTTAAGAGATGAAGTGTAAATTTTCCAAAGAACGACCAACAGTGAGACTGTACCAAAATCAAGAAAGTATTTCTTCTAATTCCAATTCCTTCAACTTTAGGGAAATGATCTTGAAAACCAAAAAATGTTGTCCTAGTGCCCTTATATCCGATGAATCAGATGGTACCTTAAATCATCACAAATCTATGGCTTTGTGATTGTTGTCTTTTTCATAGCCATGTTCTCTTCCACTCTCCATCAGAACATGATGGTTAGATTTCTCTATCATATCCATATTTTTACCTATGTTCTCTTATGTGGAAACCTAATGATTAGTTAATTTTCATCACTGTTACGTTTCATAATTTAGTTTTTAAAGATATGTTTTGGTATTCCTTTTTATGATGTGGTTTTATATTAAAGAAACTTTCTATTAGTAAATCATTTATAACCCCGAAGAATTTTGAGGGCGAAATTCATTTTAAGGGCGGTAGAATGTAACACCCCGAGATTTTATGAAAAATATTCTTTTTAATTTTATTGATGTCTTGTGTTGTATGCTACACCAAAAGGAGATTTCACTATACGCATACATGACATGGCTTGAATTACACGCAATCGCGACCTTCCTCGATAGCTTGTGCCGTACATAATACCGAGTTTCACTAAACAATGATATGCTATTAAAATATTATTAAAACTAGCCGTTATGAATAATAATGCCCACTTTTTGAAATATTGTAAATTTTATCTTTCAACATGGACTTCATTTTTGGATTCAGAATATCAAAATTATCCTAGGGTGAATTTTTGGTATTTTTCTAAAAACATTCAATTTTTGATGAATAGTGAAAACACTAGGTTACTATTTAAAAACCGAATTTTTATTTAAATAATTATTTATTTTATTTAAATTTATTTTAGGTCAAAATTGATACATGATACTTATATAAGTTTAAGGTTATTCATTGGATTCATTTTATAATAATTTTATTGAACATTTAACAGTCTTTTACCCACCTCCTAGGAAAGTTTAGAAATTCGCATAAAACAAAATTTTACCACTTCTGTGAGTGGAATTTTGAAAATAAAAGAGACACGGTTAATATCAAGGAATAAAATGTGGTTCAATGAGATGAAAATAATTTTGGTGAATAGTAACTTTTTACTTTTATTTCCCATAGTTAAAAGTAAATAGGGTAATTAAGGGTAAAAATGATATTATTATTACCCTAAAACTTGTTCTAATTCTATTGGATAAGTGTAATTTGACCAAAAACAACCTTAGTAATAAAATATGACCATTTAGGTCCACTTGGATTAGATTAAGATATTTAATATTATTTTATTTAAAGAATGGTTAAAATAGTTAAAATCAAAGTTTAATAAATAAAACATTTTTAATATAGAGATATACATAAGATAAATTATACTATAAATAGTAATTAGAAAGATAAAAGTATTTCCTACATAATGGTATTTTATTTATAATTTTTAGACATTAAATATTTTAATTTATTTATGACACAATGATGATGCAATAATTATCTTATTAATGAAATATTGACATAATTGGTGTTATAAAAACCAAAATAAATGTAATTTGATACTTTTTATAAATTCCACTAATTTTATATGTTACTATGACATGTTAGTATTAATTTAATTAACTTTTTTCTAACTAATCATTCATTTATGATTTTCACAAAAATAAATTACCAAATAGTGTAAAAATTGGCATAAAATATTGTTTAAAAGAAATATTATATTATTAATTGTTATTTTATTCATAAAAATATAACGTTCGTCCAAATGACTTAGATAAGGTTATATATATTAATAATGAACAAATTGTGGTTCGTTTGTCTTGTTATAGTAAGTTTATTAACCTTATAGTGTAAGAAAACAAGAAGACACGGTAAAAGTAAAATTATTTAACTTAAAGTTAAATCTAAATGATAAAGTTAACATAGAAACCTAACCTTGTATAAATTCTATTTTATTATATTATTTAGACCCATCCACACCTTATCTTTGAAATAAATCAATTTGGATCTATTATAAACAGAATATGACTTTATTATAAAATAATATTTTATGTTTTTCCAAAGGTACCCCTCTCCTCCCTTATAAAAAGGGCACCCCTTCCCTCTTCTCTTCACACAATTTTGAGCCTTTAAGCTCAGAAAAACCCTACCCATTTCTCTTCTACACACCCCTAGAAATATTCTGGAAGTTCTGGTCTTCTCAAAAGACCAACTCTACTTCCATAAGAGGAAGCTTAAAGGAGGTGCATCGAAGAAGAGGTAATCTCTTCTTCCGATTCTCTCAAGTTTCTTTCTTCTTCTACTTCTTCTTCTTTAGTTGTTTTATCATAAATTAATAACATAAGTATCACTAATATACAAATATGTTATTATGAATATGAAACAACCCTATTTCACCTTCTATCCATCCTACGGAAAATGAAATCACCACGCGTGTGTACGTACAGAATACTGTATCCACGCCATGTGGTAATCTGTTTTCAACCACCACCTTATTTGGATGGGTATAATGGTGTAAATAAATAACTATATATGATTATTGTAAAGTGATATTGATTCTTAAATATTATACACTTCAATACAATTCCATGATCATGGGAATGAAATCATCACTCGTGCGTACGTACGGACTACCGTCTCCACGACGCGATGAGATTCATTCTCCATGTTAACCATTCAAGAATTATTATAAAGATTATATAATGAATAATAATTAAATATATGACATAATGAATCTACTGGATTTATGTATATATATATATATTTATCATATACTCACTTCCATTCAAGTCAATAAGGAAAGGAAAACAGCGTTAATCCGTACGTACGGCCTACCATCTCCATGATTGGTGTGTTTCATTTCATTTATCTATCTATTATATATATATATATACTAAATATATATGATATATAAATCATGTTTTAAATTCTGGAAGTAATTAAATCATGATATAAGTAATAATCATATCAAGAACAAGAAGTCCAAACACGTCTGATAAATGAAACAGTTTTACCCAAAACGCTACTTTAACATTTTTTTTATAAGGTTGGGGCCAAATCCTCAATTTATTATTTGAAAGCAAATACCTCTTTAGACTAGGTAGAGGGACACCCATTACATAGCCTAAAGGCCCAAGGCCAAGTGGCCTGAAAACAATGCTTAAAATCCCTTTTTTTGCCCAAAGGACCCCTTGGTGAACAGTACTGCGATAGTACCCGCGCTGCGACAGTACCTGCTACAGTACCGCCACCGCTACAGTATCTGCTACAGTCCCTCCGCCGCTACAGTGCTGCCGCTGCTACAGTGCCACCGTTTCAACAGTACCTGCTACAGTACTGCTACAGTAAGTATTTACTGGGGTTATGTTTACTATCCATGTCCATATGTTCTCAAAATATTTTCATAACATGTTTACTTTTCATCCATGTATGTTTAAAGTCATTCTTACCTTTTTTTACTTTTACCACATCATATGGAAGGAATGTTTCTTTTGTTTACCATACAAGGTACTTTTTGAGTTTTCCAAAAAAAGTATGAGAAGAATGTTATTTTTAACATATACGGTGTGAAAGGATTTTTACGGTTTCATAATGCCTCATTTTAATGAAGCTTACTCTACAAGATTTTATGAGTATTTTCAACAAAATAATTTTCTTTCAAAATTTCATGGAATTTTGTGAAAAGAAAATTATTTTGAAGAAGAAATGATATTTTCCTCAAGAATTCAATTCAAGTGTTTTAGCAAAACCATTTTCCATCTAAGATGACATTATTTCATATGTGTATGTTTCAAGTATAATGTCTCTATGATTTACATGGTTTCAATTTTATTATGATGAAATAATATCAATTTGTTTTATATGGTTTATGTTATGATGGGATGATGTTTATGAAACCCATTTTTATTCTTTGGGTTATGATGAATGATTTATGTTTATATTGTGCCACATGTTAAAATGATTTCATTATGAGATGTGTGGGACCTATATCTCCCTCCAATGCATTGGGTAAAGATTTATATCTCATGAGATAGACATGGATGGAACGGTGAGTTAATCTGGTTCAGTGTTACTGGACTGGAACGAGCAGTGAACTCGATTCAGAATGGGACTTTTTCCACTAAGATGGTCTTGGCAGCAATGCCTTGGCTACTATGGAAATCATAACATGTGCTTAATGGATGCCACAATTACATGTTTTATTACCATGATAGTTTATCATGAATAATTTTCCTTTATGATCTATGCTTTGTGTACTTCTAAGATTTATGTCATTTCCCATGATTTTGATGTTTAGATTTTATGTTCAAGTTTTTGCATTCAAATGATTATGGATTGTTTTATGTTCTCTATGCTTACACTTACTGAGAATTTGAGATAACCCTTTATATGTTTTCTTTTCCCTATGATTTAAAGAAAGGTTTTAGGTAAGAAAACAAAAAAGGGGAATATCTTTATGGGAGATGTTGAAGATCTTTCACCACGATTAGAAGATTATTTTCTGAGTTTCCAAAGACACTAAACTATTACAGTCCTTATGTGTCTATTTTCGTTATGTATTAATTATTCTACAAAATTAATGTAATGTACATGTATTTCAAGCTTTGGGTCTCTACACATATCCCTTATGTACATATTTTCATGGCCAAACATGTACAAGGTTACATTTACATATATGCTTATTCTGGCATATCCCCTTTATACATACGGATACATGGATCTTCATATACAAATATGTAAACACCCATCCAAATTATATATATTAATCCCACTATAGGCGAATATATATATAAATGTGTAATTTATTTATATACATTCCTACCTATGAATATTATTGTAAACCTTCGAAAGCAATAGCTCGAGTCCACCCCAATGAGGTCCAAGACGCACTACAACAATATTAGGATCCCAAGCATTACAAAAAGACTAATTAAAATTAGGCTAGAATAAAATGCAGACAAAAACCTATTATAAAATGGTGGTCAGTAGACTAAAGCGGTCTGAAAAGCTTCTTCATTGGAGGTGAATGCCTAAACATGCATGAATCCCCCCAAGAGGCCCATTTCACACACTAATAGTGGAATAAATCAGACAGAACAAGGTTAACCCTAATCCTAGGGTTTGGAAGAAGAAGGAGGGGTGTTGAGGATAGTAAAAACAAAAAATCAGGGGATTAGGAGGGATCCATAGTGCCTACATCATAGAATCAACCACAAAACCTAAAGAAATCCGATGGATTTACCACACCAGATGAGGCGTTGAGGTATGAGGGGTCACACACCATGGGGGGTTCATCCATTGGGGAGTTACCTTAATCAAATAGAGGGAGGGAGGAATGAAATGAGTTAGGAATTAAATTATGGATGAAAATAAAAAAAAAATTAAAAAAAATTAAAAAAAATTTAAAAAAAGAATAAAAAAATTTAAAAACTCAGGGACCAGCACAGTTTACCAAATCATGAACCAACTATGACATAGCAACTAAATAGTATAAAAATAATCAGAAGGTTACCCCTAGGTAGACATAGTGTTGAGAAAACCATTCTGAAATCATTCTACTCAGCACTTCCAACAAATAGATCGCACCTTCATACTTTCTACAGGGTTTAATCATTTGTGTGAATGTCGTGTGTCACACTACTGACTAACCTGGTCACCCACACAACAATCACATGGTTAATACTGTATGTGAGGAATAACCATACGGTAGCTAAAAATCCTCAAATAATTAAAATCATCCCCTATTAACAACCAGAACTTGAACCCGCTCAATAAATGAATGAAATAAGACAAAAAATAAATAAAATAAGAAAAATGAATCAATTAGAGGCATGAAACCTATACTTCAATGATCTTATCATACCATGTTCTTTATTTTTTTTCTTCCATGTGTTTACTCTTGATCCCTCTCTTGTATGATATCATTTAGAACCTTTTACGCACATGTGATTTTTTTTGTCATGTTTATTCCCTTACTATGAATTTTACTCACCCATTTCTTTTATGTATTACCAGGCCATCCCATGTAGTTTTAGAGCATAAATGGATTTATGATATCAGTAAGGATGATAAAAATAATAATTTTATGTTTTATTTTTATTTTATTTTTTAGGTAAATAGTATTTAAAATACATTAGGTTGTATGGTCCTTGTATTGTAATTAATGGATGTTTATGTCAAAAATCATGTAAATATATGTGTAAATGGATTTAGTAATTGAATCCAATGTTATAAAAATAAAATTAACCATTGAATCTCTTTATTAAAATTCTATTATAATGTTATTTTTATATTTTAAATGATAGAAACTCATGCTAAACCATATATTTTTAAAGCTTATGTCACGATATACTATCTATATTTTAAAACAGTTACATGTGAGGTCTATGAACCAATTTTTTTATCTCATTCACTATAAAATTTTTCCTAGGAGATCCAAGTTGTTTTTAAACAAAACTAACATGTATACTAATCCCTTAGAGAATTTAGAGTGTAAGTGGTATTTTTTAATAAATGATTGAGACGTTATTTTAACTATTAAATCCCCTTTTTCAATAAACTCAATTTCTATCCTACTATTATATTTGACCCTTGAAACCCTCAGTATCCATGAATTATCATGATATAAATCCAAAAATATATATCTATCTTTATCATTAACTTGATTAATGAGCTTAGTTGAATTCATGTATGAGGAGGGAACAATAGAGTAGGGGAAATCTATTTGAATGAAAATTTTTATATTTGAAGAAGAATTTTATGCATCTTTTGTGCTACTATTCTGGTATTAAATTCAAAATATGAAAAATTTGATGATTTTATTTATAATATATAACTCTCTCCAAATAATTCCACTGCTGTTTTGAAGTAAAAAAACATCTCATTCCATATAAAAAATAATTTCTATCCAAAAAATCCTACAATAAATGAGTGAAAACATTGCTAATGGAAAAGGCAGAAAGAGGGAAAGAAAAATGTTTAAGCTAGAAAATTATCATATCTTAGATTTTAATTTGAGAATAATAGGCATTTAAGCAATATTTGTGTGTTCTATAAGATGAAATATATTTAAAAGTAAATATAGAGAGAAGGTATATTTAATTAAGAGATAGTAAAAAATGTATAAGAGGTTCATAGAATGCCCTAGAATATATTTGGAGTGTTTTTTGGAATGATTCATTAAAATTAAAAGAATATGATATATATAATAGTAAAAGTAGGAGTTAAGGGGATAAATATTCATAAAATAAATTAAAATCATGAATTGTGCTTCAACTAGAGGCAGAACTCCTTATCTCCCATACAATTCCCAAATTAGTAACCACCCTCCATTATATGATATATACATTTTCATCTGATCCTAAAAAACCCTCATAATTTTCATAAACACATGAATCATTGGGTGCATATGAAGGAACTCATCAATCCTGTGGTGAAACAATTTTGAACATGGAATGAAATAACATTGAGGGTTGAGTGAAACACTCCATGAAGGTAGGTATAAGTGTGAATGTGTACATAATAGAAGTGTGAATTAATTGATTTTATATAATAATTAATATTGAATTATGATCATTGAGAAGGGATCAAAAATTAAGGAAAATTATTTAAATTATGGTAACTCACATTGGTTTAGTATTTGATTATGTTTTGGAGAATTACTTTGATGTTCACTTGTACTGGTCCCCTAGATATAAGTGTAGGGGAATTTATAGAGCTGAAATTTTTGATACATTTTATATGATTTTAATTGATTTTATCCCCATACATTTTCATTATGATCATATTTTATTATATTAATTTTTAGGATTATTTTTTCGATTAAATTTGAAATTTAAAAAATCATTACTTTTAAGTTTTTTAATTATTTCGTAAATATTTCATCATTCCATTCTTCAAGTTTTATAATTATGTGAATTATTTAAAAAAATTAAAACATAAATAAGGTAGTTTATAAAGTTTAGGTCATAGGATTATTTTAATTATTTCTCATATAATTTTTTTACTTTGTCTAAATTTAATCTTGTATGAGAGTTTAGTCTACCTCACATGATTTTTTTTTCTTCTCATGTGATAATAATTTTTTTAAATTTGGATCTCATATGATATTTTATGAGGCCTATAAAATAATTTTGAATCACATAGAATAATTTATTTTATAAAATAAATACCTTTAATAAAAATAAAATTTTCAAATATATGTTCTCCAACATATATAAAAACATGTCATTATATAATATTTTTAACTCATGGGATTAATTTAAAATTCATGGGATTCAATATATCGAAGTTTCATCCACATGAAATTCATAAGAAAGTTATATTACATGCCCCTGTTATTTTTCAAGATATTTATTTAGGGTTTGACAATATAAAAACGTCTTTCCAATCATCATAGATAATTAAAAGAGAATATATGGCTGAGAAATATGGAGGATGAGGCGTGATGGAGGATTGGTTATTTTAATTTTGTGATCTATTTTCACTATCTGTTTACCCCGTATTCTCTATGATCCCATTAATAGAGGTTTAAATCTATAATTATTGGGTAATTGAAGAAGATCCCCAATTTTAATGATTGGGTCTCAATTTTTATCAAATTAAAACTCCCTTTTCTATTGAACGATTTTTTTACAATGGTGATCAATTAACTTAATGTGATTTTATTTAGGGTTTTGGTGTTATTAATTATATAAAACATTTATTGAATTTATCTTGAATCTATAAACAAATAAAACATATATCAATTATTAAGAATGGGTTGCAAGGTGTGTCTCGAGTTATAGCCGAAACATAATTGTAAGTAGTGAGTCATTTCTGGATTTCTAAGGGAAACAAATCCTTGATTGAGGTTAACCTTGGTAATTTAGAAGTAATTTATAATTTCAATACACACATGTGTGGTCCCTATTATGAGATGAATCCCTGGGTTATTGGAAACTAGATCAATGAGACTTTTATTTATCATTCAACTAGATGATAGATTAAATCTACTTTTTAGACTATGATGACACTGTAAAATGAATCCTGACCTTGGCCCCATCACATGCATCATCAATATATTTTCAACCCTTTATTACTAATTTCTTTTAATTTTACATTAATTTTTATTATCAACTTAAATTGGAAAATATTAATTTTAAATATAATAATTTTAATGTTCTTCAATATTCATAAATTCCATTTTGAGTACATGTTACAATTTAAAATTATTTTAAATCATGATTTTAAATTTAATTTAATGTTCACTATTACATGATACATTTTTAGATACATTTTTAATCACCCACTACTCTTGATTTGAATTTTATTTTCATTTTCATATTTCTTATTTCATTGGGAATTTATCATTCTTCTGGAGAACTTGATGACTCAAATTGGAAGACCGCCAAAATGGGCCTTTAGGCCAAAAAATTCTTAGTGATAAATACTCAACCCCAACCCAATTATCTATATTCTAAATCCATTTCATATCTTCAATTAAGCTAAAATTTTATTTAGTGATAGACTAAATTATTAGAAACATTTCATTAGATATCTACCATAGATAATTATGAGTTTTGAAGGGTGTTCTAGGAGGCACAAGTCGAATATGAAATTCTGGGCTTGATTTGGTTTCCTGTAATAACATCCCACCATTTTGATCATATCCCTGAAAAATAAAATCTAACTGGGTTAAAATTTTATAGGATTTTAGGGTAAATTTTGGCCTTCAATTTATTATTCTATGTCCAACTATAATTAATCCATATGGAATCCCATTTGTTCACCTATGTTGGGTGGATGCAATTTGTCTCCCATTTTGGTTCAAGGGTGGAAAAGTCTATATTTCATAAACGTTCCACTATCCTAGGCCTACCATAAGCATGTGGGAATAATTAAAATATTGTGTTCTCCTCCCACAACATCCAAAAATTTTATTTTGAGGATTTTTTCTGATGTAGTTAGAGAAAGTTTTGTTTATTTTTCTTTCAATGTTATCCTTTCATGTTTTCATTGTCATGTTTCTATTTCACATGTATGTTGTTCTAATTCACTTGGTTTCTTAATAATACATCTTCTTATTCTCATTTTTTTATTATTTTTTCTAACACATTAATATTTTTTCATTATGGTTTGAATTTACTTACATAGTGGAGAGGGAAATCATTCAAACAATAGGGGAGTGTTCAATATTTTATTTTTTTTCCTTCTCAAATCCATCCCTTATGAGTATATTTCCACTACTACAAAACTAGGTTTATCTAGTGCTAGAGTTTTAACAACTCTTGCTAAAAACACAGTTAAAATACCAATTTCTCAGTGCTAGAAAAAACATTTTTAAAGGGAGTCTTTAACAAAAAAAATTGCAATGTTAAATGGGGTATTTAACAGTGCTAAAATTGCTGTTAAAGGGGGCCCTATATCATTTCTTGTAAAAAACATTGATAAATCCCCCACCCCTTTATCAGTGCTGGTAAATATTTTTGATAAAACAAGAATTTATTTGTTCTTAAAAAAAATAATTAATAGAGTGGGTATTTATCAGTGCTTTTCTACTAGCACGGATAAAGTGTATATTTCAAAAAAAATAACTCATTAACGGACACCCCTAGAAGAATTTATGGACATTTAGAGGACTTATAGTGATTTTTTGGCCTTAATATAGGTGATCTTGGGTTCATGTGATCCACGAAGGCATAAATCTTATTGAAACACCCGATTAGATATGTGGTAGGGGAAAATAAACACATATTCAGATGTTATATCCAATTTAATGTTTTTTGAATGTGAAAAACCCTTAAACCCATAAAACCCCTAAAAACCCAAAAAGAATCATAAATTTTGATTTGTGAGCCTTTTTTATCTCCATAATTAGTCAAATAGATGCTTCTGAAAAAAGATAATACCATTTTAGATTTAAATAATGTGATAATCAAAGAAATAAAATACATTACAATTTCAAAAAACTCATAAATCTAACTCAAACTTCAAACAACCATAACTTTTAATTCATGTGTCTATTTGGGATTCAACCAAAATCAAATCAAAGTCTACAACGAGTTCTTTGTGATAGATATTCTAGGACTATGGTGAAAGATATCTTTCTTATTTTTTATCCATCAAAAGGCTCATAAGTCCCCCAAAACTACAGTTTTAGTCGTCGACTATAGTTTCTTAAAATTTAGATGGCTATAACATCTGATCCAGGTGATTATTTATCTTTTACAACATATAATACCAAAAATTATTTCGTGAGATTCGATTTTACAAGTTGTGGAGTTGAAACTGACTCTCGGATTAGAAGTTATGGTCATTTTAGGGTTTAGGGGGTTAGTATTTTTAGAGTTTCTTAATGTTTTTATGTTTATAAGGGTTTTTAGAGTTAATATCCATTTTAAAAAATATAAATCAATAAGAATATATTTAAATATATATATATATATATAAACATATATATATATATATAAACCTATATATAAATATATACACAAAAAATATATCAAAATATTTAATATTATATAGATATATTATAAAATATAAAAACAAATAGTATAGGGGAGTGGGAAGGAATTGTTGTATAAGATGAAGGTCCCATGCTCAAAACTCGATGGAGGTTGGGGTGCGTGCTAAAGCACTGATAAATGGTGGGGGAAGTTCTGATAAAGTTGGTGGGTAATGAGCTAATAAAGAGTGGGGGAGATGATAAGGGGTGAAAAATTTATACCATTTATTAGTGGAGCCTTTATCGGTGATTTTTTAGCACTAATAAAGGTCCCCTTTATCAGCACTTTTTTAGCACTGAGAATGGGTTCCTTTATCAGCACTTTTTATGAGTAATGTTAAAGCTAACCCTTTAACATAACTTACAATATTAGAACTTCTATAGCACTAATAAATCACTTTTACTAGCACTATTAAAGGCCCGATTTTTAGTATTGTTCCCACTTCCACTGATATATTTGAATCAAAAAAATAATAAACCTATTGTGGGTTGATTATAGGGATTTTCATGGGATTTAATTAATTTTTTTTCAAATATTCTTAAATTAGTTCACTAATTTATGAGTTCAATTCAATGACTTATTTTCTTTTTCATCTTCACCAAATCTAAGGATGAAATATTTTGATTTCTAGTATTATCTAATTTTTCAAAGTTCTCATTAATGTGATCTTATAAGGTAATTCGTGATTAGACTTGGAATTTGGTCGGGATTAAATTGTAGAATATTTTTTGGGAATTATTTAATTGATTTGAAAATTCTAGAACTAGTGAGATGAAATTCCTAATGAAATAAATTACATCCATTCTAGTCCTAGTAAACACCCTAAGAACATCCCATCTTCTTTTATTGTTTTATTTAAAAATCATAAGTTGTTTTTTTATTCAATTCAAATCATTCTCTTATGTACTTTATTATTCTCATATTCAAATTCCAATAAACCCTAAAGTTTTCCACATCATAACTAAAATACCTTAAAAACTGGGTGTCTCAAGTTTACATCATTGGTCCCTATTGGATTCATCTCGTACTTCTACTAGAAATACCACTTCTACAAAGAAGGTAAATTGGGATTGACCAAATTTTGGTTCTTTTTTTTAGGACCCATGTAATTAATCTCAACACTAATTCTATTATCACCCCACTTCTCTATTCTCACCCTCGGTTTCACACATTTTGAAGGACATTTTGAACAAATACAAAATAGGGAACCCCTCCCTTATTTGACTATCATGCACCATTTTTGATTTAAAATGACAATCCTATATTATATAGGTGGTATAATCAACAAATTATTCAACCAAAATGTTCAAAATCCTATGATTCATAAAACATTCTAACCAGGATTGGGTTTCAATACCAAATATCCAATTTGAGCATCTATTCATGCAATTATAAAAATATATTTATGATCTCAAAATAGACTATTTGGATCAACCCCTTGTCTATCTCGATCCAAAACCATTACATGAGAAGTTATTTTAGAAAATATAGATTGTTAATTATAAGGTTTCAACCATGATATAAGAACTAAAACAAATTGAAATTTTAATAGAAACTATTCCCACTCAAGTTGTCCCTTATCATTAATAGAAAAAATATTGTTACACACAAACCTATCAAGAATAACTCATAATTGTATCTGTTTTCATGAGTACTGAGAATAACGAAAACCCTAATGTAATTATTCCCAAAACATTATAGGATTTTAAATCAGTGGAAAACATTGTTGAAACAATGTGAGAATCTATGAAATTATAGAAGGCTAATTAGGTGATTTGAGTAGGGAATGTTGAATGTCAACCTGAAGAACATGAGGGAACTATTAATGAATGATGAAATTAGGTAGAAAGTTATTTTCTATATTCAAATGAGGAAAATCTATTTTCATGGATTTAATATTCTTAATATACACCCATTTATTGTTTTTTTATCCAATGATCATTGAACCATGAAGATAAATCACAAAATTTGAGTCTATACCCATTCCTGACAATCATATGTCTATTTGGGGGGTGAATAATCTATTCAAAAGGAACCAATTATATTTATAATTTTTTAAAATGATGTTGATTTTGATTTAAAGTCTCAGCATGTGTCAGAAAGTGTTAGCTAACACGTGCTAAAATTAAATGTCAATCCTTTCTCAACCAAGTATTCCATTATTGGAGATAAAAAAACATTCAATTTTAATTTCACCTTCTCTCAAATATAATGATACGAAAATTCTTTCTGATTTACTAATAAGGATTAAAAATTAAACTGGATATATCCTTTTGATATTCATGGGCTTAGACCATTCACTTAGACCTATATTATTTTTGTTAAATAAATATAAAAACCTTTCTATCAACCCCAATATATACTCAATCATGATATAATGTAAGTGGTGAACAATATAATTCCTAATATTATAAAAGTTGGTACTGGGAATGATGGGGAACCCAAATCAATCTAATGACATTAAACAAGGTTATTTTTGGGAGTGAACCATATATTTACCTTTAAATTGAGTCAAGGTATAGAGTTTCTAAATAAAGAGGTATGTTTATTTTTTTCCATTTTATTAATTTTTTTAGTAAGTGGAAACTGAAGGGGTTTCCATTTTATTCTTATTGAGTTAGATCGTAAGATATATGGACTAGTCAGGTTTTTATTTTTTTAGGAATCACACATTTATTCCATGCATACAAACAAAAATTTTCATCATTGATAAGTCTTCAGTGAGTAAAATGGAGATCAAGGGAATAAATTGGAGTATGATCTTTAACTTTAACCACAAGGTGACTTAATTCCATTATTATCATTTTAAAATTTCATTTTGAAACTAGTCTCCTCTACCTATAAATTTTCATTAAATATTGGGTATAATGTTATTCTATGTTGGGGGTGAAATGAAGGAAAAAATATATGTATCAAAGAAAATTTTATCTGTATAAATCAAAAAACATTAACCTTTAACATGATAATACAGATTGAAAACATTTAACCTAAATAAAAAATAATTTTCCATTCCTTGATTATGATTTTAATCCATGTTTAAGTTCATGATCATATATTTTGGAAAATATGGTTGTCTAATGTGATTTTTCACCATTTATATTTTCATCAATTTAAAACAAAAAATCCCAACACACATCCATTGGATTGTTGGGTATTAGATTTAGTTCTCAGGGTACCATAATAAATATCCTAGGTTTGCTGATCATTTTAATTTAACATGATTATTTATAAAAAACAAAAAAAGTAAAAAACAATAATAAATTTTTGTGTAAAGAAATGAAATAAAATAATTAGTTTATTTTTACAATTAGGAATCATGATTTCATTATTTTATCATCCATATTTGTTCATTTTATCTCTTTTTTTTAAATTTTAATTTATTATAGATTGAGTTAACTCGAGATGATACCTGAGTATGTGAGATTCTATGGGTTTTATAAGGTCATTTATCCTCGAGTAACCAATAAATTATCACTACATGGGATGAATTAATTGAGTTAAATTTAAATTACTCTGGAAAAATTGATAAAATAAAACAAAAAATTAACCCCTAGGTCTATATTGATACACAACACATCATTATGCTTAATTGAAATTAGATGATATGTGGTGATAAATTTTGACAACAGAATTGTCTTGGGATTATGATATGCTTATAAACCTATATTCAGTTTAATTATTTTAATGGGTTTCAAAAATTTTTGATATGATTTATTTTTTGGAGCATTGTACGTTAATTTTTTTTTAAAAGGCAATTCAATTTTCACTTTATTAGATTAAATTTTTCTAGGGAATAAAAAACTCAAGTTGGGGGGTTTGATTAGCTGTTAAAAGAGGATAATATTCGTTTTATATATTTTAATAATCATTCGTTTAATTATTAATTAAATCCCATTTTATTTCACTATATAACTTGAACATTATTTCAAATCAGGATTGCAATTCTTTCTTAAAGACCATTATTACATGTTATGTTTTGAGACACATTGTAATCTCCCTAACACTCTTGATTTTGATTTTAATTTTAATCATAATATTTCCCATTATACTGATAATTTTTCACTCTTCTAATGTTGATGAAGAATAAAATTGGAAGACCTCCAAAATGGGCTTTTATGCCAATAAATTTTGGATGAAGAAAAATTGACCACAATCCAATTATCTATATGTTTCATCCATTTCACACCTCCAATGAAACTAAAATTTGATATTAAGATATATGATATAGTTAGAAAAAAATTATTTTATAGTGGCCAATGATATTTATGAATTTTTAATGTATTTTCATGTAGCTGATGTTGATGATGTATTTTGAGGCCATATTATAAAGCCCAGAATAACCGCCTGTTATTTTGATTACATATCGGAAACAAAAAATACAACATGAATAAAATTTTAACATATGTTAGGGGAGATCAAGGGACTAAAATTATTTTTCTATGTTTTTACAAATTTAACCATCTAGAAGATAATTTAGGTTCCTATATTGGGTGGATTCATGATGGATCTCATTTCAGACCAATGGTGGAAAAGTCCACATTGCACAAACATTCCACCACCCTAGGTCTTATATAATCAAGTTATAAGAGTTGTAATATTTTAAGATATAACAACGGATTCTAAAATTTCTATTTAATAAAATATTGGTGAATGATTTAGAGGAGGTTTTTTTTCTTTTTATTTTAATGTTCTGATGCCTCTGTATTTTTAACATTTTTCCTGCACATGTAAGTTGTTTTAATTCAGTTAGTTACTTAATAAATCATTTTATTCTTATCATTTTCAATTATTATTATAAAATATTTTCATATATTCCTTAATTTGTTAATTAATTCACACATAGAAGATATAAATCCTCCACAAAATGGTTGATTATTGGTTATTTCATTGTTATTCTCTACTTTATTCTCGTCCTCTTGAGTCTACTTCCAACTTCTAATGAGAGGTTTTAATAAATGGAAGAATGACCCTATTGTCAGTGATTATAGGGAGTTGAATGAGGATATATTTTATGTTATTTTATGTTATAATATTATAAAATTATTTCATTATTTTTAGAGTTCCATTCAATGACTTATTTTCTTCTTCAACGTCGTCGATTTTAATAATGACATATTTTTAGTGCTAGTATGATCCAAATCCTCAGAGTGATCATTAATGTGATCCTCTCTGTAAATTGGTGATTATATTTTGAATTTTTTATGGATTAAATTGATTAATTTTTTTTTGGTAATTTCCTTATTCCATGTAAACTTATTGAGCTAGTGGGATGAAATTTCTAAAGAAAACTATTACATGAATTATAGTCATAGTAACCACATAGGATCATATAATCTTCTTTTATGGTTTTATTTCAAAATTATAAGGTGTTTTATTTTAATATTCAAATAATTATCTTAACTAATTTTTTATTATCATATCAAAATTCAAATAAACCCCAATCTTGGCCACTTTATATCCAAAATCCTTTACAAATTTGAGTGTATCAAGGTTACTTATTTGGTCCTTATGGATTCCACCCCAACCTGTACAACAAAACCACTTCTACCAGTAGGTTAGATTTGGATGAGACATAATATCAACCATGAACACCCCCTTTATCCTCTAATTTTATATGAATACCGTGATTGTTTTACAATCCCCTCTAAACACAGCCTAGGTTAACCTCTATAATGCATTCTAACTCCGGAAACAATTTCTTTTAACAAAACCAATAACAGGTTCATGTTAAAAATATGGCACTAAATAGAAAATATATATCATTTTTTATTTAAACTATAATTATTTTAATGATTCATAATGTTCTAATTATTTCCTCAAAAGGCCAAGAACATATCCTTACAACTTATATAGTACATAATGATGTAATTCATTGAAATTTATAACTCTTACTATGATTTTATTGGAATATACTAATTATTATAAGATCATTATTGAAATAGGGTCAAGTTAATTACCTTAAATACATTATATATACCATAGTGGACACATAAGAAATCCTATATATCCATTCTAAATCATCATAAGGATTCTAAAACTTCTTAATATTCATTCCATGCAATCAAGTGATGTACCTTTCTTTCCCTATATTAAAACACTTTAAAACAATTTCAATATATGTGTTTTGAATAAATATAGGAAACCTATTTTATTTATCTATATAGATATTTATACCCCTTATGTAGGATTCTTCACACATGTTTTTCAATTATAAGTACATTCCTCACCACACTTTTACTTAATGAAAAGTCAGTACATCGTCTTCGATAACCAATATTTCATTAACATACAATTCCAAAAATACCAGAAAAGTCCCACTAAACTACTTATATACACAAGATTCACATATATTCTTGATGAAACTAATCATATTTATTGCATCATGAAACTACACATTCTAACGTTAAGAATAAACTTTAAAACCTTAAAATACTCATTTGGTACTTTAAAACCATTAGGATGTATCACATACACATCCTTCACAAAATTCACATTACGTAAGTGGTTTTTAAATACATTTGATATAATGATATAATATATAAATAAATATTAGAATAGTTTTTTTATCATTACTAGATAAAAATAGTCTACATAATCAATACCATAATTTTTTTTCGTAACCTTTATTTACCAAATGATCTTTATAGGTACACACTTTAGCATCCATACTATTTCCTAATAAAAACCCTCTTTAACCCAAAAGGTATCACCCATTCAAGTGAATATACCAATTTTGAAATATTGTCTATTCTTATAGATTTCATATCAAATCTCATTGCCTCTAACCATTATGAAAAATTATAATTATTATTAGCTTCTTTTTTTAAAAAAGTGGATGTCCATTTACCAAGTTTTTTAGTTTATTTTTATTACTGATTCATGTATACATAGAGTTATTCATGATGTTTTATTAAAATAATTTTGTAATTAATTTTGTATGTAGAATTTTTATGGTAATTTTCTTAGATTATGTAACATAAAATAAGATTATATAAGTTCTTTACTATAATGAGTTCCGTGAGATACTATGACCATAATAATAAACATATTTTATATGGTCTATAAAAAAATTATTATTGGGAAAAAAAGTTATTTTTGATTATAATGTATTAACGGATCATTAGAATTGATACTTTTTCTCATGATATTTTAACTATGTGTTAATAAATAGGGAAGATATTGAGTAATAGCCTTCCAATAAAAACACTAAATTTTACTGGTGTAATTGGATGTGCCTATCAATAATCTTGTGTATTTGTCTCTTG
This sequence comes from Viscum album, assembly GCA_963277665.1. Lineage (NCBI taxonomy): Eukaryota > Viridiplantae > Streptophyta > Magnoliopsida > Santalales > Viscaceae > Viscum > Viscum album. Next base: position 455,980,498 of record OY728141.1, on the reverse strand, counting down.
AAATGGGACAATTTTCAATGTGTACGATTTGATTGTTTACTTTGATACAATACTGAAACCATGAAATTTTTTTATGGAGAGGTAGCTTCTGTCAAGTGTGTCATTGGTGGTATGGAATTGTATTAAGAGGAAAGATAAGATTTTTCACATCTGATTTGACAAAGAGAAACCTCGAGTAAAGTTAAACGTTATGGTTATACCTTTACTAAATCTATATCGATGGAAGAAGTTATTTGTGTCTAGTATAGTCATTCAACTAATAAATAAGTCAAGAAAGTATGTTGACACATGTTTTGGGTCATGATTTATCAGATATCACTAGAAAAAGATATTACATTACAATGTGTATTTTTATATAAGGGGTTTTCATTTCTCTGACTAATCCTTATCTCCATAAGGGCCTTGATACACTAATAAAAAATCACTCATGGTCTATGAGTAACACTATTATTTAGATAACGCCTCATATGGTAGCTCATTAGGCCTATTAAAAATTCTAACCAATTCTAATGATTTGGTGTTAATAATATGGTGGACCCATAACTTGGTCAAGAAATGTTATAATTTGTAACAATGTCAAAGGAAAAAATAAATTCACTATTATTTAAATTTAAAATTATTGGATTTTATTTTACATACTCATAGTATTCACAAGATGTTAAGTTAATAAAATGAAAATAATCACCAATGAATATTTAATATGTATGGTTCATTAAGTATTTGTTATAGAAATGAGTTGAGTTTATGAATCATATTTTTTCAATATATTTTTTATTTAAAATTTTTGTGACAAAATATTTATAATGTTTTTGACAGGGGTTCTCAGTCATAGGTATTGTTCAGATTTATTTGGAAGTTTAAACTCAATTAGTGGCTAAAGTAAAATTTCTTTGAGTTTAAACTCAACTATATAAGCTCAAGAGAGTACTATATTTGATTTATTGTTTATTCCATGAACTTGAGAGCTCCTATCACATTTCCCTCACATATTAGAGAGTTAAGGAGTCATTCTAGTAATCCAGGTCTGATTTATTCATCCTAGATCAAAGTACAAACATAGTGTAAATCATTGGCATGTTAAAGTTTTCATCAATTCTGTATTCTAGAAAAAAATCAGTGATCATTTAACCAATAAACTTTTTATAACACCCCAAGCCTGCTCTACAATACTCGGTGATAAAAACACGTTGTGTATTTTTTTTAAATTATAATAATAAATTAAACATCGAATTACACAATAGAAGACCTTTTCTGTTCTATTTTATAGAGTATTAGAAGCAACCTTATATTTATTAGAGTAAAAAATGGGTAAAATAAAATATTGTGTGTGATAACATCGAAAGTGATGCCATCCAACTAACATTCGTGACACATGTGAAAAAATATATTTGAAATCATAGGTTGAGAAATTAAATATTCTAAATATGGGGTATTAAGACATTTAATAATATATATTAAATAATCTCTCTAAAATAAATATACATACATGAAATATAATTTCAAAACATGTAATTTCTAATTAAATATATTTAGAAAACCTTACTACTTCAAAAAAATTATAGTTGAGAAGACACTAGGAATTCGCCTTTGAAAATATTTATTTTCTTGTGGATTATTCATTGATACTTGGCAGTCCAAAATTAAAAGCAACAACATATTTCCACTAGGCATAACTCATTCAAAACATAGTTCTCATAATTCTTAAGGGTTCCTCCTTGTATCATTACAATTATCATACCAATTTCATTTTCGAAAAAAGTTTCTTCGGAACTGACTTTCTCAGTTCTAACCCAAAACATTTCCAAAACACTTACTTAGAATTATTTTATTTCTTGAGAATAATTTTTATTATAAAATAAAATAAATTTTATATTAAAAGGGGTTTCTAAAACCATTTATAGAATCTCATTCTTGTATTAGCTATTTATATTTTAAAAACATAATTGCATGAAATTAAATTTATATATTAACATATATATCAAAATTTTATATATATTTATAATATTAATATTATAACACTCATGATCATAAAACAAATGCATATTTATCTAAATCTATAAAAAATATAAATACCTCTTGGAAAAATTGAATTAGTGTGTGCATAATGATTGGAATGTCACGCATGAGCTAGATGATGGCCATACCTACTCATGCAAGATATGTTTGGAGCTGCAGATGCATGTTCGCACAAACAATAATAACTTTTTTTATTTAAATGATAAGATTCATCACATGAAAATGTGTAAACATGGTGAATTACAAAGTTTAAACTTACATAGATCTTTGAACACAATTCTGATGGGTTTTAAATACAACTTATAAGTTCTAAATAAATTTGAAAGATTAACTACATTTAAGTTGTTCATATTTATATGAATACATATATATATATATATATATATATCTGTGTCTGTGTAAATATAACATATATATATACACACATATGTATCTGGTTTGAAAACATGAAACTCATGCAGCATTATATTTTAGAAAATAATATTTGAAAACAAATACCCTCTTATATGAAGTTACATCAAAATTTGTTGATGTACATGTGTATATTCGCATGTATAAACACACACACACACACACACACATATATATATATATATATACATCACAATTTATCACCAATTTGAAAAATAAGACTTCCCATATTCGCATAAGTTTTAAAAATAAGGTTTAGGATATATGATACCCTTAACATATATATATATATATTAAAAATATTAAGCTATATATGCATATATACACATATATATTAAAATATCTGTGTAAAGATCATCAAATCTAAATTCTTATAAGGATATGATTTTAGAAAACCGAGCCATAAAATCAAGAAAATTTTTCATATCTGTGATTTGAATTAAAAAATATGATCTAACATAATTATATATATATATGTATATGTAGTTTATTAAAAAATTAAATAATAAAAAATAAATATAAACCTTACCTGACTTAAATTGAAGAGGGAAATGGGTAAAAAAGGGAGATCTTGACATAGAGCAAATTTGGTACCAATTTGGTGCGTGGAGTGGGGTTCGGGTCTTCCATCCCTGGAGGAGGGGTTTTCTATGAGACCATTTATAAAAAAAATTCTAAAGTGTCATAAGCTTCTTAGAGAAGCTTAATAATTTTTATTATTTGAATTTAAAATAATCTAAATAAATATTTTCTTATTATATATATCCATATATTATATTATATTTATCTTTGGTTTTTTCCTTACCACGAGTGTCCCTATTTACAAACATATCTAGTTTAGTCAAATTTAATCATTGTTATTAAATTTATATAATATTATATTATCAAGGTGAGGATTCTAAATCATGATTCTCTCTTGTCATGTCTCACACCACTTACATTATATTATTATTATTTTATTTTTGGTGTGTGAGTCACCCTTCAATCACGGAAGTAATCATTGCACTTTATTTATTTGTATATCATGAATGTTTTGTTTTTAATTATATTCGTATTTATTTATCATTATGTTTTATCAAAATATATCCACATTATTTTTATTTAAAAAAACATTTTTCTTTTTAACATATAATGGTTTTGTCATTTTTTTTCTAAACCTTCATATAAATTCGTTTATATATATTTATATATATCATTTCAGCATATAAAATGAAACATGCGATGTTTTATGTATATATAAAACAAAATAATCATACAGTGTTTATATATATAAGACATTTAACATGCATCACTTTAAAATGAAACACATAGCATTTTATTTATTTGTTCATAAATTATTATACATATATATAACATGCATCATTTTATTTTAACATATATATATATATATAAATTTGTTGTTAATATAAATAATTAAAATCAAAGTTTAAAAAAAACATATATAAAAGGGCATTTTTTTTAATCAAATAATTATATATTATATATATTGTAATTAAATAAAACACACACATGCATATATATATACATTAAAATGATAATAATTATATATATTTATAAAACATATAACTTATGTTTTAAAGTCGTGTATATTTTTAAAACCTTTCTCATTTTTCATCCTTTATTTTATAATTTTGATTTCATTTTTTTAATAAATATATCTAATCACATGTAATGTCCTTTAATTTCCATGTTAATTTTTTTAAAAATTAAATGCAATTATTTCGAGACTGCACACTTTGACGGCACATGATTTCGAGGTCTAGAGTGCCCGAAATGTATTTTTGAACTTATTTTAATGTACATTCAGTAAGCGTGTGAGTGAGTTTTTCAAAATATTGAACTGCTTCTCAGATCAAAATTCCAAGGGTACCATTAAACTCGGATGGCTGAGATTCTCTTGAAAGGACTTAACTTCTACTGGAAAGGGTTTGATGGGAAAGTTAATTTTTGGGGATTTTCTAAAAAATAATAAAATAACTTTAATTTTCATTTCTTTTGCACCGTTGAGCAGTGGACGGTGACGTTGTGGTGTAGAGACAATGCAACAATGAGGTGAAATTATGGAAGCCTCTTAATGAATCGTTATGAAAGCATAACAATGAATCATCGTAGTGTAGCAGAAACGTTGTGATGTGTTTATTTTTATTAATAAAATGCATTGGATAGTGGAGAATCAAATTGTGACGATTATTTGGCGACCCTCTAATGAACTTCTTCTCCAAACGATGAATGAAAAATGCTGATGAACAACAAATGATGATGAACGTCGAACATATTCAACGCACCTCGAAGAATGGAGTCTAAAGAAATGAACGATATCTATGTATTGAATCCTTGATTACGTAACGTTGCGGTAATGAATGTCAAAGAAGTAGGGGATTAATTTGTGCAAGTTCATCCTCATTCTAAATCTAGAAACGATGAACGCGAATCAACCCATGAAGAGGTTGATCCGTGAATCGTGCATTTATGTTGTAGGGTGACTTTTCTTTTGGGATTTATTATCCGGGATTAGTTTATCTCTATTTTGACTGAGAGACAGTCCCCATTCCTCCCCATGATTATAAACATCTAACGTGAATGGTGTGGGCCAACATGAACAAGACCCGAGCCCCTCTGCATGTGCATTCTTTGTGAACGGATTTTCCAAATCGATGACAAGGTCATTTTGAGAACATTGTGGTGAAGAGAACGCTCCTTGAAGGTTGTAGGTGTGGGAGGTGTGAAGAACGGACCAATAGAGTGTGTCTAGTGGTTCACTGAGGAATCTTCCAGTGACGGTAGCACATGGCGACGCTGTCCTCGTACCGAATGGCAGGATAACAGGTTTTCAACCATGTTGGTGGTCGGGTGGATTGGCACTCCCATCGGTGCATCGTGGAGGCATTGGGGAGACATGGCACCCACCTGGCACTGCGTGGAGAGACGACCAGTGTCCAGGCCATCCGGGTAGCTAGCGGTTTATGGTCCCTTGACCGTGATAGGAGGGCCTCACGCGTCTGTGAGATAGTCAAGGCCGGACGCAGGAACCGGGCGTGTCTCGGCAGAATGGTGCACTTTTGTCCACCCCTATGGCTAGGCATTGGGTTGTTGGTTAGCACCCCCAACTAGTGGGCTAGACCCGTGGTCCAGGAGGTCATACCTATGCCGACAGGCCAGACTCGCGCCCTTCGGGCCAGGCCGGGTCAAACGAGGCCCATTTTGCATGGACCACTATGAAAGTCAGACTATACCAACCCAAAACTGAATCAGGTTTGGTAGAGTTGGTCAAATTAAACCAGGGTATGTGTGACCCCTGTGCCGAGTTGGTTTGGTCAGTCTGACCATGTCAGACCGGGCCCGGATGCAACCAGCCCTTGTTTACTAAAACTCTCATATTTCTCAAACTGGTTGTTCGATTGATGTGTCTTTAGTGGAATTGGAATCCTTGTGATGAGGCAGTCCTTATGAGATACTCTAAATGAGTTTTGGAGGAAGTTGGTGTATAACCAGGTTGGATCGGACTCGAATCCAATTATTCCTTTTTAAAAAAAAATCTCATATCTTACAGACCAGGTGTTTGTTTGACGCATCGTCTGGTGTGTTGGGACCCTTAATACAAGAAGGTCCTTTGTGGTTACTCTATGTGGGACTTCGTTGTGGTTGAGGTATGACTTATTGCTTGAGGAACGAATCCTCCTGGAATCAAGCGTGCATAGTGTGGGAATCCAGTTGCTGGCTGTAACGTGAAGAATGAAAAGGTATCCTGTGTGGGTCAGCACCTTGAAATCTTGTGTGGGTCAAAACATAGAGATCTTGTGTAGGTCAGCACCTAACGAACATGTGTGGGTCATCACCTATAGTCCCTATGAGGGTCAGCACCTAGCAAGCATGTGTGGATCAGCAGTAGAGCCTCTCAACAGAATAAGATGATCTAGCTCCACGAATAATCATCTTTACTTATGTAATTAATTTATACCTCGTGTGAAATGAGTCTTTTACTTTGTGCTATTTGTTTGAGATCTTTCATTATGGAATTACCAATGTGGTTTTTTCTTTTGTATTTTTTTACTTATTGGGTTTATGAGAGACCTTCGGCGGTCACGAGATCCCATATGAGTATTGTTATACTCACACCTTCATGGGCATGGTCTGCACATGTTGTGTCTTGTGCAGACGAAGGAAAACTTTGAACAGGACTTTGGGGAGCCAGGACAAGGCAGTGCTCAGAGGTGGATCATTAAACATGGTGTGTTGTAGTGACATTCGACAGAGATTTGTACCGACCCTTCATATAGGATCACTAGTAGACAACCTTTGAAGCTTATACATCTTTTTCTATACTTTCCATTTAGTTGGGCTTGTATCCTAGCCCCTTTAGTTTCAAATTACCCAATTTGGTCTAAGTAGTGATAATTTTTGGTGGTTTTACTACTTTCATTATTTTGTGGTATTCTTTATGTAGCTTTCTCTTTAAGTGTGAGTAATGGTTTAAAGGTAATGCCTTATCTTTTTGGGATATGTCATTCCGGTGCTAGTCACCAGCCTATGGCCTATAGAAGGCGGGCTTCAGGTAGTCACGGCACGGGCCCCAGGGGACGGGTCATGATGTAACATTTTTTTCTTAAATATAATTTTCCACTTTTAATAATACAGTTATTATATATATATATATAATTTATAAATTTTATAAAAAGTAATACACATTCAATTATTTATAAATTAAATTAAATTAAAAAATTAATTTCCATAAAAATGTGTTTTCTATTAATTATTTATGTTATTATCATTATTTAATTTATTTAAACATTTAAAATTAAATAGTATTTCATAAAAAATAAAAAATAACTAATTTAATTTCTTAGAGTGTTACATTCTTCCCCCTTATAATAATTGTTCTCTAACAATCCGTTCATTAGACTAAAAAAAGATTCTGAATTTTGTCTTCAAAAGAAACATTAGGATTGCTGAACTCTAAAATCTAATGCTAAGTTAAAATCATCTAATCTCCAATGTTATCTTGACCATTCCTATGATACCAACTGTAACGCCCAAAGCCCGCGCTACCAAACTCGGTCGTAAAGGCACCCTGTTTATTTTTTTATAAAAGGATAATGATAAATTAAACATCATATTTCACAACATATGACCTTTCAAATGTAGGTTCTGGATTATTAGATGCAACCTTACATTTATGATAGAAAATAATGGGTAAAATAAAAATACCACGTGTGCTAACTCCGAAAGCGATGACGTCTAACTAACATTCATGACACATTTGAAAAAATTAATTTGAAAACATTGGGTGAGCAATGAAATATGCATAGCAAGGGGTTGCAAGACTTTTGAAAATATATTTTAAAATTTTTACATAAAAAAATATGCATACTTGAAATATATTTTCAAAAAAAGGAATTTATAAATAAATATATTTTTAAAACCTTACAACATTAAAGTAATAATAATTGAGAAGACACTGGGAATTATCCTTTGAAAATTTTAATTTTCTAGTGGATTACTCTCTGATACATGACAATCCAAAATTGAAAACCATAACATATAGTCACATGGAATAACTCATGCAAAACATAGTTCTCATAATTCTTATGGGTTCCTCCCCATATGATAACAATCATCATACCAGTCCCATTTTCAAAAACACTTTCTATGGAACCGCCTTTCTTAGTTCTAACCCAAGACATTTCCAAAACACTTAGAATTATTTTCTTTCATGAAAATAATTTTTCAAGTAAAATGACATATATTTTATATTAAAATGGTTTTATAAAACCATTTAGAGAATCTCATATTTTTCTTAGTTATTTCTATTTGAAAACAATAATTGCATGACAATACATTTATATGTTAATATATATATCATCCTTGTATATATATTTATAACACGAAAATTATAACACTCATGATCACAAAATAAATGTGTATTTATTGAAAACTCCGATAAATATAAATATCTCTTGGAAGAAAGGAATAAGTGTGTGTATAATGATTGGAATATCACACATGAGCTAGATGATTGTTATTCATATTCATGCAAGACATGTTAGGAGATACAGATGCATATTTTCAAAAAAAAATATTTACTTGTTCCAGGTAAAGTGATAAAATTATCACATGAAAATTTGTAAACAAAGTGAATTAAGGAGTTTAAACTTAAATAGATCTTTAAACACAAGTTTGATGGGTTTTAATTACCACTTATAACTTATAAAAAATGATAAAGAAAAAAAAATACTTGAGGTGTTCATATTTATATGCATATATATATATATGTATTATATAAACATATATATACAACTTTATGTATTTGGTTTGAAAAGATGAATCCCTTGCATCTGTAGGTTTTAGAAACTAATCTTTGAAAAAAACACTTTTATATGTTCTTACACCGAAATGTGTTGATGTATATGTGTATATTCACAAGTATACACACACACAAATATATATATATATTTATATATTTATATATTTATATACAAATATATATATATACATCACCCTTGTATCATCAATTTAAAAATTAATATTTCCCATATTCACATAAATTTTAAAAATAAGGTTTAATACATACAATACCCTTAATATATATATATATATATATTAAAAATATTAAGCTATATATGTTTATATACGCATGTATATATATATATGTAAATCTCTGAATAAGGATCATAAAATTTACACCCTTACAAGGATATGATTTAAAAAAACATTTCCAAAAATTAAAGAAAATTTATCATCCAATGGCCCGGAGGCCTTCAAATTTTTATTATAAAGATAAAGCCCTGTTTTAAGGGAGGAAGGGGGAACCCAGACAAACATCATGATCTTAAGACAATCACACCAGAAGGTCAAAGAGAAATACATAGACTGAGAACATGGTGCTGCCCCTCCCCAGCATTGAACATGATTAAGCTTTCCACCACTACATTGCTTTTCGGCTCGGAAAAGTCCTGTGAAAAAACATAGGCCTAATCCAATGGCTGACGCCATACCCTCTCAACAACTAAATCCAAAAAGCATTGAAAAGGTGAACTGCCAGCTCTAAAAACTCCATGTGTCCTGAACCATGTGGTTGAATCCAGCTGAAACACAATTCCACCATCAGGCTTGCAACCCCTCGTTACAACCACAAAACAATATCTTGAATTGATAGTCATTCTACAAGGATATTGTCAATCTATGAGGATTGGTTTTCATTAAAATAAAAACTCAACAGACATTCAAATATTCTATGACCATTTTCATTTGATATCCTAATCAAGAAAGTCTCCTCTAACCTTTCTTCATTCAAGTGAATGGGAGGATCCTGGGATTTGTCAAAATCAGCAGCCACACTAGGAGGGATAGGCAGATTCACCACACCAGGTTCATCTGCACAGACATCACCATTTCCCAACATATTAGGAATAGAAGCATACATGTATGCCATCTTCTTTTATTTAATTTTTTTACCTGACCTGGTCTCCATTGGTTTTGAAAGGTACAAGTAATCCTAGAACCCTTTTCTCTTCTTCCCTGTCATCAAAAAGCAACCTTCAATTGTTGATTGAACTTCAATGACATTATCTTGGTCTTGAGCCAGTCCCTCCAAGCCTGCAAAGAGGCTACAAGTTTGGATGGACTTTTCGCCCTGACACTGGCCTACGACCCAATGACCCACCATCTCGATAGGGGTATCCTGTAAAGAAATAGGCAGAATAATGCTACCACCCTCGGTTGGCTTCAAATCCATCACCTCAGGATCCATCACGCTGCATGGATCAACTGATATTCCCTCCTGCACCTATAGCACCCGAGGATCAGAAGTCTGTTGTCCCTCCACATCAGCTTAAGTAAACTATTCCATGAAAACCCGACCCTTTCCGCATCTATTAACAACAATAGCCGCCGAAGGAAAAACCTCCTAGGAAAGGGAATTATCTAGTTGAGATACCATCAGACTGATATTCAGGGGTTCAGTACCATGAACCTCCACTGCCTTCCTTGAAACCAGTGGGTCCTGCTCAGGTCTCTTCATGAGGTCCTTATTCATAGGATCCACATCCTTCATGACAGAAGAGGTTCTTGCCTCTTTCAGCAGCGAGATTTCAGAATCCCCCATGTTTCCATCACCCAGGATGGATGCCAAATTTTTATCCTTATTCTTCTTCAAAGTCCCTTGCATTGCAACACGTCTGCACCTAGAAACCATATGCCCTAGATTCCTACAAACCGAGCAAAAGTCCACCCATTTTTCGAATACCACAGCCTATTTGCACCTAAATTCTTCACCAGCAGTAACTCAAACTCACTCCACTAGTGGTTTGGATACATCCACCTCCACACAAATCTGAGGGTTAATCGGGTGGCTAACTGAACAAGTACTACTGTCAGCAAAAAGATAATTCCCTACACTGTTCACTAGCTTTTCAAGGATGGTAGGGTTTTGAAATGGCAGCGGTAATTCAGGGAAGCAAACCCATAAAGCAAGATAAGGAGAATACTTTTTCAAATTAAAATCTTAAGTCCAATAGAAGAGAAATAACCTGTAACCGAGGCATTTGCGTGGAGCAGAGGACAACGCGCGAATCAGGTCATGCTCTGAGGCAAATCGAATCATCTGATGATGCTTGTCAAGAAGTCCAACAATCGCACGGTCTTGTAACCCCCATGATTCAAAAAAAACTGGTTGGAATCATCCACTGAAGGTCGTTGTTGGCTGAAACGAGCCACCACATTGAGATTTAATTGGTCTGAAGGTTCCGTAAATTCCAATTCCGATAATGCCAGATGAGGCGTGCCATCGAGCAAATCTGGAATTTTTGGGCTGATTGTGACAGGAGGAAATTTTGGTCGATCCTCCGGGTTGGATAAAGGAGTGAACGATGCCAGAGGTACCATCTCCCCCATTCCGATATCGGGACGTGGGGAGGCCGACTCCCTCACCATCACGAATTAGTGCAGCTCCTGATGTGTCAAAAGAATATTTATCACATATGTGATTTGAATTAGAAAGATATGATCTAACATAATTATATATATATATATATATATCTGTGTGTGTGTGTGTGTGTGTGTGTTTATTTGAAATGTGAATAATCAAAAATAAATAGAACCCTTACTTGAAATAAATTGAATACGGCATTGGATAAACAATGGAGAGCTTGGTAGAGAGGAAATTCGATAGTAATTGGGTGCGCAAAGTGGGGTTCGGGTCATCCATCCATAGAGAGGGGTTTTCTATGACCCCCTTTATAAAAAATCCCAAGTGCCATAAGGTTATAAGAGAAGGGTAACTATTTGTATTATTTCATTTAAAAAAACTAAATAAAGATGTACTTATTATATCTATCCATATATTATATTATATTAATCTTATTTTCCTTCCCATGGGTTCCCCTATTTACAAACATATCTAATTTAGTCAAAGTTAGTCATTATTATTTTATTTATATAATATAATATTATCCAGGTGAGGATTCTCAGTCCTGATTATCTCTTGTCATGTGTCACACCACTTACATTATATTATTATTATTTTATTTTTGATGTGTGATTCACTTTTCAATCAATAAAGCAATCATTATTATTTATTTATTTTTATCTTACCGTCTCCTTTTGGCCATTCCATGATTGTTTTGTTTTTAATTATATTTATATTTATTTATCCTTTTGTTTTATCAAAACATATAAAAATTATTATTATTTAAAAAAACATGATGTTTTTTATACATATAATGGTTTGGTCATTTTTTTCTAAATCTTTATATAAATTAATTAATTTATATATATATATATATATATATCATTTTATAATATAAAATTAAACATGCGGCGTTATATATATATATAACAAAACAATCATGCAGCATTTATATATATAAAACATGAAACATTTAATGTTTTAAAATGAAACATGTAACATTTTTTTATTCATTTATAAATTCATGTATATATATATAACATGCAGCGTTTTATTTCAGCATATATATCTATATATTCTTTTTTAATATAAATAATTAAAATCACAATTTATTAAAAACATATATATAAGTGTATTTTTTAATCAAATAATTATATATTATAATAATTTTAATTAAATAAAACATATATATATATATTATAATAATTATATACATTTATAAAATATATAATTTATATATTGATTTCATGTATATTTTTAAAACCATTCACATTTTTAATCCTTTATATTATAATATTGAAATAATTTTTTAATTAATTAATCTAATCACTTGTAATGTACCGTAATTTCTTTGTAATTTTTTTAAATTATATGAAAATATTTTGAGACTACACCCTTTTATGGCACGTGATTCAGAGACCCGGAGTGCTCACAATGTATTTTTGAACTTATTTTAATGTACGTTTAATAAATGTATGAGCAAGATTTTCTGACTTTTGAACTGGTGCTTGGATCAAAAGTATGAGGGTAACATTGATCTCGGAATGCTGATATTTTCATATAAAGAACTTAACTTCGACCGAAAAAGTTTGGATGGAAAAGTTAATTTTTTGGACTTTTCAGAAAAATAATAAAATATCTTTTAAATTTTTTTCCATTATTGAGCGGCGGACGACAATGTTGCAGTGCAGAAAAGCAGAAATGATGTGGTTCAATTAAGGAAGTCCCTTAATGGCTTGTTGGGCAAGCGTAACTACTATGCTATTTCATAAATGAAATAGTGCAGTGACGCAATGTCGCAATGATAACAGAAACATTGTGACGTGTTTCTTTTTATTAAATGAACACACTAGACAGTGGAGAATTATACTGTGAGGATTCTCTAAAGAACCCATGTTGAACAACCTCTGTAACGCCCCGACCCCAGTTACCCAGAGTCGGGGCATTATTACATAACATTGGCATGATCACAAGGAAATCATATCCCGAAAGACTGATTGGATTAGTATTATTGGAAACAAGATTCAAACATAGGTTCAACTTTACAAATTGAAAAGAAATACGACAGTAATTTATTCTATTAGAAACATCCAAGCCTCCTAGATTTTTCCTACAAGTCACTCATAACTAACCTCTTCATATCCTGGGAAAATGAAACATAAGAAAGGGGTGAGCTCAAACGCTCAGTAAGGGTAACCAATACAACGGAAGATAACATAGATATTAGGCATGGTTAATAATTGAAAACACATGCCTTTACAAATAATAAACATGAACACTTTTATGGTAGGAATATGAGCTGAGTAAATAATTCCATAATAAAACATATTCAGTGGTATTCTACTAGTCAAATAACCACATGAACCATCAATATTATTTTCATAATGAGGGAATGTATAATGCCAGATATTCTGAACCATTTGGTTAAGACCTCAGGCAAGACATCTAAAATGAATAAGGCCTCGGCCAAAACCATAAATCAAATTTGGAAAGGCCTTGAAAAATTTCACATCTAGTTGTCTCATGAGACCTACCGATGCATCGACGAGCTATAGCGGGCTCCACCCATCACGTACTAAGTCCAATACATTCCTCATATGAAAAGGATGAAATATAATATAAACATTCATATAAAAACTAGCATATGAATTGTCAATACTTTAACCCTAAACCATGAATGGTATAAAAATTACACATCCATAGTCAAACATATCACAAAACCTTCAATACAATATGGAAGATTTCTATCATAATGAATCTACTTCAAACAAGTATAAAATCCATCAAAGGATGTGGACATAGATGAAATGAAAACTATTTGAGAGAAATATCTCTTTATATTTTTGAAATCATTTAAAGTTACATAATAATAAAAGAAAACATTTCTTTTGAAAATATTATTATAATCTTGTAAGGGAAGCTTTGATGATGTTATAACAGCGTAGAATAATTGCACTCACCGTATAAGTTAAAAAAGATATTCTTACCTTAATTTTGTCGAAATGGTCGTAAAGTACCCTGTTTGGAAAATGACTGAAAGATTCCATTAAAAACATATAAGTTCAAATAATGATATAAATGAATTTAACCCAACATCTAATAAATATTAAAAAAAATTGAAATACATTTTTAAGAAACATAGATGTGGATGATAAATATATCCAAGTAGATACTTACGTAAAAATAACCTCGGATAATAAAGATATTGTAGAATTAACCCTTACCTTGTACTTTTCCTTGGTTGACGGTAGGTTAACCTCATGTATAATGGTGTAATAATTTTAATTAAACAATTAAAGAACCATATAAATTTATATGATATCATATATGATCTTCCAATATTTATTTGTTAATGATATTTTAGTAGTATCATCCTTTCGAGTGTTAACTGATTTGTTTTTATTTATATGTTTTATTAAATAAGACGTGTTTGTTATGGATAGGATGTATTAGATTCATATACATAATGATATTATGTTCTTATAAATTATTTTTAATCAAAAAATAAAAATTATTCTTGAATTGTTATGATGGGGAATGAATCTCATCGTGTTCGTGAAGACGGTAATCTGTACGTACGCACGAGCAACAATATCATTATTTTTATATTAAAGTCATATATAATTGGATCATATATCATATGTAAATAATATTTATAATGTTATATTTATTATTTACATCAATTACACTACATTATTATACCCATCCAAATAATAATGTATTGAATAACAACTACACCACAATGTGGAGACGATAAGTTGTATGTAGGGACATATGGTGACATGTCATTCAAAGGATGGATAGAATAATTAATATGGTTGCACCATATTTATAATAACATCACAGTATATAGAAGATACTATATTTATTATTTTAGAATGGAAACAACAAGGAAAGAATAAGTGGAAGAAGAAAAAACTTGGAAGAGGTGATGAAATATTTACCTCTTCTTTGAGTTCTTCCTTTTGATTTGATCAAAAGGGCTCCATAAGTTGGATTTCTGACTAAATTAAGGCCTCTAAGATGAAGGGAGGATAGTTTGGAGGATATATGGGTAGGTCTTGTCCAAGAAAAATGGCTTTGAATGTGTGAATTTGAGAGAAGGGGAAATGCCCTTTAATAAGAGGGGTGAGGAGCACCTTATGAAAATATTGAAATATTATTTTATATTAAAAACATTTTCCATTTAAAATGGCTCAAAAATAAATTATTTAAAGGATAAGGTGGGTATGGGTCTAAAAACACTCAACCAATTGGTTTTAGATAGGTTTCAGTCACTATATTAACCTTATATTTTAGATTTATCTCTTAGTTAAATAGTTTGACATTTACCACGTCTCATTGTATTTTTATATTATATGGTTAATAAACATACTATAAAATTCCAAGATAACATCACGGGTTTAATTAATGACATATATAATATTATTTAAAAATTTTCTAAGAACATTATATTATTAGGAATAGAATATCAATTAATAATATAATATTTTTTTGAAAACTATTTTATGTCAATTTTGACACTATTTTCTATTTTATTTTTTTAAAATTCATAAGAGAATTATCACTTCGAAAATAATTTTTTAATCAACCCTAACATGTCATATTAGTCTATAAAATTAGTGTAATTCATAAAAATTCTCAAATTAAATTTATTTGGATATTTATAATGTTAATTATTTTAATATTTCGTTAATAAGGTAATTACTGCATCATCATTGTGTCATAAATAAATTAAATTATTTAATGTCTAAAAATTATAAATAAAATACCATTATGTAGGAAATCCTTTTTTATTCATAATTAATATTTATAGTCTAATTTATCTTATTTGTATCCCTATATTAAAAATGGTTTAGTTATTGAACTTGGAATTTAACACTTTTAACTCTTCTTTGAATTAAATAATAATAAATGACCTAATCTAATCCAAGTGAACCAAGGAGGTTCATATTTTATTAATAAGGTTTATTTTGGTAGAATTATACTTATCCAATAGAATTAGGACATGTGTTAGGGTAATAATAATATAATTTGTACCCTTAATTACCCTATTTACTTTTAACCATGGTAAATAAAAGTAAAAAGTTACTACTCCCCAAATATTATTTGGATCATATTGAATAATATTTTAATTACTAATATAAACTGTGTCTCTTAGATTTTTGAAATTCAAATCACAGAAATTGTAAAAATAAGTTTTATACAAATTTTGAAATGCTCTTAGGAGGTGGGTAAAAAATGGTAAAAAGTTCGATAAAATTATATATATATAAAGTCATTATAAAAGGACTCCAAATGAATTAAATTGAACTTATATAGGTATTATGGATCTATTTTGACCTAAAATGTATTTAAACAAAATAAATAATCATTTAAATCAAAAGTTGGCTTTAAACAATAACTCAGTGTTTTCACTATTTATCAAAATTTAAAAGTTTTCAGAAAAATAGAAAAAATTCACCCTATGATAATTTCGATATTACGAAACCAAAAATGAATTCCATTTTAAATGATAAAATTTATAAAATTTCAAAAAGTGGAATTACTGTTTATAACGTCTAGTTTGATTGGTTGTGGTGTGTTTGAACTCGAAGTTGCGTACAACACAAGGTACAATATTATTCAAAGGGAAACGTATCGTGGAAGCTTGGGGTGTTACATTATTCCCTCCTTAAAATCATTTCATCCTCAAAATTTCTAGAATATTTCTGCATAAAAAGATTTAGGTAGTTCTTTAATATATGTTCCTTAGGTTCCCACATTTTCTCTTCCATTTCATGCTTTCTCCATATAACTTTTACCAAACGAGTCGTATGGTTTTTCAACACTTGCTCTCGTGTATCAAGAATCTTGACAGAATTTTTATAATAAGACAGATTGGGTTCTAGTTCTAATTCCTCGTATGTGAGAAAATGCATTGGGTCAGGCATGTATTTTCTCAATAGTGATATGTGGAACACATCATGAACCTTGGAGAGACTTGGCGGAATTTCCAAATGGTAAGCTATAGTCCAAATTCATTATAGAATTTCGAAAGGTCCTATTTACCTGGGACTTAATTTACCCTTCTTACTGAATCATATAACTCCCATCCATGGAGATAATTTCAAGAAAACATGATTTTCTACCTGAAATTCGAAATCCTTACTTCGATTATCGGTGTAGCTCTTCTCCCTACATTGATCTTCTTTGATGTGGGTTTGGATAACCTTCACCTTCTCCATCATTTCCTCAACATGTTCTTGGCCTACAAGTTTTTTTCCACCAACATCATCTCAACAAGTTAGTGTATGACATCTCTTTCCATATAACGCTTCATATGATTCCATCTGAATACTTTAATGGAAGCTATTATTATAGGATAATTATAACATAGGTAAATATTGATCCCACATACCTTGAAATTCTAGTGAGAAAGATTTCAACATGTCTTCTATGGTTTTAATAGTCCATTCTGATTTTCCATCAGTTTGAGGGTGGTAGGCAGTGCTCAAATGAAGTTCAGTATCCAGGGATTTCTGAAGACTTTTCTAGAATCTTGATGTAAAACGGGTATCACGATCCAAAAAAACAATAGGGGCAATCCAATAAGTCTTACAACTTCATTAATATATAGTCTTTCTAGACGTTCAAGTGGTAAATCTTCACTTATAGCAAGAAAATGTGCTGACTTGGTAAGATGATCAACAATGAACCATATTACATCATTCCTGCTTGGAGTCTTTATTAGTCCCATGACAAAGTCCATCATAATATTATCCCATTTCCACTCATGTATTAGAAGAGGTTACATGACTCTTCTAGGCTGTTTCCTTCCAGCTTTCGCTTGTAAACAAACCATACATCGTGAAAAAAAATCAGAAATCTACCTCTTCATGTTGTCCAACCAAAAATGTTCCTTAAAATATCTACACATCTTAGTACTACCAGGGTGTATAGAGAAATTGGATCTATGATAATCATCCAACAATTCCATTTTTAGATCAGGTATGTTAGGAACACAAAGTCTCTTCCCAAATTTCAAAATTCCAGCTTCATATTTGAAGTCACTCAATCTCCCATCATCCACAACATTAATTTTCTTCTGAAAATCCTCATCACTATCCTGAGAACTTTAAATCCTTACTATTAAATATGTTTTGGCAACCATTTGAAAAAGTAATGATGTTTCACCTTCCATGATTATTCCCATATCCATTTTCACTAGATCCATGAAAATTGGATCCCTTTCAAATCTCATCTTGTTCAAAACTCCATGATCCTTTCTACTCAAAGCATCTCCCACCTTATTTTTCTTCACTGAGTGGATGTGTAGTGTGAAATCATAATCCTTAAGTAGTTCAAGACATCTCCTTTTCCTCATGTTGAGTTCTTTTTGTGAGAAAATATGCTTCAAACTCTTGTGATCATTATAAATCTCGCATTTTTCACCATAGAGATAGTGTCTCCAAATATTCAAAGAAAATATTACTGCTACTAACTCAATATCATGAGTAGGATAGTTTTTCTCAAGAATTTTTATTTGCCGTGATGGATAAGAAATAACTCTATCATTCTGCATAAGGGCACCACCAAGTCTTTTCTTTGAGGCACACTATAAATAACAAACCTATCATTACCCAATGGTAGAGTCATGATATGAGAATTGACTAATATTCTCTTCAGTTCTTCAAAACATTCTTCACACTCTTTTTTCCAAACAAATTTAACCCATTTATGTGTGATCTTGGTTAATGGGTTAGCCAATCAGGAAAAATTCTGGATAAAACGTTGATAATAACCTGCTAAACCAATAAAACTGTGTACCTCAATTATACTTGTTAGTGTTGGTCATTCTTAGATTTCCTTTGTCTTATAAGGTTGAACATATATTCCATCATTATAAATAATATGGCCAAGAAAATAAATCTTTTAAAACCAAAATTCACACCTATTAAACTTCTTTTATAATTCTTTTCTTCAAAGAGTTTTTAGAATGGTGTGCAAGTAATTTTCATGATCTACATAGATTTTGGAGTTACCGGGATATCATCAATAAATACCACTACAAAGTCATCAAGATATTCCTTTAAAACTTTGTTCATTGGATCCATAAAAACAAAGGGTGAATTAGTCAGCCCAAAAGGCATTACTGTAAACTTGTAATGCCCATACCTGGTTCAAAATCCTGTTTTTAGAATGTCTTCCTTTTTCACACACAACTGATAATATCCAGATCAACGGTCAATCTTTGAAAAATATTGAGCTCTATGAATTTGGTTTAATAAATCATCAATGCAAGGTAGGGGATACTTGTTCTTTATTGTTATAGAATTAATCTCA
Organism: Viscum album; assembly: GCA_963277665.1. Lineage (NCBI taxonomy): Eukaryota > Viridiplantae > Streptophyta > Magnoliopsida > Santalales > Viscaceae > Viscum > Viscum album. The sequence goes on along the minus strand of OY728141.1, from coordinate 455,960,844 downwards.
AAGTAGTCAATGAACAACCACATAGATCCATCTTTCTTCTTAACACAAAGAACAAGGGTTCCCCATTGAGAAACACTAGGGAGAATAAATCCCTTAATGTTCAATTCCTCTAGTTGTTTCATTAGTTCCACTAATTCCATAGTGGAAATTCTATAAGGGTTCTTCGATGTGGGCCTTGAACCAAGAATTAAATCAATGAAAACTCAATTTCCCATTCTAGAGGATGTCCAAGTAAATCTTATGGAAACACATAAACATATTCTTGCACAAATAGGTACTTCCTCTATTTGAATATTACATTCCTCCCCCATAGTTATTTCATTCCCTTCCACCCCCATAATTGAATTTAGTTGAGAAATTGGGGGTGGATCTAGATAAGAATCTGGTGGTGACATTTCTTCTCTAAAGATAAGGTATTCCTTATCATCATCTAAAATTTTAACCTCCTTCTTGTTATAATAAATTTTCACATCATGGTCTGAAATCCAATCCATTCTGAGGATTATATCAAATTCAATCATGGGTATGATGATGAGATCAGTGGATAAAAAACATTTCTATGACCTAATGGGAACTGATTCAGAAAACAATATTTCAATGATACTTCCCTTATGAGTTTTGATTGAAAACTCCCTTTTTAAATAATATTGGAAATATCAAATTTTATTAGAAAACTGGGAAGATTTGAAACAATACGATGATCCATAATCAAATAATGCATTGTCTAAACTTGAGGAAACCATTAAATTACCTGCCACCATGTCTTTCAGATCTTCAACCTTAGCAGTAGTGATCGCATAAGCTTGGCCTTGATCCCTTGGCCTTTTCTGAGGTAATTTTCCCTATCACTTAGGAAATTCATTTTCATAATGTCCCATCTCCCTATAATTGTTCCATTAAACATTGAAAGAATCTTTCATTCCCTTACAATCACCAGCAAGATGGTCTTTCTATCCACAATTGTAGAATACTCCTTTTCCTTTTATTCAGGCACCAGGGTTCTTCCTTCCACAATTATCATAGTGTGGAAATTCAATTCCTCCCTTCTTCTCTATTTCCTTATTTCCATTCCCAGAGTGTGCAGAAGATCTCTTCTTCTCTTGATTTTCTTTAATGTTATAATACATAGAGAAATCCATTCCTATCTTGATAGGACATGAGACAATATCTTTCTATGATGAGAAAGATTGTGATACAAATGCTCGATGGAGAAATGGTTTTAACCCATCAAAGAAACAATAAATCTCACATCTTGGATTACATATATAATATGCAGCTTGCCTTGCTAATCTTGTAAATTTGGCCTTATACATTGCAAAAATTCTCATTGTCCTTTTTCCCCAGACTCATAAACTACCTTTCCATATCCGCTCGATGGTCACAAGGAAATTATTTTTCTAATAAATGATCTTTAAACTCCCTCCATTTCATACTGGACACTTCTTCATCTTCCTCTGTGTTTTGAATCAATGACCACCATTGATTAGCATCCCTAGTGAGGCAATAAACTTCCATGACAAATTTTTCCCTTTCACTACTCCCCAAAGAATGAAATATTTTCTCTAAGGAATGTATCCATGTCTCATCCACTAATGGATTTGTACTCCCATTGAATGTTGGTGGTTTTTTCCTCATTAAGCATTCTAACATTGATCCTCCGCATTGTGGATCAGGGTGCTCCATACGGGTAAGGTTATTATTCATAACCCGAGTGAGTTGTCCCAGTATGGTGATAAGCTGATTAGTACTAGTTGCATCACCATCTCCGGTATAATTATCTTGAGTTGGAGGAAAATCCCTACATGGATTAAGTGCATTGATACGGTTTCCATTAATTACACTAGGCTCCATTTCTAAATAATGGCATACACTAGATTAGTTTATGAATCACTATACATAATTCCATACTTATAAAACACTTCACAGTTTATGTATATAATCCATAATAATAAAAATGTTTTATTTGAGGAGGAATATACTCATACATCCTTCAAAATGGTTTGTAATGAAAATGAGAATTATCCTAAGCATATCCCTTGGGAGTGTCGTAACACAGAGTGCAGTAAGGCCCGATTTCATGCACCAGTTCCCATTGGAGTCTAGCTCAAAGCGGTGTTTTTGGGTTTTATAACTAGGAAAATTTGTGCTAGAGCCGCCTCTACCTACTCGTATCCAGACAAGGATGTATTTCTTAGAAAACTCAAAAAATCTCTAAAGTACCAATATTCTAGGATGTTCTCTTATACTACTCAAAGACAATCTTAGGGTAATGTACTCTAATCAGAGTTTATCTAAATCTATTTTCCAAGGTTTGTACTAAACTTCCTCTGATACCAACTGTAATTCCCCCACCCCATTTACCTAGATTCGGTGCATTATTACATAACATTGGCATGATCACAAGGAAATCATGTCCCGAAAGACTGATCAGTTTAGTATTACTAGAAATAAGATTCAAACATAAGTTCAACTTTACAACTTTAAAATAAATACAACACTAATTTATTCCATTAGAAGCATCCAAGAATCCTAGATTATTCATGTAAGTCACTCATATATAACTTATTCATATCTTGGGAAAATGAAACATAAGAAAGGGGTGATCTCAAATGCTCAGTAAGGGTAACCAATACTGTAGAAGATAAAATAAATATTAGGCATGGTGAATAATTGAAAACACATGCCTTTACAAATAAAAAAATGAACTCTTTTATGGAAAGAATATGAGATGAGTAAATAATGCCATAATAAAAAATATTAATTGGTATTATACTAGTCAAATAACCACATGAACTATAAATATTATTTTCATAATGAGGGAATGTATAAATCCAGACATTCTTAAACATTTTTTCAAGGCCTCGGCCAAGATGTCTAAAAATGATTAAGGCCTTGGCCAAAACCATATATCAAATTGGAAAAATCCTCATCCAATTCAATGTCTAGTTGTCTCATGAGACCTACCTCTGCATCGAGGAGCTATAGAAGGCTACACCCATCACTTACTAAGTCCAATACATTCTTCATATGAAAAGGTTGAAATATAACATAAAAATTATTATTAAAACTTGCATATGAAATGTCAATACTTTAACCATAAACCATGAATGGTATAAAAATAATACATCCATAGTAAAACATATCACAAAATCATCCATACAATATGGAAGATTTGTATCATAATTAATTGACTTCAAACAATTATAAAATCCATCAAAGTATGTTGACATAGATGAAAACAAAACTATTTGAGAGAAATATCTATTTCTTTTTTTGAAATCATTTAAAGTTACAAAATTATAAAATAAAACATTTATTTAGAAAATATTATTATAAGATTGCAAGGGAATCATTTACTATGTTATGATGGTGGATAATAACCCCACCCTCTGTATAAGTTAAAAAATACATTCTTACCTTAATTTTGTCAAAAAAGTCGTAAAGTGCCTTGTTTGGAAAACGACTGAAAGATTACTTTCAAAAAATATAAGTTAAAATAAAGTTAGAAATGAATTTAACCCAATTTTTATAAAATATTTAAAATTTTTAAAAATACTTGTTTAATAAAAATGGATGTGGATGATAAAGAGGTCCCAGTCGATACTTACATAAAAACAACCTCAGATAATAAAGAGATTGTAGAATTAACCCTTACCTTGTACTTTTCCTTGGTCGATGGTAGGTTAACCTCTTGTATTATGGTGAAATAATTGTTATTAAATTATAAAATAACCATATACATTAATATGATATCATATATCATCGTTCAATATTGATTTTTTAATGATATTTTTGTAGTATCATCGTTTCAGGTGTTAACTCATTCATTTTCCTTTATATTTTTTATTACATAAGATGTGTTTGTTATGGATATGATGTATTTGATTCATATCCATAATTATATTGAGTTCTTAAACATTATTTTTATTCAAAAAAGAAAATTATCTTGAATAAATACGAAGGGGAATGAATCTCATCCTGTTTGTGGAGACAGTAATTTGTACGTACGCATGTGCAAAAATATCATTCATTTGGTATTAAAATCGAATATAATTGGATGGAATATCATATATACAGAATCATTATCATGTTATATTTATTATTTAAATCAATTATACAAAATTATTATACCCATCCAAATAATAATGTATTGAATAACAACTACACCACGACATGGAGACGGAAAGTCGTACGTTCGCACGTATGGTGACATGTCATTCAAAGGATGGATAGAATAATGAATATGGTTGTACCATATTTATAGTAACATAATATTATATATAATATACAAGATTTATTATTTTATAATGTAAACAACAATTAAAGAAGAAGTGGAAGAAGAAAAAACAAGAAAAAGGTGATGAAATGTTTACCTCTTCTTTGGGTTCTTCCTTTTGATCTGATCAAAAGGGATCCTTAGGTTGGATTTATAACTAAATTAAGGAATATAAAATGAATTGAAAACAGTTTATAGGATATTTGTTTAGGGATTGTCTGATCCAAATGGCTTTGAAGTTGTAAATTTGAGAGAAGGGGAAGTTCCCTTTTATAAGAGGGGTGAGGGGAACCTTAAGAAAAGATTGAAATATTATTTTATAATAAAATAATTTTAGGATTCTAATGGCTCCAAAATAAATTATTTAAAATATAATATTGGCATGGTTTTAAACCCTATTAAATAATTGGTTTTATATAGATTTGGGTGACTATATTAACCTTATCTTGTTTATTTAACTCTTAGTTAAATAGTTTGACATTTACCATGTCTTTTTGTATTTTTATATTATATGGTTAATAAAATTACTATAAACTTCCAAGAGAAACTCAAGTGATTCATGAAATAAATATATAATATTATTTAATATTTTTGGATGAGAAATAGATTTTTAGGAATATTATATCAATAAATAATATAATATTTGTTTTAAAAACTCTATTATGTCAATTTTAACACTATTTGTTATTTTATTTTTGTTAAATTCATCACAGCATTATTACATTAAAAAAAATTAATTTAATAAACTCTAACATGTCATATTAACCTATAAAATTAGTGTAATTCATATAATGTCTCAAATTACATTTATTCAGATATTTATAATATCAATTTATTTTATTATTTCATAAATAATGTAATTACTACATCATCATTGTGCCATAAATAAATTAAATAATATAATATCTAAAAAAATAAATAAAATACCATTATGTAGGAAATATTTTTATCTTTTTAATTACTATTTATAGTCTAATTTATCTTATGTGTAACCCTATATTAAACATATTTTAGTTATTAAACTTTGAATGTAACGCTTTTAACACTTCTTTGAATTAAATAATAATAAATGTGTTAATCTAATCCAAGAGGACCAATGAGGTTCATATTTTATTCCTAAGGTTGTTTTTGGTCGAATTATACTTATCAAATAGATTTACGACATGTTTTAGGGTAATAATAATATCATTTGTACCCTTAATTACCCTATTTACTTTTAATCGTGGTAGATTAAAGTAAAAAGTTACGACTCACAAAAAGTTATACTAATCTTATTGAACCAAATTTTACTTATTGATATCAAATGTGTCTCTAGGATTTCTGAAATTAAACTCACAAAAGTGGTAAAATTATATTTTATAAAAATTTGGAAGTGCTCCTAGGATGTGGGTAAAATACGGTAAAAAGTCCAATAAAATTTTATATATCGAAACTCACTATAAAATTACTCCAATGAATTATATTGAAATTATATTGGTATTATGTATCTATTTTGACATAAAATAATTTTAAATAAAATAAATAATTATTTAAATAAAAAGTCGATTTTAAACAATAACTCGGTGTTTTTCACTATTCATCAAAAATTGAAAGTTTTCAGAAAAATAAAAAAACTTCACCCTAAAATAATTTCAATATTCTGAATACAAAAATGAAGTCCATTTTGAAAGATAAAATTTATAAAATTTCAAAAATAGGGTATTACTATTCATAATAGCTATTTTTATTGGTTGTGGTGTGTTTGAACTTGAAGTTGCATACAACACAAGCTACTGTATTATTCAAAGGAAAACATACCGTGAAAGCTTGGGGTGTTACATCCTCTCCAAGGCAGAACAAAAAACACTGAAGAACGTCCACCCTCTTTGATTCACCTAGAAGAATGGAGTCAGAAGCGAAGAACGATGTCAACGTCTTGAAACCTCGAGGACGTAACAATGTGGTAACAAAATTCAAATAAGTAAAGCTTTTAATTTGAGAAAGTTCTTCCCTGTTCTTATTCTAGAAAAGACAAACATTGATCAACCCATGAACAGGTTGATCTGCAAATTCTGTGTTTATTCAAGAGGGTGAGTTTTCTTTTAGGAGTTATTGTCAAGGATTAGTTTATATCTAGTTTCATTGTGCCATAATCCCCAATCCTCCTCACGATTATTAACTTCTAACGCAAATGGTGCAGGTCGACATTAACAATGCCTGAGACACTCTGCATGTCCGCTCTTTGTGAATAGATTTTATGAATCGATGACAAGGAAGGTTTGCGACATTCACGGTGAAGAGGACGCTCCTTAGAGGTCATAGGAACAGGCATTGTGAAGAACAAACCACCAGGGGGAATTCGGTGGTCCACCGAAGAATTTATCGATGGGGTGTCAGTGTCAGCGATGCGGTGGCATGTAGCGGCGCAGGCCGTGTGCCAGACGATGGGACAACTGGCCACTGACCATGCCAGTGGACGAGTGGAGCAGCGCGCCCGTCGGCGCACCGCGATGGCAGCGGGGAGCTGCAATGCCCACCTGACCCCTCATCGAGGGATGACCCACATCGATGTCTTCTGAGCGGCTGGATAGTTGCGGTCCCTCAACTACGGAAAGAGGGCGTCACCCGTCTGTGGGCAGTTGAGGCCGGACACAACAGTCGGTTGTGTCCCAACTGGATAGCACACCCCCGGCCACCCATACGGCCAAGCATTGGGCTGGCGGGCCGCGCCCCAAGCCACTGGGCTGGATTGGAGGCCCAGCAAGCCGGACCTTCATGGATAGGGAAGATTCGCACCCTTCAGGCTTGGTCGGGTCATGCAAGGTCCATTGGGCATGGCCCACTGGACGGGGCGGACCGAACCAACACAAACCCAAACGGGGCTAGGTCAAGTTGGTCGAATTAAAATGGGGTATGTGGGACCCATGAGTCGGGTTGGTTAGGTCGGACTGGGCCCAGATGCAACCAACCCATGTTTACTAAAATGCCTGTATATCTCAAACTTGTTGTTTGTTTGACCCGCTGTTAGTGATTTTGGGAACCTTGTGACGAGGCAGTCCTTCTTAGATACTCTACATGATTTTTAGTGTAAATTGGCGTATGTATGGGTGGGATCGAACTCAAATCCAACCAGACCCTTTTTACAAAAATATCCATATCTTACAAACCAGATGTCTATTCGATGTGTTGTCTGTTGCGTTGGGACCCTTAAGAAGAAATGATCCTTTTGGGTTACTCTATGTGGGACTTCATGGTGGTTGAGGTATCACCAATGTATTATGGAGAAGATCCTACCAAAATCATGTGTGCTAAGTGTAGGAATCCAATAGCTGGTTCTGACGTAAAGAATTAATAGCGATCATGTGTGGGTTAGCACCTAGTGATCTTGTGTGGGTCAGCACCTAGTGATCTTGTGTGGGTCTACACTTAGTAACCCTTTGTGGATCAGCATTAGATCCTCTCAGCATAATAATAAGATCTAGCTCTATTAGTAACCATATTTACTTCTATAATTAAGTTATACATGGTGTGATATGATTCTTTTACTTTGTGCTATGTGTTTGAGATCTTACTTGGTGGTATTACCTATGTGGTATTTCCTTTTAGGTGTTTTATTATATAGATTACTGAGAGACCATTGGAATTATCGGGGTCCCAACTAAGTATTTTTATACTCACCGTTTCACGGGCTTCACCCGCACTTATTGTGTCTTGTGAAGATGACAGAAAGCTTTGACTGGGTCTTTGGAGAGCCCGGACTAGATGGTGCTTGGAGGTGAATCAATAGATGCGGTGTGCTGTAGTGACACCTGAAAGAGATCTTTACATACCTTTATGGTTGGATCCTTGGAGGACAACCATTGGATCTTGTAATTCTTTTTTTGAACATTCCTTTCAATTGAGCTTGTATCCTGACCCCTATACTTTCAGTTTACACACATTACTCTTAGTAGTGATACTTTGTGGTGGTTGTACTAAATTCATTCCTTTTTGGTTTTCATTGTGTGGTATGTTCTATCTGTGTGTGTAAAAGTTTAAAGGCAATGTCATCCCTTTATGGGATATTTTTCTTTCCAGTTCTAGTCACCAACCCCTGGCCAATGGAAGGCAGTCTTGGGTTAGTCACGGTGCATGCCCTGGGGGACTGGTCATGACAAAGTGGTATCAGAGGCGTGGTGAATTCTACTAGGAGAACTAAGAGTCTGTATTTTCAATGGGGGGGAAAGGGTAAAGTGTCTTGAGTTTAAATTTCAATGCAACGAGTCCAGTGTTGGTGTGGAAGCCAACGTATCAATACACTCGGACCCTGAATTCTATTTTCCAACTCGGTACACAAAAACACTAGTGGCATGTGTTTTGGAAATTTTTATCTCTTGATCTCTTTTAAGTTAGCTCACCAGATATAACTTGTTGATTGTGTCACATCTGTTTCTCTACAGTATGCCTCCGTGTAGATAGCCAACTAGGATTATATTGAGAGATCATGCCGATGGTCTATTGAGAAATGAGGCGTTGGTGTAGGGACCACTTACAGCGATAGCACCTTTTGGTGGTGCACCAACAACACCACCACCTAGAGAGTAATAGTTGCAACTATCCCCACCAGCAAACAGTGCATGTTGACTGAGCATGCTGCATGAGTTACAAAGACAGAGGCCTCCAATGTTTTGAGGTGAGAAAGATCCTTAGGATGCTGAGGATTGGCTGGAGGTAGTTACTTGGGTTTTTTCACCTGGTATGGACACATATAGACCAGATGGTGTCTCTATCCACTAGCCTTTTTCAAGGAACAATAGGGAGATAGTGGAGAATGATTCCCTATACATATGAGGAGGTGAACCTTATCTCTTTGGACATTGAGAGCCTCTTTATGGTGGAGTTCATACCACTGACACAACACTGAGTGTGTATTCAGGAGTTACTGCACCTACAGCATGGCAGCCTGACTGTGGCCCAGTACTCAGCAAGGTTTACCAACCTCTCCTGCTATACCACAGACATGATACAAGGCCCTTTATTCAGGTCCCAATCCTTTGAGCTGGGGATCTGATTGATGATTCAAGTGTCGATGATTTTTTATAGCATCCCGACATAGGCTGGAGTGATAGAAAAATCCATACTAGTGGAGAGATTCCTAGCCAAGAAAGCAATGAATGTGAGAGACACCACTAGATGAATTGTTATTGAGTCATCTGCAGCAAGCAGTATGAAGATGAAGTAGAGGCACAAATGGTCCAGAACATTAGGAGGACGAACCCATGACGCAGGGTTAGAGGTGTGATGATTACAAGGTAGATGAGTTAATATGGGGTCTAAAGTTTGTTAATCTTGTGGCAGATAGGGGCACATGGCTTGTGACTGTCTGACTCTCCACACGGATGAACAGTAGGAGGTCGAGGGACCACTAAGACAGTGATAGACGTTCAAGAAAGGAGGTATGTAGGGAGAAAAATGTGGCATGGGAGTAGGCTGAGTGACAGGCAGTGGACAAAGATTCAAGGTACTACCATCAACACCCCCAGGAGGTCCACCACAAGCTCCAGGAGTAGTTGACAGGGGTGGGGCCAGCTTCAGGTGATAGAGGCCTATAACCAAAAAGCTCTATTGATGATTAGAAATATGATATGTGTTTACTCCACCTTAGCTGTAGTTCTTATAGACACAGGTTCCAGTCACTCTTTCCTTACCATGGACCTCGTTCGAGGCTCGAAGTTTCCGATGGAGTTGTTGGATCGATCCTTAAGATTAATGACTCATACAGGAGGGGATTCGATGATTAAAATCTGGTGTTGGAAGTGTGAGCTCACTGTAGGTGGGGACAACTTAGGATGGGATCTCCTAGTAGTAGCATCGAGGCCTTATGATGTCATCTTGTGTATGGACTAGTTATCCACATTCCATGCTTAGATCGAATGTTTTTGGTGAAAAGTGTGATGTGTCCACAAGTATAGGACTAGGTTTTACTTCACTAGCGATAATGGAACCATTGCAGTACAATAGGGACTTTCTCGGAGGAGATTACAGCTGATCACTCACCTATTGGCTAGCCTCACCCTCAGTGGGGTGCATGAGAGGAGTCTGATTTTTCTTATAGTGGTGGATGAGTATGAGGATGTATTTCTAGAATATTTCACTAGACTACCTCCCCACATAGAGGTAGAATTATGAAATGACATGTACCCAGGGATGACACTGATATCGACACCTGTATATCAAATGGCCCCCGCGAAGCTTTGGGAGATGAGGGTACAACTAGAGGAATTATAGAGGAAGTGGTTTGTGAGGCCCAATGAGTCTCTATGGGCATCCCTGGTGTTGTATTCCAATAAAGAAGATCGAATATTGAGGCTATGTGTGTAATTTTAGTTCCTAAACTAGGTGACCATATAGAACACATATCAATTGTCAAGGATTGATGACCTCTTCGATCAGATGAAGGGAGCAAGTTCATTCTCGAAGATCGACCTCGGATCAAGCTATCATCTTCTTCGGGTGCTGGATGAACACATACCTAAGACATTCTTTAAATAATGGTATGGCCACTATGATTTTTTGGAGATGCCTTTCGGCATGACCAATGTCCTATCAGGGTTCATGGGACTCATGAACAAGATCTTCTAGCCTTACCTCAATTGTTTTTTGGCAGTCTTCATTGATGAAATCTTGGTGTAATTAGTGTCAGAAGAGGATCATGCTACACACCTATAGATAATCCTAAACACACTTCGATAGCACCACCTTTATGGTAAGATCACAAAGTGACAGTTCTAGATTCAGGTGGTCAACTTTCTGGGACACGTCATCTCAGAGGTTGGAGTTGCAATGGATCCAGCAATGATAGAGGCAGTGCTTACTTTGGATCCACCAAGGAGTGTGACCAAGGTGCAGGGTTTCCTAGGGTTGGCTAGGTACTACTAGAGGGTCGTACTCAAATTTTCAAAATTAGATGCACCATTTTCAGCTTTGATGATGAAGGGAAAACCCATCATATGAACAGATAAATGCTATCAGATCTTCCAGCAGCTTAGTTAAAGCATGACCAGCACTCCCATATTAAGGTTTTCATAGGATGGAATTGACTACGTAGTATATTTTGATTCCTGAGAGACCATTCTAGGTTATTTCCTAATTCAAGATAGAGCATTTATCACATATGTCTCAAAGTAGTTGAGGCAGAATGAACAGAACTATGTGACCCATGACCTGGAGTTAGCAGCAGTGTTCTTTTCCTTGAAGATATGGCAACACTACTTTATGGGTTAATGCTTTACTATCTACTCCGACCATAAGAGTCTCAGGGATATATTCTCACAGAAGGACCTGAAATTGAGACAACAATGATGGATGGAGTTACTTTAGGACTATGAATTTGAGATAGTCTATACTCTTGTGAAGGGGAATGTGGTGGTAGGCACATTGAGCATGAGTTCTACTTTACAGCTATTGAGTGAGGTGACAAAGCAGCTAGCCGTGATGCAGATATCCTTCATGGATAGTGATGGAGCAGCTTACATGTAGTCTATGATTGTCACTCCCCATCCCTTACAGTGAGTTAGGGAGGCATAGCTTGTGGATGTTTATTGTGAGGCATGTTGTTCTTAGATATCCTTAGAACACATTCTTGATTGATTTTAGATAGGTGGGGAGAAAATCATCTTTTTCAGAGGATGCACCATCATACCAGTGATGTTGCGAGAGGAGGTGTGAAGGGAATTCCATACATCCCATTTGGTGATACATCCTACTGTGGAAAAGATGTACCAAGCCCTTCGATGTTAGTACTGGTGGATAGGGATGAGGAAAGCGGTGGAAGAGTAAATTTCATGATACCTCACTTTTCAACAAGTGAAATCTGAGCATCAGGTCCCAATAATATTGACACATCCACTTGAGGTACTAGAGTAGATGAAGGAAGTTATATCTTTGGACTTTTTGAAGGGGTTACAACGCACTTCCATGGGCCACAATTCTATCTAGATGATTGTTGACCAACTAAAAAATCAGCTCACTTCCTACCCATCTAGTAGAATGGATCGGTAGAGGTATTGTGATGCCTCTACATCCAGAAGATAGTGATGCTTCATGGGGTACCTTCTATGATCATCTAGAAACATGATTCATGCTTTACATCCCAGTTGTGGAAGGGTTTGTAGGAGGCATTTGGGACTTAGCTACACTGAAGCACAACTTTTCACCCTAGACGGATGGCTAGATGGAGTGGACCATACAGACCATGGAGGACATGCTTAATGCTTGTGTCCTGGATTTTGTTCGTAGTTGGGAGGACCACCTACCACTGGTGAAGTTTTGCATACAAAAATATCTATCACTCTACCATTGGCATGACACCATTTGAGGCCTTGTATAGGTTCCCATGAAGATCACCTCTATGCTAGATATACCCAAGGGAGTCTGCACTCATGGGTATAGAGTTGGTACGGGATACCACTGAGAAGGTGAAGATCATCCAGGAGTGGATGAGGATTGATCAGAGTATGTAGAAGTTGTAGGTTGACAGGAGAAGGAGACCCTTGGAGTTCAAGGAGGGCGACCATATTTTCCTTTGGGACTCTCCCTGGTGGGGGATTGTGAAGATTTTTCTAGGGTGGCAAGCTATCTCCGAGGTTCATCGGACCTTTCCAAATCCTTACTAGAGATTATGAGGTGGTGAACTTCCTAGCTCTTCCCCCACAGATGCACCAGGTGAATGATGTTTTTTGTGTGTCACAATTGAGGAGGTACATGCATAATCCATCGCATGTCAGTGATTGGGGCAAGGTGGACATTAATGATGGGGAGAAGTTTGTGGAGTTCTCGGTGGAGATAGAAGATCGACATGGGTGGGTCCTTCCTGGATGGTGGATTCCTCATGTGTGCATTCGGTGGCAACATGACAACCTCTAGGAGGGTACATGGGAGGGGGAGACTCATATTCATACTCAATACCCCAACTCGTTTGATTAGCCCTCATTTTGGCTTCCAGGGATGTAAATCCCTATGGCTGGGATACCGTAATGTATCGATATTTTCATGTAATTTTTTTAAAATTATATGGAATTATTTCAAAACCGCACAGTTTAACGAATCATGATTTCGAGGCCTAGAGTGCTCGAAATAAATGTTTTAACGTATTTTAATGTATGTTCAATAATCGTGCGAGTGGGTTTTTCTAAATTTTGAACCAGTTCTTGGATTGAAAATATGAGGGTACCATTGAACTCAAAATGCCAGGATTCACCTAGAAAAGACATAACTTTGACTATAAAGGGTCGTATGGAAAAATTAATTTTTGGGAATTTTTAGAAAAATAATAAAAGAACATTAAAAATGTAATTTTTTTTCTTTCACACCATCGTGCAGTGGATGATGATGCAGCAGTGAGGAGACGAGGTGATGATGAGGCACAATTAAGGAAGCCCCTTAATGGTTCGTTATGCATGTGTAATCACTATGAAATTTCATAAATGAAACATCATAATGGCGCAACATCATAGAGTAACAAAAATATTGCGATGGGTTTCTTTTTATTAACTGAATACATTGGAGAGTATAGAATTAAAAATTAAGGATTCTCTGACGAACTTCTGATAATATTACTCTCCAACGAGGAACAAAAAAAGTCGAAGAATGTCAAAAATCTTCGATGCACCTCAAAAAATAGAGTCAGAAATGATTAAAGATGTCAACATCTTGAAACCTAAAGGACATAATGTTGTGGAAATAAATTTCAAAAAATTTGGGGGTTTAATTTGTGTAAGTTCTACCCCGTCCTTATTCTACAAACAAAAGAAATAGATCAACCCACAAATAGGTTTATCCATTAATCGTGTGTTTATGCGGGACTGTGACTTTTCTTTTGGGAGTTATTATCCGAGATTAGTTTATCTCTACAATTATTGAGCCACAATCTCCAAGACTCCCCATGATTATAAAATTCTAATGCGAAGGGCATGATCTGACAAGAACAATTCCTGAGCCCATCTGCATGTGCGCTCTTTGTGAATAGATTTCCTGAAGCGAAGGTAAGGTGGGTTGAGACCTTCATAGTGAAGAGGACACTCCCTATAGGTCGTAGACGTAGGTAGCATGAATAACAGACCACTAAAGCATATCCGGTGGTCCGCCAAATAATATCCCATTGGTGGTGGCCCGCTGCGGCAGTAGGGTGATGCGGTGCCAGCCTAGCACTACATGGAGTGATGACCCGTGTCCAGGTCATCCGGGTGGTTGGTGAGTCGTGGTCCCTCGATGGTGGTAGGGGGTCCGCACTTCCGTGAGTTAGCTTCGGCCATATGAAGAAACCGGTCATATCCCAGCTGGACGGTGCACCCCCAGTTGCCCATGCGGATAGGCTTCGGGCTACTGGGCTGCACCCCTAGCCCGCAGGCCGGACCCGCAACCAAGATGACTGGTCCCATCCCCAGCAGGACTAACCCATGCTAATGGGCCAAAACTGCTCTGATAGGCTGAACCTGTGCCCTTCATGCCAGGCCGGATGAGACTGGGTCATCGGGTGACTCGGCGAGCTGATCCTCGGGCTAAACGTTGTCGGGTCAAGCGAGGCCCATTAGGCTAGGCTCACTGGCCAGGCCAGACCAGACCAACCTAGACCCGAATCAGTTTAGGTTGAGTCGGTTAAATTAAACTAGGGTATGTGGGACACCTAGGCGGGGTTAGTCGAGTCGGTCTGACTGGGTCAGACCGGGCTCAGACGCAACATGCCCCTGTTTACTAACACACCTATATGTCTCAAACTGAGTGTCTGTTTGATGTGGTGTCAGTTTCATTGGGGCCCTTGTGACGAGTTATTACTTTCGAGATACTCTACATGAGTTTTGGAAAATGTTTTAATATTATTGGGTTAGATCGGACTCTAATCCTACTGGGGAATTTTTACAATAATACTCATATCTTACAAACCAGGAGATCATTTGACGCGTTGTCTGTTTGGACAATTAAGAAAAGACAACCCTTTGGTGTTACTCAATGCCGGAATTCATGGTGGTTGAGGTACAACCAATGGATTGAGGAGTGGATCCTCTCGGAATCAAGAGTGCTAAGTGCAGGAATCCAGTGGCTCATTGTGCCATGAAAAATGAATAGTGGTCATGTGTGGGTCAGTATCTAGAGATCCTAAGTGGGTTAGCACCTAGCCATCCTATAGGGATCAGCACCTAGGGATCATGTGTGAGTCATCACCTAGTGAACCTGTCTGGGTCATCACCTAGAGACCCTGTGTGGATTAGTAGTAGAGCCTCTCAACAGAATAAGATGATCTAGCTCTACAAATAACCATCTTTACTTTTGTACTTATGTTATACCTAGTGTGAGATGAGTATTTTACTTTGTGCTATGTGTTTGAGATATTTCATGGTGTTATTGCCTTTGAAGTATTCCCATTGTGGCGTATTCCATTTTGGATTAGTGAAAGACCTTCGGGGTTCTTGTGGTCCATACTGAGTATTGTTATACTCACCTCTTTAAGGGCTTTACTCGCACCTATTGTGTCTTGTGAAGAAGACATAAACCTTTGACTGAGACATTGGGGAGACAAAACAATACAACGCACAGAGGTGGATCAATAGATGTGGTGTTTTGCAGTGACATTTGACAGAGAGTTGTACCTGCCCTTCAGGTAGGATCCTTGGCGGACGACCTCCGGAGCTTGTACTTCTTTTGTTGTACTTTCTTTTCAGTTTGGATTGTAACATCCCCAAATGATAAAGGGTTAAATGACTAAATTATATGACTTATGTCAACAAGGTGCACCTTCCTTTTTGGGAGCCTGTCTGATTAGAACTCTATAGTTAAGCATGCTTGGCCTGGAGTAGTGATCAGGATGGTTGACCTTCTGGGAAGTTTCCCAGGGTGTGTATGAGTGAGGATAAAGCACATTGGAAAGGACATGTGTTGGACTGTGGGGACTTTCATTAGTCAGATGACCCGTTCGGGCATGTGGGTGGACCCTAAGGTGGGCCCCACTTGTCTGCGGGGCAACTGGTGGTACCTGGTGGGCCAGGACCCGACGTCCATGTTAAGGCGGGGTGTCTGTGCTGTCACTGGGACTCGGTTGTCACATGGATTGTATCCTAGCTCCTTTAATTTTAGTTTACACACGTTACTCTCAGTTGTGATACTTCGTGGTGGGTTTACTACATTCTTTCCTTTGTGTTTTTTTAATGTGGTACACACTGTCTTTGTGTGTACACATTTAAAGGAAATGTCTTCCCTTTTTGTGATATGCCTTTCTAGTGCTAGTCACCTGCCCCTGGCCTATGGAAGGAAAGTTTGGGGTAGTCATGACACAAATCCCAAGGAACGGGTTGTGACATTACATTCTTTTAAAAATATAATGTTCCTTTTTTCATAATACAATTATTATATATATATATTTATAATTTATAAATTTTATAAATAATAATATATTTTTAAATATTTATAAAATGTATTAACTTAAAAATAATAATTTTTTTAAAAATGTGTTTTATATTAATTATATTTGTAATTAATATTATTAAATTTATTTAAACATTTAAAAAAATTCATAAAAAATATATAATTACTAATTTAATTTATTAGGGTGTTACATTCTTCCCAAAAAAAAATAATGCCCATTCAATTCACTCGTCAGACTAAAAAAAGATTCTGAATTTTTGTCTTCAGAATTATGAAACACTAGAACTGCTGAACTCTAAACTCTACTACTAAGATTACAACATCTAATCACCAAAGTTTTCTGTACCGTTCCTATAAAACCAATTGTGACACACCATGCACATGCTACCATGCTCAGTTCTAAAAACATGTTTTGTATTTTTTTATAAAAGGATATCAATAAATTAAACATCACATTAAACAACAAAAGAACTTTTCTGGTCTATTTTTTGGAGTATTAGATGCAACCTTAGATTTATTAGAGTAAAACATGGGTAAAATAAAAATATTGTTTGCACTCACTTTGAATGTAATGATTTCCAACTAACATTCGTGACACCTGTGAAAAAGATAACACGAAAACATAGGGTGAGAAATTAAATATGCATAGCAAGGGGTTTTAAGACTTTTTTCTAATATATTTTAAAAAATTTCCATAAAATAAATATACATACTTGAAATAAATTTTCAAAACATGTAATTTCTAAATAAATATATTTTGAAAACCTTACTACTTCAAAATAATTATAGTTGAGAAGACAGGGAATTCCTCGATGAAAATATTAATTTTTTGGTGGATTATTCCCAAATACATGAAAATTCAAAATTAAAAACCATAACATATGGCCACTAGCCATAACTCATGAAGAACATAGTTCTCATAATTCTTATGGGTTACTCCCCATCTCATAACAATAATCATTCTAGTTCCATTTTCGAATATATTTTCTCTAGAAAAACCTTTCTCAGTTATAACTCAAAACATTTCCAAAACAATTTCATAGAATTATTTTCTTTCAAGAAAATAATTTTTCTTGTAATATGACATAAATATTATATTAAAAGGGTTTTTAAAACAATATATAGAATCATATTCTTGTATTATTTATTGATATTTGTAAAACATAATTACATGACAATACATTTATATGATAATATATATATCAACCTCGTATATATATTTATAACAAGAAAATTATAACATTCATGTTCAGAGAATAAATGTGAATTTATTCAAAACTCAGATATATATAAATACCTCTTGGCAGAATGATATAAGTGTGTGCATAATGTTTGGAATGTCACACCTGATCTAGATTATGGTCATACTTATTCATGAAATACATGTTAGGAGATACAAATTCATGTTCGCACAAAAATAAATAACTTCTTCCACATAAAATGATAAGATTTATCACATGAAAATGTGTAAAGATGGTGAATTAAGAAGTTTAAACATACATAGATCTTTAAACAGAAGATTGATGGGTTTTAAATACCACTTATAAGTTCTAAATAAATGAGAAAGAACAACTATACTTTATGTGTTCATATTTATATGCATATATATATATATATGTGTGTGTGTATATATATATATATAATATGTATGTATGTATGTATGTATATATAATATATATATAGACACATCTATGTATGTGGTTTGAAAACATGAAACCCTTGAATTCATAGGTTTTAGAAATTAATCTTTGAAAAAAAATCCTCTTATATGAACATACAACAGAATACGTTTATGTACATGTGTATATTTGCATGTATATACAGACACACACACAGAGATATATATATATATATATTTAGACATATATATACATATATATATATATATACATCACCTTTGTATCACCAATTTTAAAATTAAGACGTCCCATATTCACATATGTTTTAAGAATAAGGTTTAAGAAATTGGATACCCTTAACATATATATATATATATATTAAAAATATTAAGCTATATGTTTGTATATACACATGTATATACACATATATATGAAAATTGCTGCATAAGGATCATAAAATTAACACCCTTACAAGGATATGATTTTAGAAAAGAGATCCATAAAATCAAGAAAATTTATCATTTATGTTATTCGAATTAGAAAGATATGATCTAACATAATTATATATATGTATGTATGTATGTAAATGTATTTCATTGCAATGTAATTAATCAAAAATAAATTGAACCCATACCTGACTTCAATCGAAGAGGGCGGTGGGTAAAAAAGGGAGAGATTGATAGAGAGAAAATTTGGTAGAAATTGAGTGCGCAGAGTGGGTTTTGGGTCTTCCATCCATGGAGGAGGGGTTCTCTATGAGCCCCTTTTATAAAAAAATCCATAGTTTCATAAGATTCTTGGAGAAGGTTAATAATTTGTATTATTTTATTTTAAAAAACTAAATAAAGATGTACTTATTATATCTATCTATATATTATATTATATTTATCTTTTCTTTTTTCTCCTTCCCATGAGATTCCATATTTACAAACTTATCTAATTTAGCCAAAAAATAATCATTATTATTATATTTATATAATATTATATTATCAAGGTGAGGATTCGCAATCACGATTCGTTCTTTTTGTGTCACACCACTTACATTATATTATTATAATTTTATTTTTGGAGTGTAAGTCACCCTTCAATCACGGAAGCAATCATTACTCTATATATTTTTATCTTACCATCTCTTTTGGCCATTCCATGATTGTTTTTTTATTATATTCATATTTATTTATCATTTTTTTATAAAAACATATCAACTTTTTAAAAAAACATGTTGTGTTTTATACATATAATGGTTTGGTCATTTTTTTCCAAAACCATTATATAAATTCGTTTACACACACATATATATATATATATATATAATTTTACCATATAAAATGAAACTTGTGGAATTTTATATATATATAAAACAAAACAACCATGCAGCGTCTATATATATAAAACATGAAACATGCATTGTTTTAAAATGAAACATGCAGTGTTTTATTTATTCGTGTATAAATTCATGTATATATGTATATAAAACATGAAGCATTTTATTATGCATATATATATACATATTCGTTTTTATTATAAATAAATAAAATCACATTTTTTTTAAAACATATATATAATTGCATTTTTTTAATCAAATAATTATATATTATATATTTTTTAGTTAAATATAACATTTTTATATATACATAAAAAAGGACAATAATTATATATTAATAAAACATCATATTTATATTTTGAAGTCATTTTTATATTTAAAACCTTTCAAAATTTTCATCCTTTATTTTATAATTTTGAATTCGTTTTTATTAAATAAATCGAATCACGTTTTTTTTAAATATAATGTTTTTTTCAAAATATATTTATTATATATATTTAAAATTTAAAATTTTTAAAAAATAAATTATATTTTCAAATATTTTTAAAATATATTAACTTAAAAATAATAATTTCTTTAAAAATATGTTTTCTATAAATTATTTTTGTTATTATTATTACTACATTTATTTAAAATTTTTAAATTAAATAAAATGTCATAAACAAAATAAGAAATTACTGAATATATTTCTTGGGGTGTTACATTCTCCCCCATAAGAAAGAATTGCACCCTCACAATTCATCCGTCGGGCTAAAAGATGATTATGAATTCCCGTCATCAGAATTAAGAAAACACTAGGACCGCTAAACATTAAACTCTACCGCTAATATGACAACATCTAACCCTAAATGTTTTCTAGAAATTTCCTATGACACCAACTGTAATACCCCATGCCCGTGATGCCATACTCGATGCTAAAAAAACACTATATTTTTTTATAAATGGATATTGATAGATTAAACATTACATTACACAATAGAGGATATTTTCTAGTATAGGTTCTAGAGGATTAGATGAAACCTTACATTTATCAGAGTAAAACATGGGTAAAATAAAAATAAAGCGTTAAATAACTCTAAATTTGATGGCATCCAACTGACATTCATGTCACCTATGAAAAAAACAATTTGAAAACATTGGGTGAGCAATTAGATATTCTTAGCAAGGGGTTTTAAGACATTTGATAATATATTTTAAAACATTTCCATAAAATAAATATGCATACTTGAAATATATTTTCAAAAAATTCCATTTATAAAGATATATATTTTGAAAACCTAACTATATCCAAATAATTATAGATAAGAAGACACTGGAAATTCTCCATTTAAAATATTAATTTTATGTTGGATTATTCCCTCATACTTGACAGTCCAAAATTAAAAACCATAACATATTTCCACTTCACATAACTCATGTGTAAAATAGTTCTCATAATTCTTATGGTTTCCTCCCCATATCATAAAAATCATCATACCAATTCCATTTTCGACATCGTTTTCTATAGAACCACCTTTCTCTGTTCGAACCAAAAACATTTCTAAAACACTTTCTTAAAATTATTTTCTTTCAAGAAAATAATTTTTCTTGTAACATGAAATAAATTTTATATTAAAATTGTTTTCTAAAACCATTTATAGAATATTATTCTTGTCTTATCTATTTCTATTAGAAAACCATAATTGCATGACAACACATTTATATGTTAATATATATATCATCCTTGTATATATATTTATAAATTGAAAATTATAACACTCATGATCACAAAATAAATGTGTATTTATTAAAAATTCTAAAAAATATAAATGTCTCCTGTAAGAATGGAATAAGTGTGTGCATAATTCTATTAATGACAAACACGAGGTAGATGATGGTCATATCTATTCACGTAAGACATGTTAGGAGTTGCAGATTCATGTTTTCACAAAAAATATGATCTTGTTTCACATAAAATGATAAGATTTATCACATGAAAATGTGTAAACATGGTGAATTATGAAGTTTAAACTTACATAAATATTTTAACACAAGTTT
This sequence comes from Viscum album, assembly GCA_963277665.1. Taxonomy (NCBI): domain Eukaryota; kingdom Viridiplantae; phylum Streptophyta; class Magnoliopsida; order Santalales; family Viscaceae; genus Viscum; species Viscum album. Next base: position 455,939,213 of record OY728141.1, on the reverse strand, counting down.
TATGGGTTTTAAATACATCTTATAAGTTTTAAATAAATGAGAAAGAACAACTATTCTTAAGATGTTCATATTTATATGCAGATATATATATCTGTGTGTGTTTATATATATATATATGTGTGTGTGTGTGTGTGTGCGTGTGTATAATATATATATATATATATACATGTATAAGTATGTGGTTTGAAAACATGAAACCCTTGCATTCGTAGGTTTTGAAAACTAATCTTTGAAATTGAAAACCGTCTTATATGTACTTACACTGAAATGTGTTGATGTACATGTGTATATTCGCATGTACACACACACACACAAACATATTTATTTATAAATATATGTACATATATATATGTATATATACACACATCACCCTTATATCACCAATTTGGAAACTAAGACTTCCCATATTCGAATTAGTTTTCAAAATAAGGTTTAATACATACAATACCCTTAACACACCCACAGATATATATATATATATACATATATATATATATATTAAGCTATATATGTGTATATACACATGTATATACACATATGTATGAAAATCTCCACATAAGGATCATGAAATTTACACCCTTACAATGATAAGATTTTAGAAAATCGATCCATAAAATCAAGAAAATATAACATATATGTGATTTGAATTAGAAATATACGATCTAACATAATTATATATATATGTATGTATATGTATTTCTTTGAAAAGTAGATAATAAAAAATTAATAAAACCCTTACCTGACTTAAATCGAAGAGGGCAGTGGGTAAACAAGGGAGAACTTGAAAGATAGAAAATTCATTTTCAATTGGGTGTGTAGAGTGGGGTTTGGGTCTTCCATCCATGGAAGAGGGGTTCACTATGAGCCCCTTTATAAAAAAAATTCCAAAGTTTCATAAGCTTCCTAGAGAAGCTTAATAATTTGTATTATTTAATTTTTTATAAAAACTAAATAAAGATGTACTTATTATATCTATCCATATATTATATTTTTTGGTCATCATTGAAAACTCAACAGGGGTGAATTGAGTTCCTATATAAATTTCTCTTAAAAATGATACTTAAAAGATTCACCCAATTAAAATTAAAACAGGTAAGTTAATCAAGGTAATAAGATTATATTAGTTTGATTGTTCAAAAATATTCTCAAAAGATTGATTAATTCTCAGTCGCATAAATATGATATATTGAGATACAACTTTTGAAACTAATCTTGTAAGGAAAAAAAATAAAAAATACTATCCAAGATTAATTATCAAAGGAAAATTTAGTTATCTGAAATATAAATTAAAATAGAAAAAGACTAAATAGAAACACACATCAGATAGAACAAGTGGTTTAGTCTCAAACTAAGACCTAATCCACTCCACTTGGTGGTCACCTGCCACCATGCAGTTTATATTAATTAACTTGATCCACATCCTCAATTGTGTTAAAAAATAGTACACAAGACTATCCAGGTCAAAAGACCTCTTCCACTATTATATGTTGGTATGAAAGTTGTAAAAATATATTTGAGTGATGATATCTAGTATCCTCTAGTTTAATGAAGGAGAGAGTGTGTGTTTTAATAAAAAAAGACACTTCTTGAAATCTAAAAAATAGTACACAACAGAGAAAATATGATGATAGGGGATTAGAAATTCTCTGAGTATTTCTTTATGCAACTCTGGACTTGTAGGATGAATCATATGTAAATTTGAGTCTTCTTGTGAAGAGCAGAGTATCGTGAGTCTCATGTTCTAGTTTCCAGTTCAATGTGATGTTCTTTGTAGCTATTGTTCTTAATTATGTTGCTTCTATGCGAATGTTTGAGGTTCTGATCTATAGATTTTTAGCCTTTAGAAACTCAAGTGTTCTTCATGTGTTCTTTAGTGCATATGTTCTTCTATCTTTCATGAATTTAACTTCACAAACTCTCACTATCTATGGATCTGAGTCTCATACTTTTTATTTTTAGTTTGTTTGCATGTGTTGGAGCTAAAACGAAGCATGATTTATACACCTCATACATCATACTATCAGGTGAAATGTCAAAAAAGAAACATTAATTATGTTAGTGTCACCAAATGACTCGAATATGACCATTAGAAATGACTTTTAAATTAATTTGAAAAATACAAAAAGTAAGGAACATTTTCACAGTATGTCTTGAAACAGTGTAACTAGAAACAGAGTATTATCCTTTTCCTTTGTGCGGTCAGATAGTCATGGTGCCATAGTTTTCATTGAGTTCTCCATTGCCTTTGGGTGGTGAGATAGTCACTAGGTCACTGTTCCATTAAGATCAGGAACTGGTAGCATAGATGCAGTGTCAGGATCATGGTGTCTCAGGTAACGATGTCTGGTCCTTATTCAAAATGTTGAATGGTGTCTTGGAGATGGTAGCAAGGATTTGATGTCATAAGCATTATGAAGTCTGAAACTTGTTACGGTGTATTAGGCATGGTGTTTGAGTCATGGTGTCTGAGTTATGGTGTCTGGGTAATGAAGACTGAGTTATGGTGTTTGGGTTATGGTGTCAGGGTTACAGTATCAGGGTTACGTCCTCAGAGTAATGGTGTCAGTGACTTTTATAAAATCTAGAACCGGTGTCAGAATTTCATTTTCTCATACATTGACGAATATCTGTAAAACTGTCTTAATAAGTATTATTCACATAATGAATTAGACTTAAGAATTATTATAACAAAACATTATTGAACAAGATCAAACATAGTTTACAAGATATAAATATGATTTATAAGATTCTGAATCGGGATATTGTAATTGTTTATATCATGAGTTGTTATCATTTAATTATAAGGAAACCAATAGTCCCTCCACATGATTTTTGATAGGTTAAAAAAGGTTAACAAGATTCTTGATCATTAAAACATGATCAACACATAAGGAGTCTAATAATATTATATTTATCTTTTTTTTCCATCCCACTGGTATCCCTATTTACAAACTTATCTAATTTAGTCAAATTAAATAATAATTATATATATATAGTATTATATTATCAAGGTGAGGATTGTCAATCAAGATTCTATCTTGTCATGTGTCACACCACTTACATTATATTATTATTATTTTATTTTTGTTGTGTTAGTATCCCTTCAATCAAGGAAGAAATCATTACTCTTTATTTATTTTTATCTTACCATCTCCTTTTGGTCATTCCATGAATGTTTTGATTTTTATTATATTCATATTTATTTATCATTTTGATTTATTAAAACAAATCAACTTTATTTTTTTAAAAAACATGCTGCATTTTATACATATAATGGTTTATCATTTTTCTATAAACCTTTATATAAATTCACACACACACACACACACACACACATATATATATATATATCATTTTAGTATATTAAATGAAACATGCAGCATTTTATATATATAAAAAAAACAATCATGCAACGTTTATATATATAAAACATGAAAATTCAGTGTTTTATTTATTCATTTATAAATTCAAATATATATATATAACATGCAAGGTTTTATTTTTTCATACATATATATATATATTTGTTTTTAATATAAATAATTAAAATCAATATCATTTTTAAATCAAATATATAAGTTCAGTTTTTTTAATCAAATAATTATATATTATATATATTTTAATTAAATAAAATATATATATATAAATAAAAATGATAATAATTATATATATTTATAAAACATATAATTTATATTTTTAAGTCATGTATATTTTTAAAACCTTTCACAATTTTCATCCTTTATTATATAATTTTTTTTAATAAATAAATCTAATCAAGTTTTTGTAAATATAATGTGCGTTTTTTCATAAAACAATTATTATTTATATATTTATAATTTATAAATTTTATAAAAAATATTTTCAAATATTTATAAAATATATTAACATAAAATAATAATTTCTTTAAAAATATGTCTTCTATTAATTATTGTTATTATTATTATTACATTTATTTAATCATTTTATGTTAAATAAAATGTTATAAACAAATTAGAAAATTATTAATTGAATTTCTTAGGGTGTTACACTTTTGGATCATCTATTGTTGATTTAAAGGGTTATATATTTTATCCTTTCATGCACTAATATCTAGTGATGATAGGAACATTTGATCAATAAAAACTGAAAGGGGTACCACTTTAAATCAATTTTTCATGTTTATTTAATTTACTTGAGATCCTTACATTGATAAGTCGATGGTTCTTTTTTGGTGACAATTATACACTGTTTGATCTAGTGATAAAAATTTTAATTTCCTATGTTTTATGCATCCAATATGCATCACGTCCAAATAATTTGTCTTAATGCTAAGTTGTATGGCTGCTTATGAAAAAAGAAAAAGAAATTATTTTCATTTATACAATTATAGGGTGTATTTATATCCCCAACAACACTGATTTTTCCTTGATCCAAGATGGGAAATTTTTATTTTAACAATATGAAGATCACAAAAACATATTTTTGGATCCAAAAAAATGAAAATAGCATGTGTGTGATTCTATGCGACACTGTATAGGGAACCAGTTTTCTATCCATTTTTTATGGGGCCTCGGAATGGTAGGGAACAATATGTGATAGGTAGGGATTTTGGATTGTGTCAACACATGCTAAAATAAAAAATATATAAATTATAACCAATCACATAGGTGGGATAACACACACACACACACATATAAATTTGTTATGTATCTTATGTGGAAGTTTTTCCCACAATATTTAACCCACACCCCCACCCCATGGAGGACTAGTTTGTAGTTCCCACATCGGTGATGAATGGTTTTTAAAAAAAATTATTCTCTTTAATGTGTTATTTCTCTATATATCTCCATCCCACCACCCGCACCTTATAGGGTGTAGTTTATCCTCATCTGATCACTTTGTTGGGTCTCCCTAACCCAGGATTGGCGACTCTGCCCTACCCAACCTGCCTGATATTATTCAAGCCCAACAAGAGATAAAAACCCCTTCAAGGGTATTTTGATCACCAATAATCCTACTAAAATATTATAAAATTTTAAAATATATATATATAATTTGATTAAATTATTTCTGGGATTGTGTGAAACTAAAAATTTTAATTGAAATTAATTTTAAATAATATAATTCCTAATTAATTGGATCAGGTAAAACTAATTATAGATTTTATTTTATTTTTCATGTGTACATAATTCTTAAAAATAAATAGCTTAGACCAAGAAATTTATGTTACCTATTTTATTTATAATTCTTATTTTAGAAATGTGTATCATTTTTAATATTTAGTTGACAAATTATGATATGTTTATTATCCCTTCACTTCCTTATATATATTAGTGTATGTGTGTCAATGATAGATATTATTCATAAGTATTATGAATTAATGATACCCACTCATAAACGTGTGTGTGTTTTCTTATAATGAGGATGATAAAAGTAGATGCATTTCATGATGAGACCTAGGAATGAACCATAGGAGACTTTGACACAATACATTGGTAAGGAATTATAGAACGTGTCATACATGACTCAAGGAGTAACCCCTAGGGTCTTGGTTGATCCATTATCTAATCAATGGATAAGGAATTAGAATAAAATTCAAGTTCACATTACTGTTTATTTATCTTTTTATACATGTATACTTATTTTAGAATGTGTGGATTATACATGATCACATGTAATAGTTAACAAACATGGATAGATAAAGTAAATAAACATACATAGTGGATTTTTTATATTTAAACAATTTTTAAGTTGTGTGTGTGATCATACATAATACTAATTTTAAATAGAAAATGAATTCATATGTCAAGAATAAAAAAACCTTCAATGTAAATATTAAGTCAAAAATTGCTTCCATCACTAATGTTTGAAATAAACCATTGTATGAGGTTCCCATCGGCCAAATAGAGGTTGTCTCCTTATATTTGATATTTATACCAAATGATTTGGCCGACATAATTAAAATTACAATCAAAGAAATATTCATATATAAATTCATGTAATTTTAGATGTAATCATTGATATAATCCATATTTAGTGTTAATAGAAGATGAAACTCTACTCAATAGATCAATGAGTCGTAAGTTAATATGGTTGGACTACAATGATCCTACCTTGGAGCTCTCCAAGTAGCAGCATAACCATTCCTTGGACTATGATGATATACCTTATGGATCTATTACACTATAATACTCAAGTAGTAATTTTTTTCAAATCTATTAGTTCAGGGATTGTGAGATTTTATAAAATAGTTTGTGACATTTGAGATTACAAAATATATAATGTTTATTAATGGACAATAAAAATAAAAGTAATAATGTCCTAATGATTCATTTTTTAGAAAATGTAACGAAATACACACAAAATAATCTTACTAATAAGAATTTCTCTGAAGGGTATAAGATCTTGTGTATAGTTCTATTATATAAAAAAAATTGTTGATGTCTCTACAACCTGATAAGCCAATATAGAAAGAAAGTGAGGGTGAAGATGAAGGTTATAGGATACTCATGGATGATTCATTTAATGTTTACATCATAATGTTCACATCAATTTTCATAGAGTTGTGAAAGAATATTAGGGCTATAGAAGGTTATACAATGTTTCCACATCTTAATGTTTACAAGGAGAATGTGAAGTATGAAATGAATGAATTTCGTTTACACTGAACATATATAAATTGGAAATGAAATTTTGGATGGTTCTTATGTAATAAATTTCATAGATTATAATAATATAATCAACATCATTAAATATATATCATTCTCACATCCTTATCACCTAGTTGCTCTAGTTTTGTTAATATTATAAACGAATGTATTGGAGAAACTACTGCACTATATTTTAGGTAAGTTTCTCTAGTTTGATGAAATATTAAATAAATTTAAGCCTTTATTTCATATGGTGAGAATGTATAATGATAAGGAAAATGATCAATTGAAATTGAGATCTCAAAGTCACCTTCATAACAAACTTCTACAAAGCCAATGATAAAGAGGAAAAGCATTGAATAGGAAACCATTTTCTTCAAATGTGGAATGAAAGTTTACTAAAAGATAAATTGAATTGATTATTAGAAGAAATAATTAGATGATATTAAATACAGAATATTCATCATTGAATATAATATTTATAATTTAATTATTTGTTATTATGTTCTGTATATATTTCACACATTTTAATCCAAATACAGGAACCAAGAAAATTAAGAAACATTACGTTAAGTGAGGTGAATTCTCTAAGTGGCTATGAAGGGGTGGTTCTTATGTGTCACGAACTAATCTAGTTCATCCTCGAATCAGTCACCTAAGCCAATCTGTGGCATGGACTGAGAGGCTTCTCGATCCACCTAGGCTAGAAACTTGTTTCAAGGAATCAACAGATAACCAAGGGAATGATTTCATCTAATATAAATTGAACTAAATAATGTATAATAATTAGATCATCCAAAATGAATACAACATTACCAATTGAAAATAATCTATATAAAACTAAAAATACAAAAAAACATTAAAAAACAAAACTAAACCCCATGAACACAATTTCCCCATGTGACCCTGAGGGTCACTCTCTAATAAAAAACCAACCATCTCCCATGGTGATGAAAACAAAATCAGAACCTACACCAAAATCTAAAACAAGAAATGACTATAGGTGTGAGTATTAAAACTCAGTAGTTGTTCCCAAACAAATATAATCCCAATGCATATCCTTTAAATAAAAGAATCATCAATCTCCATTTTGAAATAAAATATATAAAACTAGAATTTTCACATACACTTCCTCATTAAAACTAATCACAATCCATTCCCCTTTTTCCATCCAAATTCATATTCTTTTTAAAGAATCAAACATTAAAATTTTAAAGGAAAATTATAATTTTTCATTTAAAAAGCGGGAATAGGAGAGAAAAACATTTCCAAAACATTTTCTGGAACTTTTGAAAACCAACACAAATCTTTTATCCAATAAGTACACCATACAAGTAAGCAACGACAATGATCACATTAAAAGGAAAATTGAAATATAACTCACACCATTAATAAACCAAATAATTATCTAAATGATCCACTATAAGAAAACTATGTGCCAAAATAAATGGTAAATATGAAGAGCTCAGTGGAGAAACCTAGAACATACTATACATATTTACTCATCCTGAAAAAATTCCTCACCTGATAACATCAATTCTCTCCCACACGCTTAATCATACCATACTTAGTCTAATCATGGGGCACTATCCCATAACCACAAAAAATTAAATCCCTTATTATGGGCCACTAGATAGAGTGAAATCCTAATCTAGTGTACTAATCATTCACCAAAAATACACTAGCTATGCTGGGTTCCCATGTCAATAATAAATTGAGTTTGATCCAACAATTTCAACTAAACATCTAATAACAAGAACACAAAAATCACAAACAATCAATTCACAGGACAAGTAACCTGTGAGTCACCCTAAGGAAAAACCTCTTGCCTTTGAACCATGAAATCATAAGGGATCCTATTATAATGGGACTCCCAAAACAATCAACATATCTATGGTAAGTGAATTATACAAAGAGAGTTTTCAATATTAGAAAATTTCAAAAAAAATGCCAAACATGCCTCAAACACCCTTTAAGAAACCACCTTTTTTCATATAACCAAATCCACCTTTCCAAAAATGTGAAAACAGACTATTTTTTATTTCACATAAATTTAGAAAAATTCATTTATGCACTCACACCACATTTTGAAACCAAATCCACTTCCATAAAAATTCCTAATGGGCCACACATGCATCTTTAAAATCTAAACCCGCTTGCAAAAACAATTCATGAAATGAAAACATAATTTAAAATTCCAAAAATATATTTATAAATCCAATCTATATTTTAAAAATCATAAATCACTCACAAAATCTAACAAAATTTTTATCGAACACATATTGTGCATAACTTAACAGAACATTAACATTTACTTCAAAACATGAAATAATCTTCCTATTTTCACATCAAAAAATTAATTTAAAAATAATTAATTAGTAATCTATATCAAAAAATTGTGTAAAAATTATCAAATCAAGGATTATTAAACATAAAGGGAAAGGGAAAAGGGGAACCCACCTCAAATCACAGTCCCTTCAACAACACCAACATAAAAACAACTCCATGAGGGTTCCAAGAAGAAATAATAACCACAATGATCCTTAAACACAAAAAAACAAAATTAAAAAAACTGAAACCTTAATTTCACATGAATAAGGGATAATATAAACTTAAGAGAAAATGTAATAAAGATGAATGGTAGAAGAAATGAGGAGATTAACAAGAATAATCACCCTTAAAACTTGAAGAAACCCACATGGAATCTCCTTAGAAAGATGTGGGATGCGTGCAGAATAATGGAGGATCCTCCTTGGTTCATAAACACCCAATAAGGAAAGAATTGGGTGTTTTGGGGTTAAATACCAAAGTGGGTATAAAGGTAAAATCACACTTTTTAATTACCACGATAGGTTGCATCGTTAGCCCACACAGTTTTCCAAACCCTATGGAAATTGTGTGTCCCTAAATTTCTAAGAGGAACAAGTCACACAGTTACCCTTCATTGTTTACCAAACCATGCAAAGTCCATGTGGTCACCACTATCCTAAAATGAAATTGGATGCATTGTTTCCTTAGAAAGGGTGCACAGTTCTCCCTAACAATGCACAAACTATGCAGTACCTAATGTCAAGCCTGAAATATCGATTTTTCACTAAATATCGTGGGGAAACTATAGAATAAACATGATAAAAAAAATAAAATAATAAACTCCACAAAATAAAATCACAGAATAACCATAACTCGAGAGGAAAACCAAGATCCAACATATGATTCGAAATAAAGGATGAAAATAAAAATTAGGTTGTCACAATTCCCCTCAAAATTATGCTTTCTTCCCCTAGAATTACACAAAACTCTAGTTGATAAATCAAATAAAAATAATTCCCACAACTTCAGGATTCAACCATTCCAAATAATAACCCATCCACCACCACCAAATGAAACTCATAACTCTTAACTAAAAAAACAAAAAACACAAACCACTTCCCGAGAATTGAATATTTATTTTCAATCAATAAATATATATTTCTAGATTCGCATTCCATAATATACAATAAGTGGTAAGGTTGCTTGTAGTAACACATTCTATTGTATATGATTTGGATATAAATCTTACCTTGTTGTATTGGTGAATTACTTAGCTAGATCCTAACACATAGTTGAGTTTCATCACTGGGTATCATCCTAAGACATACGAAAATACTAAATGAAAAATTCGAACCCTAATGAATATTCTATGATCTTGTTATATAGACTTAAAAGGTGGTTGGGATCAACACCATACTCTAATTGATTATTCCTATAACAATACCATTCAATTTATAATTAATATGGATACTTACTAAGTACATTATATAGAGAATTTTATAACTACAATGTATTAGAATGAAGTTGCAGAAAGAAAGATATTGGTTCCTAAGCTATATGATGAAATGAACGATCATGTTAGAGACATTTAGAAACATGTTAGTGTAGAAAAATGTTTAGATAAATTTTTTCTTTATAAGAATCAATGAGATCTAGAATTTTATGTTTTTGAGAATTTTTTTAAACATTTATCTATTGAAGAAAGTAGGGAAGACTAAACCCTACGTATATTAGTCCCTTTGAAATTATTGATCATATTAGGACCATATATTACCATTGTGTACTTTTACTAAGCCTATCTTAGGTTCATGATGTGTCCCATGTATATATCTTAAGGAAAAACATTCTTGATCTATCACATTTACTTAACATAGAGGTCATACCACTAGACCATGACCATTCTTTTGTGGAACAACCAGTAGAGATTCTAGATCATGCATAGAGGGTTCTACAAAACAAGAACACACACCAGGTCAATATTTTGTTGAGAAAACACTATATTAATAAATATACATGGGAAAGTGAGGATGTAATATGTTATAAGTATCCTCATTTTTTTGGTAACAAAGTGATGAAATTTGAGGGACAAATTCAATTTATTGGTGGTAGAATGTAACACCACAGGATTTTGAGAAATAATTTTTTCAATTAAATTTAATCATTTCAATATTGTGTGTTACACACAACACCAAATTTATCTGTTATTACAAAAAAATAATTTTATCATATGTTTCATGCAACACTGAGTTAATCTTGTGTTACACAAAACACCAAGTTTTAATGGAAAATGGTATACAATTGAAATATAATTATTTAATTTGATAATTATCACCTTTTCATTGAAATAGTGGGTCCGAATAGGATTAACTAAATTATAAAAATATATTGTCTAAAAATTTATATATAATTAATTTTTTGGTGACCAATTAATTAGAAATGGAAATAAAAACTATTTAAAATAAAGTAAATCTTTTTCTGTAAAACTATTTATATGAGCACAAATGTGTTTTACTTCAAAAATTAAAAAAATATCATTTAGTGATTTATTTCAATAAAATTTATATATTATATATTCAATAAAAATTTTAACATTAATATTTTTTGTTTTTTATAAAATAGATAAGAATAAATCTCTTTTTATGCTTATAAATGTATGTTTCAAAAAAAGAGGGCATATAGCCTATTGAAAACATATTTTAAAATTAAAATATTATAATTTTAAGAAAATTATTTGAAAAAAAATATATTTAATTTTTTATATCATCATGTTATAATTATTTTTTAGTTATGTTTTGTTACTTTTCTGAAAAGATAAATTTATCTATGAATAGTGAAAAATATTGGTTTTTAGGAAGAATTGTCATTTCTTATAAAGAATTTAATGACATTAAAAATATGTTAATATTGTTTTAAAATTAAAATTAGTTCATTTATATATATATTAATCTAATTTAGGTTATTTGGATCAATTTTATATTTAATATTGATTTAAAACCGTTCTAAACTATTGAAAATTTTATCTTTGGAAAACTGCATTTTCTTATGTCTGTGGGATTAATTTAAAATTAACATTTCCCAAATCTAGTAAATAAATCTGGAAAATTGGATTAAATATTTTTAATAACAATAATTTATATTATCTAATATTTTCATATTAATTATTTACCATTATGATGATTAAAAACAGTAAATTTTAATTTATAGGGTTAAGGTGAGAATGGTTTTACGAGGGGATGAAACTAAAATGATAAGGGTTAAAATGACCTATAAACTTTTAAAAACCTATTTTATAGAAATATTTATACCTTATATCTTATTTTATCTATAATAGTCTTTTTGTCCTTTTTTCATGAGAAAAATTTGGGTATAACTTTTTATTTTCAAAAATTAGAAGTGTGCTACTCACCTCACTTATAAAAGAATGGATATTATCCTCTCCTATTAAAACATCCAAAACCATTTGGTTAATAAAATATCTGATCATATTTTTTAAATTATTCCCTAATATTGTCCAAGAATCATTTTTTTCATAAATATAACATTTGCATGATTTTTTTTATAACCCAAAGAAGTTTTTCGGAGAAGAGGTAACATCCATAACCGAGAATTTTATTTTATTTTACAATACACATACTTAAAATAATTTAAAAAAATGATAATATGACAACATAACTATATTAAATATAATTATAAAATATATAGTATTTTAATGATAAACATTAATTTCCTCTTCCCTCAAATGGTAAATTATTATGTCGCTTGTATGTACAGTAGACTACCTCCTGACAAACCGATGTGACACATTTTGCATTAACACCTCTCATAATTGTGTTTAATGAGGTTCATAAAGTATATATATATGTATATATATATGATATCTTTACCATTAATATACTTATTTTATTATTATATCACATATAAATTATTACTTTCTATTATGTGAGGGATATAATAACATTATTTGTGTGTACAACGGACTATAACATCACGAAGCGATGTGGTTATTTTTTCTCTAACTAATTGAATGGAAGGTAATTAGGGCAAATTTATTAAATATATTTTATATATAAAAATTAGTAATTATTATTTAATGTAAATATATTATCTACATTTATTTCATTTCATCCACCACAAAAATAGAAACACCATTCATTCGTACAAATGACCTACTCTCTCCTTGAATGATGAATTTCATTTTCTATCTCTATATTTTTTGGATTAATCTAAATAAATCGATATTTTATATATATTATATTTCTATCATGGTTAAAATTATTGATATTACATAGCCATGAACAATTTATGGGGGCATAAAATAAAAAATCAAAACATACACAAAAAGAAATGCTGTTATTAAACAAAAAAAGACTTTAACATGGAATTGATAATAAATAGGTAACAAAAAATCCATAAGAAAAAAATATATTGTGAAATATATATATTTATGTTTTCATAATATATGTATAATAATATTATATTTTTTATATAGGAGTTTTGGACATGTACAAAGGAATTTGAGACTTATGGTATGATATTTTCTTCTCACATTTTACTTCTATGAGAGACATTCCATATTCACCACCAATTTATTTTATATGGTATATATAATTCACTTGAATGTATTTTATTTTTCTTATCCTAAAAATTATTTTTATTTACATATTCATTTTATTATCTCTCTTTCCCTGGGTTTATGGTTCAAATTTTTTCAAATCTATATGGGATTGATATCTTAATTTTTCTTCTTTGAGATATATGTTGTGTTATTCACAAAACTTATTTTATTAGTTGTGTATACAAACCTATTCACATGTATTTTCATTTAATTATTTATTATGATGATATTTTATTTTTTATTTAACGTTATTTGTTCATGGGTATTAAGATTTAATGTTTCAAATGTGGTAAGGGTTATGTGATATATTCGCAATGTTTATCGAGGTTATTTTTGTTTATGTTTCTGATAATGAAATAATTATGATCCATCTCTTAAGAATATCATGAATTTTTTTCTCCTATTTTTATGTTATTATAATACATTTTTTCCTTTATTTTCCTCTCTTTATGTATTCAAGATTTAAAAATAATATTTTATGAAACAATTTCCTTATTTCTCTAATCAGTTGGAAACCCTTTCTCTTTCACATCTATGTTTTCTAAAAAAATCAAAAAAATGTTTTAACTTTCTCTGAATGATTTATTAAAGAAATTTAACCATTTTTTATTTCTTAAAAAAATAAAAGGAATATTCATGTCATTCTCTAAACAAGGACTATTTGAATTTTACCAAAAATGTGAAAGGAATATTTATGACATATATAGCAAGAACATAATATCCCACCATCATGACATGTATATGTCTATAAGACTAATTTATATGTTTCAAAGATTATTTTAAATTAAAAATAATTATAAATCATTTTATGAATTTCATGTTTTAAAAAATTTAGTTTCAAATAATAATTTTCTCCCTCAAGATATGTTCCAGGTGAGTTTTCATTCAAAATTACTTTCCATCCCATATAAAAGCCTTAAATGTCACTGAAAATTTACCTAGTATATGATCCAATTATACCATATTTATTATTTCTCTAGTTGTTTTATGGTTATCATGATTTTATTTTTAGGAAAGAGATTTATTTTCATGGGTTATAATAAAATTAAATGTTTATGAAACAAGTCCCATTTTCATAGGTTAACATATGATAAATGATACTATAGAGCAAAGATGTATTGAATATGTTATGGGTGGGACTTATATAACCCTAAAATGAATTGTATAATTATGTATAACTCATGAGTATATATTTTATGTGTAAACCTGGTTATATGTTCATAATGTTATACATGAACATGCTTATATGTTCACAAGGTTATCTGTGAACCAGATTACATGTTCACGCTATTAAGCATGGAACATTATTTTGTGTCCATAAGGTTTTGCGTAAACCTAGTTACATGTTCATATTTTTATGAGAGGGCCTGATTTCATTTCATTAACTTAATGATCTAATATATTTCTATTTATACATGTTCACAATTTAATAATACGATGTTTATGCCCCAAACCAATATCTGATTCCAATGTTATGTTATGGTGGCTCATGTTCTTTGATTCCATTATGACACACATCTTAAAAATAGTCAATATTTATGTTGTTAAGTGAATATATGATTTTTGATATGTAGGGTATGTTTTTAAAATGAAATTATCATGTTCTCATACCATTGTGCTCATGATATGTTAATGCCTCCCTTATTTACCATTATTGAGAATCTTAGATCACCTATTCTTATGTTTCCTTTCCCTATGTTATGATGAAAGATTATATTTATGATGTGTCTAAGAAGGGTTGTAGTTGTGAATAAATTATTGGGAGATGAATTACCAATCTTATAGACCATTTGTTTACATTTCCATGTTTTCAAAAAGTACTTTACCAAAACAATTCTTTTGTGGATCATTATGTTATGTATTGGAAGTTTTTCTATTAAGATATAATATCTATCTATGATATATTTAGGGCATTACATGATAAATATTATTGAAAAGGTTTGAAGATAAGTATATAAACATATAACAGATACAATTAATTTATAAATTATGCTAAACATTAATGAGTAACATTAAAAACAAATAATAAATTTGACTCATTCTATTAAAATTGTCAAATTCATACAACACATAACAAGATATAATAGCTAATTAAAATTTTATAAAATAAAAATCATTAGTTATTTGTATGAATGATTTGGTAAATAATTTTTAATTCATAGGGAACTCCTCATGTCATATTTAGAATATCCTATATGTACTCAAGAAGAACCATTTTTGGCCTATCGATGAAGATCATAACAAATAAACTCTTACATTTCTCTAAAATTGTCTAACTAGTGTCTCTTCCCATAGTCAAAACATATCATATACAAGATCATACTAGTTATTATGTGAACATTAATAGTATATAAACTATCACATTGTCTTCCACCTAGATACATAGGGTTCCCATGATGATAGTGATAATCGATGGGGTAACATATATCACACATAAATCACATATCAATAATAGGCCACACGGAAAATAATCCTAATATAATAACTTATCCAACATATGTAAAACCTTTTATAACAGAACCTTTTTTGTATTTATATAAACATCAAACAATAATCTCATTAAATCCATGAGGTCCATTCCCTCATACAAAACATGTAATCATGGGGTATAAAAAGAGTGTATAGATCATTTTCATGAAACCCTATCATATGGTTCCAAATGGTATGAGGTTGTTAAATTAATAGTCATACACTTTTAAATTCCTTCTTGAAAAATATTATAAAAAAAATCATTTGGAAATCATATATGTAGTAAATATGAACCTCTCTAAATCAATATTTTTTTTACAAAAATACACTTTTTGTGTCTTGAAAGAACCTATACATAAATTCACACTATTATCCATGATATAACAAGAAAAAATTTAAAATTGATGAATGTCACCATAAAATGGATCAAATGTATAAGTATCAACTTCAGAGTGGAATTTAGTTTCATTATCCCTATTTTATAACTGGTGATTATAAAAACATTTGAGTGTTATCCAATTCACTATTTCCTTTATTTATTTTTGATATATGAACAACATCAATAGTAGACGGGTTTAATCTTAAATAATTTGTGGAATGACCATCAAGAACCCTTATAGTTTATTTCCTTTATGAATCACCGAAGCATGGTGGAAAAATTAGATTTCTCATGTAAGGGATATGGGAAGCCTTCGAGTAAAAGTGTGATCGAAGGAGGCCGTGTGAGTAGGAAAACATCATCTTGATCGAAAAGTGTAACTTTAGGGACCCTAAGATGAGAAAAATCATTATATGTTTCATCCTTTCCAGAAGATTTAGGTTTGGTAGATAGAGGATCCATTCCTTCCGCATGAAATTTTTTCATGTGACTCTAGTAGGTAGAGGCCCAGTGCCCTTGTAGACCACAGGAAGAGTAGAAACCAACAACATTATCATAGGAAATGTGCTTTTATAATCTCCCCTCCCCTTCAATCACATGATTAATATGACTGGGAAGGGGCTAGGAGAGATCAAGCTTGAATTTTTTTTGAGAAAATAATCTTACCTCAAACTCATTATGTGATCTTTAAAAAAAATATCTATTGATATGGTCAAACATTCCTTAGAGGATAACTAAAAATTTTAGGTAGAGATATAGGACTAGTATAAAAATACGCACCATAGAGTGCTTAAAATATTTTCCCTTTATAAAATTAGTGTCTAGAAAAATTGAAAAAACCTTCATCATGCAAAATTATGATCATTCGAAGACTAGGTAAGAGAAAATCAATGTCTAAAGGAAGACAAAAACATAGATTATTTTTTTAAAAGACTCTAATTCCACATTTCATATTAAACCCCAAACATTTATGATCAAAACAATGAAATATTCTAGAGTATGTTGATTCTAAAAAACTTGGAGACAAAGGTTCTTGAGTGGAATGACACCACCACCTAGAAATATGAATCTATGATTGGGGAGGAAGGTTTTCCCCTAAAGTAAATACCTTTTTAAGGGTGATTTGGACAGGGGGAATCAAAAAATTAAATAAAGTTATAACCTTGGTTGAATCAATACTCAGTATATTTAACAAAAAGGAGAGTGTGTTGTTCACCAGCTTGTCCATCGAGACTAGATGAAAACTCCTAACAAAAGGGTTCAGTGCCCAAGAGTGGCCTTTATGAGGTGGGGATACCATAGGAGAAGCTCCTAATCCTAATTATACACTTCATTAAACTTATTAATAATTTAGTTAATTTGAAATTCAATTTAAATTCATTATGTCAAAAAATAAAAATAATATTATATACACATAATAATAACATCATTAATCTCAAGAAACCTTATAAACCGAAGTTATTTATGTAAAATATGAGAACATATCAAAGAAAACATGTTAAAGTATAATAAGAATTGTGTAACAACCAAAAAAATACTTTAAATATCATAATTTCAATGATATTAAATCATTTAAATTCAATAACACAGTAATTTAATTACCAGTCCTTTTGAAAAAGTCTTAAAGGAATTTTATCGAAAACATAATATTCATATCTTCTATTTTAATAAATATAAGAGTAAGAAATCATGAAAACCCCCTTTTATTTCGAAATTTATATTTCATTAAACCCTGATAGAAATTTATAATTTCTTAAAGGATCACAAAACAAGAATAGTTTTATATTAAAATATTTATAAAATGTGGGGAAAACAAGGTTGTTAAAAGTAAAATAAAATGTATTTAAACACCTACCTCAATCAAGTGGAGATGGTTTCAAACACTCAAATTGATAAAATAGATATGTTTGAGAAACATGTTGTCATGACCCGTCCCCCGGGGCCCATGCCGTGACTACCCCAAGCACACCTTCCATAGGCCATGGGCTGGCGACTAGCACCTGATGGAATATTCCCTAAAACCTGGAAGTCATTGCTTTTATATCCTGTAAACACACATAACCAAGCACATAAAAAAATACGAACACAAGTAAACTGTATAGAAAAAAAGAGTGTTGAAAGTAAGAGGGGCCAGAATACAAGCCAATAGTAAAGGTAAAACTACAACTAAAATACAATACAACTGAAGAAAGAGAAAGATAGCTACTGGGTCCTCCTTTGAGGTCCCTACCTAAAGGGTAGGTACATTTCGCATCCTTAACACTCCACGTACTCCCTTCTCCTCTATGTATCGACATGCCGTATGGTCCACCTCTGGGCACCATCCAGTCCTGGTACCCTCAGCCTCGATCAGCGCTGTCTGTCGTCCGTACCAAACAAAACATTTTGTGGGCATAGCCTATGCAGGGGTGAGTATAAAAATACTCATTAGGGACCCCGAGACCCTCAAGGTCTCTCAAAACCCACAAAAGATAGACCATAAAATGAAAAATCAACTAAAACCCTACTTAGGAATATTCCCATACATATACCTAAGTTATCAAGTGTACCCATCTCATTCATGAGGAAACATAGGGTCCAACCCAAAATCTCAAAGCTCAACTCTTACAAAATGGAAAGAATACCACAAAGGTAAGTACCAAATAGGTACGCCACGCATAATAGTACCACCAAGGTATTACCATGAAGGAAAGTACCACACAGGTATGAATCCATAATAATACCACCAATGTATTGCCACGAAGGAAAGTACCACACAGGTAGGAACTCATCTCACTCCATGTATAACTTAGTTACAGTAGTAGAGATGATTATATGTAACTACTAATTCATATTACTTTGTCAAGAGGAAGAATCACGAAGAATCCTAAATCATCATCATCCCCACA
Organism: Viscum album; assembly: GCA_963277665.1. Classification (NCBI taxonomy): domain Eukaryota; kingdom Viridiplantae; phylum Streptophyta; class Magnoliopsida; order Santalales; family Viscaceae; genus Viscum; species Viscum album. The sequence continues at coordinate 455,919,923 of OY728141.1, read as the reverse complement.
GAGGATCATAGTACGTCGTCAGACCCACACAGGATCCTAGTACCTCGTCAGACCCACACAGGATACTAGCACATCCTCATACCCACACAGGATCCTAGTACATTGTATGTACGTCATTAGACCCATAGATAATCCTTGTAAATTTTCAGTACGCCGTCAGACCCACACAGGATCCTAGTGTATCATTAGTACGTCGTTATACCCACACAAGATTCTAGTACATCTTCAGTGCGTCGTCAGACCAACACAAGATCCTAGTACATCACCAGTACATCGTTAGGCCCACACAGAATCCTAGTACATCCTCAATACATCTTCAGACCCACACAGGATCCTAGTACATTGTCAGTACGTCATCAGACCCACACAAGATCCTAGTACATCTTCAGTACTTCATCAGACCCACATAGGATCCTAGTACATCGTCACAGCCGGCTACAGGGTACCCACACTAAGCTTTCTCATCTCCAATAGAGTTTGTTCCTCAATCTACTGTTTGATACTCCAACAGTAGTGAAGTCCCATGAATAAGTATCCCAATGGACTGCCCCGTAATAGGGGTCTCAACTCAATAGACGGTGTGTCAATAGGACGCCCAGTCTGTAAGTTATTTGTCTTTTAGTTCCAAGGGCCTGGTTGGATTTGTGCTTGATCCAACATGATCGTACCCCACCTTTATCCAAAACTCAAGTGTGGTATACCAAAAGAACCATATTGCTCCAACTTTTCTGGCATCATAAACGGTTTGTCAAATGGACGCCTGGGGCCAAAGTTATGGACAAAAGTATGGGATGCGTCGAAACTGATCCGGGTCCTATCCAACTCGATCGGACCGACCAGGCCAGGGTTGACCTGGTTTATGTTGACCTGACCTAACCTGTTGGGTCCTGCCCAGCCCGCGGTGCAGGATGGACGTGGCACGACAGGGCTCTGCGGGGCGCCGGGGTTCCGCGGCAGGGCGGGGCTCCATGGCGCGACATGGGGTCACGGTGCGGAGGGGCGTTGCGGCACAGCAGGGTGATCGCATTGTGGTGGGGTAGTCGACTACGGCTGGCCGGAGGGCCAACCATTCTCTCCGCACGGCGAGGTCATGCATCGCTCCTTCACCGGTGGCCGGCTCAGCCGACCATTCTTCCTTCACCGCTGCATCACAATTCGCGGTTCTCTTCAATCAGGCTATGCGGTCACGTTGTCTCCTTCATCAAGAAGAACACAGCAAATAATCATAAGAATTTGCAAAGAGGTCAGGCCATGTTCGTTTGGCCCGTACTCTTCGCTTTAGGGTGGTAGAAAGGATCTATGTTTCCTTGTTGAATTATGAAGAGTTTTTCAAGAATGGGAAAAGGGGAAAATAAAAAACAAAAAACCCTACCTTGTCGTTCATTGGAGGAGGTCGTAAAGAATGATACGAAGTCGTTGGGGATGGTGTCATCATTGTTCTTCGCTTCCGAAAGATGGCTCTTGATCTGTGCTCAAGCATCACCTCATTCTTTGTTGGAGATGGTGCGTTCTTCATTGGAGATGAGTTCCTCCAATGTCTTCCCTTTCACCAATAATTTCTCCCAAGAAAAAACATGTGAGGATCCAACACCGATTAAATTAATTTTACCAATATAATTTGTTGGCACATTTAATTGGAATAATTAATTAAAGGGTGTGGCACAATTAGTGTGGTGGAAGTTTAAGATACTTCTCCAAATTAAAGATGGAATTAAGGGTTTATTCCATTATGAGGGTTTGGGTGGTCCCCACCTTTAGGTATTCAAATTGGGGTGTTTAGGCTCGGGTGGTCCCCACCACCATAACCCATGTTGAGGGGTTTCAAAAACAAAAATGTTAAACATTTTTATTTTATTTTATTCTTTCACAAAAAACACAAATACTAACTTTCACCCTCGACCCACTACAGGCGAGGTGAAGGTCTCCTTAAAAGAATATCGCTGCTGCGAGTTCAACTGTGTCCTCCGATTTTAATTCTGAGAACCATTTTAAAAGTAACAAAAACCTGCTCGCACGTTTACTGAACATACCGAAATTAAAGTTCATAAATTCATTCTGGGCACACTGGGCCTCAGAATCACACTCTGTTAATTTTCACAGACTCATGAAATTCTCATATAATTAAAAAAATTACCTGGAATTTTTGGGACTTTACATTCTCCCCACCTCCAGGCTTGGCATCCTCAAAAGCCACATCACAAAACTATGAAAACAAGTGGGGGTACTGAGCACGAATCTATACCTCCCCCTCCAATGTGCTCTCCTAGAGGTTCCCGTGCTTCCAACGAATGCGCACCAGAGATATCGACCATCCATGATGGACCCACTCCTATCTATCCTCCTCTGTAAATGTCACCCCATCATCGATGTCTAACTCGCTGTGGTCGATGACGTGAGAAGGGTCATGCACATATCTCTTTAGTTGGGATACGTGGAAGAAGTCTTTCACCTGGTGCAACTGAGCTAGAAGATCTATGTGGTCAGCCACCTCACCAACTCTGTTGATGACCTGGAAGGGTCCAATGAATCTCAGAGATAACTTGTCACCCCGTCCAAGTCTAAGCAATACTCTTCGAGGTGAAACCCTTAGAAAGACATGCTCGTCATCCTCAAACTCCATAGGTCTTCATCTCCTGTCGACATAAGACTTCTTCCTGCTCTGTGCAGTCCTCATCCGCTTCTAGATGACTTGTACCTTCTATGTGGTAGCCCGTACCATATATTGTCCCATGAGTGCTGACTCCCCTAGATCAGTCCAGCACATAGGTGATCTGCAAGGTCTCTCATACAAAGCCTCGAAAGGTTCCATCCAAATGGGGTAGTGATAGCTGTTGTAGTATGAAAAATTCCACTAATGGAAAGTGATCCTCCTATCTACGACCAAAGACAAGGACACAAGCATGCATCATGTCCTTGAGGGTCTGAATGGTCTGCTCAGTCTGGCCATCCGTCTGAGGATGGAAGGCGGTGCTAAAACAAACCTCCATTCTGAAAGCCTCTTGAAACCCCTTCCATAGCTGGTAAGTGAATCTTACATCTCGATTGGAGACAATCGTCGAGGGTACTCCATGTAGCTGCACAATCTCCTACAAATAGAGGCATCCCAAGATCTCTACTGGACTTTTCTCTCTGATCGGTAGGAATTGGGATGACTTGGTGAGTCAGTCGATGATCACCCAGATAGAATCATGACCTCTGGATTTATGTGGAAGTCCTTTCATTAAGTCCCTAGATATCTCAACCCACTATCACTCTGGTACCTCTAAAGGTTGAACCAATCCTGCTGGTACCTGATGCTCTGCCTTCACTTGCTGACAAGTGAGGCATCAAGAGACAAACTATACTACTGCTTTCTTTAGTCCTGGCAACCAATGTCGTCATCAGAGATCCGGGTACTTCTTCTCCACTACTAGATGTACCACTGTAGGTGATGTGTGTAACTTCATAAACCCTTCCTCCCGAAGTGACACTAGTACTGTGATATGCCCTCTAAAAATGATGACGTGATCCCCACCTTCAGAAAATCCATCAGGTTCATGTCCTATGTATATCTGTTCACGTCGAGTCTCATAGTCAGCATCCCCATGTTGTGCCTCCCTAACTTGCTGAAGAAGTGGAGGAGTGATTGTAAGAGATTCAAGAAAAGATGCTTCATCTCAATCCACAAAGGATATCTGAAAACCGGCCAGCTGCTCTGTCGCCTCACCTAGAAGTTGTATACCAGATCTCTGGATGAGTGCATCTGCTACAATATTCCACTTCCCAAGAGTATAGACTATCTCAAAGTCATATTCCTGGAGGAACTCGAGCCAACATCACTATCTCAGGTTTAGGTCCTTCTGTGAGAAGATATACATGAGACTCTTGTGATCCGAGTAGACTATAAAACGTTCTCCCATCAAGTAATGTTGCCACATCTTCAAGATGAAGACCACTGCTGCTAACTCAAGGTCATGGGTATCATAGTTCTATTTATGTTGTCTTATCTATTGAGAACTATATGTGATCACTTCTCTCTCTTGCATCAGGACACATCCGATTCTGGTCCCTGATGCATCATAATAGACTATGTACCCAACAGCGTCCTCCGGAAGCCTTCAGATGGGGGCACTAGTCAGCCTTTGCCTGAGCTCCTAAAAACTCTGCTGACACATCTCCGAACACACAAAGGGGTGACCCTTCTTTTTCAACACTAATAAAGGTGTTTCAACTCTAAAAAAATCTGGAAAAAACCTCTGGTTGTATGAAGCCAAACTGAGAAAACTTCAAACCTCCATCACACTCCTGGGTGGATCCCAATCAAGTACCACCTCAATCTTCACTAGATCCACTGCAACTCCAGCCTCTAAGATTACATGTCCCAGAAAGTGCACCTCTCGGATCAAAAAATAGAATTTCTAGAGCTTACCATAACACTGGTGCTCTTGGAGTGTGTCCAGAACTACCTGCAAGTGATAGGCATGCTCCTCCTCAGTTGCTGAGTAGATCAGAATGTCATAGATAAAGACTACTACATAGAAATCAAAGTATGGATGAAAGATCATGTTCATGAGTCCCATGAACACAGCTGGGGTGTTGGTCATGCCAAAAGGCATAACCTAGAACTCATAATGTCTATACCGACATCTGAAAGTTGCCTTCTGCACATCCTCATCTTGCACTCTGAGCTGGTGATAGCCTGATCTGAGGTCTATCTTCGAGAACCACTGTGTTTCCTTCATCTGATCAAAGAGGTCATCAATCCTCAAGAGTGGGTACTTGTTCTTTATGGTCACTTGGTTCAGATGCTTATAGTCAACACAAAGTCTCAAGCTCCCATCTTTCCTTTTTGGTGAACAAAATATGGGCTGCACAAGGAGAAACACTTAGCTGAATGAACTCCTTCCCCTGTAAGTATTCCAACTGTACTGACAGCTCACAGAGCTCTGCGGGAGCCATCTGATATTCTGGTGTGTATATCAGTGCCTTCCTGCGATTCAAGTCAATGTAAAAGTCCAAATCTCTTTGAGGAGGTAGACTTGGAACATCATCAAGGAAGACATCCGCGTATTGGTCCACCACTACAGGATAACTCAGTATCTCCACATCAACCACTCTGAGGGTAAGGCTAGCCAACTGATATGTAATCGACTGCACCCTCCTCTAGGTAAGTCCATCATGTGCTACAAAGGCTCCCTTCTCTCTGGTAAAGGTAAACCAGGTCCCATCCATGTGGACACAAAACACTTTGCGTCTAATATAGTCAATCTGAGCATGGACTGTACATAACTAGTCTATACCAAAGATGATGTTGTAAGGCCTCAACACCACTACTAGGAGATCCCAGCCGAAACTCTCACCTCCTAGAGTAATCTCACACAGCTAGAACCAATGCGTATTAATCGAATCCTCTCTTATAGGAGTCTCTAGCCATAAGGATCAAGCCAACGTATCTGTCAGAATCTCTGAGCTCCGAACGAGGGTAGTAGTAATAAAAGAATGACTGGCACCTGTGTCGATAAGTACTGTAGCTAAGGTAGAGTAAACACAGATCATACTTTGTATTATCTACGGAGTTCCATGTTCATAGGCCTCAGCTTCCTGGATCTGAGCTCGCCCCTATCCACCTACTCCCTGTGGTCGGGGTGGACCACCTAGTAGTGGTGGCAGTAACATCTTAAATTGTCGCCCACTGCCAGTTGCACGACCAACTCCTTTGCCACGTCTGACTGCTCCCTAAGGACCTCCTTAGTCGAACCTATGTCTCTAGTTGGGTTTCCCCTCGACCCTCCGTTGATCATTCGTATGGCATGTCGGATAGTCACAAGCCATGTGACCCTGCCCGCCGCATGCGAAACACTGCATGTTTCTCTCAAGACTGGCTCTGTCTCTGGTTCCCCGCACAACCAATCCTGAATCATGTGGTCATCCACCTGTATTCCTAGTCCTCTTGGACCTCCGTGACATCTACCTGTTGATAGCTATAGAATACTCCGCTATGTGATGACTGGTGTTGGGTCTTGCTGTTGGTGACTTCTCAGCAAGAAAACTCTCCACTAAGAGGGCTCTCTCTAACACCTCCGCCTATGTCAGGATGCTGAGTGAGATCATTGAAGTCCTAATCTCCCACATGAGTCCCTGATCGAAGGTCCAGACACTGAATAATGGGTCATGTACCATATTATTGGAGTATCTTTAGTGTTTGGAGAACCTCACTGAGTACTGAGCTACAGTCATGCTGCTCTGCTGCAGATGAAGAAGCTCTTGTATGTGCATTGTGCGAAGAGTCGCTGGGAAAAACTCTACCTGAAATAGGCTCTCAATGTCTTCCTATATAAGATTCACCTCATCATGAAACTAGGGCATCAAGCTCTAACATCTGCCTGCTACTTCCAGTAGAAGGCTGGAGGCAAGGATCACCATGAGATCAGCTGGTGTCCCTACTAGTCGGAAGACTCTCACCATGGCCTCCAGCTAATCCTCAGCTGCCTGTGGGTTCGTCTCTCCCCTAAACCTGGGTGGCCTCTAGTGCTGGAACTTTTGAAATTAACTCAAGCAGCGAGCACCCTCTTCTACTACGGTTGGTGGTATCGGTGGCCCAATGGGTAATGGTACCGCTGGTGCCTCCGCTGGTGCCTCAACTGAAAAAGGGGCCCGCACCGAGGCCTCGTCACTCGGTGGGCTATCAGTGCAGACTATATCCAGAACCCTAAATGGATGTCTGAATAGAGGCATCCAAAAAATAAACAGGTGTTCCACGGTCAATAAGTTATACTTGGTGACATCACTTAAAGAGATCACAAAGAAAACTCTTAAAAACATACACGCAATCAGTGTTTTCGTACACTGATTCAGAAATCTGAAGTCACGGTCCTGGTGTATGGATACGTCAGCTGCCGCACCAACACTAGATACCCTAAACTGAAAACAAAATTCACTACACTTAACTCAATTTTCTTTAAAAATATTAGATTCTAATGTTCTATGGTAGAACTGACTTCTTTGTTACCAATTTGTCACGACCCGTCCCCCGAGGCCCATGTCGTGACTACCCCAAGCCTACCTTCTATAGGCCAGGGGCTGGTGACTAGAACCAAAAGGTGTATTCTCTAAAACTGGTAAGGAATTTCCCTTATATCCTGTAAACACACGCAACCAAGCACATAGAAAGATACGAACACAAATAAACTGTATATAAAATAATATTGTTGAAAGTAAGAGGGGCTGAAATACAAGGTAACGGTAAAGGTACAAGTACAAATGAAATACAATACAACTGAAGAATTATAAAGAAAACTATTGGGTTGTCCTATGATTTCCTTACCTTAATGGTATGTACAGTTACTCTTCATCACTCCATGTCCGCCTGTCTCCTCTGCGTACTGACATGTTGAATGGTCCACCTCTGGGCACCGTCCAGTCCTGGTACCAACAGCCCCGATTAGTGTTGTCTGTCTTCTTCACAAAACACAATAAGGTGTGGGCATATCTAGTGCAGGAGTGACTATAAAAATACTCAGTAGGTACCCTGAGACCCTCAAGGTCTTATAAAATCCACAAAAGATAAACCAAAACACATGAAATCAACTGGAAACCCTACTTAGGTAAATGCCCATACATATACCTAAGTTATCAATTATACCCTTCTCGATCATGAGGAAACACAGGGTCCAACCCAAAATACCAAAGCTCAACTGTTCCACAATGGAAGGAAAACCACAAAGGTGACTACCACATAGGTATGCCACACATAATAATACCAACAAGGTATTTACACAAAGGAAAGTACCACACAGGTACAAACTCATAATAATATCACCAAGGTATTACCATGAAGGAAAGTACCGAACAGGTACAAAATCATCTCACTCTAGGTATAACTTATGTAAAATATTAGAGATGATTAGATGTAACTACTAATTCGTCTTACATTGTTAAGAGGTAGACCCACGAAGGATCCTAAATCATCATCAAACCCATAGAGGATAGTATTACATCGTCAGACCCACACAAGATCCTAGTACCTCATCAGACTCACATAGGATCCTAGTCCATCGTCATACCCACGCACGATCATACTACATCATTAGTATGTCTTCAGAACCACACATGATCCTAGTATAACGTCAGTACATCATCAGACCCACACAGAATCCTAGTACATCGTCAGACCCACACAAGATCCTAGTACATTGTCAGTACGTTTTTATACCCACACAGGATCCTAGTACATTGTCAGTACATCATCATACCCACACAAGATCCTAGTACATCGTCATAGCTAGCTACAGCGTACCCGCACTAAGATTGCTCGTCTCTGGGAGAGTCTGCACCTCAAGCTATAGGTTGACACTCCAACTTCCACTAAGTCCCACGAAGAAGTATCCCAATGGACCTCAATGTAATAGGGGTCTTAACGCAATAGACGGTGCATTAATTAGATGCCCGATCTGTAAGTTATTAGCCTTTTAGTTTTGAGGGCCTAGTTGGATTCGTGCTCGATCCAACCCAACCGTACAACAAATTTATCCAAAAATCAATTTGGGTACACCAAAAGTACCATATCGTTCCTAGGTTTCTGGCTCCACAGACGGTTCATCAAACAGATGACCGGTTCCAAAGTTATGGCCAAAAGTATGGGATGGGTCGAAACTAGTCCGAGTGTTGTTCGACCCTGCCCAACCTAGCCTGGGTCATCCCGGTTTGGGTTTACCCGGCCCAACCCGCTGGGTCCAGCCTGGCTCGCTATGTGGTATATCCCGCTGTGTGTCCCATGGTGCAGAGGGGTGCCGCTGAGTGGCGGTCCGTCACGGTTGGCCGGATGGCCAGCCCTCTTCTCTACGTGGTGCGGTCGCGCGCCGCCCCTTCGCCGATGGCCGGCTCGGCCAGCTGTCATTCCTTTGCCGCTGTGGCATAAGCCGCAGTTCTCTTCCATCGATCAACATGCTCATATCTTCACCTTCATCACGAAGAACACAACAAATAATCACAAGAATTTTTAGAGAGGTCATGCCATGTTCGTTTGGCCCACACTCTTCGTGTTAGAGCGGTAGCAGGAAGCTATGTTTCCTTCTAAATTATGAAGAGTCGTCAAGAATGGGAAAAGGGGGAAAATCAAAAACTAAAAACCATAACTTGTCATTCATTAGAGGAGGTATCGAGGAAGGAGACAACGTCATTGGGGATGGTGCCATCAACATTCATCGCTTCTGCAAGATGCCTCCTATCTGGGCTCAAGCTTCGTCCTCATTCTTCGTTGGATATGGTGCGTTCTTCGTTAGATATGAGTCCCTCCAATATCTTCCCTTTCACTAATGATTCCTCCCAACCAAAAACAAGTGAGGAGCCAACACCAATTAAATTAATTTTACCAATTTAAATTTTTGGAAAATTAAATTGGCATAATTAATTAAAGGGTGTGGCACAATTAGTGTGAAGGAAGTTCAAGAGACTTCTCCACATAAAAGAGGGAGTTTAATGGTTTCTACCATTATGAGGGTTTGGGTGGTCCCCAACTTTAGTAATTCAAATTGGGGGATTTAGGCTCGGGTGGTCCCCACCACCATAACCCATGTTTAGGGGTTTCAAAAATAAAAATGTTAAATATTTTTATTTTATTTTATTCTTTCACGAAAATCACAAAAATTAAATTTCACCCTTGACCCACTGCGGACGAGGTGAAGGTATCCTTTAGCAAATACCGGTGCTATGAGTTCAAAAGTGCCCTTATATTTCCATTCCGAGCACTAGTTTAAAATTTTAAAAAACCCACTCGCACGGTTACTGAACGTACCTGAAAAAAAGTTCAGAAATTCATTCCGCGCAAACCAGGACTCAGATTCACACACAATCAATTTTTGCAGACTCATGAAATTCCTATATAATTATAAGAAATCTACATGGAATTTTCGGGTCTTTACACAAGCAATACACCCTAGATATAATTAATCAAAATGTATTAAAAAAACATAGTGTAGGGTTTGGCTAACCTGGCTCTATGAAGATGATAAAGAAGAAATTAGAAGACGATAAGAGGATTAGTATGAAAAGTGAATAGAAATGAAATATAACAGTGATGAGATCACATGAAAAAAATGATGGGAGATTAAAATTCCAGGGATATCAATGGGAAACTTGGATATAGATAAATCATAATCTAAAGAACACAAAATCTATGACATTATTGAATTAATGTTGTTTATTTAAACAAGGTATTGAAGGTAAATTCACAAAATTAAATACCTAGGTAGGTTACATGGTTTGGTCTCATGGTTTACCATAATATGTGTCAAACATGAGACCCTCACTGGACACTCTAGGGATATGTCACATGATTTGGTTGCGTTATTTATTTTTATTTTGTTCTAATTTTTTTTATTTGATGAATAAAATTAATTATCATGGTTTCTCCTAGGCCTATAAGGAAATTTGGATTGTTTTACAAGAAAGCTCTAAACATGCATAGTAGACTAAATAACATTATAATATGGGCACAATTTTGATGATTGGTATACCAAATTATAAAAAAATGGGTTGAAATTAAAAACTATTAGAATTTAAAAAAACATAGCTAAAAATTTACTATATCTATAAAACTCTGTATTTAAATAAAACAAAATATAAAATTGATATTGTGGTGTGACAATATGTTTATTAAAATAAATACTATGTATGTTAAGTACGTGTTTATCAATTAAAATTGTAACCTAGTATCCAATACCCTTGATTCTAAATTAAGTAGAATTATTTATATAAAATTCACATCCAAATTCTATGTATTATTATTTTTAGAAAACTTCTAAACATTATATACCAATATATTATATTAATGTCTCAAACCATACAATATATCAAAATGATTTTCATGATGTATTCTATTATCTATAACTACACATATCTATGAGTGTGGACCATTTTTCATAAATTTTCTTCATGTAATTTTAATGAAATTTCTCCAAATGAAATAATAACCTTGTGAATCATATCCTTATAGTGGTCCATGACAGATATTTCACTAAATATTATGTAATTTTAGTGTTTCTCCCAATATTTAGAAATTTATGTAGGCATTCATTCTAATCATATCCCATATTAATCTTGGATGATTAATATTCATTATTAGGGTCACCCAACAATGTGTAATCCAAATTAAATTTATGGAATATAGTCACCTAATCCAAATAGCATCACTAATATTCATTATTTTTTTAAAATGGATAGTCTATGGGAACCTGGGTTTGGCTTGACCTACATATTTGGATGATCAAAATCATTCCATGTGTCTAATTTGGAAGGAATCACACACTTTATATTTCATTGGATTTTCTCAGTCTCATAATTTCCATATTCATTTTATTCATATCATACATAACTATTATATCCCATGAAATCATTACATATCATGTAACACCTATATGTATTCAGTTATCTTGTGATTTATTTTTGGAATACATTTTCATTATACTAAATTAATATGTTTGAACCATATTAATGTGTAACTTTTTAAGTGACACACAATTAGTGTTACTAATCCAAAAATAGAATCCAAATACATCTACACATATATGAATTCATCACATTTATATAGTACACTAAACCATGTTATATAATGTCTTAGAAACATATGTTATAAAAAAATTGTATAATAGTTACCACCATAAGATAGATAGGAAACACCCTTTTTCATCATAGAGAATATGATCGAAGGAAAGTAAGATTTCAAACCCATCATCCCACTATTCGTCGTTCTATAATCAAGAGAGCCCATAATTCCATCATAATTTTAATACATAATATGTGTAAACTATAATCAACCTCTAAATTCAATATCATAAACATATAAAAAGTCAATTCAATAAAAAACGAGACAAAATTTTATGTTGGAATACCAATCATGTGATGCATGCTATAAAAACTTATCTGAAAAATTTATCCAATAAATTAAAGCATACATCATATTTTCATCATAAAAATAATTTATATACAGAATATTTAAAAAGTGACCTTATAAATAGACTAAATAAATAAATTTTTTGTAATGATATATAAAAACAATAAAAACAATAATAATGAAAATTAGTTTTCATACATTTTAAAGTCACACAGATTGAGCTTTAGTCCTTCAGTGGTAAATTGATTTTGAGATAATAAATTATTAGTTTTTTAAAGACTAATGATTTCCTACATGGCATGGTTGAACTATAATAAATATTTTATATTGTTCATATTTATAGAAGACATGATGTAATGTATGTAAACATGTATTTTTTTGTTTTTTGGTCTCACCAAGAATCATTAAAAGTTAGCATCCACCATGATGGGTTCGGTCCTCATGGTAACTCTATCCATGAAATAGTGATTATCTTACCACATCATAGTGATGTCAAAAACAATTATATATTTTACAGTGATAAAAACATGGTGTTCTCCATTAATCTGAAGTATTTACATTTAAAATATTATAATACTAGGATGGGGTGATTAGAAATACATCCCACTTATTTGAAATTACCAAATACCATGACATGGTTTTATAACCACAAACATGGGTCTGAAAAAATGCCCAAAATTATTATCTAATTACTCATTACGTATTATTGTTTATTCAATGTTAACGGATCTAATTATACTGAATGGTTTATTGGAATATTTTAATACCCCTAATAATGAAAATAAAACATAAAACCATTAAAAATAAATTAAGAGGGGAATCAAAAATATAAAATACAAAACCCATAAAATTAGTTCTAGTAACATGGGATTTTACATGGTCAAGAACTGATTTTTTTTTCATTTTTTATCCTTAATACACCTATAGGGTTAAATCCATAAATTTACCAGATTAGTTGACCTTAATAAAATGATTATCGATTCCTTGATTCTGGGGTGTGGTGCTTATCCTCAGGCAAAGAAATCATGGAATTGTGGGTGTATAAAGGCCCAATAGAGATATATTATTTATAAAAAAAATTATTCTCAGTTTATTTATTCTCATGAATTGTATTTTCCTAACAAATAGAGCATTTAAGTCAAAAACAGACATCATGGTTACATCTATAATGCAGGCATTACATTATGGGTTGTATAACAATCATTTTCATTAGAGTTCCCGGGAGTTACAGTCATTGTAAATGAAATAATTTATTAAAAGGGGGGATAATATAATATATTATAATATATTATTTATTATTGAATTTAATCATTAATATAGGTTAATTATACACTTAAGACTCATGTTTTCTAAATACTATGTTAGGATTCATAAACACTAGGATTTTTTTATCAAATTATGAGAGAAGGTTTTGGAGGGTTCGATGAAACCCCCGGACCAAAGAATGAATTTTCACATCACCAACATGAACTTGAATAAGTGTTATATTTGTAAATTAATAATACATTTCAAATATTTAACTTTATAATATTTTAAATTTTATATGTTGTTATATTCTTTTCATGTAGTGAATTTTTAATAATTCTCTTATTAAAAGTGAATAATTACTTAAATAAAAAAATATGGCCAACCTAATTAACATAAATAATTCAATTTTGAGAGATTCAAATATAATTATTATAAATATTTTTATTTAGAAATATAATAATTTTTTTGTTGATATTGTATCAAATAGAATAAATTAATTAAGAGATATATTTTATTACAAAATGTTTTTATGCGACATTCATCTTCATCTATGATTGATGGAATTCATTCATGAAAGATCATCCCTTGTATCTCAAACACTATATAGATCAATATTCTACATTATTTAATATATTATAATGTGTATTTAAATTTCATGTGTGGTATTTCCATCTAAATTCACTCTCCTATATCTTCATTAAAATATTGAAATCAATATTCCCAGAGTGGTTGGATGATGGACGACCTGAATCTCAGGTCAGTTTCACATGGATATTAGGGTTTATCAGAGTTGAATCAAGGAAGGGTTATAGTTCCATAGTAATAGAGTTATGATTATAATGAAATATAATTATAGGAATATAGACGGTGTGAACTTATAGGTTAGTTTGAGTAGGGAGAACAACATGATCCAAAAATCCAATTTGAGAATGCGATATTGGTGTTGTGATAGTTTGAATGAGTTAGAATGTCATCCAACCTTTGGGTTTATTGTGGAAGTAAGGTGGCAATGACCCACATATTCTACCATAACATTCTTATAAGGGATATGGAAGATAGGGTTCCACACAGACCCATTCAAATAAATTAAAATTAGAAAAAATAATTAGACTATAGAATAACTACAATGGAGGTGGGGTGATTCCTTGTAACACCCCAAAATTTCATTTTGTGTTACTTCTTCAAAATAATTCAATAACTTGCACTACACAAAACACAGAGTTCAAGCGCACCATGACTTACCAAACAAGCCGTTCAAAAGAGGTTATGAATAGTATTAACTAAATTTTGAACTTTATATAATACTTATAATATTAGAATCCATATTATGATTTTCTTAGACATAATGTAATAACAAATTCATTTTTTTAGATAAAATAATTATTTTTCAAAAAATGCTCATTTACCAAATTTTAATAGTGAACCCTTTTTTTAAAATATTTTTAAGTTTTTTATATTCAATTTGTCAAAAGAAATTTATTATTTAAAATGGGGAAATAAAAAATTTACAATGTCAGTCCCCAAGCTTCCACGATACACTTCTCTTTGAATAATACAGTAGCGTGTGTTGTACGCAACTTCGAGTTCTAACACACACTATAACCAATCAAACTAGCCGTTATGAATAGTAATACCTAATTTTTAAAATTTTATAAATTTTATCCCTCAAAATGGACTTCATTTTTGGATTTTTAATATCGAATTTAGCCTAGGGTGAAATTTTGGTACCTTTCGGATAACTTTTATATTTTGATGAATAGTGAAAATTACTAAATTTTAATTAAAAACAACTTTTTTAATCAAAATAATTAATAGTAATAAATTATGAATTTTAGTAGTTTTAAAGTATACTTAGAATATATTTTTACCATTTAATACAATTTTTGTCATTGTACATAATTTCACAATTAAACCGGACATAAATAAGTGTCAATCTTTTGATAGTTATTATATCTTAAACACACGCTTTTTGTTTTGACAACGGGACTTAATTTTAAATTAAATTCTGCCACTTCTGTGTTTTGAATTTGGAAAAATGGATTCCATATTTGTAATTAGGAAGTCCAAATTGTGTAAATAGGTAACGTTTACTTTTAGACATTTTGAATAATTACTTCGGTAAATATTTTATTTACCATGGTTAAAAGGTAAATCTGGAAATAAGGGTAAAATAATAATATTATAATAATAATAAATTACCCTAAAACGTGTTTTAACCTTATTGGTTGATACATGTCCGACCATGGACATATTTGGATCGATTTTGGGACCCCATGGATTCACTTTTATGTGATAATGACACTTTATATTAATTAAGTTATAATAAATACAAAAATGACATAAGCAAATATCTTTTAGAAAAAGAATTTTTACATAGGGTTATATATGTTGGATTTTCGACTATAAATATTCACTATAAAGATAAAAATATTTAATACATAATGGTATTTTATTTATCATTTTTATACATTAAGTAATTTAATTTATATATGACACAATGAGGATGCAGTAATTACAATAATAGTGAAAAATTAAAATAATTGATATTATAAACACCCAAATAAATATAATTTGAGACTTTTTATGAATTAAACTAATTTTACAGGTTTATATGACAAAATAGTATTTATATTATTATCTTTTTTAGAAGTAATCATTCTGTTATAATTTTTAAAAAAATCAATTATTGAATAGTGTCAAAATTGACATAAAAGAGTTTTTAAAACAAATATTATATTATTAATTAATATTAAATTCTTAAGAATTTATGGTTCAGACAAGAGACTTATATCATGATAAGTGTATCATTAATGGACCACTTTGGGGTCTCTTGGATATATATAGTAATTTTATTAACTATATAATATAAAAATACAAAGTGACATGGTAAGTGTCAAACTAATTAACTAAGAGTTAAAACTAAAAGATAAGGTTAATATAATGACCCAAACCTGTATAAATTCTATTTTTGAGTGGTTTTCGACCCATACCCACCTTAACATCTAAATAATCCACTTTGTAGACATTATAAACCGAATATTAATTTATTATAAAATAATATTTATAGCTTTTCCAAAGGTGCCCCTCACCCCTCTTATAAAAGGGAAATCCCCCTTCTCATTAATTCAAATATTCAAAGCCTTTTGTTCCGGCCATACTCTACCCAAATACTCTCTCAAATTCCCTCACTTCATCCTAGAGGCCTTACTTTAGTCATAAAGCTAACCTAAAGATCCCTTTTGATCAAATCAAAAGGAAGAACCGGAAGAAGAGGTAATAATTTCACCACCCTTTTTCAAGTTCCTTTCTTCTTCCACTTCTTCTTTATTTGTTATTACAATTCTAAAATAATAAATCCAGTATCTTATATATAATGTGATGTTATTATAAATATGGTACAACCATATTCAGTATTCTATCCACCCTTTGAATAACATGTCACAAAATGTGCGTACGTACGACTTACCGTCTCCACGTCGTGGTGTAATTGTTATTCAATAAATTATTATTTGTATGGGTATAATAATTATGTGTAATTCATATAAATAATAAATATAACATGATAATAATTCTATATATATTATATACCATCCAATTATATATTATTTTAATATCAAAAGAATGATATTGTCGCTCGTACGTACGTACGGACTACTGTCTCCACGAACGCGATGAGATTCATTCTCCATCGTATCCATTAAAGTATAATTATCATTTGATGATTAATAATAGTATCTAAGGACTTGATATCATTCTGTATATGATTAAGATACAACCTATCCATGACAAACATGACTTGTGTAACAAAACATATAAAAGAAAATGAGTAAGTTAACACCCAAAACAACAATAATACTAAGATATTATTAACAAATCAATGTTAAAAGATCATATATGATATCATATTAATATATATGATTCTTTAATAATTTAATAACAATTATTTCACCAATATATAGGAGGTTAACCTACCCCCAACCAAGGAAAAGTACAATGTAAGGGTTTATTTCTCAATCTCTTCATTATCTGAGGTTGTTTATACCTAATAATCTACTGGGATTTCTTGATCATCCACATCCAAGTTTCTTAAAAATTTATTTCAAAAAAAAATTATTATTTAATAGAATATGGGTGAAAGTCATTTATACCCTTTTTTACTCTTATAAGTGGTTTATAAAGGAATCTTTCCGTCATTTTCCAGACATGGTCCTTTTCAACCTTTTCAACAGAATTAAGGTAAGAATGTTTTTTTAACTTATACGGAGGGTACTGATATTTTCCGCCATTATAAATTTTTCAAAACTTCCCTTACAATCTTATAACAATATTTTCAAAGAAAATATTTTATTTTATAAATATATGACTCTTAAATGATTTCAAAATAGAAAGAGATACTTCTCTAGAAAGAGTTTTGATTTAATTTATGTCAACATCCTTTGATAGATTTTAAGATTTTTTATGTTTATTTATCATGATACAAAACTTCTATATTGTATTGAAGGTTTTGTGATATGTTTGACTGTGGATATGTTATTTTTATACCATTTATGGTTTATGGAGAAAGTATTGACATTTTGTATGATAGTTTTAAAACGAATGTTTATGTTATGTTTTAACCTGTTCATATGAGGAATGCATTTGACTTAATAAGTGATGGGTGGAGCCCACTATAGCTCCTCAATGCATCGGTAGGTCTCATGAGACAAACTAGTGTCTTGGTATAAGGCCTTGACATAATCTTATTTGTAGTCTTGGCATGAAGCCTTGGCTATGTGGTTATGATAGTCTGGCATTATGCATTCCATCATTATGAAAGTGGTTATAGATATTGCATGTGATTATTTGATTAGTAGAATATCCATGTGAATAAGTAAATGGAAATTATTTCATTTTATTTTTTCTATGATATGTTGAAGTTCAAGTTTAAAAGGCTTTTGTTTTAGTTATACATTTCCTTAAATTTTTATTCTTATTTATGAAAGTTTCCTCTATATTGTTATCTTTTCTGGGCATTTGAGCTCACCCCTTTTCTATGTTTTATTTTTCCCAGGATATGAAGAAGTAAATTATGAATGACCTGCAGGGATAGTATGAGGTTATAAGAGTGTGGACTATGAATACTATATTTTTGTAGTTTTCATTTTTTTGATGTAATGTAAAACTTTATGAATATATCTAGTGTTTCTAAGGCTACATAACTAATCGGTCTTTCGAGATTTGATCTTTCTTGTGATCATGCCAATGTTATGTAATAATTAACAAACTCTGGTTAACTGTTGTCGGGGCGTTACAGTTGGTATCAAAGGAAGTTTAGTATAAACCTTGGAAGCTAGATTTAAATAAACTCTGATTAGAGCACATAGATTTAATAGGGACTTTGAGCATTAGTATAGAATAACTTCCTAGAATTTTGGTATTGTAGAGATTTTGTGATTTTTTCGAGCAATACATCCCTGTCTGGATACGAGCAGGTAGAGATGGCTCTGGAACATATGTACCTAGGGGTGAAACCCGAAAACACCAGTTTGATCTATACTTGAATGGGAACTGGTGCACAGCAATGGGCCTTACTGCACTCTTGGTTATGACACTTCCGTGGGATATGCTTAGGATAATTCTCATTTTCATTACAAACTGCTATGAAGGGTTTATGAGTATATACCTCCTCAAAGAAAACATTTTTGTCATTATAGATTATATCCATAAAGTATTCAATTTATGTTAGGTATTTTACATGTTTTGAATTATTCATTTCAATTCATAAACTGACCCAGTTTATGCTATTGTATAGAAATGGCACCCAGTAGAAGGAATGTGAACTCCAGCTATACGTATGATCCAAAGAGTAAGAAGGATCGTATCTTTCATGGTATTAAGCCATCATTTAGAAGGGAAATAGTCTCCCACATATTATCATCATATGAAGAAATAGAATCATGTGTTGATAAGATAAGTAATGAGTTTACTGAGTCCTATGGATTTGAAGGGAATCAAGAGAAGAAAAGGATAGAAGAGTGAAAGATGGATAAAAGGAAGAGGGAAAAGAAGAATTTCCCCATATGTGATAATTATGGGAATAAACACCCGGGAACATGCCTGAAAGGAATAAGAGTTTGTTATAAGTGTAGAGGAAAAGGGCACCATGTACGTGACTACAAGGGTAAGAAAATGGTTTCAAATGTACAATGCTTCATTTGCAAGGAGTTTGGAAACTACGCGAACTTATGTCCCAGTCATTAGACTATTCCGCAAATGATGCTATTGGATAATAATCAAGTTATGATACTACCATAGATGAAAAGTAATGGTTAGAGTTCTTATGTTGATTATGTCATTTGAGTGTTGTATCAACAATGTACTTGTTATAATAATTATGGAGTATATAAGGATTGTAACACAGTACTATTTCATTGAGGATTTGAGATTTTATGGTTCTAAGAAAAGTGACTCTACATCGAGTTAAACTTTTTGGGAATTAAATGGTTGAAGGAATGATAAACATTAATATGGTCGTAATATTGAGGTACTTATTTTGGAATACGATATGGTTGATTTGGGTAAATTATATTAGATATTGTTGACTGCCCTGAGACCGATTAGATATTTGTATATTCCACCATTGTAGGATTTTAAAACATTTTTGGATGGATGAACTATATCCAGTATTCTATATGGAATAAGGGAGCATGAATGTAATCAATAAGGATTATGGTAATTCAGGATGTTTCAGTGTTTTAAAAGAATACATGATGAAGGTATTCACATGCTATTACGGGGTAAAAAGGATCTACATTATGTTTACCTTCCTTATAAATGTTAGACTGTGAGTTTGGACAGAAGTATTTTGGATAATTCTAGATTGAGATTAATTTTGGATTTCCATAAAAGGAAAACCCGGAGGTCGGGCGGCAACCCGTCATGACTAGCAAGGCTGCGAGACTTGAACCCGCAACCGAAGGGCGACAAGGGTGTATCACCTACCACTAGACCACAAGATGTACTGGATTAAATAATGTAGTTTATTTTAAGAAGGTCTAGTAAATGAATTAAAAATTTATTTTTTAACCCCAAATGAATAGGATAGATAGAATATATTTTTTAGTTCTATTATCTTTTAGAGTGAAAGAAGAGTTTGTGGTAGAAATTAGTAAAAAGATGTGACTATACTTTTCAAGTATATATTTTTCTTCTAATCTTATTCTATGAAGAAATTAATTATTATACTTTATTAAAGAGATCTTAAAAACAAAAATTTGTTATCCTAATACCTTATGTTTTGTTGAACTGATGGAATTTTAAGTCATCATATATTGATGGATTTAAGGACCTCAATTTTAAACTTGTTTGTGATTGATGACCTAAATCACTACCTATAAATATTTAAGTTTTTCCTCCAATTATATGTCTCTAATTTCCACCAATGTTATCCTAATCGATGTCATAATTTGGTGGTTAACCTTTAATTTCTCTTTTCCTCTTATTAAGACTAAATTTTATTAACCAAATTTCCGATGTGGGTTCTCTCACAAAGATATTTTCTATTTTCAACCATTATTTTCGAAAAACAATATCAAATTGTGAGGACGCAATTTATTGAAGGGGGTAAGAATGTAACACCCCAAGATTTCATAGTGTGTTACTTCTTCAAAATAATTCAATAACTTGCACTACACGCAACACTGAGTGCAAGCGCACCATGACTTACCAAACAAGCCGTTCATAAGAGGTTATGAATAGTATTAACTAAATTTTGAACTTTATATAATACATATAATATTAAAATACATATTATGAGTTTCTTAGACATAATGTAATAACAAATTCATTTTTTTTAGATAAAATAATTATTTTTCAAAAAATGCACATTTACCAAATTTTTAAATGTGAACCCTTTTTTTAAATATTTTTAACTTTTTTATATTCAATTTGACTAAATATATTTATTCTTTAAAATGGGGAAATAAAAAATTTACAATTTAACTCCCTAATCTTCTACGATATGCTTCTCTTTGAACAATATAGTAGCATGTGTTGTACGCAACTTCGAGTTCCAACACACACTATAACCAATCAAACTAGCCGTTATGAATAATAATACCTACATTTTAAAATTTTATAAATTTTAACTCTCAAAATGGACTTCATTTTTAGATTTGGAATACCTAAATTTATCTTAGGGTGAAATTTTGGTGCCTTTCGGATAACTTTTATATTTTGATGAATACTGAAAATTATTAAATTTTAATTAAAAACAGCTTTTTTAATCAAAATAATTAATAGTGATAAATTATGAATTTGAGTGGTTTTAAAGTATACTTAGAATATATTTTTACCATTTAATACAATTTTTTTCATTGGACATAATTTCACAATTAAACTGGACATAAACAAGTGTCAATCTTTTGATAGTTATTATATCTTAAAAACATGATTTTTGTTTTGACAGCGGAAATTAATTTTAAATTAATTTCTGCCACTTATGTGTTTTGAATTTGGAAAAATGGATTCCATATTTGGAATCAGGATGTCAAAATTTTGTAAATAGGTAAATTTTATTTTTAGAAATTTTGAATAATTATTTCGGTAAATATTTTATTTACCATGGTTAAAGGGTAAATCCGGTAAATAAGGGTAAAAAAATAATATTATAATAATAATAAATTACCCTAAAACGTGTCCTAACCTTATTGGTTGATAAATTTCAGACCATGGAAATCTTTGGGTCGATTTTGGGACCCCATGGATCCACTTGTAAGTGATAATGACACTTTATATTAATTAAGTTATAATAAATACAAAAATGACATAAGCATGTATCTTTTAGAAAAAGAATTTTTACATAGGGTTATATATGTTGGATTTTAAACTATAAATATTAATTATAAATATAAATATATTTACTACATAATAGTATTTTATTTATAATTTTTAGACATTAAATAAGTTAATTTATATATGACATAATGATGATGTAGTGATTACCATGATAGTGAAAAATTAAAATAATTGATATTATAAACACACAAATAAATATAATTTGAGACTTTTTATGAATTAAACTAATTTTATAGATTTAATTGACATAATAGTATTTATTTAATTAACTTTTTTCGAAGTAATCATTCTATTGTGGTTTTTAAAAAAAATAAATTATTGAATAGAGTCAAAATTTACATAAAAGAGTTTTTGAAACAAATATCATATTATTAATTGATATTAAATTTTTAAAAATATAAGGTTCGGCCAAGAGACTTATATCATGATAGGTGTATGATTAATGGACCACTTGTGGGTTTCTTGGATGTATATAGTATGTTTATTAACTATATAATATAAAAATAGAAGGTGACATGGTAAGTGTCAAACTAATTAACTAAGAGTTAAAACTAAAAGATAAGGTTAATATAATGACCCAAACCTGTATAAATTCAATTGGTTGAGTGGTTTTATACCCATAACCACCTTAAACTTTAAATAATGTACTTTTAAGCCATTAGAAACCGAATATGAATTTATTATAAAATAATATTTCTAGTTTTTCCAAAGGTTCCCCTCACCCCTCTTATAAAAGGGCACTCCCCCTTCTCATTTATTCACACCTTCAAAGCCTTTTGGTTTGGAAAACCTCTACTCAAATACTCTCTAAACTTCCCTAACTTCATCCTATAGGCCTTACTTTAGTCAGAAAGCCAACCTAAAGAGCCCTTTTGATCAAATCAAAATGAAGAACCCGAAGAAGAGGTAATAATTTCACCACCCTTTTTCAAGTTCCTTTCTTCTTCCACTTCTTCTTTATTTTTTATTACCATTAAAAAATAATAAATCCAGTATCTTATATATACTGTGATGTTATTATAAATATGGTACAACCATATTCAATATTCTATCCACCCTTTGAATAACCTGTCACCATACGTGCATACGTACGGCTTACCGTCTCCACGTCATGGTGTGATTGTTATTCAATAAATTATTATTTGGGTGAGTATAATAATGATGTGTAATTCATGTAAATAATAAATATAACAAGATAATAATTCTGTATTTATGATATACCATCCAAATATATATTATTTTAATATCAAAATAATGATATTGTCGCTCGTACGTACGTACGGACTACCGTCTCCATGAACACGATGAGATTCATTCTCCATCGTAACCATTAAAGTATAATTCTCATTTGATGATTAATAATAGTATCTAAGGAATTGATATCATTCTTTATATGATTAAGATACAACCTATCCATGAAAAATATGACTTAGGTAACAAAACATATAAAAGAAAACGAGTATGTTAACACCCGAAACAACGATAATACTAAGATATTATTAACAAATCAATGTTAAAAGATCATATATGATATCATATTAATATATATGATTCTTTTATAATTTAATAACAATTATTTCACCATTATATAGGAGTTTAAACTACCCCAAACCAAGGAAAAGTACAAGGTAAGGGTTTATTTCACAATCTCTTCGTTATCTGAGGTTGTTTATACGTAATAATATACTGGGATTTCTTTATCATCCACATCCATGTTTCTTAAAAATATATTTCAAAACATTTTTACTATTTACTAGAATAGGGGTTAAAGTCATTTATACCCTTGTTGACTTATATAAGTGGTTTATAAAGGAATCTTTCTGTCATTTTCCAAACAAGGTCCTTTTTAACCTTTTCGAAATAATTAAAGTAAGAATGTTTTTTTAAATTATACGGTGGGTGCGGCTATTTTCCTCCGTTATAAAATATTCGAAGATTGCCTTACAAGATTTTAAGAATATTTTCAAAGAAAATGTTTTATTTTACAAACATATGACTCTTAAATGATTTAAAAATAGAAAGATATATTTCTCTAAAAAGAGTTCTGAATTCATCTATGTCAACATCCTTTGATGGATTTTAAGATTTTTTTAAGTTGATTTATCATGGTACAAAAATCCCATATTGTATTGAAGGTTTTATGATATGTTTGACTGTGGATGTGTTATTTTTATACTATTCATGGTTTATGGAGAATGTATTGACATTTCGTATGCTAGTTTTAAAATGAATGTTTATGTTATGTTTAAACCTGTTCATATGAGGAATGAATTGGACTTAATAAGTTACGGGTGGAGCCCGCTATAGCTCCTCGATGCATCGGTAGGTCTCATGAGACAAAATAGTGTCTTGGAACAAGGCCTTGACAAAATCTTATTTGTAGTCTTGGCATGAGGCCTTGGCTATGTGGTTATGATTGTCTGGCATTATGCATTCCATCAATAGTAAAGTGGTTATTGATATTGCTTGTGATTATTCGATTAGTAGAATATCAATGTGAATAAGTAAATGGAAATTATTTCATTTTTTTTCCATACTATATTGAAGTTCAAGTTTAAAAGGCTTTTGTTTTAGTTATAGATTTCCTAAAATGTTTATTCTTATTTATGGAAGTTTCCGCAATATTGTTATCCTTACTGGGCATTTGAGCTCACCCTTTTTCTATGTTTTATTTTTCCCAGGATTTGAAGAAGTAATTTATGAATGACCTGTAGGGATAGTATGAGGGGATAAGAGTGTGGACTATGGAGACTATGTTGTTGTAGTTTTAATTTTTATGATGTAATGTAAAACTTTATGAATATATCTAGTGTTTCCAAGGCTACTAAACTAATTGGTATTTCAAGATTTTATCTTTCTTGTGATCATGCCAATGTTATATAATAATGCACCGACTTTGGGTAACTAGGGTCGGGGCGTTACATTCCTTCCCCAACACTTATTATGAATTTTATTATAATAATATTATTATTTGTATTATTATTCTAAAAAATTATTATCTTAGGTGTACCGTCTTATTATGTTTTCTCACGGATGGCATATCTATAGTATCTTGATCTAGAAATCCAGATAAATGGTTCAACACTAATATGTGATATATAATTTTGACTGATGACACAAACCCTATGGCCTATTATATAATATTTAAGGACTATGTTATAATGAAATTATTATTTTTTATTAGATTTTTTAAAAAAAGATCATATCATGATTAATTTTCCATATATAACGCAATGGTGAAATCTGTTTGGGTATATAAGGATGTTTGGGTTGTGGAATATTTTGAATCAATATTTGTAGGGACAATGGCTAGTTTTGTGTGATATATTTGGAGTGTTATAATGGTTTTAAACCTTCCATGGTAGAATAGTTGTTATTGTGTGTGGGTTTCCCCAACCATCCTCAGATATGTTTCGTAACTCGTCCAATTTCTATCTATTTTTTGGGGCATAGGATCCTGTACCAATAAATCATATAGGGTCGGTATTCCACCCACATACTTAGGCCACCAAAACCTCTATTGTAGAGACCCGAAGCCTGACGTACATAGACATTACATTACTTTTGCGGAATACTTAGTACATAACAAAAATACACACACAAGGATCGTAATAGTTTAGTGTCTTTGGAAACTCGAAACGTAATCTTCTAATCGTGGTGAAAGATCTTCAATATCTCCCATAAAGATATTCCCTTTTTTATTACCTAAAACCTTTCTTTATATCCTGGGGAAAAGAAAACGTAAAAGGGTGAGCTCAAATGCTCAGTAAGGGTAAACAAAAGAAAAATCAATCACATCATATTCATAAGAACATAACTTTTGGAAATCTTAACCTGCAAAAGAGAGCATAATTTCATAACATGGGATAAATCATAGTAGTGAAATGTAATCACAATAATCATAACTTAAAACATGAAACTTTGTGGCATTCACACATAATCATAGAGAATCATTTCTTGTTAGTCAAGACTCATTGACAAGACTATCTTAGTGGAAAAAGTCCCTTTCTGAATCGAGTAACCCTCGTTTCAGTCCTGTTTCACCGAACCGGTATAACCTACCGTTCCATCCCTGTCTATCTCATGAGATATAAAATATTTACCCAATGCATTGGAGGGAGATATAGGTCCCACCCATCTTATAATGAATCCTTTCTTATGTGTGCCACATAATCATAAACCATACATCATAGCATAACCCATGTAATAAAAATGGGATTCTTAAACAACATGACATCATAAAACAATTCATATAAGATAAAGGAATTCATTAAAATGTTTCCATCACAACATAATCAAATCCATGTAATAATAGGGATAAAAACAGAACCCTTTTATTATCTTAGATGGAAAATAATTTTGATAAAATACTTGAACTCCATTCTTGAGGAAAATATCCTTTCTACTTCAAAAACATTTTTCCTTTCATAACATGTCATACGACTTTAAAATAACAGAAGATGATTAAAAATAAACTTAAAAACTTGTAAAGGAAGCTTCTTGGAAATAATGTTTTAAAAATCCATTCATACCGTATAAGTTAAAAAAACATTCTTCTCGTACTTTTGTCAGAAAAGTCAAAAAAGTACCTCGTACGGAAAACGACAAAAGATTCCTTTCATATCATTTACTAAAAATTTACCGAGGGGTAAAATTGAATATAAACTATTTTATAAGGATATAAATATTACATATTGAGGAAACATGGATGTGGATGATAAAATATACCCCAGTAAATACTTACGAATAAACAATCTCTGATAAAAATGAGATTGTGATATTTCCCTTACCTTAGGTCCGATTTGCTTCGTATGTGTCCGAACCTCCTTTATAATGATTTAAATAATGTCATTGATGTATTACAGAATCATATTCATTGTTATGATATCATATATGGTTCACTTGTGACACTATATTACCCGTTCTTTTGTAAATTTCATGTTAAAGAAGCGTTTTGGGTAAAATCGTTTCATTTATCGTAGGTGTTTTGACTTGTTGTTCTTGACATTATTATTACTTATATCATGATTTACTTACTTCCAGAATATAAAATATGATTTCTATATCATATATATTCAGTATATATATATATATAATAGATAGATAAATGAAATGAAAAACACCGTTCATGGAGACGGTAGTCCGTACGTACGCATGAACGTTGTTTTCCTTTCCTTATTGTCTTGAATGGAAGTAAGTAGATGACATACATATATATATATATATATAAATCCAGTAGCTTTTTAATGTCATATATTTCATTATTATTTCTTATATATACTTTATAATCATTCTTAAATGGTTAACATGGAGAATGAATCTCATCGCGTCGTGGAGACGGTATTCTGTACGTACGCACGCGCGGTGATTTCCTTTTTTCTGTAGGATGGATAGAAGGTTAATTAGAGTTGTTTCATATTTATAATAACATATCAGTATATAAGAAATACTGATGTTATTACTTTATCATGAAACAACTAAAGAATAAGAAGTTGAAGAAGAAAGAAATTGAAAAGGATCGGTAATGGGTATTACCTCTCCTTTGAAGTGCTTCTTTGAGACCTCCTTTTAGGGCACTAAAATTGGTCTTTTAAGAAGACCAGGACCTCTAGGATGATACTAGGGAAGTGGAGAAGTGATTTTGGCAGGGGTTGGCCGAGCTTGAGTGCTCAAATTGGTGTGAGGAGGAAGGGGGAGGAGGTGCCCTTTTATAAGGGATGAGAGGGGCACCTTAGGAATATCTCAAAATATTATTTTATATTAAAGTCAAAATCAGTTTATAATGGTTCCAAAGGGTCTTATTTCGAAGCTAAAGTGGGGATGGGTCGAAATCCTATCAACCAATAGGATTTAGACAAGTTTAGGTTATTATTTTAACCTTATCAATTAGATTTAACTCTAAGTTAAATAATTTAACTTTTACCGTGTCTTTTTGTTTTCTTACACTATATGGTTAATACACTTACTATAACATGCCAAACGAACCCCAAATTGTTTATTATTAATATATATATCCTTATCTAAGTCATTTGGCCGAACCTTAGATTTTTAGGAATAAACTAACAATTAATAATAAAATATTTGATTTAAAAACTATTTTGTGTCAATTTTGACACTATTTGATAAATGATTTTTGTGAAAGTCGTAACAGAATTATATGTTCAAACCATGTTGCTTAAATCAACACTAATATTTCATAGTAACCTATAAAATTAGTGGAATTCATAAAAAGTCTCAAATTACATTTATTTTGGTGTTTATAACATCAATTATGTCAATATTTCATTAATAAGATAATTACTGCATCATCATTGTGTCATAAATAAATTACATTATTTAATGTCTAAAAATTACAAATAAAATACCATTATATAGGAAATATTTTTAGCTTTCTAATTAATATTTATAGTAGAATTTATCTTATGTACAACCCCATATTAAAAATGATTTACTTATTAAACTTTGATTTTAACTATTTTAACTATTCATTAAATAAAATAATATTAAATGTCATAATCTAATCCAAGTGGACCTAAATGGTCATATTATATTCATAAGGTTGTTTTTGGTCTAATTACACTTATCCAATAGAATTAGGACATGTGTTAGGGTAATAGTAATATCATATTTACCCTTAGTTACCCAATTTACTATTAACCGCGGTAAAAAAAAGTAAAATGTTACTATTCACCAAAAAATTATTTTTATCTCATTGAACCACATTTTACGTACTGATATCAACCGTGTCTGTCGGATTTTCGAAATTCCATTCACAGAAGCAGTAAAATTAAGTTTTATGCAAAATTCAGTTTTTAACCTACCACTTAGTGGTTTCACTATTCATCAAAAATTACAGTTTTTCAGAAAAATGCCAAAATTTCACCCTAAGATATAATTGATATTCCGAATTCAAAAATTATTTCTATTTTAAAAAATTCCCAACATATAAGTTTCATTAATTAATTTTATAATTAATTTCCACTGTCACAACAAATAGCGTGTTTTTAAGAGATAATAACTATCAAAAGATTGACACTTGTTTATAACTGGTTTAAATGTGAAATTAAATCCAATGACAAAAATTGTATTAAATTGTAAAAATATATTCTAAATATATTTTAAAACCACTCAAATTAATAATTTATCACTATTAATTATTTCGATTAAAAAAGTTGTTTTTAATTATAATTTAGTAATTTTCACTATTCATCATAATATGAAAGTTATCCGAAAAGTACCAAAATTTCACCTTAGGCTAAACTCGATACTCCGAATCCAAAAATTAAGTCCATTTTGAGAGATAAAATTTCTAAAATTTTAAAAGTGGTTATTACTATTCATAACGGCTAGTTTTAATAATATTTTAATAGCATATCGTTGTTTCGTGAAACTCAGTATTGCGTACTACATACGCTATCGAGGAAGGTTGCGATTGCGTGTAATGCAAGGCAAGTAAAAGATGTGTGTTGAGAAATCTCATTTTGGTGTAGCGTACAACACAAAACATTAATAAAATTAAAAAGAATATTTTTCATAAAATCTCGGGCTGTTACATTCTACCCCCCTTAAAATGAATTTCGCCCTCGAAATTCGTCGGGGTTATAAATGGTTTACTATTCGAAGGTTTCTTTAATAGAAACCTACATCGTAAAAAGGAATACCAAAACATGGCTTTAAAAACTAAAGTATGAAATGTAACGATTACCCAAATAAACTAATCATTGGGATTCCACATAGGTGAAAATATGGATATGGAAGAGAAATGTAACCATCATGTTCTGATAGAGAGTGGTAGAGAACATGGCTATGGAAAAGCCAGCAATCACAACGCCATAAATTTGTGATGATCTAAGGTACCATCTGATTCATCAGATATAAGATCACTAGGACACCATTTTTTGTTTTCAAGATCATTTCCCTAAAGTTGAAAATTTGAATTAGAATAAATACTTACTTAATTTTGGTACAATCTCACTGTTGTTCGTGCCTTGAACAATTTCCACTTCATCTCTTAAATAAATGAAGTTTAATTTGTTATTCATGAAGTGTTAGCAGATTATGTGATAGAATTACGGGTCATTCCATCTGTCTCAAACAAAAGGTTAGAAAAAATTATATACATAAGTCGGTCTATAGTGAGATTAATCATATATGGTTCCTAAAATGGACTTATACTTCATATATCATACTGATTAATATAATAAAACTAGTTTCTACTAAACAGGGACTTCTTGTAGGCCAGTGGTAGGCGATAAAGGCCAGTCGCACTTCGGTTGTGGGTTCGATTCCCATAGCCTTGTCCGACGTGATGGGCTGTCGCCCGTCCTGCAGGTTGTCCTTTTTCTAAAACTATATTACTATAACATCCCATCAATTATATCGAAAAAAAATTTCTATCCTTAAACAATACTATTTTATGTCCAACATAATCCATTCTAGTCTTTAGGCATATCCATAATACTGCAGTCCACTTTCATAACATAGTGAAAATGATTACCAGAGATTTAATACCATTGTTGAACCCCATATATCATAAGATATTTTTTTTTGGTCACATTCCAAACATTCAAAGTCCTTAATCATGTATTCTCTTGAATACCCATTGAACCATAGTGAAAACTTGAATGTAGTTAAAAGTTAACACCTTCCACATACCAAAATCCTCAAAATTGTGTATACTCAAACCATGATATCACTTAGTCCTTATATCAATCATGAGCTCATGAATACTGTTAAACATTTTATTTTCTCATTTTCCCTTCATTATGCGTATATTATCTTATTTCCAAAAATATCTCAATCACTTTGAATACCACATTATACCAATACATAAATATTCCAATACTCCATGATACAACATTATTTTGGAATCCCATTACATAAACACTTAATAATTCTACCACATCGTTGTCATATTCAACATCGCCAATAGTGATCTCATGTGACTTCCCTTTGTCCTTTACCTTAAGTGGTTGCTCATGTTGATCATCACTAACCCTTGGATTAGGGAATTTATTGGCATAATGTCCCATCTCCTTTCACTTGAAACATTGAAGTGTTGGTGGTGCGTTCTCTACAGTCTTTTCTTTATTCACATCATTAGAAACCCTTTTCCCATTACTTCTACACTCAGCTGCTCGATGACCTTCTTTTCCACACTTAAAACATTTTCTAGTTCCTTTAAGACAATCTACACCATGCTTCTTTCCACACTTTGTGCATAAGGAAACATTCATCTTCTTTTCACCATTATTCTGAGATTTCTCCTTGAACTCCATCTTTCGTTTCTTGTCAAAACCATGAGATGGATATGTAACACCAACTTCCATTTCTACCTTGATAGCACAACGTACAATTTATTCATAGCTACTGAAGTCTCTTATAGCTAATGCCCTTTGAAGACTTGGTTTTAAGCCACTGAAAAATCGATCAACTTTACTTTCAGGTTGGATGATAATGCCAGATGCATACCTTGCAAGTCTTGTAAAATTCGCTTCGTATATACCAACAGATTCATCATCTTTTTGCTTTAGTTCAAGAAACTCCTTCTCCATCTTTGTTCGAAGAATACAAGGTAAGTACTTATTGAAAAATAAGTTCTTGAACTCATCCCATTCCATGGACTCAATTTCATCTCTTTGCCTTGTATTCTTGATAAGATTCCACCATTGATCAGCTTCACCTTCCAAACGATATACTGCTAAGATGACTTTATCATGTTCAGAACATTGAAGAACTGAAAATATCTTTTCAGTGGTACTGATCCATTGTTCAGCAACAAGTGGATCAGAAGACCCACTGAAAGAAGTTGGACGTTGCCTCATGAAGGACTCAATAGAATATTGCTCCCTTCTCTGCTCATTTGGAAGTCCAGAATGATTAATAGCTTGTGTAAGTATAGCAATAAGATTTTTCACTCCATATCCCATAACATTTGTTTGTTCAGGAGGACAATCATTGCATTGTCCATTGCATTGATCAACACGGTTCCTTTGGGTTCCATCCATTGTCTAAAACCCAAAAAGAATAGTGTGAGAGGCAAAAATCATGCTAGGGAAAACAACATAATAAAGGGGAGTACCTTCAATATCTAACATCTTAGGTTTAATTCTATGATCGTTAGCGTAGTTCTAGTACTATAACCTATACGTATACTTAACCGTAGGGACATCCCTAGACATACCTTAGAAATATCTCTAGGGATCTAACTAACGTTCTCACATCCTAGTTTCCAAAGGTTGACTAAACCTTTCCTCTGATACCAACTGTAGAGACCCGAAGCCTGACATACATAGACATTACATTACTTTTGCGGAATAC
Organism: Viscum album; assembly: GCA_963277665.1. Taxonomy (NCBI): domain Eukaryota; kingdom Viridiplantae; phylum Streptophyta; class Magnoliopsida; order Santalales; family Viscaceae; genus Viscum; species Viscum album. The sequence goes on along the minus strand of OY728141.1, from coordinate 455,887,651 downwards.
TTAGTAGATAACAAAAATACACACACAAGGATCGTAATAGTTTAGTGTCTTTGGAAACTTGGAACGTAATCTTCTAATCGTGGTGAAAGATCTTCAATATCTCCCATAAAGATCTTCCCTTTTTTTTTACCAAAAACCTTTATTTATATCCTGGGGAAAAGAAAACGTAAAAGGGTGAGCTCAAATGCTCAGTAAGGGTAAACAAAAGAAAAATCAATCACATCATATTCATAAGAACATAACTTTTGGAAATCTTAACCTGCAAAAGAGAGCATAATTTCATAACATGGGATAAATCATAGTAGTGAAATGTAATCACAATAATCATAACTTAAAACATGAAACTTTGTGGCATTCACACATAATCATAGAGAATCATTTCTTGTTAGTCAAGACTCATTTCCAAGACTATCTTTGTGGACAAAGTCCCTTTCTGAATCGAGTAACCCTCGTTTCAGTCCTGTTTCACTGAACCGGTATAACCTACCGTTCCAGCCCTGTCTATCTCATGAGATATAAAATCTTTACCCAATGCATTGGAGGGAGATATAGGTCCCACCCATCTTATAATGAATCCTTTCTTATGTGTGCCACATAATCATAAACCATACATCATAGCGTAACCCATGTAATAAAAATGGGATTCTTAAACAACATGACATCATAAAACAATTCATATAAGATAAAGGAATTCATTAAAATGTTTCCATCACAACATAATCAAATCCATGTAATAATAGGGATAAAAACAGAACCCTTTTATTATCTTAGATGGAAAATAATTTTGATAAAATACTTGAACTCCATTCTTGAGGAAAATATCCTTTCTACTTCAAAAACATTTTTCCTTTCATAACATGTCATACGACTTTAAAATAAAAGAAGATGATTAAAAATAAACATGAAAACTTGTAAAGGAAGCTTCTTGGAAATAATGTTTTAAAAATCCATTCATGCCGCATAAGTTAAAAAAAACATTCTTCTCGTACTTTTGTCAGAAAAGTCAAAAAAGTACCTCGTACAAAAAACGACAAAAGATTCCTTTCATATCCTTTACTAAAAATTTACCGAGGGGTAAAATTGAATATAAAATATTTTATAAGGATATAAATATTACATATTGATGAAACATGGATGTGGATGATAAAATATACCCCAGTAAATACTTACGAATAAACAATCTCGGATAAAAATGAGATTGTGATATTTCCCTTACCTTAGGTCCGATTTGCTTCGTATGTGTCCAAACCTCCTGTATAATGATTTAAATAATGTCATTGAAATATTACAGAATCATATTAATTGTTATGATATCATATATGGTTCACTTGTGACATTATATTACCCGTTCTTTTGTAAATTTCATGTTAAAGAAGCGTTTTGGGTAAAATCGTTTCATTTATCGTAGGTGTTTTTACTTGTTGTTCTTGACATTATTATTACTTATATCATGATTTACTTACTTCCAGAATATAAAATATGATTTATATATCATATATATTAAGTATATATATATATATATAATAGATAGATAAATGAAATGAAAAACACCGTTCATGGAGACGGTAGTCTGTACGTACGCATGAACGCTGTTTTCCTTTCCTTATTGTCTTGAATGGAAGTAAGTATATGACATACATATATATATATTCATAAATCCAGTAGCTTTGTAATGTAATATATTTCATTATTATCTCTTATATATACTTTATAATCATTCTTAAATGGTTAACATGGAGAATGAATCTCATCGCGTCGTGGAGACGGTATTCTGTACGTACGCACGCGCGATGATTTCCTTTTTTCCGTAGGATGGATAGAAGGTTAATTAGAGTTGTTTCATATTTATAATAACATATCAGTATATAAGAAATACTGATGTTATTACTTTATCATGAAACAACTAAATAATAAGAAGTTGAAGAAGAAAGAAATTGAAAAGGATCGGTAATGGGTATTACCTCTTCTTTGAAGTGCTTCTTTGAGACCTCATTTTAGGGCACTAAAATTGGTCTTTTAAGAAGACCAGGACCTCTAGGATGATACTAGGGAAGTGGAGAAGTGATTTTGGCAGGGGTTGGCCGATCTTGAGTGCTCAAATTGGTGTGAGGAGGAAGGGGGTGGAGGTGCCCTTTTATAAGGGAGGAGAGGGGCACCTTAGGAATATCTCAAAATATTATTTTATATTAAAGTCAAAATCGGTTTATAATGGTTCCAAAGGGTCTTATTTCGAAGCTAAAGTGAGGATGGGTCGCAATCCTATCAACCAATAGGATTTAGACAAGTTTCGGTTATTATTTTAACCTTATCAATTAGATTTAACTCTAAGTTAAATAATTTAACTTTTACCGTGTCTTTTTGTTTTCTTACACTATATGGTTAATACACTAACTATAACATGCCAAACGAACCCCAAATTGTTTATTATTAATATATATATATCCTTATCTAAGTCATTTGGCCGAACCTTAGATTTTTAGGAATAAAATAACAATTAATAATATAATATTTGATTTAAAAACTATTTTGTGTCAATTTTGACATTATTTGATATATGATTTTTTTGAAAGTCATAACAGAATTATATGTTCGGACCATGTTTCTTAAATCAACACTAATATATCATAGTAACCTAGAAAGTTAGTGGAATTAATAAAAAGTCTCAAATTCCATTTATTTTGGTGTTTATAACATCAATTATGTCAATATTTCATTAATAAGATAATTACTCCATCATCATTGTGTCATAAATAAATTACATTATTTAATGTCTAAAAATTACAAATAAAATACCATTATATATTAAATCTTTTTAGCTTTCTAATGAATATTTATAGTAGAATTTATCTTATGTATAACCCCATATTAAAAATGATTTACTTATTAAACTTTGATTTTAACTATTTTAACTATTCATTAAATAAAATAATATTAAATGTCATAATCTAATCCAAGTGGACCTAAATGGTCATATTATATTCATAAGGTTGTTTTTGGTCGAATTACACTTATCCAATAGAATTAGGACATGTGTTAGGGTAATAGTAATATCATATTTACCCTTAGTTACCCTATTTACTATTAACCACGGTAAAAAAAAGTAAAACGTTACTATTCACCAAAAAATTATTTTTATCTCATTGAACCACATTTTACTTACTGATATCAACCGTGTCTGTCGGATTTTCGAAATTCCATTCACAGAAGCGGTAAAGTTATGTTTTATGCAAAATTCAGTTTTTAACCTACCACTTAGTGGTTTCACTATTCATCAAAAATTGAAGTTTTTCAGAAAAATGCCAAAATTTCACCCTAAGCTATAATTGATATTCCTAATTCAAAATTGATTTCTTTTTTAAAAAATTCCCAACATATAATTTTCATTAATTAATTTTATAATTAATTTCCACTGTCACAACAAAAAGCGTGTTTTTAAGAGATAATAACTACCAAAAGATTGACACTTGTTTATAACTGGTTTAAATGTGAAATTACATCCAATGACCAAAATTGTATTAAATTGTAAAAATATATTCTAAATATATTTTAAAACCACTCAAATTAATAATTTATCACTCTTAATTATTTCGATTAAAAAAGTTGTTTTTAATTATAATTTAGTAATTTTCACTATTCATCAGAATATGAAAGTTATCCGAAAAGTACCAAAATTTCACCTTAGGCTAAACTCGATACTCCGAATCCAAAAATTAAGTCCATTTTGAGAGATAAAATTTCTAAAATTTAAAAAGTGGTTATTACTATTCATAACGGCTAGTTTTAATAATATTTTAATAGCATATCGTTGTTTCGTGAAACTCAGTATTGCGTACTACACACGCTATCGAGGAAGGTTGCGATTGCGTGTAATGCAAGGAAAGTCAAAGATGTGTGTTGAGCAAGCTCATTTTGGTGTAGCGTACAACACAAAACATTAATAAAATTAAAAAGAATATTTTTCATAAAATCTCGGGCTGTTACATCTATCTATATATTGTGGATTTTATTTATATAATGATTTGGGGTGGGGAACATTATCCACTATTAGATTTTATATTCTTTACTTCATTATAGGTGCATAGAATCCACCATTATAGTTTCTAAGAGGTTGTGTGGACTGCTAGCTTTTGGAAATTTGAATTATTTGAGATACATTTTGACATCACCAATACCTAATCGCGAGGGATTATATTTTTCTTATAAATATTTGGATACCTATTTTAAGAAATATTTAGGTGTTTAAAATTGTAGGGGTTTGTACTCCCTCGAATCTTTCTTTTTTTAGGTAAAACATGGGTTACCCTATGGTCATCCAGATTAGTGATGCATAATTGGTGGATAGTTTGGTGTGGTACTTGGTCAAATGTTCTATACATTATTCAGTTAGGATAATTTCCTACTTTGTTATTTATAATGGTGATGTATAATGGAGGTAGAGTAGACTTAATATTTTGAGGCTTGTGGTTCCTTGGATCCTCTCAGCCTCCTTCATTATGTAACAAAAATATGAGTAACAACTTCTAGATTTGTAGACTCTACAATACACTGAGTATCCCAAGATATCCAAGAGGATCATTATTCAAGTATAGGGATACGATTATTAAAAATTATCTTTTTTTACTTATGAATTATTTTTATTGACCATATTTGGATCATCATTGTCTATGTTATGGCTACACTCTTGTACTAGGATCTTAAGATAACTTATTGAACTATGTTCTCTTCATGGTTTGGGGGAATCCTATGATACATGTTCTTACTCACCCTTAAAAAGGATTTGTTCCATATGTGTTTTGTTTCTGAAAATGATTCATAAGTTTAATGATGTACTAGGTAGGTTTGGAGCAGGAGTTGTTTGTTCATATATGAAGCATGGTGATGCTTGGGGATGTAAGATGGAGCTTAGAAATTCTATATCTTAGCGATGATAGTAATAGCTACGCATTATTCCAGGAATACAAATAGTGAGACTAATATTTCATATTTCTTATATCAATCAAATTCAATAGATTTTAGGATGTATAGTTCCCTTTTATTTTCTATTTTGGTAATGTATTTGTACCTGAAATCTTAGGAATGTGTTTTTATAGTTCTATTAATTATATATATATACATCTAGCATGAGTTTCTAATTTTTTAAACATTATACACATGTATCTATTGTAAGATATTTTAGGCTAAGGCCTACGATATTGTTATATATTCCTAATCAGTGCTAGTGACCATCCCTTGGCTTATTGAAGTTAGTTTTGGGGTAGAAACTTGTCTTCCCACCATCTATAGTGGGGCCTAATGTGTTAGGTCATGTTTGAGTGGTATCAAAGTGGATTTGTCTTACAGATAGTGTTTAGTGTTAGAATTCATCTAATTACTATATTGGGAGTTTAGTTCAATGATATTAAATGGGGATTAAGTACATTTATCAAACTAGGGAGGCTAGAATAGGTGTATTGGTCGATGTATCCTTTATTCAGGACTCTAATAATCTATTAGTCAACCTAGATCTATAAGATATCATTGTAATGTTTAAGAATTTTGTTACATTAATCATATTCTAATCACATATGATATTTTATGTCAATATTAAGACATCTCATCCAGACATTATATAATCCTTATGTGTTCATTATATCATGTAATGAAAGTTACCAATCGATAACCATATTTTTTGTTGAGGAAGGTCAATGATGATATCACGCAGGTTGTTGGTATTCTCACCACCAGTTAGAGAGTGATAAGGAGTTTTTTCTAAGGAATATTTGAGGGATATTATTTCCCTACAATCAAAGTTAATTTCTCTCTTATTTCAACTTAATTAAGATCTATTAGAGAATATAGAAGTTCCAAATTAGTTAAAGGAGATAGGCTATAGACTTTTTTTATTTCATGTGTTATAATGATAGAGAACTTTTATATTTATGAGTTGAGCCTTAGTGTGGGAGACATAGGTTTATAGAGATTATAAGAACCATGTTTCCTCCTAATTTAGACTCACTAAATAGGTGGATATTATTTCTCTGATATTCTTATATAGTATAGTGAGCCTTTAATGAATGATATTTTCTAAAAATCACAATGGGACTTCTCCACCATGGATAATTTTTTCGATCTTTTATGGGATAGAGTTTTATCTGAGAATGTTAAACTCACCGAAGGGAAACATAACCATGTAAAAGAATTAATTGAGGCCTAAATATCTCATGAGGTGTTCCACGTAAATGTTTTTTAGTTGAATGATTCATTATCAATGGTTTAGGAAGAGACTCAAAAAGAAGATTTATTGATTTTTTTTTTGTGTTTTCATGAATTATCACCTATATTATAGTCCCCAATGTGATCATTGGGAGTTTAGTAATGTTGGTGGATAAACACCCAGGTAGTTTATGTGGATTAATATTTCACATGATAACAACCAGAGATATTCTTTGGATATAACATCACATTGAAGATAACTTTTGGATTACAGACCACCTTATTATAGGCCTAATGTTTTATTGATAAGATGTTCAGTGGAAGATCTAGTGGTAGAAGATAATTTAGAGGTCAGTGATGCATCAAGACCTACCACAATCACCACCCATAGTGGGTTTTTCTAACATATGGATTGTTGACAGTTAATTTTATGAGATAAAGTGTGTGATAAATGGATATAGTCAAGAATTATTCAAAAAAATAAAAAGTGTTAATCATGTTCTCTATTTAGGAACCCTCATATATAGTTATGCAGGTTTGAGTTATTATTTCTATACGTCAGGTTTGGGAGTGGAATATTCTGATGGAACCCTTATCCATCCCATTTTAAACTAAAATTTTTCCACTATTGGTGACCATTTTACACTCACCCCTTTTAGTGGAGTCAGATCCCCATAATTTGTGACAATGTTATCAGGTCACAGTTTAGTCAATTTTTAAATTTTTACCATGATTAGTTAATTAATGCCTACATGTTCTATGATTTGAATTTATTTATGAGTATTTTGTTGAGAAATATCTTCCTATTGGTGTAGTGAGTAGATCTAACACTTCTGAAGTTGAAATCAACTACAAATTATATGGATTGGATGGATCTATACACTATTTTTGATGAAAGAATAACTTTAATTTAAGGTTAACCAAGTTTGTTCATAAGTACAAAGTGTGATTCATTGTTAACCCTTGATGAGAGGTTTATGTGTGCATTGAATTTCATTCTAGAGATGGTGTTCATGTGTTTTGGGTGGAGTGATGAAAACCCTTGTGATGTTCATGGAGAATATAGGATGAACTAAATATTACATCATCTCATAGAGGATCATGTTTTCAATTTAATAAATTACCCCCTTATCTTACAATTATAGCTATAGCTTCACAATAAAATCCCATTAGAAGAGACAATTATTATTTAAGTGTCATTGGTCTTCAAGGAATTGAATTTTATCAGTTGAAAAAATCATAGTAGTTTAAGTAGTGTCTTGGTGGTTGTCACATCATATATAGAAATACATGTCTAGATGGTTGAGGATGAATTATACTATAAAGATCAATACTAGTTTAATATTTTTTTGGTAAGTGAGGTGATTCTCACCTTCAGTATATTGAGATGACCGTACACTCTTCCCTTGTTTGACTGAGGCCCTTGGTGGTGATATCGAATTAATGATTCTATGTGAAAAAATAACCTCAGGAGATGGACCTTTGGGATTATTCTGATAGTGGGAAGAACAAAACCCACTTCTCTAGGAGGATGGTTCTTCTTTATTGATGTAAATATTAATTATAATAAGGAAAATTCAGATTGGGGACTACCCATGAAATTCATGATACTTTATTTAGTATGTCAAACAAATCATTGTTGTGGTAACCATCATATTATAAAACATTTAATATAATATAAGAGGTGATTTTATTGGGATTGTTTTTACTTTTTTTCACTTTAGATAGTGTTATTGGGTGGTTTAGAGATAGTAGAGTTTGTTCTTCTAAATAGTCCAGACTTCTATTTTTGTATTTTGGTGGATTTGACCACTAAATGGCTGATGGTGTGGTGATGAGGAGTTTGATTGAGGTTAGTATTTTTTCGAATGTTCACAGCAATGTCTTCCATAAAATATATATGACAAATAAATAAATCTATCAATATAGTAGATACAGAACCAATTCTATATTAGGATACATATATGGGATTCCCTTGAGTATTTTTATATTGATTATGAATTAAGGCCCGTGTAACTCTCTTGTTATGAACTATAAATATTTTTTAATATTCCACACTAGTAGAATATGTTAGAGAAGATATCATAGGAGTAGAATAGTATGCTTACATTCATTACTTCTAGTGTCAATGTGAAATCTTGGTGAAGTGCTCAATGTTGGTAGTGTAATGTTTCCGAGTTGTGCATAATATTTTGGTGTATTATATTGATTAAAAAGTATGATTTCATCGAATATATATTCTTAAATTGTTTAAATTATTATTTTTCTTTATGGATGTTTTGAATGATTTTAAAATTGAATTCACACATTTGTGAATTTTTAGAGTAATGTTTATAGATACATAGCATTTAATTATTAAGCACATGATGAGTACATTTGAAAGAGGCACGACTCAACTAGCTGGTGACATGCCCAAATTATAGATCAAAACACACGCATTGTGTTTACCCTATAGAATTACATGAATTAATAATATATAAGAAATTTGTCTATAATTTTTATCTATATTACATGTATTTCGGTGTTTCCTGTTGTGTGCATTCACCATTCAGAAATCACCATATAAGAATTCAAATGGTGGAAAAGTTATTCACTAATAGGTGGAGAAAGTAAGGAAAATATATTTTACCCAAATACTAGAATTTCACATCAAGTACAAAACATTTAATACATTTTTCTCTAAATGTAGAGGAATTTCAATGAATTAATGTTTGGTAATTCCATCAAGGATTTTCTACTACTCTATCGACTCGATCCCCCCCTAATGTTTGTAAATGTTTTTAATTTCTTTTAAACTTTATTTTTCTTTATTTTTTCCACTTTTTCACATGTTTTCCTCTTATATTCATGATTGGGATTGAGTTTTTATCGATCCTTAAACCATTATCAGAGCCATGAGAGTGTAATTGTTCTATGTTTGGATTGTAATGAGACTATGGGTGTGTTATAACTAAAATTTCAGTGTGTTATATTTTTTTTATTTCTATTTTTTAATTAATTTTTTGATTTAAATTCCAAAATTCACCAGTTTTTTTGTATTAGAGAAAGAATGAAAAAACTATGGATAACCCAAGATATAGAAATGGGAAACCCCATGACCATTGGGTGAGCTTGTTGAAACTATTTTTAAAGATAAAATTTTAATGTATTTAATCACTAAAATAAGGGATTATGTATTTAATAATGAAATCAATCATTATCATACCAATAAAAAATGGTAAAATTTATTCCCAATTGTAAATTAATTTCATATATAATTTAAGAAACTATAGAAATATTTTTTACATTATCCTTAATTGAAATTTCCCCCCCGACACATTTTTCTCACAATTTATTTCTTCTTTTTCATTTATTATTTTTCTACATTCACTTTTTTTCAATATATTATTTTCCATTTTATTTTCCCTTTCCATTTAATCGCATGGATAACTTTATGTGACCTGGTGACTTTCTAGTGATTTATCTTCACATGTTCCATGTGAATCAACCCCAATACTCCACTTATATATTAGAATGAGAGAAAAAAATAATTCTCCATGTTGGGAGAAGTCAAATTTCTATAATTGTTTTCATTGAACAAGAATTTTGAAGAATTAGTTTTTGTTATAGGTTCATTAATTTAGGTTTTTATTTTTTGATTGTTCTCTCTTTCTCAGGTATGTTGATCTAACATCCCAAATAGATTATTTTTAAACCTGAAGTGGTATATCTCATGTAGAGAGGATTTATATCCATATAACTCATATATGATGTACTAATATCTAAGGCTATAATATCTATGTATGAATGAAGAGTTTTAGTACAAGGAATACCTATGTACAATATTTAATCCAAAATCTTCTAAACAAGATTTCTCTCTTGAAAATAAAAACCTAAATGAAAAATTATAATCTATGATACAATCCTTCATCTAGAACCAGTTGGACCAATATGAAATATTATAAAGGCTTTAAACCATGGTTGAAAAAAATAAATAGAAAATAATTATTGAGGAACATTAAAAAATTCAGACATTAAGGGTTTTATTCATGATTCAGTACAGAACTTTTGTTGTGAATTATACCCAAATTACTCTGAATTAATTTTTTTTGAAAATAATATTTCTTGAGTTGAATTTGAAATAGGGGAAACATCATAAAATAAAATTATTGAAATTAATTCTATAATAATTTCATATTACTCGGTATATACTTTACCAACTATGAGTATTTTTTGTGACACATTTTAGGAATTTAATATTATGGATCAGGAACCAAAATATGTGAAATATTTAATAGTCCCAATCATTATAAAAGTCCTCATATAGAACATCATAGTTATGGAATTGGGATACTACCAAATATATTCCTACCCTCTTTAACAATGTATTAGTTTATTTGAAGGGGAAGGTGCAAGAAATATGTGGTGGTAATCAAAACATAAGTCTCACCCTCCTTCTAATTATGAGTAATTCATTTAACAAAGTCCAATTAAAAGACCTTAAGAAAAGGTACTCCCTTAGTGGCTACATATATTACATCTCTCTCTCTCTATCTCTCTCTCTCATTCTTACCTTTCTTTTCTATTTTAAATAACTACATAGCACAACATGTCTTCCTATTTCTCCATTTTCCCACCATTATCTTAGTATTATAGTACCTATTTGAATAAAATACAAATGAATGATGTGTATTAATGATACAAAAAAAGTACATGTATTTTTTTTATTATAATATAATGTTTAATATAAGTTAATAATAAATAATTAAATAAATAAGGATGAATCTTTTTCTGATGAAGGAACACATGAGGGTATTAGTTTCGTCGTATGTTCAAATCACTCTACACCATTTTTTAGCACCAGGGTCATTATTTTTCTCACATTTTTTTAATAAATAGAATTTGTTCTTATATTATATATTAAAATAAAATTTGAAAAAAATATGATGAGGATGGGTTGGTTGGAAGGATCACATTCTAGTGTCCAAAATACCCTGGTCTAAATCCTCCCAACCAACCACAACTTCGTATTTTTCTTTTAAATAAAACCGCACACTATGTAATTTGTCATATGTCATGTATTATAATCTTGTGGTATTATATTGAGTACAATTATTATTTATATCAAAAATAAAACACATGATTGGGTTTTCTCATATGTTAGAGTCACAACCTTGGGTCTAAAAGATCGATAATTGATTACTTCCAGTAAACTCAATTCCCATATTTTTATCATAAAAATAAAAAAAATGCATATCAATATATGTTACGTTTCATCTATATCAATATATTAACAAGTATTAAAATTTTATATTTTTTTAAAAAAAATGGTATGGTTGGGGTGACTAGATAAGTCGCAATTCATGATCTAAATGACCCAGTTTTGATCCTTCTAATATCCTTAACTTGATCATTTTTAAAAATAAAACCACACATCATGGATTGTTTATTTAAATATGTTTCCTGTAATTAAAAAATAAATCATCAAAATGAAAATAATCATTCATAAGAACACACTTCTCTTAAGTGGTTTAGGGTAATAATCAAGATCATATAGGTCACTTCGTTGAACCCCTCTATGAGAAATAGGGTGAATCGCATTCCTCTCACTTAAATATTTTGAAACACATTTCATGTGTCTTCATGTACACTACATATAAAGGAATATATATTATTATTTATATATGATAATTATAATATAAATATATATATATATACTCAAAATAACTTTAACATGGAGTGTGGAAAATGATACATGTTGTGTACCACATATTTAAAATCCAAAAATGCTAAATCATCCAATTTCCACACCCCCCATATTCTCATGTCATCCCAAGTATGCCACTGTAAATACCTCTACAATAAAACTTTGTAGGGAGTTTCGACACATTATTTCTTCTCCATTTCCATCCAGGATCAAGGAATATAGTTCTATGACCCATGTTTCATTATTTCCATTATATTTTTAATGTTATTAGGTATTTTGGGGATTTTTGGTAGAATACAATACTCAAATCTGACATAACATAAAGGTGTGGATCTTCTAGCTCTAGTTCTTTCTAATGAATATACTATTATGGAAAGACTCTTTATTTAAGACCTCCTGATTCTGAAATCTACCTCTCATGAGACTGTACATGTATTTTTTATGCCACATACTCTTTATTATATATATCTTTTTTGGTGTTTTGAGATGATTATTTTCTTGTATAAATAATTATTTTTTCTTTACATAGATAGAAACTAGTTCTCTAGAATTTTATTTCCTTATATAAATTTCATAGTACATGAGGGCATCCTCCCACACAACATCTACCAGATCTAGGACATAACCACTTTGAGAAATATTATTTTAGTTCATAGATTTAATTTTATTCCAATAATAACTTAATTAATTCATTAATTCCCTAGTTGGGTATATATCATGTCTTGACGTATCACCCTTCCCCTTCTTGATATTACACATGGGGTTTCATGTATTATATTAAGTGTGAGGGAGGTTATCTTGATAAAAATTGGTTATTTTTCCATTATCTAATCTAGGAGATATCATTAATTATAATAAATAATTTAGCATATTTAATTTTTTATTTATTATGATTATTAATAATAAATACATATTTACCAATTTTTAGAGTCATATACTTATTTCAATTATAAATTATTCAAAAATAATTACTTGAATAATTTTGTTTATTGATCTTAATTATTATAAATTTTCATTTGGTAAACATATTAGTTATACTCAATCTATGAATTGGTAAGACTTTAACAATTTTCACAAACATGACATGTATTATGATCATTTTGAAATAATTTTCTCTATACCCTCTTTATTGATGGATTCTTGGGATATGCATAACTACTTGAACATTCTTGTTTTTATTATCAAAACATGATGAATTTAAATCACATTAAAATGATTAAGGAATTTTATTGAACTATTTGGAACCCTTTATAACATAAGACCTAGCCTACATTTAAATTTTTTTAAAACCCCTAAAAACCATGAATTTCTTTGATATGAAGGCACATTAAAATCCTTCAAACTCTTCCTACCCTAATAATTTTATATTATTTCATGGATTTTTTATTTTCTTATTAATAAGGGAGATTAATGATTCATGGTACTGTAAAGTGAGATTACCATGAAGTGAGTATATAGAAATCATCTCTTGCTCTTTTGGGATAGGGTTTAAACACAATCATTAATTGTTATTATATGGGTCCCCAGATTTATAAATATGTGTTAGTATAATATCAATAAATAGAATAGAGGACCAATTTCTTTTATAGAAATTAAAGTAGGTTTGAAAACCCTAGTGTATAAATAAATAAGTGCACATGTTTTATTCTTGAGGAATCTTGAAAAGGAAAGTCTCTTAATTGAGCTATATATTGATTAACATGATTTATATTTAAATTATACATCCATCCTTATCAACTGTCATGGTTTTTTTACATCATTACCTATCTACCCTCATGCTCAGATATGCCATGAACTCAATTAAAGAACACAAAACTATTTTAATTTAAATTATATATGGACATTTAAATCACTTTCAAGCCTCTAGAAAAAATTCATATACTTTAGATTGAGAATAACTCTATTTAAATGATCTTGTGTGTTGAGTGAATTTTCTTCATGTAAGGTAGATCCTATACGACATGGGTGTTTGTGAAAATTTGAAAACATCTAATGTATGAGAAGAAATATCTTAAATTGAATTATATATGAGGTATAATAGGAATACATTGAAATTGAATAAGTATTTTAATTTTTGAAATCTTTAGTTTGGAAATTAGTTTTGTGAGTATAATTAATCAAATTCTTTTTTTATTAGTGTATGGTATCTTTTTAATTTGATGATAAGATTTTTTAAGGGAAATAAAATGTATAAATGTGGGGGATTTTGATATACCCGAATAGTGCATTATATTTTAGTGTGTTTTATTGACTATGAAATATTTTTTATAAGATTTATATTTTTTAATTGATTAGAAGTTTCATTTCGGTGTTGATAGATGATTTTGAATATTTTTCAGTTGAATACACAATATAGATATTTTTATAGTAAATTTATCAACTAAACTCCATGTAATTAATATGCAAACCTACTGTACGTTTGAAATTTGAATGGCTCGATGAGACTGAATACACAACCAAGTTTTATAACAGATATCACATCTACTGTTTTCCATAAATTTTACTATTATTCATAATATATAAGTAGATAGTGGTGAATTATCTCTTACATTACATTTATGTTGGAACCAAACACTAATAAATTTTACCTATGGAAAACCGCTTCATGATAATTTAAAGGGTGGAAGAGTTATCCACCTTCTTGTGGAGAATGAAAGTAAATTTTTAGTAGACCTAAATAACCATAGTGTAATTTTTGTACATTCCATGCAATTTATTTACCTATAAACACAAAGGAAAACCTCCAAATTAATGATTGGTAATTCCAATGTGGAGGTGCTACCACTCTTCCAACTTGATCCTCTACATAAGCTAGCTGGCGTTTTTATTTTCTTTTCCATTTTGATTTAATTTTTTCCTCCCATTTCTCCATTTTTTTCCTCTAGTATCCATGGTAAGGATTGAGTTTTATATCAATTCTTACACCCTTACCATGTTCATGAAAGGGTAAGTGTTCTGTATTGGGGTTGTATTGACACTATGGGTGTGTTTTAACTTAAATACTAGAGTGTTTCCCATATTTTTTATTTCTAATTTATAATTAATTTAATTATTTTAATTATAATACTCAATTATAATATTGTGTTGGACCAGGAATGACAAAAGAATTGATAACTAAAGTAATTACAACAAGTTATCCCAAGACCATTGGGTGAGCCTATTTTCACTGTGTGTGGGGTTTTCATTAAAATTTACACTTCATATAAAATTAATCACCATTCCATGGAATTATGTATTAATGAATGAAACCACTCATTATCAGACCAGGAAGTGATGGTAAAGATGAATCCCCATGATAAGTTAGTTTCATCAATATTTTAATAATGAAAATAATATTTTTTGTAATCAACCATAATTGAAATTGCATTCAGTGACGTTTTTATTTTTATTTTTTTCTTTTTCATTCCTTATTTTTTTCATTTATTTGGTCTTTAATTTATTATTTTACATTTTCTTTTATATCGCTATTTCATCACTTGGATAACCAGTTCAGACCCACTGACTCATGAATAATTTATCCTATCTTGTTCCCTATGTATAAACCCTGATACACTATTTATAGAATAGTGTAAGGGAAACTAATTTTTTCATGCTTCATGTTAGTCAAAGTCATAGTGTAGTGTGGATATATTTTTTCAATATAATACCCAGATGGAACTCTATTTTACGGGGTGTTTTGAGGCACTTCTACTATCAGTAACATTGGAAATAAACCATCCTAAGATTTTTTTCGATGGTGCATGGATTTTATTCATCCCATGTGGGGGAATAAAATTTTTAATATAAAATGGTATTGAGGTGTAGAGGCATGGAAATACTCACTTAAAGTTGATCCATGATTCTATTAAAGGTTTTTTAGATGAGTTTGAGATAATATCTTTGTGGGTGAATAAGGATGTTCATTCCTAAATAGTTGTGTACTGAGTTAAATTAGAGATTTTTTCTCCAAGGAATAGGAGGTAAATGTGAATGTGGTCTTAGAACTCACTAATTTAGTGATTTTATTTAGAGAACTATGATTTTTTTTATTTTGAGGATGAAATGGACTTAACATGAGGAGGATGTAGTGGCCTAGGATTTTTTTCAGTCATGAAATGGATTATTTTTTAGAATTTGAGACTTGATACCCATCCATGGTTAAAATGGTAAATTAATCCTATCACATAAATTTGGAAAAAATTTATGATGGACATGTTGATTCTGAGGTGTTTAATTTACTTTCAAACTAAGATAGTTCAATATTTTAGGCATAACCAGGCCCAAAACAATATATTAATTATATATTTTTTTAACATATCCTCATGAATTGTTGATATTATTCATATGCTTTAAATGGATCTAATAGAAATAACTGAAATCGTGTTTGCATCATGTACATCGAATTTACCTTATAGGTGGTATAACTTTCATTTGCATCAAAGTCCTTATGTTATTTTCCATTATAGATGAAATACTAGATTAAAATTGGAATTATATATTATTTATTACTGTAATTATTTATTTATGAGACAATTTTATCATTAACCTAGTTTATTTATATATTTAAGACTCATGTTTTTTGAATCCTAGGGTG
Organism: Viscum album; assembly: GCA_963277665.1. Taxonomy (NCBI): domain Eukaryota; kingdom Viridiplantae; phylum Streptophyta; class Magnoliopsida; order Santalales; family Viscaceae; genus Viscum; species Viscum album. The sequence continues at coordinate 455,871,200 of OY728141.1, read as the reverse complement.
TTAAACATGAACCCCAGGATTTTTGTGTGATGTTGTTAATGAAGGTTTGGGAGGATTCAATGACACCACGTGACCAAAGAATTGATAAAAACACTAAAAAATGGACACTAATGTTCATGTGATATTCATGAATTAATTATTTTTTTCAAGTTAAGAATTTATATTATTTTAAATCCACCTCATTATTTGAATATTTTCCTTGAGTGAATTTTCAAAATTCTCTTATCGCTGATGAATAATTTGTAAAAAACAACAAAAAAAGAATCAAATTATCATTAATAATTTGATATGGATAATAGATTCATAAAAATGGTTATGAATTTTGTTATTTGAATATTTGATAAATATATTTTTTATATTGAATCAATTGGTGTAAAATAATTAAGGGAGATATTTAATTTCTAACAGTTTTTTATGTAATGTTGATCTTTGTCTATGATTGAAAGAATTATTCCTTGGAAGATTCTCCATCATTTATCCAAATTGTTTTCAATCCAAGTTATGTGATATTAAATTTACACTAAAGTGTATTAATATTAGATTGTTTATCATTCCATTATCTATTATTATTCATTATTTTCCATAAAATATTAACATCAACATTTCTATTCTTATTTGGATAGAAGACCCTAATCTCGTGTTAGTATTTTATGGAAACATCGTTTCATTAAAAAGACTCAAGTGAGGATCAAAGGTAAATATATATGAAAAAAACAGATTTAGGGATATTTCATGGTGCAGGGTGGGTGGTCAGTGTGAGAGATGAAGCTAGAGTGATTGGGAAGGCTGATGTGTGTGAGGGAGGTCAGTGTGGCATCGACAGAAAAGTGGTTAATAGACAGCTGGCCATTAAGTGCCAAACCGTAGAAAGACAAAGAAGACACATTAAAGGAGTCATGATATTTGTAATATATTTTGGGAGTTAGGGTTCCCCCAAAACCATTTTAATAAATAAAAAAGGAAAATAAATAATTAGAATAAACAAACAATAAAGGTGGGTAGGCATGATTCTTTCCCCTATCATTATTATATATTTTATAATAATGATTATAATGATATTGTTATTATTATTAAATTTTTTATCTTGGTTGTAACCTATTATTATGAAACCAGATTGATGATTCATCTATGTTATCACAATATAGACATTAGGAAAAATAATTAAAGACTTATATGTGATACCTAATTCTAACTCGTGGCATGAGCCTAAGGTCCCATCATATAACACCTATCGACTATGTTATGAAAACATGAATATTTGTTATTTGATACATGTTTTAAATAAATAATTAGTTTACCACAATTATTTTTCTATATAGATCACAATGGTTTGGTCTGTTTGGAAATTTGATTCCATTTTTTAATATGGGATTGGTAGATTTTGAATCTATCTCAATGAGGTCATTATTTGGGTTCATGTGATATATTAATAGTGTTACTATAATTATAATCCCTTTCTAGAAGCTTAGTTGTGTTTAATTTTTTGTTCCCCCACCAAATTCTTGTAGGGTAGGTAATTCCCCCTGTGTTTTATGTGTTTTTTGAGATATAGGATCCTCTAACAGTTGATTAGAGATGGATAGTATTCCCCCACACAATCAAGGCATACAAACCTTTATCTATGGAATTGGTATTCCAATTTTTATAAAGATATTTATAAGGGTGCTGGATATTCCACTAGATTTTGTATTTCCCCTATCTTATATGATCATCGTATCGTCAACTACATTTTCTAATAGGTTTCATGGTCTTCTAGATTTGGGAAATTTGGATTCGTAGAGCTATGTGCTTACATCACCTATGGTTGTCCATAAGGGAAATATTTTTATCCAATATCTCAAGTTCACCCATTTATATAATATATAATTTGTTATGATAGTATGGGTTATTACCCCTTAGACGGAGTTTTATTATTTGGTAATATGTGGGTCCCTTATAGGCATCCAAAATGGTGATGCAGAAAGGGTGTATAGTTTGGTGGGATATTTTTTTAAATGATAACTGAACTCTTTAGTGAGTATTGAGTCCCATTATGTTATTTTTAATAGATATGTAATAGGGTGGATGATTATATATGATATTTTGAGGCTTTTGGTTCCTTAAGGATCCACCAGTTTCCTTCAATATGTGGCATAAATCAAGGATAAAAAATTTAGTCTTTGGGGACTCCATTGTACTTGGAGTATCTTAAGTTGCCTGAGATTGACATTTTTTTAGGAATAGGCTGATATAATAATCACTTGTCTATGTCCCCAAAACTTTTGGGGAGTTATCCTATCTTGATCATCCTTCTCTCTCATGATTTTGCATACTCTCTATTACCAAGAGAAAAAAATGGATTATTTTATTATGTTTTATTTATAGTTTTTAAGTTTTAATATTGGTTGTGTTAATACTCACCATTGAATGGTATTTGTACCCACTCATGTTGTGTCTATGTGGATGATGCACAGGTTTAGATATGGTTCTAGTAGGTATGGAGATATTATATATTTTTCGGAGATAATTCCAAGGGATGTTTGTTAATTTTCAATGGATCACGGTGGTCCCTGATTGCGGGGGTGACTATTATGACAAGAGATCATTTCAAGAGTGCATTTAGTGAGGAGGATATCCCATGTGTCTTGTGTCTGTCATTTTCAAATTCATTTCAGATATAAGTTTATCTTGTATTTTCTTTTATTTTGATGTACCACACATGAGGTCTATGTAATGTGTTTTTTTACAATTTAGATGATTATATGTAGCTACGTCTTACTAGAATTTCAATTTGATTTATACATTGTAAATATGTATCTATTTTATGTGGGTTTACGTTAATGCCTCTTATATTGTAATATATTCATACTCGGTGCTAGTTACTTGCCCATGGCCTATTGAATGTAGGATTGGGGTGGCAGAATTGGTTTTCCAATGTCTCATTGCTGACTTTTTTGTGTTAGTTTGGGTCACAAGTGCTTCTCATTGTACTTTCTTTTGATCTTATATAATAGAAAGTTTTTTAAAGTTCTATAAACCATAACCCAAGGGTTCTAAATTCTGATGATTTCCACCAGCCACTAGAATCCCTAAAATTTCCAGTCATAATACATCTCTACAATGGTGTTCTAGAAAATCCTCTTCAAAATAACATAAATATAATAGAAATATGATTTTTTTTATCCACCATAGAATGAATTTTTTTGTAACAAATGAGGTACATGAATATTTATTTTATAAAAATCTATATTTGAATAAATTATCATCTTAGAGTTATAGAAATTCATAAGTAATGAAACAAAAAAAACCATTTGTATTCCACCTAATTAATTATCTTATTGTTAAACGCCATAAAAATCATTAATTTTCCTAAACAAAACTATATAATGTGTTAACAACCAAATGGATATGATAATCACCTTTGGAGATTCGATTTAATGATACAACATATCATTATACAAGAGAACCATGACATGGTAATGATGACCATGAAAAGATATAGACCACGCATTGGTGACAATACCCACACTATGGTCTATTTATTAGTGTATAATATTCAAAAAATTAAAGATCAAATATATAACATATCAAGTATCTGAGAGTTTTCTTTATTTTATTATATAATCATATGTTATAAGGTATGTTTTCGAAGGGTTATTTATAAATTCATCATGTCTATTCCCTTTGTAATATTATCTCATATATTGTTTTTATTTTTTAAATAATTATTATAGTGGATTTTATTTCATTAGATCAACCATGTAATGTCTCAAGGTTTTCAGCATCTCGAAATTCACAACCTTTTTAAATTTTTGAGTTTGGTGGTTAGTCCCACTCTTCTATTGACCTTAAAAACAAAATTATGCGAGTTTTATTGACCCAATGACATGTTCTTAGATGGGGTATAATGATCAAAAGGTTCCTAAGGAATTTGGATGTGTTTAGGTGTGTTAGACCTCATAAACATAGATTTGGGTAAGAATAGATAGAGGTGAGCAATTAGATTTAAATGTGCAGAATCCCAGGGTAATCATGAATCCCACTGTTACACTATGAATGGTGTATAAAACTATGTGGGTGGTAGTTCATGACCATTTTAAAATACTATAGTTTTTAATAGTGGTAATATGCAATATCATTACATTTTTTGGAAAATTATGCGCCTAAGTAATGTGAGGGTGATGCTTGGATAGTGAGCACAACATAGTTGGCACATAGTTAGCCAAATAGTGCAGTGAAAATATGAAGGTATTTAAAAAAATTGAAATTTTGGATTCTCACGTCCCTTATATTTATCATTTTCACAGATTTGTAATTTATTTAAAGCATACAGCACCACCTGAATGTGGGGATCCCTCCATTTTTATACTCCTTAGGATTTGTCCAAACTCTGTCATCTGAGATCCAATTCAAGATCTGTTGGTGGATACCGATTAATCTTGGAATTTTTTCTAAATATATATTTTCTCTAGTTTCATCTGGATTTAGAGGCCAATATTAGATGATAATGTTACTTTGATTATAAGGTAGGTGATTCATATCTTTCTCTTAAACTTTACAGGTGTTTTTTCATTGCGTTCTAAATACTCCCAGGTGTGTAGTCCGAGAGGGCCCTAATTAATTAATTGTTGTATTTCAATTGTTAAATTGATGTCATTGGATGTCATTGAGAATGAACTAGTCCTTATATATGAGTTAATCTAGTTAAGGGGTTTTCAATATCTAGGCATGATAGTCCAGTTGTGCGTTTTAAATGAATTGAATTATACATATTGATTCCATTGGTACCACAGGAACGTGATAGGCATGACCTGAGGATTGAAGTGATATTGATCACTTGTAATGAGGTGAAACAATCTTCAGGGTAAGATATTGGAAATAGATACATGGGATGATGTTGATCACCATGTTGATGTGATATGTTCATCGGTTTGAGGTGACCTAGTCATCAAGAAGAGGGCATGGCATGTGTGATTGGAAGTGGAGATGACTATAAGGATTTAGTGACACGGTCTTAGGGTAACAAGCATCTGAGTGATGTGTATTAGTTTTTTGGGGACTAAAACTTGCCATTTTTGGATGATGCATCATTGGAGTCATGTGCATAGGGATATGACTCAGTTGAGGTGTTGTTGGCCACTCATTGTGGGTGGAGGTCTCTATAAACATTTTTTGTTATGGATGGTTTTGAAAATCAGTTGTTTTGGAGGTTCTCATTATGTAAATACACATGAATAGTGATGGACCATAGGGTGATGGTTTTGATACCATCATTTGGGGATTGTGGCTCATTGTCATACATAAGGTCGATCATCTGGGATTATTGGAGGATGGGTATCTCCATGCCTAATGATATTGGTGTTTTTTATTATAGGGATTATTTATTGGAGGATATATATAATCACGCCCTGAGGAATTGGGTTATTTATCTAATGGGGATTTTATGAGAATATGTTCAATGGACCAAGGAATAGTTGGGCATGCCATTTGGACATTGGGTACTTGATTGATGACACATGAGGTGTTGGCTGGCATAAGGTGATGGGTGATAATTTTATAGGTGGAAACTGATGGTTCAGCTAGTATTATATTCTTCAGGGGATTCCTTGGACACTAATCTATGGATCCTCATCACTAAAAATATATATATGAAGACTAGTGTGGTATTCTATATATATATTTGGGGGAATTTTTTTAGAGTTATAATGGTATTGGCTGAAGCAGGTAAGCACTTCCTTATAGATGTTGGGCGCAAGGGTTGTGGGATTATTTATTAAATGGGTGTGAATTTCATTTTATAGTATTATTCATTCATCTAAATAATTATGGATGTAAGATAGGAACATTTTGGTGGTGGATTGATGAGTTAATTCTCACACCCTACACAGGGCCTTTAGGATACATGTAGAATTTATTCTTTTAAGATCAGGTATGGATTGAGGTTTAAGAGACTAACCTTAGTGATCATATATGTACATTTTTCATATGATGGATGGTAGTGTACCCTATGGTTCCTCTACATAAATATTTATTTCCCTTTTTAGTTTGTTAACAATTATTATACATACCTATATAGTCATCCACGGGTGACCCTTCTTATCTATTGTTCTCTATGACATACTATGGATTGTTTATCCATCTGAAAAAGGTATTTTTCTTGGGGATTACTTATTACTTATAATTTTTATTATTATTCCAATAATTTTTCTTAATTATGTTGAGTTATGTTCCTTATTATATTGTGTTTTGTACATATGGACCATTATTATTATGACCACATGAGGGTGTTATCTCTCCATTATCACATCATCAGACCTTTTCTACTAGTTAGAAGTCTTTGATGTATGAGGAGGAATACCTAGTGCCTCGTGTCAAAATGGCTCGAAAAATTTTTTGGGTGGAAACCTAGTTTGAGATGATACAAATATTATCAGAGGAGTTTATTTTCTTTTTTGGGTCTTACTATTTGGGCAATGGTAGACCAGAAACTATGATGTAGTCGATACAAGGTAGAGTTCTCATGCTTGGGTTCCTATAGCCCCATAAAAAAGGGAAATACCATGTTTCCAGGGGTGGGATGTTTTTTTTGTGTTCTTTCACAATTGATTTGATTTTAACCTTATGTACTAAACTTATGTGTGATGGTTATCTTTTATGTGGATTTTGGGACCTCGGCTCGGTATGGTAATGGAGGTTTGATTATAAAACGTGATAGGCACATAGGATCATATGATGTATGTTTTTACTGTGATTTTCATTAAGAACTTGGAATTCAGTCAGACATTTGGGTTGTATAAAGTATCATAAAATAATTTAAACAATGTTTTTCTTCTTAGAATTTTTGGTGGAATTAAATTTAGCCATGTTAGGCATGTAGTTCCCAATGAGATCTAATGTGATGCTATGTGATTATATATGTGTTCTATATATTGGAATAACCCTGATAATGGTATGAAGGGATGATAAAGGGGGGTTATTTATATAAATTTCCAAAAAATAAGCTAAATAGTTTTTTTATATATACCCTATTTGGTGGCATTCTACACAACTACCTCGGAGTGATACATGATATATGATTCCTAGCCTTGTTATAGGTAGGGAAAAGGTAATGTGGCCAGATTATGATTTATATTTGACATTGATATGGGTAGTTATTGGAAAATTAGTTTGAATTTCATGTGATATGGATTGATAAGGGAGTTTAAGGTTGGTGATATGTTCTGTATATTACAGCTTTCCTTATTTGTGATACACACAGACACACACAAATATATATAAATTATATTATTATTGTTTTTTCATGGTATTGTTATTTAAATTTATTACACCTATATGGATTTTGGTGGATCATATGGAGTTTGGTGACATGGTGTCTCATGATCATCAATAGGATGAGGCCTTTGGGGAATGAGTTGAAGCCTCAAAGGGTATGTATGATCAGGATCTATTGGTATAGGATCTAGTATAGTTGGGAAAACCACAAAAAATGGTATATTTTGTACATGGTTAGATGGGAAACTCAATATGGTCTTGGTTTGGGTTATATATGGAATTGATAGGGGAGTTCATGGAGCTAATCCATCCATGACGTATCTAACTCATGACTTCTAGTCTCAAAACCCACAATTATTTCAGAATGAGGGTAGACCAAAGGAAGAGTATTACCTGTTAGATTAATTCTAGATTATTTTTTATTATCTTGAGACACTGCCACGTCTATGGATGAAGATCATGACTTATATTCTAAGAGGACCAACAAAGTTCCGGTGGGACATATAGGTTCCGACAGAAAGATGTGAGAAACTAGCATAGAAGGATTTTGAGGTCAGGTTCTTCAAGAACTTCTTCCCAGAGATGCTGAGTGTGGATAGAGCTCATGATTCATGAATATCCAAAATGAGGATACATATTCAATGAATTATGGTAAAAATTTCATATACCTATCTTATATCCCACCTGTTAGGGTGGGAGAATACATCTCCAGAGTGCAGTGCTTCATGGATGGTTTATGGGATGCCATCAGAATAAAGGTAAACATCATTAGGATAAAATCATTATATGAGGTGGTCAATCAGGAACTAATATACAAGTGAAACTTGATGGACCCGTTATATTCAAGTTGATTGATTATGTTAGGTGATCTTAGAGGTGATACTTTAGGTAGCAGGATCTATATCTTTCAAGAGTCTTAGTTGGGTACTCATGATAGAGATTCTTGTAAACCACTGAAGAGTGGGCCAACTATAGTATGAATCTAGTCTGGGAATCTAGGAAATTTTTAGACCTAGTGTGTTTGGGTTATGATTTATTTTCCACCAAATAGTCATATGGAACTTTTGGAGTGTATTGACAAAACGCCTTCTCAAACAGATGGGAGTAAGGGATGTGGGTAGACTCTTGGATATGAGGATAAAATGGGAGTTGTACCAAGAGCTTCCCATTGGGATTCAGCTGCATGATGATGTCATTACAGATATAGAGAGACCAATTATTATGTTCAATGGCAGATAGATTTTGTATCTCTATAGGGAGGACATGTCTCAGGCATTCAATCATAAGACCAGCTGCACGTTGTTGAGATGCCTGGTTAAGGGCAAGTTGCAGAGCCAATGACAGTTAAAGCTACATTGTTGGCGTGACTAGGTTTTTATTTAGTTTTTTTATAACTAGTTTTAGTGAACAAGATGAATATGTACTATTTTAAGACTAACCTTCTACTGGTTAGTATGTTTTCAATGGTTATGATGGGTGATATATATATAAGGTGCATAGGCACTAAGATTTGTTGTGGGCATCAGATGTGATATGGGTTTTTTATGATGTGTGTAGGAATTTGGATAATTATGGGAATAAATATATGTATATGATTTGGTTTTATTATGTGAAATAGTTTATATGACTCATTTATGGCCATAGAATGTGATACGGTCCTTGATGAGTATCATGTACGACACTTGTTTGATATAGGAATCTGAGGAGAAGTAGGACTTGATGGGTGTCAGGTATGACATAGGAATGATTTTAAAACCTGATGACATGTAGGAAGGATGATTCATCATGGGAGGGATTCTTTTCTTAGGTATGGCCAGTGGGAGACATGAAATTTTTAAAGTCAGGAAGTGACAGGGTAGGTAACTCTTATGTGGGGAAGTTCCTTAAGAGGAGTTAACCAATGATTGAAAGTCGGGGTAGACTGCGTTGGTGTTTATGAGATTGGTATTTTAGGTACCATATATAATTAAATCATGATAGTTAAGAGAATATCTATTATAAGGTGGTGAGATTGTCATGTCTTCATATTTTTAGAGGGTTGAAATTCCCAACCTTTTCGAATTTTTGAGTTTTGTTGTCAGAACAACTCTTCTATTGAGCTTTGGAAAAAAATTATAGGATTTTGATTGAACAAAGTACATGTTTATATGGGTTCTAAATCTTCTCAAGTTCATAAAGTTTTTGGATTATTTTTTGGAGCATCATAGCCCAGATACTCAGTTTTTGGATAAGCACATATAGATGTGTACTATTAGATTTAATTGTGAAGCCTCCCATTGGTAACTACACTGCACAACCTTTCACTGTCAAGGTTTTTCAAATTGTATGGGTGGGGTTTCGGGTACATGTGAAACCTATATAGTTTTTTATATAGTGAATACATAAAATTCTGAAAATTGTTCGCCTAAGTCATGCAAGGTTGGTGCTTTGAATGTTATCACCTCATAGTTGGAACACAGTTAGTGAAACTATGTGGAAAAATATTGTGGGTCTTTAAAAAGTGTGAAATGATAGATTTTACATTACCTTTTAATTATCCTTTTCCCCACTTTATCCTTCATTTCATCCCTAATGTACCTATAGGAAGTGGGGAGATCAATATCTTCCACCTTCTTAGGCTTTGGAAAAACTCCATCATCCAAGCTCCAATTCAAGCTCTGTTGGTGGATACAGATTCTTCTCAGGCATTTATCAAATCTATATTTTCTATTATTTACATTGAAGATAAAGGCTAATATCAAAATAGATATATCATACGACTATAATTTGGCTGGTTTCTATATTTCAAATTAATTTTACGTGTTTTTCGGGGGTGTGTTATAAATATTCTGATGTTGGTAGACCGAGTTAGACCCTAATGAATTAATGATTGTATTTCAGTTGATAAATTTATATCATGGGATGAATTTTAGCATGAACAATTCCTTATATATGTGTTAATATGGGTAAGGGGTTTTGAACAATTCGGTGATATATGTCAGTTGTGGGTTTTAAATAAATTGAATTATATATTTTGATTTTATTTGTTCTACGGTGAAGTAAATAGAATGGCTTGAGGATAGAGGTGTTTTTGATCACCTGGAATGATGTGACAATATATCCATGGGGAGGGAGTGGCCTAAGATACATGGGGTAATTTTTATCACCAAGTTGTGGTGACATTGTCATTGGTTTGAGGTGACCAAGTCATCAGGATGGGGGAATGTCCCTTGTGATTTGAGGTGGTGTCAACTATTAAGATTTAGTAAAATGGTATTTGGGCATGGGGTGACAGATGATGTGGCCAAATAAATTTGTGATATCCAGTTTCCATTATTGGTCAACGTGTCATTGGAGTGATGTGCACAAGGATTGGACTCAGTTGAGGTGGTGTTGACCACTCATTGTGGTTAGAGGCCTCTACAGATATAAATGCTTAGGGGATGGTATTGGTCATCTGTTATGATGGACATTATCACCTTAAAAATACATATGGATAGTGATGTACCATAGTGTGATTATGTTGATACCATCAGTTGGGGATGAGGCTCACTATTATACTTGAGGATAATGGGATGAAATTTTTGTAGCATGGGTATCGTTGTTCCTCAAGACGTCGTCTGTTGAGCCTAAGGTGATTATTTATTGTGATAAGTATATCTCCATGCCTCATGAAGTTGGATTATTGATCTGATAGGGATTTTTTGGGAAGATTTCTGAGGAATCTGGGACTTTTTGGGAGTGACATTTGGTCACTGGTAATTAATTAATGACATGGTATGTTTCGATTGGCTTGAGGTATTGGGTAATAATTTTATAGGTGGAATCCAAGGCCTTACATAGTAAAACATTCTTTAGGGGATTCTTTGGGAACTAATCAAAGAATTCCCAGAAATAAAAATGTATATATATATTCATAAATATGTTGTATTCCATATATATATATTTAGGGTTATGTGTTCAGAGTTATATAATTAATTCTTGAATCAATTAAACACTTCCTTGTGGTTTTTGAGCACAAGGAAAGTATAATATTTATTAAATGGGTGTCTATTTCCTTTTATTATATTTTTCATTCATGTACATAATTATTAATGTAAAACAGGAACACATTAGTGGTGGCTTACTCTGTTCATTATCACAACCTACACGATCCACGCAAGATGTGTGTAGACATTAGTCTTTTGAGATCAGGTAAGGATTCAGGCTCAGGAGCCATACCTTAATGATCATAGATATACCTTTTTCATGGGATAGATAAAACTGAACTAGGTTGTTCTTCTACATCGTGATGGATTTTCCTTTTTAGTTTTTTCACACTTATTATAAGTACTAATATGGTTTTCCATTGGCGACCTGAGTTGTCTATTGTTTTTTTATGACCTACTATGACATTTTTATTCAACTGCAATTTGTATTTTACCCTTCGAACTATTTATTACTACTTATTTTATTATTATTTTTCTGAGAATCTATGGTTTCTTGAACTAAGTGTGGATCCATCATCCACTATGTTTTATACATATAGAACACTATTATAATAACATCATGATGGTATAGTCTCCCTATGATCACATCATTAGACCATAATTGCTAGTCTTTATCTTTTTTTGTATGGGGAAGAACTCCTAAGGCCTAGTTTCCAATAGTCCTAGAGAACTATTTGTGTTTAAAATCAAGTCAAGATACTACAAACCAAAGTATATCTTTGAGGTACATTTTATTTTTAGATGGTTTATTTATTATCATAGTATTCTATCTAAATTTTCATGTTTTAAAAATAATTTTTCATTCTTAACAATGCTTCATTTCATTTTTCATAGATATATTATTGTTGGGATAAGTTCTTGAATGAGGTATTTACTAAAAAAACATTTATTAGAGGAGGGTATCCTTTATTAAGTGTATTTCAATACATATCATATCAAATGAGGATATTTTTTTATGAAAGAGAGTATAGGGATCACCTTGGGCTCTAGGAAATCATATACTCAAGAGTGGAATTATTCTTCCAATGATCCTGAGCTTGTAGTGATGGTTTTTAAATTGAATCTTCAGTGAAATTATATATTAGAAAAGTGAATTATGATGTTCATGAATACTAATAAATTTTGATACATTTTATGTCAAAGGGAATTGAATCCATAGTAACATGGGTGGGATGATTTACTCTGGTATTATGATTTTAATATCAAATATAACACTAGGAAGGGTACTTTGGTAGTATATTATTTAATTTTATGTTATTTTCATGATAGTTTTTGGAAGGTAGTGATATTTCAAGGAAGGTGAGCTAAGTTTGTATAATATTGGATAATTTTTTAATAATGTATCTTGATCTAGTGGTGGTGGATTGTAAGTCTTGTTTTACATCAAATATTAATAGATTCCTACATCATGTGATGTGTGACTGATTCATGATTTGGTGACCTTGAATTTAAGGTGTGGTAAGATCACATCATTTGTGGAAATATTATGGATGGTTGGTCAAAAATTGGGGGAAACCAAGTTATATTCTAAGGTAAAGTATATTTATTATATATCGTATATAAAGAGATTTTGTTTTAGTTTGATAGATCAAAATTAAGAAGTTATTCAGGTTTTATAATGACATATCATTCCTTCAGAGTAAAATTATTATGTTTTTTTATGAAGAAAGTAATGGTGGAATATATTTTTTTTAATCTATCAGTAGGTAATGGTGAAACATTATATTTTTGAGGGTTTCTTAGTTGATATTTATTCTAAGAGGATGTTAGTATGATGACCCATAAATCACATACATTGATTTTATGTCATTGTTTTATAACATTTGATAATATATTGAATATTAACAAATACATAAACTCTAAAGGTATATTATCTGTTGATGTTACCTATAAATTACACCACTTTTCATACAACAATACTTTTAGATGATTAGAAAACGAAATTATAATCTTGAAACATTATAAACTAAATTATACACTATATACCCACTAAAGCCACATTTTTTACACAAATTACTACAAACAAGTTCCCTCATTAACCCATCACATACACCCCAATTCATAGATAGCCTTTAGGAAATGCATAAATAAAGAAATGTGTGAGATAAATGTTTAGTAAGGGGAAAAAATAAGGGTTATCAAAAGGAGATTAATGTGGTATCTTAAGGCGCATTATAATGGAAATATCATTAAAGAAACATTAATTTTTAATCATGATAAAAAAAGTATAAAAATGTATGGTTTCCTAATAATGGTTCATATGCAAAAAAATAATATATCATATACATAAGTCAAGTCACACCACTAAAACATCAGAACATGGATGATTAGGACCAATTCTCAAGTCTCACACATAAAACATAATGAGATATAAGGTATAACCAATATTTTGGAGGTATATATAGACTTTTCTCCATTAATGACATCATTATATGCCCATATTTATTTTTCACATATGTAAATAAAATAGTTATGGTGATCAGGCATCAATAATAAAGAAAAACATGATTAACCTTAAAAAAATAATGTTCAATATATATTTTATGGGATACAAAATAAGATTAAATCAAATGGGGTAAATTATCAACAATACATTAATCCAAAAATTCAAGGAAAAAATATCATAATAAAAGTTAAAATTATTATATATAAATTTTGATAAAGAATAAGATCATTTTAGAGGAAGATAAGAAATTGTTTTAATACCATGGATTTTTTTATTGTTATTTCTATAAGGTTAAAAGTAAAAATAAAATCTGAGAGGGTAGAATAATTGAATATAAATACATGATAAAAATAAAATATAGAAATAAATTATATTCAGTTAATATTCCTTGTAAACCTTCCCAAACGAGCTAAAGAGATAAAAAAATTAAATAAAATAAGAAAAGACCAAAATGAAAAATATTCATAAAAATTTTCTAGGAATGAAATAGTGATTAAAAAGATAATAATTAGATATTTATATCATAAAAATAAAATAAAATTTAATAATATAAATCCAAATTGAGAGAATTATAAAATAAATTAATAAAAATAATAATAATCATGAAAAGGAAGAAAATAAATTGTATAAATTGAAAAACAAATGATTATTTCGTTTTTATAATGTTTGGAATAGCCAAAATAAAGGAAATAATAAATAAATTACATTTTATTATATAATTAATAGAATATTATAAATTAATAAGAAATTTTATATAAAACATATATATAAATCTAAAAATAGAAAAGAAATAACAGGAAACCTAAGAGAGAAATCACTAGAAAATAAAATTTAAAACTTTTCTTACGTCTATACTTTCATCTTTCTTGAACATAAACTAATATCCTTTATAAAAAAATTAATTAATCATATATTTTATAAACTTTTTTTAATATTTTTAAAATAATTATTTTTTAATTATTCAGTGTTGGTATGAGTTACAAAAATTTACTATTTCGACTATTCCATTGTCACTTTTGGTATATCTGTATTAGAATTAATTCATTGTACATAAGTCTACTTTGTTCATAATTTAAAATTTAATTATTTAATAAATATACTATTAAATCTATAGATTCATGTAAAATGGTAATAATTAAAATTCACCATATTGACAATTTAGGGTTTGTCCTTTTATGCATGATTTTTAAATCATTATGACATATTTTATTAATATTTTATATTTTAATTTATTATCTTTAGAACCTAAAATAAAAATTTTATTCATTATTAATTTTTATTTGATCATTACTTTTGTTTCATTAATTATCAATGCTAAAATTGATAATTATTGAGTATTATCCCCCATGGAAGTTGTTAAACCATCCCGAACATGGATGTACAAAATTGAAATAATTCATAAGAAGGAATCAATATTTAATTTTTATATACATATTGTAGACGAATTATTATACTTGAATTATTTTAATATAATTAGTAGCTATAATAAGCTAGTATTATGAGTGGTTTACCATTGGTAGAGTACAAGAGCTTTTATAAGAGAAAATTATTGGTATTTATTAAAGTAATCATTTCTTAATGGTTATTTAATGTAATTTTTTTGAAAGGTGTCCTATAATTGGAAAAAAATTCTTATTGGGTCATGAATTTATCATTTTTAAATTATATATATTTATTTTTTGTTAATATTTACATAATTTTTACCATATACTACATTTTACTATATATAGTATTCACTTATGTATTTCACAATTCACATGAGTAATTTTTTTACCAAAATTGATATTTATCATATTATATTATTTTATTTTTTGATTGAAAATATAAAATTCATTTTATTAAAATAAATCTATAAATATAGTATATTTAATTAACAAAATAAAAATTTACAACGCCTTAAAACTGTGTTTAAAAAAAATATTTCTTTACCAACAAAATCAATTCTAATTTACATTCCTATATATTGGTTATTAATTAGTAATTTATGTATAATATATTATTAATATTAGTAAATATTTATATTTTAAACATATATATAAATATCACATGTGAGTTACAACAACT
This sequence comes from Viscum album, assembly GCA_963277665.1. NCBI lineage: Eukaryota > Viridiplantae > Streptophyta > Magnoliopsida > Santalales > Viscaceae > Viscum > Viscum album. The sequence goes on along the minus strand of OY728141.1, from coordinate 455,855,471 downwards.
ATAGTATACTCATCAACTATATATATACCCCATGACTATACATATAACAAATGGCTATATAACTATCAATTTACCCTCCCACCTTCCTATATATTTTCTAAAATAATTCTCTATAAATAATTTATCTCATTAAAATATTTATTAATCAAAATTTTTTGTCTTATTATAAGCATTTTTCATTATTTATATAGTAATTATTAGAGGTATGGTAATTTTTGGTGACTACGAACCACTATATTTATAAATTAATATCATGATATTAATGTTTATTTATTATTCATTATAATATTTTGTAGTTTTTATGAGTTTATTCATGTTATTATTATTATCCTTATAAGGAAATAATACCTTCATTTTTTTATTTTTTTATTTTAATTCTAAATATGTGCTGCTAAAATGTGTATTTCTTTATTTAATGATGAAGAAAACATTGATTCATTAAATCATTTCCCAAATTTATAAATTACATGCCTTAATTTTTATTATGATTCCAAATATGATAACAAATGAGGGTAATTTTGATTCACTACATCATTAGGTACCCGTATCCCGTCTTTGTACATTTTATTTCACCAAATAATGTAATGAGGTGTGTTTTCTTGTTTTTTAAAACTCTTTGATAATTGATCCAAGATTTTCATGTTTTTTTTCTCATATGAGATATTTTTATCTAATTTTACAACCTTTGAGTTTAGTACATGTTATGAAACTCATAAATACTTCCTCGTAAGTGATACATGGAACACATTGTTCACTTACAGTGATATTTGGTGGAATTTACCATTGATAATCTACAATTCAAATGTAATCAAAAAAATTTAAGGGATGATATATATAATTATTATATTTCCTTTTTTATAAACATCACAACACTATTTCATTGATATATTTGAATAAAAAATTTTCCCAAAATTTAATTCAAATTCTTGATGATGGCTTTCACCATAAATCAATAATCAATTATGTTCCCCTTAATTATATTTTTGCATAACATGAATCGTATCTATCATTTCATAAAAAAAATTTATTCCCAAATAAATTTTTTTTTAAATCATCTTAGAATTTTATAGTTTACAATTATTCCCATATAGATCCTCATATTCGGGTCATTAATATTTTTCATTGGAAGTTTTTTTAAATCTAAAATCAACCTGTATAATATATTTATGTCAATATTATTTATCATCGATCAATAAATGTCTCATCATATATTCCAAATATTGAATGTTCTTTACTAATTAATCACCAGTTTAAGGATAATAGAATGTGATAAAGTATTGTTTTTTATTCATTAATTATTCAATCCTTCTTCAAAACTACAAGATGAACCTCATATCTCAATCATATATAATTAAAATCTATGTTCCTTGTATACATAACCCAATATATATATATATTATAAATATGTTCAAGTGATAATTCAACATAAATAGAAATTAATTGATTAAAATAGATAATTTGATTGACTACAACTCAAATTTAATTAGTTACTTTAGAGTCTTTAGGGAGACCAATCACAAAATCTATGGTGATAAAATCATATTTATATATAGGTATAAGAAATAATTAAATCATCCCTTTAGTATTCTAAATATTAGCGATAACTTTATAGAAGAATATGAATTTTGGTACATGTAAAAAAATATAACAATTTATGTTATCAATACATAAGTGAAATAGAAAATGTTTAATTTTTTTGGTATTTCCTAGGTTAATAAAGAAATATGTGATATATACAATATCAATCAACACCTTCCTCAACTTTTTCATTAATGGAACACACATTCAGGTTTTAAATCTTATAACTCCATCCTTATAAATGTTGAAATATGGAAATATTCCATCCTTTTTTTATATCTCTAAATAATCCTTTTCTAAATTATCTATAATTAATTTTAATTAATGGTGGTTATTGTTTTAGTTATAAGTGGTTACAACCCCTATCTAAATACAATAATGATGGTTATATAAAATTTCCACAAAAAAATATCCTTTTACTTTAATTATTAGTGCATATCAGTAACCACTGGTTAATTTAAAATAATTAGATATGATTATTTTATGGTAATTCATAACCCCTATAGTTTTTGTAAATAATATTATTGTAAATTATATAATTTATTTTTTAGGGAAAATTATAATCTTTTATTTTTTATTGAGAGAAAAATGTGATATATTTTTGGAAAAACTATTTATTTAGATGTATAAGTTCATATACCACTACTCTATGAAATTTGGTTCATTCCTTCAAAAATTAACTCCAAGAAAATAAAATAAAAGGAATACAATCTGATAATATTTCTCCTAATATCAAATCCATGAATCATTTCTAACTTTTGTATGATGTTAATAACTTGAGGGGTAAGATTTGGAATAAGGAGATGGATAATGTTGGTCAATAGAAAACCAACGTTGTTCCTAATTGAAGTATATATCCGGGAAAAGATCTACTATTGAGGATGAAAATAAATATTATTCCCCAAAATAAGAGAAGCACTTCGTCAACAAAAAATTTACTATTCTATATTTTTTAAGGATTTAATAAAAATGATGCCTCTTTATCTATAAGGAATTTAATTAAATAAAATAACCCTATTATTGTATTAATTGTCAAGACTATGGTATAATTCATGAATTTAAAATTTTATATTGGTCTAAGATTGGATTTGATTTATTTTCTAGAAATATTAAGAATATTTTTGGTCTGAGAGGAAACTCAATAGGGGTGAATTGAGTTCCTTCTTAAAATTTCTATTAAACACTTTATGTCAAACATCCTCTAATTTTGAAACGGCCTAGTTAATTAAGGCGATAGAGATATAAATGTTTAGTTGGTCAATAGGTTTCTTAAAGAGGGATTAGTCCTCAGTTGAATCAGTGTAAAACACTTCAACTTTTGAAATAGGTTTACTTAATTAAACACATACACACACTAACCAAAACTAAATATCAGAGTCAATGTAAAAATGGTTTTTTGTTTTTGAAATTATGAGTATTGGAAAATATAAAAACTGAGTATTAAAAAACATAAAACACAACAGAGCTAAACAAGAGGTTCAGTCTCAAGTTAAGATTTAATCCTCCCTACTTGGTGATCACATACCACCAAGTAGTTTATATAAATGATAAACTTGATACACTGCATGTATTGGGATTTACAACAGTTTTCCCAAACAGTTTAGGGTTTTCACCCTCTACCACACTTCGTCGTGGTAAAAACAAATAAACTAGACCACACAGGGTCTCTTCCATAGTTACATGTGGGAAACAGGGTGACAAAGAAGTTTGATGTGAGGATTTTCAGTATCCTCTAGTTCAAGCACAAGAGATAGTGTGTGTAATAGAAAAACACAAAAAATTCTCAAAAATGTAAAATAAAATAACACAATAGAGAAAATATTATAATATTGAGTTTTGAAAGCTCTGTTTGTTTCTAGTTCATCTCTTGACTCCTTGATGTGAATAAATTGTCATTCGGGTCTTTCTCTGGAAGTTTTCCTCAAAACAAGGTGTCGCAACTCCAAGTCCCAGATTTCAGGAACTAAGTATTCTGCTTCTTATGTTTATATAGAGTTGATGAAGAATACAATCCATCCTTGAATATTTTGTCCCAAAATGATCTTTGTGATCCTCTTGGATTCACATTGTAAGTGTTGGATGGTTATTTCTTATTCTCTTTGATCTAGCGAGTAATCTATTTTTCATGCATTCCTCTTTCTTTACACACTTCACATAGATCACTTTTTACCCTGGTCTTATCTTTTATATTTGAAGTCTGAAAATAAGAATAAGTAAACCACATGTGGTCCTCCTCGTATCTTGTACTGTCCCCATATACAGTCTCTTAATATGACTATAATCAGCATTAATAAATGTCAGAAGCATTAAATTTACCAAATATGACCATTAGAATAATATTAAGAATATAGCAATGTATAGAGAAGATGAATGACCATCGGTAGACTAGTAGCGATACCCTTTTCAATAGTAGGCTTCATTGGTAGACTACATCAGTAGCCTGCAATGGTAACCTTCAACAGTAACCTTCTATGGATGTCCTTTCATCAGTGACCTTTCATCTGTAACCTTCATTAGTGACCTTTCTATCAGTGACCTTTCTATCGGTGAAGTTTCTATCGGTGACATTTCTATCGATGACCTTTCTATCAGTGACCTTTTATCAGTGAAATTCATCAGTGACCTCTAATCGGTGACCATCATTAGTGACCTTCATCGGTGATCTTAATCCGTGACCTTCATTGGTGACCTTCATCGGTGACCTTCATTGGTGACCTTCATCGGTGACCTTTCATTCTTAGATAAATTGTGCACTGTTAGTTTAAGCAAGAGAGTAGTGAGACTAAAGATAAATAATTATCACTTGATAGAAACTAATAATCATAATGAATCATGATAAAACCATTATTATCACACAAATTAAACCTGATTTGGGATTATCAAAATAGGTGAGTCCATCAATCTCCCCCTTTTGATATTCACAAATTATGCCAGTGAAAATTTAGATTTAAGTATTATTGAATCAGGGTTAAGCACATTTTCCATTTAAGCACATTTTCTAATACCTTCAAAGCTATATATAATTAAAATTGAACAATGTTGATTGTAGAAAATATAAATAGTGCATATATGTAGGAAATCCAGTCAATTTAAAACTTCTCCCACTTTGTGATTGACAAAATGAATTTCTGACAAAAAGAGACAAAATAGGATGTTATTAATAATGAAGTAAGAGTAAGAGATACAAAAAGTGTACAAAATATACCTATCAACTAAGACAAACCTAATTCAATCCACATCAGATACATCCAAAGGAGATTTGTATTTGGAATATGAGGAGGCATGTTCTGAAGATTGAGGGATAGGATGATGTATGGTAGTGAGTAGTGTATGAGGAGCTATTACAGAGGTATTAATAGACCGATAGTGTGTATATGTCTGAGGAATCCTGGGTGTCAAGCATTTGATGTCCTCTATAGGAGTCATAAATGGTGCAACACTGGTAGATCCTAAAGCAGCTGAAAAATAAAGTAAGGTTGGAGGAATAATAATTGGAGTGCAGTCCACATGGAGGAAGGGTAAAAGAAGATTTCTGAAACCCATAATAATGCTTCCTCCTTTTTCCATACCAGAGTTAAAATCATCCTTATTCTCCATGAATTTCTCTAATGAAGGAGTAAACTCCCTAAGCCTACTAACTTGATTCATAAAATCCTGAATGACAGGTTCGATTTCATGTTTTCCAATAGAATCTTGAAGTGACTATCCATATGATGCTTAGTGTACACCCTTTTGTAATATAAATCTACTTGATCTTTGCTGACCTTTTAATATTGAGCATCTTCCCTTAAATAATCTCCCACATTTTTATGAATTTCTCTAGTAGTGGAAATAACCTGAGTCATTAACTGAGGGTATGAGGTATTGGAACCAAAAAACTTCTCCAATTCTTCCTAGAAAACCAATCTGAAGGCTTCTAGATCAATAGGAGTAGAGGCTAAAGAGGAAGCAGATGCACACAGAGCTGCCAGAGTGAAATCCATTGTCTCCATATATTACTTGGTCAGACCACTATTCAGCCTCTTCACATTATCATCATGTCCACTCACATGTGTCTCTATAGACTTATTAAATTCCTCAAACACAGTGACCATCTACTGAACCACAGTTTTGATATACTTAAGGTCTATGTCTACTTGAACCCTTGAATCCATATAGGAGTCTAAACTGGCAATTTAATGCTTCATAGATTCCATAGACTCTACCAAGGTTCTGATATGATTCTGACAATCCTTCACTTCATGTAGTATAATTGAGTGAGAGGTATAAATTACTCTTTCTAAAGCAGATGCTACAACTTCTTGATTCAGGGCCACTGTTCTTTCTATCTCAATAGTTATCTCATCAAAGTGACATTTAAAATCTTATTTTAAGGATTCTAAATCATCCTTCTTCATAGTATCGAGGTAAAATCACTACAGGCTGTATAATAGTTGTTCTTGGGATAGAAGGAATTGGAGGTCTTCTGTTAGGCTTGTCATCATTAGAGTCTCCATAGTCTAAGCCCAAGACCATGAATCTAGGGTCTTATGACTAGTATTTTATTCCATGAGAAACAAAAACTGAACCTATGGAAACAGGTTCCTCCCCCTCACTTGGAGCATTCTTATGATCAATTACATCCATCTCTGCTATAGCTCTTTGATCAACTGCATCAATAGGAGATTCCACTAACACTTCTTCTACATAATCTTCAACTACTACCATTTCAATTCCATCTTCAACCGAATCGGCAACCTCTTCATCTACACATTTTATCATTTCTTTATATCCTATTAGAGGAATAAGAAATAGGCATTACTCTTCACTTTTATCAGAATCAATCTCAAAATCATCATGAATAGATTCAGTTTCATCTTCCTCCTCGGAGGTCTCTCTAAAGTCTCTTAAGACATTTTTATCTCATTATTCTTCACTGGTTTCCTCATCTTCCTTGTCCCTAAGGATAGTCTCTCTTATAGGCAATAATTTTCATGGGCTAGGCTTAGAAAAGGATACAGTATTGGTAAGAGGATTTCAGGGAAGGTCATGATCACTCATGTCATATATAGGAGAATCCTTTCTTTCTTTCATAACAGTAGCCTCCTCTTATTCATCTGAGTATACTAGATCCACTTCATCAGTGTTTATACAAGGATCTCTCTTATTCTTAGACCTAGTAGGATGAGTAACAGGGTTGAATTATTCATACAGGTTAGCCTCATCATTCACCCATTTTCTTTTCCAAGGTTCCCAGTTTATCTTCATCAACTTGAAAATAATCTTGGTAATGCAGACTTTTTCCCTTACAACAGTTGTTTCCTCCTTCTTTCTAGCAACTCCTTTCACTATAAACATCAAGGATATCGATATAGCATGAAACAAAGAATTTGACTTGGAACTGTCTATGTCATATATTCTAATTGAATCATCAGTAACCTACAAAAAATTATCTTCTGTCCATGCTTCAGTAGATACAAAAGGAATATGTCCTAATACTTCAGGGTAGCAAAGTCCTCTATCCTGGGACTCAAGACATGATGAAAAAATTTAAACATTAACATGTCTTCTCCTTCCATTGTAGCATCAATCACTTTCCTAGGGATCCCATTCCCTATCAGTTCATCCAATGCTTCTTCATAATAGAATAACTCACTAGTGGTAGGTACCACCCCTAAGTAGTAATCAAAAATCCCTTCATGTGGAACACTCAAACAATCATCCAATTCAATATAGGAGAAGCTCACACTTACTCCTTTTAAAATTGAAGACATTTTGTTCTCATTCTCAAACTACTCTAACTTCAGAGAGTCATTGAACTCCTTTGCTAGCTTTGGGTAGTAAGGCCCATTGTTATTTGAAAATCATTTGACCCAGTCCTGAGCTTCAAGTGCCTTCAGCACTAGAGACCTGCTCAATAATAGCCATTATGATCTTAATTCCTTCTCAACCATGATTTCACTCTTGAAAAAATGTGAATTGATCAGATTTTCTACTACCTTGCTTCCACTACAAGTCCCAAAATGAGATTTCTTAGGGTTCATCACATCTTTGTCATCAATGACCATCTATCTCTTCAATCTTTCCATGTGATATGAAGTGGTTCGAGGGTTTTAACAGAAGGTGAGGTTCTATAGTTATGGTGCAAGAGGTTTGAGAGAGGTTTGAAGTGGATTGAAGTGCAGTTTGTTATTTATTTTTAACATTTAGGGATCAAGTAAAAGAAATAAGTAATACTAAAAATGTTTTTGATTCTAACAGAAAAACAAAAAGTCCTGGAAAATTTGACTATTTGTGAGGTGCCAACGGTGAGGTGCCAATGGTGTGGTCACAACGAAGAGGTCCAACAGTGAGGTCCAACGGTGAGGTACCAATCGATGAGGTTCCTAACGGTGAGGTTCCTAAAGGTGAGGTTGCTAACAGTGAGGTTCCTAACAGTGAGGTTCCTAATGGTGAGGTTCCTAATGGTGAGGTTACTAATGGTGAGGTTCCAAATGGTGAGGTTCATAACGGTGAGGTTCCTAACAGTGAGGTACCTAATGGTGAGGTTCAATATTAACAATTTATCATACCTAACTCATGTTTGATGTAATTTAATCTCTCAGAACTCAAAGTATTTGTGAATATATCATCCAATTGGTGTTTGGTGATAATGAATCCATGAGTGTTATCACCTCTTGGATAATGATATCTCATGAAGTGATGTCTCACATTATTGTTCTTTGTCCTAGCATGAGATAATGGATTTTTAGAGATTTTAATAGCACTTGTATTATCATAGTTTATAGTGACATGTTTGAATTGATATCCATTGAATAGTAAAGTGGGTTTCATCCACAGAATTTGAGCGCAATAACTACCAGCTACTATATATCCAGCTTTGGCAGTAGATAATGCAACAAAATTTTGTTTCTTACTATACCAAGATAATAGTGACTATCCCAAAATGTGACATGTTCCAGAGGTTATCTTTCAATCTAACTTGCAACCAACAAAGTTGGAATCCGAATAACTATTTAAATAAAATGATTGTTCTCTTTGATAAAATAGTCCTATGTTTGTAGTATACATGAGATATTTGAAAATCCTTTTAATAACAGTTAAATGAGACTCTTTGGGACGGGCTTGAAAATGAGAACACATGCATACACTAAACATAATATTAGGTCTACTAGAAATAATGGTAGAGCAGACTCCCAATCATTCCTCTGTAATTGGTTTTATATATTGGTTTACCAGTTTCATCAGTATCTGACTTACAAGTGGTACTCATAGGTGTATTACTACCTTTATTACCATCCAAGCAAAAACATTTCAAAATATCCTTAGTATATTTACTTTGATTTAAAATGATACCATTTTTATTTGGAAAAATTTAAAATCCAAGGAAAAATTTAAGTTCCCCTATTAAATTCATTTCAAATTAATCTTGCATCATTTTTGAAAAATTAGTACATAATGAATTTTTAGAGGATCCAAAAATAATTTCATCTACATAAATATGTACTATTAAAATAACTTTGGAAATCCTTTTAATAAAATGAGTAGGATCAACTGTTCCATTAGTAAAACCTTTTGAAATATGAAAAGAATTACATCTATCATACCAGGCTCTTGGAGCTTGTTTTAGTCCATCTAGAGCTTTATAAAGTTTAAAGACATGATTTTGAAAATAGAAATTTCTAAAACCAGGGGGTTTTCAAAAAATACATCCTCAACTATGTACCCATTTTGAAATGAACTTTTGACATTCATTTAGTAAATTTTGAAATTCATATGAGCTACATAAGCAAGTAGTATTCTAATGGATTCTAGTCTAGCTACAAGTATAAAGTTTTCCTCATAGTCTATTCCTTCTTCTTGATTATATACTTATGTACCTAGTCTAGCCTTGTTTCTAACTATGTTTCCAGATTCATAAAATTTATTTCTAAATACCCTTTTAGTGCCTATAGTCAAAGTGTCTTTAAGTCTTTCTACTAATTCCCAAACTTTGTTTCTTTCAAACTGATTTAATTCTTCTTTCATGGATATAACCCAAAATTCATCACGGATTGCATCATCAATATTTTTGGGTTCACGATGAGAATGAAAGGCTTGATGTTCAACCTGGTTTCTTAGAGAAGCTCTAGTTTGTCTTCCTCTATTTAGATCACCTACTACAACATCTAAAGGATGATTCTTAAGAGTTATAATACCTCTAGAAATATTTGAACTAGACTCATCATGGTTGTCTAAAGGTTCAGATTCACCATGTTCGGATTCATGAAAATATTCAGAACTTGTTATTTTCACTAAGGGTTCACTGTCTTTATCATTAAGGTCTAAAATGGACATATCTTCCTCAAGTTGTTAAATGGAGGTTTTGTGTTCACATGGATCTGTCTCATCATAGTTTAAATTAATAGATTATTTTACAAATTTGGTTCTCCCATTGAATGCACTATAAGATTTACTAAAGATTGAGTAACCTAGGAAAATTCCTTCATTACTCTTGGATAATTTTTTTTTCAAGATTACCCTCGGTGTTAAGGATAAAGACTTTTCAACCAAACTATGAAGTAATTAACCTTAGGCTTTCTATTATTCCAGAGTCCATAAAGATTTTTCTTAAGAACATTTCTAATTAAGACTCTATTGATTATTTAACAAGTTGTATTAACAGCTTCACCCCAAAAATAGATAGGAATATTTTACTCATTTATGATAGTCCGAGAAATTTCTTGAAGTTTCCTATTTCTTATTTATAGAACGCTATTTTGTTGAGGTGTTCTAGGAGAATAGAAATTGTGATTGTAGCCATTATGTGAGAAAAAGAGACTCAAATTCCTGATTTTCAAACTCATGACCATGATCACATCACAAGGTCTTAATTCTAAGTCCATTATGATTTCTGTAGACTTGGAATATTTAATGAAGTATGAACATGCTTCACTTTTTTGAGCTAAAATGTATACCCAAGTGTATCTATAAAAATAATCTACAAGGATATAAACATAGTTCTTACCATTTAAACTTGAATGTCTAGATGGCCCAAACAAATCCATGTGAACCAACTCAAGCGGTTGAGAAGTGGAAACTTCTTTCTTTGTTTTTAAAGAAACTTTGTGTTGTATTCCTTTTTGACAAGGGTTACAAACATTGTTAAGTGTTAATTACAATTTAGTTAAGTCTCTAACTAAACCATTCCTAGCTAGTTTTTTATGTGAGTGTACATTGCAGTGTCCTAATATTCTACGCCATAACCAGGATTACTTATGAAAATAATTTAAACAAGGATAATTTTTCTTAGCTAAATAATTTAAATCAACAACATATACATTTTCATTTCTAAGAGCAGTAAATATTAAGTAATTTTTAGAGTTTAAAACATTGCCTGTATCATTTTCAAAATTAACATTGAAACCATCATAAAAAAAATTGAGAGATACTATGTATATTTTATTTTAACCCATCAAAAGAAAGTACTTTTGAAATTAATATAGTATTAGGGTTACCAATTTAGCCTAAGCTAACGATCTTCCCTTTAGAATTATCACCGAATGTGGCATACACACCATCAAATTTAATTAGGATCTTGAAGCATAAATAGTATTTTATAATATGTCTTGAACATCAACTATACATGTACCATATAATTTTACAAGATCTCTTTAAACAATTTTCCGGAAAAATAGATTAATCACAGGGTAACTTTGGAACCCATATTTTCTTGGGTCCAGAAAGGTTAGCTTATAAAGCTTTGGGAACCCATATTTGTCTCACAGTTTTCCTATAATAAACAAATAAGTTTTGAGACATGAATAATTTGTTAGGTCCTTTAGAAAATTGTTTTTTAAAATATGGTCCAGGACTTGAACTAGCAATTAAAGGTCATGATTTTGGAACAAATTTATTTCTAATAATACTTCTTTATCATGGTTGATATACTAGACTAGTTGTGTATTTTGGAGCAATCTGTTTCCCTGGTAACTGAGTCAAGGTATTTTTACCTACAGTAAACTTCTCAAGATCCCTTTTTAATTTCCAATTTGATAATTTAAGTTCCATAATTTCTTTTAATCATTGAGCACATTTTTCTTTCTCAATTTCTAGATCAGACATATAATTAGCATTTAAAACATGTTATCTTTTCAATAATTTATATTTATCCTTCAGTTCATTAAAGGTGTCCTCAAGAATTATACAGTATTCAAATATTTCATTCTTAGTCATATTTTCATCATTATATGATTCAATTTCATCACCAGACAAATAAGAATTGTTTTTAGGAGAATTGGGTATTACCTCAGATGTTTCAGTCATGAAATACAAAATTGCATGTTTGTTCTTTTCAACATCAGAAGTGTCAAATCCACTAGATCTATCTTCTGAAGTACTCCAAGTATCATTTATAGAATTTTTTTATCCCTTTCCCTTGTCTTCATATTTCTTCTTAAATTTAAACATGGATAAATCATCCTTCACATGGCCTTTTTGTTTACACTCATAGTAGACTATCACATTTGTGTTGTCATTCCATTTTCTATTCTTTTTTCCACCATACTTTAATATCATACCATCCATTATAGTATGATTTTATAAAAAACTTCTTCTTACGGTAGAACTTTTTGAATATCCTAGTATGATAAGCCATCTCAATATCACTGTAAAAGTCTGAGTCTTCACTGGTGGAAGTGTCTGCTGGAGCCTGAAATTTTTCTTTATCTTTTCTATTTGAGGTATCAGTCTTGAATGCTACAGTTTTTTTCTTGGTTCTTCATCAACTTCTTGATTTACCTTAAGATCTTCTTTGTACATCATAAGTTCTCCAATCATTTCATTCACTGGTAGCTTTCCTATGTCACAGGATTCTCGGATAGAAATAGAAGTTCCTCTCCATATATCAGGTAGGAATTGAAGAAACCACTTAATCTGATCCTTGTTGTCTACGAGTATCCCAAGCAGACTCATGGTATTTACTATTTCATTGACCCTAAGATACATTTTAGACATAAGTTCATCAGGCTTCATTTTAAAATTTTCATACTTAATAGTATAAGTATTTAATCTCATTTCATTAACATTACTGATTCCCTCATGAGAAATAGACAAAGTATCCAAATTTCATATAAAGTTTTACAGGAATATGTTCTATTGACTTATTCATCAACTAGAGAACAGTTCAATGCATTCATTTCTTTATAGTTATTGTTTTATGTAGCTTTAGTCAACTAAGACCATGTGTCTCTAGAAGTAAGAGGTAATGCATGTTGTTCTTCTATTATTTCCCAGATTTCTGGACCCTTTCTTCCTAGATACATTTTCATTTTTAATTTTCATTTAGTATAGTTATTACCATTAAAGAAAGGTTACCTGTAAGTAGTAGCACCCTCTACTCTGTTATCCATTGTTAATTAAAATTTTAAAGTTCAAAAAAATTAGATATGACAGAAATTTTAAGATCTTTAACATAAAACTAAAATCACAGTTGAAAAAAATTTGAAAAATTTCACAACAGTTCAGATAGTAGAAATAAAAATTCCCACTAATACCAAATGTTGGTCGGAGTGGAAATTCAAGAGGGGGGTGAATTTAGTTTCTGCTTAAAATTTTTGTTAAAATGTTTTTGTTAGAAATCCCATAAATTTAAAATGGCCCAGTTAATTAAGACAGTAGAGATATAAATGTTTAGTAGGTCAACAAGTTTCTCAACAGGTGATTTTTCCACAGTTTAATCCGTGTAAAAAACTACTTCAACTTTTGAAACAGGTTTACTGAATTAAACACATAAACACACAAACCAAAACTAACTATCAGAGTCAATGTAAATTTTTTTTTCTATTTTTTAAATTATGAACAGCATATAATATAAAAAAAGAGTATTACAAAAACATAGAACACAATAGAGTTAAACAAGAGGTTCAGTCTCAAGCCGATACTTAATCCTCTCCACTTGGTGATCACCTACCACCAAGAAGTTTATATAAATGATAAACTTGATACACAACCTATGTCAAGATTTAAATTTTTTTTCAAAACCTTTCCAGGGTTTACACCCTCTACCACACTTCATCGTAGGAAAAAACAAACCAAACCACACATGGTCTCTTCCACAGTTACACGTGGGTAAAAGGGTGAAATTGATGTTTGATGTGAGGATTTTCAATAACCTCCAATTCAAGAACATGAGAGAGTGTGTGTAGCAGAAAAACACACACACTTCTCAGAAATGTAAAATAAAAGAATAGAATAGAGAAAATATTATAAGATTGAGTTTAGAAATATATGTGTCTTTGATGTTTAGCTCTTGAGTCCTTCAATTGAAGAAACTGCAGTTCGAGTCTTTCTCTAGAAGTTGTCTTCAAAACAGAGTGTGGCAGCTCCAGGTTCTAGCTTTCAGGAACAAAGTGTTCTACTTCTTGTGTTGATAGAGAGTTGATGAATCATAGAATATAGCCTTGAATTTTTTTTCTATAAATTATCTTTTAGATCCTCTTGTATTCACAGTGTAAGTGTTGGATGGTTCTTCCTTTTTTAGTATGATCTAGCGAGTAAGCTCTTTTTCCTACATTCTTCTGTCATTACACACTTCTCCTAGATCCCTTATTTTCTTCCTCAGTCTTCTCTTTTCTATTTGAGATCTAATAATAGGAATAGGAAAACCACGTGTGGTCCTCCTCGTACCTCATACTGTCCCTAGATACTGCCTCTTGATATATCTACAATCATCTTTAATTAATGTTAGAAGCATTAAATTTACCAAATATAACTGTTAAAATAATCTATAGAATTTGAAAAAGTATGGAGAAGAAGAATTAGCATCAGTATAAAGATATCGATATCCTTCTCAACAATAGGATTTATTGGTATACTGCATCAGTAGTCTTTAAATGTAACCTTCAATGGTAACCTTCTATTGGTGACCTTTCATCTGTGACCTTTCATCGGTGACCTTCATTGGTGACCTTTCTATCGGTGACCTTTCTATCAATGACCTTTCTTTCAGTGACATTTCTATCAGTGACCTTTCATCTGTAACCTTCATCAGTGACCCTTTATTGGTGAAGTTCATTGGTGACCTTCATTGGTGACCTTCATCGATGTCCTTCATTGGTGACCTTCATCAATGACCTTCATCGGTGACCTTCATCGGTGACTGTAACGACCCAAACATTCATTAATTAAAATTCATCTTGATCTAATTAAAGGTATTATTATGGTTATATAAAATGTGAACTTCATTGGTTATATGTTTTTTAATTTTAAAATACCATTATGAATTTTTATCGTTGCTAATATAGCCATTGAACAATGATCACATGATTAGTATAAATATAGAGCTTCAACAAATCAAATTTACTCAAAAAAAGGAAGTGATGGCCTCATCCAGTAGACTTGACTCGTATGACGCCCATTTGTCAGAGCTCAGAAAAGAGGTGGCGTCATTGGGATTCGATCTTGACCAAGCCCAATCCAATCTTGAACACGTTAATCTTGATCGGAACCGACTACGGGAGAAGTTGAAGTTAATAGAGATTGCCAACCGAGCGATGTTATCCGAGGCACCCCAAGAGTCTGTCACCATCACACGCCTTACCCTACGGTCTTATGGTAGTGTTATAAGGGGTAATGTAACAATACCTTAGCACTATGATTATGTGCATTATTTTTGTATATAATAATGAATATACATTCATTTTATTATTGTCACTTTGTAAATAGTTTTTAAAGCACAAATAGTATTTTTTGTTAATATTCAACTAGGAAATCTATACAGATGAATTAATGGATTTTTGAATTAAATAATATTTTAATAAAATATTATTATTAAATAAATTTTTATTAAATATAAATGATCATATAATTTTATGAATGCAATTGTAATTTTTATTAAGGTTTGAAAACTTTTTTGTCAAAAACCAATGAATTTTTAGTAGATGTCGGTTTTTATTTTAAAAGTAAAAATTCACATATTTATAAAATTATTTAGATAAAATGAATATTATTTTTGGAATCAGGATTTCTAAATTATTCAATGGTTAATTTTTTATAATTTTCTAAGATAGTCAAATATTTGGGTAAAAATTGAATATCATTTAAATATATAATGTGTTTTATGACATCATAATGACCCAATAGTGAGGTAATAAAACACTATAAACATTATGGTCGGCCAATATATGATTTATTATTAAAATAATGTGATTTTAGGTTTGTTTTCTTTATTTTACAAAGCTTTTGTGGACCCTCCAAAACATATAAAACATTTTGTCTTTTTAAATTGTTTTCTTTGAGAGTGTGACTCACCTCCACATAATCAACCCTATTATTTTAATAATTTCTGCCATTGGCCTTATAAAATATTGTTTTCCACTACCCTTTGGAAAAAACCATGGGTAAAAACCATGGGCTGGTTTGTGGTATTGGTTAGTTTAATGTGAGGTGTCCCAAACCGAAATCATAAAAAATTCCCTCTCCTTTCGTACATAATAAAAAATTCCTTCTTCACTCAAAGAATTTGTATTTAGACCAACCCCTAACCTCCTCTCTATAAAATCCTCCCATGGTGACCCAAGCTCCCATGAAGCCTCTCTCAAGCCCCACCCAAGCCTTTGGGATCACACTTCCATGTAAGGGATTTCTTCCTTTCTCATTTTTTTTCTTATTTTCTTTATGTTGTTATGCCCTTTTTTTCAATTACAAATGTTGGGGTATGATTTTGAACCTCCCCCATACATTCCTTTTTATTTTTGGATTATTTTAGAACCCTTTATCTCTCATTAAAGCCTCCCATGTACACACATTACTATGCTGAAATTCCGTGAGGGATTTCTCTCTCCTCTTTAACATCCAAGTAATTCTTTTGTATTATACATCTAAATCCTATTATGTTTGTTGGGAAATGTATTAATATTACCCTCATTACAGTCCATTTCATGTACATATGATGAAACACCCTTTTCTATCTCATAAACTATTTTCATGAATCCTTATGTCACGCCGTTATGCGGCCGAAATTGCACCGTGTTTTTCCAAGCCAAGATCATTGTGTAGTGAATATCATACCCATGTCTCTATCAAGGGTATTAAAATTTATTAACATATACCTATTTAATGGTTCTTTAATTTATTTATTCAAAATTACTTAATTGTTTAATAACTTGTGATGTTGATTGATTCCATGTTATATGATACATGTGGCACACTTTTGTATGAAATGAACTGTTTAAGAAGGGTATGCCCTGAGAGCGCTCCAATGCATTGGGTAAAGTATATTATCATGATACGTCATGTGAAGTGGGTGTTGACTCATGCTAATTCATGTGAAACAAGGTTTTAGTTATGCTTCATGTGCAATGAGGGTTTACTCATGCTCAATGTGCAATGAGCCATGACTCATGAAAATTCCATGTTAAGTGTTGTTGCCACATTTCCATGTTATGATTATCATACTTTATCATGCCTTCATGTTAATGTTCCTCTTGTTCTCCATTGATATTCCTATTTTCTAATATGTATTGTATTCCTCATTATATTCCATATTTATTCCCTTACTGGGCTTAAAATCTCACCCTTTTCTTATGCATGTCCTCGGGTTATCCCATGCAATGTTAAGTACAAGGGAATGTAGTGGTCATTTAAATGATGTTTTCTATAAATATGTTGTGTGTTTAATTTTCTAAGATGTTATGTAATGTTCCTAATCCCCAAATACACTTTACCTCTCGATCATCTATGTTGTATCAAGTGAATATTTTATGTAATAAATCAGGTTTAAGTGTGTAATAAAAATCAGGGTTGTTATAGTTGGTATCAGAGGATAGGTTTTGTTATTTTTGGGATTAGGAATAGAAAACATTATTTAATACTATTAATTAATAATAAGTATAATATAAACATCCCTAAGTATTGGTGAGTATTGAGTAAGTGCTTTAACAAGAAAATACATCCATGTCTGGATACGAGCAGGTAGATGTGGCTCTGGCAGAGATGTATCCAAGGGGTAAAACCCAAAAACACCGCTTTGAGATAGAATCGAATGGAAATTGGTGCAAGACAACGATCCTTGCTGCACTCTTGGTTACGACACTCTCGAGGTATATTCTTTGTTAAATTCACAAGCTTAGTATAAACCCTTATTAAGGTAATTAAAATAAAATTCCCCTAAGAATATATGTTATAAAGTAGATCATGGATAGAATAAATTAAAGCCTATAGATTCATAAGTTAAGGAAATAAAAGTTATTTATAAGTGTTGGGCAAAAATCCCCCAAGGCATCATTGACGCATTTTTGATGTGATTATGTTTTTTGACAAAGTGGACATCTGAGTGGTGATTGTTGAAAAAGCAAAACGATTACATACAAATTTGTTGACAAAGAGGATTTCATGGTGGAATGTAGAGTTCAAGAGCTGTGGTCAATGATCCATGTTTGATTCAAGAAAGTCGATAAAGGAATGAATGATCTGGAGGCAGCATAAAAAGAACAAATACAAGGTGGCACCGTTTTCCAGTGTTTTCCAAATTTTTGGGACTGAAAATCGACAAATGAAGAAAAGTGGTTTTTGGCAAAGGGACTTGCGCGCCATGTACATCAAGGCTTGGAAACTTTCATGTCATATGTTTTTCAAGATCAGATAATCAAAATATGGCAAAGGGATAAGGTTCGCGAAAGTTTCGGTGAGGTCGCGCATGTGACTTGCGTGCCGTGAAAGATACTTGCTCGCCGATGCCTTGGATGTTTGAGAACTTGCACACCTATGTCTTTTCAAGATCAGAAGATCAAAATATGGCAAAGGAAAGAGGTTTTCCCAAGTTTGGAATTGGGTCGCGCAAGTGACTTGTAGGGGAAGAGACTTTCGCGCTGAGGAGAGACTTGCGCGCCGTCGCGCAGGGGTGACCAAATGCCTATAAATACTGGACCACCCCTCCTCATTCTTCACCGGATTTCAAAAATTTGAGAAATCAGAGCTCCCATCGTGCAGGTGTGGTGGTCGCGCAAGTGGTGTGTGTGAGTCACGCAAGTGAAGTTGCGCACCATTGTGAGAAGTTGCGCGCCAGTTGGCAGTTGGGCGCCAATATTGGTTTCGGCATAAAAAAAAGTGAGTCGCGCAGGTTTTGGGTTGAAGAAGGTTGTGTCACGCAGGTGTTTGAGGTAGACTTGCGCACCAGTTGTGACTTGCGTGCCGATACTTGCGCACCGAGATAGACTTGTGCACCAAGTAAGGTTTATTTCTAGCAGTGATTTTCGGGCCGCGTGGAATCTACAAGTTTGCCAGATACTTTCGGTGCAAATAGAAATTCATCTATGGCTGAGAGCTGGACTTCAATAAAGCATCTACACATAGAAGAAGATGCATTCCTTTATTCAAATGAAGAGACCTATAGGTCTATAAACTATGAGTGGATCCTTTCTGGAGCATTGAGCAAAGGAAGAGGAAGAAGGTGATCCTCTCCAACGGCAGTGAGCCAGAGAGAGAGAAACAGGGAGTGACCCTTGGGAAAGCAGTGAGCTGGCTCTAAACATGTAAAGGTAGTGAGCCTGGGCTTAAAAGTGATCTATCCCAAACTTTGTATCCACATCTAGTGAAGAATATTGTAATTTGGTATGACCGACAACTTATCGGCGTATGCTCCTTGGACGTAGCCCAGTGAGGGTGAACCAAGTAAAAATCACTGTGTCTACCTGTTTGCTTCCCTAAATTGCATTCAACTCATCATCATTAGATAAATAAGTAAAGAAGTGATCATAGTTTACACACAAGAGCAAACAAAGTGACCCTTGTAATAAAGAGGTCAAGATTCAGTGGGGTAGGAAGAACTTTGAAAAAGAATATCCATACCCTGATTCACCCCCCTCTCAGGGTATATAGACCCCTATTGGTCCTAAAAATAAGTCATCAGTTTTTTCCTTGGATTAACCTTTATGTGTTACCCCTAACATTCCTTTTATTCCAGCAAATGGCCGGTAATAGGAGGACTCGAGCTAACAAGCGATGTGAATATCAATGTGATGACTGTACAAATGAGACGCCCAATCCAATGGGAGTAGGAATCACAAACTTTGTCATTCTTATCTCTCAATTAACTCAATGTTTTAATAGAAACATGAGTCAAGAAGAAAATTAAACCCCCCCTAAGAAAGAAAAAATTTCTATCGAGAGCTTCATGAGACAAAGGCCTCCTACTTTTAATGGAACGTTTGATCCCTCAATCACTAAAGAATGAATCAACTCCATTGAAAAGTTCATATTCATCCTTCAATGTTCCAAACAAGAGAAGGTTCATTTGTATTCTTATCATATAGAAGTTAAAGATGATCAATGGAGGATGTTGATAAAAAATACAAAGCCTAGGGAAGAGATCGAGGCGTTGGAATGGAAGGATTTCGGGAAGATGTTTTTCAATAAATATTTTCCATACACCATCAACCTAAGATGGAAATGGAATTCCTTTCCCACAAGCAAAAAATATGATGAATTTGTCGAAGCCTGTGAGGAAAACTTCACAAGGCTTGCAAGATATGCCTCTGGCTTTGTCGTTACCAAAAAATTCAAGGTTGAATGCTTCTATGGTGGGCTGAAACCTAGCCTACGGAAAGCGCTGGAGATCCATGACATCGACAACTATGAGGAAATTGTTTGATGTGCCCTCAAGGTTGAAATAGAGATCGGAGAATCTCAGGGGGTGTCATGGGGATAAGAAGTCTAAGATGGACTTCAATATTGGCAGTCCGATAGATAAATCTAGCGGTGCTAAGAAGATCCATCACCCCACTTTCCAATGGTATGAAAATAAGCACCCTGAAAATTTCATGAATTGGACAGGAAATGATTTAGGTATAGTAGAGAAGGGAACCTTTCTGTTAATTAATGACAAAAAAAACCTACAACTGCAACAGAGGAGAAGAATGCTTCATTCAAACCTTAATTTTTTGTTCTTTTCTACAACTGCAAATAACCAGGGAATCTTGCAAATTAGTGCCCTAAGCCAAGGAATTTTGGAGGCAACCAACAACCTCCAAGGCACCAAGGGAGAGCTTTTTCAATCACTACTACCTAAATAAACCCCAGAAATGAATTGGTGATAGGTACGCTAGTTATTAATTAAATAATAGAGAACATTCTTTTTGATTCATGTTCTACACATTCTTTTATATCCTAAAGTTTTAGTAGAACAATCCTAGCACCACCCAAAATCAAGGTAGTAAAGATGTCGGTGAGTACGGAAAAAGGGGAAATCATTGCATCCCATGAATATAACTCCTCCCCTGTCATAATCTGGTTATTGAATTTCCCAGCGATCCTCTTCATTCTCCCTCTGGTGGAATTTGAGGAAATTCTTGGCATGGATTGGATTTCCTTATATAGAGCCAACATAAATTGTTGTGAGAGGGAAATCACTCTCCATGTAGAGAATCAACCACAGATTCTATACAAGTGCAAGGAGGAAGATGAATATTCTTTAGCTCTATCATCTAAAGCATGGATATTACTGCCCTATGAGAACACATATCTAGATCACATGATTGAGTCTAAGGAGTCAACCATCCTTGAAGACATGTCTATTGTAAGGAAATTTTCTGAAGTGTTTCTTGAGGAATTTTCTGGTCTCCCCTAGAAGGGATGTTGAATTCTCAATTGATCATATACCTGGGGTGTTGTCAATATCCAATACTCCATATAGAATGGTTGTTGTGGATCTTGAGAATTTAAAGAAATAACTACAGGAGAATCTGGATAAAGGGTTTATATTCCCAAGTGCATCACCATGTGGTGCACCAGTCCTTTTTGGTCAAGAAGAAGGATGGGTCAATGTGCATTTGCATCGATTATCATGAGCTTAACAAAATCACGATAAAGAACTAGTAACCTCTCCCATGAATTGATGACTTATCCAATCTATTGTGTGGAGCCCAATACTTCCCCAAGGTGGATTTGCAATCGGGATATTTTCAAGTAAGGGTGAAGAAGGAAGATATCCCCAATACTACCTTTCGTTCAAGATACAGGCACTATGAATTCATACTAATTCCTTTCAGAATCACTAATGCTCCAAAAATATTCATGGAATTCATGAATAGATTCTTTAGGTATTACCTCAAAAAATTTGTCGTAGCCTTTATAGATGATATTATGATATACTCCAAAACCAAGGAGGATCATGAGGAGCATCTAAGAACTGAACTAGAGACCTTGAGAAAGGATAATCTCTATGAAAAGTATAAAAAGTGTGAGTTCTGGTTTAATGAGGTCTCATTCTTGGGCCATATCATCACAAGCAATGGGATATCTATGGATCCCTCCAAAAAAGATGCAATTGAGGGATGGATGAGGCCAACATAGGTAACAGATATCCATAGCTTCTTGTGGTTAGCTGGATATTATTGAAGATTTGTGAGAAATTTCTCATGATTATCCAACCCTCTTACCGAGAAAACTCAGAAGGGGGTAAAGTTTTCTTCGAGTGATGAATGAGAAGAAAGATTCAAGGAGTTAAAAAGGAGGCTTATCACTAGGCCTGTGATTACTTTACCCACAAGTCGATAACTTTTTGGGTTACACAGTGATGCTTAGAAGAAGGTAATTCGTTGTGTGTTGATGCAAAATGAAAAGGCCATTTCCTATTATTCAAGGAAATTAAAAGTTCATGTGTATAATTATCCAACACATGATTTGAAGGTGGCTGCAGTAATCTTCACTTTAAAAATTTGGTGGAATTATCTATTTGGGGAGAAGTGTGAAATATATATGGACCAAAAAAGACTCAAGTATATATTCACACAAAAAGAGTTGAACATGCGCCAACAAAGATGGTTATAGCTGATCAAAGACTATGACTGCTCAATCCATTACCACCTTAGGAAAGCGAACAAGGTGGAAGATGCTCTATGTAGAAAGGTCCGAACAATTCTATCATTGATTAGAATTGATAAAGACCCATTCTTCTTATATTTGATGAATATGGACATGGGAATCATAAATAATGGAACATAATCAATCCTTTCACAAATGGTTGCTCAACTGTCTCTTTTGGAATGGTTAAAGGATGCTCAAAAGGATGATGTGTGATTTCATAAGAGTGTGGAAGCTATCAGAAAAGGTAAATCCTTAGAGTTCAATGTTAATGAAGAAGGAATTGGGAGATTTGGAAAAAGACTATGTGTTCTATCAATTTCGGAGCTGAAGAAAGAACTTTTGGATGATGCGCATAGTTCAAATTTCTCTATTCACCCAGGAAACACAAATATGTATCGAGATCTATGAGAGCATTAATGGTGGGATAATATGAAGAAGGAGATCACTGAGTATACATCAATGTGTCTGGTGTGTCAGCAAGTGAAGGAAGAAAGGAAGAAGTCTAAGAGGATGATGCAACCATTTCCCATAGCAACATGGAAATGGGAGAACATCACCATGGACTTTGTCACCGAACATCTAAAGACATCCAAAAGAAATAATACAATCAAGATTTTTGTGGACCATCTTACAAAGTCTGCACACTTCATTGTAACTTAGGAGGATTTCTCATTGGATCAGCTTGCACGAATATATATCAGGGAAGTGTTAAGGCTGCATAGAGTACCACTATCTATTGTATCTAATCGAGATCTAAGATTCACCTATATGTTTTGTAAGAGTCTTCAACATGCTCTAGATACTGAGTTGAACTTCAGTACAGCTTATCATCCCCAAACCAATGTCCAATCTGATCAGACTATCCAAACACTTGAGGAAATGTTGAGAGCGTGTAATATGGACTTCAAAGGAGGGTGGGACCAACATATTCTGTAGAGACCCGAAGCTTAACATACATGGAATTTACATTAATTTTGCGGAATACTTAGTACATAACAAAAACACACACACAAGGACCGTAATAGTTTAGTGTCTTTGGAAACTCGGAATAGAATCCTCTAATCGTGGTGAAAGATCTTCAACATCTCCCAATAAAGATATTCCCTTTTTATTTTTCTTATCTAAAACCTTTATTTACATCCTGGGGAAAATAAAACATAAAATGGGTGAGCTCAAATGCTCAGTAAGGGTAAACAAAAGAAATATCAATCACATCATATACATAAGCACATAACTTTTGGAAATTTTATCCTGCAAAAGAGATCATAATATCATAACATGGGATAAATCATAGAAGTGAAATGTAATCCCAATAATCATAACTTAAAACATGAAACTTTGTGGCATATACACATAATCATAGAGAATCATTTATTATTAGTCAAGACTCATTTCCAAGACTATCTTAGTGGACAAAGTCCATTTCTGAACCGAGTCACCATCATTTCAGTCCTGTTTCACTGAACCGGTATAACCTACCATTCCAGCCATGTCTATCTCATGAGATATAAAATCTTTACCCAATTCATTGGAGGGAGATATAGGTCCCACCCTTCTCATAATGATACCATTATTATGTGTGCCACAAAATCATAAATCATACATCATTGCATAACCCATGTAATAAAAATGGGAATCTTAAACATCGTGACATCATAAAACAATTCATATAAGATAAAGGAATTCATAAAAATATAATCCCATCACAACATTATCAAATCAATGTAATAATAGGGATAAAAATATAACCCTTTATTATTTTATATGGAAAATAATTTTGATAAAACACTTGAACTCCATTCTTGAGGAAAATATCCTTTCTGCTTCAAAAACATTTTTCCTTTCTAAACATGTCGTAAAATTATAAACTAAAAGAAGTTGGTTAAAAATAAACTTGAAAACATGTAAAGGAAGCTTCTTGGAAATAATGTTTTAAAAATCCATTCATGCCGTATAAGTTAAAAAAACATTCTTCGTACGTTTGTCGGAAAAGTCAAAAAGTACCTCATACGAAAAATGAAAAAAGATTCCTTTAATACCTTTTACTAAAAACTCACTGAAAGATAAAATTTGATATAAACTATTTTATAAGGATATAAATATTACATATTGAGGAAACATGGATGTGGATAATAAAATACACCCTAGTATATACCAAAGTATAAACAATCTCGGATAAAAATGAGATTGTGATATTTCCCTTACCTTAGGTCTGACTTGCTTTGTAAGTGTCCAAACCTCATGTATAATGATTTAAATAATGTTATTGAATTATTACATAATCATACTTATTTTTATGATATCATATATGGTCATATTCTTAGCTTCTTAGTAGTAATATTTCATTGCTACTTGTTATTCGGGTGTTTATAACTTTTTGTTCTTATGCGTGTTTTGTCGAATAAATTATTATTATTCTCTTTAGGTTATAGATACCTCATTTCCAGAATGGTATTAGTGTAATATATATCATATTAATTCATTCAATTCATTTATATAATCATTATTAAATGAAGATCATGTAGAACGAGTCGCATCACATCGTGGAGAGGGTATTCCGTACGTACGCACGAGTGATGATATCATTCCTATGATCGTGGAGTTGTATTGGAGTGTATGTATACTATTTCAGAATCGATATCACTTTATAATAGTCAGATATAGTCATTATTTACACCATTATACCCATCCAAGTAAGGTGGTGGTGGAAAATAGATTACACCACGGCGTGGAGACGGTATTCTGTACGTACGCATGCGCGGGGATTTCCTTTTTCCGTAGGATGGATAAAAGGTTAATTTGATTTGTTTCATATTTATAATAACATATCAGTACATAATAAATACTGATGTTATTACTTTATCATGAAACTACTAAAGAAGAAGAAGTTGAAGAAGAAAGAAATTGAAAAAGATCGGTAATGGATATTACCTCTTTTTGATGCGACTTCACTTAACCTCCACTTAAAAAACTATGGATGGTATTTGAAGAATACCAGGACCTCTAGGATGATACGAGGGAATTGTAGAAGAGGTTTTGGCAGGGTTTGGACGAGCTTGAAGGCTCAAAGTTGTGTGAGGAAGAGAGGGAGGAGGTGCCCTTTTATAAGGGAGGATAGGGGCACCTTAGGAAAATCTCAAAATATTATTTTATATTAAGGTCAAATTCGGTTTATAATGGTTCAAAAGGGTCTTATTTTGAATATTAAGTGGGGATGGGTCGAAATCCTCTCATCCAATAGGATTTAGACAGGGTTAGGTTTTTATTTTAACCTTATCAATTAGATTTAACTCTAAGTTAAATAATTTATCTTTTACCGTGTCTTTTTGTTTTCTTACACTATATGGTTAATAAACTTACCATAACAAGACAAACTAACCCCAAGTTGTTTATTATTAATATATGTATCCTTATCTAAGTCATTTAGCCGAACCTTAGATTTTTAGGAATTAAATAAAAATTAATAATATAATATTTTTTTAAAAAACTAATTTATATCAATTTTGACACTATTTGGTACATGATTTTTATGAAATTCATAACAGAATGATAATTTCGAAACAAGTTACTTAAATCAACAATAACATGTCATATGAACCTATAAAATTAGTGTAAGTCATAAAAAGTCTCAAATTACATTTATTTGGGCATTTATAACATCAATTATGTTAATATTTTCTTAAAAAGGTAATTACTGCATCATCGTTGTGTCATAAATATATTAAATTATTTAAAGTTTAAAAAAAACAAATAAAATACCATTATGTAGGAAATCTTTTTAGATTTATAATTAATATTTATAGTCGAATTTATATTATGTATAACCCCATATTAAAAATGATTTACTTATTAAACTTTGATTTTAACTATTTTAACCCTTCTTTAAATAAATTAATAATAAATGTCCTAATCTAATACAAGTGGGTCTAAATGGTCATATTTTAATCCTAAGGTTGTTTTTGGTCGAATTAAACTTGTCCAATAGAATTAGGAAATGTGTTAGGGTAATAATAATATCATTTTTACCCTTAATTACCCTATATACTTTTAACCGTGGTAAATAAAAGTAAAAAGTTACTATTCACCAAAAATTATTTTCATCTCTTTGAAACACATTTTACTTACTGACATCAATCTTGTCTCTCGGATTTTTGAAATTCCATTTACAGAATCGGTAAATTAAGATTTATGAAAAAATTAGTTTTTTAACTACCACTTAGTAGTTTCACTATTCATCAAAAATTGAAGTTTTTTAGAAAAATGCCAAAATTTCACCCTAATCTATAATTGATATTCCGAATTCAAAAATGATTTATATTTTACAAAATTCCCAACATATAAGTTGCATTAATTAATTTTGTAATTAATTTTCGCTGTCACAACAAATAGCGTGTTTTTAAGAGATAATAACTATCAAAAGATTAAAACTTGTTTATGTCTGGTTTAAATGTGAAATTACATCCAATGACCAACATTGTATTAAATTGTAATAAAATATTCTAAATATACTTTAAAACCACTCAAATTAATAATTTATCATGATTAATTATTTCGATTAAAAAAAGGTTGTTTTTAATTAAAATTTAGTAATTTTAACTATTCATTAGAAAATGAAAGTTATCCGAAAAGTACCAAAATTTCACCCTAAGCTAATTTCAATATTCTGAATCCAAAAATGAAGTCCATTTTGAAAAATAAAATTTACAAAATTTCAAAAAGTGGTTATTACTATTCATAACGGATAGTTGTAATAATATTTGAATAGCATATCGTTGTTTAGCGAAACTCTGTATTGCGTACTACACACGCTATCGAGGAAGGTCGTGATTGCGTGTAATGGAAGGAAAGTCAAGGATACGTGTTGTGCAAGATCCTTTTGGTGTATCATACAACACAAGACATTAATGAAATTAAAAATAATATTTTTCATAAAATTTCGGGGTGTTACATTCTACCCCCCTGAAAATGAATTTCGCCCTCGAAATTCATTGGGGTTATAAATGATTTACTATTTGAAAGTTTCTTTAATAGAAACCCACATCGTAAAAAGGAATACCAAAACCATTCTTTAAAAAACAAAAGTATGAAACGTAAAGGTTACCCAAATAAACTAATCACTGGGTTTCCACATAGGTGAAAATATAGATATGGAAGAGAAATCTAACCATCATGTTCTGATAGAGAGTGGTAGAGAACATGGCTATGGAAAAGCCAGCAATCACAAAGCCATAAATTTTTGACGATCTAAGGTACCATCTAATTCATCAGATATAAGTGCACTAGGACAACATTTTGGTTTTCAAGATCAATTCCCTAAAGTTGATGAAATTGGAATTAGAAGAAATACTTTCGTGATTTTGGTATAGTCTCACAGTTTGTCGTTCTTTGGACAATTTACACTTCATCTCTTAAAGAAATGAAGTTGAATTTGTCATTCGTGTTGTGTTAGCAGATCATGTGATAGAATGATGGGTCATTACATCTTTCTCAAACAAAAGGTTAGAAAAGTTATCAAAAAAAATACATAAGTCCATCTATAGTGATATTAATCATATATAGTTCTTAAAATGGACTTATACTTCATATATCATACTTTTTAATATAATAAAACTAGTTTCTACTAAAGAGGGACTTCCTGTAGGCTAGTGGTAGGCGATAAAGGCTAGTCACACTTCAGTTGTGGGTTCGATTCCCACAGCCTTGTCCGACGTGATGGGTTGTCGCCCGCCCTACAGGTTTTCCTTTTTCTAAAACTACATTACTATAACATCCCATCAATAATATTGAAAATCTTCTATCCTTAAACAATACTAACTTATGTCCAACATAATCCATTTTAATCTTTAGGCTTATCCATAATACTGCAGTCCACTCTCATAATATAGTGAAAACGATTACCAGAGATTTAATAAAATCTTTGATCCCCATATATCATAAGATATGTCTTGTTAGTCACATTCCAAACATTCAAAGGCCTTAATTATGTATTCTCTTGAATACCCATTGAACCTTACTAAAAACATGAATGCAGTTAAAAGTTAACTCTTTCCACATACCAAAATCCAAAAATTCTATATACTCAAACCATGATATAACCTTCTCCTTATATCAGTCATGAGCTCATGAATACTATCAAACGTTTAATTTTCTCCGTATCCCTTCATTATGCGCATATCATCTACATTCCAAAAAAATCTCAATCACTTTGAATACCACATTATACCAATACATAAATATTCCAATACTCCATGATATAACATTATTTTGGAATCCCATTACATAAACACTTAATCATTCCACCACATCATTGTCATATTCAACATCGCCAATAGTGATCGCATGTGACTTCCCTTTTTCCTTTGCCTTAAGTGGTTGCTCATGTCGATCATCACTGTCCCTTGGATTAGGGAATTTATTAGCATAATGCCCCATTTCCTTGCACTTGAAACATTGAAGTGTTGGTGGTGCGTTCTCCGCAGTTTTTGCTTTATTCACATCATTAGAAACCCTTTTTCCATTACTTCGACACTCAGCTGCTCAATGACCTTATTTTCCACACTTAAAACATTTTCTAGTCCCTTTAAGACAATCTCCACCATGCTTCTTTCCACACTTTGTGCATAAGGAAACATTCATCTTCTTTTCACCATTATTCTGAGATTTCTCCTTGAACTCCATCTTTCGTTTCTTGTCAAATCTATGAGATGGATAAGTAACACCAACTTCCATTTCTACCTTGATAGCACAACGCACAATTTCTTCATAGCTACTGAAGTCTCTTATAGCTAATGCCCTTAAAAGATTTGGTTTTAAGCCATTGGAGAATCGATCAACTTTACTTTCATGTTGGATGATAAATCCAGATGCATACCTTGCAAGCCTTGTAAAATTCGCTTTGTATATACCAACAGATTCATCATCCTTTTTCTTTAGTTCAAGAAACTCCTTCTCTATCTTTGTTCGAAGAATACGAGGGAAATACTTATTGAAAAATAAGTTCTTGAACTCGTCCCATTCCATGGACTCAATTTCATCTCTTGGCCTCGTATTCTTGATAAGATTCCACCATTGATCAGCTTCACCTTCCAAATGATATACTGCTAAGATGACTTTATCATGTTCGGAATATTGAAGAACTGAAAATATCTTTTCAGTGGTACTGATCCATTATTCAGCAACAAGTGAATCAGAAGACCCAATGAAAGAAGGTGGACGTTGCCTCATGAAGGACTCAATAGAATATTGTTCCCTTCTCTTCTCATTTGGAAGTCCGGAATGATTCATAGCTTGTGTAAGTATAACAATAAGATTTTGCACTCCATCTCCCATAACATTTGTTTGTTCAAGAGGACAATCATTGCATTGTCCATTGCATTGATCAACTCAGTTCCTTCGAGTTCCAGCCATCGTCTAAAACCCAAAAAGAATACTATGAGAGGAAAAAATCATAATAAAGGGGGAGTAACTTCAATATATAACATCTTTGGTTAAATTTTATGATCGTTACCGTAGTTCTAGGACTGTATCCTATACGTATACTTATCCTTAGGTACATCCCTAGACATACCTTAGAAATATCTCTAGGGATTTCACTAACGTTTTCACATCCTAGTTTCCAAAGGTTGACTAAACCTTTCCTCTATTACCAACTGTAGACACCCGAAGCTTAACGTACATGGACTTTACATTACTTTTGCGGAATACTTAGTACATAACAAAAACACACACACAAGGACCGTAATAGTTTATTGTCTTTGGAAACTCGGAATAGAATCCTCTAATCGTGGTGGAAGATCTTAAACATCTCCCAATAAAGATCTTCCCTTTTTATTTTTCTTATATAAAACCTTTCTTTACATCCTGGGGAAAAAGAAAACATAAAAGGGGCGAGCTCAAATTCTCAGTAAGGGTAAACAAAATAAATATCAATCACATCATATACATAAGAACATAACTTTTGGAAATCTTATCCTGCAAAAGAGATCATAATATCATAACATGGGATAAATCATAGAAGTGAAATGTAATCACAATAATCATAACTTAAAACATGAAACTTTGTGGAATACACACATAATAATAGATAATCATTTCTTATTAGTCAAGACTCATTGACGATACTATCTTAGTGGACAAAGTCCATTTCTGAACCGAGTCACCCTCATTTCAATCCTATTTCACTGAACCGGTATAACCTACCATTCCAGCCATGTCTATCTCGTGAGATATAAAATCTTTACCCAATTCATTAGAGGGATATATATGTCCCACCCATCTCATAATGATACCATTCTTATGTGTGCCACAAAATCATAAATCATACATCATTGCATAACCCATGTAATAAAAATGGGAATCTTAAACATCGTGACATCATAAAACAATTCATATAAGATAAAGGAATTCATAAAAATATAATTCCATAACAACATAAACAAATCAATGTAATAATAGGGATAAAAATAGAACCCTTTATTATCTTAGATGGAAAATAATTTTGATAAAACACTTGAACTCCATTCTTGAGGAAAATATCCTTTCTGCTTCAAAAACATTTTTCCTTTCTTAACATGTCATAAAATTATAAACTAAAAGAAGTTGATTAAAAATAAACTTGAAAACTTGTATAGGAAGATTCTTGGAAATAATGTTTTAAAAATCCATTCATGCCGTATAAGTTAAAAAAACATTCTTCGTACTTTTGTCGGAAAAGTCAAAAAGTACCTCGTATGAAAAACGACAAAAGATTTCTTTCATATCTTTTAATAAAAACTCATCGAAGGATAAAATATGATATAAACTATTTTATAAGGATATAAATATTACATATTGAGGAAACATGGATGTGGATGATAAAATACACCCCAGTAAATACCAAAGTATAAACAATCTCAGATAAAAATGAGATTGTGATATTTCCCTTACCTTAGGTCCGACTTGCTTTGTAAGTGTCTGAACCTCCTGTATAATGATTTAAATAATGTTATTGACTTATTCCAGAATCATACTTATTTTTATTATATAATATATGTTCATATTCTTAGCTTCTTAGTAGTAATATTTCATTGCTACTTGTTATTCGGGTGTTTATAACTTTTTGTTCTTATGCGTGTTTTGTCGAATAAATTCTTATTCTTATCTTTAGGTTATAGATACCTCATTTCCAGAATGGTATTAGTGTAATATATATCATATTCATTCATTCAATTCATTTATATAATCATTATGAAATGAAGATCATGTAGAACGAGTCGCATCACATCGTTGAGACGGTATTCCGTACGTACGCACGAGTGATGATATCATTCCTATGATCGTGGAGTTGTATTGGCGTGTATTTATACTATTTCAGAATCAATATCACTTTATAATAGTCATATATAGTCATTATTTACACCATTATACCCATCCAAGTAAGGTGGTGGTGGAAAATAGATTTCACCACGGCGTGGAGACGGTATTCCGTATGTACGCACGCGCGGTGATTTCCTTTTTCCGTAGGATGGATAGAAGGATAATTTGAGTTGTTTCATATTTATAATAACATATCAGTACATAAGAAATACTAATTTTATTACTTTATCATGAAACGACTAAAGAAGAAGAAGTTGAAGAAGAAAGAAACTGAAAAAGATCGGTAATGAATATTACCTCTTTTTGACGCGCCTTCATTTAACCTCCACTTAAAGAACTATGGATGGTCTTTGAAGAAGACCAGGACCTATAGGATGATACTAGGGAAGTGGAGAAGAGATTTTGGCAGGGTTTTTCCGAGCTTTAAGGCTCAAAGTTGTGTGAGGAAGAGAGGGAGGATGTGCCCTTTTATAAGGGAGGAGAGGGGCACCTTATGAAAATCTCAAAATATTATTTTATATTAAGGTCAAATTCGGTTTATAATGGTTCCAAAGGGTCTTATTTCGAAGATAAAGTGGGTATGGGTCGCAATACTCTCATACAATAGGATTTAGACAAGTTTAGGTTATTATTTTAACCTTATCAATTAGATTTAGCTCTAAGTTAAATAATTTAACTTTTACCGTGTCTTTTTGTTTTCTTACACTATATGGTTAATAAACTTACCATAACTAGCCAAACTAACCCCAAGTTTTTTATTATTAATATATTTATCCTTATATAAGTCATTTGGACTAACCTTATATTTTTAGGAATTAAATAACAATTAATAATATAATATTTGTTTTAAAAACTAATTTATGTCAATTTTAACACTATTTAGTACATGATTTTTATGAAATTTATAACAGAATGATAAGTTCGAAACAAGTTACTTAAATCAACAATTACATGTCATATGAACCTAGAAAAGTAGTGTAAGTCATAAAAAGTCTCAAATTACATTTATTTGGGCATTTATAACATCAATTATGTTAATATTTTCTTAAAAAGGTAATTACTGCATCATTGTTGTGTCATAAATAAACTAAATTATTTAAAGTCTAAAAATTACAAATAAAATACCATTATGTAGGAAATATTGTTATCTTTCTAATTAATATTTATAGTCGAATTTATCTTTTTTATAACCCCATATTAAAAATGATTTACTTATTAAACTTTGATTTTAACTATTTTAACCCTTCTTTAAATAAATTAATAATAAATGTCCTAATCTAATCCAAGTGGGTCTAAATGATCATATTTTATTCCTAAGGTTGTTTTTGGTCGAATTAAACTTGTAAAATAGAATTAGGACTTGTGTTAGGGTAATAATAATATCATTTTTACCCTTAATTACCCTATTTACTTTTAACCGTGGTAAATAAAAGTAAAAAGTTACTATTCACCAAAAATTATTTTCATCTCGTTTAACCACATTTTACTTACTGACATCAATCTTGTCTCTCAGATTTTTGAAATTCCATTCACAGAAGCGGTAAAATTAATATTTATGAAAAAATTAGTTTTTTAACTACCACTTAGTAGTTTCACTATTCATCAAAAATTGAAGTTTTTCAGAAAAATGCCAAAATTTCACCCTAAGATATAATTGATATTCTGAATTCAAAAATGATTTCTATTTTACAAAATTCCCAACATATAAGTTGCATTAATTAATTTTATAATTAATTTCCGCTGTCACAACAAATAGCATGTTTTTAAAAGATAATAACTATTAAAAGATTAACACTTGTTTATGTCTGGTTTAAATGTGAAATTACATCCAATGACCAACATTGTATTAAATTGTAAAAATATATTCTAAATATACTTTAAAACCACTCAAATTAATAATTTATCACTATTAATTATTTCGATTAAAAAAAGGTTGTTTTTAATTAAAATTTTGTAATTTTCACTATTCATCAGAAAATGAAAGTTATCCGAAAAGTACCAAAATTTCACCCTAAGATAATTTCAATATTCCGAATCCAAAAATGAAGTCCATTTTTAAAAATAAAATTGAAAAAATTTCAAAAAGTGGTTATTACTATTCATAACGGATAGTTGTAATAATATTTGAATAGCATATCGTTGTTTAGCGAAACTCTGTATTGCGTACTACACACGCTATCGAGGAAGGTCGCGATTGCGTGTAATGGAAGGAAAGTCAAGGATGTGTGCTGTGCAAGCTCCTTTTGGTGTAGCGTACAACAAAAGACATTAATGAAATTAAAAAGAATATTTTTCATAAAATTTTGGGGTGTTACATATTCCACTAGTGTAATTATCCTACAATAATAGTTTCCACTCGAGCATCCAAATGGCACCTTATAAAGCCCTATATGGGAAGAGGTGCAGAACACAAACATGTTGGGATGATGTCTATGAACATAAGATGCTAGGACCAGAAATGGTCAAAGAAATGGTGGAGAAGGTGAAAACCATTCCGCAGCATATCAAGGTATCCCATAGTCGACTGAAGAGTTATGCAGATAACCGTCGATGATTCCTTGAGTTTAAAGTTGGATATATGGTCTTTCTACGTATATATCTATAGAAAAATGTCATGAGGTTTTGAAAGAAAGGGAAGTTAAGTCTGAGGTACATTGGGCCCTTCGAGATTCATGATTGTGGTGGGGCTATAGCCTATCTACTAGCACTTCCACCTACCATGGACAAAGTACATGATGTATTTCATGTATCCCTCTTAAAGTACATACCATAACATTCACAAGTACTCTCTTAAGAGGTAGTATATCTTGAGGATTATCTTTCTAATGAGGAGAAACCATTGAAGATCTTGGATAGTACAGAAATTGTTCTACGAAATAAGACAATGCCCCTTATCAAGGTGTTGTGGAAAAATCACAAGTTTGAAGAAGCAACATGGGAATCGGAGGAAGTGATAAAGAAAAGTCACACACATCTATTTTAGTGTGGGAAAAGGAAATTTTTAGGGCAAAATTTCTTAAGAGATGGAGATTGTAATGACCCAAACTTTTATTAGTGAAAATTCCTCTTGATATAATTAAATGTCTTATTATGGTTATATTAAATGTGAACTTCATTGGTTTTATGTTTCTGAATTTTAAAAAACATTTATGAAATGTGACTATTGCTAATATAGTCATTGAACATTAATCACATGATTAGTATAAATATAGGGCTTTAACAAATCTAATTTACTCAGACAAAGGAAGTGATGACGTCATCTAGTAGACTTTCCCCATACAAAGCCCATTTTTTGGAGCTCGGAAAGGAGGTGGAATCATTGTGATTATCTCTTAACCAATCCCAAGCCTATCTTGAACACGTTAAGCTTGAGTGGAACTGACTATGGGAGAATTGGAAGTTAATAGAGATTACCACCCAAGCGATGTCATCCGAGCCACCCCAAGAGTCTGTCACTATCACAGACCTTACGCTTCAGTATTATGGGAGTGTTATAAAGGGTTATTTAATAGGACCATATCACTATGATTTTGTGCAATATTTTTGTATATAATAATTAATATACATTAATTTTATTATTGTCACTTAATAAATAGTTTTTAAAGCACAAATAGTATTTTTAGTTAATATTCAACTAAGAAATCTATTCAGATGAATTAATGGATTTTTGAATTAAATAATATTTTAATAAAATTTTATTATTAAATTACTTTTTATTAAATATAATTGATCATATAATTTTATGAATGTAATTTTAATTTTTATTAAGGTTTGAAAATTGTTTTTGTCAAAACCCGTGAATTTTCGGAAAATGCTGGTTTTTATTTTACAAGTAAAAATTCACATATTTATAAAATAATTTAGATAAAATGAATATTATTTTCAGAATCATGAAATCAAAATTATCCATTGGTGAATTTTTCATAATTTTCTGAGATAGTCGAATCTTTGGGTAAAAATTAAATACCATTTATATATATAATGTGTTTTATGACATCATAATGACCCGATAGTGAGGTAATAAAATACTATAAACATTGTGTTAGGACAATATATGTTTTATCATTAAAATAATGTGATTTTAGATTTTATTTATTTATTTTACAAATCATTTCTGGACCCTCCAAAACTTATAAAACATTTTGTCTTTTTAAATTGTTTTCCTTGAGAGTGTGACTCACCTCCACATAAGAAACCCTATTATTTTAAGAAGTTCGGACATTGGCCTTATAAAATATTTTTTACACTACCCTTTATAAAAAACCATGGTCAAAAACCATTGTCTGGTTTGTGGTATTGATTAGCTTAATGTGAGGTGTCTCAAACCTAAATAATAAATAATTCCCTCTCCTTTCCTATATAAACCCACCAAAGCTCCAAATTCCTCTTCACTCAAAGCCTTTGGAGTTAGACTAAACCCTGACCTACTCTCTCTATAATCCTCCCAAGGTTCCCCAATCTCCCAAGAAGCCTCTCTCAAGCCCCTCCCAAACCTTTGGGATCACACTTCCAATTAAGGGATTTCTTCCTTTCTCATTTTTTTCTAATTTTCTTTAAGTTGTTATGCCCTTTTTTCAATTAAAAATTTTGGGGTATGATTTTGAACCTCCCCCATACATTCTTATTTATGTTTGGATTATGGGAGACCCCTTTATCTCTCATTAATTCTTCCTATGTACACTCATTACCATGCTGAAATTCCGTCAGGGATTTCTCTCTCCTCTTTTACATCCAAGTAATTCTTTTGTATTATGCATCTAAATTCCATTATTTTTGTTGGGAAATGTATTAATATGAAACCCTTACTGTCCATTTCATTTACAAATGATGAGGCGCCCTTTTCTAGCTCATCAACTATTTTCATGAATCCTTATGTCACGTTGTTATGATGCCATAATTGCACCACGTTTTTCCAAGCCAATGTCATTGTGTAGTGAAAACCATACCCTTGTCTCTATCAAGGGTATTCACCTTTATTCACATATACCAATTGAATGGTTATTTCATGTATTTATTCCACAATACTTAATCATGTAATAACTTTTGGTGTTTATTGATTCCATGTTATATGATCTATGTGGCACACTTATGCAGGAAATGAAATGTTTAAGAAGGGTGTGCCCTGATAGCGCTCCAATGCATTGGGTAAAGTATAGAATCATGATAAGTCATGTGTAATGGGTTTTTAATCATACTAATTCAAGTGAAACAAGGTTTTTCTTATGATTCAAGTGCAATTAGTGTTTAGTCATGCTCTATGTGCAATGAGCCTTGGCTCATGATAATTCTATGTTAAGTGTTGTTGTCACATTTCCATGTTATGATTATCATGATTTATCATGCCTTTATGTTCATGTTTCTTTTGTTCTCCATTGATATGCCTATTTTCTAACATGTATTTTATTCCTCATGTTATTCCATGTTTATTCCCTTA
Organism: Viscum album; assembly: GCA_963277665.1. Lineage (NCBI taxonomy): Eukaryota > Viridiplantae > Streptophyta > Magnoliopsida > Santalales > Viscaceae > Viscum > Viscum album. The sequence continues at coordinate 455,818,285 of OY728141.1, read as the reverse complement.
CTAGGCTTTATATCTCACCCTTTAATTATGCATTTCCTCAGGTTATCCCATGCAATGCTAAGTACAAGGGAATGTAGTGGTCATGTAAAAGAATTTTTCAATAATTATGTTATGTGTTTAATGTTATAAGCTATTATGTAATGTTCCTAATCCCTAAAGACACTAGACCACTCGATCATCTATGTTGTATCAGGTGAATATTTTATGTTATAAATAAGGTTTTAGTGTGTAATAAAAAGCAGGGTTGTTATAGTGACATTCATCAGTGGCCTTCATCAGTGACCTTCCTTAGTGACCTTTCATACTTAGAGAAATTGTGCACATTAAGATTAAACAAGAGATCAGTGAGACTAAAGATACATAGTTATCATTGGAGAGAAACTAATAATCATAATGTAACATGATAACTACATGATTATCACACAAATGAAACATGATTTGGGATTATCAAAACAGGTGATTCCAATAAATATAATGGTGGAAACCATTTGGGACCTCTAAAAAAAGAAGGTTACATCCTTTTTTATTCTGTTTTTCCAAAAAAGTATCTCTTAGTATAATTATTGATAACTAACCATTCATTTTATACTTTATTTTTTTTCAAATCTAATAAATAAGAACAATATATCATTTGAGGTAGCTTCACAATATATCACCTATGTACAAAAATTATTATATTCTTTTGTGGGATACTAACATTGTCCTGAATCCAAAAAAAATGATAGGTAAATAATTCCATAATATTATAGCTTTTAAATTTCAATAATTTTTTTTAAATATTATTCTTCAATGAAGTCATATTATTAGGTGTTTAATTAACTTAGTCTAAGTTCACTATTAATGGTAGGTAATCCATAATAATTTAAAATTTATCATCATATATAAAAGTTACACACTCTTTTATTATTTAGGAGATTTTATTTTGGATTTTGGGGTCATAGGAGTTGTTTTGGGTGTTTATTCAAGGTAGATGGTGTTAGTACTGGCCATAGAGGAGATTTACACAGTGAATCGCTGATTTATGATGTAAAAATATCATAACTAAAAATCCATAAAACATGTTCATGGAGTAAAAAAATCACTATAAAAATGTTTTATGTTTTAAATGTGTCCCTGAGAGTATTTTAACCTGAGGATACATGATTTTCACCGTATATTCTACAAGGGTGATTTACACCATAAACCCCTAATTTATGAAGTAAACCCATAATACTATATCGATTTCATGAATTGTACGCTTGAATCCTAATTCATTCAAATTTTTTATCCCTTACACAAACCCTAGACTCATCCAGTAGACTTGGGTTTCACCCCCTCTTTTGGATCACATTATTTAATGCTCGATTGTGGGCTTAGTTTTATTGGATATATTTGGGTGTGAATCCATTCTACTTTATAAGTTATCTTATTATAGTAGTATAATTTCTCTGAATTTATGGAACTATGATAATAAATTTATCATGTTATTTTATTCCTTCTAGATCTGTAGTGTGATCTTCCCCTAGAGGAATCCCCTCTCTTGGTTGAGGTGCTGTGTTCGAGTTCCTTATGTTATGATTTGATCCATCCTCTATAAAAATGTTTTTTTCTTATATAATAAATTATGAGATGGGAAAATAATATCTAGGTCCTATTTTTATTTTTATGTGTCCTTCCTGGAGTGTGTGGATTCCATTACGGGTAGTGTACCACCTGAGTTTAAGGTAGTTTTTTTCATTATATCCTATGTTGGATGAAATATAATTTCCCTTGGTTAATAAATTATTATATAAATAAATAGGCATGATTTATTTTCATGTGTAAATAGATTTGTGATAAAATATGGGTTTTCCCTTCTTTTGGTAAATTTAATGGTATTTTCAAGGAATTGTGAAAAGAATTAAGAAATGGGTTTTTGAATAATATTTTTGATAGAATAAATGTTTTTAATATTTTTTTTTGAAATCTGGAGCCCTTTGAAATTGATTTGATAAATGTGGTTCATGGTAATCCTTGGGTACTTAGGTGTAAGGTGTTGGATTGGGCCTTATCCATTTATATTGTTGAGGGGTTTAGTTATGGTGTGTTCCTCTTCTCCATAGGCATGTTTTCTTGGGACATGATCTTGAAATTGTTGGGGGTTCACTCATGGGGTATTCCTCTACTCCTTAGCCGTATTTGTTAAGGATACGAGTTTTCACTAATTTTTAATTGTGGTAAACATAGTATACTGACCTAACTAGCTATGATCCTTATCATATTTACCGTTATTCATTGATTTATATAGTTTTTTATTCAATGTACATGTTTTGAAAAATATTTATTTATGATTTCAAACAATTTTACCTAGATTGTTTTAGAACAATGTAAAATAGAAATATTTACCACGTTTTTCATAAAATAATAATTTACTAAATAAAATTACATGTTTTATTTAAAATGATAATATTAGGATTATTTATATAGAGGATTGATATAAAAAACCTAGTAGGGATCCTACTAAGCCTGCTTAGATCACACTATGAACACCCATTCGACAGTGTGTATACCAAGTATTATTTTTTGATGCCAGAAAAGGAAAGGAGACACATTAATGTTGTAAAGATTAAGTTATCTAGGTATAGAAAGCTAGTTGTTAGTATATGGGAGATTTCCCATATATCCCATAGATTAGTGATTGTTTGTTTTAGTTTCCATTATGGTTATTTAGACCCATAACATTGTTTTCTTTTTAGATTTTGATTTGTATCTCTCCCATTATTTCAATTCCATTATAGGATATGTTTCTTATTATTTTATTCCATTATTTCCTTCTTTTGTATATATATATGTTAGTCATTTTTTCATGTTGGGTATATTATTCCCTCTCTTTGTTTTGTGATTCCCAAGTTCATGTTAACAGACTATGGGGATCCCAAACACCATTACATTCTGTAGTGAATTGGTTACAATACACGTTTTGGGAGGAAATAACCCTTCGGTACCTTATAAATTATTATCAATGGCATTTTTCTTCAATTATCCTTATTATGGGACATATATTATATTATAGATAGAATTTTTAAAACTTTAGAGGTATTCTACAGTGATTCCCTGACTAACTTGTACGTGATAAGCCTCAAGTTTCTATAGAATGTTGTAATATATGTCTCTTGTGTTGAGTTTTGATCTTGAACATAGCATCTTATTATGCTTTTTTTGGAATATATTGTTATTATATTATTTCAAATCATTCTCTTCTATTTGTAGTCTATAGAATCATGCATCTGAAATATTCTCTATAGATTCATTCATAGGTTTCCATGGGAGATTATTCTCATTGGAATCCTCATATGTATCAAAATATAATAGGGGTTATCATTTTGAGAAGTTCATATTGTATATTATAATATACCATGAGTTTGGAAAAACTTTTTTTAGGTACATTTAAGACATGAGAGTTAATAGGATCAATCATAAGAGTTTCTATGAGAAAAGTCATTATCCTTTAAGTATACGAATTAAAACATGGAGTAAAAGAACATTATGGACAATATTTATTAGGTCTTTGACTTCCTAGATAAACATAATGTTATCAAGGTTAAGTGTGTGATGTTTAGGATCATGGGTCCCAACGAGTGATTATGGGATTCCATGATATGGGAAGATAAACATGTGGTCTTGGATAAGAAGGTATTTAAGACCCTCTTATTTCATTATTTCTATCTAGAGTATTGCATGATGGAAATATTTATAGAATTCATCTCTTTATAGTAAGGAGAGTGTTAGTTGTTAGAGTACACCAATCTGATTGTGAAGATGGTTCATTTTGCTTCAGATGTGGTTATAAATGAACGGTTGAAAGTTCCAAAGTACTTGTAGGGTTCATGAAAAGCTATCAGATCACAGTTATTTATGATAAAGCTATCCACCTATGTGGAAACAGTTGATAGGGATATTATGGTAGAAATGAATGTTGAAATAAATATTGCATATTCTTCCCCTTCCCTTCTACCAAGTGGAAACTTTAGTGGTGCACAGAGAATGAAGAAGAACTAGAATGACCATCGCAAGAGTGGTGGCGTTGATTCTCAGGAGTTCACCACATCTACACCTTATGTGGAAGGAAATAGTGTTCTGCTAATGTTTTACCCATATGGTCAGATCTGGAACACCCAATGGTCCTTAAATAAACTTGTGATGTTTTGAAATGGTTGTAGTCATCATGACCATTTAAAGTAGTTCTGTCAAGAAATGTATATAACTCATTATGGTCAGTGGTAATTGGATCAACATACCACTATGGTGTAGATAGAATCTTTAAATTCCATATAGTTGCAACCAAAATCCTTAAAATTGAATCACCTTCTTGTAGTTGATGAGATTCCAATTAAGGTTAATGGGGTCCAGTGAAATTGTGAGTAATCATCTTTATTACATCTTCCATAGAAACTAATTTATTTGATACAAGTTCCTCTAACTTATTCATATCTACCCATTTTCTTGATGTGAAAAGACATCCAATATAGATCATGTAACGTATTATGCAGTTGGAGACACCTCTTGGAAAGAGTAATGATAAGGGGTTTCAACGTCCACCTTATTCTCTATTGATTACTAATGTAGTTTTGGTTTGTGATTTCTTAGTTCTCAATCTGAATGTATTTGACACTATTACTCAGATGGATTTTCTTGTTTCTTATCATAATGAGATAGATTTTTATATTTGAAATGTTTCATTATTTTCCCGTGATAAGATATATCATGTTTTTTGGATATTGGGATATGAGTCTTGGTCATGCAGGACCTCCCCTCCCATAGCTCAGGTGTTTTCTGTTTTCCTTTATGGTTGATCACGATGATAATTAATCTTATATATATTGTACCATGGTTTTTATGGAATCCCTTGATGTTTTCCAAGATGAATTATCTAGTCTAACTAGATATAACGAGATAGGATTTACAATTTCTATTATATAGGTTACATAGAATATCTCGATAAACTTTTATCATATAGAACAAGATGAGATTAAAAAGCTCAAGATCCTGTTATATGATCTGATGGAGAAGGGTTTTTTCCTCCCTTGAATTTTTTTCATGGACATCCCCAAATACCTTTTCTAAAAAGGTATATAGTTCAAAATTTTTTATAGACAATCAAAAGTTTAATTGGTTAACTATTAAGAATTAGTTTCCTTTTGTCTATATGTATGATTTAGTTGAATAGTTAAAGGGGGAAACATGATTTTCAAAAATCAATATTTAGTTGGGCTGTCATAAGCTGATGGCTCAAGAGTCTAATCTTCTAATGACCATTTTTTGGTGTACGTACAACCATTATAAATTTCTTAATATTCCTTTTTTACTTAACAAATTCTCTTGCAGTTGTTATGTCTCTAATAAACTATATATTCCAACTATTTAATGACAAATTTTTTATTGTGTTTACGGATGATATTTTGGTTTATTCTAGATCTGAAGTAGAGAAAAAGAACCATTTGAATTTGGTTTTGGAAATTTTAAGGAGTCCCAACCTTTAAAAAATATAAAGAAATGTTGTTTATGGATCCGTTATGTGAAATTATTAGGTAATTTAGTTTTTAAGCATGGAAATTTAGTTGATCATGATAAGGTGATGGTTGTCTTGTCACAGGAGAGACCATGATACTTTTTAGGATTTCTAGATTCCAAGGTATTACTAGATACAAATAGTTCTTTTCAGGTATTCTTTATTTTTTCTATCTCGTATGATGTTTCTTACCAAGAAAGTGTATAAATTTTTCATGGCATGCTAAATTCCAAACTTGTTTCAATGATTTGAAATGAATTCTGATATCAATATCAATTTTGATCTTACCTGAGCTTGTTAAGGGATATGTGGTGTAATATGATCTTTATGGTGCTAGTTTGGGTTGAATTATTATGACATATAATCATGTTGTGTCCTATGGTTCTCATAAACTTCGACCACATTGGAAAAATTACCTCACTCATTGTTTGTATCTTGTTGCAATTATACATTCACTTAAGTGTTGGAGGAACTATATTTTTTGGGAAAAGATCACATTCTATTATTATAAAAATAATCTAAGCTCTATATTTTATTCTAAATACCTGAACATGAAATAGATAATTTAGGCGAAGTATCTTTAAAAGATTGATTTCTACATCCCCAACAACATGGGGAGGGGAATTTAATTATTGAAACTCTTATAAAGAAATTACCACCACAAGTTGTCTTAGAATATAAGAAAGAGTAAAACATAATGTGTCTTTTCACTCAAATTGATCTTAATTCATAGGAGGAAGATTCTGGTGTGGTTCTGAGATATATCCATTTATCATAATCTCTCCTTGAGTCTATTTTGTAGAGTCGGCCATTAGATAATGAGTTATGAGGAATCAAGAACACCTTAAATTGCGGGGATATTTTTTTAGTTGTTATCTCCCTTTTAAAGGTATTATCCACTTTGGGAAATATTTTTTATCCCAATATATGTGATGAATTTATTTTTTTTAGTATTAAAGTTATTCATAGATATTTCATAAAAGAACTATGAATATTTATTATGACATTAGACATTAATTTTAGTGGTTGGGTATAAATCATGAAATTATTGATTAGGTGTCCCACTATTACAACTGTAAGAAGATAAATGAAGAATATTTGAAACAATCTAGTTTTCTCCAGACTCACCTGATGTTGGTTTGGAAATGGGATGAGGTGTTCCTAGACTTCTTCGTAAGATTACCATATATATTTTTCTATAATATTTATATATTGGTGGTTGTTGATCAGATGATCAAATATCCCCATTTCATTCTGATCTAAATATCCCCATTTCATTCTTATCTGGGACACAACTAAATTTAATGATCCAGGTAAGCTATATTTACTGTAGATCATGAGGTTACATGGGATTACCTATGACATTTTTAGGTATATGGACCCTAAGTTCATCTCTAGATTCTAGAAGAGCCTCCATGATGTAAGGGGAATCAATTCAGGTTGAGTATATCTTATCACTGAATATGGATAGTTAGACATATCAGGCTATTTAGATCCTTTATTATATTATTTGTTCTTATATACTATATTTTTTGGATTGGGGGTTATCCATCTCGGTTAGTTTTTGTTTTATTATAAAGAAGTTTCTAATATTTTATCAGAATGGAATCCCTCAGGGCTTTATATGGTTACCCATGAAGATCACCACTTTTTTTGGGAAATGTTGGGTAAATCATATCTGGTAGGATCAAGTAACATTATTATATGTTGTAAAGGATTCAAGATAGATGTTTGTACTGGTTATAGTACAGAGTTTATTGAAATCATATATAGATCATCTACATCATACTTTGGAGTTTTCATAGGTGAATAAGTTTTCTTCAAAAGGAATCTCTTTAGTTGGGTCACCATAAGCTTTAGAAACAAGGAAATATATCTCTGAGATATTTTTAACTATGTTAGAACATTGAACATCTCTATTAGGTTGATTATCGGGTGGCATTTCCAGCTTATTTGATAGGTATCAATGATGTTTTCCACATATCTCAACTCAGAAAGTACCATCTTGATCCCTCTCATGTTTTAAGTTTAGATGAGATTGATTTCAATCAAGATGCTTTCATTGTAGAGAAACTAGTGGAGGTCATTGATACTTCAGCGAAAGTAATACATTGGAATTCCATTTTTTGTTCATAGTTTTATGTCAACACAAATCATATTCTTATAGTATACAAGAGCATGAATCATCAGTGCAAGAGAAATGTTCTCACCTCTTTGTAGATAATTATTCTTCCACGTGACTTATTAAGGATGAAAACTCCTATGATGGGTATATTTTAACATCCTAGATAAAATTTATTCTCTCTTTTAAGTTTTATTTTCATTTAGTTCATATGCATGGGTCATATGAGTTTTTTTCTTTCTTTAGGGGGTTTTTATTAGTGCTCACTGTAGGGCCATTTACACTTTCAATCCCTGATTTATGTTGTAAACTTTTCGTAGGGTACAATATGTAAAACCTACTCAAGGAATAAAAAAATTACACAATGAAAAAATAGATTTTAAATGTGTCACCCATAGTATCTTAACCAAAGGTGACGTTATTTTCAATGAACATGCATTGTGGGGGATTTACATCATAAACCTATTATTTAAATTGAAAACCCCATGCACTATAGGTTTTATATGTTTTAAAATTAAATCCTATTTCATTTATATTTTATATACATGTATCTAACCCTAGGTTATTCATGATATTCTGGGTATCACCTCCTCTTTTAGATCACTTTATTCAGTACTTTATATGCATCTTGGTTGAATTTATTCTCTTCAAGTAAAAAACATTCCTGCTTCTCTGCTACTATTTTTGTGGAAAAGGAATTTTTCTTCATTTATGCATATATGATCATGAATTGTTAATTTTATTTCAGTATTTCTAAATCAATGTTCGATATTCTACTAAAGACCTTCGATTTTGTTGGTTGAGTTATGGAATTAGAGTTCCTTGAGGTATATTTTAATTAATCCTCTCTCTCAAAGATTTATCTCATAGAATCAATTATAAGATGAGTAAATCATTCATAGAGACTCCATTTATTATTATTCCTTTTTCCAAGTTGGTCTGGATCATGTTGTGGGTTGTGTATGAACTAAGTTTGAGGTAAGGGGTTTGATCTCTAGCCTATATTGAACAAACTGTAATTTCTCTTGGATTATAAATTTTTTTATAAATAAATTATTGTGATTGATTTTTGGGGGACAATAAATTTGTAATAACATATGGTTATTCCTACTTTTGGTAAAAGAAAATATGTTTTCAAATAATTTTGAAATGGATTGCTGTCACACCCAGAACTAGGCGTGTGTTTTATTTTATTATTTATTTATTCTTAAATAATTTTGCTAGGGTCCGAGGTGAGTCCCGGACAATTTTTTGTCTTTGAGTCTTTGTTAAAAAAGTCTGTTTTTGACTCGACGTCGTTGATCACACGAGCAGAGCGTGTTTTGGAAACCCTGCGCAGCTCTGCCCGAGTAACCACACATCTCGTTGTCTTCAGAAATTTGAAATAAAAAGTGTTTATTTTTAAAACGCACGTTAATTTTTATGTTGTTAAAATTTTATTGTGTTAAGAATTTTATTATTATTGAAATAATATGAATAATTTTATTATATTTATTTGTATCATCAAGCATTAGTATTATTAAATATTATTATAATTAGTGTTACTATAAATACTACGATTAAAATTAATGCTGATTAAAAATATTGTTAGGAATTATCTTATTATTATCTTATTAAAATTTTTATTGTTATTATTATTTTTATTATTATTTTCCCTTTCTTTTTCTTTTTCTTTCCTTTTTTCCTCTATTTTTCCCCCTAACCCTAGCGTGTGTCATTTTTCTTTTCTGCTCTCACAATGCAACTGCCACCTTTCTCCTTGCCTTATTCTCTCTTCCCCCCTATGCGATTCTCTCCCTCCCAATGCAATGGCCGCCTCCAACTCCTCCTGCCTTACAGTGCCCCAACCACCCTCATCTGCTTCTCCTCCTTCCTTGCAGAATGCCAGCACCTCCCGTTGTGACACCCTTCTCCTTCGGTGGCTCTGCCCTCCTCTGCAGTGACAAGCCGTGCCTGCCATCCCTCTTATCTGAGCAGGATGCCGACCCCTTACAGCCAAGCTCGACCTCCCAATCGACCCCCCCTTGACCTCCCTCCATCTCAATGCACCCCAGAATCTCCCCCATTTCGGCCAACCCGCTCCCTGCTTCACCACAGCACGATAGCCAGCCCCCGAGCAACCCTGATCCTCCCTTTTCTGGTCTGTTTCACCCAGCTAGCCACGCAGGCCCCTGCTTGCCCCTCCCGCCTGGCCTCTCGCGCACTCAGCCAGCCATCATGCATAGAACCCAACCCTCCCGACCTCCTCTACTCCTTGCTCAACGTGCACAACCCATGCCTCCCGACCTCCGTCTGCTACCAGACTAGCACTACACCTCCCCTTAAAAGGTTTTTTGTTTTTTTACTTTTACTTTTAATATTATTATTATTATTGTTATTATTATTATTATTTTTGTTGTTGTTGTTGTTATTATTATTCTCATTATTCTTATTATTCTTATTATCCTTATAATAATAATAATTATTATTATTATTATTATTATTATTATTATAATTTTTGTTGTTGTTTTTGTTATTATTATTATTATTATTATTACTATTATTATCATTATCATTATTGTTATTGTTATTATTATTATTATTATTGTTACTGTTATTATTATCATTATTATTATTATAATATTACACTTATTGGATTATGGGCTTTAGTTGATGGTGGGTTTTTATTGTTAGGTTTTGGATTCTTAGGACCTGCGCAAGGCATTTTTGAGAGAGCGTCATCGTCGTGCCTTGATTTCAAAGTTAGCTTGTCATCGCGCCTTGGTTCTGTGGTTGCATTGTCGTCGCACACCGATCTCGAGGTAGGTTCTCATTGCACTACTTTTAAAATTTAAGTTACTTTATTTCCTGCTGTTTTCACCCTATATAAATATATATAGGAAAAATATTATTATGCAACTTAAGATTAATTCATTTATTATAAAAATTTATAATTCAATTCTTGTAGTGTAAAAATGGTGTCGTTTTGTTATGATTGTGCACGATAAGTTTTCAATTAAATATTTTATTAGTTTTAATAAATGGGAGGTAATATAACATAACAAATTCTAAAATGATTATTAGGTGTAAAAAGCCATTTATTTTATACATGACACTTCAAATATTTTCTTGACGAGAGGACACCCAGTAGTGAAAGAATGACTCTTTGGCTTTTAAATATAATTCCCAGAATTTCAATTATAGTTCTATTTTTAATGATAAATGATTTCTTATGAAGCATGAATAATCATTTTGGTTCTTTTTAAAGTGGTGATTGTGAAATGTATTTAATGCCCGTTTGGAACTTTATGGAAAATGATAAAAATATTTTGATAAAAACCCTCCTAGGATAAATCTTCTACCTTGGTTGCAATTGAATATTTGGGAGGCCACTCTTAGAGGCTCCCGAGTACTTGAGTAGTTTAAAGGTAAGAGGTTGTCCCATAAAGTGAATCAGGGTGATGCCGATTGTTCTTTATATATATATCTGATTGGATGCTTGGTTGGCATAGGTTGGCTCACCCCCTTTCCAAACTCTTGATACATGGGAATCTTTCATATTGAGAGAATATTCTAAGAATGATTGATGCAGTGGTAGGTTATGGTACTGACTAGTGGCCCATAGTAGGTGGATAAACTGGGTGTATTGCTATAGGGTTTTCCCTCAGCCTTCCTGAGAAAGGATAGTCAATCATATTAAGCATTTTGATTTCATCGTGTGTGACATGTCAATGAGGATGATTTCTCATGTGTTGATGTCTTATGGATTATTCTCGATCTCCTAGGTTCACCCATGTCTATTGACTTCCAGCTACTTGCAATGATGATTTGGTACTTGTAGGTATTTTTACATTTCCCTTCTTGTGTATATAATTTCGTGCATTTTTGTGTATTGTTTTCTTTGGAAAGTGATAAATTGGTTTTGACTTGGTTTCTAGAAATGGTTTTCAAATGAAAGTGTTTAATCCTCTTTGTACAAATTTGAAAAGATAAACACCACTTTCCCTTTCTTAAAATCCATTGACACTAATAAAATGAACCTGAATTTGGAAATGGATAAGGGCAATGGTTCGTACTTTGTTTTTAAGTAAAATATTTATAAAAACATTCTTCTATAAATTGTAGTTCAAACTTGAAATTATGTTTCTTTTATTTTAAAAGTAGTGCATTGGAAATAGATATCGGTCTAGCCTACTGAGTTTTTATACTCACACCTATAGTTATTATCTATTTTTAGTGGTTGTGTAGGTTATAGCTTGAGTGCGCTCGCTTTGGGTGATGCTTGTTTGTTGAGTCGGAGAGTGACCTGTGGGGTCACACAGAGTTAGTTCAGACATCGAGTTTGGTTAGCTTTATTTCCTTTTGTTCATGTTTAGTCTTTTATTTTGGTTTTATTTATTTTGTGATGGTCTGTATTATTTCTACTGATTAGTTTATTTTTATTGGGAGAAATCATTCCCACAACCTCTGTTGATTCCCTGGCACTTGTCACCAGCCCGGGAGAATCGGGAACGTCCCTCGGGCCATGTCGTGGACCAGATCGGGTGACCGGTTCAGGGTCGACCCAGGTTGGTTTGTGACAAAATGGTATTAGAGGTGGTCATCATTTGGCGGCCCACACTTTTTAGAGTGCCCTTTGTTATTTGGGATGTCAAGGTAGATGGATTAGGATTGTAGGGACTCGAGGGGTAGGTGCGGGAAGAGCCTCGTGAACTCTTTCTCGTACTAATCCCCGGGTTCCCATGGGATGTCCGATTTAATTTGTATATTTGGGTTTTTATGGAAATGTTTGGAGATTGGGATACGAAAAAGGGAGTTGGGCTAATAGTCCTAAGACGCATGGCCTGGAAAGACATGGGGAGCTTGGTTCATGGACCCAAAAGACTCTTCATGTTGGTGACATGATTGACATATTGTCGCCAACCACATGGTCAAGTCACTCACCGACACTAGTTCCCCGTTGAATTGTTTTGAGTCTCCTGTGATTTTCGAAAGTGGTTTGTATCTGAAAAAATGTTTTGAAAAATGGTTGTTTGAAATGACATATTTATTTTTGAGGATTTTTTTAAAGGAAGTGGTGCGAATGATTTGTTTTTATAAAATGAAGTTTCTTCCTTTTGGCCTTGGTGTTCCTATGGGTGCCCACATGCATAGTGGTATGTTGGAAATGTGGTCGAATTTCTGGTATGGTGGATGGATGCCCGGGGTGGCACAGATACATGCATGTGAGTGAGACTCTAATGGATACCAATGGAGAGGGCTTAACTCACCAAGCATGATTTAAATTATAGATGTTTTCAGAAAAAATGTTTTGATTTTATGATGGCTCGTTTTTGTGTGTTTAGAGCCTTCCATATATGTGGTTTTGGTTTTTGAGGATTTATATTTATTGAGTTGGACATGAATGTGTTTTTGAATTTACTTGTCCAGCGGTTACCCCTTGAAGCTTTGATGGGTGATCATTGTACAGTTGATAAACCTAAGGATTTTATGCTTGAGTTTCGGAAGCTGGATCCACCTCTCTTTTATGGTCAAGCAGAAACTTCTATAGTAAAGGAGTGGATGCGGAAGATTGAAAGGGACTTTAACCTTGTTGAGTTTCCTGGGTCATTGAATGTCAAGTTTGCGACCTTCATGCTTGAAGGTTCACCGTGGATGTGGTGGAAGTCAGTGTCTCAGAACAAGCCCCATCAAGAGCTTACTTGGGAGTTCTTCAAGGATTTGTTCATTCTCCAGTATTTATTTGAGGAAGAAAGGGTGAGAAAGAGGATGGAGATGTGTTGTCTGTAGTAGGGTGACAGATCCGTGTTGGAATATTTCCAATGATTTGTGGAGCTAGTACCTTATGATTCAGGGTATGCCACGAATGACCCCATGAAGGATCAACGCTTCGAGGCGGGTCTCTACCCAGATAAATAGTCGAAGGTGTTAGTGTCCAACCTAACTTCTTTTGTCGATGTGGCAAGACAATATTTTCATGTAGAAGCCATGATGGTGGGAGTTCTTGAAGTATTTCTCCCTCATTCAATCCCTATGAGCAGTGGTGAAGAACCTGGAAAGGAGATGAGTAGGAAAATGGAAGTGGATGGACCAGGTCATGGAATTAAGAGGCCTCATGATCTATCATCAACCTATTCAGAATGAGAGATCCTCGTGTGTTATCAGTGTGGAAAGCAGGGTCACAAGAAGCCGTCGTGTCCAAGTGCTCTGAAGCCCTGCCAGGCATGTGGACGTCTGGGTCATTTGCGACGATTCTATCGGGGCATTTCTAGAAAGCATCACAGAGGAAGTTCTCATAATTGATGTGTAGTTGGGTTTTTGTTCAAAGGTTTTGGTGTAAGTTTCCTTTCAGTGTAAGGGATCTTTTATCATTTTAGTTGTATTGATGGTGTTTTGGGTTTTGAAATGAATGAGATTTCGTGGGTCTTTTGTGGAACTCCCGTTTTCAATGCCAGCATGTTTATATTTAAAAATTCCATACTTTCATCTATAAGATCAAAAGATGTAAATTTCTTATTGGGATTATCAGAACCTAACTGTGAGGAAGTAGATGCTTCATCCATCAGAGCTTCTTTCAAAAGGCCTCAGAGTGAAGCCGGTGCGTATTCAAGAACCCCCATGGAATTTTAGGGAGCCTGGTTAAGGTCATGCCCCTATCATCATAATGAGACAGTTTAGCGTTTCTTTTGTGGTTTCTCTATCTTAGTAAATCCTCTCTCATCACAAAAGAAGTGTGATAGACTTATCCCTAATGCAATGTCAGTAATGGGGAATTTTTGGGATGTCAGTCGACGATCAGTGGCCTTGCATGGACCACCGATGTAAATCAGTTACAGATTTGGTTTGTGTCCATCCCGAAGTGGTGAGCCGTGAGTAATTGTATATCATAGTTTCATTGACCCAGTCCTTCGGCCCTCCCTCCCTTCCCATGGGGTTAGGGTTTTTGGTTTGTACAAAGTTCTCAATTTATCTCGTATCCCATTCGGATGGGAGTAAGTGGATTAAAGGTCCTTGCTATGCTCTTTTTAGCTTGAGTAAGGCCTCATGCATGTCTATGCCGGTCTTCTATTTGGTCGTTAGTAGGTTGGTTCTTTATGGTGGGGCGACCCACCGTCTCGTTACATTTTCTCATAAGCCGTTATCGAAAGCTAGTTGAATTCTTATGGTGGGGAGTCTGTTCAAGCCTCCCCTCTACCAGTAATATGTTTTGGACAATGAGGTTGAGTCTTGTTGGTGGTCGGTGGAGTGACCATGTGATAAGAGGTTGGATCATGTTGTGTGGAATCCTCATTTGTTGATCAATCAGCTAGATAGTATTGTGGATTTCCTAGGGTGGAAAGCATTATGGTGGGGAGAATTGTCACACCCTGACCTAGGCGTGTGTTTTATTTTATTATTTATTTATTCTTAAATAAATTTTATGGGGTCCGGGGTGAGTCCTGGACAAATTTTTTTTCTTTGAGTATTTGTTAAAAAAAGTGCGCTTTTGACGCGACGTCGTTGGGCGTGTGAGCAGAGTGCATTTTGGAAACTCCATGCAGCTCAGCCTGGGTAACCGCTCATCCCATTGTCTTTGAAAATTTGAAATAATAGTGTTTATATTTAAAATGCGCGTTAATTGTTGTGTCGTTTAAATTTTATTATGTTAAGAATTTTATTATTATTGAAATAATATTATTACATTCATTATCTTTATTTTTATCATCACGCATTAGTATTATTAAGTATTATTATTATTAGTGTTATTATAAATACTAAAATTAAAATTAACGCTGATTAAAAATATTTTTAGGAATTATCTTATTATTATCTTATTAACATTTTGATTATTGTTATTTTCCCTGTATTTTTCATTTTCATTCTTTTTTCCCTCTCTTTATTTTTCCCCCTAACCCTAACGTGGATCATTTTTCTTTTCTCCTCTCATGATGCAGCTTCCACCTTTCTCCTTGCCCTCCTCTCTCTTCCTCCCCTACGCAATTCTCTCCCTCCTAGCACATTTGCAGCCTCCAACTCCTCCTGCCTTACAGCGCCCCAGCCACCCTCGACTGCTTCTCCTCCTTCCTTGCAGCGTGCCAACACTTACCGCCACGACACCCTTCTCCTTCGACAACTCCCTCCTCCCTTGCAGCGTTGAGTCGCGCCCCCCTTCCTCTAAGCCGAGCAGGCTGCAGACCCCTTGCAGCCTGGCTCAGCCTCTCCATTGACTCCCCATTGACCTCCCACCATCACAGCGCACCCCAGCGCCTCCCCCATTTTGGCCAACCCACTCTCTGCTTCACCACAACATGACAGCATGCCCCCAAGAAACACTACTCCTCCCTTTTCATGTCCGCTGCACCCAGCCAGCCATGCCGGCCCTTCCTTGCCCCTCCCTCCTGGCCTCCCAAACACTTAGTCCACCGCTGCGCACAGCACCTGACCCTTTTGGCCTCCTCTACTCCCTGCACAACAAGCACAACCCAAGCCTCCCTACCTCTGCCTGCTGCAAGACCAGCGTTGCGCCTCCGCTTGATAGGTTTTTTTGTTATTTTCAATTTTACTTTTATTATTATTATTATTATTATTATTATTATTATTATTATTATTGTTATTATTATTGTTATTATTATTTCTGTTGTTGATGATGATGATGTTGTTGTTGTTGTTGTTATTATTATTATTATTCTTATTCTTATTATTTTTAATGTTATTATTATTATTAATATTATTATTATTATCATCATTATCATTATTGTTTTTGTTGTTATTATTATTATTATTGTTGTTGTTGTTATTATCATTATTATTATTATCATATTACACTTGTTGGATTATGGGCTTTAGTTGATGGTGGGTTTTTATTGGTAGGATTAAGAATTTTAGGACCTGCGTAGGGTGTTTTCGAGAAATCATTTTCGTCGCGCCTTGTTTCCGAAGGTTCCTTGTCATCGTGCCTAGGTTCTGAGGTTGAATTGTCATCACCCACCGATCTTGAGGTAGGTTCCCATTGCACAACTTTTAAAATATAATAACTATATTTCCCGATGTTTTCACCCTATATATATACATATGTGCTAAATATTATTATGCAACTTTAGATTAATTCATTTATTATACAATGTTATAATTCAATTCTTGTAGTGTGAAAATGGTTTCATTTTTTTATGATTGCACACGATAAGTTTTCAATTAAATATTTTATTAATTTTAATAAATGAGAAGTAATATAAGATAATAAATTTTAAAATGATTATTTGGTGAAAATAATAGCAGTTTATTTTATACACGACACTTGAAATGTTTTCTTGACGAGCAGACACACAGTAGTGAACGAATGCCCATTTAGATTTCAAACATAATTCACATAATTTCAATAATAGTTCTTTTTTAATGATAAATGATTTCTTCTGAAGCATGAAAAAGTACTTTGGTTATTTTTAAAGTGGTGATTGTGAAATGTATTTAATGCCTGTTTGGCACTTTATGGAAAATGATGAAAATGTTTTGATAAAAACCTTCTTAGGATAACTCTCCTGCATTGTTTGCAATTGACTGTTTGGGAGGCTGTTCTTAGAGGTTCCCGAGTACTTGATTAGTTTAAAGGTAATACGTTGTCCCATGGACTGACTCGGGGTGGTTCCTGTTGTGCTTTATATATATATATCTGATTGGATGCTCAGTTGGAATCGGTTGGCTCACCCCCTTTCCAAACACTTGAGACATGGGAATCTGGAATACTGAGAGAATATTCTAAGAATGATTGATGCACTGGTAGGTTATGGTACTTGCCAGTGGCCCATAGTAGGTGGATATATTCAGTTTATTACTTTGGGATTTTCCCTCATCTTGATTGATAAAGGATGGCCGAGCGTATTGAGCATTTTGATTTTATCATGTGTGACATTTCAACGAAGATGATTTCTCATATATTGGTGTCTTCTGGTTTAATCTCGATCTCATAGGTTCACCCATTTCTATTGACTTTCAGCTACTTGCAATGATGATTTGGTACTTGTAGGTATTTTTACATTGCCCTTATTGTGTATATACATTCGTGCATTTTTCTGTATTGTTTTCCTTAGAAAGTGATAAATTGGTTTTGACTTGGTTTCTAGAATTTTTTTTCAAATGAAAGTGTTTAATCCTCTTTGTACAAATTTGAAAAGATAAACATCACTTCCCCTTTCTAAAAAGCCACTGACACAAATGAAATGAACTCAAATTTGGAAATGGATAAGGTCAATGGTTCGTACTTTGTTTTAAATTATAATATATAGAAAAACATACTTTTATAAATTTTAGTTAAAACATGAAATGATGTTTCTTTTGTTTTAAAGGTAGTGCATTGGGAATAGATATCGGGCTAGCCTACTGAGTTTTAATACTTTCACCTATAGTTCTTTTATGTATTTAGTGTTTGTGTAGGCTACAGCTTGAGTGCGCTCGCTTTGGGAGACTCTTGTTTGTTGAGTCGGAGAGTGACCCGCGGGTTCACATGGAGTTAGTTCAGATGTTGAGTTTGGTTAGCTTTATTTCCTTTTGTTCATGTTCAATCTTTTCCTTTTGGTTTATTTATTCTACACTGCTCTATATTATTTCTACTACTTAATTTATTTTTATTGGGAAAAATCATTCCCACAGCTTCTGTTGATTCTCTGACACTTGTCGCCAGCCTAGGAAGATTGAGAACGCATATTGGGCCATGTCGTAGACCAGCTTAGGTGAGTGGTTCAGGGTTGACCCGAGTTGGTTCGTGAAAATTTTGAACTAGGATTTTAAATCTTTTTTTGATGGAATAAAGGTTTTTTTAATTTTTTTGAAATGTGAATCCCTCTAAAATTGATTTGATAAATGAATCTCATGGGAATTCTTAAGTACTTAGGTATAAGGTTTATTATTGGTCCTTATACATTTATATTTTATGGGTGGGTCACTCATGTGGTGTTACTCTACTCCACAATCATATCATCTAGGTACTTGATCTTGATATTTTTAGGGTTCTACTAATGGGGTTTCCTTTGCATCGTAGGTCTTTGTTCTAAGGACTTTAGTGTGCACTATTTGATTATTATATTATGAGTATTATTCTATCCTAACCTATTCAGATTTTTTTCCTTTTTACCATTTTTCATGTCTTTATACTATTTTTTATTTGACACACATGCTTTTAAAAATATGGATTTATGATTTGAAATAATTTTACCAATATTTTTTTAGAACATCAAAAATGGGGATAATTTAACCTGATTTTGATACAAAATGGATTTACTTCATAGAATCCCAAGATTTTTTAAAATGATAATATTTTGATTATTTGTAGAGAGATTTGATATAGAACACCTTGGTGAGATCCTACTCATCTTGTTTATCTCACACCTTTTACACCCCTGTAGTAGTGTGTAGACTTGGTATTTTATTTTGATGCAAGAAGAGGCAAGGTTCCATAATGAGGTGATGAAGATTATGTTATCTAGGTACAGGTAGTGGTGAGATAGTGGGAGATTCCCAACATATCACATGGTGAAGTGGTTGTTATTTATAGTTTCCATTTTAGTTTTTTTTGTACTTTCACCTTTGTTTTTTTTCATTACATTGAATTTTTTTTTCAAAATCACTTTTGAGGAAAAAGTGGGAAACCAGAATGACATCAAAGACATAAAACACACCCATTCCTCCACGGCCTAAGATCATAAGACTAGAATAGTCCAATTCACGATCAAGAGAAAGCCCCACCCCCATAACAGAAACATATGATCAACGTCCACCTAACCATCATTGCTTGGCTAACAGTCCCATGCAAGAATGCATGGGACCAGTACCGATAGAAAATGCCATACCCTCTTCCTATAGGGATCTTCCTCGACTCAATTTTGAAAATACTCCACTATTAATTTCATTTGGGAGTTCTGATATGAAGGATCCTTTCGCAATAATATTTAACAACTCTTAGATCCCTTTCATTGGAAACATATATATAATTTAAATGGAATGATATATCCATGATTATGGTTATGATTTTTAGAGAATGGATAAGAAACATAAAAGTGCTAATCTTGTTTAAAATTCATGAAGCATGGACAAGATAAACTACTTGGGTAATGATATTAAGAAAGTTGAAGCTTATTTAAAAGAATGAAAAATAAAAGTATTTACCTAAACATTCAACACTTTGAGGAAGGTCAAAAAAGGGAGAATCTTCATGATTATATTAATAGTAATTAAGTAATTTGAAAGGATAAATTTAGGTGGTATTTTTTATGGAAGGTGATAGAAATTCAAGGTTTTCTTAACTGGTGAATTTTAATGTAAAGTGATGAAAAAACATATTTAACTATTTTAATGAGATTTTATATTCTGATGATGAAATTAGAAGGTACATGGTTTTATATTTTTCTCATTTGATTAATTCTAAATCTAACTCCCATGTTTAGAAATTTCTAGATGATGAAATTTACTACTCTCTTTTGGATCGAAAAAATGATTACCTCACTACCATTCCCTTGGATCAATAAATTAGGAATGCTCTTCTCGCTCTTAACAAGGATAGTGTTTTAGGCCCATATGGTTTCTGAAATAAATTATTTTTTGATTTCTGATATTTCATTCATAGAGAGGTTTCATAGGCTATTAATAACATCTTTTCCAGGTAATATCTTCTTATTGGTGAAAATTATGATTTTTTTAATCTCATCTATAAGACCGGTCAGGATTTTATTTAAAATATTATAAACTTATTTTCATGGGTAATACTTTTTTGAATATTATTAGAAAAAAATTCCCATGATTTGTGGAATAATTGCTAATTACATTTTCAAATACAACCATTTTGGTTTTATAACTAGGTCAATGATCCCTGAATTCATCTATACCACTTCATAGAGAATTAATATAATATAAAAAAAGGCAAACAATGGTAAATTTTTTATTAAGATTGATATTTTTTAAATCCATTGATTCACTTATATGGGCCTTTATTATTTATGTTTTAAATTTATATGGATTCTCATCTATTTTTTTAATCTTCTTCATGGAATTAATATGTTTTCAGGGATTCCTATCTTTTTAATTGTTCCCTAGAGGTTTATTTAGTTTATATAGAATAGTGAAGTAGGGGGGTCCCCTAGTTACACTCTTCTTTATAATTTTTATATAATAACTCATATATTTGATTCTTAAAATTATAAACACGGTTCCATTACACCCATGAAAGTTACTATAAACCTCATAGTTCCAAATCATATTTTTTATGTAGATGATTTTACTCTTTTTTGTAGAGATGATAACAAAACCCTCTATTCAATTAAATATATCTTCAAGAACTATGAATATGTTTCTATGTGGGATATTAAATAGTGTAAAAAGTTGGTTCTTTTTTGTAATGGAATATCAAAAAGCTAGAAAATGTTCATCATCATCTTTATAAAGTTAAATAAAAGGAGATCTTCCACTTATCTACCAAGGTGTTTTTATTTTTAATGGGAGAGTGAAATATACTTCCTCATAATGTATTTATTATAAAATTACTTTAAAATTGGGAAGTTGGAAAGGTTGAATCCTTCACTAGTTAGAAAAATCCACTTGGGGGACTATTTTATTACATCCATGTTTGTTTATATTATCCACCTCTATCTTTTGTTGATGGAGAATATTAAGAGGTTAGACTCTTAAATTAATAATTTTATCTAGCCTGGTTGTGTGTAAGAAATGATGTTGAGTACTCATTCATGTAATAAATGTGGTAAACATATTTTTTTGGAATAGAGACATTGAAATGATTCCGCAAAATATATTATTCATTTTATGAAAAAAAAAATGTATGGTTGAGTTGGAACCTCACAATACTAGATAAATATTTTCAAATAAAAAAATATTAATAGCACACATGCTTCAAAACCCAACCCAAACATCAAATTTCTAATTCAAAATAGGAAACAACATTAAAAAAGGCTACATGTCCACACTTTATGCCATGGACCACCTTGATCCATGCTCTCTAATTAACAACCCTGATTCAAAATCATCATATCTTCTTTATCTGCATCTCTGGTGACCAAAATCCTTTTGATTACCAAACTTTATCATTGGAAATAAATTTAAAACCATTTAATTGAGTATGGGAAACCTAAGATCGTCATTCTCAACTGTGGGAGTGAAATAACCTTCCTCAAACCAGTAAATAGAACACCGAGAGAACAAAAACATAAAAAATAAACATCCCTAACCACTATGAGATCATGGAACATCATCAAACACTAAAAATAACCTCATAAGGCACCTTTAAAACCACAACACTGGTCTGTATGGGAGGGGAGTGGTGAAATCCTATTGAAATACCATATTATGAACCGATGTTGGTGAGAAAAAACACCAACAAAAAAATTATAATATCTTCATAGATGATACCTGTGAACAAAAATAACTATAAAAATATGAACATAAATCATGGATGATAAACATCACCAAGATCGATATACCTATAAAGAATATAAAAGAACCAAAAATACCAACAAAGGATAAGATGGCAAACAAAGAATCATCCTTAGAAATGAGAGGAGAGAAAATAAAGCTATAAGAGGTCGGTCCATCATCAGCAGAAGAAACCCTAAAAGTATGAGAGGAGAAGCATTCTTGATAGAGTTATCCTAGGAGAGATAGGAGCCATATAGGGTAATTAGTTCATTGAAGAGGTCACAAAGGTAAAAACTACTACTTAGGATCATCTCTTTTGTCATCCATAAAGAAATATTATGACTCTATCAGGTATTATAAACAATGGATCCCCTCAAAATATTCATCCATGAAGATTTGTGATTTTAAATGGTAATATTAAAATATTTATAATGATATAAATATCCATCATCATTGAAGACAATTTTATTAAAGCTGGTTTAGATTACCTACAATCATTGGACGAAATTATTGGAAGAGATACATTGTAAAATATTAAAAAAAATTATTCTAGTAGATAAAACATTTTTGGGTATATATATACATAGTATATTGTTCTCTAATTACCACTATACGTTTTAGGTAGGTCTTCCAACTAGCTCACCTAAATGGGTGAGATTTTTCAACAATGTTTTCATTCCTACTTCTAGAAATCACTATATTTGTAAAATTTATCATAATAGATTAGAAACATATTATTGACTTATAATTTTTTGTTGATTATTTATTTCAATCTATATATTA
This sequence comes from Viscum album, assembly GCA_963277665.1. Classification (NCBI taxonomy): domain Eukaryota; kingdom Viridiplantae; phylum Streptophyta; class Magnoliopsida; order Santalales; family Viscaceae; genus Viscum; species Viscum album. The sequence continues at coordinate 455,795,483 of OY728141.1, read as the reverse complement.
ATTTTTAAAATATTATGAGTGAATTCAACACAAAGTTTTTCAATGATAGTTTTTCAACAGAATTTGGTAACATTGTTCATCACTTTTCCATTATTATTTTACCACTTATTGCGATATTACTATCTTAGTAGACAGTTTATTTAGAATAAAAATGATTAATAAATTAAATAAGATATTTTCATCCTATCACATGTTTAAAATTACATAAATGATTATATATTTTAAGGAACGGGAACTAATAATAAGAGTGTTTTTACTTAAATATTGAGAGATATTATTATGGCCACTAGAATTAAAATAGGTTGTATGAATAACTTATTTGAGTGCCTCATTACTACAATTCTTATTAGAATAAATGGTGTTCTAAGGAAGCTTATTATACCTATGTTTGTGAGATTTGTAAGTTCTTTTACCTTATTGATCAAGGTTAATATTTATGGTGCTGCTTTGGGTGCTCCGGGGATTACTGGATTTGGAGGATTCATCAGAACCTCGTTGTATTTTTTTAAAGGCTCTTTCACTATAATTTATGGAAACTTAATTTCTTTTGAATATTATATTTGTATAGTTATTCAAGTGGTTATGTATGATAAGTAGTTTGGGTGGTAAAAACATCACTGATCATTAAAAGAAGACCTCATTTGGAACTATAATATCTTTATTATTATTAGATGGAGTTCCTTTTTTACCTTGGAATCATTCATTACTAGGTTTTTTACACATTTAGGGATGGAAATGTAGTTCTTTATTCGCTTTCCATGGATGTTTTAGATGGATATAACTCTTTATTTTTATTTGGTTTGGAATATGTTTTTTATTCATTATGTGTTTCCAATGTTCAAGGAGATAACTACACTCACCTTAAACCCATATTGAACTCTTGAATACATTTTTATTAATAGTTTTTTTGTATAGGATCTATGTCTCTTAACCCCTTCCATATTTGATTATTATTATACATTTATATTATTAAAAAATAAAAATGACATATTACTTATTATTATTATATTTATTGCGCCATGTTTTTTACATTAAAAATATAAAATTTAGATGGAATTTTATTATATTTATAAATGCATTTATAAATATATTAATATTATGTATATAAATATTCAAAAAGAACACTTAAATATGTTATATAATATATATATATATGTATATTTATAAATTAGTTAAATAAATTAAATAATTATAAAAATTTACAGCGTCTTTATACACATATATTTGTGTGTGAGTGTCTATAGATTTTAAATACATATATGTATATTATTATATATTTTCATGTTTGTATATCAATATATATAAATAAATGTGTGTGCCTTTGTGTGTAATGGAATACATACATGTACATTAATATATATTTATATATATATATAATTATTATTTATTATAATTTTTTAATTTTAAAAATGTTATAGGGTTTTATACATATATATTTTTATGTATTTTTATAGATACATGCATGAATTCATGCGTAAATACATACATACATATATACGTGAATACATTTATACATGTATATAAATACATATATGTAAATTAATATATATTTACATGTGTGTGTGTGTAAATGTATATAAATATAAACATTTAATTGTATATAAAAACATATATATGTAAATTTTTATATTTTTATATTTTTTTATTTAGATAAATATAGTTATATAATTTTTAAACATGTTTTGTTTTTATTATTAAATTTTTCTTTTTTGAAAATTATAAACAAAAAAATATAGGTTTTTACAATTTCCACTGATATAAGAAATTAACATCGATTTTGAATGCTGGCCAATTTTTTATATTTTATAACAAATAAAGTAATATATTTTGTCATTGTTTTACCAAAAATTTCACTAAATATTATTTTAATATCATTTTTTGTAAAATTTTCTCTAAATATATAGATCAATTAAATAAAATATTTAAAAGATTAAAAAGATTTCAAAACCACTACTAACATATTATATTAGAAGGGTTATTATAGATCCAACACTAAATTTAGAGGTGGTTCTTTAAAACCAGATCTAAATTTATTGGAAAATTTCATTTGGGGATACTCATAATCCCTATAAAACACACTACTAATATATAATTTTCTTTATAGTGCTTCTTCATCTTCAATTTGATAGATTATTGGGAAATCATTCAGTAAAATTAAAAAAAAAATATCTATTCACTTAAATTTCACCTGTTTATCCTTTTTTAATCTATTAATACAATATATTGCTAAATAATTATCCTAGATAAGATAGTAAGAATCATTTTTCTTAGATAATTACCCGCCTTTTATATTTTTCTAGGATATTTTTTCATCGATTAGTCAATGTCTTTTACCATATCTAACTATCTATTTCAAGGCATATTCATATCCTACATTAATATTTTGTGAGTTTTTATATATATCACATTTTAAACCATATATATAATTCTTACTGATTTTTAATATAAATAATATCCCAGATATGTGAGGATAATTTTTTTAAGTACTTTTTATGAATATATAATTAATTTGAGGTATATGTTATTACATTATCATTTTCCATTAAATCACAACTGAATTATTTATTTAAAGTATCTTTTTTCATCTCAAAAATTTCATTACTTAAGGGTCTTAAGAATAAATATATAATTGTAAACCTCTACATAATAATAATGAAGTTCTCCTTAAATACTTTTATTGTTAGAAACATTGTAATCTTTCAATTTAACTTGGTTTATGATCTAGATAATCATTAGAATGTTCTCAAAAAACATTTATAGTACCTATTTAATTGGAAAAATGGATTTTTTCCATTAGTTGGGTTGGGTCCTTTTTTAATAAAACTGATCATTCTAGGATCTATAGATATCCCCCTTTTATGATTATAATCTCTAATAATTATACCATAATTTATCATAGTAATCTCTATATTATTTATTCATCAACTCCATTAATATTTTTTGATCATTAGTGAGTCCGAATGGAATGACTATGAACTCAAAGAGAGCATATCCTATTTGAAAATTAATATTTAGAATATCTTCACTTTTTAACTTTTATTGGTTATATCCAAAAAAACCACCATTCATAGGTACGAATCTCTATTATGTTGATCCAAAAAGTCACATATCAGAGGTTGTTTATATGTTTTATTTATTTTAATTGTGTAAATACGATGTAAATTAATGAAAATTCATATTTTACCATAGTAATAATATAACCCATAGTGAAGTAAATAGTCATATAAACCCTTTATCAACATTCTCTTATCATTGATTCATTAATTCATCCAATTATTTTGAGTCCATTCTATAGGGGCTCTATGATATAGGCATCACACCTTATATAAGTTCTTTATAAACTCTTCCTCATGGTTACGAGGATGACTAGAAACCCCTTCAAAAAATAAATTAATGTATTACCTTAAATTAAAAATGTATTAAAGGTAAATCATTTACTTTTACCTAACCATTGGTTCTATCTATGTTTCTCAATTAAATAAAAATGATCATACTTGGGAAGGATTCACAAAAAAAAAATCATAATTCAGGTTTAATTAGTATGTAAGTATGGGATGGTTTTCTATATTTAAAGGTATTTACCCCACCTGATAGTTGATATTATATTTTTTTCTAAAATATTGAATTCATAATTAATATATCTTTGAATTCCAATAATGGGGGAACCACTAGATTTTTGGGAATACTCTTCCCAAAATGTTAAAGGGTGGAATTATATAGTAATGAAATATCAGATGTACCATAAGATATGTTAATCACTAAATGAATCTCTATTTCTTATGGTGGTTCTTGAATATCCCTATAGAAATTTCACAATCATAATGAATGAATTTGTCCTGACATAAATAATCATTATCTACTCTTTATTGAATTATGGGTGTACCTATCACCGCATTTTTTTTATCCACATCAGTGATAGTGATTTCATAATATCTTCCTTAATATTTCTTAAACATAGTTTTCAAACATCAATTATCATAAAATACCCTTTTTTATTATATTTACTCATTTAGTGATCATTTTCCTTGTAGTTGAAGCCCTGAACCATGTGTGGTATATTGGTATATTCTTCTTTTCTTATATATTATTTTGTGTCCTCAATATAAATATTAATAAATCCTAAAAATTATTTAAATCTATTTTACACATAAAACATTTCTTAGATCGCATGATACAGTCCCATTAGGGAATGTGATTTTGTGTCAAGAGTTACCCGTAAATGGATGCGTTATTATATTTTCCTTGAATTACTCAATTTTAAATGATATATATTTATTTTTTTACTTATATAGTATTTTTACCAAATATTGTATTTTACTTGATCTACTATTTAATGAATTATATCCTCCTATCAAGTATCATTTTTCAAATTATGTTAAATTAAATGTGTATAAGGACCCCATAAAAATGTATTATAAATTAACTTATTTAAAACTAGTATTTGAACGTTTACAAGACTATAAATAATGAATATAACTCTTTTCCATTTATGTAATGGTTTTTATCTAAAGCATTTTACTTTACAAAAAAATAATAAATAGTCACACATTCTTGCTTGATTACCCCATCAAAGTAAATTTTCCCTATATTAATAAATAATGAATTAATGAAAAATGATATTTTTATTATCTACTTCAAAACATAAAAAATAATCTATTAAATAATTCCACACTTAAATGGAATTAATTTTTCCATCAACTCATTCAATGGTATTTTTAATGTGTTGAAAACTTTTACAAATCTTCTTTAAATACAATTAATATCATGAAAACTTGTATCCTTCAAGTCAGTCACTCTAGAATGAGTTTAGTATTCTTTATATCAATATCAACTCCATCACCACTCATAGAAAACCAATGGAAAAATTAATCCGTAAAAATTTAAAATTTTAATCATCTCTATACAAATCTATCTTCCAAAAAAAATTGGGATATTTTTTAAATAATCAACATGTTTATGAACAGTCATATTATAAACATTAATGTCATTAAATTATAAAATAATAAATTTTTTAATTTTTTAACACATCACATTATTTATAATTTTTTAAAAGTACTATGATAATTTATGTGACTAAAAGGCATCACTAACCGTTCATATAGACCATGTTTTTTTAAACAATTTTTCAATTGCCTCTTTCTCTCATTCTTATCTAGTAATAGTCACCGGTTAAATAAATTTTAGATATAATAATTTAACTATTTAACTTATGGATAAGATTATGGTATATTATATTTTATTTTTTATAGCACTATAGTCAATACACATTCACCATGTTTTAATATTATTTAATCTACTATAAAAAAACAAAAAACATTAGCAAAGGCTTTCATTAAAATATCACATATTTAATAAATCTTAGGAATACCTTTGAAATTATTTTATATTCTTTATTTTAATGTTATATGTGGAAAAATTATATACTTATTATTAAGGTATGAGGTCAATTTAGTTCTAAATAACTTTACTTCATGGGAAACATAACATGATATATTTTAAAATATAACTTCATTATCCTACAAAAAACTGAAAAACATTTTTCCAATGTGATATTATGTGGTTAATTTTTATAATCTACACTTTTAATATTGACACAAAGAGTTTTTTATCATTAATTAAAACTATTATAAATTTAATCTCTTTTTTCATCAATAAAATTTCCTTTTCAATCACTTTCTATTTTCCTATGATTTTTTAATCATTATAATTTTATTCACTCATTGTTTCCTTTTTATTTTTCTAAAATATTTTCAACCTCAGAAATTAATTTATTTCCTATTAAAATTAGATCATAAAAAAATTAAATGACATTTGGAATTAGGTTATTATTTTATTTTAGTATAAAATTAAAATGGTTTAAAAAGATATTTATTATAACACACTAATCATGTATCATGTTTGACATAGAAAAAAATGACAAAAAAATAATTATAATAATATCATGTAATAACACATATATATACTTATTAATTGTGAAAAAACCTTCTCCTATAGGGTTATATTTATCTCTCCATTATCATTTAACTATAAAATTTAGTATGGGTATTAGTGATTTAAATTTCAAATTCCCAACTTCTTCACCAACTTGATGTTTTCCAAGTTACTAAAACTTCTCCTATTAATGAGAACACAACATAAATTTCCTTGGATTTTACACCATTTTTACTATTATTGTTTTATTCAATCTTAATTTGTACACTAAGACTTTTCTTGTAATAATTAGATTACCATTTTTAGATAATCTTCCATTAACTATTTCTCAGGAATACAGTTTTTCTTTTTTTTCAAGGACTTTAAAACAATATTATATTATCTAAATACTTTTATTTTTATTGTCCTTTAGTTTTTTAATCTAACAAAATGTTTCCTCTTCCATTCTATTTAAAATAATAAAATTACCAATTTCTTGATGGACAATAATCTACATTTTTTTCTTAGGTGGAAATTTGTTTTCACTCTTATTATAAAATAAATCATTTGTATATCATGTTACTCCAATTTCATTTTTGGAATTTACCTATAGGTAACAATTAAAGGTAGGTTTACATATATTTTACCTCCTTTTTGTTTTCTATTTGATTCTTTTTTCTTAATGTAATATATATTAGTTATGTATATACATATGATCTTTAATCTCTTAACTAATACCTCTTAAGAATCATTATATTGTTGTGGTTTGAAATATCCCCAACATACAATACATGAGCAGTGTCGGTCTTGGTTTCCATGTGATATTAGGTGATCCTCCAAATATTTTAAAGGTAGGTGACTAAAAACAATGGTTAATGAACATCTCATAGGAATAATATTCCTTTTATTATTTAACTCAAAATAAAAGCGATAATAATAATAAACCATCATGCACAATGAATAACATAATATGGAAATTGTAGTGATTGGCCAACAATATGTAAAAACCCAACATCGACTATAAAAAATTTATATACCCTCTATCTATATACAAGGAATAATCCAAAGTATATTTTTATGTGGGAGTAATGTATACAACAAGTCCAAAAATATACAAAATGATAGAGAGAATAATAAAATATATGAACCTGAATCCCTCCCCAATATTTTCTCCTAAAATACTTTATATCCTAGTGTAACCATAAAAAAGTAAGGCCTTTAACCTTACCTACATCAATGTTAAATAAATCTATATATTCATGAAGATTACAATCAAAAGTGTGAGTATAAATAGGACACCAATAATGGTTTCCTTTAAAAATCTATAATATATGATGGCATGTTTGGAATAAAATTATGATAAATCAGACATAAAAAACTAACCATGTTTTGTGGACCTTTCAACATCTTTTCCAAAATATGATAATATATGCTCAGACTAGTGTCAGAATGAGATGATTCTCCCATGATCGGAACACAACATATGTTTTAATGCAATATTTCAACTAATTTTCATAGTAAATATCAATGATATATCACCAAATGTTCTTCCCAATTAAATTATTTAGTTCCATTAAATCTCATAAGGTGAGTGAAACATTACCACATCACAACCCCTGAGATAAATGTATCACCTAAACATAACCCCATGTTGAATGATATATCACCAAAACAAATACCATATTTAAATGATATATCATTGGAACATAACCCCATATGAATGATGTATCACCAAATAATATCCCCAAGAGAATGATGTATGACTAAAAAACCCATAGGTGAATGATTCATCATATAATTATAAACACAAGGTGAATGATATATCACCAAAACATATCCCTTGGTGAATGATGTATCACTGAAACAAAACCCAAAGGTGAATGATTCTTCACTGAATCATAACCCCATGGTGGGTGATGTATCAATAAAATAGAAACCCATATCATTGATGTATCATTGACACATATCACTAGGTGTTAATTTAACTTAAAACATATCTTTGAGGTGAGTTATTTATCACTAAAATACATCCCAAGGTGAATGATATATCAATAACACTCACAATTAATGCTGATGACATGACACAAAATATAATGACTTTATAAAATATACCACTATGAAAATATCCAAAGGTGAACAAGTTATTCCCTGACCCCAAAAACAATGGTGTATAACCTTCCACCATAATGATCATCATGGTGAATAACATGTCATCAACATTTATAGGGAAAGTTAATAATTCATCAATAACTTATGAATTTTGGGTGAAATTCACATCATGTTTTTAATAAATACAAGTTAATGCTTCTTCACACTATACATACATTCATTTACCATTTAGGAGAAAAATTTATCACCCCTTGATGGGGATTTCATATCATATATTCTACCTATATCAATGTGGTTAAGCTCATTAGAGATTTTACCCATTCAATGTTCTTTGAAAAGGATAATTTAATATTAACCAACTCTAATCTATAGATTTATTTCATCAAGTAACATTATAGGATTAATAACATGTATCATAGTGTTCTTATATATATAAGGAACCCCCTTTTTTCATTTCAAATTCAATTCACCTCTTTTCCAAGTTGACTCGGCCATCGACGACCAAAAATTTGATTCTATAATCTTAGAAGATCTATCATGAAGTAGATATACCCTATTTATCTCTTATTATAATATATAATACATTTTGGTCTCAATATTTCCAATATGTTAATTCCTATATAATTTGATCATCATATGATGTATGTAAAAAAATTTAAAATGATGGGAAGTTTTTGGGACCAACTACCATAGCTTAGAGGTCCCCTACTCTTTTTAAATCACAAAGAAATTCAATGTCCATTAATTGAAATCCATAAATATAATTAAACCCCCATTTTCATGAACCTAACATTATAAAACACCTCTTGAGTCAATAGTGGAGTTTACTGTGATCCTATAATCCTTCCTCTAATAAGCCATAGGTTAGATACTAGCACCCAGGTTCTCTGTCATAAAAATGGTAGGAATTTCCTTAAATTTCCTAGGAAAATAAAGACAAACCATCAATAAAATCCCGACATATACTAAAAATATAGAAATTCACATAATCAAACCATCTTTGTATGCTAATTTATATAATTAAATTTTTGACAATGAAATTCCATACCCCTAGATCAATAATATTTCTGACTAAATAAAAATATACCCAATATACCTCTATCTATCTTCAAAAAAAACTCAAGAAACTATTTATAGGTGAGAAATTGGGATTAATCAGTTGGATCGTACTTCAAAAAAATTTCCATCCAAGTGAAATAAGTGTGTTTTTATAGAAAACAATGGGGTCACCAAAATAAAATAAAAGAAATAATCAATAATTGGTTTTAGAAAAATGATCATAATCAAGGGAAAAGTATAATTTTTTTGGATATTATAATCATTGTAATGAACTACTCTTCCTATAACCGTCTATTTATGTTAACAAATCATAGTTACCAACCATAAGGGGAAATATAATTATAATATAATAAAAAAAGATCTTGAATAAAATATCCTTGATCTTCTGGTTCGTTAAAAGGTAATCCCAACACACACTGATTTCAATACAATAGTAAAATCCCTCACTAACATACTAGTAATATGAGAATAAAATATCAAACATACTATTAAAATATCCCATTTCACCATTTATCCCTCAAATCATTGATTCAAACCCACATCACCGTAACCACAACTATTCCACCATCTCTACATCAATTATGTCACATGAAATTTATCTGGAACCATTATATACCATAGGTAAACACTTCATAAACCATGAGCCTATATACACTCTTTTCACATAACAAAAATTCAGATGACTAAAACATATTGGGTCAGACATCACCTTAAAAAATAGGAAATTACAATATCTATGGATAAAATATATTTAAAAATAATACAACATGGTGGTAAAATAATAATATAAATAATCACCATATCATAAAAGATATTCCAATCAATAAAATATTTATTACCACCGTGTAAATGTTCACCTTACGAATTATATTTTTTTCATTACATTACTACCCATAATTCATATTGATATCATTTAACTATCTCTTTAAGAATATATTAAAATTTATATCGATAATATTAGAAATCCTTAATTCAATTACTTCATCATTTATCCCATTCATAATTTAACACATGATTGGATTTTAATTTTTTTATTCAATTAAGAACCTCCCAATATTACACAATCCTTCCTTCTAATTATAACATTCTTACAAACATTAATAAAATTTCAATCCACATTTTGATTACCAAATCGTTTACTTGTTTTAGAATAATGATGTTTTTTGAAAAATTTTTGTTTAATTATTATATTTCTATATTAATTTAGTTAATCTCAACATCAACCAACATCTTCTGATAATAAAAATATTGTATCCCATAAATACCCAAATTATTTTTAATACAACTTTGAACTAAACATAAAGTTACACATCACTAGAAGCCCACATAAAAAATTAAATACTGAGAAGAAATCCAACACCATCCTTAATACTAAATCTTTTGAACTCTAACATCTATACATACCAAACCCTCCTATCAATACTCATAAACTTCTTCCTCCAATTTCAATAGGTCAAAAACCTATCATTTAAATTCAATCTACAACATCACCCAAGGAAAATATGATATACATCCTCCCTTAAAGGACATATAAATTCTCATAATTCAACCTAATACTCAAGTAATCATTCTAATGAATGGTATTACTCACTAGTCAGTGACCACACCTGAATATATTAACAATGAAACTCTCTATCATAACTAAAAATTATAACCAACCATATATAAACTTCTAAAACTGAAAATGGGTAGTTATTATTCTAATGATAAACTAGACTCACTTCACCCCAAGTTAAAAAAACATAATAATACATGATCTCAATAAACTTCGGAGACAACCAAACTCTATAATTACCCTAAAAATATTATTTTAATCATTACAGATACCATTGATTATTAATTCCAAATTTTCTTCTTATTTATATTTTCATTCTCAATATACTTCTAATCACATTAATTTAAATTCCATATTTACATGTTAATAATTATTTCCATATTCCACATATATTCTAGAATAATTTTATTGATATCGGTGAAGTATCATGAATAAATAAATATCCCAAAATTGAACATATCAATATGAAATAATATGGGATCAAGTCATCATGATATATTTTCACTTAAAATTAAAATTCATGTTCTTATATTATTTAAAAATATTTAAAAATATTCTTAATTTAACAAAATAATAACGTTATAATAGTGAAATCATTTTATCAAGAAAATGATGACTTATAATAGGAAAGGTATAATTATTATAAAATAATGTAAAACTAAAGAGCATATAATATTCTCTTCTAACATACAAAAACCCACAACACAAAGCCAAAGGGAAATTAATAATGAAATAATAGAAGTCATATAGTAACCCCTTACCCTAGAAAAACTAATAATACTAAACCCAAGGGAAGAGTTCTAAAATACATAAAGTAAAAAAAATCACCTTCTCCCCAAAACAACATCTCCACTAATAATGATGGAAGGGTATAGATTTATTATGTTAGAGGTTTCTATATAGTTTAAAAAAGTTATATGTTATGAAAGTATTAATTGGAATGATAAAATATTTACAATTTATGGGATTAAATGGACGGGTTATAATGAATGTGGATGATGGTAAATAATTATAATAGGAAAATAAAAGGGCTTCCAATTATTGTATTATAATAGACTAACAATCAAATATATTAAGAATAAATAAGGGCAACTTATATGATTGCATACCATGTAAAGAAAAAATATTATTCTAGAAGATAGTGGAAAGTATTATAAATACCCTACCTCAATGAAGGAGAAAAATCCCAAATTGGGAGAGATAACTAAATACACTAAAAAATCGAAGAGAATGTTCCAGCAACCTATTTCATGTTTATAAAAAAACACTACACTAAAACCAAATATAATCACTACTATAACCTTATTTATATTATGAAAAATAATGAATTAATTAAAAGAGAATAAAATTTATTTCAAGTAAAAGAATAATTAATACCATGAATAAGGAAATTAGGAACTATAAATAGATGAATAAAATTATTCAAAAAGTAAAAATAAATTCAAAATAAGAAATAAATTTTACCCCTATTTATAAAGAAATACTACATGCCTCCACCAAAATGTATCTTATTATAACATGACCATTATGGTATTGATCAAAAGTAGATGCAAAACTCCAATTATAAAAATTGATAGATCCCTCCCCCCATTCTACTCCCTGGTTGTCTCAAAAATTTTAAAATGAGTTTAAACTTTTCCATTTCATGGAGGTACCCAATACAATTATGACTACCTCAACATTGTATCCATATAAAAATATACCATGTAATACTGAGGTCCTCATATTGAAGTAAAATATTGTCAATAGGATAAAACTTATGTATTAAGGTTTATGATTGAGTTACCTTTACACATCCCTTTATGCCCTAAGATGAATTTTACATATCAATGTTCTCACTTAATTGATAAATGAAGTGGTAGTTTAATAGTAAACTTTTCATGTGGGTCACTCTAATAAATAAATGTTACTTCATAGTAACATTTACTTATGGGTCACTTTGATACATAAGGTTAACTCCTTTAAAACCATTATGTATGGGTCACTATGATATATAATGTTTAATTAGTAGTAAATTTACATATGTGTCACTCTGGTTTGTAAGTGAAACTCTGTAATATGGGTCATATGAAAGGGTTACTCACATATGGGTTAATCTATAATATAGGATTATATATAAGGGTTACTCACATAAATTTCACATTAAATCAGGGGTCATACGTAAAGGTTACACTATGACAGGGGTAAAATTTGAGGGTTACCCACATAAAGGTTGCTGAATACTTTTTGAAAAAATAGTATGATAGGAAGAAACACCATAGATTAAAACTACCCTCTTCCATCTAACCCCTCGTCATGTAACACATATGGTCACATTGTGATGATTCCCTAACTACGGAAATATCATCCTTAAAAGCGCCTCCCTTCCTCCAACATTCTCCTAACACAAACAACTCCCAAAGGATTAAAATAACAATTCTAAAAATTATATTTAGTTATACTCATTTTATGGAATTATAGAACCATGTGAAATTATAGATTAAATCAATAATAAATAAAATTTAATATTTATCCATACCCAAAGATATCCTTTAGACTAGATAGTTTATTAATTCATGATTATTCAAAGTTCACACCACACATGAAGGAGGGGAATGGAAGAGTAATGAGGGGGTCATGAGACTGTGTGAGGTGAAAATGATTGGTGTGTTGTAATTTTTTTACCTTTAACAATTTAATTAAAGTGATTAATTTTTCATAAAGTACATGGTACTTTCAGGATCCTGGTCCCCTACAACTGGGTACCTATTTCTGAAGAGTTTTTTAGACCTAGGGTCACTGACCACTTGATTGACCTACATGGCCTTCACCCTCTCTTACTAAATCACATATATAATGTTTACTATAATTGGGTACTTGATACCATCTATCTTCAAGATAGATTATTGAACACTAAAAAAACTGTATTTACTGACCTCTAAACTTAATTAATACCTATAATAGCTGAAAAACAATAAAATGAACACATTTTAATAAAAAATTTAATAAATTTAAAAATTATAATATATTAGGTGTTATAGCCTCCCCAAAATATAGAAACACATTCAAGGTATGTGTCACTGGGTTTCATTGGTGAAAATATTTCACCACTATGATCACATATAGGCTTTTCACTCCTAATTATTCTCTTTAATACTCACTTTCTTTCACTAAAAAAATACCAGCAAAATTGCCTTTATAGGGACCCTGATTTTTCATACATTACTATTATAAAGTTTTATTGATGAACAACATATAATAATTACATAACTAGGATACAATGGTTTAGTGTCTTTGGAAAATTAGGAGCATACACAACTTTTACCAAATAAACCATAAACACTTCTTTAATACCTTCTCTAGATTCATGTTAGACCTTAAATTATCCTTAGTACAAGTAGTCACCTGAGGATATACATAAAAAGGGGTGAGCTAAAATCATAGTAAGAGGATATATGAGGACATTAAACAATATAATATGGGGTGAGTATAAACCTAAAAACATAAAAAAATCATGGGATTAAAAACATTTGAAGAAGCATTAAGATAAGGATCAGGATGTGGCAATACATCAAAATGAAACATCATGTCTTAGCGGTCAACTACCTCACATAGTTGTCAACAAATATATCAACATGTTCACGCATATTTCACTTTTATCATGAGATAAATCACATTACCCAATGCATTATAGCTCTATATAATTTCTATCACACCCTTCACACCATAAAATTTTCATTGCACTATATAATTTTGGGTGCACCCATCACATCACAACATTTATATTATCATGCATGGAACATAGAACATATATCAGTATTGAACATATAATAACCCATGTAAATGAATAGGTTTAATTAAATAATAATAAATTTATAAACATTGGGTTCCCAAATTAAAGAGGGAGTAACATACTTGATATACGAATCATCATCCTTGAGTGAATAAGAAACAATCACGAGAAGTAAAAGGTGTGTTTTTTAAGAAGAGTTCTTTTGGAAAAAAGACTTTTTGTCATAAACTTCAGTGGAAAAAATTTATATCATAGAAAAGGTAACATAATGAGGAATAAATGATATTTAATGAGTATTCTAACTTGAAATGGGATTAAAGTGGGAAACCCTCAATTAAATAGAGTTGGGTTCAAGAATTCCCCTAACCATGTGTCTGAATGCTTCCTTCACCTTAATATCTTGTATAATAAAATTATATTCACTAATTAACAAATAGAAAACATTTTATACATAAATTTTATTCATTATGGTTTTATTATGTTCATCAATTCTCTTTCATATGAGTTATACAGATTGATATCATCATTGAGGAGCATTTGTTTTCATGGTCTTCATGATTGCTTTTCTTGTATTTCAGAATAGAAGTCTATGAAAATGAGGATTAATATCCATAATTGTTATTATATGTTTTTAATGATATTATATAATTTCAAATGATCTAATAATGGATTTTTTTTATAAGGTCTGAGGATGATACATTATATAGACGTTAATGATGGATGTTTTAGGTTAATTTGTTCTGTTTTTTGATCACAACAGACTCATTTTGTTTTACCATTTAGTATTATGGGTAAATTAATTCCCGAACATAAAGAGGATTTTAACATAATATTTATAATATTTTTCAACCATTATAATGGTTTTATCATCATCATTTATTTTGTTAAATGAAAATGAAAGTTCATCGACTATGATGTCGGTAAATTGACACATCACGGGTGAGAGTTTCATTTTTAGAATAAGAAAGAGAAGGAGTGGTTTAATGATGGATAATAAATTAAAATTATATAATTATATTATATAAAATAATAATAGAGTTATAATTCAATTTTTATTAGATAAGGTGGTGATAATAGAAGAATATAAATGAAATTGAAAATAAATTTAAAGAAAAATGAATAGGATTTTTACCTCTTGGATTTATCCTGCTTGAGGACCTCCTTAGGGAATGTTTTTGGTATTTTGATGAGACCAAGAGCTCAGAGATGTATTATAATGTCTAAGGGAGAGTTTTGGGAAGAATTTATATAATTATAAAAACTTTTCAGATGTTATGAGAAGACTGTGTGATGAATGGTATTAATAGTGGAGGGGGGTCTCATTATTTAAATCATTAGTTTGTTATTTTTCTCAAGAAAAGTAATAGTGATGATAAATGAGACTAAATACATTCCTTAGATCATGTGATTTTTAAAAAATGGTTCTTACATCATAGATGACCCAATTAATAATGCATTTAATATATAATGAATATATACAGTAAATTATAGTATTGTACAATTCACAAAAAAAATCAATTATTTCAGAAAAATCCCAAAAATTAACCCTAACCATTTTTAATTTGAAGAATTTTAAAATGGACTCCATTTTACAAAAAATAATTTTCTAAATATGAGTAATTTAATTTTAAGTTAAAATCATCATTTACATTGAAAATATAGGTTTTAAAATTATAACTGATTTTGTAACATTTTAAAAAATTACGTAAGGTCTCATAAAATTTTCTTAAAATTGTAAGACATCAAAATATTAATTTTTGAATAAATTTGTTTAAAATATGTTTTCTTCTAAATTATTAAATTAATCATAACAATTTAATTTAATATTTATGACTTATATAAAATTTCACCACTTAATTAATCATTTTTCAAATATTTACTTACTTATACTATGATATAATTATATCATATTTTCCCTTATAAGATGCCTAAATTTTATATATACTTTCATGGGTGATGATACTATTAATTTACCCAGTTTACTATTCATATGGGTCATATTACTCTTCCTAAGTTCAAGTTGTTATTTTATTGATATATGTTCATTAACTTATTGATATACTTCTTATTTCATTAATTATTCATTTATAAATCTTTTATTATGGTGTCTAAGTAGTTTTATGTGATTTATACTATATTAAATCATTGGTAAATGTTTGGGTCGTTACATTCATCCCCCCTTTTGAATTTTCGACACCAAGATTTTGTTTTACATAAATTAGTGAGGTTAATTATCCATCATCACCTCTAGTGGTTCCCAAGTTTCTTCTTCATACTTATGGTTCTTCCTCACCCCATTGATAAGGTGGGTTGTGTTGTTGTGTAGAAAATTTTCTCTCTGGTTTAGAATCTTTCCCAGTTTCCCCTCATAAGGGAGATGATCTTCAGGTTGTACCACCTCTAAGTTCAGTACATGTGATGGATTTGGTATGTACTTCCTCTAGAGTAATACATGGAATAGATCATGAAATTGGGTCATACTTTGTGGAAGTGCAAGCCTATTGCCCATGGATTTCATGTGCTTAAGGATCTCAAAGGGCTAGTGTACCTTGGGATTAGCTACCCTTTCTTCCCAAAATGAATGAATCTCTTCTATAGTGATATTTGAAGTAAGACTTTTTCTCCAACGGCAAAATCCAAGTCCCTTAAACGGTTGTTAGAATAGCGCTTTTGTTGAATCTGAGTAGATTTGATATGTTTTCAGATTAATTAAAACTTCTCTATCATATTTTTCACAAGATTAGGTCCATGTAGATTTCATTCACCAATTTCATCCCAACATGTCAGAGTTCTACATCGCTTTACAAATAGAGCTTTATATGGATCCATCAAAATACTTGAATGGAAGCTATCATTGTATGAGAACTCAACCATTGGGATATTCTAATATCATCCACCTTTGAAGTCCAAAGAGAAACCTCTTAGAATATCATTGAGAATCTGAATAGTCCTTTCATATAGGCCATCAATTTGGGGGTGATAGGTTGGGATAAAATTTAATTCAATACTAAAATAATGTTGAAGATTCCTATAGAATTTAGATGTTAACATGGGACCATGAGTAAAGACTATATAGATTCGAACCCCATGCAGTCGCACCACTTCTTTCACATATTTCATAACAAGTTGTTCAAGAGAGAGATCATCCAAAATAGTGATAAAGTGGATATCATTTGTGAGTCGATCCACCACCACCCATATAGAATTATTTCCTTTGGATGTTTTCAAGAGACCTGTAACAAAGTCCATAGTGACATTATCCCATTTCCACATGTGTATAAGAAATGGTTGTATAATCCCTTTGGAATTATGTCACTCAGATTTAACATACTGACATATCAAACACCTTGAAATATATTCAGAAATCTCCTTCTTCATATTGTCCCATAAAATGTGTTCTCAAAGATAACGATACATCTTGTTACTCCCGGGATGGATAGAGAAATTGATCTATTTGAATTATCCAATAGATCCTTATTTATCCCAGTTGATGAAGGTATATAAAGCCTAATTCTAAACTAAATTAAACCATCACCATTGATATAAAACTCTTGAAGCTTCCCTTCATTTACTACATTCACCTCCTCTAGGTCATCCCTTTGGGATTCCGTAATCTTCTCTTGGATAGAAGGTTGGGAACTCATATGGGAATAATAAGATGTATTCCCTACCGTTATGATTTCCAAATCCATTTTTCCATATCCATGACGATAGAGTATTTTTCAATCCACATTATAGATATAGTCTTAGGTTAATTTCTACGTAGAGGACTAGCTACCTTGTTTGCATTTCCAGGATGATAGTGAATAGAGAAATTGTAATATTTGATTAGATCTAACCATCTCCATTGACACATAATGATATCCTTTTTGGTGAATACATAATTTATACTCTTTTTATTGGTATATATGTCACAAATCTCACCATAAAGGTAGTGTCTCCAGATTTCAAGAAAAAAATCAAACCTGCTAACTTCATATCATTTGTCAGGTATTTCAGCACATGGATCGTCAAATTCCATGAGGTTTAAGATATTAAATGTTCATTTTTCATGATAAAAGATCCCAAAAATTTACATTAATAATCACTATATATCACAAAAAATTATCCAATTTTTTCTAATGTGAGTATAAGTATATTGATCAGCATTCTCTTTAGCTCCTGGAATCATTCCTCACACTCTTCCATCCAAACATACTTTACCCATTTCTTTGTTAACTTATTTATAGGGCTTGATAATCCTGATAAATTTCTCAAAAAACATTTATAATACCATTCTAAACTAAGGAAACTACAGATTTCTATGACACTAGAGGTTCTTTTCCATTCCTCTACAACCTTTATTTTTGAAGGTTCCATATAAATTTCCTCACTTATGATCACATGCCCCAAGAATGTTACTTCCTTCATCATATATTAACACCTACTGAACTCGACACACAAATTTTCATTCCATAATGTTTCCAACTCAATACTTATATATTTTTTCATGTTTCTCCTTTCACTTGAACTAGATGAGAATATAATTGATAAGTACTACCACAAATTTTTCAAGGTAATGTCTAAATACTATATTCATCAAATCCATGAAGTTTGTAGGGTAATTATTAAGTCCAAAGGGAATATTCAGAAAATATTAATACACATACATTGTATGAAACGTTGTCTTATAAATATATTCCTTTTTATCCTTTAGTTGATGATATCTAGAATGAATACCTACCTTTTATAAGTACAGATATCCTCACAACTAAT
Source organism: Viscum album (assembly GCA_963277665.1). Classification (NCBI taxonomy): domain Eukaryota; kingdom Viridiplantae; phylum Streptophyta; class Magnoliopsida; order Santalales; family Viscaceae; genus Viscum; species Viscum album. The sequence continues at coordinate 455,776,323 of OY728141.1, read as the reverse complement.
CAAAGAAGTCATAAATCCCTGGAAGGAGATACATGTTCTTTATGGTGATCTTTTTGAGTTCTAAATAATTGATATAGAGAAGCATTGACCATTCCTTTTCTTGAAAAATAGAACTAGAACATCTTAAGGTGATACACTAGGGCGTATGAACCATTTCTCAAAATAAACATGTAGCTACTTCTTTAAATCCTCCATTTCGATAGGAGTCACCCTATAGGGACACATTGAGATTGGAGTAGTTCTGAGTATGAGTTTTACTAATAACAATACCTCATAGTCTGGGGGGATTCTGGGAAACTCTTTAGGAAATAAATCATTTTATTCCCTCAAAATGGGAATTTCACCTAGGTTGATGCCATCCTTTGACTCAACCATTTGAGTTAGGTATGCTTATTCAAAGGGAATCGACACCCACACTGTTGAAGGATTTTCAAAAAAAGATTCATAATCTTTCATGCATTTTTAGAGGATCATGTGATGGTTCGGAATATGAAAAGATATTTATTTTTCATTGATGTTTAAATGATATCTATATAATGAGATACAATACATTCCCATTATATATTTTAATTCCACCAAGGGAAATATCATGCGATTTTCTAGAAGAATCCTTCCACATATTCTAGTAGGATAAGAGTCCAACACATGGGTTGCAATGATTTCACCACAGGGGTTTTTAAGGATAACTCTTCTTCAAGGTTTTGAGGATTTGATTAAATAGTTATATAAAACATTCAAGATAGAAATGAATGTTTGGAACTAGAATCAAATAATTATTTTCTATTCTTGAGTGAATAGGAATTATACCTTGTACAACTTTGTTTTCCTAATTCAGTTGAAAAATAGTGATAGAATAATCCTTTCCTTTATCCTTTTTATTTTTTGGATGGTGAGGTTGATTACCATCTAGAACTTGAGTTTTAGTTTCTAGTTTTCATAGTTACCTTTCTCTCTATAGTTATAGCATTGGACCATGGGTGGTGCTCTCGTTTCCTCCACTACATTATCCTACTTCCTCTTGTATTTTCGACATTAATTAGCTTAGTGGCCTTCCCTATCACACATGAATCATTTCCTCGTCCATTTTAGATTGTTCCCATGATGCTTATTTCCAAATTTTTGACATGTGGGTGGTTGAGATTTATTTATTCCTTTCTCATTAGATCCTTTGACTTGAAACTCCATATTTTGAATCATATCACAATATCCATGGTACCGTTTTCTAAACTCCATCTCTAATTTTAGATCACATCAAAAAACTTCGTAAAACTACTAAAGTCTCAAATTTATAGATCCTTTTGTAGGTGTGGTTTTAAACAACTAAAGAATCTATAAATTTTTCTATCTTTGTCGATAAAAAACCCTACGTGTACCTTGAAAGGCTTGTGAATTTTTTTTCCTAGGTTATAACAGATTCTCTTTACTTTTGATTTGGATCTATGAATTATCTCTCTATCTATGAATAAATATTTTAAGGGAAATACTTTTTATGAGATATTATCTTCAATTCTTCCTACTCCATCTCTTTAATTTCGTCCCTCGGATTGGTGTTCTTAATCGAAGCCTATCATTGATCGAACTCTCCATCTAAATGTTAAATGCCTAGAGTCGCCTTCTCTGTCTCTGAATAGTGAAGCATGGAAAATATCATCTCTATTGATTTGAACAAATATTTTAAATCTTGTGGATCGTAAGATCCCATAAAAATTGGTGGTCATTTCCCCATGAAACACTTTATGTCTAGTTGCTCCCTCTTAAGTGAGGTTGGATGTTCCACATTAATCAGGTTGTTGTTCATAACCTGAGATAACTAGGTAAAAATCAACATGAAATCTCCACCACCGAAATCTTTAGGTATTTCATTTGGTCAATCTCTTCATTGTCCCTCGTATGGGTTCTTATCCTAGTTTCAGTTGGTTCCCACAATTTTTAAAAAAAGAAAAGCTTAGAAAAAAACACAATTCAATAAGTCATGAATATATAATTTATTTATTTGTGAAAAAAAATAAAGTCATATAATGTGGTATTAATATGATTATAATTTTATAAAACAAAGCTTCTTGGGTAGTCACTTATACATAGTCATATAGTAAGGGTGTTTACTGAGGTTCTATGATCTTAATTCCCATATTATGTAAACAATTCTTGGATACAAACTATAGCGACCCTAATTTTTCTTATATTACTATTACATAATTTTAATAATAAACAACATATAATAATTAAAATACTAGGATCCAAAGGTTTAGTGTCTTGGGTAAATTAGGACCATGTACAACTTCTACAAAATAAAACATAAACATTTATTTAATTCCTCATTCTCTAGCTTTTTTTCCCTTTTAATTCTCCTTAGTGTAAGTAGTCACCTGAGGACAATCATCAAAAAGGGGTGAGAAAAAATCCAATTAAGAGGATAGATAATAAAATGAAATAATATAGCATGGGGTGAGTATAAAAATATCATAAAAAAATTATTGGATCATAAACATGAGAGGAATAATTATGATAAGTTATGGAATGTGGCAATGCATAAACATGAAACATCATGTCTAAGTGGTGAACTACCACACATAGTTGGGAACAAATCTAGGCACATGTCCATGAATATTTCAATTTTATTAGAAGAAACATCACATTATAGAATGAATTATACTGCTATATAATTACAGGTTTACCCATCACATCATAACATTTACATTGTGCTATATAATTTTGGGTTCACCCATCATGTCACAACATTAAAATTATCATGCATGCAACATCAAACATATTTCAATACTACCCATATAAAAACCAATGGAAATAAGTGGGTTTTATTTCATAAGTATACATTCATAAACTTTGTGTTCCCAAATTAAATAGGGAGTAACATACTTTATATAAGAATAATCAACCTTGAGAGAAGATGAAACCATCTCGAGAAGTAAAAAAGGTCTATTTTTTTTGAAAGAAGTGTTCTTTTGGAAAAAATATTTTTTGTAATAAAATAAATTATAAACAATTTATATCCTAGAAAAGGTAAAATATCGATGAATAAATAATATTTTTGGAATATTCATACTAAAAATGTGGGGAAATAGGAAAACCCCCATTGAGATAGAGTTGGGTTCGAGAATTCTCCTAACCTTGTGTCTAAAAGCTTCCTTCATGTTAATTTTCAGTATAATAAAATTAGATCAATTAATAAACAAATATAGAACCATATATACATGAATTTTATTCATTATTGTTTTATTATGTTCATTTACTGCATTTTATAATATTTATGTAGTTTAATTTCATCATTTGGGAGAATTTGTTTTCATGGTTTTCTTGATTGGTTTTCTCGTATTCATGAAAGAATGTTTTTGTAAAAAGAGAATAAATATCCCAAATTTTTTTTAAATGTTTTCAATGATATTACATAAAATTAAATGATCTTATAAAAGAAACTATTTTAATGGTATGAGGATACATCATTTGATATATGTTAATGATAATCATTTTAGGTGAATTTTGGCGGGTTTTCGATCACAACAAACTTGTTTTGTTTTATCATTTACTATTATGTGTAAATTAGTTCTAGAATATAAAGGTGGTTTTAAAAAAAATTATAATATGTTTAAACCATTATAATGGTTTTATCATCATCGTTGAAGGTGTTAAAATATAAATGAAAGTGCATCACCCACATTGTTGGTAAAGTGAAACATCATGAGCGACAATTTCATTTTTAGAATAATTGAGAGACGGAAGGGTGATTTTAATGATTGATCATATATTAACATGATATAATTGCATTATATCAAACATACTAGAGTTATAATTCCATTTTTATAATATATTTTTAGGAGAATAGAAGAATAGAAATGAAATTGTAAAGATATTTAAAGAAAAAGGAATAGGATTTTTACCTCTTGGGTTTATCCTCCTTGAGGACATACTTAGGGAAAGGTTTTGGTCGTTTGATGATACCAAGAGCCCTTGGATGTGGGATAGGGGAATTGGGAGAGGTTTGGGAAGGATTTTTACAGCAATAAAAAGTTGAGAGGTTTGAGGATAAGAGGGTGTTTGGGATGGTATTTATAGTGGAGGAGGGGTTGTTTTCTCGTTATTTAATACATTAGTTTATTATTTTTCTCGGAGAAAGTAATAGTGTTGATTCTTCAAAATAAATGTAGTAATTAGATCATGTGAGTTTCAAACAATGGTTCTTACATCAGCAATGACTCAATAAATAGTGTATTTAACTTATAATGTATATAAACCATAAATTATCGTATTTTTCTATTCCCAAAAAAATATGAGTATTTCGGAAAAACCCCAAAAATTAAACACAACCATTGTTCAATGTGTAGAATTAAATAATTTACTTCATTTTTAAAAAATATTTTTCAAAATATTTTTCATTTAATTTTTAATTAAAATCATCATTTAATTCGAAAATATAGATTTTAAATTTATAATTGATTTTGTAGCACTTTGAAAAATGGATTAAGGTCTCATAAAATTATATTTAAATCATAATAAATCAAACTATTAATTTATGAATATATTTTAGGATAATAAATATTCTTTTAAATTATTAATTAATCATAAATGTTTCATTTAAAATTTATGACTTACAAAAATTCCAACATTTAATTAATAATTTTTAAAATATCTACTTTCTTACACTATGATATAATTATATCATATTTTCACTTATAATATGCCTAAATTTAATATATAATTTAATTGGTGAGTCTACTATTCATTTGGCCGTTTTACTATTCATAAGGGTCATATTACTATTCATAAGGTCAAGTTAATATTTCATCAGTATATGTTCCTTAAATTATTAAAATACTTCTTATTTAATAAATTCTTCCTTTATAATGATTTTATTATGCTATTGAAGTGATTTTATGTGATTTATACAGTATAGAGTTACTATAATATGGGATAAATTCCATTAAGAAAAGTTTGGTTCATTATATTCTTTCCCTAAAGGATATTCTAACTCTTATATATTATATAAACTAATCATTCACCAAATGGTACATATGACTCCAACTCAACAACATCAATTATAATCACATGATAAGGCCCCAAATTATTTCTCTAATTATGAGTGACATGGAACAAATCATCCATAAAACTATATCTTTAAAGAGAATCCAATTAGTATTGCACTATATAAATCTTCTCAAAAAACTAACATTTATCCACAAACCTAGGTTCCAACTTCCTCTACATCTAAATATGCATGCTCCCTCAATGTGGTGAAACCCTTGAAAATACATAGTCTCCCACCTCAGACTCTAGAGGATAGAATTTATAACCATAATATTATTACTTCTTACTCTGATTTATCATTAACCACTTCAAAATAAAATTAATATACATTGAATATTTTTAAATGAGACTCGTCCCAATAATATAAGGCACTTCTACCTCATGTTATGATAATGGTTCTTAGCATGTCTTTCCTTAAAATACTGTTAAAGGTGAAACCTAAATAAATTATAGATAACTATTAATATTAGCTAACTCTACCAACATGATAAAAATGTTTATGAAACAAAGTATGGGACACACACTCCTAGTATGTATACCAATATCTAGATAGTATGGTTAAATTACCCATCTATCTAAGGATAATATGTAATTCCCATATTAACCAATTTATCCAAATCCTTCTGCAATACCTTCAAAAATAATGACATAAATCAGTCATACCGATCAAATATGACACTCTAAGGAACACCATAAATATGAACTCTCTCTTTAATATTAAACCTTTCCATCTCAATGTTAGAATGGGTCTTTTTAATAAAAAAATTGATCCACTTCAGTCAATCAATTAATTATAACCCATACTTCGTGATGATGTAAAATCTCTTGAACATACAACCGATCCAGTTCAATAAAAATTATGTCTCCTTGATTAGCAAAAAGTGAAGACCTTTGGAAAATAGATTTATTATACCCCATACCAAATTTCTACCTTGAGGTGGCCATGGTTGTCTTCCCTCAAAATCGATAATTGCATCATAACACTTCCAATTGAGAATGGATGGTGACTAAGAAGACCAATGGGATATTGGGGCTTGAACTTCACCCACTAATAAGTTAAACAATATAAAACAAACCTTATAATGTCCTTCTTCATCCCTAAACACCAACAGATTTCATGGATGTCTTTATCCATATTGGAAATCCCTAGATGAATAGACCATCTCATGTTATGTGAATACATCATCAGTTATATACACATAATTATATTTACCATGACATGACCTCATAAAAATAAATTATCATAATCATCTTGTATTAAATTTGGTGGTTGATCCCTACTATATATATTATCCCACATCACCAGAAAATTAGAATATTTAAAAAGAATCTATTTTACCCTATCAAAGAGTGAGTAGGTAATTATCCTATAAATAATAATATCTCTTTCACGATACACTGAGATTTCAACATGCATCTCCATGAAGAGGCTCACTAATTTTCACTTACTACTGGCCTAGTGTAATACCCATTCTTGATTCTTCATTCTCGTATCATTATCCATGGAATTCTATTTCCTAGGGATATATATCGTTTAAAATTTTTAGAACATGATACTTTCAACCCACCTTTTGTACCAATGTTTTTTTTCATGTACTAGGAATATATAATTTATGATATTATGTTATTTATACACCAATAACCTCTCAACCAATAGCTAGGGATGCTAAAATATCAAAATGTGAACCACTGATTCTAATTATAGATCATAAATTAAATTTTTCCATTCATGTGGAATTATTTTCCCATACCCAAAATAAAATAGAAAACCCATATTGTATTAAATCTACTCTAAGAACAGTGAATACTGTATGCCAATAAAAAATATATTTCTCATCTAGCTCATGTAAAGTTAATATTGAAATGGTATTCTATATTCTTTTTATTAACTGGAATTCTCTCTCACAATAGTCAAACCAATAAAACTTCACCCCCTTCTTAGTTAGATACATCATCAATGCTTCCAACCTATACAAGTCCTTAATAAACCTCCAATAGTATGATGTCAATACTAGGAAGCTATTGATCATGAAAAAATTATTTGGTCACTCATAAGAAAAAACATATGTGACCTTCTCTGGGTATACCATACACATTCCTCTAATATCAAATGTCTTAAGAAGCACACAAAATTGATACAAAATTGAAACATAAAATATTTTAATATCACTAAATATCTCTCAACATTCTTAATATTGTCTTCAAATGTTAAGCATTATCCACCCTCTAATATAAGTATACTAAAATATTATCAATTATGAAAAATATGAACACATCAAAATATTTGTAGAAAACAAAATTCATGAAGGTTATAAACACTATCAACATTATATTCAAATTGAATAATGTTATGAGAAAATCAAATTCCCTATAGCTACACCTATAATTTTTTTAAACAACATTCATTAACCTCCCCGATAACTAGTGATTATCTAGATCTTAGATAAATATTAGAGACTGAATTTATGATAACCCATAACATAACCAAATAACATTAAATAATTTCTAAAATAGATTTAAATTTATTATATTTCTAAGATTATTTCAATTAATTATTTAAGTAAAATTGGAAAAAAATATGTCATAACAAAGTCGATATTTCCACACAATGTAATTTTTTTAAACAAAAGAGGTTCTTATATTTACACTCTGATTTAATTAATTACACATTTTAATTATTCATATATGATACCATTAAACATGATATAATCCCTAAAAATATTTAACTCTAATGAAAAATACAGTAAAATATGGGATTAAAAAACTAGAGCTTGATAAGGGATATTAAAAAGAAAGGGAACTTGTTAGACCATTGGAAAAACAAGAATTTCCATAATTAAGATTCCATTTAAAAAAACATAAATATTTATATAAAATAATCACTTACATGATCATGCTATAAATTTCAATGGACTATGTTTTTATAAAACATTTACTAGAAATAATTAATGAAAAAATTATAACCATCATATTTTCTTTGGAAAATGTTATAACTCATGAAAACATATTCCTTGAAAAAAACTTGTTACCTATATAGGGTCAAAAAATTTAATAAAATTTTTTTACATACCTCATGAAATCAAAAATATTTTTATTAAAAACTCATTGAAATATTTTTAAAAACATGTTATGAATCTTGGTAGATTATACATATAATCGATCATATAGTAACCCTTACAAAGGAATAAGCTTCATGGTAAATTTTATATGTCTTTACTTGAGAACATATCATTAACCAATGCATTAGATAGATTTATCAGACCCACCTATCATCAAATAAAATTTACAAGTAACAAAACATGAATAAAATATAAAAAAGGACTAATTTACAAAAAAACAAATATGATTTTTCATTTGAACCCATCAAAATAATTACTTTTAGATATTTCATAAAATTAGAAGAATTATCATTTTCTTTTGAAAAAATTTTATAAATAAAATAAAAAATTAAAAAGTGAAAAGGACATACTTCAAAAAAAAACTTTTATAGTAATGTTGATAATTAATAATAACTATAATGGTGGGAAAATTTAGCCTTTAAAGAAATGTAAAAACATTAATTTTTTACATTTGTAATGAAAATAAAAATAATAAGTTGTAAGGTTAACATTAGAAAGAATCATTTTTTAAAAGTTTTAATGAAAGTAGAAATATTTGGAAAGTAACCTTTAACATTTTTATATGAATAAATAGTACACTTTATGAAATGATTTAATAGAAATGGATATATAAGAGAAATAGTTTGAAATATTTAAAATAATGTTTGAATGAAAAATATCATACCTCGAGTCCCAACAAGCTTCATTAGACATGAAATTTCATTGATAATAAAATTATATTAATTAAATGGTTTATTAAGAATATTTTAAAGTTAATTAAATTATCATTGTTCCTTTTATTTCATTTATTTTCATGTGTTATTTAGTTTCTAAATCAGTTTAGTTTACATTGGACGTTTTGTGGTCATTCTGTCCAAAACAGTTTCGGTGTGTTGACTATGGTCAAATGTATCAAGATTCCACCACCTATTTAATATTAAAAAAGTTTCAATTATTATTTTTATACCATCATTAAACTTTTAACACCATCCATTTATGGGGTTAATGAAAAATTACATACATCATTCATGGTGATGTTCATCCACATGTACACGTGAGAGACGTTTTCATTTTTCTTATATATTAAAAAGAAATAATTAATATGAATGTTTAAATTTAAAAATTATTATTATTATTAAAAGTATCATTTTTTTTCTTAAATCTGTTCATATGACCAGCCATGTAAGGTGGAAATGAAAAATGAACAACATCACATTATGGAGGTGGTAGTCCATATATACACACGAGCGACAATATAATTTTCAGAAGAATGGGAGGGTAAAAAGGTAGATAATATATTATCATTAAATAATAATAATTATGATATAAATATCTTATATTTCCATTAAATACATATTTATAATCATTCGTATGAGGTGGCGATGAAAAATATAAAACATCACATCTTAGAGGTTGTATTCCGCATGCATTCATAGGTGAAGCTATCTTTTATGATATGATTGAAATAAGGTATAAAATATTTATTACACCATCATAGTAACATTTCATAATAGTAAATATACTGATTTTATTATGTTATGATGGTTATAATATATTTTATTGAGGTATAATGAGAAATAAACGTGAAATAATTTGGTTAAGACTTATTCTTCCCCCAAAGATTACTTACATTGGATTACACCTTAATCCTTCAAGGATTAGCCTTTTAGTGGGAAAATGACCTCTACAATGTGAGAGGAGTGTTGGGGAGGTATTTTTTATATTTTGGATAATATGGAATGCTCTTAAAATTCCAAAAAGTGAGAAAATGATGTTCCCTTTTATAAGTGAGTGGAGTGACACTCTTATAAATATTCAATTTTTTAAAATAATATAAATTCATTTTAATAAAAATGTTACTCCATGGAAAACCAATTGAAAATATTAGATAACTTAAGCTCTAAATATACTAAACAAATAAAATATAGCCAATTTTAGAAGATATTTAAAACCTTTTCTCTTATGTGGAGACTCGAGTTTTTTTAGACATTGAAATTTGAATATAAATTTAAATTTTTTTCTTTTGGGTGGTCATAAGGGGAAAAATGGTTATTTTTTCAAGCATATGATCTTAGATATTTTTTTAACCCTCTTTTTTTCCAAAAAGGGATTTTAATCTTGGATATATGTTTGGTGCAATTCTAAGTTGTTCTATTTTTTAGAGAAATAGTTAATATTTAATTAATTGAATATTAAATAATTCACCTAGGTTTAGGTGGTGATATCTTTTTAATAGAGTATCAGATTGAGATTTTGAATCATTGGTTGAGTCTGGAAGGTGTTTGTTTTCTTAAATGATGTATAAATTCACTTTGGGTTTTTTAAGATAGGAAAAGTGTTAAATGGTATGTAATTAATTAAATAATTAGTTAATTAATGAATTGATATAATTAAAACACCCCTCCTATCAGGGATTCAAAATCATTGTATGATAAGGGAGATAGGGTTATCCCTTGTTTGATGATTGTACTAAGAGGATAAGGCAGAGTAGATGTCTTCAGACTCTATCAATTCTAGATATATGGAACATAACGGGGTGTACTGGCTTCTAGGAGTGTATGTGGACCCAAAGCATCGGCGTTTACACCATTAGGATGGTCTACTTTTTATTTTTACTCCAGGGTCCACATGTATGTGATTTTTATATTTTATGACCACATAAATACTTTTTTTCCTGTGGTGGTTGATATGTGCGTAATCTTGTAAAATGAGGGTTGTAGGATGTTCGTAGGGGATTCCCAATTAAAAATCCCGATCACATAGTGTGATGTTCAGGAACACACATCATGTGTTCTTCCCATTTAGGTAAGAATAATTTTTGGTACTACATTCCATGTAATTGGGGTAAACATTGTGTAGACATGCAAAGACATGTATCTGAGTACTTGGAGAGGTTGAATTCTGGGACTAGATGTAATTTAGTCTCGGTACATAGCATGTAGTGGGACATGGATGGGTAGTCGAGTACATGGGAAGTCACCCCATATAAGGGGAACGTGGTCATGTGTAAGTACACGTCTAGACCCCATTTATGTCGTGGTAATTTAGTTGTACTCAAACAGACCCCAGGTGACCCAGGATGTGTGGGAGTACATGGTGTGGCCAATGATTTTGGATTACACATTTTTTACTCAGAGTACACGTCGTTTATTGTCCCTTTGATGCCCTTCATAATGTTTTGAGTGGGTTTTCACCCTGGAGTTAGTATTGGACACAATAGGATTTCCTTTTGACTATTTTTACATATATATCACAATGGTCGAACCCATGGGGTGTTTTAATGGAATATAAGATGTGGTTTTGGTGTGAGAAAGTTAAGATAAGATAGTTTCCTCTAGAAAGCGAGTTCAACTATTTTTTCAGGGTGAGAAATGAGATTATAACAAGGTTATGGTTGTGATAATGAATGGAGGATATAACATGAGCTCTTGGGAGACTTTGATTGGTGTTATAATGATATTTTACTAAAGTATCAAGACTGAGTTGAGACTCAAAATGATATATAGGGTGGATATATAGAACAACCTAGAGTTTATTGGAAAGGGGTTTGAATTAACGACCTATACCTTATGAGGCTTAAATGAATTTGTACCTATATGTTTGTGAGATACTGGAGACTGGGTTGTGTGATGTGTTACCCTGAGATATCAGTGTTGGCCTATGATTTCTTTTATTATCATGTAATGGGGGAGGGATACATTCTCTTGAGTTCTAGTTGTAATGATCCAAATAGGGATGACTTTGTTTTTGACCCAGAGGGAAAATTGGGCACCTAATTAACAGTAAAAACATGAGGAGGTATTTCTGGTTAGTTTGTAATGGTTACAGTTATTTCCTTGAGACTGGGGTTGATGTATGAGCCAATGGGGATGAGATATTTTTGAAGAGAATGGGAATTAGGCCATAAATTGTCATGTTTCACTTCTCAGGGGGTTTTGATACTTCATTTATGCTAAAGGGATTTTATAGCATGGTAGAGAGATCTACACATGATTCTCCACATGTATGGTTCTATGGATTTGTGATTTATAACATTGGATATGATTCTTTTTATTAGTATTGATGGTTTATTCATGCTTCGAGTGTTTGGATGAGGTTATAGAAATGGTTGAGTTTTGATATATTTAAGGATAGTGGATGTGGAATTCCATGGCTATGATTAAGATTGGTGGACTTGGGGTTTCATAGATATAGATGAGGATTATATATAGAGAGGTTTATATAAATGTTTCTGGTTGTTGGACATAAAGATACTCATCCACGGTTTAGGATGTTGGACATGTAATTCCTTATCCATAATTTTGGGTGGGATGGACTAATTCTCTAGGAACCTTAATGAATTAATGTTTTTTGAGAAAGGACTAATGTTAATGAATTCAATTGTATGGGAATGACATTCCATATCGGTGATTGATGATGTTGTACATGGAATTCCCCATTAATTGTATATATTCTAGACTGATCCTTGAGGAACCACTAGTATTATATATGGTTTAGAATGTTGGATATGGAATTCCTCATCTACAATTTTGGGTAGGCCAGTCTGATGCTCAAAACACCCTAGTGCACCATAATTTTCAGAGGGTTGAATGATTCTATTGAATCAAAGGGTATATAAATAATGATCCATATCAGTGATTTAGTATGTTCTTCATGGAATTATTCTTTGTGGATTAGGTGTAGGTATTATTCTCTAGAAACAATTATATTAATATATGTTTTACATACTGGACTGATTATTAGGTCACTATAGTTTTTTTATATGGGTTAGATTTTGGGATGATTCTCTATATTTTGGTGGTACTCTATCATGATATAAGTACTTGAGATTGATGTATCTAGGTAATTAGTAAAATAAAATGTGAAATTTATGGAATTTGGTTGGGGCTTCCATGGACTGGATCCTGTATGTTTTTTGGGATACATGATCATCAAGACAAGATCTGGGACACCCCCAACATTGGAAGAAGAACATATGGTTGATTGAGATCCTAAACCAAATGATTTATAGTGGATTTTATTTTTTTAATTTTGTTATATTAAGGATAGGCTAGGCATATTATATTATCATGATCTTATGGTAGCATTTTATTGGTGCACCATTAGTGGTGTCCTATTGAGATTCATTTATCACCCCTAATATGTGCACCTCAATGTGAATTCATTCCTTTTGACTTCATTCACATTGATCGTGGTTGTATGATCGATAAGTAAAAGCCATAGGATCGCATGTTCGAGTGGGTAACTCGTGTAGAGTCTGATTATTTTGTTGGAGTATCTTGACAGGGTACTGGAGATAAGGAATGTGACATGACTCAAAGATGGCAGTAGATCCTGATGTATTTATTTTTTAACTATTTTTTTGTATATGTGATTGGACTAGTGGGAAATTAATGTTATTTGTATGTAAATGTTGTTCATCCCTTTAATACATTTAATTTCATAATATTATTCTTTTATTTGAGATTATTTATTCTTTTTATGTACTGTAATTTTTATTATGAGTGGTTATTTACTTATAGTGTTGTACTCTAATGTTAGATTATAGTGACCTCACAATTCCCATATATACCTCCACTTATATTTGGTGTCCACTGTCATATAAGGATGTGTTCCTCGGGTCTTCTGGAAAACTAGATCAAGGAACCAATTTTGTGAAATCTAGGTTGGGATGTTACAAAGCGGTATCCCTAAATTTACTTTATTTTTTAATTAGTATTTCTAGTTTGGTGGACTAGAAATATAGGGTTGTGTAAATGTTGGTGACATGTATCAGCTTGGAGCATCATAAAATACTATTTTGGAAGGATTCCTAGGTCACCAGGGGTATTATTCCTATTATGGTTTGTGATGTTATGCTTTTATATTATTTTCTATTTGAGCGGTACACATGTTATTTGGATTTTATGACTTATGATGGATATATAAATCTTGTCTTATATGAAATCATTCTGTGATTTGGTTTCTTTTCTTGGACTATAGAGTAAAGATGCATCTCATCCATGATTATGGTCGCATATGATCATCATGTTATCGACCTTCTAGTATCTGATTTTATAGATTTATTTTTGGTGGTTATTTTTATGGATCTATGGTGGGGAGCTCATTGTTGAAGATGAAGATGCAGACTTGGTGTACAAGAGGTGTAGTGACCCTGGTGGATGAGAAAGTTATAAGTGTTTGACCATTGGACCCCTTGTTGGTATTTCTTTTTGGGTTTGGTTTCATGTTTAGGTCCTCTTGGGAATTTTCAGATGTTCTGATGCTCAGAGAGGATGGACACTATGTTTCGGGGTTTATGGTTTAATGTGTGATGTATTTCAAACATGAGACCATAGATATGGGTGTTTTGATATGTTATTTCTACGTGATGATGATAAGGGATAATTTTTTATGCACTGTTAGTTGTTACCTTCAATTAAATTGGGTAAACCTAGGTGGTTGGACCTAGTACATGATGTGATACTTGGATGGTTGTTCTATGTTGTTGAGCATAGTGAACTTACTGATACAAATCTAGTTTTGGAAGTTGGTGCCATTTGGTTTCAAGGGTGACCCATGAGAAGGGTCAGCTGACTTGGGTACACCTTTGGGTGTGTGAGAAAGATATGGATTCTTTGTACTTTTAATGGCAGTTCATGAAGCGTTAATCCATGTTTGAGATTTAGGTATGTTGGATTCCTTTGTTTTGGATAGCATAAAGGGTGTTCTTAATTGGGTGGGAATAAAATGGTATGCATAAATGACTAGTTAATGGGGCTTGTGAGCTGAGTTTTGTGATACATAACTTGTTAGAGATAGACTAGGTTTTGTATTTGGGTCACACAAGATCTTGTAACAGTTAAGAGTTTATGAGAACTTTGAGGCACAAAAATGTGATAATGCATTGTGACTTTTAGTTATGGATTAAGATCTACAGGGCCATACATAGTGATGATTGTGTTGAGTAGACAACCCAGAGTATGCTGGGAATCATGGAATTTTTTATTAGATGATTTTGGTAATAGTGACTTGAGGTCCAAAGAATAGAACTGTGATGATCTAGGAAAAGATGAGGTTGTAGTGGTATTTCATGGTGAGATCTTAGTGTACTAATAGTTTAGATATGATAATTAGTAATATTTTAAAATTATATAGAGTACACTAAGAGATAATTGACTATACATTTGGATTTATAGATGTTGTTTTTATTGGACAATGTGTATTTTGGGGGGTTCTCTTGTTGATAACTGTATGTGATGTTTAATAGTGAGAATTTCACCACCATCCATTTGTGAGGGGGATCCTCATGAGGGATCTGATGTTGATGAATACCATGGTGGTCATTTCCAGATATAGAAAATGAATTATAATTTTTGTTTTGTTTTGTTGGTCTGGTGAGAGTGAGATGACCATGTCCAGTTCTGAGACTTGGTTTTGATAGGGGAATAGTCCTTGGAGATTGGGTTCAGTTATGAGGTGACTGTAAGGATACTACTATGGTGGGAGTATGAGATTAGTCATGGTGAGGTTTCCCTTCTATGGGTAGAGTTTATGATGTAGTGAGGACCACATTGAGCAGGTTGGTGGACCGCTAAGGATGTGTTTTTTTAGAAGAATATGGTGGTGGGAAGCATCATGGATGAAAATTGGTCGTAGTTTTTTATGTTATATGGTATAGAGAACTATAATTTTAATTATGATTTTAATGGTGATTTTAATATGATTTTCTGATGTATCAGGTTGGATGGGTGTAGTTATGGAATTTCCTAATGGTTTTTATGCTGGAAAGCGGTGGTTTTTCCTTTGATGGATCATATTCCCTATCATAAGAGTTATGTAGAGAAACATTGTTGGAAAATATGAATAAAATATAATGATATGATCTAGATTTGATTCCAAAGGTGGGTGGGGATGTGTGATTGGGAGAACACTGAGGATTCTCAAGGATGATATGGTTTAGGTTGGAGAGCTTTTAGAGACCTAAGTTGTTTTGGATTGTGAAATTTGAGAAGAATTTTGAATTTTTATTTCAAGTTATTTTGAGGGGTAAAATGTTCATATTCCCTTAAAATATGATCTTAGATAATTTTTATGACCACTTCATTGGTCCTAAAAAATGTGTTTACCCTATGATGATAGTTTGGTATATTTCCAAGCAGTTTGAGTTTGGAAAAAATATTAAATATTTAATTAATTAAATATTTAATTATTCATTGAGGTTAGGGGTGATATATTTTTACATGAATGTTGAATTTATATTATAACTCCATTGATGATTCAATAATGAGGGGTTTTTCGTATTCATTTTGTAAACCTCCTTTGGGTTTTGGAACATAGAACAAGTGTTAAATGGGATTTAATTAATTAAATGATTTAATTAAAAACCCCTCCCTTTGGAAATTTCAATACACAGAAGGAGAAGGGAGATCGGTTTATCACATGTGATGGCCAAACCAAGAGGAGAAGGGGTAGTATATGTCTTTATACTTCCCCTATGGTAAATATCAGGACCGGATTGAGGTGAAATGGCTTCCGAGAGCAAATTTATACATGCGGCTTCTGCATTTATGCCATTAGGTATGTTGGTTTTTAGTTTTATGGTTTAATATCCATAAGTGTGTTGGTTTTACATTTTAGTGCACTATTATGAATTATAAGGTCTCCAAGGGGTCGATCTGTGCCTAATTGGGAAAAAAGAGGTTTTGGGAGGTTCTTAAAGGATTCCCGATCAGAAATCACGATCACACAGTACATTGTTTAGGAAAACATACCTTGTGTTCTTCCTATTAGGGGAATAATAATGTTTGAAACTACATGTCATGTATTGTGTGGACATGCCTGTACTAGTTCATGGCCATGTGGATGAGTACTTGTGGAGGTTGAATTTTGGGACTACATGTCGTGTAGTCTTGGTACATGGCATATTTTGGGACATGGTCGGATGGTAGGGTATATTAGAAGACACCCTATGTAAGCGGGCCATGGTTATGTGGAAGTACATGGATAGAACCCATATATGCTCTAGTCATGTGTTAGTACATTGTTAGACCCTAGGTGATCCAAGCCGTCTGGAAGTACATTTCCTAACTAGATGTTTTGGATTACATGTTTTTTACTTTGAGCACATGTCATATACTACCCCTTTGATACCCTTTGGAGTGTTTTTTAGTAGTTATCTCCCTAAATTAATGTTTTGATGTAATATGAGGCCATTTTTTAGTGTTTTCCTTTTATATCATAATGTTGGAACTGTTGGAGTGTTTTGAAAACATCTAAGAGGCGGTTTTGAGATGAGTATGTTAAGATATATATTTTTTTCTCTAGAATTTGGTTAATTTGTCTCTTAATGGTGATAAATGAAATGAGACCTAGGTGATGTTCATAGTAATTATTGGAGGATGTATCATGAGTTCATTAGATACCCTCATTGGTGTTGTAAAGATATTTTCCCAGGTTAGTGGGATTGAGTTTCGACTTAAGGGGATAGATAGTTTGGATATATGGAACATCCAGGATTTTCGTGGAAAGGGGTTGGACTTGAGGACATATTCCATATGAGGTTTACTTCCATTAGGGAATTCAAGGTTGTGAGATTAATAGAGACTGGGTTATGGGATGTGTTACCCTGATATATAGAAATTTCCCTAAGATTTTGGTTTTTAATAGTTATTGGGAGAGGGATACCTCCACTTAATTTTTAGTTCTGAGGATCCAAATAGGGGTTCCTCTATTTATAACATAGAGGGCCATGTGAGTGCCAGATTAATAGGATTCCCCTATGTGGGTATAGTGGTTGGGTGGTAATGGTTGAAGGTGTTTTCTTGGGACTTGGTTTTCTTAATGACTCTATAGGGATGAGATTTTGGTGATAGGCACAGACATTTGGCCGACCCTTATCATGTTTCTAATCTCGTGGGGGTTTAGATTTTGTTTTTTTCATGGGTTTCTTGTGAAATGGTAGAGAGAGTTTCACATGAACATCTACATGTATGTTTCTGTTGATCTATGATTGAGAGCATTGGAAAGGATAAATTGTATTGATACCGATGGTTTGTTCATGGTTTGGGTGTTGGGACATGGTTCTAGGCATGGTTGAGTTTTTATATAATTAAGGCAAGTGGACGCGATGTTCCATGGTTATGATTGAGAATGGTGGACATGGTGTTCCATATATATTGAAGATTTTGACAGATATTTCATTCCATATATATGGTTTAGGGTCATGGAAATATTTATCCACATCCACTTATTAAGGTGTTCAACATGTCGTTCCTCATCCATAGTTTTTGGCGGTCCAGACTAATTCTCTAGGATCCCCAGTGAACCATAGTTTTAAGAGTATATACTGCAGATTTTGACTCTATGGGTATAAACATGGTATTTCATATTGATGATTTATGATGTTTTACATGGGATTTCTCATCCATGGTATATGTTATGTAATGACTCTTAAGGAACCACATTTAGTATATATGGTTTATGATATTTAATATAGTGTTTCTATAGTTTTGGGTGGTCTTGACTGATTCTATAAGTTCCACTAGTGCACCACAGTTTTTAGATGATGGATAGAGTCTCTTGGATCAAATGTTTTGGAAATGGAATTCTATATCTCTGATTTATGATATTGTACATCATGTTCTTCATCCATGGTTATGTGTCAAACAGATGCTCTAGGAACCAATATATTATTGTATGGATTATTAGTTGGACTAGTTCTCTAGGAACTATAGTTTTGTTATATGGGATAGTTGTTTGGATTATGCTCCAAGATTTTGTTGTACTCTAGTGAAATATGAGTACCTGAGACTAATGTATCTAGGTACTGAGTAAATGATAATGTTAAATTCATGAAATCTAGCTGGGGATACCATGGAGTTTATCTCATATGTTGTTTCAGATGCATGATCATCAAAATGTGCTCAAAGACACTCTAACATTGGATTAAGAAGTTATGGTCGTTCGAGGTCACATACCCATGGATATATGGAGATTTTATCAGTTTTTATGTTAGTTATGTTATAGAAAGGCTGGGAATATTTCATGATAATGAACAATGGAATCATTTTTTTGGTCCACCATTTAGGGTGGCCCACTAGAATTTATTTCTCAAACCATGTACATGCATCTCAGTCTATTTGGTATCAAAAATTATGATAACTTTACCAAATAAAAATTCTCAAAGTGGTAGAAAAGAATTCTAATATCTATTCACAATTTTTTTTTCAAACCATCAAATTAATTTATTCTCATTACATGCCTAGTTACAACAATTAAATGATGTTAATTTATTTTATTGATTAATTATTAATATATTTCATCAAAATATTTAATAAATCGATATTAATTATTTTTTTGGATAAAAATACGACGTGACATAAAAAATTATTTTCTAAAAAATATCTCTTCTTACCATCAAAGGATTTTGTCTTCATTTTTAAATAATTGATAATAAATTCATAAATGGATTTTAATTAGTTTAAATATACACATAATTCTTTTCTATAAATGTAAAAATATTAATTTTTATTTTCAATTAAATATAAAAATATATTGAAAATTTTAGTTTTATAGAAAAAATACCCTTTTAAAATATTAACTATTTTTAACCTTATATGATTTAATTATAATTATTCGAAACATATTACTTATTTTATAGGGATTAATCAACAAGTTCATATTAGGAAAATATTTATATATATTTCCTACTCTGATTACTTCTATTCAAACTAATCAATCCAACAGTGAGATTATAATGACCATATTTAAATAATAATTTTTCTATAGTATATCATTGTTATTTTATGATTGTTGTTATGTGTGGTACACTCTATCGAACATAGTGTTAATTTAAATTAATATAAACCAAAATATCAGGGTGTTACATTATCCAACCCCCTTAAATAATTTTTTACCTCACAATTTTTTCTACTATTTGATGAAAAGGGTTTAAAATATTTTTAGAATCAATTATAAGGATTAGAAGATAAATATACATAAATATCAAGAAATACATGTTAATCCATATTGATTATATTTACTTTTTAAATGAACTAAAATTTCTATGTTATGTCCAAAAAAACTTATCATTTCCTAAATATTTATTAAACCATGAATTTACCTTTATACGATTCATACTTGTGAATGAGGTTCACAAAGCAGACCTTTATAGCTGTGAAATATTTTCCATATACAAATAGGTAGACTTCTCTTCTTCTTCTGTGAGTTTAGGAAACATTTTACTATTAGAATAGTTAACAAGGGAAAATATATTTTCCTGACTTTGTGCCATATCATAAGTATTATAAAATCCTTCAATAAAAAAAGATAAATTTAAATTGTTAATAGTGAATTTTTTTAAAAAATGTGACTAATTTTGACAAGTTTCTTAAGAGACATTTAACATCATCATAAATTTTAAATTTATATCTATTTTTTTAAGAAAACATCACTAATTTATCAATGTTTTATAAAAATGTGGCTAATTTATCAATGGTTTTTTACCCACATTTTTTTATAAAACATCACTAATCTAGAAATGATTTCTAAAAAAACTTCTCTATTTAATCATATATTATGAAAAACGTCTCTAATTTAGTGATGTTTTATTACCCATGTTTAAAAACCTCAGTAAATTTAAAAATACCCATGTTCATTAGAAAAGGTAGAAAATTTAGGGATGATTTTAAGAAAATGTGGCTATTTTAGTGACATAATATACCACTGTTTTAAAACATGGATAATTATATACAAAAATTATTTTATTTATTTATATATATATAATTATATTTATATAAATGTACATATAAATTTAAATTTATATATAAATATATTAACAAATATTTAAATATCATAATATATATATAAACCCAAATATATATATATATATATACATAGCCCTTAAGGTTTATCTCAATGATATCTTCTTATGTGGGTTTTGACAAAGTCTCGATTTTGGGCCTCACTAATTTCTTTCATGCATTTGTGTGGTGCATGCTTTTATTAGTAATGTTGCTCATTTCCTTACATCGATATAAATATATATTTACATATATTTTATTTATTTATTTATATATATATATAAACACACAATTATCTATATAAAAATATAATATTTATAAATATATAAACATATATATATACATATATATATATATATATATACCACATATACATTTTAATAACATTTTTAAGAAAACATTTCTATTTTAGTGAAATTTGTATTGATGTTTTAAAACATGGATAATTATATATATACATATAATTATATTTATATTAATTTAAATATATATTAAAAATAAAAAATTATAATTATAATTATATATATTTATATATTTATATATATATTTATATTGATATACAAATACATTAACATTTATTTAAATATCATTATATATATAAGACATATATATATAAATATACATGAACATATAATTTTATACATATACACATACACTTATATAAAAACATATATATATATATATATATATATATCTGTGTGTGTGTGTCTATAAATCTACAAAAACAAACATATATATAAATAAGCACAAAAACATTCACACCCACATATATATAAACTTAAACACACACACACACATACTGATATATTATCATCGCTAATTAGAGACAGACATTTTTCTGACATTTTTCAAAAACATTAGTAAATTTATTATCTATGTTTTAAAACATCACTAATGAAAAAAACATTTCATAATTTAAAATTTCTTTACTGTTATCCTCTTGTATTTTGAGCATCTTTACACATCTTCTTTATCTCATATTCTAAATAAAAAATAAAATTTTTGAATTATCGATGAATGAAGTGATAAAATTGACATTCAACATATCACAAGATCCATAAAATGATAAAAATTTATTTATCTTTCCACCATCCATTATCTAAAACCAAAAAATATTAGAACAAGCTAAGATAATATCAAATATGATTCAACCACCCTATGAATAATTACAACATTACTCTTTAAAGTCTCAACAATAGCACCCAATGTTCATCTTATATCATTAAATATATAAATTACAATAAATATCTTCAAAATATGGTAGACCAAACATAAAATGTAACACCCCAAGCTTCCACAATATGATTCTATTTGAATAATATAATAGCATGTGTTGTATGCAACTTTGTGTTCTGACACACCACGACCAACCAAACTGGCCGTTATGAATTGTAATACCCACTTATTGAAATTTTATAAATATTATTTTTCAAAATAGACTTCATGATTTGATTTTTAATGTCAAAATTAACTTATGGTGAATTTTTGGTATTTTTCTGAAAACTTCTAATTTTTGATCAATAGTGAAAACCACTACGTTATTGTTTAAAACTGATTTTTTAAATAATTAATTATTTTATTTAAATTTACTTTAGTTAAAAATATTTACATAATACCTATATATGTACAATTCAATTAATTAGAGCCATTTTATAATAATATTAGATGTATAAAATTTTATTGAACTTTTTACCATCTTTTACCCACCTTCTTGCCACATTAGAAAATTTGCATAAAATGTAATTTTAACACTTATTTGAATTGAATATCAAAAATCCTAGAGACTCTGTTGATATCAATAAGTAAAATTTGGTTCAATAAGATGAAAATAAGTTTTGGTGAATAGTAACTTTTGACTTTTGTTTACCACAGTTAAAAGTAAATATGGTAATTAAAGGTAAAAATGATATTATTATTACCATAAAACATGTTTTAATTCTATTGGATAAGTTTATTTCAACAAAAATAAACCTTAGGAATAAAATATGATCCTCTTGGTAAACTTGGATTGGATTAGGACATCTATTGTTATTTTATTTAAAGGAGAGTTAAAAGTGTTAAATTCAAAGTTTAATAACTAAAAATATTTTAATATAGGGTTATAAATAAGATAAATTTGACAATAAATATTAATTATAAAGATAAAAATATTTCCTACATAATGATATTTCATTTATAAATTTTATACATTAAAAAAAATTAATTTAGTTATAACACAATGATGATGCAGTAACTACCATTTTAATGAAAGGTTAAAATAATTGATGTTATAAATATGAAATATATGTAAATTGAGATATTTGATGCCTTACACTTATTTCATATATTAATATTATATTTTAGGGTTGATTTAATTATTTTTTTGAAGTAATCATGTTGTTATGACTTCCACAAAAATCAATTACTAAACAGTGTCAAAATTGACAAAAATAAGTTTTTAAAACAAATACAATATTATTAATTGATATAATATTCATAAAAATATAGTGTTTATCCAAAGGACTTTGATAAGGTTAGATATATCGATAATAAACCACATGGGTCTATCTTGTCTTTTTATAGTAAGATTACTAACCATTTATTATAATAATACAAGAATACACATTAAAAGTTAAACTATTTAACTAAGAGTTAAATCTAAAAGAAAAGGTTTATATACTGACCTAAACCTGTATAAAACATTTTTGTTTAGATGTTTTCGAACCATAACCATCTTATTCTAGAAATAAATCATTTTTGGATCCATTATAAACCAAATAATATTGTATAATAAAATAATATTTTAAGCTTTTCCAAAAGTGACCCTCACCTCTCTTATAAAAGGGTACTTCCCCTACTTTCAAAATCACCCCTTCAAAGCCATTTGGCTCAGCCAAACCCTACTAAAATAACCTCCTAACTACCCTCACTTCTCTCTAGAGTCCTTACATTGATCAGAAAGCCATCCTAGGGATCGCTTTTTACAAACTTATAAGGAAACACCCGAAAAAGAGGTAATAATTTCACCACCTCTTTGAAAGTTCATTTCTTCTTCCAATTCATTGTTCTTTGTTGTTTCCATACCAAAATAATAACTCCAATAACTTATACATACTATGATGTTATTTTAAATATGGTAAAACAATATTAATTATGCTATATATCCTATTAATGACAAGTCACCATACATGCGTACGTACGGCTTACCGTCTCCATGCCCTGATGTAGTCCGTTACTCAAACACTTCATTATTAGGATGGGTATAATAATGATTTTAACTGATGTAAATAATAAATATAACATGTTAATGATTCTATATATATGATATACCATCTAATTACTAACTATTTCATTATCAATAGAATGATATTGTTTCTCATGCATACAGACGGATTATCGTCTCCACGAACACAATGAGATTCATTCCCCATCAAAACCATTCAAGAATAAATTTCATTTTATGATTAAAAAAAATAATGTTTTTGAACTTAATATAATTATGGATATGAATCAAATAAATCTTATCCATAACAAACTTGGCTTATGTAACCAAGCATATAAAGGAAAAAACGCAGTTAACACCTGAAACAATGATACTACCAAAATATTATTAACAAAAAAATATTAGAAGATCAAATATGATATCATATTTATGCATGTTGTTCTTGTATAATTTAATAAGAATTATTTAACTATTATAAAACCATTTAACGTAACCTCGACCAAGTAAAAATAAAAGGTAAGGGTTAATTCTACAATCTCTTCATTATCCGAGATGTTTATACGTGAGTATCTACGGGGACCTCTTTATCATCCACATCCATGTTTCTTAAAAATGTATTTCAATTTTTTTTACTATTTTCTAGACTATGGGTTAAATTAATTTATACCATTGTTTGAATTTTTATAATATGATTATAAATGAATCTTTCTGTCGTTTTCCAAACAAGGTCCTTTACGACCTCTTCGACAAAATTAAGGAAAGAATGTTTTTTTAACTTATACGGTGGGTGTAGATATTTTCCACCATTATAACACCTTCAAATCTTCCCTTACATGTTTATAATAATTTTTCCAAAATAATTGTTTCCTTTATAATTATGTGACTTTTAAATGGTTTCAAAATAGAAAGAGGTATTTTTTAAAATAGTTTTCGGTTCATCTATGTCAATATTCTTTGATGGATTTTAAACTTTTTTGAAGATGGCATATTATGATACAAATCTTCCATATTGTATTGAATTTTTTGTGATATTTTTGATTATGGATGTTTTATTTTTATACCATTCATGGTTTGTGGATAAAGTATTTACATTTTGTATGCTAGTTTTAATAAGAATGTTTATTTTATGTTTAAACCTTTTCATATGAGGAGTGCATTGGACTTAGTAAGTGATGGGTGGAACCTTCTATATCTCCTTGATGCATCTAAAGGTCTCCTGAGACAAACTAGTGTCTTGGCAAAAGGCCTTAACAAAATCTTATTTGTATTATTTGTATGATACCTTGACTATGTGGTTATTATGTTAGGAATTATGCATTCCATGATTATGAAACTTTCTATGGACATTCCATGTGATTATTCGACTAGTAGAATATCCATTTGAATAAGTAAATGGAATTATTTGATTTATATTTTCCATATTATAGTGAAGTTTATGTTTAAAAGGCTTATTTTTTAGTCTTATAAATTAACTTAAATGTTTATTCTTATTTTAGAAATTTTCCTCTATATTGTTATCCTTACTGAGCATCTGATCTCACACCTTTCTATGATTTATTTTTCCTAGGATGTGAAGAAGTATTTTATGGTTAACCTGCAAGGATAGGATTAGGAATATAAGTGTTTTCAAAGGGGAAAAAATGTTGTTGTTGGTTTTATTTCATGGTGTAATTTAAAACTTATGTATGTATCTAGTACTTCCAAGGCTATTGAACTGAAGTGTATGTTAGTACATGATTCTTTGTATCAATCCAATGTTATGTAATAATGCACCGACTCTGGGTAACTAGGGTCAGGGTATAACAGTTGGTATTAGATGAAGTTTAGTACCAACCTTGGAAGCTAGATTAAGAAAAACACTTATTAGAAAACATTACCCTAAGATAGAATTTGAGGATTAGTATAGAAGAACTTCCTAGAATTTTGGTAATGTAGATATTTTGTGAGTTTTCCAAGAAATACATCTTTGTCTGGATATGAGTATGTTGATGCGGCTCTGGAACATATTGTACCTAGGATTGAAAACTACAAATAGGAGTTTTAGGCTTGACCCAAGGTATCCTGGTACACGGAAATGAGCCTTGCTAAACTCTTGGTTGTGACACTCCTGGGGGATATGCTTAGGATAATTTGAATTTTCCTTACAAACCATTATGAAGGATTTATGAGTATATACCCCCTCAAAGAAAACATTTTTATGATTATGGATTATATCCATAAACTATTCAATTTATGTTAAGTGTTTTACAAGTGTGAAATTATGTATTTCGATTGATAAACTAATCTATTGTATGTCATTGTTTTGAAATGGAACCTAGTGGAAGGAATAGAAACTATTTCAATGAATGTAATCCATGTAGGGATTTCCCTCCAACTCATCATAATTATAGTGGAGCTAGTGATGCTACTGGTGCTGATCATCTTATCACCATACAGGGAAAACTCACTAAGGTTATGAATAATAAACTTAACCATATGGAGCACCCTGAACTAGAACATTGAGGTTTAATACTAGACCACTTCATGTAGTAATAGCCACTAACATTCAATGGGACTAAAAATCCATTTGTAGCTAAGAAATGAATAAGTTCTTTGGAGAAAATATTTCATGCTTTAGGGAGTAGCGAAAGGGAAAAAGTTATCATGGAAGTTTATCACCTCATTGGAGATGCAGATCAATGGTAGTAAATAATTCAGAATACAAAGGAAGATGAAGAAGTATCAAATATGGAATTGATCGATTTTAAAAATATTTTCTTAGAAAAATAATTTCCTTGTGACCATCGAGCAGATATGAAAAGACAATTTCTAAGTCTTAGGAAAAAGGAGGATGATAATGTCACATAGTATGAGGCTAACTTTAAAAGGATATCAAGGCATGCAATAGATTATATACTTAACCTAAGGAGTAAGATTGATCGATTCTTTGATGGGTTAAAACCATTTCTCCATCGATAATTTGTCTCACAATCATTCTCATCTTAAGAAGTTATTGTCTCATGTACTATCAAGAAAAAAATGGAATTCTCTAAGTCTTATGACATTAAAGAAAATCATGAGAAGAACATATCCACTAAACACTTTGGAAATGGAAATAAAGGGAAGAAGGGAAAAGTTGAATATCTATACTATGGTAAATGCGGGAAGAAACACCCTTGTACTTGCCTGAAGGGAATGAGAGTCTGTTACAAATGTGGTAAAAAAGGCCACCAAGCTCGTGATTGCAAGGCAAAGAAATAGGTTTTCAATGTTGAATGCTGCAATTGTAGAGAAATGAGGAATTATGTAAAGGAATTTCATAAGTGCCAAGGAAACTTACCTCCGAAAAAGAAAAGTGAGAAAGGACAAGCTTATGAGATCACTAATGCTAAGTTTGAATCTCCCAAAGATGTGGTGGCAGGTAATTTAATGGTTTCCTCAAATTTAGCCAATGCTTTATTTGATTCTGGATCACCACATTGTTTCATATCTTCCCATTTTGCTAAGAAAATTATATATTTACAATTTAATTTAACAAGGTAGTTGTCAGTCAAAACCCCCACGGGAAGTATCATTGCAATAAGTATTGTGAATCAGTTCCTATTAGGGCACATAAATATTCTTTATCTGCTGATCTCATCGCCATACCCATGATTTAATTTGATATAATCCTCTGAATGGACTATCTTGTGGACTATGATGTGAAAATTTATTTTAAGAAGAAGGAGGTTAAAATTTTCGATGATGATATGGAAGACCTTATCTTTAGATCCGAAAAGTCACCTCCCAATTATTATCTAGATTCACCCATAGTATCTCTAGTAAATTCAATTATTTTGGAGTAATAGAATGAAATAACTATAGGTGTGGAAAATAATGTTAAAATAGAGTATCTAACTATTATTCAAGAATATATTGATGTGTTTCCAAGGGATTTGCCTGAACATCCTCCAGAACAAGAAATTGAGTTTTCCATTGATTTAATTCCTAGTTCAAGGCCTATATCTAAGACCCCATATATAATAGCCACTGTAAAATTAGTAGAAATAAAGAAACAACTTGAGGAATTTATTAATAAAGGATTTATTCACCCTAGTGTTTCTCCATGGGGAGCCCCTGTTCTTTTTGTTAGAAGAAAGATGGATCTATGAGGTTGTGCATTGACTACAAGGAGATCAATGTTAAAAAAATAAAGAACAAAAATCCCCTACCTTGCATTGATGATTTATTTTATCAACTTCATGGTGCCCAATATTTTTTAAAGATTGACCTTCGATTTGGATATCATCAGTTGTGTGTGAAGAAGGAAGACGTTCTGGAAACAATATTTTGAACCAAGTACGGGCATTATGAGTTTATAGTAATTCCTTTTAGACTAAATAATGCACCCTATGTTTTCATGGATCTAATGAATAGAGTTTTCAAGGATTATCTTGATGAATTTTTTGTGGTATTTATTGATGGTATGTAGAGACTCGAAGCTTGACGTACATGGATATTACATTACTTTTGAGTAATACTTAGTACATAACAAAACACACACACAAGGACCGTAATAGTTTAGTGTCTTTGGAAACTCAGAGTATAATCTTCTAATCGTGATGAAAGATCTTCAATATCTCCCATAAAGATCTTCTTCTTTTTTCTACCTAAAACCTTTCTTTATATCCTGGGGAAAATAAAACATAAAAGGTTGAGCTCAAATGCTCAGTAAGGGTAAACAAAAGAAATATCAATCACATAATTTTCATAAGAACATAACATTTTTGGAAATCTTAACCTGCAAAAGAGAGCATAATTTCATAACATGGGATAAATCATAGTAGTGAAATTAAATCCCAATAATAATAACTTAAAACATTAATCTTTGTGGCATACACACATAATCATAGAGAATCATTTCTTGTTAGTCAAGACTCATCGCCAAGACTATCTTAGTGGACAAAGTCCCTTTCGGAACCGAGTCACCCTCGTTTCAGTTCTGTTTCACTGAACCGGTATAACCTACCATTCCAGCCATGTCTATCTTATGAGATATAAAATCATTACCCAATGAATTGGAGGGAGATATAGGTCCCACCCATTTCATAATGATACCATTCTTATGTGTGCCACAAAATCATAAATCATACATCATTTCATAACCCATGTAATAAAATGGGATTCTTAAACATCATGCCATCAAAATCCATAAACAATTGATATCATTTCATCATAAGAAAATTTAAACCATTTAAATCATAGAGACATTTTACATGAAACATACATATCAAATAATGTCATCTTAGATGGAAAATAGTTTTGAGGAAAAACACTTGAAATGAATTCTTGAGGAAAATATCCTTTCTTCTTTAAAATCATTTTCTTTTCACAAAATTTCATGCAATTTTAAAATATAAGGGTTTTGTTGAAAATAATCATGCAATCTTGTAGAGGAAGCTTCTTGAAAATGAGGTGTTATGAAACCGTAAAAAAATCCATTCACGCCGTATAAGTTAAAAATAACATACTCCTCATACTTTTGTCGGAAAAGTCAAAAATTACCTTATATGGTAACCAAAGGAAAGATTCCATTCATACAATGTGGTAAAAAGTCAATAAAGGGTAAAAATAACTTTAAACATTCATGGAAGAATGGTAAAAATTTTATAAAAACATTTTTAGAAAAAATGGTCATGGATGATAACTGTAACCCCAGTAAATACTTATGTATAAGAAATCTCGGATAAAAATGAGATTGAAAATTTATCCCTTACCTTAGGTCCGACTTGCTTTGTACGTGTCCGAACCTCCTGTATAATGATTTAAATAATGTTATTGACTTATTACAGAATCATATTCATTGTTATGATATCATATATGGTTCTCTTATGGCTTTATATTACCCGGTCTTTTGTAAATTCATGTTAAAGTAGCGTTTTGGTTAAAATCATCTCATTTGTCGTTCGTGTTTTTAACTTGTAATTATTAATATGATTACTTGGATCATGATTACTTATATCCAGAATGTAAAACATGATTTATATATAATATATATTCATAATATACATATATATATATATATAATATATTGATAATGGAATGAAATACACCGTTCATGGAGACGGTAGTCCGTACGTATGCATGAACGCTGTTTTCGTTTCCTTATTGAATTGAATGGAATTAAGTAGATGGAATAGATATAAATATACATAAATCCAGTATCATTATTATGTCATATATTTCATTAGTACTTATTATATATGCTTTATAATCATTCATGAATGGTTAATGTGGAGAATGAATCTCATCGCGTCGTGGAGACGGTAGTCCGTACGTACGCACGAGCGATGATATCGTTCCCATGGTCGTGGAATTGTGTTAAAGTGTATGCATATTATTTCAGTATCAATACCACTTTATAATAATAATATATAGTTACTCATTACACCATTATACCCATCCTATTAAGGTGGTGGCGGAAAATAGATTACACCACGGCGTGGAGACGGTATTCCGTACGTACGCACGCGCGGTGATTTCATTTTTCCGTAGGATGGATAGAAGGTGAATTAGGGTTTTTTCATATTTATAATAATATATCAGTATATAAGTAATAATGATGTTATTA
This sequence comes from Viscum album, assembly GCA_963277665.1. Lineage (NCBI taxonomy): Eukaryota > Viridiplantae > Streptophyta > Magnoliopsida > Santalales > Viscaceae > Viscum > Viscum album. The sequence goes on along the minus strand of OY728141.1, from coordinate 455,745,615 downwards.
CGTTGTCATGAAACAACTAAAGAAGAAGAAGTTGAAGAAGAAATAAATTGAAAAGATCGGTAATGGTTATTACCTCTTCTTTGAAACGCCTCTTTGAATCCTCCACTTAGGGAACTAAGATTGGTCTTTAAAGAAGACCAGGACCTCTAGGATTATTTTAGGGAACTGGAGAAGAGATTTTGTCAGGGTTTTTCCGAGCTTGAGTGTTCAAATTGGTGTGAGGAGGAGGGGGAGGAGGTGTCCTTTTATATGGGAGGAGAGGGGCACCTTAGGAATATCTCAAAATATTATTTTATATTAAAGTCAAAATAGGTTTATAATGGTTCCAAAGGGTCTTATTTAGAAGCTAAAGTAGGGATGGGTCGAAATCCTATCAACCAATAGGATTTAGACAAGTTTAGGTTATTATTTTAACCTTATCAATTAGATTTAACTCTAAGTTAAATAATTTAACTTTTACCGTGTCTTTTTGTTTTCTTTCACTATATGGTTAATAAACTTACTATAACATGCCAAAAGAACCCCAAATTGTTTATGATTAATATATATATCCTTATCTAAGTCATGTGGCCGAACCTTTGATTTTTAGGAATAAAATAACAATTAATAATATAATATTTGATTTAAAAACTATTTTGTGTCAATTTTGACACTATTTGATATATGATTTTTGTGAAAGCCATAAAAGAATTATATGTTCGAACCAAGTTGATTAAATAAACACTAATATATCATAGTAACCTATAAAATTAGTGTAATTCATAAAAAGTCTTAAATTACATTTATTTCGGTATTTATAATATCAATTATGTCAATATTTCATTAATAAGATAATTACTGCATCATCTTTTTATCATAAATAAATTAAATTATTTGATGTCTAAAAATTACGAATAAAGGACCATTTTGTAGGAAATCTTTTTATCTTTCTAATGAATATTTAAAATCGAATTTATATTTTTTATAACACTATATTAAAAATGTTTTAGTAAATAAAGTTTGATTTTAACTCTTTTAACTCTTCTTTGAATTAAATAATAATAAATGTCCTAATCTAATCCAAGTGGACCTAAATGATAATAATTTACACTTAAGGTTGTTTTTGGTCTAGATAAACTTGTCCAATAGAATTAGGACATGTGTTAGGGTAATAATAATATCATTTTTACCCTTAATTACCCTATTTACTTTTAACCGTGGTAAATAAAAGTAAAAAGTTACTATTCACCAAAAATTATTTTCATCTCATTGAACCACATTTTACTTACTAGCATCAACCATGTCTCTCGGATTTTTGAAATTCCATTCACAGAAGCGGTAAAATTAAGTTTTATGAAAAATTCATTTTTTTTTACTACCACTTAGTAGTTTCACTATTCAACAAAAATTGATGTTTTTCAGAACAATGCCAAAATTTCATCCTAAGATATATTTCATATTCCGAATTAAAAAATGAAGTCTATTTTACCAAATTCATAACATAGAAGTTTCATTAATTAATTTTATAATTAAATCCCGCTGTTAAAACAAATAGCGTGTTTTTTAAGAAACAATATCTGTCAAAAGATTGACGCTTGATTATGTCTGGTTTAAATGTGAAATTACATCCAATGACCAACATTGTATTAAATTGTAAAAATATATTATAAATATACTTTAAAACCACTCAAATTAATAATTTATCACTATTAATTATTTCGATTAAAAAAGTTGTTTTTAATTATAATTTAGTAATTTTCACTATTCATTAGAATATGAAAGTTATCCGAAATGTACCAAAATTTCACCTTTGGCTAAATTTGATACTCCGAATCCAAAAATTAAGTCCATTTTGAGAGCTAAAATTTCTAAAATTTTAAAAAGTGGTTATTACTATTCATAACGGCTATTTTTAATAATATTTTAATAGCATATCGTTGTTTCGTGAAACTCAGTATTGCGTACTACACGCGCTATCGAGGAAGGTTGCGATTGTGTGTAATGCAAGGAAAGTCAAGGATGCGTGTTGTGCAAGCTCCTTTTGGTGTAGCCTACAACACAAGACATTAATAAAATTAAAAAGAATAGTTTTCATAAAATCTCGGGTTGTTACATTCTACCCCCCTTAAAATGAATTTTTCCCTCGAAATTCGTCGGGTTTATAAATAGTTTACTATTCGAAAGTTTCTTTAATAGAAACCCACATCGTAAAAAGGAATACCAAAACTTGTCTTTAAAAACTAAAGTATGAAATGTAACGATTACCCAAATAAACTAATCCATGGGTTTCCACATAGATATGGATATGGAAGAGAAATCTAACCATCTTGTTCTGATGGAGAGTGGTAGAGAACATGGCTATGGAAAAGCCAGCAATCACAAAGCCATAAATTTGTGACGATCTAAGGTACCATCTGATTCATTGGATATAAGATAACTAGGACAGCATTTTTGGTTTTCAAGATCATTTCTCTAAAGTTGAAAATTTGAATTAGAATAAATACTTACTTTATTTTGGTACAATCTCACTGTTGTTCGTGCCTTGAACAATTTCCACTTCATCTCTTAAATAAATCAAGTTGAATTTGTTATTCGTGAAGTGTTAGCAGATCATGTGATATAATGACGGGTCATTCCATATGTCTCAAACAAAAGGTTAGAAAAAATTATATACATAAGTCGATCTATAGTGAGATTAATCATATATGGTTCCTAAAATGGACTTATACTTCATATATCGTACTGCTTAATAAAATAAAACTAGTTTCTACTAAACAGGGACTTCCTGTAGGCCAGTGGTAGGCGATAAAGGCCAATCGCTCTTCGGGTGGGTTTGATTCCCATAGCCTTGTCCGACGCGATGGGTTGTCGCCCGTCCTGTAGGTTTTCCTTTTTCTAAAACTACATTACTATAACATCCCATCAATAATATCGAAAAAAGAACTTCTATCCTTAAACAATACTATTTTATGTCCAACATAATCCATTCTAGTCTTTAGGATTATCCATAATACTGCAGTCCACTTTCATAACATAGTGAAAATGATTACCAGAGATTTAATACCATTGTTGAACCCCATATATCATAAGATATGTTTTGTTGGTCACATTCCAAACATACAAAGTCCTTAATCATGTATTCTCTTGAATACCCATTGAACCTTAGTGAAAACTTGAATGCAGTTAAAAGTTAACACTTTCCACATACCAAAATCCTCAAAATTCTATATACTCTAACCATGATATCACTTAGTCCTTAGATCAATCATGAGCTCATGAATACTGTTAAACATTTCATTTTCTCGTTTTCCCTTCATTATGCGCATATCATCTTATTTCCAAAAAATATATCTCAATCACTTTGAATACCACATTAGACCAATACATAAATATTCCAATACTCCATGATACAATATTATTTTGGAATCTCATTACATAAATACTTAATCATTCCACCACATCGTTGTCATATTCAACATCGCCAATAGTGATCGCATGTGACTTCCCTTTGTCATTTGCCTTCAGTGGTTGTTCATGTTGATCATCACTAACCCTTGGATTAGGGCATTTATTAGCATAATGCCCCATTTCCTTGCACTTGAAGAATTGAAGTGTTGGTGGTGCGTTCTCTGCAGTGTTTGCTTTATTCACATCATTAGAAACCCTTTTTCTATTACTTCAACACTCAACTGCTCGATGACCTTCTATTCCACACTTAAAACATTTTCTAGTCCCTTTAAGACAATCTCCACCATGCTTCTATCCACACTTTGTGCATAAGGAAACATTCATCTTCTTTTCACCATTATTCTGAGATTTCTCCTTGAACTCCATCTTTCGTTTCTTGTCAAAACCATGAGATTGATATGTAACACCAACTTCCATTTCTACCATGATAGCACAACGCACAATTTCTTCATAGCTACTGAAGTCTCTTATAGCTAATGCCCTTCGAAGACTTGGTTTTAAGCCACTGAAAAATCGATCAACTTTACTTTCAGGTTGGATGATAATACCAGAAGCGTACCTTGCAAGTCTTGTAAAATTTGCTTCATAGGTACCAACAGATTCATCATCCCTTTTCTTCAGTTCAAGAAACTCTTTCTCCATCTTTGTTCGAAGAATACGAGGGAAGTACTTACGGAAAAACAAGTTCTTGAACTCGTCCCATTCCATGGACTCAATTTCATCTCTTGGCCTCGTATTCTTGATAAGATTCCACCATTGATCTGCTTCACCTTCCAAACGATATACTGGTAAGATGACTTTAACATGTTAAGAACATTGAAGAACTGAAAATATCTTTTCAGTAGTACTGATCCGTTTTTCATCTACAAGTGGATCAGAAGAACCACTGAAAGAAGGTGGACGTTGCCTCATGAAGGACTCCATAGAATATTGTTCCCTTCTCTACTCATTTGGAAGTCCAAAATGATTCATAGCTTGTGTAAGTATAGAAATAAGATTTTTCACTCCATCTCCCATAACATTTGTTTGTTCAGGAGTACAATCATTGCATTGTCCATTGCATTGATCAACACGGTTCCTTCGGGTTCCAGCCATTGTCTAAAACCCTAAAAGAATAGTGTGAGAGGAAAAAATCATGCTAGGAAAAACAACATAATAAAGGGGGAGTACCTTCAATATCTAACATCTTAGGTTTAATTCTAAGATCGTTAGTGCAATTCTAGGACTATAACCTATACGTATACTTAACCTTAGAGACATCCCTAGACGTACCTTAGAAATATCTATAGGGATCTCACTAAAGTTCTCGCATCCTAGTTTCCAAAGGTTGACTAAACCTTTCCTCTGATACCAAATGTAGAGACTCGAAGCTTGACGTACATGGATATTACATTACTTTTGAGGAATACTTATTACATAACAAAACACACACACAAGGACCGTAATAGTTAAGTGTCTTTGGAAACTCGGAGTATAATCTTCTAATCGTGGTGAAAGATCTTCAATATCTCCCATAAAGATCTTCTTTTTTTTCTACCTAAAACCTTTCTTTATATCCTGGGGAAAAGAAAACATAAAAGGATGATCTCAAATTCTCAGTAAGGTTAAACAAAAGAAATATCAATCACATAATTTTCATAAGAACATAACATTTTTGGAAATCTTAACCTGCAAAAGAGAGCATAATTTCATAACATGGGATAAATCATAGTAGTGAAATGAAATCCCAATAATCATAACTTAAAACATTAATCTTTGTGGCATACACACATAAGCATAGAGAATCATTTCTTGTTAGTCAAGACTCATCGCCAAGACTATCTTAGTGGACAAAGTCCCTTTCTGAACCGAGTCACCCTCGTTTCAGTTCTGTTTCACTGAACCGGTATAACCTACCATTCCAGCCATGTCTATCTCATGAGATATAAAATCTTTACCCAATGCATTGGAGGTAGATATAGGTCCCACCCATCTCATAATGATACCATTCTTATGTGTGCCATAAAATCATAAATCATACATCATTTCATAACCCATGTAATAAAATGGGATTCTTAAACATCATGCCATCAAAATCCATAAACAATTGATATCATTTCATCATAAGAAAATTGAAACCATTTAAATAATAGAGACATTTGACATGAAACATACATATCAAATAATGTCATCTTAGATGGAAAATAGTTTTGAGGAAAAACACTTGAAATGAATTCTTGAGGAAAATATCCTTTCTTCTTTAAAATCATTTTCTTTTCACAAAATTTCATGCAATTTTAAAATATAAGGGTTTTGTTGAAAATAATCATGCAATCTTGTAGAGGAAGATTTTTAAAAATGAGGTGTTATGAAACCGTAAAAAAATCCGTTCACGCCGTATAAGTTAAAAATAACATTCTCCTCGTACTTTTTTCGGAAAAGTCAAAAAGTACCTTATATGGTAACCAAAGGAAAGATTCCATTCATACAATGTGGTAAAAAGTCAATAAAGGGTAAAAATGACTTTAAACATTCATGGAAGAATGGTAAAAATTTTATAAAAATATTTTTAGAAAACATGGTCATGGATGATAAACGTAACCCCAGTAAATACTTATGTATAAGCAATCTCGGATAAAAATGAGATTGAAAATTTATCCCTTACCATAGGTCCGACTTGCTTTGTACGTGTCCGAACCTCCTGTATAATTATTTAAATAATGTTATTGACTTATTACAGAATCATATTCATTGTTATGATATCATATATGGTTCTCTTATGGCTTTATATTACCCGGTCTTTTGTAAATTCATGTTAAAGTAGCGTTTTGGGTAAAATCGTCTCATTTGTCGTTCGTGTTTTTAACTTGTAATTATTAATATGATTACTTGGATCATGATTACTTATATCCAGAATGAAAAACATGATTTATATATAATATATATTCAGAATATACATATATATATATATAATATATTGATAATGGAATGAAATACACCGTTCATTGAGACGGTAGTCCGTACGTACGCATGAACGTTGTTTTCGTTTCCTTATTGAATTGAATGGAATTAAGTAGATGACATACATATAAATATACATAAATCCAGTATCATTATTATGTCATATATTTCATTAGTACTTATTATATATGCTTTATAATCATTCATGAATGGTTAATGTGGAGAATGAATCTCATCGTGTCGTGGAGAAGGTAGTCCGTACGTACGCACGAGCGATGATATCGTTCCCATGGTCGTTGAATTGTGTTAAAGTGTATGAATATTATTTAAGTATCAATACCACTTTATAATAATCATATATATTTACTCATTACACCATTATACCCATCCTATTAAGGTGGTGGCGGAAAATAGATTACATCACGGCGTGGAGACGGTATTCCGTACGTACGCACGCGCGGTGATTTCATTTTTCCATAGGATGGATAGAAGGTGAATTAGGGATGTTTCATATTTATAATAACATATCAGTATGTAAGTAATACTGATGTTATTACTTTGTCATGAAACAACTAAAGAAGAAGAAGTTGAAGAAGAAAGAAATTGAAAAGATCAGTAATGGTTATTACTTCTTCTTTGAAACGCCTCTTTGAATCCTCCACATAGGGAACTAAGATTGGTCTTTGAAGAAGACCAGGACCTCTAGGATTATTTTAGGGAAGTGGAGAAGGGATTTTTGCAGGGTTTGTCCGAGCTTGAGTGCTGAAATTGGTGTGAGGAGGAGGGTGAGGAGGTGTCCTTTTATAAGGGAGGAGAGGGGCACCTTAGGAATATCTCAAAATATTATATTATATTAAAGTCAAAATCGGTTTATAATGGTTCCAAAGGGTCTTATTTCGAAGCTAAAGTGGGGATGGGTCGAAATCATATCAACCAATAGGATTTAGACAAGTTTCGGTTATTATTTTAACCTTATCAATTAGATTTAACTCTAACTTAAATAATTTAACTTTTACCGTGTCTTTTTGTTTTCTTACAATATATGGTTAATAAACTTACTATAACATGCCAAACGAACCCCAAATTGTTTATTATTAATATATATATCCTTATCTAAGTCATTTTGCCGAACCATAGATTTTTAAGAATAAAATAACAATTAATAATATAATATTTGATTTAAAAACTATTTGGTGTCAATTTTGACACTATTTGATATATGATTTTTGTGAAAGCCATAACAGAATTATATGTTCGAACCAAGTTGATTAAATAAACACTAATATATCATAGTAACCTATAAAATTAGTGGAATTCATAAAAAGTCTTAAAGTACATTTATTTTGGTATTTATAATATCAATTTTGTCAATATTTCATTAATAAGATAATTACTGCATCATCTTTGTGTCATAAATAAATTAAATTATTTGATGTCTAATAATTACAAATAAAATACCATTATGTATGAAATCTTTTTAGATTTCTAATTCATATTTAAAATTGAATTTATCTTATGTATAACCCTATATTAAAAATGTTTTAGTAAATCAACTTTGATTTTAACTCTTTTAACTCTTCTTTGAATTAAATAATAATAAATGTCCAAATCTAATCCAAGTGGGCCTAAATGATAATATTTTACACTTAAGGTTGTTTTTGGTCGAGATACACTTTTCCAATAGAATTAGGACATGTGTTAGAGTAATAATAATATCATTTGTACCCATAATTACCCTATTTACTTTCAACCGTGGTAAATAAAAGTAAAAAGATACTATTCACCAAAAATTATTTTCATCTCATTGAACAAAATTTTACTTAATGACATCAACCGTGTCTCTCGGATTTTTGAAATTCCATTCACAGAAGCGGTAAAATTAAGTTTTATGAAAAATTCAGTTTTTTTAACTACCACTTAGTAGCTTCACTATTCATCAAAAATTGATGTTTTTTAGAACAATGCCAAAATTTCATCCTAAGATATATTTCATATTCCGAATTCAAAAATGAAGCCTATTTTACCAAATTCATAACATAGAAGTTTCATTAATTAATTTTATAATTAAATCCCGTTGTTAAAACAAATAGCGTGTTTTTTAAGAAACAATATCTATCAAAAGATTGACACTTGATTATGTCTGGTTTAAATGTGAAATTACATCCAATGACCAAAATTGTATTAAATTGTAAAATTATATTCTAAATATACTTTAAAACCACTCAAATTAATAATTTATCACTATTAATTATTTCGATTAAAAAAGTTGTTTTTAATTATAATTTAGTAATTTTCACTATTCATCAGAATATGAAAGTTATCCGAAATGTACGAAAATTTCATCTTAGGCTAAATTCGATACTCCGAATCCAAAAATGTAGTCCATTTTGAGAGATAAAATTTCTAAAATTTTAAAAAGTGGTTATTACTATTCATAACGGCTAGTTTTAATAATATTTTAATAGCATATCGTTGTTTCGTGAAACTCAGTATTGCGTACTCACACGCTATCGAGGAAGGTTTTGATTGTGTGTAATGCAAGGAAAGTCAAGGATGCGTGTTGTGCAAGCTCCTTTTGGTGTAGCGTACAACACAAGACATTAATAAAATTAAAAATAATAGTTTTCATAAAATCTCGGGCTGTTACATGGTATATTTTTTTACTCAAAAATCTACGAAGATCATGAAAATCATTTGCGCACTTTTCGGAAAACCCTATGAAGAAATTAATTATATGGGATGTTTAGAAAGTGTGAATTCTAGATTCAGGAGATTTCTTTTCTTGGATATATAGTCTCTAATGATGGAATCTCTGTTGATCCTTCAAAGACCAAGGAAATACAAGAATGGCTAGCACCAACATGTATAATTGAGGTGTGCAGTTTTATTGGTTTAAAAAGTTATTATCAGTGCTTCGTCCATAATTTTCCCCGATTAGCTAACCCATTAACCAAGATCACACATAAAGGGGTTAAATTTGTTTGGAAAAAAAATTGAAGATTTTTTTGAATAAATTAAGAGAATATTATTCAATTATTCTATATTAACTCTACTATTGAGGAATGATGAGTTCGTTATTTATAGTGGTGCTTCAAAAAAAGGACTTGGTTGTGTCCTTATGTAGAATGAAAGAGTTATGGACTATGCATCACATCAGCTAAAAATTCATGAAAAAAACTATTCCACTCATTATCTTGAGTTAGCATCTATAATATTTGTTTTGAAGATTTGGAGACACTATCTCTATGGTTAAAATTGTGAGATATATGCCGATCACAAGAGCATAAAGTATAATTTCTCACAAAAATAACTCAACATGAGGAAAAGGTAATGGCTCAAGCTACTCAATGATTATGATTACACTATACACAACCACCTGGGGATGGAAAATAAGGTGGAAGATGATTTTAGTAGAATAGATCATGGAGTTTTAAACAAAATGAGAGTTTAAAGGTATCATATTTTCATAGATCTAGTAAAGATTGATAAAGGAATAATCATGGAAGGTAAAACATCAATTCTTTTTCAAATGTTTACCAAAACATCTTTACTAGAAAGGATAAATATATCTCAGACTGATGAGGAGGAGTTTAAAAAGAAAATTAGAGCTATAAATGATGGGAAATTGATCGAATTCGTATATGAAGAAAAAATTTTAAAATTTGGAAAGATAGTTTGTGTTCCTGACATACCTGATCTAAAAAGGGAATTTTTGGATGATGCTCATAGATCCAATTTCTCTACACACCCTAGAAGCTCTAAGATGTATAGATATTTGAAGGAATATTTTTGGTGGGACAACATGAAGAGAGAGATTTCTGATTATGTGTCAAGATGTATGGTTTGTCAACAAGTGAAAGATGGAAGACAAGATCCTAGAGAAGTCATGCAACATCTTACTATACCTGAGTGGAAATGGGATCATATTATGATGTACTTTGTCCGGGGACTACCAAATACTCCTAGAAGGAATGATGCAATATGAGTCATTGTTGATCATCTTACCAAGTCAGCAAATTTTCTTGTTATAAGATAACATTTCCCACTTGGACATTTAGTAATAATATATATTAATGAAGTTGTAAGACTTCATGGAGTACCCCTATTGATTGTTTCTGATCGTAATCCCCATTTTATATCAAGATTTTGGAAAAGTCGTAAGAAGTCCTTGGAACTAAATATTGTTTGAGCATTGCCTACCTCCCTCAAACTGATGGAAAAGAAGAATAGACTATTCAAACCTTAGAAAACATGTTGAGATATTTCTCACTTGATTTTCAAGGTATGTGGTATCAATATTTACCTTTGGTATAATTTTCCTATAACAATAGCTTCCATACAAGTATTCAGATAGAACCATATGAAGCATTATATTTAAATAAATGTCTCAAACCAACTTGTTGGGATGATGTTGGTGAAAAAAACTCGTAGGCCCATAACTTGTTGAGGAAGCAATGGAAAAGGTGAAGGTTATCCAAACCAACATCAATGAAGCTCAAAGTAAGAAAAAGAGCTATGTCATTAACCAAAGGATTGATTTGGGATTTGAAGATGGAGATTATTTGTTCTTGAAGGTATCTCTATGGAGGGGAGTTATAGGATTTGGTACGAAGGGTAAATTAAGTCCCAAGTACATTGTAACTTTCAAAATTCTATAACGAATTGGAGTAGTATCTTATCATTTGGTAATTCCTCCAAGTCTCACCAAAGTTTATGATGTATTCCACATATCACTATTCAGAAAATACATGCCTGACTCAATGCATGTACTCAACTGTGAGGAAATAGAATTTGAACCCAACCTGTATGATTGCGAAGAGCCTATTATAATTCTTGATACCAAAGAGCAAGTGTTTAGAAACTGGACGACTCGTCTGGTGAAATATCTATGGAGAAACCATAAGATGGAAGAGGAAACTTAAGAACCCAAGGAACTTATGATGAAGAACCACCCAAATCATTTTGTACAGTAGTATTCTAGAAATATCAAGGATGAAATTATTTTAATGAGGGAATAATGTAACACCCCATGCTTCCATGATACACTTCACTTTTAATAATACAATAGCTTGTGTTGTACACAACCTCGAGTTCTAACACACCATGACCAACCAAACTAGCTATTATGAATAGTAATACCCACTTTTTGAAATTTTATAAATTTTATTTTTTCAAAATGGACTTTATTTTTGTATTTGGAATATCAAAATTATCTTTGGGTGACTTTTTGGTATTTTTTTGAAAACATTCAATTTTTGATGAATCGTGAAAAACATTGCGTTGTTGTTTAAAACCTAATTTTTATTTAAATAAATAATTTTTTTATTTAAATTTATTTTAGGTAAAAATAGATACATAAAACTGATATATGTTCAATTTAATTCATTGGAGTCATTTTATAATTATATTAGATATATAAAATTTTATTGAACTTTTTACCATCTTTTACCCACCTTCTAAGAACATTAGCAAAATTGCATAAAACATAATTTTACCACTAATGTGAATTGAATTTCAAAAATATGAGAGAAAATTTTGATATAAGTAAATAAAATTTTGTTCAAAAAGATAAAAATAATATTTGGTCAATTGTAACTTTTGACTTTTATTTACCACAGTTAAAAGTAAATAGGGTAATTAAAGGTAAAAATGATATTATTATTACCCTTACATATGTCTTGATTCTATTGGATAAGTGTATTTTGACCAAAATAAACCTTAGGAATAACATATGATCCTTTTGGTCTACTTGGATTAGATAGTGACATTTATAATTATTTTATTTAAAGAAGTGTTAAAAGTGATAAATTCAATGTTTAATAACTAAAACATTTTTAATATAGGTTTATTTGTAAGATAAATTATAATATCATTCATTACAAAGTTAAAAATATTTCCTAAACAACAATATTTTATTTGAAATTTTTATAAATTAAATAATTAAATTTATTTATCACACAATAATGATGTAGTAATTACCTTTTTAATAAAAGGTTAAAATAATTGATTTTATAAATATCCAAATAAATTTAAATTTGATACTTTTAATGCATTAAACTAATTTCATAGATTAAAATGAAATGTTAGGTTTTATTAAATGAATTTTTTTTAATTAATCAGGATTTTATGACTTCCAATAAAATCAATTACTAAATAGTGTCAAAATTAACATGAATACGTTTTTAAAACAAATTCTATATTATTAATTGATATAATATTCATAAAAATATAAGGTTCATCCAAAGGACTTATATAAGGTTTAATATATCCATAATGAACCACATGGGTTTCTTTGGGATTTTTATAGTAAGATTATTAACCATTTATTATAAAAATACAAGAATACATAGTAAAAGCTAAATTATTTAATTAAGAGTTAAATCTATAAGATAAGTTTAATATAGTGACCTAAACCTATCTAAAACCTACTGGTTGAGAGGTTTTTGACCCATCCCCACCTTATCCTAGAAATAAATCAATTTGGAGCCATTATAAACCTAATATGATTGTATAATAAGATAATATTTCAAGATTTTCCTAAAGTGACCCTCACCTCTCTTATAAAAGGCTACTTCCCCTTCTCTCAAAAATACACCTACAAAGCCATTTTTCTTGGCAAAACACTACTAAAATATCCTTTCAACTACCATAATTTCGACCTAGAGTCCTTACTTTGATCATAAAGTCATCCTATGGATCCCTTTTGATCAACTCAAAAGGAAACACCTGAAGATAATGTGATATTTTCACCACCTCTTTCAAAGTTATTTTCTTATTCCACTTCCTCTTTCTTTGTTGTTTCCATTCCAAAATAATAACTAAAGTACCTTATATATATTGTGATGTTATTATAAATATGTTACAACCATATTATTTATTCTATCCATCCTATGAATGATAAGTCACCATACATGCATATGTACGGCTTACTGTCTCCACGTCGTGGTGTAGTTTGTTACTCAAACACTTCATTATTTGGATGGGTATAATAGTGAGTATAAATGATGTAAATAATAAATATAACATTTTTATTATTCTGTATATATGATATATCATCCGATTACATAAGATTTCACCATAAATAGAATGATATTGTCGCTCCTGTGTACGTACGGATTACCGTCTCCACGACCATGATGAGATTCTTTTCCCATCGTAACCATTCAAGAATAAATTTAATTTTATGATTAAAAAAATAATTATTAAGAACTTAATATCATTATGTATATGAATCAAATACATATTTTCCCTAAAAAACATGGCTTACGTAACCAAGCATATAAAGGAAAACAAATCAATTAACACACGAAACAATGATACTATCGAAATATTTTTAACAAACAATATTAAAAGATCATATATGATATCATATATATGTATGTGGTTATTTTATAATTTAATAACAATGATTTAACTATTATATTGGAGTTTAACGTACCATCAACCATGTAAAAGTACAATGTAAGAGTTTATTATATAATCTCTTCATTATCTGAGGTTGTTTATACATGATTATCTATTGAGAACTCTTTACCATCCACATCTATGTTTCTAAAAAATGTATTTCAAAACATTTTTACTATTTTCTAGACTATTGGTTAAAGTAATTTATACCCTTGTTTGACTTTTTATAAGATTTTTATAAATTAATATTTCTATCTTTTTTCAAACAAGGTCCTTTACAACCTTTTCGAGAAATTAAGGAAAGAATGTTTTTTTAACATAGACGGTGGGTGCAGTTATTTTTCGCTGTTATAACACCTTCTAAGCTTCCCTTACAAGCTTATAAAAATATTTACATAATAAATGTTTTATTTTATAATTATGTGACTTTTAAATGTTTTCAAAATAGAATGTGGTATTTATTTCAAATAGTATTCATTTCATCTATGTCAACATCTTTTGATGGATTTTAAAATTGTTCGAAGATGACCAATTATGAAACAAATTTTCCTTATTTTATTGAAGGTTTTGTGATATGTTTGAATGTGGATGTGTTATTTTTATACCATAAATGGTTTATAGATAAATTATTTACATTTCATATGTTAGTTTTAATACAAATGTTTATGTTATGTTTAAACCTTTTCAAATGAGGAATGAATTGGACATAGTAAGTGACATATGGAGGCCGCTATAGCTCCTCGATGAATTGTTATGTATCATGAGAAAAACTATTGTCTTGGAACAAGGCCTTGAAAAAATATTATTTGTACTCCTGGCACGAGGCATTGACTATGTGATTATGAAGTCTGGCATTACGCATTCCATGATTATGAAATTGGCTATTGATATTACATGTGATTATTGGACTTGTAGAATATTCATGTGAATAATTAAATTGAATTATTTAGTTTATATTTTTCATATTATGCTGAATTTTATTTTTAAAAGGATTAGTTTTTAGTCTTATACATTGCCTTAAATTTTTATGCTTATTTAAGAAAGTTTCCTCTATATTTTTATCCTTACTGAGCATCTGAGATCACCCCTTTCTATGTTTTATTTTACCTAGGATGTGAAGAAGTATTTTATGGTTGACCAGTAGGGATAGGCTAAGGAATATAAGTGTGTTCAAATGGGACAAAATGTAGTTGTTGTTTTTGTAATGACCTGAAATTTTGAATAAGTTTTGTTTCTTAATTTTTGTGTGTTGTTTTAATTTATACTCAACAAAACTATATTCTTTAATTAATGAAGTGAGACTATTGGGATTCGACTATTATATGACCATCTGTCAATATAACCATTAGAAACTAAACACATAACTTTGCAATTATTTTTTATAAATACAAGTGATCTTGGCTGATAAATACAGAAAGAAGATTTGATGGACTCATCCAGTAGACTCGGGCTGTTTGAAGACCATCTGACAGAACATGGGAAAGAGGTAACCCCACCGAGCTTTGCTCTAGACCGAACCCAAGCTGAACTTCATCATGTGAATCTAGAATAGAATTGCCTTCGGGAGAAGTTCAAGATGATATAAATTACCACTCGGGCAATGTTGGTCGAGCCGCCCCAATATTCTATCACCTTACACTTAGGTCATATGCTGGGGTTATAAGGGGCTAAGTAATGATACCTTAGCTTCTTTATGCAATCCTTGGAAATAAATAAAAATTGTGATTTCTTCTTATGGTGAAGTTTGTGAATTTTCAAATGTCCGGATAAATATTGGATGTATATTATTAATGATTTTTTAAAAAAATGGATATTTTAAAATATTTATTTAAACCTAAAATAATTAATAATGTCTAATTATTTTCAAAAAATGGTCTTCTACAGTTGTGTTCAGTAATAAATTTAGAGTCTAATAAGATCAAATTAATTTTTGATGAATAGTGATTTTACGCTTATGAATAGTAATATGACCAAATGGATTAGTAACCTCACTTAAGAAAGTATTACTATAATTTAGGCACCTTGATTAGGTAATGTGATTCAATAAAAAAAGTAAATAACTCTTTCAAAAATTATTAGTTATGTATTTGTTTCTTTTAGGTGAATAGTTTTTTATTTAAAAATTAAATTAAAAATATTTAGAAAATTATTTTCATAAAATGGAGATCATTTTGGAATTCATAGCATCGATATTAGGTTAAGGTAAATTTTTGGTATTTTTCTGAAAAAGTTGAATTTTTGGTGAATAGTGAAAATACAGTTTTTAGTTTCGGGTGTTTAATGACATCATTAAGGATGTAATAATTTTGTAATATTTATGGTCGACTAATGAATAGTAATATAAGGTATGATGTGTCCCAAGTGGACAATACCATGGGTAAATACTGTGGGAAAGCCCATGTTTTTTCCAATACCACTGATGATGTGTCCCTTGGAAATTAATGTTTTGTTCCCTCACTTTCCATATAAAAACCAAGTTATTCCATCATTAATTTCATTCCAAAATCCTCTTCATGAATTTCTGGTCTCCTTACCTCCCACGGAGGCATCCCAAGGTTCCCTCAAGCCTCCCAAGGTCCCAACCTTCAAGCTTTCGATGTTACTTTTCAAGGTAAGGGATCCTTTCACCCTCCCCTTTTATGTCATGACTTCCTTTGTGTTATGTCATATAGTTCCATTTTATTATGTGGGTTCATGATATTCTATATCTTTAATACTGTTCATTTTATGTTCAAATGATGAGATATACTTTCTAGTCCCATCAATTTATTTTCTTAATTTTTAGGTGACGTTGTTATGCTGCCGAATTTTTGTAAAAGAAATCGTGCTTTCTCTTTCTTTTCAAGTTTCCTTTTTTATGTGGTGTGTCATTCAAATATCCACATCCTGATCTTATATCTTTTTATTCTTTCCCTATACTTCAAAATTATCCATTTATGGATGGGATACCCTTGTCCCCGCTCTTTTATTATTTCCTAAACCCAAGATATATAGCCGTTATGCTGCAGAAATTTCGTCTCAAAATTTCTCTCTCTTTCTTTCAAGAAATTATATTGTTTTATTTATGTGAATACCCAAAACTATTTAGTTTCTATTGGTGTTCATAAATATATAAATATGATATGTTTGATTCTGGAATTGACATGCATATAACCCCCACTCCCTTTCCATGGTTTATAAGTGACATAATGATCTTATTTTTATGAACTTTTAAAAATGTCACAATCTTGGAATGAAACCCATTTCTTTTATTCTCAAAGGGTTATTTATGAAATGATTGATTATTATCTATGTTCTCACATGAAAGTAAATAAATATTAGGGGTGCTCCCTGATAGTTCTCCAATTCATTGGGTAAAGAATTAATCTCTAGAGATGACAAGTTTCATGATACCTTGGTGAATAACCTTGGTAAATTTTTTATGAAACCTTGGGGATGGACCTTGGTGATATGTTCATGAATGTCTAAATGAAATGTTGTAGCCACATATTCATTTTATGTTTCATGTCCTTTTCATTATGATATTCCTATACTTTCATTTCTCATTTCCTTTTGTTTTTATTAAAGTTCTTATTGATATTACAATTAAAATGATCCCTTGTTTACCCTTATTGGGCCTTATGCTCACCCTTTCCATTGATTTATGTCTCCAGGACATGAGATGTAGTAATTTTACAAATTATGAACATATTATGAAGCCTTACAAGTGGATTAAAAGAATGTTTTATGTTTTTTTAAGTGTTTTTGTTCCTGATTTCCAAGACACTAGACTTTAAAGATCATCTGTTTGAAAAAAGTAATGAAAAGTTATGTATTAAAAAGGTGGTATTCCGAAATTTTTATATCATGATGTAATGTAAAACTAATGTATGTATCTAGTAATTCTAAGGCTACTAAACTGATTGGTCTTTTGGGACGTGACTCCTTGTATCATGAAAATGTTATGTAAAAATGCACCGACTCTGGATAACTAGGGTTGAGGCATTACATGAAATATAAAGATTATAAAAAATAGAGAACACATTCCTCCATGATCACCTAAAATTTATATCTAAATAACATAAATCACTCATAAAATCACATAACAAAAATTTATATTCCCAAATCATATAATCTTCTAAATGTATTGATGTTTACCATAATAAATCTAATATTCTTCACAAGTTAACTCAGAATTTATTCCTCAAATAATATCAACTTATTTTTCATAAAATAACATATTAGCCAAAATTTTCCCATTTACCTTAATTATTCTAATATTTCAAAAAATTGTTAAATTTTTCCAAAATTTAATCACTTATTCCCCAAATCACTTTTCAATTCCTTGGTTATCTATATGATAAAACATATGTTCCCAATATATATTTATATATAATAACCCTTTATAAAAATTAACTAAAATTACCATCATAAACCTTTAACCAATATTTTTCATTTTATTGCTTTATAATTACTTCCCATAAATTAAAATATGAATCATGTCCTAATATTTATCAATCTCAATCTAACAATCATTCTTAAAAAAACAAATTTTAAAATAATTTATATATTTATATGGTATTCATGGTTTAATTATCTTAGGTTGATTATATTATTAATTTTCTAAACATTATGTGATATTGATGACCCATTTCATGAGATTTCATAAAAGGAAATCTATTTTCATTATTTAAATAGTCCCTCTATTTGAAACATCTTTGTATTCCTTTGAGACATTTCCCTAGGATTTTTTTCAAATATTCTAGACATGTAGAAAGTTAAGTCTTTTTACCATTATTATATTTATCGCTTGAAATTCCATGAAACTCCAATTTTATCTTATTTTTTTATTTAGGAAACTTTCTAGGGATCAAGTTGTTAATCATAACATGAGAGAGGTGGTTAGGAATTACCATTATACTTTTCACTCCAGTTTTATCCTATTTAGTTTCTCATTCAGAGAACCACCATAGTGTCCCTCAAATACATTATTAACTTGCTTCCTACGTCTTCCAACCATTAAATTAAACCAAAAAATGTTATTATTAGTATATTAAATATAATTATAACAACACTTCTTATGAATATTATGATGTACTTAACTATGTAACCTTTAATTAAAATTTGTTGATACAATCAAAATTTACCATAATTCTTGATAATAAACTAACCATGGTGGTTATATATTTTTTGGGTAAATTATTATCCCAAATTATCATGTTAACCCCCGATGTTTTTTAATTATTTTTAAACTTTTACCATTTAGTAACATCTCACCCTATAAAATTTACAAAACCCTTTATTTGATATAAACTATGACAATGCACATGAGCCTCAGCCTAGTTGGTGAGGTATCCTTAAGTGCATCCATGAGACCCAGGTTCGAAACCAGGCGGAGGATTATTCTCAGTGTTATAGAACTACTATATCAATACTATAGCAGTACTGAAGCATTACTGTAGTAGGCACTGTGCGGTACTGTAGTAGTTATTATAGCAGTTATAGTGCAGGTACTATAGAAGGTACTGTTCTATACTGTAGCAGCCAGAACTATTCACCTTGGGCCACTGGTTTGGGTTTGGAGTCCTTTAGGCCTTCAGGCCACCCCAACCTTTGGGTCAGTATGTCTTTTGGGGAACCTTTAAGGCCTTCATACCACCTCAATCCCTTTAAAACACATTTAGTTTCCCTAGATAGACTCTACTAAAAACGTATCAGTTCCAGAGGCGGCTTCAGAGTAGGCGCACTCACCAGAGTAGAACCAATGGATTTGGAAGAATTAGAGGGTATAGATATCCCATTGGGACTTGACTGTGCATGCACAGGAAGCTTATCCAAACAACCATGTGAAGGTGGAGAGCTACTATCACGATGTATATTCGAGGGAGTGGCAGTTCCTTGTAGTTATAGTCTGGAAGAATTACCTAAGACCTTTGCGTCATGTAATTTCTCTTAAGCTGATGGACCATATAATCACTAAGCCTACGGGCTTTTTAAGGATTCCTCCTCATCCCTTAAAATGGGGGGTATCAAAAATAAATAAAAATGAAGGCCTTCAGACCATTCAGGCTATGAAAACCGAAAAAATAATAAACACATAATTAGATAATTTATTACAAGGGATTCACTTTTTACATTTTTTTGATATTTTTGTTTTAGAGTTGTAGATAATTTGGTAAAACATTACAAAAAGTGGAAATTCCTACTCATTGTACATTTTATCCACAAAATAGTTTCTTATATTTATACTCATGCTTAATTTAAGAAATATTTTCTCCATTCATGACCCATCACCATAAACATTTACATAGTACATAAAAAAATAAATTTCTATGAAAAACATTTTTAATTTATGGGATGAAAAAAATATCAATAAAAGATATATAAAAAGGATACCAATTAGTCCACTTAAAAACCTGAAAATCAGTAAGTATGTTTATCCTTTTACAAAATAAACTTTGAGATCAAACAATAAATTACTTAAAATTAATATAAATTTCAAATAATTTTTCTTTCATAAAGAATTTATTATGATGGATAAAGTAAAAGAATAATACCATGATAATTTCTTGAGAAAAAAGAATAACCCATGAAAACTTTTTCATTGAGAAACAAACCTTTTACATTTAGAATTTTGAAACATTTCATAAACCAATTTACATTCCACATGAAATAAATATATTTCCATTAAAAATATCATGTAATGAATTGAAAAAAAATGTAGGCATATTGGGTAATTGTCCTTATAATAACCTCTACAAGAACCCTTAAAAGGTAATAAACTTCACGGTTAATTCCATAAATCTATTATCAATAACATATCATTAACCAACTCATTAAAGGGATTTATCATTACCACTGATCATCATATAAAATGTACAGGTAACATAACATGAAATAAATATTCAAAATATTTCATTTAAATCATAAAAATTTATATTTGGGATTAGATCTCATGCACAGAATCACATTTGAATATTTAATATAATAATAATTAATATTCTTTTATTTTT
Source organism: Viscum album (assembly GCA_963277665.1). NCBI lineage: Eukaryota > Viridiplantae > Streptophyta > Magnoliopsida > Santalales > Viscaceae > Viscum > Viscum album. The sequence goes on along the minus strand of OY728141.1, from coordinate 455,724,832 downwards.
AAAACATTTAAAAACTAAAAATACATAGAATAATAGGAAAATAATTTCAATTAAAAACATTGAAATTGTTTTGTGTAATTTTGATAAATATTAATGGATATAATTGCTTGAAAAGATGATTATGCAGTAAACATAAAAAACATTTTTTTAAACTTTTGTAAATAATGTTAGAATTAACCCATAAAATAAACATTGAAAAGATTAATTTATAAAAAATTGAAGAGAAATTAAAAATGTAGTTGAAAATTAAATTTATCTATATTTTATTTATAAATAAGAACATTTTTGAAACATTTAAAAGAACATGGATATGAAAGATAATTTTTTTAAAACATTTAAGATAATATTTTAAAGAAAACAAACATACTATGAGTCCTAATTTTCTTCATTCAACTTATAATGTCCAGTATAATAAAATTTTATTAATTATTTGGTTTATTAAAAACATTATTCATTTTAACTCCATAATCATTATTGTTTTTATTTAATATATGTTCATGTTTTAATAACTAAATTAGTTAATTTTATGTCATTCCTTTTAAGAATGTTAGGTCCAAAACAGTTTCTATGTGTTGATTGTGGTCAAACATGTCATAGTTCCATCACTTTCATAGTCTTAAATATGTCATTATTATAATATTTATATATTAAATATAATTTTAATACTCTACATGTAGTTTTTTAATGAAAAATGAGACATGTTGTTCATATAGGTGGTAGTATACATGTACGTATGAGAAATATTTTTATTTTTTAATGATTAAAAATGAAATAAATAAGATGAATGTTTAATTTTATAGAATCAAAATAATATTATATATATAATATTTAATCATTAAATCTATCCCTATTACCATCCATGTAATGTGTAAATGAAAAAAATCAAATCATTTTGTTAAGATGGTAATCTAGGAATATTCATGAGTGACATTTTCATTTTCCAATGGATGAGAGGGTAATAATTTAGATTATATAATATCATTATAAAATAATCATTATATCATAAATATAATTTTTATCCATTAAATTCATCTTTATAACCATATCTATGTCGTGGTGGGGAGGTATTTTCTACATATGCATGAGTGACATTTTCATTTCACATAAAATGAAAATAAGGTAGAAAATAATTTTTTCATCATAATAATAACATTATTTTATAGTATATAAAATAATTTGACTATTTTAGGGTGGTTATAATAGATTTTAATGTCTTATAATATGAAATAGACTTGAAATGATATGTTTAAGACATATACCTCCATGGATATCATCCATTGGCTTGCACATTAAGCCTTCTGGGATTGGTCTTTTGGTGAGACCGAGACCTCTAGGAAGTGGGTATGAGATTTTTTAATATATTTTTCCATATATTTTTTGATATGTAATTATCTATTTGTAAATATAATTTTGGAGAGAAGGATCCCTTTTATAAGTGACGGGACTAACACTCTTGTAAATATTCAATGTTATAAAATAATATAATCATTTTTTATAGTCAAGTGGATCAAAGATACCCAATTTATAATATGAGATGATTTGAAATAAAAATAAGCTCAAAAAATAATATTTATTCAAGTTTAATATATATTTTCAAAAAATATCTTAATTTAAACTCCACCCCCTTTCAACCCATTTAACTCTTACCATGTTGACAAACTTTTAACATTGTGAATATTAATTATGACTAAAAATGAACTTTATATCATTAAAAATTTAAATATTATGATTCAAAATATAAGATCCATTATATATGAATCAAATTATAGAATTGGTAAAAATAAATTTTAATATATGTTTTTAAAAAATAATAAAAACCCTTTTTTAGATAAATGCATTTTTAAGCATAAAATGGATTTCACCAAAATATCAAACAAAAATTTCATTCTCATGAATTATTTTAGATTATTATTAAAAAAATACTAGCTTATTTTAAATTTATATTAAGCCAAAAATTAAATGTTACCTTACAACCACACAATTAAATGAAAAGAACAAAAAATCATTTTTATTAGATTAAAATATTTTCTGGGGTTTAAAAAGTCAAGAATGGATTTTAAAATTAAAAAATGGTTTTTTAAATTATTTAAATTACTTTTTAAATACATAGTTAAAATATAAAGAAGGATTTATATATTCTTATGTAATTGTTATTACATATTTATGTCATAAAAGTTGTGGTATTTATAAAATATGTATTTTCCAATATTAAACAAAAACATTTATTTTATAAAAAATATAGAAAAAATCACACAAATATAATTTTAAAAAAATGATATAAAATAATTTTATAATCATAAAATTTATAAAAAATTTAAACAATTATTCTAATATCCACACACAAAACGTGTAAAAACAATTTTTAGAGAAAAATGTATTTTGGAAGCATTCAATGACTTTATTCTCATTCATTTTCAAGTAAAAGCCTTTAAATTATTGTTTAATTATTTGATGGAATATTTTATCATTAAATTTAATTAAAAAAAATTAATAATTAGTTATTAATTTTATATATTTATATAAAAATACATTGTTCACATAAAATCGGCCTTTTGAAAAATATATCTTCTAACTATCAGATGAATTTAAGGTAATTTTTATAAAAATTGATAATCAATGTAAGAATGATTATTAATTAGTATATATGTATAAAAAATAATTTAACAATTCATTTAATAATTTAAAATTTAGAATTTATCTTTTAAATGAATCTAATAAAATATAAAGAAAATCCTCTTTTATAAAAAAATCCATTTAAACATTAATTGTTCTAAAGATTATATATTTTAATTATTATCATTAAAAATTATGTTCTTAATTAATGTTAAATAAATAATAAAATTAAATTATTAATGCTTTTATACATATTTTACATATTTTTTCTTCATATTCATATTAGATAATCCTACTGTTAGGTTATAATGGTCATATTTATATATTAATTTTTCTATAGTATATTGTGGTTCATTTAATCTAGGTTTTGGGTGTTATAATGCCCCGACCCCAGAAGCCCAGAGTCGGTGCATTCTTTTAATACATTGGCTTGATTACAAGGAATCATGTCCTGAAGGACCGATCAGTTTATCTATCTTGGAAAATAAATTACATACATGGACGTTACATTACACTTTAGAAAATAAAACACTACATAATTGATCCTTTGATAATACCATTAATCCCCTAGCTTAACCCCAATAATCAACCATAATACACTTCTCGGAATCCTGAGATAATTAAAACATAGAAAGGGGTGAGGTCATATTCTCAGTAAGGATAACAATATAGTGAAAACTTTCAAAAATAAGCATAAACATTTCAGTCAATGTATAAGACTAAAACAAAATACTTTTTAAACATAAACATCAGCATAATATGGAAAAGATATAATAAAATAATTCCATTTACTTATTCACATGGATATTCTACTAGTCGAATAATCACATGCAATATCAATAGTCACTTTCATAATGATGGAATGCATAATGCTAGACTTTCCTAACCACATAGTCAAGGCCTTGTGCCAAGAATACAAATAAGATTTTGTCAAGGCCTTATTCCAAGACACTATTTTGTCTCATGAGACCTACCGATGCATCGAGGATCTATAGTAGGCTTAACCTGTCACTTACTAAGTCCAATGCATTCCTCAGATGAAAAGGTTTAAACATAACATAAAGATTAATATTAAAACTGGAATACAAAATGTCAATACTATACCCATAAACCATAAATGGTATAAAAATAACACATCCACAGTCAAACATATCACAAAACCTTCAATACAATACAGAAGACTTGTATCATAATAAATCAACTTCAAACATGTTTAAAATCTATTAAATAATTTTGACATAGATGAAAATGACTTGTAAAACTCTTTGCGAGAAATATACCTTTTTCATGAAAACATTTACAATTCACACAATTTAGAAAGGAAGAAATTTAAATACATTTTGAATAAAAGTTTCCAATAACACTTTAAAACTTTTGAAAGTAAATAACATTTTAAAACATTCATGTCCATTTAAATAAATCCTTAAAACCATTTTGAAAACATGAACATTAATGAGAATAGTTTAGAAGAATAAATCTTTAAAACATTTAAAATGATGTTTTAGTAAAAAGTATCTTAAAATAATCCCTTTGAAAACTATTTTATGAGACATGGACATGGATACTAAATATGTCTTAGTAGATACTTACATAAAAACAACCTTGGATAATAAAGAGATTGTGAAATTAACCCTTACCAATTTGGTAACTTATAAAACATACACCTTATGAAAGAAGTATCATACAATGAATATGTAAATATACATAATTTAAACTGTAATACACAAATAATATAGTTATGGGTAGTACATACACCACACAAAAGGTAATAGTGGAAATATGGCAGGAATCTCACGGGAATAAGGAATGAGATGAAAACCCATTACCTTGCACTTTACTTTAGTCGAGGGTATGTTTAACCTATTGTATGAAGTTCATAGTATGTTATTATGTTATTATAGAACTGTATTAATATTTATTATATCATATATGATTCATTTATGACTTTATAGTACCCATTTAACAATAATTTCCATGTTAAACTAACATTTCGGGTAATAATTGTTTTCTATATCGTACGTGTTTTAACTTGATAATCTTGATTGCATCACTTAGATCAAGATTTAAATACTTACAGAAAATAAAAAATGATTTATATATCATATATATGTATAATATAAATATTTATAATAGACATATATATAAAATTAAAAACATTATTTATGGAAATGGTAGTCTGTACGTATGCATAAATGTTGTTTCTGTTTTCTTATTTTATTGAACAAAAATAAGTGAATAATATATATGTAAGTACATATATATATATATATATCCAATATAATTATTATTTCTTATATTACATACTTATTAGTAATATATATTTTTATAATCATCGATGAATAGTGAACGTGGATATGAATCTCAACATGTTGTGGAGACGGTAATCCGTACGTACGCACGAGCGACAATATAATTTCCTTAAAGGTGTGGAATTAGATGGTATATTAATTTTACAGAGACATTATCATGTTATTTTCATTATTTATATACATATTAATCATCATTATATCCATCCAAATAACATGGTGTTGAATAAAAAATTATACCACAGCGTGGAGATGGTAAGTCGTACGTACGCACGCATGGTGACATTATCATTCATAAGATGGATATTGTAACATCCCAAGTAAGTAATGAATAATAGATATTTTTATCTATGTCTATTTACGAATTAGAAAGTGTTTTAGAGGCTTAAAATGAGAATAAATCCAATCTTAAGCATGGAATACAATAATATTTTTAAAAGATTGTTTTACTGCCTTTTAATGGGAAACCATTTTTAAATCAAACTATTGACAATTTTATAATATCTATTTGTCAAAATAAACATATTATTTATGATTGGGACATTGAAATTTACATGGGATAAATTTTTGGTATTTTTCTGACAATGTTCATTTTTTAATGAATAGTGAAAAATACTTCATTTTACATCAAAAGTACTTTTTCATCTAATTTAATTATATGGTTAGATTATCTTTTTAATTGCTCTTAAATTTTAATATGAATATATTTTTTCCATTCAATCCAATGGTGGTCATTATGATTAATTTCACTTTGGAATTGGGCATAAACTTATGCCAAATTTTCATAGATATTGTTTAAAAAAAACCGCTATTTGTTTTGACAGTAGGAATTAATTATTAAATCAATTAATGTAATTAATATGTTTTGAATTTTTTAAAATAGACATATTTTTTGAATTCGGAATATCAAATATATCTTAGGGTGAAGTTTTGGTATTTTTTTGAAAAACTTCAATTTTTGATGAATAGTGAAACCACTAAGTGGTACTTATAAAAACTGATTTTCTGTTTAAATGAAATTTTACCACCTCTATGTTTTGAATATAAAAAATCCAACATACTTTGTTGTAATGAAGAAGTAAAATTTGGTTCAATGGGATTAAAATAATTTTTTGGTGAATAGTAACTTTTAAGTTTTTAATCGCTATTAGAGATAATTAGTGCAATTTAAGGAAAAAATGATATAATAATAAAATTAAAATACATAGACACATGTACTACCCTTATTTGATGTGTCATGGACGACCAATAAAATCCATGGGTCAACTTGGGGACTCCATGGAGCCACTTTTTTAGGAAAGTGACATTAATATCTTTTTATTTAATGTTAAAATTAAAATGACACAAACATGAGTTGTTTTACTAAAAAAAAATTTAAATGTGGTTATACAAGTAAGATGTTTAACTATAAATAGTCATTGGAAAGATAAAAAGATTTCCTACATCATATTATTTTTTTCATAATTTTTCAACATTAAATAAATTAAATTATTTATGACATCATGATGATGCAGCGATTACCTCATTATTTAACAATTTATATAAAATGAAAAGATAATGTAAATTCTATGACCTACACTTGTCAAAAACCTATTGGATTCGTATATTTAGAACCCTTATCACCTTATCCTCTAATTATATCAATGGACCTTTTAAATATGAAACGCTTTTTAAAATAAAGTAACCTTTTATACCTTTCCAAGAGTGCCCCTCCTCTCCTCTTATAAAAGGCCCCCACCTCTACCACCATTCCCACACTTCCAAAGCCTTTGGATCAGCCAAACCCTACCCAGTTTGTCTCTCCACATCCCTCTATAACTCTTAGAAGCCTCATTTTTCGCAAAAGTCTTCCCAAGGAAGCCTTTGAGCTCAAATCAAAAGAAGTTACCTGATTTAAAGGTAGTGTATTCTCTTGTGTTCTTATGTTTTATTTTGCTTCTCCAACCCCCTAAACTCTTTTTATTCATTTATTTTGTAACAACTAAAGTATATTCAATATACTAGGATGTTGTTACAAGAAGGATTTGAGCTACACTTACACACACCTACATCTAATGGTTGAAGAACATACTGTTTCCGTGGATAGCGAATTTCTGCCTCCCGAAACGATGATTGTTGAACATTATTTTAACACCTTCAAAGGTTACCATTAAGATGAAAATATATTTATATATGATATATAATATTTTTATGTTTTCCTTAATATTCTGTATTTTTTATTTTGGTCATACCTTTATGGTTTCCATTATGGGTAAACGCGATATCTTCATTTAAGGAAGTGCGGACTACCGCCCCCTCAAAGTGATTTGATTCGTTAATACCATATGTGGGACATATAAAAGATGGAGTTATGATATTATATATGATATTATACTGGAATTATATTATACCTTTATATCATTATGATTCCATTCCAAAAAATATGAAATAGAAATGAAAGTAGCGTTCATGCGTACGTACGGCTTACCGTCTCCATGATCGGTGAAATTTCATTTCTTACCTCTAAATGATTATGTAATATTATAAATGCATGTATATACTGGATATATATTAAATATATGGAATATACATCATTAATATCATTTTTGAGATAATGGATATTTGACTATGTGAACAACTTGTAAATATAAGAAGTTCACTTTTGACTCAAGTACCAAATATCGACAAAATGACCGTTATTAACTTAAATGACTAAATAATGTTCATAACATGGTAATAAGTGATATAAAAGGAATAATGAACTTGAAAAAGGTTCTTAAGAAATTATAAATTAACTCAAGTTTATTATTCAGAACATTAAAGAACGATCGAGTCAAGTCGGACCTGAGGTATGGGACCTCGTCTCAATCTCCTTTCATTGAGGCATATTTTATTTTATACACAACCTTCTTTTATACGGTGTATAAACCCCTTTGACATTTACGCTTACTCAAAAGAAATATTTTTTTTATATGAAGCATTTACTAAACGACAAAAGGAATGTTTTTTTGTCGTACGTATAGAGAGACAATGACTTCTTCGCCGCTGTGACCATTATTTGAGTTTTGGCTTCCTCTACAAGCCATACTTTTTTTTAAATAAAAAATAAATACCATGTTTTACTTTTCTTTTATTTTGGTATTAAAAATGGTTTTCATAATTTTTTATTATATCAATGGGTTTTATTGATATCTTGTGATTGAAATGTGGAAATTTTATGTTTCCTTTATGCATGTTTTATGTGATACGATTATGTTATGTTTCTTGGGCATTGTTATGAAGATGGGTGGTTCCGTGAGAAACTAAGGGCGGGTGAGCCCGATATAGCTCTCCAATGCATTGGGTAACGTGAAGGAGTGAAATGTTAAGGTTTCTCAGCAGAGATTTAGGGAATATATTGTGATGGATATTCCAAACGTAACCAAGAGGGTTACACCCTACATAAGAATGTTATGAATGCCTCAAGTTACCTTTATGTCTTATGATTTCTATGATTTATTCATGATTTGATGAGGTATGTTAAAATGCCTATGTTTTATGGGTAAAGTATGATTTCATTCTTATGTATATAAGAACTCACATTTCCTTTCCATATTTTTATAACCCTTACTGATCTTTTTATGCTCATCCCAAGTTTTTGAAATGTTTTTCACTGGTCAAGGGAATGGTACATAATAGGATGATAGTGCAAGGAAGTGTCAAGAAAGAATCGATGTTTTATTTTGAATATTTTTCTGTTGATAGGAAAAAATGAATACTATCTTTTATGTAACCACTTTGGTTAAATGTGGAATGTAATGCAAGTTTTATGATCTAATTCTCTAAAACTCTAAACCTTAAAAGATCCTCAATGTGTAATCTTGTAATAACTCAAGATTATGTAAGGTTTAAGGATGGGTCATTATAGATATAATAATGAATATAGTTGTGCCATATTTATAATAACATCACAGTATATATAAGATACTAGATTTATTATTTTATAATGGAAACTAAAAAGAATGAGTAAGTGGAAGAATAAGAGAACTTGAAAGAGGGTGGTGAAATCATTACCTCTTCTTTGGTTTCTTCCTTGTGATTTGATAAAAATGACTCCTAAGGTTGGATTTATGACCAAAGTAAGGTCTGTAGGATGAATTTACGATAGTTGGGAGTATATTTGGTAAGGTGTTGGCCAAGCCAAATGGATTTGGAGGTGTTAATTTGAGATAAGGGGAAGTGCCCTTTTATAAGAGGGGTGAAGGTCACTTTAGGAAAAGATTAAAGTATTAATTTATTATACAATCATATTAGGTTTATAATGGTTCCGAATGAATTTATTTCGATAATTAGGTGGTTATGGGTCTAAATCCATTCAACCAATAGGTTTTAGACAATTTTAGGTTACCATTATATCCTTATCTTGTAGATTTAACTCTTAGTTAAATAGTTTAACTTTTACTGTGCCTTCTTGTATACTTACTCTATATGGTTAATAAACTTACTCTAAAATTACAAGAGAAACTAAAGTGTCTAAAAAATGACATATATAATAATATTTAAGACCTTTGTATGAACCTTACAGTTTTATTAATATTATATCAACCAATAATATAGTATTTGTTTTGAATATTAATTTATGTCAATTTTGACACTATTTGGTATTTTGTGTGTGAAAGTCATCACAACTTCATTACTTAGAACAAGATAGATTTAATTATCCCTAACATGTCATATTCACCTAGATAATGTGTGGATTTCATAAAAACTTTTAAATTAAATTTATTTTAATATTTATAATACCATTTATTTGATTCTTTCATTAATAAGGTAATTACTACATTATCATTATGTCATTAATAAATTTAATTATTTAATCTCTAAATATTATAAATGAAATAAAATTATATAGGAAATATTTTTAGATTTCTAATGAATATTTATAGTTGAATTTATCTTACGTATAACCCTATAATAAAAATGGTTTAGTTATTAAACTATGATTTTATCTCTTTTGACTCTTCTTTAAATAAAATAATAATAAATGTATTAATCTAATTCAGGTGGAAATAAAGGGTAATATTTTATTCTTAAGGTTGTTTTTGGTGGAATTACACTTATCTAATAGAATTAGGACTTGTTTTAGGCTAATAATAATATCAATTTTACCCTTAATTACCCCAATTACTTTAAACTATGGTAAATAAAAGTAAAAGTTACTATACACCAAAATTTATTTTTTTCTTATCAAACCAAATTATAATCCTTAATATTAACTGTGTCTCTCAGATTTTCGATATTCAACTAATAGAGGTGGTAAAATTAAGTTTTACATAAATTTGCAAAAGCTCCTAGGAGGTGGGTAAAAGACGGTAAAAAGTTCGATAAAATTTTTTTATATCTAAAATTACTATAAACTGACTCCAATAAATTGAATTGATTTTATATAGGTATTATGTATCTATTTTTACCTAAAATAAATTTAAATAAAATAAATAATTATTTAAATAAAAAGACGGTTTTAAACAACAACTCAGTGTTTTTCACTATTCATCAAAAATTGAATGTTTTCAGAAAAAATACCAAAAATTCACCCTAGGATAATTTTGATATTCTAAATCCATAAAGGATGTCTATTTTACCAAATTAAAAACATAGAAGTTGAATTTATTAATTTAAAATTAATTCCCGTTGTCAAAACCAAAAGACATATTTTTAAGAAATAATAACTATCAAAATATTGACACTTATTTGTGTCCAATTTCAATGTAAAATTACTTAAAATGACCAGAATTGGATTAAATGGTAAAAATATAATATATTTATACTTCCAAAACATTAAAATTTATAATTTATCACTATAAATTATTTTGATTAAAAAATTTATTTTCAGTTAAAATATAGTATTTTTTACTATTCACCAAAATATGAAAGTTATCAGAAAAACACCAAAAAATTATTGAAACTAAATTATAATGTACCGATTCTAAAGAAGAATTTTATTGTGTCTAATTTAATATATAAAAGTTTAAAATATTGGATTTAAAAACGGTTCACCATTAAAAGGCGGTAAAATTTCATTTTTTGAAAAATACTTCTTTTATCTGAAAAAAAATGTATTTGTTTTACATTTTGTCTACGAAACTCATAATATGGATTCTAAAATTATAAGGATTATTTATAGTTCAAAATTAAGTTAATACTATTCATAACCGCTTTTGAATGACTAGTTTGGTAAGTCGTGGTGTGCTTGAACTTAGTGTTGCGTGTAGTGTAAGTAATTGAATTACTTTAAAGAAATAACGTACTATGAAATCTTGGGGTATTACCGGTGTGGTAAATTCTATTTAACATAGTATTAATTTAAGGTAATATAAAAAAAAATATTGGTATGTTATTGAATTTTATCCCCTAAACTAATTTAACATGTAACCTGTATGGGGAAAATGCTATTTGTTCTTAACTTACAAAGATTCATCTCTGGTAATCAACACCTAATCACAAATCACAGTCTCATTTATTATAGAGAATGTTTGGAGAACCCAAAGGGGATGTCCTCAGGTGAATGGATCCCTTCACATAAATATAATAAATTTAAAATTCTCACTTTATAATCATTATAGGATTCATCTTTTTTGAACGAATGGATATGGATCTGGTACATATATTCAAATTGATCATAAACACGCCCTCTATCTTTGGTGTTAATCATAAAAATTTCTCAAGAAATATATCCTTAAAATATTTAATAGGAGGAAGAAAAATTGGTTTCCTCGTATCCTCTATATATAAAATAATGAAACATGAAAAATATGCCATAATTATTCATAGTTGTTGATGGTCAAGTCCTAACTATCTATCCTATAAATCCCAATTTCTCATGAATTTATATAAATCCCCCTCAAGAGAAATGAAATTTGGGTACATATGATTGAAATCAATGTGTTTTTGATACTTATTTAACTAGTACATTTCATATATCACAAATAAGTATACATCTCTAATACAAATAAATTATACAAAATTATATATCTATTAATAATAATAGGATACTCTATGCACCACCTAATACCCTTAGATTGCACCCCCAAGGGTGTATTAATAGAAACCATCTGAGAATAAAACTTCACCATAAGACCTAGCTCATCATATACCTCAGTATATATAAATTAATATGTATGATCAATGTTAAATAAAATATATTCTAGTGTGGATTACACTAGAATTGTACCTTGAACCACTAATTTCCCCTTACCCTAGTCTACTATAATCTACTCGATACCATAAAGATGATATGATTTTAGAACATTGAATCCCATGACCTAACTAACATAAAAGGTATCACCTTATTAAAACTACTACCCCTACCTCTTAGAACCATGTCTAGAATAAATGGAGGAACCCCAACTACCAAACCACTATAGTTCACATATCTTTATTCCAGATCCCTTGGTCTGGCCAAAATTGTGTCCTCTAGATGATTATGGTGTAACCCCATATAATCTCTATAGGTTACTCATATAAATTCATAAATGAAACTAATTTTATGTACTATCATAAATAAGTCAAATATTAACAAGTTTCACACACTAAAAGCACTTAAAAAATTCCTTCCTCTTAGAGGAAGAGAAACCCCTTCTTAGAATGACCTATTTATCACTACCATAGTGAGAATCATCATACCACAATACCCTAACACCAAATTACCCACTCATAGTACGAGTAAATTAATAAACCTTTTATAATGGTTTTATTATAATAATGTTTCTCTCAGTAATGAGGGATTCCTTCACGACCTCAAAAAATAATTCCATGTAGAAAATGTTCACCTAGATCTAATAGAACGCCACAGGAAAACGTAAAAAGACATAATCATACCAATATCATCACAATATAAAATAGATCCAAACTCAATAAAATTTATAAATTGAGCACCATAATCCATCCCTAACATTCCTCCCAGAACAAGGTGTATGAAATCTATGGCATTATCTTCCTTTGGAGTCCTAAAAAATAACTAATAAATGAAATAACATAAGAAACTTTTCTAGGATAACCTCATGCTATCCTTACTAGAAAAATATTCATGGACAGGGATTTACTAGTCCATAAATAATGTTGGTTGAGATATTCTACCTCTTATCTATGGTTGAATTGATATGACAAAAATGTTTTGCATAAACTCAATCTAGAACTCGATAACCCATGGTCCAACTTCACCTATAAAGAGTGGTGGATGTTTCATTATGAACGCTTTGGCTATGTATGACATTTAAAACTCATCTATTGACACCAAATGAGCCATAAATATAATACCTTGAGTAGTATCCCTCAAAGATACTAATAAATGAGTGGTATTGGTGCAAAAAGAGGATATGACACCACTGTAAATGGGGCATGATCATCCCCACACTCTTAAAAATATACTACGGACCTTCATATTTTAATATCACTAAATTTAAAAATATACTTCTCAAAATATGTTTATCATAGTTCTTCATATCATATTTTTGGAGAATAAATAATAATAAATAGGTTCTATTACTCTACACACACACACCCTTTGATAAAAGGATTCCATACACTCTAGCTTCAGTTTATCCTAACCTACATACTCTCTAGATAAAAATAACTACTTATATGTTCACATAACCAATAATTATTTATTATAATTAAGAATAATAATGCATGTTTTAGACAAGTATAATTCCAAAAAAAATTTATCTAGGACGATGCTAAAAAAGTTATCTTTCCACTTAAAATAATTGAACCCTACATCATAAAAATAATATAAATCACAAATAAGAATATTCATGTCATGTGATACCTACATATCAAAATTATTCATTAATGGAAACCTATTTACACCTCGGCATAAGAGTAAATTATGAAAAATGTAAATCACACATCACATTACTTGAAAAATCATAAAATCATAACATCATAAAACCAATAACAATAACCCATCCCTAGAAACAATGATTTTACTTTTATATTGGTATTCTTCTCCTAGAAATATAGTCTATCCAATGTTTGAAGAATATATTATCTTAGTAAAAAATATCCCTAATGGTAAAAAAAAGAAATTCCAAGATACCACTTTAAATTTCCTTGACCAAGACTATCCAAATAGTTTATAACACAATCTAAACCATTAGGACCCCACCAAGGCTAGTTTTATGTTGAGTGTCCAACCCCAAGCCTAACTCCAATATTCCTAGGGATAGAGATTGTCACCAAGAAATCATAACAAACATGGGATAAATTATCCAATAAAAACATATGGTAGAAATTCATTTAAAATATACAAAATAACCATCAACCAAAAAAATATAAATATACATAGCTAAACTATCTAAAAAATTCATATATGAGACAATAACTAACTAGTACAACACCATGTGGAAAACCACCAATAATAAATTACACAAACATAAGACAAAGTCACTAGGTGCAACATTAATTGTGTAAATAAAGAAACCTCCTTGCTATAAGGATTCAAATTTGTTCTATGATATGATCTGAATCCACCATATACTACCATATACTTCCATTCATTAACTCTACCATCTCTACATCCCCTAAAGTGACCTTCAAATTATACATCAACTACATTGACATGACACTTGTGGGAACAGAGCTCATGGAAGGGCGAGTATATCTATACCCGTTAAAATGTATCACACCACAAGATCTATAATTATATGTTCCATTAAAAGCTAATGTGTTTCATTTCTATCTTCATATAGAACACCAAACCATAATGAAACACATATTTTTATGTAATCAATAAATTATACCCTTAGAACTAGGCTGTAAAAAAATGTTACCAAAATAAAAATAAATATAGATATAAACATAAATATCCTTATTAATACTATGTCATCCATAAAAATGAAATTAGTGCAGTTAAGTAACTAATAAGAATAGTTTATGCTTTAAAATTTTACCCTTCTTAATTTGGTTTTTTCCATTATTTTAAGATACTAAATATAGTATGGATAAAATATATTACTGAAATGAATAATATTTCGACACTGATTTTATTAGTAATTGATATAAAATATGAATAATAATAATTAATATTTTAAAAAAACCTTTTTTCCTATTAAATCAATTAACAATATATTTTTATATTTTCATTTAAAAATTATATTCGCAAGTTTTTTAATTTTAATTTTAAGAACTTAAATTCATTTTTGGATTCATAATTTTAAAATTAGTGTAAGATTAATTTTTGATATTTCTCTGAAATAATTTATTTTTAGGTGAATAATGAATATACAGTTTTTACCAAAATTATAACTTTTATGACTTCTTTTTTGTATAATAAAGAACTGTATGTTTATGCAACCATTTAATTTATAAAAACCTTATTTATGTAGTAAAACAATATATTTTAAAAATATAATTTAGAATTTAGAATACCTATGATAAATGTTTTAAAGACTTAAGTAATATTTTCCCATAAAAATGTTTTTGGTCCTTTCTTTTAAATAAATACTCTTTTGTTAAAATTTTGTTTTATCATGATTTTAAATCCACATAAATTTTATTTTATTTTTCGAAAAACCAATATTTATAATGAAAATGAAATTCAGGGATATTTTTACTCTAAAAAAATTATTCTTAAAAATACACTATTTCTAGAAATGGGTTTTTACAAGTTCCATGCACTAATATTGAAATTGGGTTTTTTTACACATAGAAATTTTATCTTACAAAATTATTTAATATTTTAAATTTAATGTTAAGAATTATTTAATAATGGATATTTTATTCTTAGGCATAAAAATTTAATTAGTTAGCTAAAAATTACTTACCATGGTAAAATAAAAAATGGAAAAAATAAAAATTCTAAGATTAAATGACTTAAAAACATATTTAAAACAAGTTTTTAAATAAATAGTTGAGGGATTATATAACTTATATCACCCTCAATTCCATTATTTTCCATTTTGTATTCTTCATGACGTATAAACTAGGTGATCTCTTTATATTAAGTTAAAATATTTATAGAAATGTCATTCTCATAAATAATAAAATTGTTCTCTCACCAATACTTCAAGGACGCCCTAAAAATTCGGTTTACACTAGAAAAAAATAAATTTTACCATCCTAAATAAATATATTACATTTCATTGAACCTATTTTCACAATATATTGGCCTGATACCTCCATTTCCAAGGAGTCTTCCAAGTGAAAGCCTAATTCCTCAACATGTGTACGTTTTTTCTAAATACTTTTCTTTTCATTCATAATTTTCCAAAAATAATTTTATAACTAAAATATAATGGAATAATTTTTATTTTTATACTGAATTTTATTATTCAAATAGATTAACTATTAACCACTTTTCTCCTTTTCTATTATAAAAAAGGAAACTGTAATTTGTGTGTCATGCGAACAAATGCCTCCAAAAAGTGATGATTTATATTTTCACCAACACCTATATTTTTTGATTATAATGGTGAAACTAAATAATAAATGTGGAATATATAATATAATTATGATTATTAAGATAAAAATTATAATATACCATTTTTCCATCTCATTCTTTTATAATGAAAACATTAATCTCTTGTTGTTTCGACGACCACCTCCATGAATTAACATATCTAATTTTTCATCTAGTTTCATTAGTATTCATTAAACTCACATTAGATATAATTCCCCACCTTAAAATAGTCTATATAATATTAATATTATATTGTAATAAAAATATAATATAAAAAATAAACAACTTTCATAATCATAATCATCCATTAATTATGGTATATTCATATTTGGGCTATACTAACCACCTACTTGGACAACGTTATAAAATAATATAATGGATGAAAATGAGAAATTAATTATTGATAATATATGATGTAAGTATGTAAAAAAATATATATTTTTTGGAATGATAACATAAATATTAAATGAATTAATTAAAATACCACCATTCATTTGTTAAAAAATTTCGAAACATGCTTGTTGTTGATTTCATCTATAAATATGGTAATAAAAAATTCCATATAATGAAATAATAAATTATATATAATCATAAATAATAAATAATATTACTTTTTATGATATGATAATTATTATTTTTGAGATAATAATGAAGAACAACATCAGGATTACAATACTAGTTCAAAATGATCAAGATTACGTACACTCGATATAGAACATCGATAAAAACTATCTAATTTAAAATTATGGATGCAGTATAAATTAATTATATAAAAGTATATATATATATATGAATATAGTTTTGAAATAAGTTATTGGGATAGTTTATTTTCATACGATAGATTCAAGAACTTAATTGAAAGTTATGAATTAAGGTAAGGGTCTATTTGTCTCATTTTGAAATCCATGAGATATATTTAATATACTGCACCATAATTTATTTAATTTGTTGTATTAAATACCACAATTCCTTTGATTATAATTAATATCATTATATTTATTATATTTATGATATTTTTATGTTCATTTCATGTTATCCTTGATTATATTATTTGATTTATACATTACCATTACCTTATGGGTTTTTTTAACTCAAATCTCATTATTTTGTTAAAATTATTCTTCATAAACTTATTTCTTAAAAGATTAGTTAATTTCACAATAATATTTTATTTAAAAGTAAATTTTTTACTCCTTGTGGGTAATGAAATTTTAATCCATAGATTTTAAATTCATTAATATCTTCCCCAAAAGTATAACTTTGTTAAATGTAATTCTAATAACATTTAATGATGGTTTCCATCATTGTCTATATTATCCTTTCTAGATAATATTCTCATTTATAATTAGAAATATAATAATTTTTTATTTCATATTACCTCCATATATATTTTAATTTTTTTGAAAAATGGTGTTTTTCACACTTTATAAGATATGGATTTTTAAAAATGATTTTTCAAAATGTTAGAATGGTTTTACATCCACTCAAAATAAAATTATTTATATTCCCCGCCACATTTTAATTGATAACCTCTGTATTTTAAAGGATATATTATTTATTTTTACCTTTTAAAAAATTAAATATTTTAAAAAAATCACTTAAAATTTTTATTTTTTCTTTTGAATGTAACCTATAACTTCATATTTTATGAAAATTATAAAAATATTTTTCTCAAATTGTTTTTATCATTTCTCTTTCATTATCTAATTCATCTAAAAAATATTTACATCTATGGAAGGTTTAATTAGTTAATTACCCTCTAAATTCACTTATACTATTTTTTGAGATTAAACACATAGAGATCAATCAATGCCTTTGTCTTTCCAACTCATCCTATATTATAGGATGAATTTACCATTAATTTCCTTTCCTCTATAAACATTCTATATTTCCTTCCTTTGATCTAAGGGTGTTCACCTAAATTCTATATAATGACTTGTTATGGAAATTATTCACTTATCCTTATACACCATTTCCAATATAGTTTTTTTAGGTATGCTTATATAAAAATCCATTTCATTTATTGATTGGTAAAATATTGAAAATATTTATATTTTTATTCTGATGTTTATTTTAATTAACTACTTAAAAACATTAATTATGTATTGTCTAACCTTCCACTATATTTCTCATTATGGTTCATTTTTTTAAAAGGTTGGGGCCAAAGCCTCATTTTTATTATTAAAGAAAAGCAAAGACCTCATTAACTTGGTAGAGGGAGACCCATTACATAGCCCATAGTCCCAGTGAGCATTTATCCCATTACATAGCCCGTAGACCCAGATTTTAGGCCCAAGACCCATTCTGTGAATAGTACTGCTACAGTACCCGCACTGCTATAGCACCGTACAGTACCCACCGCCGCTACAGTTCCCATGTCGCCGCTACAGTGTCGCCTTTGCAACAGTATCTCAGATGCTACAGTAGCGCAACATTTCCACTACAGTAACCTGCGCCCCATGGGTTTTGAACCCCCTTTTTTCAAATAGATTTGTGGGGTTCTTAACACTAAGACAAACCCCAACTACTCATTATGGTTCTTGATCATGTTATCCCTTTTAATAAAATTAGTAAAATTATTTAATTTTTGTATATATTTTTTTTCTAATATGGATGTTTATGGATGAAATTTTATTACAAATGGTATTGTTATTCATATCATTCATGTAGTGAATTCATTGGACATAAAGAAGTGATGGGTGGGACCCAGTATTAAATGTCCCCCTCAATGTATCATTTGATATCATGAGATAAATTGTTTGGGTATTTGGTGTATGAAAAACTGAAGAAATCATTATGTATTATATGTGACATTGATGAAAAGAATGATGTCTTGGTTATGACCTTTAAAATAATAATGACGTCTTAGTTGATTCCTTGATTGTAAAATATTTTATGTATTATGAATTCCATCACCATGAATTTTTTATTTTTACCAATCGATTTTATTATATTTTTCTATCAACAATTGATTTATTTTAAGATTGTGTGATTATATATATGTCATTATTTGGACTGATTTATTCCTTCCATATTATTCATTCCATGATAACTTCTAATATAAATTTTCCAAAACAAAATTTTTTAATTTCCCCTTTTTATTTTTCCATTTCCTTAAATTATGAATAAAATTATCAAACATGATATGTCTAGTAGAGTATCAAGTGTAGATAGTTATTGGGAGATATTGAAGATTTATTCTGGATTACGTATTTTATTATAAAGATGAAAATGTCAATTTAAATAGAAATACATAGTATTTGTTAGATAATATTTTTCCTAATTGTGTACAACTCTAAATCTAAAAGGCCCATTAAATTTATGTGAATAAATATTTGTTTTTGGTATCATAATTATTGACGATTAAAATTGGGTTGATTGGGATCATTTAAAATATGGTATGTAAAGAAGGTATTTATATGAACTAAATCTAGTATTTCATGTTTGGGCCATCGTAGTATGTATCAAATTATGGTTTAGATATCTTTTTAGGTTATGATGTTAGCTGAAGATTAAATATATTCCGATAAGTTATGTTTGATCATAATTTCAATGTTAGATAGATCCCTTTAAGTTAGTTTATTTGATATTGAATAATTAATTAATTTTTATAAGATAAATTTAGTTAAAACCCTATGGATATGTATAAGGAAAAAGTATATATATGTGATAACATCCATCTATTTTTGTAAATTATAGATGGTGTGGTTCTCCAAGAAATTACATCCTTTTCTGGATGCTGATAATTGTATATAGTTGTGGTATAAATATACCTAGGTGTAATCACCCCAAAAAAATTATGGTTGAGTATCAACTCAATATAAACTCTAGATATTGATTATTGGGTCTATGACTCAACACATTGATAAACACTCCTAGGGGATACACTTGGTTTAATAAAATTCTCTACCAAATACATTGTGAAATATTTATTATGTTTAGGAATTGGGTTAAGGAATATAAGAGAAACCAAAAAAAAAACTAGATTGAAATAAGAGTACTTTAGGTTTACCTAAAGTCTAATGAAATAATTTCAAATAGTAATAAATTTTAAAGTTGAATTTATCATTAAATTATCTTACATTTTTTTCTTTCAATTTTCATCACTTTCATTGATTCTTTTGGGTTTTAGTAATGGTTGTAGATTGAAGATATCAATTTAAAAATGGATGTCCTGGATAATGTAGAGATTTTCCCAATGATAAATCTAACAGGATATGAACTAAATTGATAAAAATTTATATTATACCAAACCAAATATAAAAAATTATGATTAAAAACATGGATATAGATTAATTCCCAAACAAACTATGACATCTCATATCTTTATTGCACATTATTTAACGATTTATTACATAAAGGTACACATATAAAATACCAAAATATCATGAATCCTACTATTATTGTGGGATTAGGTATATAGAATACCAACTTGATACAAGTTTATAATAATATTGTTTAAAAATTCATTAACATGCTATAAAATTATATTTCTCTTTTAAAACTACATGGGATAACCTAGGGACATGCCTAAGAAAGGGGTGATATATATAGAATATAAAAGGAAAAAAAGGAAGAATATAATTAAGAGAGTATTACATGTTTGCCAATATTAATTTAAATGGGACATAAAATGGGTGATAATAATATACATGAATATAGAAGTATGATAGATGATGATAATATAAAGGTAATATGGGAATGTGGCAAAAATAGAAATCATGAAGTCATAAACAAAAGTCAATGATAAATTCCAATATAATAGAAAATATTATTCTTATGACAACCTATCTAGAACCATAACTATAATATAAATATATTAAAATATTAACCAATGCATTGGAGGGATATAACATTATGGGACCACCCATTAATTTCATATCATGTACATGCATAAGTGTGCCACACAGATCATTCAAAATTGGATCATATTTCCATAAATTTAAAATCATGATTAATGTATTTGGGATACATACATGGTAGTTTCCAATAAATAAAGTATCAATGAATCTATTTTCAAACCCTTGAGTGGTAATGGGGATGAGTATTCACAATAGAATATTTTGGCATTGAATATCATTCGATAATTTTGGCAGCATAACATGGGTACTCAAAATTTCATGGGAGATATTAATAATACTTAAATGTCAATATAATCACTTGTAAATAATAAGTTCAGTAATTGGGATATATAAGAACATATTTTAAAATGAAATATTTGGAATTGTAAAGCATAAGACAAATAAGGTACTTGAATAAAGAGGAGAAGGTGAGGGATCACTTACCTTGATAGTACATTTCCAAAAGCTTAAGAGGAACTTCTTGATATATTTTAGGAACCTTAGGAAGGATACAGAGGGTAAAATTTTGATTAATTTCCTTATATATGTTTTAAGTGAAAATAAATGGTAGTTTGGGTGGGTTTATATAGAAAAATAGAGGTGAGTTCTTTATTATTTTCCAAACATAAGTTTTGAACTCTATAAAATAAAGTATAAAAACCACAAACCATCCAATTTTTTTCCATTATTTATACCAAAGTGAAGTTATTTTAATTATTTTATAATTTTAAAGAACAATATCATTAAAATTAAACAATTGGTGATATAGAAGTGAGTAATGTTCCTAAATAATTGATTTTAAAACCTTAATATAAAATATATTCTATGGTAGAGTCATAAAGGGTTTATAAAACTAATAAAATAGCCCCAAAAATTCATTATTTTAAATTTTAAATATATATTGGGTCTTTTGTACCCTTAATTTCATATATTAAATCATGTTTGGGACATTATGGTGTCATAATACCCACTGTATATATTTATACCATATTTAATTTTAATATAAAAATTCAACTATCACAGATGTTTTTTTAAATTACAATTTCATTATGATTATTTCAAAGAGAATATTTATTTTATCCAAAAAAATCTACATGTATGGTAATTTCAACTATTAAATCAAAAAAATGATATTTATTGAAATATACTTGTTTATTTGACATTTACATTTTACTAAACCTTATAAAAATTATGTTTGACTTCATAAAATTATATTATCATTTATATTTAATAAAAATTATTTAATAATAATATTTTATTAAAATATCATTTATTTCAAAAATTATTGAATTCATTAAAATTGAGTGTCTTGATTAAAACTATATAGTTTCCAAAAATACACTTTGTGTTTCATTTTATCATAACATAATTTTTATAAAACTCGTTATTTAATCATGTAAAACTTAATATTAAAAAATAATTAATGTAATAATTATTTATTTAGAAAATATAAAATAAAATTATTATGTTCTAGATACATTTCCCTTTATTATACGAGCCAATGCCCTAAGGGTAAGGTTTATGATCATAAGATTTTCATGTGGTGGTTTAGAGAACATGGTTTGGGTTATTATCTCTGTGTGATTTAAATTCTCAATTAAATGATTATTATCATGCTTTAGTTGTTTAATCTCATATTGGTCTTGATCAAGGACAATTACTAGTGATTCTATCTCCCATAGAATCTCTGATTAATGAGATTTATAGGGTATGATCATACTCGTCAAGGTTATTACTTCTTTCATCTATATCATTTGGAATTTCTATTAATCTTATATATATATATATATATAAATCATATGATCCCTATTAAATGGATATATTATCAATATTTACAATGGTTAATGTAATTTTAAATCTAATAGTATGTAATGTTACAAAATAACCAAAGAAGTGCGTGTATTTTTTATAATTGCATTACATAAAAATACATTTATTCTTTCAACCAAGGAATTTCTTTTTACAAAAATTTGGTTGATAAATTATTCCCACCTTAACAAATATAAACCTTAAAATTTTAATGTTATATGCTAAAACAGATGTGTTTACTTTGGTTTCATCACTTCTTCAGGTTCCCATGTCACATCCTCAAACTTGTGGTTTCTTGACCACACTATTAATAGGTCAGTTTTCTTGTTTCGTAGATCATTTTCTATATGATCTAATATATTATTTCTCTTCTAATAATATGAAATATCATTATCCAATGGTATAACATATGGAATAAATAAACTTGGGGTGTCTAGTATGTTCTTCCAAAAGAGGGATACATAGAACCCATCATGTACTTGAGATAGTTTAGTTGGGATTTCTAGTCGATAGGTCACCACTCTGATGTGATGAAGGATCTAAAAGGGGGAAATGTATTTGGGACTAATATTTCCCTTATTTCCAAACCTCAAAACATTATTCCATGGAAATATATGAAGGAAACATTTATCACTGACCTCAAACTCTAGGTATCTTCTATGATTTTATTTATATCTTTTCTATCGAATTTGTGCTGATTTATATATGACACTGAATAGTTTTAACCTTCTCTATCATCTATTGGATTAGATCTGGTCACATCAGATTATATTATCCAAATCTATCCTATCATGTGGGATTTTGACACATCTTCTGATACAAAGCCTCATAAGGCTCTATTTGAATACTGGAAGGGAAAGTGTTGTTATATGGGAACTCCTCTTGGGGAAAGTGATGGTTCCTATATTACTAAAAATCTATTAAACATGATATCATAATATATTCAAGATTTTTAATGGTACCTTAAGACTAAACATCCATATGATTATTATAAATAGTGCTTAAACTTATTTCCATATCCAATTATTATTGAAGGATTCTTCAAGACCTCAAAGTAAACCTCAAATATCGATCAGATACAATAGGGAGTGGAACCCCATGAATTCTTACCACTTCCCTTTTTTATATATTGGTGAGTCATCCACGGGAGAAATCTTCCTTGATATAAATGAAATGTTATGACTTTATAAGGAGATAAACTACCACACAGATGTTATTATTGTATTTACTTTTTCTAGAGAGTACTAAAATAAAATACATGGTCATGTCTTCCAATTTCAACACTAGTATGGGAAATTGTTTCATCGTATCCTAAGAATTATGTCATTTTTTGTGAATTGTTAGCATACTAATCATTGATATATGAATTCCAAAATATCTCCCTTCATTTTTTCCATCATAATTTTTTCTTTCGATATTTATATATCTTTATTATTTCTAGATAAATAGATAATGATAAAAAATTCTCATAACCCATAAGTTCCCTCAAAAGTTATAGTTTTGATAAGACACATATATGGGTTCTAAAACATGAAAATAACTCTTCTACAAATTTGAACTTCGAAATAATTTATACCTTATTCTGTAGAACCTCATCATCATTCGGATCATAATTAGTCCTCTCAAGAATAGTTGGTTGAGTAGTTATTTGATCCTGGTACGATAAGGATACATTTATTATACAAATATCCTTTATTTTTTTGTCCAAGAGGATTATATCCCATATAATCATAATCATGGATAGTGTTTTGAGATCCATTAATCTCATTGATTTTTCAACTTTGATCACTTTCCATGGATAGAAATAGATTGAAAATAATCATCATTGATCATATATGACCACCTATTTTGGCACATATTAATCTTTTTTATTGTGAATATATACTTATGGATTTTATGATATATATATATATATATGTCACACTTTTCTATATAGAGATAATGCTACCAAATATTTAATGTGCAGATCACCATAACTAATTATAGATCATGAGTTGGGTAGTTCTACTCATTTATCATTATTTGGATAGATTAATGGGCTGTCACTTTGTCATATATCATTAGTACACAACCCAACACCTTTTTGGATGAATCGTTTTAGATAAAAAAATATTTCCACATTGGTGTGTAATGTGAGAAGAGGTGCAACGATTGGTATCTTCTTCACCTCTTTAAAACTTTCCTAACATTCATCATTCCGACAAACACTTGACTCTTTTCCGTGTAATCTTGGTTATAGGGCTTGAAAATCATGATATGTTTCTAAAAAATCAATGGTAATACCCAAATAATTCAAGGAAACTACTTATTTCCATCATATAGGTTAGCTTTGGTCCTCCATCAATTGCATATATTTTTAAAGGGTCTATAGATATCCATTTTCTGGTGATAACATAGCCTAAGAATTTTACTTTCTCAAGGTGTAATTTTGATTCAGAACTCAACCTCTTGACTATGATGAAGACCATAAAATTCTTCAAGAAACAAATCAAAAAATTCCATTAAAATTGGAATGTCATCAAGGATGTTGTTTTATTTAGTCTTAATCATTTGAACTAGATAAAAAATCTCACAAGGAAATAATTTCCATTCCTGATATAATGATACAAAAGGTGATTCATCCTCTTCTTTACATGTTTATTGAATGAGAGGGTGATTCTTCATACAGAGGGATAATTCCTTCTCCAAGAAATTTATATTGGATTTATACAAGGAAAGGTAATTTATAGCCATAAAGTCGTCGAATTATACTAAAGAGATAATGAAAATATTTACAAGAACATTTCCACAATCTTCAACTTGTGATATAATACTCAAAACAATTTCTCCTGATTATATCAATTCATTTGGGTTAGTGACACGATGTTCTTAAAAAACTTACAAGATATGATAATATAACAAAAATTATAATAAATAAAATGCAAACACAACTTTTAAGTATAGGATATGTATACTTCAGTCATCATTATCTATCTCATTATAAGGATTTTCTTATTCCCTTGGTCTTAGATATTATTTTTGGCCATCATGCTTGTTATCCTTTGTAATATATAATTGGATTGGATAATTCCCAACATCTCTATATTTATGAAAAATAAATTTTAATGGTACCATAAATTTAACTTTATTTCCCTCCATTAATTTATTTATTTTCTCATGGAAATTTTCTACTTTATTCTCTATGTTTCCACAAATAAAACATCTCTCAATTCCTTTGTGACATTTCTCTTGGTTCCACCTTCCATGTTTTGTTCACAAAGTAAATTGGGTATTCTTTTCTTCATCAACATTTTCATATGAAATTTATTGAGACATCATCCTCCTCTACTTTTATGTGTTTTTACATTCAATTATATTCTAGGCATTATTTATGATTGTGATTGCTGATTTGAAAAAATAATTAAATATCTCACTTGATCTCATGTCATTTTAGGAATCTCATTTGGGTAGTAATCATATTTCCCATAAAAATGGTTGTTGACTCAGTTCCTCCTATTTAATACCATTGGATGAAATAAAGGGAAAATTAGGGTTTATTTTTTAAAAAAAATACTGAAAACATAAATGTAAAACCATGAGAATTAAAAGGATAAATCATAAATGTCCTATATACCTTAACCTACAAATTTATATGATTTAAACTACATTAAATATAATTTATTTCATAACATAAAATCATATAGAAACTTTTATTCCAGTAATGATGGTTTATAATAAGATTTTGAATTAACCAAATCATATCCTCAAAGAGTGCCAAATTAGGTGTGCAGCAAGGCCCATTATCATATACTATTTCATGATTTAGTCTTGGTAAATATTCTATTTTTAGGGTTATTATCCCTATGCATATTAGTTCCAGATCCACATCCATATATAGTATCCAAAAAAAAGATTTATTTACTTAGAAACCACTCAATTTTTACTTTAAAATTTTATATATGTTTTACCATGTTTAGTATTATCCCCATGCGTTTATCTCCAATATTAAAATCCTGGTCCGAAAAATAACTACACCAGGTTCTAACACCAACTATGAAAACCCAAAGCTTTAATAAACCTTATTTAATGATTTATTACATAAAGGTACATGTAGAATATTCCCAAAAGATTTTTAATCCTAGTGTAATTGGGATATTTTGTATATATAATATAAACTTGATACAAGGATACAACAACATTATTGAAAACTTCTTTATCATGCACTAAAATTGCATTTCTCTTTTAAAACTACATGGGATAACCTTGGGACATATATAAGAAAGGGTGGGATATGAAGCCTAGTAATGGAATAAAATAATCAAAACATAAAGATATTATTACATGTTATTAAATAGGAAGTTAGTTGGGGTATAAAAGGGCTGAGAATTATAAATATTAATATTGATGTGTGATATATGATGATAACATAAAGGTAACATGGTGATTCAGTTGCAACGTCAATCATGGAGTAATAAATATAATTCATGGATAACCACCAAAAAAACATAACATAAAGTGATTAATATATCTTACAAAAAAACCATAAATGTAATATCATTTGACTAAAACATTACTAATGGATTGGAGGGATATATAATTTTACCCCCACCCTTTACTTTCATAACATATACATTAATAAGTGTACCACATAATTCATTCAACATATGATCATATTTTATAACATATAATCTGATGATTAAGGGGCGTGTTATATATACATGGGTCTCACAAATAAATAATGTAGAGTTATATCTTAGTTAATACCCTTGAATGTAAATGTGAATGAGTGTTCACAAAACAAATATTTGGGATGGAAAATCAGAGGATAATTTTGGCAGTGTAACGAGGGTACTAAATGATTCATGAGAGGGGATAGTGGAAGTGAAAGGGGTTTCTCCTAACATGGAAATAATAATGGTAGTATGAATTATATTTAAGAAAAAATTACAAAATGAAAAATTGGGAACAAATTTCATAAGATAAATATGGTTGTTGAGTAAAGAGGAAGAGATAATATCTTACCTTGAGGCGGTGTTTCCAAAATCATGGGAGGAGATTCTTAAGAGCTTGGGGGATACTTTAGATGGATCTAGAGAGGAAAGGTCAAAGTAATTTCGTACTAAAAGGGATTTTAGTGAATATATATAGATGTTTGGATGAATTTATATAGAAAAAAGGTGGAGATATTTATTATTTTTCCAAACATAGGTTTTAGACTCTATACAATAAAGTATTCAAAACCACTAACCATCCCATGGTATATTCCTAGGGTTTCTATCAATTTTATTTGTTTCATTATTTAAAAAGTTTAATAACTAATATCATTAAAATATAATCTTTTCTGATATTGAAGTGATTTATGTTCTTAAGGAATTAACATTAAAACCATAATATATAATAATAGGTTTTTTAGGATTTATAAAGGGTTTATTAAATTAATAAAATAAAATTAAAAACACATTATTTTAAATTTTAAATAAATAATTATTTAAGGATACACATTATGTAATATATTTCTTCACTTTTGGGTCATTATGATGTCATAATACATACCATATATTTATATCATATTTAATTTTATCCCAAAAAATCTTCTTTTTTTGAAAATTATGAAAAAATAACCACTATCTAATTTTTATGGGATAATTTAAAATATAATTTTTATTTTCTCGAATAAAATATCTATGTATGATATTTTATACTATAAAATGAAGAAACCACAATTATTGAAAAATATAGTTTTTTTACAGTAATAGTTTTCTGACCCCTATAAAAATTGTTTTTGACTTCATATAATTATATTATAATTTTTATTTAACAAAAAATATCCAATATGATTATTTTAGTAAAAATTTACTTAAAAAATTCTTGAATTCATTAAAGTAGAGTTTCATGATTAAAACTATACATTTCCCAAAAATACACTTTGTGTTTCATCATATCATAATCTAATTTTTATCAAACTCAATATTTAATCATTAAAAAAGTAATATTAAAAAATGGTAAATATAATTATATATTAATTAAAAGAAAAAATATTCAAATTCATACTCTTATTGTATAGATATATATATATATATTTATTACACCAGGGAAATCCTAAGGGTAAGGTGTATGATTGGGATATTTTTATGTGGTGGTTTAGTGAACACGATTTGTGTCATTATCTCAGTGAGCTTGAACTTATCTCATAAATAGTTTTTATCAAGTTTTAGTTGTTGAATCTCATAAAGGTATTGATCAAGGTAAAATCCTAGTGATGTTATGTTCCTTGGAAACTCTGATAAGTAGTATTTATATGGTACAATTCTTCTGGTCAAGGTCATTGCTTCTGTCAACTGTATTAATTGTACTTTATCAAATATATATATTAATATGTGATCACTATACAAGGAATATATTACCAATTTTTATTATTCATAATGTTATTTTAAATATGAAAATATGTAATAATCAAAAAAAAATTGAATGTGTTTTCTATAACTATATTACATAAAAAGAAATGTATTCATGCATAAATGGAATTTAATTTATAAAAGTTTGGGTCGTTACACAAAATAAAGAAGACAATGATGGAGTCTTATAGAATTTTGATTGAAAAGATAATGAAGGAAATAATGTTCAACTTCCTACATATCAAAAATATAATAAGAAACACTAGGGAAAATGTTTCAATAGAATTGGAATATTCTTCATGTGTGGAAAAAAGAGGGAAAAAAGAAAAAAATTGGCGAAAAAATGAAAAATTAGGTAACAAGATGAAGGGAAAATATTTTTTTCCATAGTCATACCTAATATATTAAGGTAAAAACCTCATTAGAAAAATATATTTTTAGTTATATATATTTTTGACTCACTTGAAATTTTTTATTAGTATGTGAAAATTAAAATTTCAATGATGAAATTTATTTAAGGTGTAATAATATGACACCCTGAGAACTAAAATTATATTTTACATTAAAATCTAATGTGATCGATAGCTTGTTTCACACACAAAACTGAAATAACCATTAAAATATAAACATATAATTGAAAGGTAATGATAAATGTAAAAGAATTATTAAATATATATTGAAATAGAAATAATGGTCATTATTAAAACCGATGCTCGATGAAAATTCAATTTTTGTAACTAACTAATAATAAATATTTATGCTTTAAAATATAACCCTTATAAAATTGGATTTTACAATATTTAGTTAAAGATACTAAATATTTTATTTATAAAATATATTATTGATATGAAAAATATACCAACACCAATTTTATTAGTAATTGATAGAAAATAAGAAAAATAATAGTAAATATTAATTAAAAGCTTATTTTCCTGTGAAAATAGTTTTCATTATATTTTTTATATTTTCATTTAAAATATAAATTATCAACTTTTATAATTTTAATTTGATAAAAGAAACTTTTTTTAATTTATGATTCTATTATTATCTTAATATTATTTTATAACTTTTTTATAATATAGTTAGTTTTTTGTTGAATACTGAAAATATAGTTTTTACGAAAATTATATGTTTTATAAATTTATAATTATATGATAATTAAATATAAGTTTATAAAAAAATTTAATTGGTAAAATATATATTTTTAGATTAAAAATATACATTTTCAAAATACAATGATTAATTTATAAAACCCATTATTAATATTTTTAAGGGCTTAAGTAATATTTTCCAATTAAATCTATTTTGGTCTTCTCTTTTAATTAATTCATATTTTAGTAAAATTATATTTTAGCATTATTTTAAATAAAAATAACTATTATTTATTTATAAAAATATTATCATAACAATCAAATAAATTGATACTTTTACCCAACACATAAATATTATGCTTAAACATACACCTTTTCAAAAAATGGGTTTTTATACGTTAAAACTAAAAATCATAAAATTGAGTTTTCATACACATAAAACTTTTATTTGATAATATTGATGTTATATATCAAATAACAGGGTAAAATTATATAATAATTTACATTTTTATTTTAGTACCTAAAAATGAGTTACATTAGAAAAACTTATTACCATGGTAACACAAAAAATGGTAAAAGTAAAATTATAAGAATTAATGACTTAAATAATTTTTAAAAATATTTAAAAATAATTTTTTGGGGTAATAACTACGTTATATCTTCCCCTCATCCATTATTTTCTACTTTAGAGTCTTCTAGACATGTGATATATCCTCTCACTTTATATTGAGTTGAAATGTTTAAAAAAATGTCATTCACACAACTTATTAAAGAGGCCTATCAAATAACCTTCAAGGCCACTCCAAATATTTGGTTTACTAGATTAAATATACCCTTTTAATTATAATATAATTCTTTTCCTTTTCCTTGATACTCTAGTTATAATTTATTGTCTTAATACCACTATTTCCAAAGTGTCTTCTATGGGAAATCCCAAGTCCTCTACATGAGATGTTTTTTATTAACATATTTTATTTTCATTAATAATTTCCAAAATATAATTTTATACTTTATATATATTAATTATTTCTATTATAAAATTTTTTATTATTATAATGGAATAATTACTTAACATCGTTCCCCTTTTAGGTTATGGAAAATGAAACAATCATTCGTGCATTATGTGAACTGTCACCTCCATGATGTGACGACTTCTTCTATTAACCAACAACATCCTTCACTGGTTATAAGTAAGAAATTGAAGAATAAATGTTAAATATATATTATAATTATTTTAATTAACATAAATATTATAATCCACATTCTTTACCTCTCATTATTTAAGAAATGAAAACTTAAACTATTTGTTGTGCCGACTACCACCTCTATGAAGAAACACAACTTGTTTCTTATCTATTTTCATTATTATTTATAAAAATAATGTAATATATGATTCAATATATATATATATATAATTATTATTCTATAGTAATTATATTATTCCAAAACAAACCACTTTTATAATAATAATCATGTATTAATTTTGGTATGTTCATGTTGGGGTCGGACTAACCACATACTTGAACAATGCTATAAAATAATATCATGGAATACTACGAGAAAATAATTAAATAAAAAAAATATATAATTAGGTAAATATTGTTTTAGTTTTTTTCTACAATGGTAAATTTAAAATTAAAATCATTAATTAATATTTCATTGTTCATTTGTTAAAAATCACATAAACATTATTATAATTGATTTTATATTTAAGGATAAAAAATAACTTTGAATGTAATTATAAAATTATAAATAATAATGAAGAATAAATTATAGAACCATTTATGATATGTTAATGATTTGATTTCGGTGAATAATTATGAACAACATTTTTATTATAAAACTATTTCAAATCGATCAAGATTAATCACACTCAATATAGAAATCCTATATTAATTTACTAACATGAATGTAGAGAATAATTATAGTTTAAGTTTATAAATAGTTATAGATATGTGTAAGGTCATAAAATAGGTAATTAATATATCTATTTTTTTATAGAGAATATGCATGTTCTTTGGTGGAAGTTAGGAATTATGTTTATAGTTTCTTTGTATCATTTTCAAATCCACAGGGAATGTTTGATGTTACAGACCATAATTTATTTTATATATTTTATTAATTATCCCATTTCCTTGAAATATAAAGATTTTATTTTATTTTATTATATATTAATTTCCTTTTCATGGTATTCTTATTAGGTTCATTGATTCTTATATTACCATTACCATACGGGGTTTTTTAACTTGGATCGCATAGCTTAGTTAAAATACTTCTTGTTGAATTTATTTCTTCAATGATTAATAATTTACAAATTAATATTTAAATTAAGTGGGATTTACCTTCCAATATATGTTTAATTACCTTTTAATCCAAATATTTTACCTTTATTAATATCTACGCCTGAAATTGTATCATTGTTAATAATAATTCACATCTTATTTAATTATGGGTTATCATCCTTATCTATATTTTCCTTTCCCACTAATATGATCCTTCATAATTGGAAACCTAATTATTTTTTATCTTAGTTGACCTCCAAATTTCCATTATAATATTTCAAAAATGACATTATATTACTCTTTTTATGATTTGTAACTTCAATAGTGATATTTTAAAATTGTTAAAATATTTTCACTCATTTCAAAATCAAATTTTTTATCATCCACCTCACATTTATTTTGATAACCTTTATGTATTTTTACTGATCTATAATTAATTTTATCTTTTTAAAATTAACTTTTTTATAAATTTTTCACTTCACCATTTCTAAATTGAATTTTGAATGTGATATTTAGATTTTTCTCTTATGATATTATTATAATAATTTTCTAAAATCTATTTCATATTTTTACTTATATTTTCAAAATCAACTCAGATATATTTATTTTCCTATAATTTTACTTTATTGAATTACCTTATAAATTATTATATACTATTTTTTGTGATTAAAATCATTCAGATCCATCACTAACTTTGTATTTCAAAATCATCCTCTATTATAAGAATGATTTTAATTCCAATGTATTTCCTCTTTGAACAATCAATATTTCATTTGTTTGATTTTAGGGTGTTCTCCTAGATTGCATAAATCGATTTAATGTGGAAATTATTAACTTAACCATATACACATTTTTATATATTATGATAGTTTAAGGGATTATTAAATAAAGAAGTTTTATATTTATTGATTTGGAAAATATTAAAAAACCGTATATTTTTTATTCTAATACATATTTTTGTTGACTAATACGGAAGTTTGATTATATTTTTTTAAATTATACACCTTCATTATTTGGATGGGGTATGATCATGTTATACCTTTTATCGACATGGGTAAAAGTAACGATGCTTCATATATTGTTATTCCAATATGAATTTTGATAAAGTAAAATTTATTATTTGTATTATTATTATTATTACTATTTTCATGTAGTGAATGCATTGAACATAAAGTAGTGATGGGTGTGGGATTTTATTATATATCCTCTAGATTCATCTATTGGTCTTATG
Organism: Viscum album; assembly: GCA_963277665.1. Classification (NCBI taxonomy): domain Eukaryota; kingdom Viridiplantae; phylum Streptophyta; class Magnoliopsida; order Santalales; family Viscaceae; genus Viscum; species Viscum album. Next base: position 455,690,869 of record OY728141.1, on the reverse strand, counting down.
AGTTAATGGTTTTGGTTATTTAGTGTATGTATATCCATTTCAATCATGATATCTGGGTTTTAACCATTATTGAAATAATGATGTATTGGATATAGACATGATGATAATAATTTTTTCTTGGTTAAGGCCTTAATGGTAAAAGGTGTATAGTATTTTTCATTCCATTTCCATGAATTGGATATTGATATCTATGTTATTTTTTATATTATTATTTCATACATGGAATTATTACAATTTTATGTATTTGGTTATATGGAATTATTTGACTCTTATTTATTCTTACCATATTATTCATTCTGTGTTAGCTTCTGATAATGTTTTCCCTTACTGAGAATTTTATCTCAATAATCTAGTGTTTCTATTTCCCTTAGTTATAAATAAAGGTATTATATATTATATGTTTAGAATAATAGCATGTGTGAAGAGATTTTTGGGTTATTTTGAAGAATTATTATGAATTATGTAGTTTCTTATATAGTGTAAAAAATCTATTTCATGAGAAAGACATGGTATGTTTTAGATAAATATTTTACTAAGATCTATAAAAATATAAACATAAAAACTCTATCAAATGAATGTGACTCAATAAATGTTTCTGATATTGTAATTTTTTATAGTGAAAATTGGGTCTATTTGGTTCATTTAAAAGTTTGTATATAAATAAGTTATTTATGATAATCAGATTCAGGAGTGCAAGTCCGAAGCATGATAAGATGCATCGAAAGAAAAAATTAAATATATTAAAAAATTATACCGAGGAATGAGGTAAATAATATTTAACCCAAAGATTTTCGATATTAAAAAATTTTATGAAAATAAAGTATAAAATAAGAATCCCAATATTATCAGCTCAAATTCACCATGTATCAAATCTCACATGAAACTAAATTTACCCATAGTATTGAAGGACTCATTAAGTCTAATGTTTACAGTCTGATTTTATGTCTTATCCTAAGGGGAATAATGATTTCCTAATATTTCATAAGACCTAAAATATCTATATCATGTGTATTCACAACTATAAAAAAACTCATAAATTCCTTGATACCTTACCATAATCATAGGGGGGGAACTTTATATACTGTGGAGTAAATTTTAATCAAGGGTGTTCCAAGCACTATGGATAACATGTGCCTCATTTTTTATGCATGTAGCAATCAAGGGTGTTACCAAATGGATATATGTAGGACTCATTCTCCAATATGAATTTGGGTTACCAACTCTAATAAAGGTATGAAATAACTCATTCCCTGGAATTGGTATGTTACGAGGTGGTTATCGACCCTATATTTTCTCCAACCATATCATCCACTCACCATTATCACCCCTATAAAGAAAATGAACATCATAATCTCAATAAACCTCCTAATAAATCTACAAATGATTATGAAATATGCACCATCACATTCTATATAAAAAAATATCAGAATGGACTACTCATGTTTCTGATTCGAATACCCTAGTGAGAAGATATGATAAATAATAAAAGATTATACAGTAATGGCATGTGAGCCTTGGTAGTGGTCAGAGCTTGTGTCTTCATTTTCTAGTTTGTGTAGAATTGAAATATATATATTTTATATTATAGTAAACATCATATAGGACTATATTATTAATATGACAATTTGTTTAAATTATATGAAGATTTATGCTTCCTAAATAAAGGGAATGTACTAGTCTACTAAGAATTTGGACATATTTTATTGGACAGGTGTTTACTCCAATATGTGTTCGATCCTCATGAACTAATATAATAGTCATATGGCCTAGATTTACACCTCATGTGATATTTATAACACTATAAAAATACTATCATTATAGAATTAAAGATACAAGGTGTGTGACCCAAAGTATTACAATTCATGTAGTTGAAAAATACAAACAAGGTCCAAAAGTTTCAGTAGATGCATTTCATCCTACCTTATCCCCTAGTCTCACCACTTTCACTTTATTTTGATGTGCCTTAAAACATAATCACCCTACACTGATTCTCTAATGGTTTTTTTCACCTTCATTCATCTAATAATTTTATATTATCTAAGCCCTTGCATCATCTCCTTGCTACTTTCAAGCTAAAAAAATTCATTTCTCACTAAACACCAACAATTCCTCAACAATTTTCACCCAAATGTGAAACAATTGGTTGCTTCATAGCATAGTGAGGATTTTATTCTTAAGAGGTTAAATAAATAGGATTAAAATAAAACAGTCCAATCTCAATGGTTAATGAATGACCATTCTGCATCATTGTCACATATTGAATGAAATTTTATAAAATATTGATAATAAAATCACCTTTTAATATAATAATTGGTCATAAAAAAATAATATTTTTCAAAATTTCATTAGAAAAATAAACATTAATTTATCCAAAAAATAACTATTGTTAATTAATTCTAAAATAATCACTTTTAAGAATTAATAGAATCATATTATGAATAACATATCAAAAGAACTTGAACATTATGATGGTTAAAATTCTTATAATTACCATGTTATAGTTAGTTGTTAGAAGTCAAGGATCACTAAAAGTATACCAATAAGAAAAATTCATTAGAATAAAATTCAATAAATAGAATATATCAATGAAATAAAAATAATTAAAAATTTATTTAATTAAATAAATTAAATCCCAATAATCCAAGGTGAATAAATTAAACAGAATTCCAAATTCCAATTTTTCATGGATTTATATTTGGATTTAACTATGGAAATAATCCTCAATTTAAATGTGATAGAATATGTAATGAAGATTTTTGAATAAAAATTTAAAGGTTTTTTTATATCCATAACATTTTTCACCCAAAGTGGGAGGTGAATTAGGTTGTGTAGTTATTTTTATTTTCAATATATTACTATCATGTTAGAAATAGAAGCATTAATTTGATAATTATTCATTCCTGAAAACAATATCCAAATATAAATAAAAAAAATATTTATTAAAAATGTTTTACTTGGTTTACCACTAAGGAATATTCCAAGGATCATACACTAAAGGTGTCTCAATGTAATAGAAAGTAACACTAATCATTATTTTGTTTCAATTATTTTAGGATAAACTGTTAATCTTAAGAGAACATTTTATTCTTTTCTCTCTATACACTTCTTTGATACAAGTTGTAACTGAATGTGGAGATTTGAATATCAATTAAAAAATTTCTTTAAAAAAATATAATAAAATTTGGACAATAAGGGATGTTGTTGTTAAGTTCCTCTATTCATTCTGTATTTCCAATGAATCCTCACTGTAATATCAACTCTTCTTTCTTCATCTTCTGAATATGTCAAATTTTTCAAAAACGTTTTCATTTTTATATTAAAAAAATAGAAACATTGTTCTTATTCTCATATTTTTATTTTTGTTCACCCTATAATAATTATAAAATATAATATCCATAATTTATTAATATACCTATCTTACTATATCATCGATCATAATTTATGATCAATAAAATGTATCTTAATCTATATATGGACAATTAACTCCTTTTAGTCATGTAGATATCATGGAGTAGTATTTCTTTAAACTTTTTGTGATCCATAACCCAATCACTGCATGGAAAATAAATCTATAGTGTGTTCCACTTATTTCTCTTGATATGTTACATAGTAGAACTAATCCACTATGGCCTAAAAATTATCCAAAAAATAGATCAAATAAATACATAAAAATATTATATTTTAATTAATAAAATAATAAGAAATAGTCCTCCTTAAATATATCCATGATTTTTTTCATAGCATATATCCAAATGATTAATCATATTTTATTATTAATAAAACATATTTTGATCTACTATAATAGGCTGACACTTTTCTCCAAAAATAGGTAAGGGGATGAACCTTATGCATCCTTTATATTCTTCAATATTGACTCATACTCATTTCCTTGAGTCAAAGAAATGAATCTTATGAAATTTTTGCATGACCCTTATATTTCACCCTTTTCCATGAAATAACTCTTACACATCATCATAGATGACACTAATGGATACTAGTACATTTATATTTTTCAATATAGAATATTTATATTTACTATTATACACACTGGGATCCATTCATAGTTTTCCAATTTAATGTATATTCTGAACAACTGACTCTTATAAACCACTTCATGTTACCTTTATAAGAATAATAATGGTTCTTTAAGATTGTTGATTCTTTGAGAGTATAGTATTGGTGACTCTTAATAAAATATAATAACTTATGGAGATTTTTAATGACAAACCCAACATTTTCAGTATATTATTATAAATATATTGAGAGTCCAAAACTTTTATACATTTCTATCTTTTCAAAAAAAGTTAATCTTATGAGTCGAGATGGTTACACTAACCATTTTTTAGAAATACCCATTTTTATAGAAATTTTATCAACCAAATTATTCAGTGGACCCTTGATACATTATTTTTTTAGTTTATTATAATGAAAACATTCCCACATTATTAAATCTAATATTAGTTTTCAAGAATTCACACCTTTTTAAAGAAAAAGGGCTGGAATTTAATTTTTTATCATTCTATTTTATTCAATATTTGTATTCATTTTATTTCATATAAATTAATTTGGAGAAAAATACATCCTAGTATAAAATAGGTTATATGTTTTACACTAAAAGTGTTCAATGTCCTGAATGATATTTAAATTTTTTTGATTGATCCTTACAATTTTGTTTAAAATTATTCTTATAGTCATTTAAAAAATGATTCATATAAGGTCAATTATTTAATTTAAAATTATATTTATAGAAGCTCATCCTTATAAGACAATGATGCTTGTGAATATAAATTTTTACAAAAAAAGATTATTTTTTACACAGAAAACAAAAATGATATTTACATAAAAAATAAATTTTTTCAAACATTAAGTCCAATTATTATTATTACATGAAAATAGGCCTACGTGAAGATGTAATTATATGAATACCCTTATGTAGAAAATTTTTATACATTAAAAATATTCTTACATGAATATACTTCCATCAAATATATGAATACATGAAAATAATTACTTGAATAATATGCTTACTTGATTTATAACCTAGTTTTTATTTTGAATGAATTTTATTAGTTGACTATTATATAAAATAACTCATTCATAGAATGAATTTTATTTTATTTTTATGATTCAATAGTTTTTTTTAGAAAAAATAAAATATACACTATTTTCTTATCATTTTATATTTTTATTTACTGTATATTTTTTTACTTTTTTTATTATTTAATTATTCTATAATTAATCTTTAATTATTTTTATCCTATGAAAATTTGTTTGGAAATATTGTATACAAGATTAAATGGAGATCTTTAGGGTAGAATAATGTTTATATTTTTATTGTATGTTATAATTTTTTAAGATATATAGGATCAAATTTTAAGTAGATTTGCTATGGATTTTATTCACATTAAATGAAGATAACAAATGAAACATTATTCGAGAAATAATTATCAGACAACCCTAAAGTAATTTTTTGATATTACATGGGCGAATACTTATTTTAGAATAAAAATATACAATGGATAGAATATTCAAGTTGATATACATATCATTATCACCTTATGAATTATTGTGCATAAAGAAACCTTAAAATAGATTTTGACAGATCTAGTTCCTGAATGGGAGTAAAGGTTTTTTTAATAGTTCTATGTGATATATTTTTGTGATTAAATACTACTAGTCTTTGGAGTGTCAAACATTAATATGCTAAACCTATTCCACTGAAGTGATCTCAATTTCCTCAACACTCAAGATCTTCTTTGTCTAACTGGTTTCTAGAGTAACAAATTTTTATCGCTTTTTTGTGGATAATTTTTTATTTATGTTTTTTATTCCAACGTATGACCTTAGTTTTGGGTTATAACTCCACTTCAAAAGGTACAACTGGTTGTTTTTTGGTGTGGTAAAAGTTAGGGGTTTTCTATTATTCATTGGTTTGAAAAAAAGATATTTTTTGTTATTCCTATAATTTAAAAGGAATATCAATTTATATTGGGTTCTATACACTTATGTTGAGATTATTAAGAGCGGACATATGATCATGTTGATCTGAACTACTATATAAATACAAGTTTTTATATTTTTATTTTACACATCATATTAATAAATTCTGATAATATATTTTAAAATTTAAAATATTTCCACTCACCCCCTATTGACCATTTGGATATGTTATCTAGGACCAAAAAATTAGTATCAGTGGTTGACCCTTTTGATATCATTATCATTTGGGATACTTTAAAAATTTATAATTTATATTTTATATGGACCCAATATCTACTCATGACCATAAAAAGTTTTGAGATATTATTTTGAGATGAAAGGAATGAGTTTTAATGATAGATATAATCTCTAAAGACCCTTATTTTTTATGGTATTGACTATGAAAATTATAAATATAGGATTGAAGCTAACCTTAAGTATCTTAGCGTTGATGACTAGACTCTAATGAAAAAAACCTTACATATTACCCAAAAATGATCCAAAGTCTTTGACTCATAATGATTTTCTTAGATAAATAATAAACTAAAAGAAAATTAAAATGTAATAATATTTAATTGGTAAACTTGTGTTTACACACATACATTATTTTATAACCACACATGATATTTGGAGAATAATTCATCTCACATATTCAATATATAACAATCTAAAAAGAATAAAAAATGGTATGTAAAAGATTGAGTATCAATATTTTAAAATAGGTGAAAATGATATATTTAATCAAATTTTCTATAGATTTACCAGTATTGTAAATGACATGAATGTTTTTAGTAATTTTTTTAAAATAGTGTTCTTGTTGAATGAGATATTAGAGATTTACCTAATAAATGGAATGAAATGAAGGTTTGAATGGATTAATTATTGTACTTTAAATAATATACTCTTTATGATTTAATTGGTTCATCACATAAACATAAATTGTAACTAAATAATTTTTATTGGTAAGAATAAACAAATAAGAAAAGAATTTACATTAATGATATAAATGTTTCTAATTTCTCATCAGATTCTTAGAAATAGGAAAATCAAAAATTTGAGGTTTCTCAAGTTGCAAAGGGAGCTTAAAAAACGAAGAAATAAGATTCTATGATATCTTGGAGTGATTATCCAAAGGATGATAATAATGGAAACCAAAAAAATTAATGTTATTTCTTATAATATTCTAGAAGTAACTTATATAGAGTATAAGAGAAAAGGTCACATAAAACATGAATTAATGAAGTTAATAAAAGAATATAAGAAAAAAATATAAATAATAATGAAAATAGATAAATTGATATTGGATGGATTTGTACTAAAGACTCAAGTTCATGTGATGAATCTATTTTTGAAAAAGAATTATAAAATATATGGGTAATGGATTCTTCAAATAAGGTAACTGAACTTAATTATAACTATTGTAAATTTTATATTAACTATTTTTTTTTTTTTTATGATACCTATAAATTTTTATATAATTATATACTTAAAATTTTAGAAATGTATAATGAACTCAAAAATAAGAATAAGAAGCTTGTAGAGGAAAAAATATCAATTTTAAGAAAATGGGAATTGAGGAATATAACTTCAAGAACCATTTAAAAAACTTATACTTATTTATTGTTTTCTCAAAAGTTAGATCTTAAAATTAATGGTTATATTTAAAAAAATTCTTAGGCACAAGAAAAATAAATTATATTGGTAGAATATAAAAAACACAAAAAATGAAATTTTGTGTTTAATTACATATCTATTTTTTCTTTTCAACATATAATAATGTTAAAATAGTAATAATGAATAAAATAAATAAATAAAAATTTATCATTGGTTATGATAATCAATTAACTAAAATGAACAAGACTTTTTCATTCAAAGGTCAAAAGGAATAATATATACAACCAATTGTGTCAGATGTTGGGTGAATGAACATTATGCAAGTGGTTGTTCTTTGAGATTTACATAATATTTTGGTCACATTGAAGACTTTATTTATAAATCCTTATCCTCAATATAACCTATAAATAAATTATTTAAATCTATTTTCATTCTTGAAAATTCTTATTCAAACCGAACTGGACCCAAGTTATAACGACCTAATATTTTGTGAAAAATATTTTTTCAATTAAATATAATCATTTATATATTTTCATTTACAAAAAATATCAATTTTAAAATTAATTATACATAATATAGTTTTTTTCATATGTTACAAGTAACATTGAGTTTAACTTGTGTTGCACATAATGCTAAGTTTAAACAAAATGTAACTTATTATTAAAATATAATTATTTAATATGATATTTTTTACATAGTTGTTGGAATGGAGAGTATGAATAAGATTAATTAAATTATAAAAATATATAGTTAATAAAATTATATAAAATAAATTCTTTTGTGGTTGTTTAATTAAAAATGAAAATAAAAACCATTTGAGAATACTGGAAATCATTTTCTAGGACAAACTATTTTTATGAAAACAAACCAGTTTTACATCATTAAATTAAATAAGAATCTTTTAGTGAATTATTTTAATGAAATGAATATAATATAGGTTAAATAAAATATTAAAAATTCCACTTATTTTTTTACTATAAAATACGCATGAATAAATCCAATTTTAAGTTTAAAACTATATTTTTATAAAAAGATGTTTTCTCAAATTTTTTAACACTTACATTAAAACTAATTTTTAACAATTTTTTAAAAGGAATATGATAAATTAAACTAAATTAATGAAATAATTATATTAAATTTATCTTTGGTTAATTGATTTGAAATTGTTTGAAAATAATAATTTTTTTGATGAATAGTGATAAATATCAAATTTTTATTGAAAATTGACTTTTCATATAAACAATTTATAAAGTTAAATTACATTTTAAATTTATTTTAATGTAAATTTAGATAAATTATATGTTTTATAATACAATATATTTCATTGTATTTACTTTAAAATTTAATTTTTATGTAAAAAACAAATTAATCTTTTGATCATTACTTTCTTTGAAAACTTTAATTCACATTGCATTTGTATGATAAATTTTAAATTAAATTTTTACTTCTATGTGATTGGATTTTAAAGAAATATTAAATATTTGGAATTATAGTAATTTATATTATATAATAATTTCAAATTTATATTTGAAGATAATAATTTTTGAATAGTTAAAAATTAATTACCATGATTAATGTTAAAACGGGGTTTTACGTGTTATATACACTTATGTTTAAATTAAAAATCCAAATATATGGTAATATAATTTAATAAAATAAATTTACTATTTAAAATAATTAATTCTAAATTATATAATAAGTTTTTTTAGTTTATTCTTAAAGGATGAATTACCTAGGTTGAAAAAAAAACTATTTACCGTGGTGGAAATTAAAATGGTTAATGTGGGTTAAACTTAATGGGTAAGGAATGACATTTTTAAAACAAGTATTTTTTTATGATGTGTTATTAGACTATATCATATCTCCCATCAATAATTAATAAATTTTTTAGCCACATGAGGTGAGAGGGGCCTCCTATTATTGAATATTTTTGGGTATTTACAAAAAATCTACTCACCTCACTTAAAAAAGGACGCACCCTACCCACACTTATTCACACATTAAACCCCATTTTTATCATAAAATTACTATAAAAAACACTTAAAATCTCATCTCATAGTAGAAGCCTTATTTTGGGAATAAATCCTTCTTATGAAGGTATTTGGTGCAAACCTAATGAGGTTACTTGAAAAAGATATAACGTTCATCGTGAAAATTTTTATTTTATTTCTTCTTAAACCTCATAAAATTATTATTAAACAATTAATATGTAATATAACCATTATATTACATATTATAAGATGTTATTATGTTTATTTTATGACATAGAACCATCTCCACTTCCATCAAATGGGTTACAAACTCGTCATTTGTGTATACAGCAGACTACCTCCTCACGCACTGATGTCATTCTTTTTTCAATGACACCATCTCATAGATGGGTATAAGGATGTATATAAAGTATATATATTATATTTATAACATATTTATACTATTTTAGTCATTATATGGTATATAAATGTTTATTTTATAAACCATATGGTATATGATAGCGTCACTCGTTTCTACAGAGGAATACCGCCTCGCAAAGAGATGTGAATAATTTTTTCACTAACACTTTATATGGAATACAATAAGGATATATATATATATATATATAATAATAATTAAGATATTAATTACATATTTATCATTTGTAAAATATATTATATCATTTTTTTCTTACCTTTTCACTCATAGAAAGATGATAACATTATTCATGTACATGTAGACTACCACCTTTATGAAGAAACTTGGATCTCTATTATCATTACCACACCACATGGATAATATGTATAAGTATATTTTATGAAAAAATATTTTATTTATGATATTATAATCTTAATTCCATAATGATCATTGCAAAATGGAAATGTTACTCATATGTACATATGGTCTATCGTCTCTATGACAGTAAAATACCCCATTCATCAAAACCATATTTCATGATCATCCTTAAAAGTATAATTTTGGTTTAAATATTATAATTATTTCATTATTATTATTTTGGAGAAGAATAAATCATTAAATTATTATGAGTACTAAAAATAACATATCAAATCATATATAAAAAACAAAGCAGTTATTACCCAAAACATAACATTAACATGGAATTGTTAGTAAATGGGTAAAAAATGACATAATAAAATAAAATATTTTATTATATATATATATATATTATTCAGTAAAAAAATTATAATAAACATATATTAATTATACAGGTGGTTTGAATATGTGCGACATAAGTCAATACATAATGTAAGGGATTTTTATCTTAGTTTTCATTATTTCGGACATTTGTTATGTTAAACACTTATATTATTTTAAGATGTGTATATACAGAACCTATTATATATAATATCATAAATTAAGTTATCCTCATGAAATTTGATGTTTTATTTTATTTCATTCCTTCACGGAGATTATTATTCAATGTTTCCAAAGTGGTAAATATTTTATGTGACAATCTCATCATTTATCAGGATTGTTTATGATTATCTTTCTGATGATAAAATGTTATGATCTATATCACAAGAAACACATTAATTTTATTCTCTTTGGTTTATTAATCATATTTTTAAATAATATAACCATTTACACTCTAATTAGTACTTAAAATAACTGAGAAAATGTTTTTAATAAAATTCAACTTTATTTCTCTTTTCAATAAGAAATAATTTTCATCCAAAATAATGTTTTTGAAAAATATTTTCAAAAATATTTATTATCCACCTAGTATTTTTTTAAAAATATTATCCCATGTTTTATTTTTTCTAAAAAAATTAAAGGAATATTCATGTCATTTTCAAAACGATGACTATTTTTATTTTACTAAAAAATGTCGATAGAATCATTTTTTAACATGTGTGGAATTAAAAAAACTTCCCAAAATAATAAAAATAATTTTTTTGATTATTAATTTAAAAAAATTCATGTATATTTTCAAATAAAAGTATTTGAAAAATTAATTATGTTTTAAAAGTGTTTTTCATATTGAAAAGGATATTTTCCTCAATAAATGTTTAAAATGAAACTTCTTAATCATTTTACATCTAAGATAATATATACTGATGTTATCGCAGCCTTACTAGGGATATAATCCAAAGATACCATTCTTATTCAATCTCTGAATGGTTTATTTTTATAATGAAGTGATGTTTACAAAAACCATTTCTCTCCAATTAGTTATATGATGATAAAATTATTATGAAACCCACTTCTTTCACTATATTATATGCTATGATAAAATGATAAAATGATTATGAGACATGTCCCATTTCTATAGGTTATGATATGATTAAATTTTCATGAAAACCCTTTCATTTCATGGGTTATGATAGGATTAATTCTTTAAGATCTAGTGGAAGAAAAAAATATAGTATTCAATATAAGATAAGTGGAACCTATATCCCTATTTAATGCATTTGGTAAAGATTTATATCTCATGAGATAGACAGGACAAGAACAGGGATTGAACCTTGTTTAGTAAGGGAATTTATCCATTATGCTGGTCATGGGAGTGAACCTTTACTACTATGATGGTTTGGGGATCTAGCCCATTCCACTATGATAATCTATGTAGTGATCCTTTACTACTACCAAAATGATTTTATATGCTTACATTTACGTCATAATTCCATGTCTTATACCAATGTTATGATCCCATGGATTGTGTTCCTTGATTTTTTATGATTAATGTCTTATGAACTGCAAAAATATATTCCATAAATCATGATTATGATCTTGGATATGTAGTTTGTGGTTTTCAAATTTTATGCTTGTGTTCTCATACCCCTATTATCATGTTATACTTATATATCACCCTCATTTACCCATGTTGAGCATATGAGCTCACCCTTATGTTTCATTTCCCCAAGTTATAAATAATGTTTTTCAATATAGGTACTAAAATAGAATATCGTTAAGGTATAAATTGAATATATTTCATGAATTAAGAATATTTTTTTCTATTTTTACAAATGCACAATACTATTATCATCCTTATTCATGTGAATGTGTAATGTCATGAAAAATCATCTAAAAATAAGAAATATCCATGAATGATATTCCTGGGTTATTATAATTAGTTCTATAGGAAAGTTTTAATTCCCATTTGGGAACTTGGATGATAAAAATATAGTGATATACCTATGGATATTTCTAAAGATATATACAGGGATGTCTTTAATCATAAGTCAAAGGATGAGTAAAAGTATTAGAAAATGTCCCAGAATTTTGGTAAAGGATAGAACAAGTGGTTTCCAATAAATTAAATACATATATGGATACTATAAGTGGATTTTTCTCTAACACAAAGATATATAAGTGCATTAACTCTCAAAATAGAGAATTTAGTTAGACTAAATCATCACTTGGTGGATGAAAATAGTACTTTTTCACAACCAGTTTTACACTCCATGGGGTCATGCATTGGAAATTAAATTCCTATTTACAGACCATCATGAAGGATATAAATATATAATGATCATGGTTGACTTAGGTTAAACCTGAGGGGTCATATATTTAAAATATTTTTTCTTTATTTATACCTCTTATAAATATTTTTTCAGACTATGTGGTTTTCTACTATGATTAGTATTCCTCTCACTAGGCTTTTTTGTTTTAGTATATATAGAGAAATATAATGAATGTGGTTAATATTGAATGTGAAGAAAAAAAAATATATTAGCATAAAAATGGGATGATGACTACTGTGAAAGATATTGTGATTATGATTAATCATTTTTCATAGATTATGGTCAACAACAATAACCTTAACCAACTCTCAAAATCACCAAAGAAGAAAGGATGGATTTTTAAAAGAGTTAAGGCAAGGGAGACCATGGAGTAAAAAAGATTCATTTTCTTAAATTTAAATAATATGTGAATAAGAACTTAATTGAATGTCTTAGAGGGATGATAATATGTTCTCGGTGTGGAAAATAAGAACATAAAGTAAGTAATTACAAACTAAAAATGAAAATTTTGGTTAATGAAATTGATGATAATAATGGTCTCCCTAAGGTATCATTGACAGTTGAATGTTTTAAATGTGGAATGTATGGTAATTATGAAAATCAATTTCTTAAGGGGAAATATCATGAAGAAAATTAAAAAGTTTTTATGATTAATTTTTTTTTGATGATGAAGATAATTTGAATGAAATATGAAAGAAAATATGTATTAAGGATTAATAAAATGAATCTATTTAATCAATTATGGATAATGTGGAATTATTAGATTTTTGTGTATTGGAATTGAAGAATTATGTGATATAAATTATGAAATATATATGTATTTTTCAATAAGATTTCATTATTAATGATTTTTAAGAAAATAATGAATGGTGTGGATGACTAAGAAAATTTATTTAATTGTATGGAAATATTTTGATTAAGGGAAGATAACCCTTAATTTTTTTCCTAATACTGAATTTTTTTGATTTAGTTTGGATAAAGAGATTATTGGTATGGATAAATAAAATTGCACAGTATTTATTCCCTCTAAACTGATAAATGATATATTGAAAATTTGGTTATACTATCATTGATGGATTTTACAACATTATTGGATTTAATTATCATATCGAATAATCGATTTTTATGCAATTAATGAGTAGAAATTCTTGATTTCATTTCTTTTTTATGGTAATTCGGCTTGTTACCATAGACGATAAATGTATTAACATTTTTGGTATGTGACAATTAGGATCTACTTCATTTTTGGGGGGTGGGAATAATGATAAGCTTATTATATAGATTTATTAACCTTTTATATAAATTTTTAATTTTGGAAGGGTCATAAGGCTAACCATTTATGGAATGGTTTATTTTGAACTTTGGATGATGTTTTATAAATTAACATACTACTTCACCATATGAATCTTATCCACATTGTATAACCAATAATAACCTTTTTTAAACTAGAGATAGCAGGGATAACTTAGTATTATATTATGGGTTTGGTGATCTGTTAGTGCTTAAGTAATAAAAATTCATCATAATTTCATAGAGGTAGATATTAAATAGAAATTGATCAATGCACAAGTAAATGATGAAACTGTGCTTATGATACAAAGGTAATCTAATTAGTAGGTATATTTGCCCCTTTGAAAGTCTTGATAATATAAGGATGATAGACTATCAATTAGAACTTCCAAGGAACATCTACTAGGTTCAGGATATATTCCATATATCTCTCTAGAAGGATTATAACTCGATCCATCACATATACTGAACTCATAGTTCATACCACTAGATCATGATATTTTATATGAGGAACAAGTAATATATATTTTGGATCAAATTTATAATGTTATACAGAACAATACAACATATATGGTAAATGTTTTGTGAAAAACTAACCACCATAAAGAAGCTACAAAGGAACCTAAGGATGTAATGAGGTAGATGTGAAATCATTTCTTGGTACCAAAGAATATAATTTCTAGGGAGAAACCTGTTTTAAATGAGGTATAATGTAACACCTGTAGAATTTATGAAATATATATTTTTCAATTAAATTTAATATTTTTATATTTATAATTAAATATAATAATGAGTTTATCTTGAATTAGACAAAGTATTTATTTTATCTTTCATTACATGTAACATTGAGTATAACTTTCAATGCATGCAATACTGACTTTAAACAAAATGTAACATATCATTAAATTTTTATTATTTAATATGATAGTTTTCATATAGCAACTAGAATGGTGTGTATGAACATTATTATATAAACTAATAAAATATAAGGTTTATAATTTTATATAAAATTAATTCTCTGGTTATCAATTAAATTAAAATAAAAATAAAAAACCATTCTAAAATAAATGAAAATCGTTTTCTAGAAAAACTGTCTTTATTAAAAGAAACATGTTTTACCTAAATAAATTAAACAATAAAAATTTGGGGAATTATTTTAATTAAATTTATAAATTATATATTCAATCTACTATTTAACTTTCATCTTATTTTTTTTATAGAAAATAGATAAAAATAAATTCAATTTTACGTTTTAAAACTATATTTTTCTAAAAAGAAGTTTTTCACCTTTTTGTGAACTTAAATTTAAAATAATTTTCCGTAGAATTACAAAATTAATTTAATAAAATAAGATTATTTTTTTAAATCATCCTATCAAAATTATCTTGGTGTTAATTTTTTTTAATTTTCCGAAAAGATTAATTTTTTGATGAATAATGGAAAATATCAAATTTTATTTGAAAATTGTCTTTTGTATAAATAATTTATAAATTTAAATTATATTTTAAATTTTTTTTAAAGTAAAATTATACTAATTAAATATATATTATTATAATTTAGTTCATTGGAGTAATTTTCATATTTAATTTTGATATAAAAACATTATAAACTTTTGAAAATGTTTCTTCTAAAACTCGCATTCTTGTTGTGACTGTGGGATTAATTTAAAATTAAATTTTTCCACTTTGGCTATTTGAATTTTTATAAATGGATTCTAAATTTTGAACCAAAATAAATTATATTATCTAAAAATTTAAAATTTGTTTTTTACCATAATGATTAGTTAAAATAGTTAAAAATTAATTATTATGATCAAGGTTCAAATAGGGTTCTGTGTGTTATATGCAGTTATGTTAAAATTAATTTTTCACATACATAAGTATTTAATTTAATAAATTTTATTCATTATTTTGAATAATTTTATTTTTATTTTAGTCATAAATGATAAATTATCTAGGTTAAAAAAACAAGATACCACTGTGAAAATTAAAATAGGAAAAGTGAGTAAAACATAAATGCTAAGAATTAGATGTTTAAACCTTTTTCTATAGGTTTTTTATCGAACATATAATCTCTAAAATTCTTTATTTATCATAATTTTAGACACATTAGGTGATAGTGACCTCCCATTATTGAATACTTTTGGGTATTCACAGAAATGCTACTCACCTCACTTATAAAAAGAAACCCCCTCCCATCTCTTCTTCACACCTTAAAAACCATTGGGTTAAGCCAATACCTTCCTAATACACTTATAAACATAAAAAATATCATCCAAGAATCCTTATTTATTTCATAAATCTAATTTATTATGGATTTTGGTGAAAACCTGAGGAGGTTGCCTTAAGAAGAGGTAACATTCTTAAATGGTCATTTTTATTTTATTTCTTCCTACACCTCCTTCAATTATTATTAAAACACAATGAAATAATATTAAAAGTACAATAAATATACTGATATGATTTTATTTTAAGGTAAAGACCTAAAAAATCCTAATTCCATCAAATGGGTTACAAAATCATCATTAGTGTAGGTGGCGGACTACCGCCTCACGAACCGATGTCATATGTTTATCTAATACCGCATCTCGCAGTTGGGTATGCTGATGGATCTAAAGTATAAATATGATATTTATAACATAATTATACATATTTAGTCATTATATCATATAATAATTTTTCTACTAAATAGGGGACACGATAACGTCGCTCGTGTGTGAGGTGGACTACCGCCTCCCAAACCAATGTGAACCGCCTCCCAAACCAATGTGAATTGTTTTTCACTAATGATTTACATGGTATATAATAAGGACGAATATATATGATATAAATGAAATAATTATGATATTAATTCAATATTTATAATTATTAAAATATAATATATCATTTTTTTTCTTAACTTTTCACTCACTAAAAGATGATAATGTCACTCGTATTTGTGTGGACTCCCACTTTCATGAAGCGATGTGACTCTCTCTTTTCATCACCGCACAACACAGATGAAATTAATAACTATATTTTAAGAAATAATATTTTATTTATGATATTATTAAATTTATTTAAAGGTAAAATATAACTTACCTCCTCTCCATAATAATCGTTGAAAAATTGAAATGTTAGTCATGTGTATGTATGACCTACCATCTCCATGATCATAATATACATCATTTCTCAAAACCATCATTCATGATTAGTATTAAAATGATAATTTATATATAAATATTATAATTATTTATTTATTAAAATTCTAAATATGATGAAATTATGAACACATTATACAGACCAATAATAAAAAATCAATATATATACGAAAAACCAAGTAGTTATTACCTGAAACAAAACTTTAACATGGATTTGTTAATAAATAGGTAATAAATGCCATAATAAAATAATATATAGTATGATATGTGAATATATATATATTTAATATATTTATATTAAACATACATTTATTATATAGTAGGTTTTAATGTGTACAACAGAAGTCAGAACATAAGGTAAAGGATTTTTATCTCATTTCCCCTTCTTTGAGACATATGGTGTCTTATGAACCTATATTATTTTACAAATTAAATATAATTACACTTTGATATATATTTTATTAAATATATTTATCTTCATGATATTTTTTATTCTATTTTATGTTATACTTTCATGGTTCTTTTGATTCAAAGTTACCAAAGTGGAAAAGATTTTATGTTACAATCTCATCATTTATCAGGATTGTTTATGATTATGTTTCTGATGAAAAATTATTATGATCCATATCTAAATAAACTCATTAATTTCCTCCTCATGTGGTTATTCATGATAATTTCAAGTAATAATTCCATTTTCCTACTCTTTGGTAATTAAAATAGTCGAATAAATGTTTTTTATAAAATCTGATGTTATTTCTCTCTTCAGTCAAACATCTGTTTTCTCCCAATACTATGTTTTTAGAAAAATCAAAAATGTAAAATATACTATTATGATTTTTAATCTATAAATTTTCTATGTTTTTATTTTTATATAAAAAAATTTAAATGTAATATTGTTATAGTTTTTCAAAAAATTCCCATTTGGTTTTTATTAAAAATTTAAAAGGAATGTTTGTTTTAATTTTTATGGTATGAATGAAATATCATGATTTCATGAACATTAATTTATTCAAATATTAATTTATAATTTTTTAGGTTATTTTCAAATAAATTTTTTTTCCAAATGTTTAATGTTTTAGAAAGTTATTTTCAAAGTGGAAATGATATTTTAATCATTAAATATTGTAAATGATCATTAAAAATCATTTTCTATATAATATTACATCGGTTTATGTTTTCTATTCCTTACTAGGGATTTTATAGAAGCATAAAATTTTTATTATTTCATTGAATTTTTTATATTCATTATGGCATGATGTTTATGAAACTTTTTTCTCTTTTATGGGTTATCCCATTGTAAAATTTTAATGAAACTTTCTTCTTTTTTCATGGGTTATTCTATGATGAGATGATGAGATGATTATGAAACCTATCTATGTTCCACAGGATATAATAAAATGAAATGTTTATAAAAACCATTTCATTTTGTGGGTAATGATATAATGAATGTTTTATAATATTCTGATGAAAATAAATATGGTTTTCATTATGAGACACATGAGAAATATATCTCCCTAAAATTAATTGGATAAAGATTTATATATCATGAGATAGACATGAAAATAATGGGGAGTGAACCATATTCAGTAAGGTAATTTATCCTATATGATGGTCTTTGGAGTGAACCTTAACTAATATAATGTTCTGGAGAGTTTACCCATTCCACTATGATAATTTTGGAAGTGGGCCTTTACTAATATGCAAATAATTTTTAATGATTATGTGTATTCTTCAATTCCATGTCTTGTGCCAATGATATGATCTCATAGATCATGTTCTTTGATTTCATTCTGATTCTTGACTTATAAACATTTAATCATTATTCCATGACTCAAGATTCTAATCATTAATATGAAGGCTATGGTTTCAATATGTTGTTCTTAGGTTCTCATATGCTTATACTCAGTTTCTTCTTATGCATCTCACTTTTTTACCCTTATTGAGCATTAGAGATCACCCTTTATTATGTTTCCCCCCCTGGGTCATGAATAATTTTTTTGTATGATTAATAAAGGTGAATATCTTTATGGGAGACATTGAAGATATTTCATGAATTAAAATGATTTTGTTATAAGTTTCAATGTAACTAAACTCACTAGTATAGAAAACATTTTTAACATCACCATTTTTTACATTGGTTATATATAACTGATGTGAAAATCTCCGATATGTGGTTTTTTACGTCGATTATTTTATAACCAGCGTAAAAAATACTGAGAGTAAATTTTTTTACATCGGTTATTTGAGAACTGACTTAAAAAATGAGGTATCTAACAAATTTTTTACGTCAGTTATAAAATAACCGATGTAAAAAACATGGCATCTAAGGCCTTTTTGACGTCGGTTATTTGATAACTGATGTAAAAAACCAATATGCATAATTTTTATGTCGGTTTTAATATAACCCAGGTGAAAAACCAACAGACAACAGTTTTTACGTCGGTTATAGAAAAACCGTTGTAAAAAACCAACATGCAACTTTTTTTTATGTCGGTTATTTTATAACTGACATAAAAAATGTGGTATATAATATATTTTAACATCGGTTATTATAATAACTGACATTATAAATGTAATAAAAAATAGTTTATAACATTGGTTATTAAATAACTAATATTATAAAACATTTAAAAAATTTATCACGCCCCATGGATTGTCATTTCTGATTTTTTGATTGACAGACCTGCGACTCGTCTCTCTTACGTGGAGAACCTAGAATCATCTCTTTGATATCGTTTCATTTAATATGTTTTTTCATCATCTTTTACCATCTTTACTCTCCTTTGATCTATCATCTCCACTTGCAACACTAAGGTAAACCTCCCACGACTTTATTTCATTCGTTTTTTCCTGGATAGTCTATATTTATGTATTGTGATTTTTTTGTTTAAACTAGGTAATATTCTTCTATTTCAAACCCTCTTACCTCATTTTTCCATCATAATCTTATTTATTATCACTAGATCTACTAGATCGACTTGCAATATCCAAGTAAGACTCACCTACTTCTATTTTGTTTGTTTTTGTTTCTTGGATGCCCTACATTTATGGTAATATTTGTTGTCATTTCCAACTAATGATCTAATTCACCTATATTATTACAATTTATATCTAAACCATTTTGATACACCCATTATGTGTACTAGTTTGATTTATTTTATAAGTATATATGGTTTTTCATGGTGGAATGTTTGTTTTGGATCCTTGGTTATTTCTATTTTGGTTATCACAATTTTTTCTTCCATAAACTATTTACATCTGTTATTTTCATGGACTATTATAAGTCTTAATATGATATTAAAACCTGATTCATTGAGAAATAGATCATTTTAGACTAGTAGGAGATACAGTTCATGGTTGTCATTTTGAATAATGGCATGATACGAAAACTAGTAGCTTGAGGTTAACATCCCTAGATATGCCAAAACTAGTAGCTTGAGGTTAAAATCCCATGTTTCTGGGGACTGTTCAGAGGTTTGGGGGCTATCCAGGGGGTTAGGGACTATCCCGAGAGTTGGGGGTTGTCCAGAGGGTTAGGGGTTGTCAAGGGTGTCCATGGAGGTGGCGGGGGGGGGGGGGGGGGCAGTCCAGGGGTGTGTGTGTGGGTGGGGGGGGGGGGGGTCCAAGAGAATGGGGGCGTCAAAGGGGTGGGGTTATCCAATGGGTTAGGTGGGGGGATGTCCAAGGGGGTAGGTGGGGGTGGGGGTTGTCCAAGGGGGTGGGGGCATGTCCAGAGGGTTTGGGGGGTTTTCTGGGGGGTGTCCAGAGGGTTTGGGGTGTCCAAGGTGGTGTCCAAGGGGATGGGGTGGGGTGGTTTCCAGGAGGGGTGGGGGTGTCCAAGGGTGTGGGGGTGCTTTCGGGAGGGGTGGGGGCTGTCTAGGGGGTGGGGGTTGTCCAGAGGGGTGGGGGATATCCAAGGGGGTGGTTGTTTCTAGGGGGTGTCCAAGGGAGTGGGGGTGGTGTCTAGAGGGTTCAGGGGGCTGTCCAGAGGGTTGGGGGGTGTCCATGGTGTCCATGGAGGGGGGGGGGCAGTCCAGGGGTGTGTGGGGGGGCAAGGTGTAGGGGGTTTCTAAGGGGTTAGGGGATTATCCAGAGCGGTGGGGGGGGCTTTCCAAGGGGGGTGGTGGTGTCCAGGGGGTGGCCAAGGTGGTGGGGGTGGTGTCCAGAGGCTTCGGGGGGTGGGTGGGGGGGTTGTTAAGTGGGTTGGGGGTGTCCACGGTGTCCATGGAGGTGGGGGGGGGGGGGGGCAGTCTAGGGGGGTGTGGGGGGGGGGGGTCCAAGGGGGTGGGGGTGTCTAATGGGGTGCAGGGCTATCCAAGGGTGCGGGGGCATGTCCAGAGGGTTTGGGGGTTATCTGGGGGGTATGTCTATAGGGTTGGGGTGTCCAGGGGGTGTCCAAGGGGGTAGGAGGTGGGTGGTGGTGTCCAGGAGGGGTGGGGGTGTCCCGGAGGGGTGGGGGTGTCCAAGGGAGTGGGGAGGGGGGGCTGTCCAGGTGGTTTCGGTGGTGTACTGAGGGGTGGTAGGGCTGTCCAAGGGTGTGGGGGTGTCCAAGGGGGTGGGGGTTGTGTCTAGGGGGTGGGGGGCTATCCAAGGGGGTGGTGGTGTCTAGGGGGTGTTCAAGGGGGTGGGGTTGGTGTCTAGGGCATGGGGGGCTGTACAAGGGGGTGGTGGTGTCCAAGGGGGTAGGAGTGGTGTACAGGGGGTGGGGGGTTGTCCAAGGGGGTGGTGGTGTCTAGGGGGTGTCCAAGGGGGAGGGGGATAAGTGTCACTTGGGATTGACAATTGCATCGAGGTTTGTGGGATTATAACATGATGATTATATTGTTTCATTGATATTAGTGTTGCAATATGATTCTATTTGGTCATATATATTTTGACCAGTCATCGACTATGAAAAAATTATGGGTTATGGGGGAGACCATGATGTGTTTTTCAAATATTCATAGTTATCCTGACCCCATTGTGCGTGATGATTGGATTTACATTGTGATTTTCTCTATCCGAGTTTTTATTTTAATTTTGATTTGATTCTCAGGTTTACTCCATTTTCTCCAATTTTCTATCAGCCATTGGAGGCCCCATGGTTTTCTTTGATTCCATGGAATTTAAAACTGTTATATCTAACTATATTTTTTTAAAATCATATTCATGCATATTTTTTAATATACGCATAGATTTATTTTATATTTCATAATTGTTTTACATTAAAATTATGATTTTTTTCATATAAATTTTTTTATTTCTTATCTTAAAAACATATATATTTTTGATATTTGTTAAAGGTAATAATGAGGTCAATTTGGATTATGGCACATCGAATGAGAAATTAATATGAGGAATGTGTTGATGACTTTTTGAAATTTTCTAAACGAAATGTTCCAAGTAGTGACATTTTTTTCTGTTCATGCCTAAAATGCTTGAATATGAAGAAGTTGAAATTTGGAGAGATAAAATAGCATCTGACTTGTCATGGTATTAATCTGAGTTATAGACCTTGGATTTAGCATGGTGAAACTGGACGGAATGTCACCGATGATGATGATTCACAAAAATGGTAAATCAGATGTAATTGAAGAAATAATTCACGAAATTGCAAGAGAACAAATTGAGATAGAACCGATATTTGTGCGTCTATATGGTGATTATGAAAAACCATTATATCTTAGTGGTACAGATATTACAGTTTTTTCGGTGGTGTTAAGATTGATTAACCTGAAGGTGAAACATGGATGGAGTGACAAAAGTTTTACAGAGCTGCTACAATTGATGAAAGACATTCTTCCAAAAGATAACGATCTTCCAGATTGACATTATAAGGCCAAGAAAATATTTTTCCTGATGATATTGGGATACAAGAAAATACATGCTTGTCTGAATGAATGTATGATATATAGGAAAGATGATGAATTTCTGTCTGAGTTTCCTAAATGTGGGACATCATGGTATAAGGTGAAAGAAAAATCACAGGCTGATGAAGAGATTACAAAGATCCCATTAAAGGTATTTTGGTATCTTCCTATAATTCATTGTTTCAAATGTTTATTTTCTAATTCACATGATGCGAAAAGGTTAATATGGAATGCTGATGAGAGGTTATGTGATGGAAAAATATTTCATCCAGCTGATTGTCCACAATGGAAGAAAACTGATGTGCAGTATTCTACATTTCAAAATGAAATTAGAAATCTCAGACTAGGGTTGTTTATAGATGGAATGAATCCATACCGAACCCTCAGTAGCACAAATAGTTCATGGCCTGTTTTATTTGGAATTTAAAACCTATATCTTGACGTTTGTATGAAGTGAAAATATGTCATGTTGAGTATAATGATCTCTGGTCTGAAGCAACCCAACAATGATATTTATGTTTACTTGTCACTGTTGATTGATAATTTGAATCTTTTATGGGTGGATGGTATTAGGGTGTATGATTCTTATAAAATGGAATATTTTCAACTGCATGCAGTGCTTTTGTTCACTATAAATGACTTCCCACCATATGGAAATTTGTCTGGATATGGTGTTAAATGGTATAAAGCATATCCAATTTACGAACAACAGACGTCATATTGTCAATTTCATCAGGGGAGGAAAACAATGTACATGGTTCATCGAAAGTTTTTACTTATGGATCTCTCTTATAGAAGACTAAAAAAGTCATCCAATGGCTCACAAGAATTTGATATTGCGCCAAAGCCTTTATCCCCTGATCTGTATTTTGAATGGGTGAAAAACCTTGATGTGACATTGGGAAAGACACAGAAATTTGGTAATGGTAGACATATTTGGAAGAAAAGGTCAATATTTTTTGAGATACCATATTGGAGATATCATGAAGTTAAACATAATATTGATTTCAATCACATGTAGAAGAATATATGTTATTGTTTGATTGGAACATTGTCAGATATTAAAGGAAAGACAAAAGATGGTTTAAATGCAAGATTAGACTTACTATCAATGGGAATACATTTGGAGTTAGCTCCCACTCCTAATGGAAGATGAACATTTCTTCCCCCTGCTTTTCATACATAATCGAAGAGGGAGAAAAATAGCTTTTTCAGTGTCTTCATAATTTCAAAGGGACTCCAGTTTATTCTTCAAATGTTAAAATTTTGTCTCATTGAAGGACTTGAAGTTGATAGGTATGAAATATCATGATTTTCACATCATGATGAAACAACTTCAACCAGTTTCATTGCGTGGAATATTTCCCATCTGTTTCAGAAAGACAATAATGAAGTTGTGTTATTTTTTCAATTCAATTTGTAATAAGGTGATTGATGTGGATGCTTTGAACATTTTGGAAAAGGATTCAATTTTTATAGTTTGTCAATTGGAAATGTATTTTCCTCCAACTTTTTTTGATATAATTGTACATTTAATGATTCATCTGGTTTGAGAAATAAAGCTTTGTGGACCTGTATATCTTCATTGGATGTATCCTATTAAAAGGTATATGGAAATATTTAAGGGGTATGTTAAGAATCCATACCAACCTGAAGCCTCCATTATTGAAAAGTATATTTCTGAGGAGGTTGCAGAGTTTTGTACGAGCTACTTGGCTGTGGTGCAGCACATAGGTTTGCCTCCATCTCACCATGAACGAGTTAATAATGAGGGAAAGGGGATTCGTGTCTTGAAAATTCAAATAATTGTCAATTGAACAGATGAAGAATTTATAATCATATATCTTGAATAACATAATAGATTCTCAACTATATATCACATTGCATATTAATGAGTTGAAACAATGTCATCCAAAGAAGAAAGAAATGTGGATTTTGAATGATCACAACAAAACATTTTTGTCATGGTTTAAAAAGACCTTGCATGGAAAATTAGATGTATCAGAGACATTAAAATTAATAGTGGGTGGTCCATGTTTAAATGTGATAACATGGTCCAGTTATGAAATTAGTGGCTATACATTTCATACGAAAGCTCCGGACGATAAAAGTGCAGTTCAGAATAGTGGTGTATTGGTGTTTACAGAAGCAATGCATTTTTTGAGTGCTATGGGCAAAAACCCAATTTATGTATCAAGTGCATATTATGGAGCGATTGAAGACATATGGGAGGTTGATTACTTTAAAATTAAAGTTCCTATTTTTAACTGTATATGGTTTATCGGTAACAATAGTGTCCGACACGATGAATTTGGAATGACACATGTTAATCTAAATAGATTGGAAGACACAGCTAATTCTTTTATAATGGCAACACATGAAAAACAAATTTTCTATGTAGTAGATCAATCAGATATGTAGTGGGATGTTGTTTTACAAGGGAAAAAAATATTTTGGTGAGGATGAAATTGATGAAGATGCTGATTTATGTGAGATCCATACATCCATGGAAAGATTAATAGAACATAATGATGAGCATGTTAAAGATATGGTTTGTGCCATAAGGAACGATCGCGACAATGGAATTTGGGAAAAGAATCCATTTTTACATTCCTAAAATTATGGGTGATATTTGTTTATTTCTTGTTTACATTTATGTTTTTCATAAAATGTTTGAATTTTTAAGTTTTTTCTTTATTAAAATATGTATTAAAACAAAATAAGTATAAATTTTTGTTTGTTTTATGTTTTTTAGTTTACATTATCATGTTTACCATTACATAAATTATATATCTATTATTTTTGTTCAGTGATAATTAATTTTCCATGTTTACCAGGTTTACCAGGTTTACCATGTTTACCATGATTACCATCATTACCATCATTACCATCTTTACCATTGTTTAACATTCTTACCATATTAACCATGATTACTATTACGTAACTTAGTAAAATTTTTTATTTTTTGATTACAGTCGTAATAAAAAATTTGAATTTGTATATTTGTGAACTAATGTTTGTTTTTTTGATTTGAAGGATAATGGTAGATCATTCATTTGATCAACCACATGATTCTGGAGATGAGCATATTGGTCATACCTCTGGGGAGGAACATTCACAATCTCCTCTTGATGTTCCTCAATCTTCCTCATGTGCTCCTATTATGAAAAAGAGTTCAAGAGTTGGTAAACATGGGTGCAAACATTTACCAAAATTATCACTTGCACGTATGCAGGATCAGAGGATACTCATTGCGTTTTATGAGTATGATATTCCTAGAGGTCCAAATGAAAAATATTTTAAGAGTTTTGTATCAACTCATGGTAAGTGCAAAGTAAGCATTTTTTATGATGACTGGAGAAGTGTGGATAAATCTATAATCTCTCAGTTGTGGGAGATGATTTTGGTAAGATATTTTGTTATTGTTTGCCTATTAATTAAATGTTTCTAGTATATATAATATGTTTAACCTCTTCTTTATCAAATGAAATTTGATATTCCTAACACTGGAGGAGTCAGGAAGAAATGATTATCGATGGATGCTAGGAGATAGAGTGATTTAAAATCAACCCTCTCCTATGTTTTCATTTTTGGTCATAGGATTCATGATAATCCATGTCGTATATATCTTTTATAGATGAAGACACATAGAGACAGTTTGTTGAATGTAGAAGAAAAGAGTCATTTTTGGTATGGGAAATGTAAACTTTTATAAGCTTTCTTATATAAATGATCTTATTAATGTTTTGTTAATGATTTATTATTCTTAATTTATAGAAAACAATGAAAGCTCATCAGGATATCCAATCTAAAAATGTATACCCTCATAGTTTATCTTGGGGAGGGTATTAATTTTTGGATGAACAAATGATGGTAGAAAAATTAAAAAAACTAAGATCTGATTCTTCATGCTCTGGATAGGTGGACCCTCCATCCCCTCCATCTAGTCATGAAAAATAGAAGAGATCTCGGATGGGTAAAAAAGGGCAATATCTTTCTGAAGAATCGAGAATCATAGCTGAGAGGATTGTAAGATATCTATTTTATTTATTTAAGTTAATTATTTTATTCATATAATTTCAATCATTACAAAAATGTTGAATTAATTAATACAGGACTCTCTTGAGGAGAAGAGCTCACATGGGGTATTTACAGCTGCTGAGAGGCAAGATATTTTATCTGCAGCATTTGGAAATCCCGAACTTCTTGGTCATGTAAGAGGATATCAAGCAGGTGTATCGGTAAGAAAAGTGTTGCCATGTTATTTAACTTCTAACGTTGAGTATTTTTATAAAAAAATAGAATCCTTGGAGGATGAAGTTAATAATATTAATGTGATGATGGAGGAAAAGATTAGAGCGTCGAAACATTCTATGTTTGCAGACATACAAAGACAATTTCAAACTGCAGCTCCCACTCCTCCACCTTCCCCTTAAAAACCCATTATTTATCCTCCACCTCTGCCAGTAGCTCCCACTTCCCCACCTCATCCTATGGACCCCATTTTTTATCCTAATCCTCTGCCATATCTTCCTACTTATTGTGAGTTTTATGTTGATGATCGTCAACATCATATAATTGCATATGGGTTGGTATATTGTATAGGGGATACAGTTCATCATCAACAATTAGAGGTAGAAAATCAGAGGGTCACTGTACAGGATATTATTGATAGACCAGTTTCAGTACCATTACCTATAGATGAGGTGACGACAGTTGGACATAGTATCATCCATTTTTTAATTTGGACATCCAGACTTCTTCGACTCATTACCATAGAGGTATGCATGTTATATCTTCTATTTTATTTTTTTATTAAAGTTGTTTTATCATTTTAAAACTAATATATTTTTCTATTTATTTTTATAGGAATAATTCAAAGGTAAAGAAATAATGTATAGGTAACAAAAAAGTCAAATGGTTATGACATCAGATACAAATTCTAGTAGTCTTGATAGATTGTCAAGATATTCAAATTTGTTGGTGGGTCATTTTGAGTTTCCAAAGGATTCTCATGTTTGTGGACGTGCAATAACTGTGGGGATTTTGAAAACTAATATCATGGATCTTGTTATTGGAAATAATTTGGGCATTAATGTGGTGCAAATTTTTTCCATGTAACTCTTAACACCTTTTCCATGCGTTATATTTATTAAAAATGTATACTCATGTCTGTTTTGTATTAGGTATCTTTAAAACATTTATGAGAATAATGTGCAGATAGATGTATATGGATTCATGGACTCGCAATTGATTACCCTTGAAGCATGTGCATTGGATAAGGAACAAATAATTCTTTATATTGCTGAAAGACATGAACAAAATATAGTCACACAATGTTGGATGATGCCTTTTTATGAGTGGTATGAAACACATCTCTATCAAAGAGTTCATTATCTTTTAACATAAATACCACTAACCTAAAATTTTATATTATTAGTGATCATTAGATGTTAGGGGTTTTTTACCCAAGGGAGAAAACACTTTATTAGATATCCCTGTACATGGTGATGTGCGGGAAAGTTTTTAGAAAATATTGGAAAAGTAAGTTTTAATTTTCAATAGTTTTATATATTATAATGAATTTTAAATTTACCCCATTTGTATTATTTTCTAATAGGGGATGGGTCTACTTTTGAAAAAACATAAAGAAAGGGACTATGAAGATCAAATAGGTAAATGCGAAGGTAAATATCCATTTATAATTTGTACTTTTTGATTTATTACACAGAAATAATATATTGAATTTACACTCATTCAAACAGAATTGTCATGAACAACAATACGGCATTGAGTGTGGATATTATATGTTAATATTTATGTAAGAAATAATAACAACTGGGACAGTTGTGAACTTCGACCTGGTAAGATTTCCTTTTAAACTTTTCCATAATATTTCAATTTTATTTAATCATTATACACGTTAACTACTATCCTTTTAATTTGTAGCCATTTTATACCCTCAACCCTATACTGCTCAAGACATCAAACACTTACAAGTGGAATGGTCAAATTATTTTACAGGTTTTATTGAATTTTAGTTGTTTGTAGTGTAAAATGTAATTTTGAATATTGTTATTGTAATTGTGTATTTGGTAGTCATTTAGGTTGGATTTAGTTTTTTTTGAAGTTGACAGTTTAAGATTTAAATTTTATATATGTGAATGTTTAATTTTGCTCTACTTATTATTTTGGTCTACTTATGATGCTTTTTTTGGTATGGATTCGGGTCTGGGGGGAGGGGTTCCAAGGGGGTGGGGGTGTTCAATGTGGTGGGGGTGTCTAGGGGTGTTGGAGTGTTGTCCAGTGGGGTGGGGTGGGGGGGTCCTGGGTCTCCATGAGAGTGGGGGGCAATCCAAGGGGTGGGAGCGTTTCCAGGAGGGTGGAAGGGTTGTCCAGGGGAGTGGGAGGTTGTCCAGGAGGTGTCCAGGGGTGTGGGGTGTCCTGTGGGGTGAGGGGGGTTTCCAGGGGTGTGAGAGGGTTTCCAGTGGGGGGGGTCCAGGGTGTCCATGGGGATGGGGGGGGGGTAGTCCAAGGGGTGGGAGAGGAGGCACCACCATCCCTCAGGGGGGCTGAATACAGCTGTAAGGTACTCATCACTCCCACATGGGAACCATTTTGAGATATCAAGCTTCCCATGTGGGAGTGATCAATACCTTCCAGCAGCGTGCCCCCCGAGGGGGTGTCCGGGAGGGTGTCCATGAGGGTGGGGGGTGTCCATGGGGTGTCCAAGAGGGTGGGGGGAAGTCCTGTGGGTGGGGGAAGTCCAGGGGTGTGGGGGTGGGGTGGTTCAGGAAGGTGGGGGGTTGTCTAGGGGTGTGGGGGATGCCAAGGGGTGGGGGGTAGTCCCGGGGTGTGGGGGTGTCCAAGAGGATGGGGGAAGTCCCGTGGGTGGGGGCAGTCTAGGGGTGTGGGGGTGGGGTGGTCCAGGAAGGTGGGGGGTTGTCCAGGGGTGTGGGGGTGTCCAGGAGGGTGGGGGCAGTCCTGGAGGTGGGGGTGTTCAGTAGGGTGGGGGTTGTCCAGGGGTTTTGGGGGCTGTCTAGGGTGTGGGGGAAGTCTAAGGATGTGGGGGTGTCCAGGGGTGTGGTGGGGGTTGTCCAGTGGGGTGAGGGGGTTCTGGTTTGTTTTTGGTAACTTTTTGGTCTGTTTCAGGGGTGTGGGAGGGTTGTCCAAGGGTTTGGGAGTGCTGCCCAGGGGGTGAGGGGGTATACAGAAGGGTGGGGGGATTTCCAGGGGTGGTGTTGATGTCCATGGGTGTGGGGGTGTCCAGGGGTGTGGTGGGGGCAATCTAATGGGGTGAGAGGATTCTGGTTTGTTTTTGGTAACTTTTTGGTCTAATTTAGGGGTGTGGGAGAGCTGTCCAGGGGTGTGGGAGTGATGTCCAGGGGGTGGGGGTATATAAGAGGGTGGGGGATTTCTAGAGGTGGTGGTGATGTCTGGGGGTGTCCAGGGGTGTGGTGGGGGTAGTCCAGTGGGGTGAGGGGGTTCTGGTCTGTTTTTGGTAACTTTTTGGTCTGTTTCAGGGGTGTGGGAGGTATGTCCAGGGGTGTGGAAGTGTTGTCCAAGGAGTGGGGGGTATACAGGAGTGTGGGGTTTGTCTAGGGGTGTGGGGGGTTTTCCAGAGGGTTTTGGGGATGTCATGGTGTGTTTGGGGCTGTCCAGGGGGTCGGGGCAGTCTAGTGGTGTGGGGGTATCCATGGGTGTGGTGGGGGTTTTCTAGTGGGGTGAGGGGGCTGTCCAGGGGGTGGTGGGGCAGTCCAAGAGGGTGGGGGTTATCTAGGGGTGTTGAGGGCTGTCCAGGGGTGGGGTAGTCCAGGGGTGTGGAGGGTTTCCAGGGGTGTGGGGGATATCCAGGGGTGGTTGGGAAGTCCAGGGGTGGGGGTGGGGGTGTCTAGGTGGGTGGGGGTTGTCTAGGGGTCTTGGGGATGTCCAGGGGTGGGGTAATTCTAGGGGTGTGAGGGTGTCCAGGGGTGTGGTGGGGGATATCCAGTGGGGTGAGGGGGTTCTGGTCTGTTTTTGGTAAACTTTTGGTCTGTTTCTGGGGTGTGTAAGGGCTATCTGGGGGTTTGGGAGTGTTGTCCAGGGGGTGGGGGTATACAAGAGGTCGGGGGATGTTTAGGGGGTGGTGGTGATCTCTAGGAGTCTGGGGGTGTCCAGGGGTGTGGTGGGGATAGTCCAGTAAGGTGAGGGGGTTCTGGTCTATTTTTGGTAACTTTTTGGTCTATTTCAGGGGTGTGGGAGGGTTGCCCAGGGGTGTGGGAATGATGTCCAGGGGGTGGGGGTATACATGAGGGTGGGGTTGTCCAGGGGTGTGGGGGGATATCCAGGGGGTGGTGGGGATGTCCAGGGCTGTTTGGGGCTGTCCAGGGGGTCGGGGGTAGTCCAGTGGTGTGGGGGTGTCCAGGGGTGTGGTGGGAGCTATCCAGTGGGGTGAGGGGGGCTATTCAGGGAGTGGTGGGGGGCTGTTCAGTGGGGTAAGTTTTAAATGTTATCAATGTAAATTCTTAATTTTTCTTTGGTTCTTTTTTTGGTCTACTTCTGTCTTTCTGGTATGAATTCTGGGTTTGGTTTCTGGTTGTTTTTTGGGGAGATCAGAGGATTGCCCTCTATTTTAAAAAAAATGGTTTTCCATGTCGGTTATTTTATAACCGACGTGATAAAGGAATGGGGAAGGGTTTATCATGTCGGTTATTCGAATAACCGACATGATAAACACATGTGTAATGTTTTTTCATGTCATTTATTTAATAACCGACATGATAAATACCCCCCCCCCCCGCACTGGTTTATCTCGTTGGTTATTAAATAACTGGTTGCGCCCAAATTTACCCTACTTGTAAAAGCGATCGATGTAGTACATGTAGGGGTCGAATCCACAGGGACCGAAGAAGTAACCTTGAGACACTATGATTTTGTGAAGGATGGGCTATGAAGTAGCTGACTTTGGGTTTGATTTTGAATGGTTTTTAAAGAACACTAATAAACCTAAGTGAATTCAATTAAATGGAAATGGGTTGATCTTAGGATTATGCTCGGAGTGGATTGAATGAATTTTACTTCATTAGACAATTTTGGTTTTATTAATTTTTGATGTATCCATTCTTCAAAAATAACATTACATTCATCATTTTCTGTTTTGGTGCTTACTAAACACAATTACTAATCCTGTATACACTTAGAGAACCAAATTCATGATCTCTTCGAGGAATATGGTCATTTAGTAATTGAATTTAGTTTTCTAAAACACAGTAAAGATGAAGAGTAGAAATAATAGAAGAATGGACGTCTTAAATTAATTATCCAATTAACAACAATTCGTTCATAAAATAACATTCAATCCATCCTTTTCATCCTCCTAAGATCATTCCTTTAAGGGTTTATCCCTCCATTGATGGTATACTCTCAATGGTGGGCGGAATATGGCTAACAATAATTGGATTGAAGAAATTAAAACCGCGGAAATAACGAGCACTCCTCCGTGTGTGTGAATGAAATTCACACCTATGTGTGAAATAATTTACAAAAACACAGAGATATCATTGTGCTTTTTGATAATAAAGTTTTAATAAAAGAAATGGAAAATATAGAAGTGAATGAAGTTGATTAAGAACATAAAGATACAAAAAAGAAACTTACATGGAAATGGAAAACATTACAAAGGAAATTTGGAAGCATAACCTTACAATGAAACAAGCCACAAAAGATGATATGAAAAATATACACCACTATTAACTTCACCAATAGCTCCTTATATAGGCATATTAGGAGCCTTAGGTACATACCCAAACAATTAATTCACCCCCCAACAATTAATAGAGTCAAATGTAGGGTGAATAATCAAAAGGATATTGATGTTTCGAATTTGACCTGGAAAACTGTCCAGATTCGTCCACCATATTGATGTGTGAATTATCAATTGAAGAATGCCGAATCAGGAGGGTCTGTATAAGAGAAATATATTTATCCATCTTTCCTCAATAAGATGTAAAAATTTCAGGAAATTTCGTTCTGCCGTTTGGATGTTATAGTCGAAATAGTGGGACGGATTTCTGTGCATTAATGTCGGGTCCACCATTTAAATCTCAAATTCAGATCCCTTTATCATCATGATAACATCAGAATTAGCTCTGGACACAGTTTAATAAAATGATCCTAATATTTTTATATTTCTAGTGTATAAATTTGAGCTTCATTGGGCTTAGTTTGTGGGCCCCACATTTTTTTGATGGGCCTTAGGCCCATTATGCTTTCTCCAGCAAATTTCTGCATTTGGGCGCAAAATTCTCCATCTTCCTTTAAGATTCATCCATCGGACCTAAAAGATCAAATGTTCCAAACAAAGTGATCAATCATATCCAAAAATTTCAAATTCATAAAATGAATATAATGTTGTACAAAAACAAATGAATGATTGGGCACAAATTTTCATTTTAAACAAGAATTGCATTTTAGATGAGAAATGAAGTTCTATTTATATAATGCACTAAAAACAATGTTTATGGACTTTGGAACAATTAATTTAAAGATATTAACAATGAATATTATCCACTTTCAGTGACTAATCACACCCCCCAACTTGAGTTTTCCTAGTTCCGAGCAAAATTAATTACAAATATGAAATTCAAATTCTCTTTTCCAAAAACATTTAAATACACATTGCTCACCCAAAGACCTCATACCAAAAAAATTATGGAACCCATCAAAATCAACTAAAACAAGCTTGGTCCAGAAGAATATCCCAAGCCCAAGCCCATTCCTTTGTTCAAATTCATCACCACATTTCATCTAATTTCAATTAAGCATGATAAAGTGTTGTGCATCACAAAAGATATGGGGCCCATTTTATTGTTCAAGGAGAAAAAATGGAAGCTCTAGGTAGGAATCACATTAAAAATTAATATGAGTATCCATTTTTTTTTTTGATTTTTTTTGATGATTTTTTTATCTACAATAGATATGAAAAGACTAACTCTGGGCAAGACAACTATGGAGTCACGATCCCCAAGTGTCGGACGCCACACATATTGTCAATTTCATGCTCTACAATAGAGATATAAAGACTAACTCTGGGTAAGAAAACTATGGAGTCACAATCCCCAAGTGTCTGATGCCATGCATTTGGACAAAACATTTCTCTATGTGGTCAATTTTTTTCTTGTTTGTTTTGGATACTCAAATTAAACTAAAAGTGACCCCAGAACCCTATGCTATAATGAAAGGGACCTGAGAACTCAAATTTACACCCACAATCCAATAGATGTGCATTGTGGAAATTTTATTAAGAGGATGAAAATGTAAACTTTGAAAAATCACATCGTAAAACCGCACCTTCCAAAAACTATGCTCATGAACTTAAACTTGCATTAAAATCAGAATCAAAGCATCCAAATTTCTCGATATCTAATTTCAGAGTTTGCAATGTGTGTTATCATGTTCAGGGTTAATGGAATTTTTTCTTTCCATACATGTTCTTATTGAAAAAATAATAATTTTCTATTTCACCTCCCCCGAACATATAATAACATTGTCCCCAGTGTTTAAAGAAAAGAAAAGTTAGAAGGGGGTAGGAAAAGTATAAGGCCCCAGCCTTAAACCTTACTTAATCTTGAGTTATTACAAGATTACACGTTGAGGATCTTTTCGGGTTTAGAGTTTTAGAGAATTAGATCATAAAACTTGCATTACATTCCACATATAAACAAAGTGGTTACATAAAGATAGTATTCTTCATTCCCATCAATGGAAACACATTTAAAATAAAACATGGATTATTTCTTGACACATCCTTGACTCTATCATCTTATCATGTACCTTTCCCTTGACCTGTGAAAAACATTTCAAAAACTTGGTATGAGCGTAAAAACTCAGTATGGGTTATAAAAACATGGAAAGGAAACATGAGTTCATATATACATAAGAATGAAATCATACTTTACCCATAAAACATAGGCACTTTAACATACCTCATAAAAACATGAATAAATCATATAAATCATAATACGTAAAGGTAACTTGAGGCATTCATAACATTCTTACGTAGGGGGTAACCCTCTTGGTTACGTTTGGAATACCCATCACAGTATATTCCCTAAAATCTCTTCGGAGAAACCTTAACGTTTCACTCCTTCGCGTTACCCAATGCATTGGAGAGCTATAACGGGCTCACCCGCCCTTAGTTTATCACGGAACCACCCGTCTTCATAATAATGCCCAAGAACCATAACATAATCATATCACATAAAACATGCATAAAGGAAACATAACATTTCCACATTTCAATCACGAGATATCAATACAACACATTGATATAATAAAAACATTATGAAAACCATTTTCAATACCAAAGTAAAACATGGTATTTATTTTTCTTTTAAAAAAAAGGTATGGCTTGTAGAGGAAGCCAAAACTCAAATAACGGTTACGACGGCGGAGAAGTCGTTGTCGCCGCATACGTACGACAAAAACATTCCCTTTTGTCATTTAGTAAACGCTTCGTATAAAAAAGATTCCTTTTGAGTAAACGTAAAAGTCAAAGGGGTTTATACACCGTATAAAAGAAAGTTGTGTATAAAATAAAATATGCCTCAACGAAAGGAGATTGAGACGAAGTCCCATACAAAGATAATTTTTAAAATAAAATAGATACATTATGTGTATTCACTATAAGTACACATAAATAAAGTACAAATACAAGATACGACATAATAATATAATGACATAATTTGAAAGTAGGAGATTATCCCAAAGAATGGAAATTGGGTTAAGAAGTTCCCATGCCTCGTATCTGACTTGACCCGACCGT
Organism: Viscum album; assembly: GCA_963277665.1. NCBI lineage: Eukaryota > Viridiplantae > Streptophyta > Magnoliopsida > Santalales > Viscaceae > Viscum > Viscum album. The sequence goes on along the minus strand of OY728141.1, from coordinate 455,654,740 downwards.
TCTTTAAACTCCTGAATAATAAACTTTAGTTAATCTCTACTTGATTATGAATCTTTTCCAAGTTCATTATTCCTTTTATACCATGTTATGAACATCATGTAATCATTTAAGTTAATAATGTTCATTTTGTCGGTATTTGGTTCTTAAGTCAAAAATTGACTTCTTATACTTACATGTTGTTAATTTGGTCAAAGGTTCATTATATCCAGAATGGTATTCATGATGTAGATATCATATATGTCATATATATCCAGTACATACATTCATTTATAATATTACATAATCATTTAGAGGTAAGAAATGAAATGCACCGTTCATGGAGACGGTAAGCCGTACGTACGCATGAACGCTACTTTCATTTCTTTGTCATATTAATGGAATTAAAACTAAATGAGACTTATGTATATTTTAATTCCAGAATTATATTCATCATTTAGATATATCATTAATTATATATATCCATTATATACATGTACTTTTAATAATAAATTACATTTGGGGATAAGAAATGAAATGCACCGTTCATGGAGACGGTAGTCCGTACGTACGCATGAACGCTACTTTCATTTCTATCTCATACTTTAATGGAAATAAATGATAATGATATATAGGTATATTATAATTCCAGTATAACTTCATATATAAAAACTTTAAATCCATCCTTTACACGTCCCACATATGGCATTAACGAATCACATCACTTTGAGGGGGCGGTAGTCCGCACTTCCTTAAATGAAGATATCGTGTTTTACCCATAATGGAAACCATAAAGGTATGCCCAAAATGAAAAAAACAGAAGCTTAAGGAAAACATAAACATATAATATATCATATATAAAAATAGTGACATCATAATGGCCACCTTTGAAGGTGTTAAATGAGTATTGAACAATCATCGTTTCGGGAGGCAGAATTTCGCCATCCACGGAAACCGTATGTTCTTTAACCATTTGATGTAGTTGTGTGAGATTGTAGCTCAAATATATCTTATAACAACATCCTAGTATATTGAAGATACTGGTGTTGTTACAAAAGAAGTAAATAAAAAGAGTTTAGGGGGATCGGAGAAGCAAAATAAAACAAATGAACATGAGAGAATGAAATACCTTAAAAAGTGTAACTTCTTTTGGTTTGAGCCTAAAGGCTTCCTTTGAAAGGATTCTGCCCAAAGGGAATCCTCTAGGATGAGGAGAGGGATGTGGAGAGAGCAAATGGGCAGGGGTTGGCCGAGCCAATGGCTTGAAGAGTGTGTGAAATGAGGTAGAGGTGGGGGCCTTTTATAAGGGGAGAGGAGGGGCACTTTTGGAAAGTAAAGAAACATTACATTATTTGAAAATGTGTTTCGGTTTTAAAAGGTCCCACATTGATGGAATTCGTGGATAAGGTGATAAGGCATCGAAATCCATTCATCCAATTGGTTTTGGACATGTGTAGTTCATAGATTTTATTTTATCTTTCCATTTTATTTAAATCGTCAAATAATGATGTCATCGCTGCATCATTATTATGTCATAAATAATTAAATTTATTTAATGTCTAAAAATTATAAACAAATTACTATGATGTAGGAAATCTTTTTAGCTTTCCATTGAATATTTATAATCAAAATTTGGACTTGTATAACCCCACTTAAAAATTGTTTTAGTAAAACAATTTATGTTAGTGTCATTTTCACTTTAACATTAAATAAAAAGTATTTTATGTCATTTCTCAACAAAAGTGGATCCATGGGGTCCCCAAGTTAGGCCATGACTTGTCTTGGTCGGCCATGACACAACCAATGAGGTTGGGACATGTGTCTAGGTCATTTTATATTATTAAAGCATTATTTATACATTAAACTACCCTAATTACCACTAATCGCGATTAAGAACTTAATAAGTTACTATTCACCAAAAAATTATTTTAATCTCATTGAACCACATTTTACTTCTTAATGACAACCATGTATGTCGGATTTTCAAAATTCAATACACATTAGTGGTAAACTTTCATTTAACTGAAAAATCAGTTTGCTTGATTACCACTTAGTGGTTTCACTATTCATCAAAATTGAAGTTTTTCAGAAAATTACCAAAAATTCACTCTAAGCTATATTTGATATTCCGAATTCAAAAATGAAGTCTATTTTACAAAATTCAAATCATATAAGTCACATTAATTAATTTAATAATTAATTCCCGCTGCCAGAGCAAATAGCGTGTTTTTACAAAACAATAAGTATCAAAAGATTGACACCAGTTTAAGTCTAATTTTAAATAGAAATTGATTCCAATGACCACCATTGGATAAAATGGTAAAAATATATTCTAATTTCCCTTTAAAACCAATTCAAAAGATAATATAATCATATAAATAAATTAGATCAAAAAGAGGTTTTGAATTAAAATGCAACATTTTACACTATTCATAAAAAAAAATGAACTTTATCAGAAAGGTACCAAAAACTACACAAAGTAAAATTTGATGTCCCGATTCCTAATAAAAGTTTTATTTGGTCCAAAAGAATGTATAAGAGTGATCAAAACTATATTTAATGACGGTTCACCATTAAAAGGTGATAAGTGAACCTTTAGTGAAAATTAGAGTATAAAAGCCTAAAATTGAACTCTTTCCGTATTTTAAGCCTTTATCTTTTATTGGGTAAATGTAAAAACATCTAAAAACATATCTATTCATATTTTATTTATTTCTATTCATTCCCGCCAGTACAACGGCTACTTGTTAACTAACATAATATTATTATATTACTAGTGTGCTACGTAAGTTTCAAAGAAACTCATCGTTGCGTATCGGGTACGCTATCGAACATAGCAACCCCTTTTAATTAAAATTCATATTTAATTCTCTAATATTAATAAATATGAAAATTATTTATTCTTTAATTACCTGGGATGTTACATCCTTCCCCCCTTTTGGGAATTGCGTCCTCGCAATTTTATTCACTTATCAAAATAAGTGGGGGTATTTATCCCTCATAGCATTTTCAGATTCCCACGTTGCCTCTTCAATCACATGGTTTTTCCAAAAAACCTTTACCTGATGAATCACCTTATTCCGTAACACTTGATCCTTATGGTCAAGAATCTGGACCGGTTGTTCCTCATAAGATAGGTTCTCTTCCAGCTGAACTACCTCTGGACTCAAAACATGAGATGGATCTGGCATATACTTTCTCAACATCGAAACGTGAAAAACATTGTGTACCTGAGATAAACTCGGAGGTAAAGCCACTCGGTATGCAACTGATCCAACTCTCTCTAGAACTTCGTATGGTCCAATGAACCTTGGACTCAACTTTCCTTTCTTACCAAATCTCATCACACTTTTCCAAGGAGAAACCTTGAGAAAAACATGATCACCTACCTCGAAAGATAGATCCTTCCTCCGGTTATCCGCATAACTCTTCTGCCTGCTCTGAGCTGTTCTCATTTGTTTCTGAATCAACTGAACTTTTTCTGCCATCTCTTCTACCAATTCTGGTCCCATCAATTTTCTTTCACCCACTTCATCCCAGAAAGCTGGAGTTCGACACCGCTTCCCATATAATGCCTGAAATGGTGCCATCTGTATACTGGAATGAAAACTGTTATTATATGAAAACTCAACCAAAGAAAGATGTTGGTTCCAACTTCCCTGATAATCCATAGAACAAGCTCGTAGCATATCCTCCAATGTCTGAATTGTTCGTTCTGACTGCCCATCTGATTGAGGATGAAAAGCTGTACTAAAATTTAATTCAGTACCCAACGACTTCTGAAGGCCTTTCCAAAAGTTAGAGGTAAACCTGGGATCACGATCTGATACAATGGAGAGAGGAACTCCATGTAACCTGACTATCTCCTTAAGATACAAACGGGAAATTTGATCTAGATAGAAAGTATCTCGTATAGAAAGAAAATGAGCAGATTTAGTCAAGCGATCAACAATAACCCAGATTGCATTATTACCTCGAGATGTCTTCGGTAATCCAACAACAAAGTCCATGGATATATTCTCCCATTTCCACTCTGGCACTGGTAAAGGCTGAAGCATCCCTTTTGGTAACTGCCGATCTGCTTTAACCTGTTGACAAGTCAAACACTTCACAGTAAAATCAGCAATATCTCTTTTCATTCCATCCCACCAGTAATACTCCCGCAGATCTCTATACATCTTAGTACTGCCCGGATGAACTGAAAACGGAGAACTATGAGCTTCACATAACAACTCTCTCTTCAACTGTGAATCACAAGGCACACATAACCTCTTCACAAACCTCAAAACACAAACACAAACTTATCCAAGAACTCATGGAAAATTTTATTCATAAGGTCCATGAATACGGCAGGTGCATTGGTTAACCCAAAAGGCATAACTACAAATTCATAATGGCCATATCTAGTACGGAACGCAGTCTTCGGAACGTCTGCTTCTTTTACATTCAACTGATGGTACCCCGACCTCAAGTCAATCTTCAAAAAATACTGAGCTCCCTGGAGCTGACACCACTTCATTCGATGGCCCAACATCTGCTGAAGTAGTTGCAAAGGATTTCAGCACCCCTTTATGCTTGTAGTCTAACTGCTTCCCATCACTCAAGCTCCTTGTCGAACACTCGTTTGCATAGTGACCCATCTCATTGCACTTATAACATTTCACTAACTGTAAATCAAATTTGTTCTTACCTTCACCTTGATCCTTTTCAGTGCAATCACGAGCCTTATGTCCCATCTTACCACATCGGTAGCACTTCCCAGAATTCAGAAGACATTCCCCAGCATGCCTTTTGCCACATTTATCACAAACTGGAAACTTAGTTCTCTTACCATCAGACTTCTTTGAAGAATTCTTACCTTTCTACTTCCACCTCGGTCTCTTCTTCTGCTGGTTGTTATAGGACACTTGGTCATCGGAAAACTCCATTTCCACCTTCTCAGCACATCGAACAAGCTTTTCATAACTTTTAAACTCTCGAGAAGCTAATTCCCTTCGATACTTTGGCTTTAATCCTGAGTAAAAACGATTGATTTTACTATCAAGGTCCCGGATAAAATTGGGAGCATACCTTGCCAATCGAGTGAACCTTTCTTCATAGGCAGCCACTGAGTCTTCCTCTTGCCTCAATTACAAGAATTGCTTTTCCATCCTAAGTCGAACAGCCTTAGGAAAATACTTCTCAAGAAACATACCTTTGAAATCATCCCAGTCAAGAGCATCAATCTCATCGGCGTCCCTGATATTTTTAACCATGGACCACCACTGATCTGCTTCACCCTCCAAACGGTAAATAGCAAGACTAACCTTTTGATTGTCTGAACACCCCATGACATCAAAAATCTTCTCAATTGCTTTAATCCACCCTTCAGCTAGCACAGGGTCAGATGATCCTCTGAATGATGGGGGATGTTGCCTCATGAAATGTTCCACCATTGACATGTTCCTATGCGGTTGATCTGGCTGATCTCGTGCATGGATACCACCACCATTTATAGCCTGAGTCAACTGTGCCATCACTGCAACAAACTGTTCAGTTCCGATTCCAACCATCTCAGGTTGCTGATTTGGAAGGTTGTCTTCCTCCTGATGTCGTCCCAACATAGCTTCTTTGTTTCCCCTACGGAAAACCATTCTGAACATGGAAATATCTTAGGCGAAGCAACATGGTAATCCGTAAATGCTATATCATTTCAATCATATTATAATTTAACACTTTTCTAACTCCTAAAGTTGTCTAAACCGACCTTTGATACCAACTATAAGGCCCCAGCCTTAAACCTTACTTAATCTTGAGTTATTACAAGATTACACGTTGAGGATCTTTTCGGGTTTAGAGTTTTAGAGAATTAGATCATAAAACTTGCATTACATTCCACATATAAACAAAGTGGTTACATAAAGATAGTATTCTTCATTCCCATCAATGGAAACACATTTAAAATAAAACATGGATTATTTCTTGACACATCCTTGACTCTATCATCTTATCATGTACCTTTCCCTTGACCTGTGAAAAACATTTCAAAAACTTGGTATGAGCGTAAAAACTCAGTATGGGTTATAAAAACATGGAAAGGAAACATGAGTTCATATATACATAAGAATGAAATCATACTTTACCCATAAAACATAGGCACTTTAACATACCTCATAAAAACATGAATAAATCATATAAATCATAATACGTAAAGGTAACTTGAGGCATTCATAACATTCTTACGTAGGGGGTAACCCTCTTGGTTACGTTTGGAATACCCATCACAGTATATTCCCTAAAATCTCTTCGGAGAAACCTTAACGTTTCACTCCTTCGCGTTACCCAATGCATTGGAGAGCTATAACGGGCTCACCCGCCCTTAGTTTATCACGGAACCACCCGTCTTCATAATAATGCCCAAGAACCATAACATAATCATATCACATAAAACATGCATAAAGGAAACATAACATTTCCACATTTCAATCACGAGATATCAATACAACACATTGATATAATAAAAACATTATGAAAACCATTTTCAATACCAAAGTAAAACATGGTATTTATTTTTCTTTAAAAAAAAAAGGTATGGCTTGTAGAGGAAGCCAAAACTCAAATAACGGTTACGACGGCGGAGAAGTCGTTGTCGCCGCATACGTACGACAAAAACATTCCCTTTTTTCGTTTAGTAAACGCTTCGTATAAAAAAGATTCCTTTTGAGTAAACGTAAAAGTCAAAGGGGTTTATACACCGTATAAAAGAAAGTTGTGTATAAAATAAAATATGCCTCAACGAAAGGAGATTGAGACGAAGTCCCATACAAAGATAATTTTTAAAATAAAATAGATACATTATGTGTATTCACTATAAGTACACATAAATAAAGTACAAATACAAGATACGACATAATAATATAATGACATAATTTGAAAGTAGGAGATTATCCCAAAGAATGGAAATTGGGTTAAGAAGTTCCCATGCCTCGTATCTGACTTGACCCGACCGTTCTTTAAACTCCTGAATAATAAACTTTAGTTAATCTCTACTTGATTATGAATCTTTTCCAAGTTCATTATTCCTTTTATACCATGTTATGAACATCATGTAATCATTTAAGTTAATAATGTTCATTTTGTCGGTATTTGGTTCTTAAGTCAAAAATTGACTTCTTATACTTACATGTTGTTAATTTGGTCAAAGGTTCATTATATCCAGAATGGTATTCATGATGTAGATATCATATATGTCATATATATCCAGTACATACATTCATTTATAATATTACATAATCATTTAGAGGTAAGAAATGAAATGCACCGTTCATGGAGACGGTAAGCCGTACGTACGCATGAACGCTACTTTCATTTCTTTGTCATATTAATGGAATTAAAACTAAATGAGACTTATGTATATTTTAATTCCAGAATTATATTCATCATTTAGATATATCATTAATTATATATATCCATTATATACATGTACTTTTAATAATAAATTACATTTGGGGATAAGAAATGAAATGCACCGTTCATGGAGACGGTAGTCCGTACGTACGCATGAACGCTACTTTCATTTCTATCTCATACTTTAATGGAAATAAATGATAATGATATATAGGTATATTATAATTCCAGTATAACTTCATATATAAAAACTTTAAATCCATCCTTTACACGTCCCACATATGGCATTAACGAATCACATCACTTTGAGGGGGCGGTAGTCCGCACTTCCTTAAATGAAGATATCGTGTTTTACCCATAATGGAAACCATAAAGGTATGCCCAAAATGAAAAAAACAGAAGCTTAAGGAAAACATAAACATATAATATATCATATATAAAAATAGTGACATCATAATGGCCACCTTTGAAGGTGTTAAATGAGTATTGAACAATCATCGTTTCGGGAGGCAGAATTTCGCCATCCACGGAAACCGTATGTTCTTTAACCATTTGATGTAGTTGTGTGAGATTGTAGCTCAAATATATCTTATAACAACATCCTAGTATATTGAAGATACTGGTGTTGTTACAAAAGAAGTAAATAAAAAGAGTTTAGGGGGTCGGAGAAGCAAAATAAAACAAATGAACATGAGAGAATGAAATACCTTAAAAAGTGTAACTTCTTTTGGTTTGAGCCTAAAGGCTTCCTTTGAAAGGATTCTGCCCAAAGGGAATCCTCTAGGATGAGGAGAGGGATGTGGAGAGAGCAAATGGGCAGGGGTTGGCCGAGCCAATGGCTTGAAGAGTGTGTGAAATGAGGTAGAGGTGGGGGCCTTTTATAAGGGGAGAGGAGGGGCACTTTTGGAAAGTAAAGAAACATTACATTATTTGAAAATGTGTTTCGGTTTTAAAAGGTCCCACATTGATGGCATTCGTGGATAAGGTGATAAGGCATCGAAATCCATTCATCCAATTGGTTTTGGACATGTGTAGTTCATAGATTTTATTTTATCTTTCCATTTTATTTAAATCGTCAAATAATGATGTCATCGCTGCATCATTATTATGTCATAAATAATTAAATTTATTTAATGTCTAAAAATTATAAACAAATTACTATGATGTAGGAAATCTTTTTAGCTTTCCATTGAATATTTATAATCAAAATTTGTACTTGTATAACCCCACTTAAAAATTGTTTTAGTAAAACAATTTATGTTAGTGTCATTTTCACTTTAACATTAAATAAAAAGTATTTTATGTCATTTCTCAACAAAAGTGGATCCATGGGGTCCCCAAGTTAGGCCATGACTTGTCTTGGTCGGCCATGACACAACCAATGAGGTTGGGACATGTGTCTAGGTCATTTTATATTATTAAAGCATTATTTATACATTAAACTACCCTAATTACCACTAATCGCGATTAAGAACTTAATAAGTTACTATTCACCAAAAAATTATTTTAATCTCATTGAACCACATTTTACTTCTTAATGACAACCATGTATGTCGGATTTTCAAAATTCAATACACATTAGTGGTAAACTTTCATTTAACTGAAAAATCAGTTTGCTTGATTACCACTTAGTGGTTTCACTATTCATCAAAATTGAAGTTTTTCAGAAAATTACCAAAAATTCACTCTAAGCTATATTTGATATTCCGAATTCAAAAATGAAGTCTATTTTACAAAATTCAAATCATATAAGTCACATTAATTAATTTAATAATTAATTCCCGCTGCCAGAGCAAATAGCGTGTTTTTACAAAACAATAAGTATCAAAAGATTGACACCAGTTTAAGTCTAATTTTAAATCGAAATTGATTCCAATGACCACCATTGGATAAAATGGTAAAAATATATTCTAATTTCACTTTAAAACCAATTCAAAAGATAATATAATCATATAAATAAATTAGATCAAAAAGAGGTTTTGAATTAAAATGCAACATTTTACACTATTCATAAAAAAAAATGAACTTTATCAGAAAGGTACCAAAAACTACACAAAGTAAAATTTGATGTCCCGATTCCTAATAAAAGTTTTATTTGGTCCAAAAGAATGTATAAGAGTGATCAAAACTATATTTAATGACGGTTCACCATTAAAAGGTGATAAGTGAACCTTTAGTGAAAATTAGAGTATAAAAGCCTAAAATTGAACTCTTTCCGTATTTTAAGCCTTTATCTTTTATTGGGTAAATGTAAAAACATCTAAAAACATATCTATTCATATTTTAGTTATTTCTATTCATTCCCGCCAGTACAACGGCTACTTGTTAACTAACATAATATTATTATATTACTAGTGTGCTACGTAAGTTTCAAAGAAACTCATCGTTGCGTATCGGGTACGCTATCGAACATAGCAACCCCTTTTAATTAAAATTCATATTTAATTCTCTAATATTAATAAATATGAAAATTATTTATTCTTTAATTACCTGGGATGTTACAAAAAGAGTTCAAAGAATAAATTTAAAATGATAATCCTGAAATGAAGTCACCTGGTGGTTGATGATGATAGCACATGCCATAGTCTCCATTCAATCTTGAATTTGAGTCTCAGTGGCTTGGATGGTGGTGAATGGATTTTCCTTATGACTTATGACATGTCCTTTTATTTTTTTAACCTATAAAAACATAAAAATAAACAAAACAAAATAAACTGATGATACATTGTCTTCTTTTTAGATTTCTGGGTAAGGTATTACTCAGAGATCACGCCACGTGACACGGATTAATATGGCACTCCCCTTTCATACCCATCCTTACTCATAAAATAAGAACAGGTCAACAGTCTATGGTATTTTATTATATGAAAAAGGAAATTATTCAAAATGACTAGAAAACATGAAAACCATGGGTTGCCTCCCATGCAGCGCTTTTTTTTAACGTCGTTGGCTCGACTTGTACCCCCTAACTTATCCAATTCAAAATTTCAAAATTTTAATGAACCCATCTTTCTCCACTTCAACAAGATTGAGATTGATTGTTTTCTTGAAATTTTTTTGGTATGAAATCATATTTTCTACAATGATTGGTAAAATCCAAGGAATATCTAAAATGGTTGATCGAGTTGTTTCTATAGACTTTCTTGAGACACCAAGGATCATTCCTACATTATTGATTTCATGATATGGATGAATGACAGCTGAAATTTCTTGTTTATCACCTATGATGGGATGCCTCGATGGGGAAGTAAGGAAATTGATTTTGAGTTCAGGTTGGATAGGACATTCAAACACATATAAAGAATTAGAATCAAAATCAATTTCATTTTCATCATTTCCCAACACAATTGGTTCTATTTGAATTGAATATTCAACCCCAATGTTTTCTAGATGAGTTTTATGAATGGGTATGGATTTGATGTTTATGATTTCTACTAATGGTTCAGTGATTGGTGTTTCTAAAAAATTATCATTGGAGAAATATTCTAGGCATTCAATCCATGAAGAAAAATTTCCCTCTTGTGAATTCATGAAATCAATTTCATCCTAATTTAAACACTCATTAACAATTCTTTGATCTTGTTCAGTTATCCCATATCCAAAGGTTAGTTCTTTTTTCAATTCATGGGAGGTTTTTGGGATAAAATATTCATCTATAAATGATGAGGAAAGAACATCTTGAGTGGGAACGGGTTCCTCAAAATTATTAAAGCATTGTAATTCTAATCTGAAAGATGAAACTTCTGAATTCATTTTATCCATTTTTTCACACAATTGTCGAATAATGTTTTCCGGATTAGGGTTGATATATGTTTTTACATCATGGAATTCCTCATTATTTATCTTTTCAATCATTCTTGATAGGTATGGAAATTGATCTTTTAAACATTCGGCATCCCATTGATTGTACATCTCATCTGGTGTGGTGTATTCAATTAAGGTTTGGTCAAAAAAATTCCTTATATGAGATGTTTCAAAATATTGATTTTCCAGTTGATTATAGCCTTGGTATATTAATGGGTGTTGTTGAAGATAATCTATTGGAGTTGATTGAAAGTTGTTTTTGGGATTCATTGGACACATAGGAACACAAAGGGGAAAAGAGAAAAGAAATTTGGGTGAGAATAGAGAATTTGGGGTGAGAAAAGAAGAGGAATGTATAAGGTACTTACTTGGGTCCCCGGAAACAGCACCAAAATTTGGTTGCACCCAAATTTACCCTACTGGTAAAAGCGATCGATGTAGTACATGTATGGGTCGAATCCACAGGGACTGAAGAAGTAACCTTGAGACGTTATGATTGTGTGAAGGATGGGCTATCGAGTAACCGACTTTGTGTTTGATTTTGGATGGTTTTTAAAGAACACTAATAAACCTAAGTTAATTCAATTAAATGGAAATGGGTTGATCTTAGGATTATGCTTGGGGTGGATTGAATGAATTTTACTTCATTAGACAATTTTGGTTTTATTAATTTTTGACGTATCCATTCTTCAAAAATAACATTACATTCATAATTTTCTGGTTTGGTGCATACTAAACACAATTACTAATGCCGTATACACTTAGAGAACCAAATTCATGATCTCTCCGAGGTATATGGTCATTTAGTAATTGAATTTAGTTTTCTAAAACCCAGTAAAGATGAAGAGTAGAAATAATTGAAGAATGGATGTCTTAAATTAATTATCCAATTAACAACAATTCGTTCATAAAATAACATTCAATCCATCCTTTACATCCTCCTAAGATCATCCCATTAAGGTTTTAGCCCTCCATTGATGGTATAATCTCAATGGTGGGAAGAAGATGGATAAAAAAAATTGGACTGAAGAAATTAAAACCGCGGAAATAACGAGCACTCCTCCGTGTGTGTGAATGAAATTCACACCTATGTGTGAACTAATTCACAACAACACAGAGATATCACTGTGCTTTGTGATAATAAAGTTTTAATAAAAGAAATGGAAAATATAGAAGTGAATGAAGTTTATTAAGAACATAAAGATACAAAAAATAAACTTGCATGGAAATGGAAAACATTACAAAGGAAATTTGGAAGCATAACCTTACAATGAAACAAGCAACAAAAGATGATATGAAAAATATCCTCTACTATTACCTTCACCAATAGCTCCTTATATAGGCATATTAAGAGCCTTAGGTACATCCCCCAACAATTAATTCACCCCCCAACAATTAATAGAGTCAAATGGGGGTGAATAATGAAAAGGAAATTGATGTTTCGAATTTGACCCGGAAAACTGTCCAGATTCATCCACCATATTGACGTGTGAATTCGCAATTGAAGAAGGCCGAATCTGGAGGGGCTATAGAAGATAAATATCTTCATCCATCTGTCCTCTATGAGAATTAAATATTTCAGGAAATTTCTATCAGCCGTTTGGAAGTTATAGTCGAAATAGTGGGACGGATTTCTGTGCATTAATGTCGGGTCCACCATTTAAATCTCAACTTCAGATCCCTTTATCATCATGATAACATCGGAATTAGCTCTGGACACAGTTGAATAAAATTATCCTCATATTTTTATATTTCTATTGTATAAATTTGAGCTTCATTGGGCTTAGTTTGTGGGCCCCACATTTTTTTGATGGGCCTTAGGCCCATTATGATTTCTCCAGCAAATTTCTGCATTTGGGCGCAAAATTCTCCATCTTCCCTTGGGATTCATCCATCGGACCTAAAAGATAAAATGTTCCAAACAAAGTGTTAAATCATATCCCAAATTTTAAAATTCAGAAAATGAATATAATGTTGTACAAAAACAAATGAATGATTGGGCCCAAATTTGCATTTTAAACAGGAATTGCATTTTAGATGAGAAATGAAGTTCTATTTATGTAATGTACTAAAAACAATGTTTATGGACTTTGGAAAAATTAATTTAAAGATATTAATAATGAATATTATCCACTTTTAGTGACTAATCAATAACCGACGTGATAAACCCTCCCCCCTGGTTTATAATGTTATTTATTTAATAACTGACGTGATAAACCATTTCCCAGGGGTTTATCACATCAGTTATTTAATAACTGATGTTATAAAAAGCCCCCTCACTGATTTAGCATGTAGGTTATTTAATAACCGACGTGATAAACACCCCACACACTGATTTATCACATCAGTTATTAAATAACTGACGTGATAAACACTCCCCCCCTGGTTTTTCAAGCAAGTTATTAAATAAATGACATGATAAACACCGCGATGCTATGTTTCTTACGTCGGTTTTTAAATAACCGACGTAAAAAACAATATTTATAACGTCATACGTATTAACATCGGCTAAAAACCGACCTAAAAAATGAAAAATAACCAACTTAAAAAATGTTTTTTTCACTAGTTACTCTTATGTTACTGAGGCTTGTATTTGTGTAATCAATTGAATATTCATCTAAAAATATATAATATCATTGTATGAAAATCCCGGGTTACTATAAAATTTTTCAAGGGTTCTAAAATTATCCAAAATATGTCTTTTCATGCTAAATTCTTTTTGATTTTGAAAAAGGAATCATGGTACATGGATAGTGGATGTTTTAGTCACCTGATAGGTGATGTATTTAATTTTCAATCATTAAATTTTTTTTGAGTATTTAATGTTAATTATAGTGACAATTTTAAAGGTAAAGTTATAGGTTTTATAGAGGTTATAATTTTAAAATATGTTTCCTTTATAAAATATCATATATTGAAGGCTTAAAAAATTATTTTATTAATAAAAAACAATTACATGATGATATAATGAATGTAAAATTTAAAAATAACAACTTCATAGTGTTTAAATATGATTGTACTGTGTTTTATAAAAACCAAAAATATAATAAATATTTGAAAAATTCTACAAAAAATATGAAAAAAATGATAAGTGTTTATGTTTGGTATTGTCTCATAAAATTTTGTGGAATTAGTGTCTTGGGAATGATAATTTTATGTTTTTTTAATAGTTTTCAAAATACTAAAATGTTTGGTAGATTCCAAAATTAAAGGTTAACAATACCAACATTTGTGGATCTTTATTGAAAGATAAACATCATAAAGAATCTTTCATACATATTAAATAAGTAAAATTCATAATTCCTCTCTATCTCATTCATCCAGATTTATTTCAAACTATACTTACAACTAGTCTCAATAGAAAAAGCTATTTATTTATCATTGTGTGTGATTTTAGTTGATATACAAGGGTTTATTTTTTAACTCATAAATATGAAATTATATCAAATATTTTTAGTTATTGAAAATTAGTTGAAAATAAAAAATGTTGTTTCATCTTATAAATTAATATTTATAGGGTTAGAGATTTTATAAACCTATAATTTTTTCAAATTAATTTAATAAAATGGGTATTCTTATAATATTTATACCCCTATGACACAACAAAAACATTATTTATTGAAGAGGAAAAAATATAACTTTATAAAAAATAGCTTGAACCAAAATAAATGAGTCAAAAGATACCTAGATATATTTAGTCATAATATATAACTAAATCATTCAATGTATCATAACTAGTTATTTTAAGACTTATTTTAAATAAGACATATTATGATATTTTTAAGGGAAGAAAAAAAATAGTTGAATATTTTAGTGTTTCTAGATATAATGTTTATATTCATAATACTAATGATTCATTAGATAATTTTGATATAAAGTAATGAGAAATTATATTTTTTATTAAAATTTTAATGAAGCCTATGGAGTATATAATAAAATAAATATAGTAGTTGTAGAGTTTATACAAGTTATATTTTATTAAAATACATTAAAATAATATAATTATAATTTAGACTAGGTTGAATATGAGTTGATATATTTGAATTTTTGAGAGGGTTAACACCAAATTAAAAATAAAAATATTGTGGGGGAGAGTAACTATCATAAAATAACTTAGAAATCACATAGATATCAATCTTTGAATAAAGTTATTGGAAATTTTGATTCATGAATTCATAAAAACAATTTATTTCTGAATTTTTTCCCACATTATACTTTATTTTATTATTTTTTTCCAAATGATATTAATGTATCTTTAAATAATTATAATTTTATTTTTTCTATGGAAAAGTATTTAAATTAGTTTTAAAGGAATAAATTATAGAACTTATTTGAACTATCTAAATAGAAATAAGTAATTGGAACTAAATTGATATTTTGGAATAAACCTGATGAATATATAATTATTATTATAAATAAGGAAATATTTGTTGTATGAGGATATTTATAAGAATAATTCATTTATTATGATAAAATATTTTCATCGATTTAAAGTTTAGAATCTATAATAATTTTATTATCATGTGCTTATTTTCATGGATTTAAATTATTTCAAATGGATATCAAAAGTAATTTTATAAATTAATTTATTTTTGAGAAATTATATATAATAAAATCCCTTAGTTTTTAAAATTAAAATCATAATAATCATGTTTTAAATAATTATAATTCTCTTTATGGACTTAAATAAGAATCAAGACCTAAATATGAATGATTATCTAATTTTATTTTATAAAATGGTTTTATTAAATAAATGGTTGGCCCTAATTTGTTAATAAAGTTATGTTATAAATAAATGTTGATTATTGAGATTTTTGTGTATGATATTATTTTTGGATATTCAAATCATTCTTTTTGTAAATAATTTTAATAAATAATGAAAAGTGGATTTTATATGAGTTTTATGGGAGAATTAAAATTCATCTTGGGAATTCTAATTTTTTATATTAATGATAGAGTATTTCTAAATTAATCTATGTTTTTAAAGAAAATTTTCAAAATATTTGGTCTAGATAATTTTAAGATTTCAAACATCTCTATGAGTACTTCATGTAAATTAGATGTTGATAAATCTATAAAATCAATAGATAAAATACCTTAAAGATGTATTATTGAAAGTTTATTATATTTTACTTCTTCTTGGCCAAATATAATGTTTTAAATTTTTATTTTTCATATATTTCAATGTGACCCTAAGGAAATAAACTTACAGTTTCTGAAACAAATCATAAAATATATTAAAATTTATTTAAACTAATGTTTATTATATCCTGTTATAAATTTATTTGATTTAAAAAGATATTAAAATTATTATTTTCATGGGTGTAAAAAATATATAAAAAGAAAATGTGAAAGGAGTCACCTTCTAAGAAAAATCTTAGTATCTTAGACTTATAAGAAATATATTTTAGATTATATGTCTACTGTAGATGTATAATACATAGTTGTAACATCTTTTTATACTAAATCTTTATCTATTATGAAAACATTAACTAACCTTAATAATTATTTTTGAAAAGATGCCTATTTAATGTGATAATTGATTTACTATGGAAATTTCAATAAAGCCTTTACATAATTCAAGAAAAAAGAATATTGATGTTATATACCATTTTATTAGATACCATATTCAAAAATGTGAAATCTATTTGTAATATGTTCTAACTAATGTTCAACTAGAAAATAGTTTTACCAAGTCTTTAAATTTTACCATTTTTTAGAAAATCAAGTACGAAATTGGAATGATGAAAGTTTAAAATAAAATTTAAAATAAATCTTATAGAACATTTTTTTCC
Source organism: Viscum album (assembly GCA_963277665.1). Taxonomy (NCBI): domain Eukaryota; kingdom Viridiplantae; phylum Streptophyta; class Magnoliopsida; order Santalales; family Viscaceae; genus Viscum; species Viscum album. The sequence continues at coordinate 455,637,779 of OY728141.1, read as the reverse complement.
AATATTGTTTATACATAGTTAAGGGTACTTCTTGAAGGGTAAAATCATTCAACATTTAGAATCTCACTCCAATTCAACACTAATAGTTTGGAATTTATCATTATTATAACATGGTGTTAGCTTTTTTTAATAAATATTTAAGACTTATTATATTTTATATTTTACTAAAAACCACATAAATCTATCTTCATGGAAAATAAGTATTTATATATACGTCATTATCTTGTTTGATGAAATATTTAATCATTTTTGGATAAATTTATTATTTCCTCAGTAGATTAACATGCTCTTATGGATCTTTGTTTCTATAAAATCATTTTTCCTAAGGAATTTTCACTAACATTTATAGAAATTTTTTAACATGTTCAAACTGTATAATTAAGGTATGCACACATTGCATTGAAAATATTACTATTTAAAAAATGGGTAAAATATTAACATAATGGGTAGTTTCTTTAATTCTACTTTCTATCTCATTAATTTATATTTTTCAATTATTTCATTGAATAACTATCTTTAAATTCATAAATTTATGGGGTTTTATCTTCTATTAATATGAAATATTCTTAAATATGTTCATTTTTATAATAGTTATTTGGAATCAAGTCTATTGAAAAATTTATTTGAAAAGGGGGATATTTGTTTTCATAGTTCATTCATTGAAATTTTTTATAATTTCAAAATGGGGGAGAAATTTTTGAAATTATATTTGTTTTTTGTAATTTTTAAAAATGGGGATAATGTTGAGTGGATCCTTGCCAATATTTTTTTATGTTTTGATTATTATATGTTCTTATTTTATTCCCTCTAACCTATGATTTTAATCTTTCAATACTTGTATAAGAAAAATGACTAATCTTAAAAGTGTTTATCATTTTATTTTTGTGAATATTCGCATTAATTATGTGTCTTATTAATTGAATTTATAGAAAAGTTCTATATCTATATGATTTAGGTTATAACTGATATACTGATTTTTTTCTAGGTATTAAAATATCCTTACAGTTTTAGAACTAATACTTGTAGTTTTTTTACAACCATCCTTACAAAAAATTGAAAAATGATTTTTTTGTGATCTATAATTACAGTAAATTTTGTGTTTATACGAACTCATACATGTGAGAGAATGATGCTTATGTGAATTTATGTTTACAAAAAACATGAATCATGTATACTCAAAAAAATATATATTTTCATAGAATATATAATTATTCTTTTTTAATTATTACGTAGATCCTTACATGAAAATATGCCTATGTAATGATATTATTAAATGAATACCATTACATGGAAAAATTTATTATGTGAAAAATATTCTTATGTGAATATACATACATCAACTATATGAATACAAGAATATCCTTCTATAAAGTATATGCTTATGTGATTTCATATCCTTATGTGGATTTTGAATAAAATTTACATGGTTAATTATTTTGTAAAACCACTCGTATATAGTATGAATTTTATGTAATTTGTTTGATTATACTATTTAATTATAGAAAACTCAAAATAAGGAATGTTTTTCTCATCTTTTTATATTTATATATTATATATATTTATTTTACTTATTTTATTTGTTTTAATTATTCTATAAATACTCAAAAATTATTTTGATCCTATGAATATTATTTTAGAAATATATTATTCTAGATTTAATGGATATCACATGGGTAGAAGAATGCTTATCTTTTTACTGTATGTTATGGTGTTTTTTTTAATTTACAGTGATGCAGGATAAAATGTAAAAGAGAATTATTAAGGTTTTTATTCTCATTAAATTAATATAAAATGGTAATAATTATTTAGTAAATAATCATAAAAAACTAAAAATCAGTTGGTTGGTTTTACATTCATAACTTCTTCTTTAAGAGAAAAATATATAATGAACAGAATATTCAAAAGTATGTACAAGATGTTATTTTTATAGGAGTTGTTATGCATGAAGAAACTCTATAAATTGAGTTTGACACATCCAATTCATGAATGGGAGATGAGTTTTTTTTAATGGTTATATGTATTTCTACAACCACATAAAACTAGACTTTCTTGTGAAAAACTTCACAATATTAAAACTATATTGTTGAAGTGATCTTTAGCTTCCTATACACTCAAAGTTTAATTTTTCTAAATATTTTATGTGGTGATATGTTTTTATATCTTTTTTCTGTGAATATTGTTTTTATTATGTTTTATTAAAAATATTTACCATGGAGTTGGGTTATACCTCCCTTTCAAAATTAACATCTAGTTATGCATTTTTCTAGTAAAAGGGAACTGTTTTAGATGTACCTTGATCTAAAAAAAGGAAATTTTGGTTATTCCTCCACATTAAAAGTAAGATTTAGATTTTTACCTCTAGGTGAAATAAATTAAGAGTTATTAGGTTGGTCTACCATGTGTTAAAAATATAGTTGTAATTGGGTTGTGACTCATGTTGTGAAAAAGTTAGTTATAACAGGTTATAACTCCCCTTTAAATGTGAGGACACTTTATAGTGGGTTTCATACTCTCGTGCGGAAAGTGTGAATAGTAATTCATAAGATCAGTTTGATAAAAACTACTATAAAAATACCACTTTTCATATTTTTATTTTCTTCTATATATTAATAAAATCATATAAAATATTTAAAAATTTAGAGCAGTTAATTCACCACCCTCTAGAGAATTCATCCATCTTAATCAGGATGAAACTGTGATTTTTCTTGAATACTTAAAAAAAATAATTTCATACTTCTAAAAAAACTTCTAAACACTTAATTTAATTTTGTAAGACTCTCTAATAAAATTAACATCTTTAATGTCATTTTAACTTCCATATTCCCTGTTCATACATTGGATTACATACAAAAATCATAGTATCCCCTTATAGGCATTCCATTTGAAAAAAATTCCAATAATATAAGTTATAGTTCTAAAATTTTCCCCTTTATATTTTTTTCAATTCCTTATATTAAATTATTATCCAAAAAACATATATATTTTCATATGTTATTACCTTGTATCTATACACACCTCTTTATTCCATTCTCTTACTTTATTATAGAAAATTAAAGGAGGTATTCATGTTCCAAACTTGTTCAACATATGGATAATCAAAATACAAATTCCCTAAAAACAAAGAAAATATCTATTAACCAAGTCTATAAAATAACATGATTCATTCATCAATGTATAAAATAAGATTCAAGATTTAATTCTTATAATTATTTCCATTAATTTAAATAACTCTTATTATTATATCTAAGTTTACATGGATTGTTTCTCCCCCAATCTACTCAAGAAAAAGATAATATAGAACTTGTTAAAAAAATATCCATCAAAAAAATAAAAAATTATATATAATAAATAGAGGGGAAATTTTTAAGTTTTCTTAATCTATGGGAGGTGTTTGAACCCAAATGTCCATCCAATGCTCCTAAAATGCTAGATTATCTATGGGAATAGTTGTTATATCTTCAACATATTGATCAGTCCCAACATACTCCATCCTAATTAATATTTTTTCACTTGTAACTTATTAAGATCCATTGCGATGGAGGGTAGATAGTTGATTTTGGAGTTATTGGATATATCTGGCCACAAGGCTATTAAAGAATAGGTAATATAGTGATTATTTCACTTCTCTGTTTAAGAAAAAATTACCATGTGAGGGTAATTAATTGAGGTCTAATCTAATTATAGAGGGAGATATAGAGGGTTAAATTGAATTAGTATTTATTAGGTAAGTTTTGGTAATATCATATGCTTAAGAACTACTTTTAAAAATGAATTAAAACACCAAGTTAATTTCATTCTCAAACTTTTTTGAGGTAATAGTGTGAGTTTTCCTACACAAAAGATTTAGATCATTAGATAGTTTGGGATCCTTGATCTTTTTTGAGGGGTGTAATGGTAAAATCATCTTTTCAAAGTCGATTAAATTATTTTTTAATGTTTTATTAATTCTATAATAAGAATTTTACCCTTAGTATGGAGTTAATTGAGATTCCCATATGGTTGTTTTTTGGATATTTAATAGGTAATAAAATAAATATTATTCATTCCCATAGGTTTGAATATTTTTACCTCCTAAAGAATAATATATATAGAAATTATAAATTAGAAGTTGAATCGAGAATAGAGTGTTTTACCTTGGAAATTAATAGTTTCTATATGGGTTCTAGGCCTATTTCAGGCCCATTAAATAGGTAATATACTTAATTAACTATGATTATTAAAATACCCCAATCTCTCCCCTATATCCCATTTTGATGCATGAATGATCCACGCACCGATCATAATAAAAATGTGGAGTTGAGAGGAGAAAATTGATGGTGTGATATTTTTATAGGGATGATCAAAGTGTTGATATGGATGCATAGACCATAGATCATGGAATAGAAATGAATGATTTTGAAGCTATGAAGATCTTCCATGAGGTGGGACTTTTTATTTTTTATTTTTATTTATTTTTATTTATTTTTGTTCCTTCCATTTATTTTTGGATCAATATTTCATAATTTTATATATTTTTTTGTTTTGAATTGATTTCCTAGTGTTTTTGGAGAAATCGAGTTATTCTCAAGTGGAGGTTTTCTGGAATTTATGACTATACAACATGTAGTATCAAGAACAAACGCCATGTATATTTTTTTCATATCATGCTATGGATAGGTTATACATGATATGTATATGGGATATATATTTTTTATAGGACTCTAGGGTACACGACATGAGGTAAGGACATTTACATAACCAAACACCCAATGTGAGAGTACATGGTGTGAACTTGTACATGCCTTTCCAAGTCACATAACATGTACTAGGTTGGGAGTTCATGGTTATGAACTCATATAGACTGCACCCAATGTATTTTTTGTCCACCCCATGTTCTAGGGATGTATATGTCAAGTTAGACCAGATATAGATACAAGGCTAAAAGTTTTGGTGTGCACATCATGTGTGCTTAGTACATACTGTGTTCTACCTTATTCATATAGGTCTATACATTTTCTGAAACAAGAATCACATTTGGACATAAAATGGGTCCATTTTGAGTTTCCTTCCATATAGGTCGTGATGGTGGTATCCTCTGCACTATTATGGGTTTTTGTATATATTTTTTATTCTTATTTTTGGATCATAATCACTTTATGATGATAATGGGACCCATAAGTTATAGAAAATCTTGTACAAGGTTTTGGGACCATCTGAGGACACATTAGAATGCTGGGTGTGTGACACTTTCTTATTTTTAAATATTGATATCCTCCAAATGTGGGTGGTGGTTCTGGGATACTTGAAATATGGAGGACCAAAGAGGTCGATGTTCAACCAGACATTAGGGGTACCCAATTCATAATAGATTACTTCAGTGGGTCTTAGTTAGGTGTAAAAATCATAATGGAATAATCATTTCTTCCTAATAACCTCAAAGTTGGTTTTTATATACGCAGATGAGGGAATAGAGGATATAAGAGTTCGGTCTTCACTCCTCAGTTGAGACTGACTCTATGGATATACACTATTTAGATTGTAGGTATATTCTCTCTTCCATTTAGTATCTCGTGTTATTCATAAGGGATATGAAGCTTAATTTTTAGTGAATCCTTAATTATTCATTTCAAGGGACCATATGATTTGGTGTTTATATTTTATCAGTAGTATTCCTTTAGTATAAGTGTTATGACAGGGAGTGATCAATTTCTTTCTGTTGATAGATTTGGAATCCCTCTATAGGGAGAGGAATAAGTCCTCTATGAAAGGATTTTATTCTTTTTATACCCTCCCATCAGGTGTGGGTTATTATTTCATGTATGGTAATGGTACACATCATATATTGTATTTCCCCTTATCATGATGTAGCATCTATGACACAGTTATAGTGGTAGCTCAATCTTAGTAGTAGTTGTTCAAAAGAGATAAATGAATGTTTGAGGTTGATACCCCCTTCATCATATTATATATACTAGTGAGGTGTGATATCCTATGACAGTTTCATGTTGTTTATTTTATATATCGTGATATATGGCCACCATGGATGGAATATTAATTTATATGATTAAAGAGTTTGAGGTGATTCATTTATTCACCTCTCATTTTTTCTTATAGATATAAGCGGGTTCATATAGTTTGTACTCTTATTTATAATGGTTTCCATTAAATCCATGAGTATGTATGGGATGGTGTTTTCCTATCTTATGTTCTATTTCAATGAGGTTTGAATATTCCCTCACATTTTCTGATATGTAGACCTATCTCTAGGGTTATTATGTTAGACTTTTATTCGACATGTTGCGAGGGCTGGGTTCCATTAGATATTTTATCTAGTGATGTTTGTGAAGTGCAGGGCCTTATTATGGGAATATTTGTGTATCAATTATTACATATATTTTTCTTATTGGTCATTGGATGTTTTGGAAAGGATATTTTGTTTTATGGGTGGGAATACCTATTGTGGATGGGGCATTTTCTAGGTTATTTGGGCTTTGTTTGTGGGTATTATTAAGAAGATGTCTTTTATTTATGGGTTGACAGATTTTTTTTCATTAGAATTAGATAATGGGAAGGTAGGTGTCTTCCCATGAGGAATGAGGTCGTTTAGGGTGTTCCCATGTGGAGAATGATTGATCATTTAGATTTTTTCCAGATATCCCTACTAAATATGAAGTCTTCAGGTTAGGGAGTTTCTTGATGTCTTTTTATGGGTTGGGTTTCCCTTAGGGTTTATAAGAATGAAATATTATTATGTCCTAGAATCATGCTAACTTTCATTCATATATCCCTTTTTTAAATATTTCTACTAGTTAATTTTATACTTCCCCCTTCATAAGGATTGTTCCCCATACTTGGTTTGTCTATGTAGATGCAGTACATGTCATAAATTTCTTAGAAGGGAGTGGAGCTATCATATCTAGTGGATTTGGTGGATCCATAATATTGGGATTTCTGATAGTGTTTTTCGTATATGGTGTTTAGTGTAGAGGGTGGTGTTTCTTGGTGGTTTCCCCTTCTCCAAATGGTTTTGATATTTTATACCTGTGTTTTTTGGGACTTGTATACTTACCATTGTAATATATTTTTCTTTTTATGTCATTTCATGGTTATAATATGTATTCTTACATATTTTACATTATTTATTGGTAATGTTTATCTAGCATTATTGTATTATTTATTTTTTATTAGGGGTTTCTTATCCAATAGTATTTTTAGGATAAGTCCCCCCATTGTGTGATATGCCTACTCACCACTGGTCACAATACCCTATCCTATTTTCCACAGGCATGGGGTGTCACACTTAGTTTACCACCAATCCATGTGGGACCCCTATGGGTCAATTTTTGATAGATTAATATAAAAAAAGTTCTTCCTAAGGATAGAGTTTGGACATAAGTATCTCATGAGTTAGTTTAGGACATTTGGGGTGATAATTCTTATAGTTATTTTGATTAGTTGTCTGATTAGGGACTGACTTGGTTGTACCATGTAATGAATTCTTATGCAAGAACTCTGGTAATTTGGGTGACTAACTGGAGTTCTTATGGAATTGGTCACAGGGTATCATTCTGTAGAACAAGGATTTTTGAAGAGGTTTTTTCATTTTTTTTGTTTACATGGATTGAAGTCATATCATGATGTTGATATTATGAAATGATGATGTGTATTTACCTTATAGAAATGATTCCTCTATTGGTGAAAGGTGTATCTTATGTAGATGATGAGATCCCCAGGACTACTCGTAGACATGCAGGATTTTCAAGAGGATATATATCAAATACACTGATAGTCAATACCACCTCCATATAGGTTCAGTATTCCCACATCCAAATTTTATATGGGGTGAGAGATCATATATATATGAAGTCATCATTCTTTGAATCTAATTTATCAAATGGGATAGGGTCCCTCTATTGGGGTCGATACCCCTCATCCTTCTTGAGCTAGTTGATAAGGCATGGTCCCCCAATATCCTATTGTGGAGTTTGGACCCCCCCCACTAGTACATGGGTGTGGTTTACCATTAATAGGTTATGAGTCCTAATTTTGATAATGGGATCAGTACCCCCCCTGTTTCGACATGGAAGGGGTCTCCAATTATATAGAGAGGGGTTAGTACCCCCTATCAGGTGGAGCATGGGTCCTCCCTTTAAAAATGTTAGTGATTGTAATTATATGATATAATGTTTTTTACCTATATTATTTGGTAGACCCTTCTAGTTAGGACGTGGGTCCTTTATGGGAGGGGTAGTCTTCCCCTTAGTTGGTGTGCATTCTATTCATACATGAGGTTGGTAACCCTGCAATCCCGATGAGTTATGGACCCCTCGTACTACAATGGGTTTAGTACCCTTTATGATACAAGATATGCGTACCCAATATTTTGAGGATGATGTTCTATCTTTTTTAGGGTATGATAAATATACACTTCTGGCCTGATACCTCCCCCACATTTTGTGGTGAATGATCCACTATAGGTTCGGTCAGTATCCCCTTCACCAACTTTTAGACACTCATTGAGGAATGGGTAATTCAGCATAGATCAATGATCATTGTATGTTTGGATTAAAATAATGAAATTATGATCCCTTGAAAAAGAGTGTTTCCTTGGATGATACTTAATTCTGGTTGATGCATTCTTATGGGGTCTTTTGATGGGATAGAGTTAGGCATGGTGAGTTGGATGTCAAGATCAGAAACCCTTTCTGAATGGGTGCTCGCCTCAAGAATTTGGGGAATCTTTTATGCTTTTTCCTTATCTCATAGGTGGTTTAAAAAGGACATATGATGATATTCCCTTGGTGTGGTAATTGTATAGATGAACTAATCAAGGCCGAATTTGACCAAGGTGGGGTATGTTCCATTTTTTTTGGGTGTGTGTGTTTTTTAGCACCCATGAATTATTTTATCTTGATTTTGCTTATATATTAGGGTTTCATAAGTCCTCGTAGGGCCTAAATTCTAGTAATGTGATGATGGATACACCTCTTGGAGTTGATAGTTTATCCTTGTTCCTTCTGGTGATGAGAGAAAGTGTTTTTGTGAGTTCCCTTTGAATTCCATAAGTTTTGATGACATTGTGAGACCACCCTCTTGTTGATTATGGAAGAGTTTTTAGTGAGGATATTTTGGATTTTGTGGTAATATGCTGGTCCACTTTTTCATGAATGTGATAGAGATGGTGAGGAATACTAACCCTGTAGGTTGTAATAGATCCTTTGTGGAACAAGGAGATTAGTTATAACCTTATTTTGTTGAATTCAAGGAAATGAACTGGATGGTGAACTATGCTAATGTTTCACAGTTTTCAGCTTATGAAGTTTTAGATAATGTACCCTATGATACCCCTAGCATTGGTGATTATTTTATACTTCAGCGGTGGCTCATTGGACTATTTTAGTTCAAAAGTTCCAACTATTAAGATAAGCAGTATTCAATCTTATTTTTATATTCTCTCTTTTGTGGCATGAAATGAGTTTTTTGTATAGATTCTTGGTGACCACTTAGAGGGTTTGAGTTTATCAAACATTCCCATGGTGTTTATTGTAGGTTCTTTAAAACTAGGGGAAATATATGTTCAGTTATAGAGTCGAAAAACTAGTTTTTTATAGGAGATAATGACTTGGATGAGGCCAGGGGTGTAGTCATGGTATCCCTACTATCACTCATGAGGTTAGGATGAGAGGGTTATTATTCCCCTAATTACCTGCACTTATTTGAGTTAATGTTTTTTAGTTTTATTATTCTTAGTTGGAGTTGTAGTGGGATATCACGATGTATTTAATAACTCATGTTGAAATAAAAAATAGAGTATTTTGATGAATTTTGATTTTACCTAAAGGAAATCCTTGTGGTTTCTGATTTTTAAGGTGGGATTTTGATTCTACTGGTAATTTCCTTAGTGAAAAAACCATACATAGTATACCCTTGGTTTGTGGCCTTTCTACATGATGGGATTGATGGGTTTCAAGTCTTAGAAGTAAAATGTTGTTAAGTGGGATGCCTTAGTGAGTTTTTAAAATTAGAGTAACACTTGGGTTATAAGATTCCTATGGTATGGGTTAAGGCTAAGTGGTGATGTGGTAGAATGAGAATCATGGGTGTATCATTTTAAATTTGAGTTTCATGAAGGGTTGTTTCTTGATTGATATGTATTTTCATTCCTTATGTTTTATAAGAATTTAAAAAGTGGAAGTGTCTCATGTGGTGGTGTGCATGTTTTCCTCTTGACGTTTTCTTGAGGGGTTATCAAAGATCCACTATGTTTGTTTCAATTTTTAGAATTAAAATCTTTAAGGTTGGGTGAATGAATGATCTTGGTTTTATGGTTTGGAAATAATTTTTTTTGTGAGTTTCTGATCCTCAAAACTTTTTGAAAGGGTAAAATGGTAAATGTTTCATTTTAAATGACTTCCAAAAATTATTGGTTCTACTAATTTTGTATTTCATCTTTTACCATTGGGATAAAGTTTGGAGATATTCCAAGATAGTCATTTTATTCAATATATTTAATAGTTAATAAAATAAATATTATTCATTATCATAGGTTCAAATGTTGATATCTCTTAAATCAGTCTTTAAATATAAATTCCAAATATATAGTTGAATCTAGAATAAGGGTTTTTACGAGGGAAAGTTATAATTCCCATTTGTGTTCTGGTCATGTGTTGATCCCATTTAATGGGTATTTTTTTAATTATTTAGGGTTATTAAAATATCAAAACCTTTCCCTTGTCTCTCTTTTCAATGAATGAAAGAGAAACTTCCCCTCACCTATTAATGACACAGATTTCATAGGATAATATCAAGGGATATATCATCATCTAGGGATGATTATATCATGGATTTGGATGTCATGACCATTGAATATAGATCAGAAACACGTAATTGTGAAGTTGTAATGATCCACTATGAGGCAGGACTTAGTATTTTGGATTTCCCCTTGTTTTGATTACATTTTTTCCATAGATTTTCTTAGGGATCTAAATTTATAGTGGTTTATCTTTCATTTGGTTTCAGATATATTTTTAGGTGTTTTGGGTAAAATCCAGTTGATTACTGGATGAGGTTTTTTGGAATTCCTGAATATACTGTGGGTTGTTTGAAGAAAACATGACATGATGTGTTTATATGTGTCTTGGGTTAGGTATTGGTTTCCCATGGGGTGTAGGTAATATATACATTTATGTATGACTATAGGGTACAAAACATGTGGTCTACCCATGTAGCTACCAAACAACCCTTATGAGATAACATGACATATATTTTTACACAAAATTTCATGTTACACAACATGATGTAGATTGGGGTTACATGGATAAGAACTATTGTATCCCACACCCCATGTGGTTTAGGGATTCCCCAAATACTAGAGAATTATAAATCAAGTTGGTTTATTTACATTCCAAAGTCTTGGTGTTTGGGTGTGCATGTTGTGTACCCTTAGTACACGTCGTATACCACTCTATTCTTTTGAGTTTACACATATTATCACATTTAAACTGTATTTAGAAATCAAATGAGTATATTCCAAGCATATTTACACATAGATCATAATAAATTATCCTTTTTACTATTAGATACCATTTGTGAGATTGTTTTAGGCTTTGTTATATATCTTAATCCCCTAGAAATGATGAATGAGCCCATATTATAACAGAGTTTGTGTGAGAGTTTTAGACCTTCCCAGTGAACATTAAAATGTAAAGATGTTTCTATTTATGTGTTTCTAGAGATCGGTACCCTCTAATATTCACTGGTGTTTATGGTATTTCCAAAGGATATAAGGTCATGGATAGTAGTGTTTCGCCAGGCGTGAGAGGTACCCTCCTCACAGTAGAGTAGTTTGGTGATTCTTAGTCAAGTACGAGACTCTTGAAGAATTTATTCTTTCTCATATTAAACCACAAATACTATTTTACTTATTATGGATCAAGGTCCATAGGATATAGAGGTTGGAACATTTATGATTAATCTATATTTTCCCTTTGTATAGTCTCCATTCGAATTGTAGATATCTTCCCTCTTCAACATTATACCTCACATTATGATTAAGGGAGATAGATAAATATTATCAGAGCATAATTGATGGTACCTTAAACTAGAATACCAAATTTGATGCCACTATTGAAGTAGTTGTGTGGTTTTAGATCCAGATACATTCCATGGGCCTATGTGCTAGGTCAAAGAGTGATAAATTCCTTTCTATTTATGGAGTTGACATCCCCATGTAGGGTGAGGTAGGGGGTCCTATATGATTGGATATTATTCCTCGTAGCACCATCCATGAGGTGAAAACTATTACTTCAAGGATGGTGATGAAACTCATTATATCTATTATCTCCCTTAGGAATAGGGTGGGATACCCAACATGGTTTTAGAGGTGGATCAGTGTTGGGTGTGGTTTTTTGGAAGAGACGAGTGGTTGTATTGGGTCAATAACAAATTTTCTTGGATGTGTTTACCAATTAGGTGTTTGTATCCAATGGAAATTTAAAAAACAATTATTTGAAATGTTGATGGTTGACCTCCTTGGAGAGTTTATGTATTCAGAGTCTTATATGGAATGATGTGATTCAGTTCTTCCCCTCCTAGTCTTCCTTATAGTGAGGATCAGGTTCAATAAGTTCTTACTCTTAAGATGAATTTGTTACATTAACCCCATGAGTACATCTAAGAAGTCAGGTTATTAAATTTCATTTTTTTGGTTGAGGTGTTCCATAACCATCATGTTGTCTGAAGTGTTGTTCTCTCTCGATGGTTCAAGAATTAGATTTATATTCGATGTGTTGTGATCCTTGGGAACCGTCAACTATGTTCTCTAGTGGGATTGGTGGAGCATGAGGCCTTATTTTTGGGAATTTTGGCATTTCAATCATTCCAGGTAATCACCCTATAGGTCGTTGTTAGTTATAGTGAGGTCAATGTAGTTCATATTTTGGCATACTTTCTTAGTTTGGGGAAATTTCTGTGTTCTGGGGGGTGTTTTGGTGGTGAGTGTTGAGTTGATATCCTTTTTTGGGGTTGATAAAGTTGTCCCTTGGTGTTTAGAATGATGGTTTGGAGGTGTATTCTCCTATGGTGTATGATTTGTTGGAGTGTTACCATGGTGAGAATGAGTGGGAAGTAATATTTATTATTATTCAGACTATATAACAGCATGGCTCTGGTCTAGGTATTTTTACGATTCCTTCATTCTTGGTTGGGTTTCCATTTGGTTGTTCTAGGAGGCCATATGGTTTGTTCCTATTAGCCTGATGGCCTGCGACCTTATTTACCTTTTTCTAAAACTATTAATTATTTTTATACATATCCCTATAGAGTCCTTATACCCCACACATAGTGTGTATATGATGATAGAGTACATGTTAGTAATGAATTCTGTGGGTGTGGAGCTAGCAGAGCTAATGGATCTTTTAGAGCCCTAAAGGGTTTCAAATGAATCTAATAACACTTATTATATCGTGTAAAAGAAATTTAGACCCTATTCCAAGGATCTACCATGCGTGATTTATGAAACATTAAAAAAAATATATAATGTAAATGGAATACCTCATAATGAATAGCATCTTCATCCTTCAATATTCATTTGATATGCTTGATAAATATCACTACAAGAGAAACAAAATGGAATCCTCTCTTTTTTAGTATACATGGGGTATGCCTGAATCATCCATCATATGGATGAGATCCTTCCTTTGTATATATACTACTAGATCATATAATATAATGTAGAAAGATAAAGAGAGATTTGGGTGAGGAGTATTCTTTTCCTGAGATGAAGCTCTCACACACACATACACACACTTTCATCACATGAGATTGATTTATATATCACCTAAGGAGACTACAAATGAATTTTTACATTTATTAATGCATTATAATGGATGATTAAATTCTATGTTAGTTTCATGTGTCACATACATGAATGAAACCCCACTCTTTCATTACATCCCATCTAACACTTTAGAAAATGACAACTTCAAGTGAGTTTAACAATTCAAATATTGACACACTTAATATTCAGTTATTCCTTTGATCCTAGGTAGAGTAATCCATGAATTAATACATCATAAATTCATCTTGATATCTCATTTATAAACCCCATGGATGTATGCATCCATTTAATATGGATTTAGGGAATATACTTCCTTTTATCTCTCACTTTCACTGAATCCCAATAGAATCTATATAATTTCTACTTCTATTGTATCGTATTTAATAACTCATGAAATCATTTACAAAAATATTTTGGATATATCCTAAAAATAATTTTGGAAATATACCATTAACTTTAACTTGTATCACATCATATGAAATACCTTGTGAACACCCATCCAAAACACTTTTATATTAACTCTTAAACATTTTTAAAGTATCTCTCATAGTTTAATTCAATCCTCATTCCATCGACCATAAAGTGTGAAACTGATGACCTTTTTAGATTTGAAAATGAATATAAATTTTTGGATCCATATATATATGAAAATAATGACCAATATCAAATAATTAATTATACTTATGAAATAAAGGGATATTTCATAATCACCATCAAACACTTGTATCTTTATACCTATGTCTTCCAATCTACATTTTATAAAAACATAAATTTCTTTATTTTCCCTTTTTTCAAGATATCAACTGCCCATGGGACATGAACTATGTCAATAACATATATCCAACTCATTTACTATCAATTTATAGAGTGTAGAAAGATATCATCAACGGATACATATCTTATCATTTATCCGTATAGATAATCACAACACATGTCCCTTATTTGGATAGAAATAAAATATCTAGGTACAGTGGCACAATCTAAAAGTCTATCTCAATTAAGGAACCATATGTCATACTCACCCAATGACTTGTAAAATTCCATTTGGTTATGATTCAATAGACAAAATGATAAAAAAATATACCAAACCACCACTGTATTACCTATTTTAATATGTGTAATTTAGTTAGTAGGGTATCAAGGTATGAAATTTCTTCTGATACACATATTTACGAAATCAAGTAATGGGGACTCTAAAATGACCCATGAACCCCTAGTATAATAAATACATCTATATGACAATCCATGTGGTATTCTTAGTGGGTAATCCTGTACACAAAAAGATTCTAATTCTTTGTTTTCTACCTCATGAGCATACTCAATATCTCTATATGATAATCTAACTCACTCTTTCCTTAACATATCATCATAACCTATAATAATATATGATGAACAGGTTAGATATAAAATCAATTTCATACATTGAGAGTTCAATTGTCATTACACTTTATGAAATTTATATCTATATATACATTTAAGTATCAAAAGTGAATGAATGATAAAATAGAGGTTTCCTTTAATATGATACATTTTAATATTCTTAAACTCTTCATGAATATTTAACTAAATGAACATAAGAATAAGTTTTGCATATCATAAATAATAAATTTTTTACTGATCCTTATGTGTTCTAAAATTTATTTGTTTTTGTAACTAATTATATTATATGTAATTCATCTTACATCTCTAAGTGACCATCTGATAAAATTCTCCCTATGAATTTTTATATAGAAACCACTATAAAGTAATAATGTCTGAATAATGGTGAGACTTAGGATTAATATTTTAAATTATTCAATGAATTGAACACATTAAAACCTTCTAACTTCACAACATCAAATTTTATGTTGTGGTCTTTTGTTGTATACTTAAAACTCTTTATAACTTCATCATCTTCATCATTGGAAACCTCTTCCAAAAAAATTAAATAATGTTACTACTTAAATTATTATTCACCAGTAATCCAAAAATATTATAGAATAAAGTGAAAAACACTTTAAAATGTTAACAAAATATAACTCTTAAATTTTTCTTTATCAACATATACTAAACTTTTTTAACATATCAAGTGTAATATAATTTTCATTTTCACATTTATAATCATTTAAGATGTATTTTAGTTAACTTTTCATGATATCTAGATGTAACTAGTTACATTTATATATTTCATAACATATCATAAACTAACTTACTATGTTGAGTGAAAAAAATTTTATTCATAGACTATTATAATCCATTAGAAAATAGTGATATCCACGTTCTTTGATAACTAAATTTTAAAAAATATCATTACTATCACACATTCGAAACTCTTTAGGACAATGAGTGGAAATAACATTAAATTTAGATTGGTTTAATAATTTATTTGTTAACATTGGACCTATTTATGTCTAAACATACTCCCACTAGCCTTTTCGACGTAATTTTTTTAATATCTTTTAAGATACACAAAAAAATTGTTTTATGAAATAATATTTATTTAATTTTTAGTAGTAACTTTTAAAAAAACCCTTGTTTCCATATATGATAATATATGTGTTCAAAAAATATCCTTTGATAAGATACCTATTTTAAAATATATAGTTGATGGGTGGATGGAACACATTACTTCATATATTAACAAGGAGTTTGAAAGACATTTTTATTTAGGATAAACACTTTTATGAATATATTTTTCTTTAAACAAGTTATAGAACTAGATGAATCTTAAACCATGTATATATAATTAATTATCACATGTTATTAATAAAAAATCTTTGTTACAGAATATTTTCTCTTATCACATGAGAGAAATAAGATAAGAATACAAATCATTTACTTAGATTCAATTGAGATTAATAAAATTCATTACATTAAAATACATGATTTTAGTAACTATTTAATTCATATCATGAATATAAAGTATAAGAATAATAAATTCTTCCTTTTATTTTTAACTGGTATATATTTACAACACTTTAAAAAATATACATTCAGTATCACATTCTCTTAAAAATGGAAGAATTAACTTCTATTACATCCATAACTAACAAAGTAATTCCATAGTTTTTCATAATATCATTCATGTATTACTTGGATAATATAATCATATTGGATTATAAATATTCTTTCCTAATAAACATAGGTTTCAATGGCCTTTATTGGATTCTCAAAGAAACATTTATGAACTTTTCAACAAACTTTTCTTCCTATAGTTTTAGATTTTACCTACTCATTCTATCTATATAATAACATAGAACCTAAAAATATTTTTCCTAGTTTATATATATTTCCAACATTTTGAGAATATTGGGTAAATGTTCAATGAATTCAATAATATTTTCATAATATTTATAAAGATAAAAATAAGCTAAATTACCTAACCAAGACAATAAATTTTTAATATCTCCGTAAATAATGTCATAGAATTAATCAAATAATAATCCGTCTATTTGGAAAACACCCATCTCTTTGAAGTATCAATGTTAAAAATGTATCAGCTTATTTTCCCTATTACTTTTAGAAAAACATCAAACTTGGATTCTTTTCATCTTTTTGCCTACTGTATTTTGATAACCCTTTTTAAAACATATAGTTGGTATCATATATCTATCAGAATAATAAAATTGATTTCTATAAAAAAAATTATAAGGAAAACTTTAAACTCATCTATTAATTAAAATATTCAACCATATTTATTAGTATTTGAAATACCCAATCTTATTTAGTATACAAGATTAAACTTATATAAATAAGTGATATACCTAATCACATTTATCATAGAAGTGGAGACTAAAATTACTTAAGTCATTTTTCATATAATACCTTTAAAACCATAAATAAATAACCTTATGCTTATATAGAAATATAGATTCACTCTTTTAATAATATTAGAACTTGGTTACTTAGGAAGGAATTGTTTTGACACGTATAATTTTCTTTAAGAAACTTTCTTAAATCACTAATTTTTCATAATAACGTTTCTTTAAGTTACCAGCCTTAATATCTAGATAAATTAAGACTATCATTATCAAGGATTGGTTAGACATTTTATTTGTATGATTAAGATGATATTATCTATAAAAAAAATTCGTATGAGTAGAATGTATTTATTACATATTAGTAAGTAATTGTATTAAATTTCCTCCCACTAAAATTATGTATCGTTTTATAAATCATATTAATCAGTAGGAAGAGAAAAATATTACACTAATAAATGAGTCCATTATAGTGTTTCTATCACCACTTATTTATTTAGGTAGGTCATCATCCCAATCATATCATATTTGACTCTTGGAGAGTCCAGAGGGCAATTTTTTGTTTAGCCTATCATATGGATAAGCTCAACTCTATTCCTCTATAAATATAACCCTATTAGGGTATCTCGGCTAGTGTAACCCATAGAAATATAAAAGAATAATCTAAAAAGGAAAATCCTTGGTAAATCAACAATAAAATGTCAAACCTAAGAATATTCTAGTGTCACCTATCCTTTTTACATTATATAATTTAATCCATGGGAACCCACCTATGGAATAACCTATATAGTTGTATGATCAAGTCCATGAAAAGTGATTATTTAGATAGAATTTAAGGCTAAGTATTTGAATGGGTTTTCAATATCACTATCATATCTCTTATTATTATCTTTATGTATGAATTATTCATGTTATTCTATTTTAGAATCATATTCCCTCCACTAAATGATCATGTTCAACCCATATTGATGCGAAACACTTTACAAAACCCACAATTTTGTATTACTAACCTGAAATTAAAAGTCATGTATATTTATACATGTCTTAATTAATTATATACATAAGGTTTATAAAGGATATATGTAAATTAGTAGATTTATATGAAATTGAAAATATCTATACGAATAAGTCTAGATTCATTGATAGACAACCCACATTCACCATCATAGACAATACATAAGCCTCTAGGTAGGTAGGTAGTTCAATCCCAAGTCCCTCCACTCGATGATACTTTTCTCAAGATATACTTCAATTTATCATATCTCTAACTCATAATATGTTTAAGAAATATTCAGTAACTGCATTCAAGTTCAAATCTTTAATTACAAACTAAGGATAGGGTAGAAGAAAATGTAAATTCATTATCATACCAGAAATTTCATGCGAGGATCTTTCTATAAGTAGTTTAATATTTTAATCTAAATCATACCAAATTATTCATATAAAAACTTTGAGTAAATCAGAGAATTATGTTTAATTAATTAATCAATTCAAATACTTAAACAAAATATTTATAAAAAATCATAAATAAAGTCTAACTATAAACTCGTTTATAATTCTATATTTAGTATTATAGAGATTTCATAATTTTTATTCTAAAAAAATTATATTCACTCCAATATAAATTGTTTAATGTTAATCATTATATATAATTTTCATTTTAAATATGTGATGTTATATGAATTACATACTATTTATAATCTAATTTCTATTATGTAATCATTTCCTATAATATAAATATCATATAATTAATATTATTTAAACCATGATCATATTATTCATCAAAAAAAATTATGTAGTTTAAATAATAACCAAAAAAATACCCTTTAATTTTAATAGTTTAAATTATTGAGTTATGAAAAATTCATAATTTCAATTTAAAAAATTTATATTTTTTCTTTATTTCATAATTTATAACCCTTTATAAGTTATTTCTTATAATTTTAAAATAAACAATTTTATTTTTATATCAAAATAAATTACATATAATTTTTGAAATGGTTTTTAAAATATTAATATTTAATATTTAAGTAATATTTAATAATAATTTTTTCATAAACATTTATTGTTTAATTATAAACCATTTATAATTAATTAATTAATTGACTATTTATTAGTGGATATATATCCCTAAAATACCCCTTACACGGATTTATATGAATTTCATAAAAAATTTTACTTAGTATATATGTTAAAAACATTTTCTAAATTTTTATAAAACAATTATGTTTACCATTATATAGAAGGAAGTACCTTTGAAAAGTAAAAATCCATTACCATTGCATTGCCTTCTTCATGTATGGTTTATAAAAGAGTTACCTCATATGTAAAGGTAACAAAAAAATTCTTTATGATGATCCTTTATGTATAGGTATAGTCTTTATTTATACCTCACTAAATAAGGTACTAAATGACTTATATTCTGTAAGCCTAAAAACACAGTACTGCCTTTACACAATTCACCTAAAACCCACTGTGTAATGGTAGATTCTATGATAGTTGTATAGAAATAATATGTAAGGGTATCCTTAAAATTACTTATGGTTCATAAAGGTAATTTAGGTGAATACGTTTATGCATTCATTTAAAATAGAATATTACCATTATGTTAAGAATTTAAAAAAAGTATGAAGTTGATTACCTTTACACGAACTCTTCCAGTAAAGGTATGTCTTGAGTTACCTTTAAGTGACCTCTCACAAAAAGGGAAATAGAGATGACCTTTAAATTGTCTAGTCTATATAATGGTAAAATCAAATGACCCTTACACAGACCACTCTATGTAAAGATAGTTTAATATGACCCTTACATAGAACGTTTCTACGTATGGGAATTACTTTTATCCCAAAAATTTTAGAAAACACAAAACAATGATTTGTTTTTCATTTCATAATTTCCCAAAAATGATTTCTTAAAAATTATGAATTAATTCACTCCAATACTATTGAAGGGATTTTAACAAATATAATAATAGTTATTGGCTCATACAAACATGATTTAAACCCTAGTTTGAGGATTTCCCATGCACGATATATGAAACATGTGTAAAAATAGAAATTAAAAAAAATATTTTGAATGTTTTACCTTACACAAAATATTATCTACAATATTCAATATTTATTTTATATTCTTGATAGATATCACTACAAGAGTATCCAAAAGACATACTCTCTCTATAGGTAACCATGGGTTTCACCTGAATCATCTATCGTATGGATGAGATCCATCCTTCCTTTATGGATTGAAAGATCCTTTAATGTAGTAGGGAAAGATAAAGAAATATTCAGGTGATGATAGTTATCAACTAATAATGAAACAATCACACATACACACATTCAATATATGGGAGTTAATTATATAACACCTAAAGGAACTCTTCAAGTTTATTTTCATTTATTCATTCATTATAACAAATGAATAAATGTTTTGGCTAGTACATGTATAACATACATGAGTATAACTCAACTATTTCATTATATACCACAAAACTCTTTAATAAATGATAACTTTAAGTGAGCTGAACTATTTTAATATTAACATCCATAATATTAATTTATTTATATCATACAATTTATTAGAATGCATGAAATATTATTTCATACATGCATCTAAATATTATATATATATGTCACATTATTGTATGAATAACATGCATATGTATTTAGAGACTATATCTTCTTCAATGTAAATTATAGTTACATCTAACATGTTTCATTTCATCTAGATTTTAGTGCAGGCAATGGTGTGGCATGGAAGTATCCCCTTTACCTAGAGGTTCTGATGGTACATGCCTCATTTTTTGGGGCTTTGTATTTTTTACCATGTATCATTTTTTTTATTATGTCACTACATGGTTAACAGTTGTATTCTTTCATTTGTTAACTTCCATATAGTAATGTATATCCTACATTTATGTATTATTTCTTATTAGATTGGTGGTTTTTATCTCTTAAAAGTTGTTTTCCCCATGTATTTTTATTTTTGTGAAATTCCAACTATGAGCTAGTTTTTATCCCAAGTCCTATTCGAGGTGGTATTAGGGTGTCGCACTAGGTTTACCAATGGTTTGGGTAGTGTCTCAGTGGGTAGAGTAATGAAAATTGATTTCAATTTTCAACACACACTGAACCCACTCAATAAAATATAATAACACTAATAACTCCCTCTTATATAAACACAAATTTATTCCAACAATTTCACTACATTTACTTGAGTTCAAAATTAATTTTTTTAGGGTTGTGATAGCTGAAGAATAAACCTGGAGTCATTATTGAGGAGGCATTCTAATGTTGTTTTTACTTTTCTTTATTTTTTATGTTTGAGAATTTTTTTAGACATGACTAAATATAGCTATTACAACCTATTTGGTTTTAATATAGAGTTTAAAAGGTCTTTTATATCTTGAGTCTGAAACTTTAGAATCACTGAAAAGGTGTATATATAATTTTTCACTATCCCATTAACATATTATCCATCCTATTCCACTTTTTATTCTCTTACATCGACCCTCTAAAGTGAAAATATGGAAGACAATCTGACTTAATTGAAAAATTAACATTAAGATATTTGTATTCACCTTGCATCAATAATAATAATAATTGGATTCAAAAACCATATAACCAATATGAAAATGAGATAAATACTGGAATGATACAATTACTATCGAATTTTAATGGCTTGAAAGAAGAGGACCCCAACTGGTACCTAAGAGAGTTTAGGAATGATGGTAGTAAAATCAACCATTGAGGAGTATTAAAAGATTAGATCAGCTGAAAACTCTATACATTCTCCATAGAATAATCCTCCAAGGAGTGTATATACTACCTATAACCAAGATAAGTCCCCACCTGGGATGAACACTAGAGTTCATTTCACTATAATTTCTTCCCTATTTCATGATGTACCCAACAAAGAAAGGATATCTATGAAAGTAAGAAATCTAGTAAAGAAAATCTAAATTATTTACAATAAAGATTCAAAATATTGAAATCATCCTTCCCCAACACACCATTTTATGACTATCACTTATTGTTTTTCTTTTATAAAGGGCTATTAGACAATGTTAAAAACATGTTGGATTCTTATTTTGAAGGAGAACTGATAGAAAAATCACAAGATGATGTTAGAGAACTAATAGATTTGATCTAGAAAATATCTCAAAAATTCAGTACAAGGTCCACATTAGAGTATTACATTAGGTAATGTTTCCAAAAACTCATCAACATGAAATTAAAATTGAATAACTAACTTATCTTATGATATAGTTAGCACATAAAATGGTTTGGGAAGCATCACCATCCACACCCCCTTGAATCTTATATATCATTTACACTCATTAGAGAAATTCACTAACTGTTTTCCCTAAGTAAAAGAGATTAAAAATTGTTATTCTATGTAACTAAGGTAATAATAATAACCAACTAAGAATTAAGGATTCAATGAGTACTCTATAATTTAGTATGGAGCTCAAAACTAATATCCATAAGGAGCACCCTTCTAGGAAACTTTTCAAAATCCTTATCATCCACTTCCATTTTGAAGGAATATCTATTAGCCATATAAAACCTAAAAAATGATATAACTAAGAATGTAACATCACTTAAACCGCTTTCAGGTAGTTTACTTCTCTTTACACGTTTTCCTCTTTACTTGGGTGCATCTTTGGACTCCCAGGGAAGGTGAAGATTTTATGAAAAAATGACCTAATATTTGAGGATGTATATTTTTTGGATTAATGGAATTCATTTATAAATATTTTAATGTATTTATGGGTATTTCTTCAAGTTTATAGAATGCTCGAGTTATTTTTAATTTTCATGTAAGAATCAATAGTTTTCTCTGTCTTCTGTAAATTTATAAAACATGTAAAGAGTAAATGACATGTAATGGATCCAAGGCTCAAGTCATAAGCTGAGTACACATCATGAAATATTTCACTCATTATAAGGGTTATACACTGTGTAATTTTGAAATATTGGTTTTTAATAAAAAGGTGATAGGTTTTTTGGTGTAGTAATATCCATGGATTACATGATTTGTAAAGGGATTACATACAATGTAAATGTCATTAAAAGGTTGTTTAGGGTGCCATGTGAGTGATATGTTTGGTCATTTGATGTTTATCTACTTCCATCTCAGCCTAGATCTCTCCTATAGAAAATTTTGGATCCTCTATTCATTATGGATTGATTCATTAGACATTAGATCATTTAGGTAGTTGTGTTGCATCTCTACGATTGAGAGATCCTTTCTTCTTATTCATTTCACTTGATCATGGTAGCACTGTTTCATTATTTTATTGGTTTTGTGGATCATTGGTGATGTTTAATTTTATTTTTTTTCTTGATATGTTGTGTGATCTTGTTATTAGGACTGATTCTATGTTGGCTATGTTGTGGTATGTGGGTATTCTTGGGGTTTGTTTTGTTTCCTCTTCCCTATTGAGCCTTTTGTAAAATTGAAACAATTATAAGAAGTTTAGATTTATTCTAGAGACTCTATTTCCATTGGTTTATTATTTATGGTGGATTTCATTATGGGCACGTGTGACCTGAGTTTTGAGGTAGGTGGTCCCTTGTCTAGCATATATTGGTGAAATGTATTTCTCCTATTTTTGATAAATTAGTTTATTAAAAGAAATTTCATGATATTAATGATTTATTTTTTGTGTGTTGAAATAGTTTATTTATAAAATATGATTTTCCATTGGTTCTGGTAAATGGAAAGGGTTTTTCAATTCATTGTGAAAAGGTTTTATGAAATGGTTTTTAAATAATGTTTTGATAAAAGTTTTTAATGAAATGGTTTAGAAAATATAACACATTTGAACCCTTGGGTACTTAGGTGGAAGGTATAGTAATATGTCTATTCCACTATTAGGGGGTTTTCTCATAGGGATTTTCCCTTCTCCCTAGGACTATTATTCTAGGGACTTGTTAGACCTTTTAGGGGTTCACTTTTTAAGGTTTTCCTCTACTCATTAGGCTTAATGAATATTTTTATAGTCTTGATGTGAGAGTGGTTGTCTATGTTTAGGTTAGAGTGTCCTATATTTCTTGACCTTATGTGATCCTTGACATGATGTTACATGTGATAATTCTTGGCTGTTTTGGGATGATTTTGGCTTGTATTATTCTAATTGTACTTCCATGGATATGATATGATATGTGATGCATGCTTTCTTATGACATGAAATATCTATTATGATATATATGTATATTGAATGCTTTGAGGCTGATTTACTTAATTTATATGGAAATGTGAAAAAGGGGAAATTAAATTGATTTTCATGATTTGATATACAAACAGGTACACTGTGTATCATGCATTGTTTTATTTAAAGTTGACCATACTTTTATAATTATTCAGATACATGACATGAAACAACTAGGTGATACCCTAAAGATCCTATTAGTTCAAACCCTTCATATCCCTTACATGTTTTATAGACCTAGTTATGTATTTCAATGTAGGTAGGAGAAATGTTTTTTAGTGAGGCAGTAATATTTTCTATCAATTGGGTTTTGTGTAGCTGGATGGTGAGATGATTCTTATTTGTCCATGATATAACATAGAGTCTATTAGGGTAGTTAGTTTTGGTTTTTTTTCCTTTACTCTTGGAATTGTCTCTTGGAGATCATTATGCTACCTTTATATTTGTATCTAGTTAATTGTTCACTTTCTGTTATGATATATATATATATATATTCACGTTCACTTTTGTTATTTATTTCCATACATGTGTATATATGTCATGTTATCAGCATTAGGTTAGGAGAAATTGTTACCTCTATGTATTGTTGTTTTCCTGGGTGCTAGATGTCATCCTATGGGGATCAATATCATCTTTCAGGTATGTGAAGGTTCAGGTCGGGTACAAGTTTGAGAGGGTATTTGGGTCAGGTTCACCATATTTTGGTATCAAAGGTGTTATTTCATCAAGATTCCCTATCTTAGGATGTTTAGTAAATTAGGAATAAGATTTTTATTACTTAAGAGGTATAATAAGGTAACTAATTGGATAACCCTTTCTATGATGAGACTCTAGTTTCAAGGGGATGTTGGGATATGTGTCTCCTATTTTTTTGTACTTTACGTTATTATCAGTTTTTTCTTATGGGTTTTTTTTTGTTTGAATTGAGATTTTGTATTTTCTGATCATTTCTTATGTTTTCATGTGTTGTTGTATCCCTCCAAGATGTGTTTTGTGAGTTCCTAATGAGTGTGCAACTGATTCTCCTCAATGGAATCATCATATGGATCATAACATTATTGAGGAAATCATGCAGGAAGTTTGTGTTGTATACTAGAATGTATTGTAAACTCAGAATATAGTTCTTGAGGTATAACTTAGAGTTGTAGGATATAGGAATCAATCATGGGAGTGATTTCATGAGAAACCACCATTCTTTAAAGGTATTAATGAACCTCAAGATGTGGAACACTATCGTGGCAATACTTATTAGATCTTTGACTTCATGGATACACCTAAGAGTATAAAGGTGAAGTGTGCAATGTTCAAACTTGAGGGTCCTATAAACCATTTTTAGGATTACATGGTACAGGAAGATAGGCATGTAGTCTTAAAAAATATGGGTTTTAGGACTCTATTATTCCATCATTTTTTAGAGTCATTGATGATTAAAGAGTCTCTATATTTCTTATCTTTGATATAGAGAGAGTTTTCAGTGTCGGTGTACACCAATTAATTTTCAAAGCTCATTCAATTTTCATAATAGGATGTAAAGATTGAAAATTTTAAGGTTCAAAAGTACCTGCAGGGTTTTTGAATAGATATTAGGTCATTGTTATTTACTCTAAATATTTCAACCAATTCAAAGATTTTGGATAGGTTTATGATGGAAAATATGAATATGTTAGAAAAAGTTGAATATTATTTCCATTATTTTCCACCTAGTGTTAGAATTAATGTCATGATAGGGGAATATAATAAATCACCAGATTTGTGGAAGTGGATCTCAACATCAAGAATCTTCAGTACGTTCAATTAGATCTAGTTGTGTGCCTCTGACTTACTATCAGTGTGGAAAAATCAAACACAAATGACATTCTTTCCATTCACCTGCAATGATGTGCAATGGTTGTTGATGTTATGGTCATCTTCATCCTTTTTGTTTGGATATATATAGTCTTTAATAAGGTTAGGAATCATCATATTTGAATGTTATTATGGCATAGTTAGATAATTATAAGACTATCGGGCTCTAACCATAGGCCTTAGGAGTAAATAACCTTTATACAGTAGATGAGTTTTTGGTGGAGGTAGATTCAGGTCCAGCAATAGTGAGAGGTACTATATTAATTTCATCCTTAGTAGAGGTTTATTTATTTGATAATAGTGCTTCCCACTCATTTATATGTATTTTTCGTTATTATTATAAACCTTATAAAATATATCATATCCTTTTTGTAGTGCTAGTGACACCTCCTGGGATGTGGAAAGAGCAGGGGTTTAGAGTGTCTTTCTTTTCCTATATTGATAAATGATGAAGAGATAATCAAGTATTTTCCCATTCTTTATCTAGATATGTTTAACACCATTGTCAGGATGTCTTGTGTTATTTTAAATCATGATGAGGTTTATTTTTATCATCGGTGTGTCTCATTTCATGAAGACTATGGGAGACCACGAGTGTTTCAGAGAATGTGGGATCTGAGGTCAAATTGTGCAAGTCCTTCCCACCTAGTGATCAAGAGTTTATTAAATTTTGTTCTAGTTATGACTGATGATGTTTTTTTATTTTTGATCATCCCACTCATTTTATGGATTTCTTGATGTTTTCATATACGGTTTCTCTTGGCTTACGCCATATAAAGAGGTGGGTTTCATGATTAACTTGGCTCCATGTATGCAAACAATTTTGATAACATCCTATCATATAGAACCGGCATAGTTGAAATAGCTTGATATTCCATTGGAAGAACTGAGGGAAAAGGGTTTTTTCACCCTAGTGTATCACCTTGGGCATCCTCAATAATCTTTTTCAAGAAGATGGATGGATCACTTTGATTGTGTGTAGACTATCTGAAGTTGAACTATGAAATAGATAAGAATAAGTAACTTTTTCCTCATGTGGATGATTTTTTTATTATTTAAATGTGTAAAGTGGTTTTTGAAGTTCTATCTTCAGTCAAGTTATCATCATCTTAGAGTTAGGGAGTGGGATATACCAAAGTCGGTATTCGAAATCAAATATAGCCATTTCAAATATCTTGTGTTTTCATTTTTTATGATTAAATCTCTTAGGGTTTTTATGGATTTGATGAATTGGATATTCAATCAGGATCTTGACACTATGGTGGATATTTTTATGGATGATATTTTGGTTTACTTGTGATCCAAGTGTGAGATTGATCACTATTTTTGTTTGGTTTTGAAAATCCTGAGAATCCACCATTTGTGTTGAAATACTTCAAAATGAAATATTTTTATTTAAGAAGTGAATTTATTTGGGAATGTAATTTATTTGCATGGATTATCAGTTGACCCAAAGAAGGTAATGATTGTCTTGTCAAGATTATATCCAAGGAATGTCTTTGAAATTCAGAGATTCCTTTGTTTTATTGAATTATATTGATAGTTTTTCAAGAATTTATATAAATTTGTGTCACATTTAACTTCTATTACCATGATGGGGTCAAATTCATATTTGATGAAAAGTTCCAGTCTTCTTTTTAGGTGCTGAAATGACTTTTGAAATCATCTCTGATTCTGATCTTACCTAATCCTTGTAAGGGGTATGTGGTCTTCTATGATACTTACAAAACTGATTTGGGTTGTATTCTTATACAGGATGATTGTATGGTAGCTTATGGATCTCATAATCTTCAACCAAGTGATAAGATTTTCCCTCACCCATGATTTAGAGCTTTCTATAGTTATTAATGTGCTTTCTTGCTAGAGGAACTATATTTTTGGGAAAGGGTTCATATTATTTTCTAACCAAAAGAGTTGCAGCTATATCTTTTCTAAAAAATACATAAATATCATACAGAGATGATGGGTGGAATACCTTTAGATGCTATAATTCAATATCACCAGTATCCTAGATAAGGGTAATGTCATTGTAGATGCTCTTATTAGGAAAGTTCCATTTTAAGCTATTTAGAAATTGAATGAATAGTGAAACCTTATGAGGAATATCCCTCACTTCCATTCGGATTCTCAAGATGATGTTTCAGGCTTGGTTTTATCTAGTGTTAAGTTATCATCATATCTCCTTGAGTTTATTATGTAGGTTTATCATTTGTATAAGGAGTTCATATGAATTTTAGAAACCCTATATTGTATGGAAACTATTTCAAGATGGTCTCTCTCCTTAGATGGTATTCTCGGTTTTTGGGATTGGATTTTCATCCCAATATTTGTGGGGATCTCAATTTTTTTATAGTCATAGTTATTTACAGTTCATTAATCTATGAACTATATAGATTTATTATCAAATGATGTACTGATTTTTTTGGCCGTGTATGAAGAGTGACATTCCGGATAATGTGTCCAACTATTACACCTACCAACAGATAAAGGCAGAGTAATATACACCTTATGGTTTTCTCCAAACTCTTTTAGTGACAGTTTGGAAATGGTATGAGGTATCCATGGGATTTTTAGTTGTATTTCCATAGACTCCCAAAGGGATGGATTCTATTCGATTTGTGATTGATCATTTGATAGTGTCATCTTATTTTATTCGGATCAGGGACACCACTAAAGTTAAAGATCTAAGTAAACTGAATTTGAAGATAATTGGGAGGTTACATGGGGTTACATATAATTTTGATTCATATGGGGATCCAAAGTATACTTCAAGGTTCTAGTGATGTATCTAAGAGGTTATAGGGAATCATTTTGGGTTGATTACAACTTCTCATCAACAGGTATATGGTCAAAAAGAACATTCTATTTTGGTTCTGGATTGTATGCTATATTCATATGACTTGGATTTCAGCGTA
The DNA here is from genome assembly GCA_963277665.1 of Viscum album. Lineage (NCBI taxonomy): Eukaryota > Viridiplantae > Streptophyta > Magnoliopsida > Santalales > Viscaceae > Viscum > Viscum album. The sequence goes on along the minus strand of OY728141.1, from coordinate 455,608,253 downwards.
TCATTGGATAACCATATGTTACTGGTAGAGTTTTCATATAATAAAATTTTTCATATTTCAATTAGAATGGATCCATTTAAGGATTTGTATGGTCTCCCATGTAGATCACCTCTTTGTTAGGTATAGTTGTGCGAAACTTCTTTGGTGGGACTGAGTTTAGTTCAGAAGATGTATGTGAGGATTTAGGATATCATTCGGATTTTTTTATAGCATAGATTTGATATAAATCTTATAATGATCTACAACATCATACCTTGGAGTTGTCCTTGGGTGAATGGGATTTCATAAAATTGCTTCCTTATTTTGGTCATCGTCACCTTGGAAAATATAGAAATTTGGCTCTGAGATATGTTGGACAGTTTGAGGTTACACAGTATCTTAAGAAGGTTTATTATTTTTTGGTATTTCCTATTTAGTTGAAAGGAATAGACAATGTTTTTACATATAATAGATTAGTAAATACCATCATGATCCCACTCACATTATAATATGGGAAGATATTGAGATAGAGACAGATGTTTCTGTTGTGGAGTAGCCATTAGAGATCATTGACTCTGAATTAAAAGTATTGCATGGGAAGTCAATTTCGTTGGTCATACTCTTATAGAGGCATGTATCATATTCTCATGAGACTTGGGATCATGAATCAGTGATGAGGGAGAAGTGGACTCACTAATTCACTGGACTTCATTATTCCTCATGACTTCTAGGGGATAGAAAGTCTTATGGTGGGGAGTTTGTAATGTCCCATTAACCACTTTAAAGTATTTTCCTTCTATTAGAATGTTTTATTCTTTAATTGGTCATGACTTTAGAATCATGATAATAGAGAGAATGTTCTAATCAAAATTACCTAAGTTTCAAGTATGTAAATTTATTTTAATTAATAGAGTTTTTGTATAAATGTGTTAATGGATTTATATGGTTCTCCCTATTTTTAGAGAATTCTCGAGGTGGTTTGGATTTTTATGTAATAATATGTTGTCTTCGTTGTCTATAAGAAATTTACACTTCATGTAAGGATTACATGATGTATAATGTTTCCCATGATCATGTCGTGAGCAAAGTACACTGCATTAATGGTTATACTCTGTTTATAGGTTACACACCATGTAATTTAGAAACATCATTTTCTAATAAAAAGTTGAATTATTTTTCATCATACGTGATCCCCATGAAGTACACAATGTGTAAAGGGATTACACTCCATATTTGTTCACTAGACATTCATCCACTTCCCTCTCAAACTATATCTCTCCTCAAGTGATTTTTGGAGCCTCTATTTTTTCAAGATTGATTCGTTCGGTGTTGGATCATCTGGCTGTAAGGACTAGACCCCATTTTCCCAGAGCCAGTGCCTTATTGGCATACATAAAAGGAATAAGAATACCAAACCAATTAGGATTACATCACCAGAACATCATGCATTACTCTATAATTAGCATATATAGCTTATTTTGTAATTTATGATATTTCACTGTTCATAAAAAATCCAAGTATTTCAAAAAAATCCCAAAAATTCACCTCAATTATTTATCAACGTGTATAATCCAAAAATGAAGTCTATTTTTCAAATATAATTTTCTAAAAATGATTAATTTAATATTTAATTAAAATCATAATTTATTCTAAAAACAATAGTTTTAAAACATTTATTTTCTTATTCCAAAGCAAGGGTATATCACACATCTACTTAAATATTATTTATATACTATAATAGGAAAGGTAACTATTAATTAGGGTATATCACTACTCATAAGGGTATGTTACTATTCATAAGGGTGGGTTACTATTCACCAAAAAATACATTTTTCTTATTGGACTCCAAATAACTTACTGATCACAACTGTGTATTTCAGATTTTCTAAATTCACATCACAGAAGTGATAAACTAATGTTTTAAGGGTCACATAGCACTTAGTAGTTAATTATGTTGTGATTTAATGTGATTTTTACATATTTATAAGAAAGGAATTTCTATTGAAAAATATTGGGTCGTTACATTATTCCCCCTTTAGAAATTTTACCCTCAAAACATCATTTTACAATCTATGCCAAAAACAGGTGGGGGTACTTTTCATTCATTGCTTCCTCCAGTTCCCATGTTTCCTTCTCGTACTTATGGTTTTTCCATAGTACCTTGACCAGATGAGTAGTATTGTTACGTAGAAATTTGTCTCTACGATCCAAGATCTTCATTGGATGCTCCTCATAGGAAAGATCGTCCTCCAACTATACCACCTTGGAAGAGAGTAAATGTGAAGGGTATGGTATGTACTTCCTTAAGATGGATAAATTAAAGACATCATGTACTTTTGACATGGTAGGTGGAATTTCCAGTTGATAGGCCATAGCTCTGACTCGATCAAGGATTTCGAAGGGGCTGATATACCTGGGACTTAGCTTTCCTTTCATCCCAAACCACATGACCTTCTTCCATGGAGATATGCGTAGAAATACCAGGTCTCTAACTTTGAATTCAAGGTCTTGTTGATGGTTATCCGAATAACTATTGTGTTGACTTTGGGCTGCCTTGATATGTTACTGAACGGTTTTCACCCTCTCCACCATTTCTTCAACCATTTTAGGTCCTAAAAACTTTCACTCAATGACTTCATCCCAACACGCCAGTGTTCTGCACATTTTCCCAAAAATGACTTCATATGGTTCCATTCGGATGCTTGAGTAGAAACTGTTGTTGTAGGAGAATTCAACCAGTGGAAGATGTTGGTCCCATCCTCATTTTAATTCCATGGAACATGCTCTCAACTTTTCTTCCAGTGTCAGAATAGTTTTCTCAGATTGGCCATCAGTTTGAGGATGATAGGCCATACTGAAGTTCAGTTCAATTCTTAGAGCATGTTTGAGAATTTTCCATAACATCGAGGTGAATCTAGGATCACGATTAGATACAATAGATATTGGTAATCCATGCAGCCTTATCACTTCGTTGATGTAAATCCACATAAGTTGATCCAATGTTTACTCCTCTCAAATTGCAATAAAGTGAGCTATCTTTGTAAGACAATCCATAATGACCCATATAGCATTATTTCCTTTGGATGCCTTTGAAAGTCCAGTGAAAAAATCCATTGTAATTTTCTACCAATTCCATGTTGGTATGGGTAGTGGGTTCATCATCCCCTTATACTTTTTCCTCTCAGCCTTAGCTTATTGACATCTCAACACATCTTTGTGCTACTAGGGGTATAGAGAAATTAGAGATATGAGAATCATCCAGTAGTTTACTCTTTAGCTCAGGAATATCAGGAACACAAATCCTCTTCCTGAATTTCAAAATGTCACCTTCATATGTGAAGTTAGTCAACTTCCTATCATTTATAGCTTTAATTTTCTTTTGAAACTCCTCATCATCAGCCAGGGAACATTTATCCTTTCCAGTAAATAAGGTTCCACAACCATTTGAAAAAGTAGTGATGTTTTACCTTCCTTGATAATTCTCATATCCATCTTTACTAGATCCATGAACATAGTATCTCTTTCAACTGTCATATTGTTCAGAATTACATGGTCCTTTCTACTCAAAGCATCTGCTACCTTATTTGCTTTTCCTGGGTGGTAGTGTACTGTTCAATCATAGTTATTGAGTATCTCAATCCATCTCCTTTGTCTCATGTTGAGTTCTTTCTATGAGAATATATATTTCAAACTCTTATGATCCGTATATATCTCACATTTTTCGCCATAGAGGTAAAGTCTTGAATTCTTCAAAGCAAAGATTACCACTGATAACTCAAGATCACGAGTTGGATAGTTTTGTTCCTAAATTTTTATTTTCCTAGATGCATAAGCAATCACTCGATCATTATACAAAAGGACACAACCAATTCATTTATTTGATTCATCGCTATAGATAACAAACCCATCATTCAATGATGGTAGGGTTAGTATCGGATCATTCTCTAACCTCCTATTCAATTCTTCGAAAAATTATTCACATTTCTTTTTCCATACGAAGTTAAACCCTTTTCGTGTGAGCTTGTTCATTGGGTTGGATAAACGGGTGACGTTCTGAACGAAATGCCAATAATAACTTTCTAAACCAATAAAACTACATACCTCAGTTACATTAATTGGAGCAGTCCATTCTTGAATAGCCTTTGTCTTCGTAGGATCTACAGATTTGCAATCCTTAGAGACAATGTGGCCCAGAAAGAAAACTGATTGGATCCAAAAATCACACTTTCTAAACTTCGCATATAATTTATTTCTTCTAAGAGTCTTCAGAATAGTTCTCAAGTGAATTTCGTGATCTTCATAGCTTTTAGAGTATACTAGGATATCATCAATAAAAACCACTAAAAAGTCATCCAGACAATCCTTGAAACTCTGTTCATTATATCCATGAAGACAGATGGTGAATTAGTTAGTCCAAAAGGCATTACTATAAACTCATAATGCCCGTACCTGGTTTGAAATGCTGTTTTTGGAATGTCTTTATTCCTTACAAGCAACTGATGATATTCAGATCAAAGAACAATCTTAGAAAAATATTGGGATAAATGAAGTTGATCAAATAAATAATCAATTCTTGCAAGAGGATACTTATTATTTATTGTAATAGCATTGATCTCCCTATAGTCAATGCAAAATCTCATAGACCCATCTTTCTTCTTTACAAAATGAACAAGGGCTCCCCATAGAGAAACGCTAGGGTCAATAAATTCCTTATCACACAATTCCTCTAGTTTTTTCATTAGTTCCACTAACTCCACGATATCCATTCTATAAGGGGTATTTGATATGGTCCTTGAACCAGAAATTATGTCAATAGAAAACTAAATTTTCATGCTCTGAAAAATGTCCAGGTAAATCCTCTTAAAAGACATCAACATATTCATTCACAATAGGAACATCCTCTATCTATATATTCTTTTCCACATCCATATTTATTTTATTCTCTTCCTCCCCAATAATTTAATTCAGTAGAGTTGTTGGGGGTGAATCTAGATAAGAATCACATGGTGAGGTTTCTACGCTAAAAATAAGCTATTCTACAGTATTCTCGAAAATTGTTACTTCCTTCTTCTTGCAATAGATATTCGCATCATAATTTGATAGCCAATCCATACCGAGAATTATATCATAGCCAACCATTGGTATGGTGATAAGGTTAGAAACTAAAGCACATTTATATGTCACGAGGGGGACTAATCGACATACCTTTTTTGAAATAATACATACACTGGGAGTTTTGACTGATAACTTCTTTATAAAATCAAATTTGACTTATCTAATTTTCTTAGAAAATTGGAAAGATATAAATGAATGCGATGATCTAGAATCAAATAAAGTATTGCCTATGTTTGAGGAAATGATTAAAGTACTTGCCACCACATCATTAGGAACTTCAATATCAGCAGTTGTGATCACATAAGCCTATCCTTGCTCTTGTGTCCTTTTCTGTTGCATATTTCCTTGACTCGTTGGAAAATCATTAGCATAGTGTCCCATCTCCCTAAAATTATAGAATTGAACATTAATGTCTCCTTTATTCCCCTTGAAATCACCATCAAGATAGCCTTTTTGACCACAATTGTAGCATACTCCTTTTCCCTTTAAGCATGCACCAGGGTGTTTCCTTCCACAATTATCACAAGGTGAAAATTAAACTCTTCCCATCTTCCCTGTTTCCTTATTTTCTTTCCATGAGTTTTCAGTAGCCGTATTCTTTTCTTACTTTCCCTTTAATTCATAAGTCTTAAGGAATTATTTTTCTATCTTAATAGCACATGAAACTATATCCTCATATAATGAAAAACTATGGGAGACTAGTTCCCACATAATAAATGGCTTTAGGCCATCAAAGAATCGATCAATTTTTCTCCTTGGGTTTTGTATATATTCCATGTCATGTCTTTCTAACCTTGTGAAGTTAGGTTCGTACTTTGTAATATTCTCATCTTCCTTCTTCCTCAGACACAAGAATTGTCTCTCCATATCTGCACTCTGTTCACGAGTAAAGTATTTCTCTAGGAATATTTTCTTATATTCCGTCTATTCCATATCCTCCATTTCTTTTTCCTCCTTTGGGTTTTGGATTAATGACCACCACTGATACACATCTCTTGATAGATGATAAAATTATATTTCTACCTTCTCTCTTTCATTACATCCCAATGTGAGAAATATTTTCTCTAGGGAACATATCCACTGCTTTGCTACAAATGGGTTTGTAGTCCCATTGAATGATGGTGGTTTTTTTCACATAAATAAATCTAACATATCTCCTCCACGTGGTGGATCTAGATGCTTCATACAGGTAAGGTTATTATTCATAACCTGAGTAAGTTTTCCAAGTATAGTTATAAGTTTCTCATCACCCATCACAGCCCCAGAGCCAACAACATTATCTTGTATCGGAGGGAAATACCTACAGGGGACACATGCATTGGTGCAGTTTTTATTCCTTCCACTAGAATCCATTTCTAGATAATTGAATACACCAGATTAGGTTATGAATCATAATGCATAATCTTAACTTAACAAAATACTTTGCACAAATTGAAATCATAGGCATGGTTAATCCCATAATCACAAAAATGGTTTCTTTGAGGAAAATTTTACATTTATATCCTTCATAATGTCTTGTAAAGAAAATGTGAATTATCCTAAGAATATCCCTCAGGTGTGTCGTAACCAAGAGTGCATCAAGCCCCGTTGTCGTGCACCAGTTCCCATTCGAGTCGAGCTAAAATCAGGGTTTTTGGGTTTTACCCCTAGATACATCTGTGCCAAATCTGCCTCTACCTGCTCGTATCTAGACAGAGATGTATTTATTGAAATATCCACATAATCTATTACTTACCAAAATACTCTTAAGTTCATGTTGTTTATCCTCAAAGACTATATAAGGGACTCTTCTCTAATCTATGTTTGTTAAATCTAGTTTCCAAGTTTTCTACCAAACTTTCTCTTATACCAACTATAAGGACCCGACCCCAGTTTCCCGGAGCCAGTGACTTATTGGCATATATATAAGTAATAATAATCCTGAAACAATTGGGCTTACATCAGCAGAACATCATGCATGACTCTATAATTAGCTTATTTAGCTTATTTTGTAATTTATTATATTTCACTATACATCAAAAATCCATTTATTTTAGAATAATCCTAAAAACATCACACCAACCATTTCTCAACATGTGGAATCAAAAAATGAAACAATTTTTCAATAAAAATTTTCTAAATATGATTAATTTAATATTTAATTAAAATCAAAATTTATTCTAAAAAACATTTTTAAAACATTTTTTTGCTTATTCCAAAGCATGTGTATATCAAACTTCTACTTGAATATTATTTATATACTATAATAGGTAATTTTACTATTCATTAGGGTATAACACCATTTATAAGGGTATGTTACTATTCATAAGGGTAGGTTACTATTCAACAAAAATATGTTTTTCCTTGTTGAACTCCAAATAACTTACTGATCGCAACCATGTATGTCAGATTTTCAAAATTCACATCACAGAAGTGATAAACTTATGTTTTAATAGTCACATTTCACTTAGTTGTTAACTATGTTGTGATTTAATGAGATTTTGACATATTTATAAGAAAGGAATTTCTATTGAAAAATATTGGGTCATTACACTAGGCAATTGAATGGAATCAACTAAGGTAAGATATATTTTCTTATTATTCATTTAACCTAACTAAAATATAATGTTTTTATTAATCTATTTGTTTTTTAGATCCATGGGGATGTTTCCTTTGATTGGTTTCAGGATCCTTCATGAAATCTTTTTCTGGGGTTCGATTCCTTATTAGTTGTGGTGTAGCAGGTGTGCGTTATTGAAATTTTTTTTGTTTCCACTTCTCCTCTAACCCTTTTCTTAAATTCAATCAATTATAAGATGTTTAGATTTATTATAGTTAATCCATTTTCATTGTTGGTTTCTTCCTTGTGGTGGATTCCGTTACGAGCATGTGTGACCTGAGATTTGAGGTAGTTCGTTCTATCTCAAGCCTGTATTAGTGATCTACAGTGCTCCTATTTTTTGATAAATTGTTTTATTAAATGAAATGGAAAAATATGATGAACTTTTTTTGTAGAACTAGGTTTTTATAAAATTTGATTTTCCCCCGGTTCTATTAAATGGGAATGGTTTGTCAAATCATTGTGAAATGGTTTTATGAAATGGTTTTTAAAGCATGATACAATGAAATAGTTTGATGAAATGGTTCGGAAAATAGATAACATAGGAAGGCTTGGGTATTTATGTTAATGGTAAATTATAAACTCTCATCCAATATTGGTTATATTTCTCAAGGTTCTTTCCTCTGCACCCTAGGCATGCAGTTTTAAGAACATGTTTGACCTATTAGGGGGTCACTTTTTAGGGTATTCCTCTACTCTCTAGGATCAATGAATATGTCTATTTGTTTGATGGGAACATGTTTTTATATGTTTAGGTACAAGTTTCAAAGATATCTTTATCTAGTATGATACTTGGAATAATGTTAAAAGTGTAATTTCTTGCATGATTTTGGATTATTTTTTTATACACTCTTTTAATTGTACTTACATGGATTTCATAGGATCTGTTGTAACAACCCAAAGTTTTATAAATAAAAATTCCCTTATTATTATTGATAAAATATGATATAAAACATAGATAACACAATACAATCTTTATAAATGATTAATGAATGAAATATGAAGTGTTTCTATAAGTTAAGGAACCTATACCAATGATATAATAACTTGAACTTTGGAATAGTAATGTGGCCCTTATGAATAGTAAACCGACCAATTGAATAGTAATCTCACCAATGAAAGTAAAAATAAAATTTATCCATCTTATAAGTGAAAATATGATATAATTATATCATATTATAATTAAATAAATATTTTAAAAATGATTAATTAAGTGTTTGTATTTTTGTAAGTCATAATTATTTAATTACAATTTAATGAATAATTTAATAATTTGAAGAAAATTTATTTTCATAAAATATATTCATAAATTATTATTTTTTATATTTTATTATTATAAGATAATTTTATGATACCTTAAATAAATTTTTCAATGTGTTAGAAAAGTAGTTTTAATTTTAAAATATGTATTTTCCAACTGAAAGATGATTTTAATTAAAAATGGTATGTCTCGTATTTAGAAAAGAATTTTTATAAAATGGAGTTCATTTTTTAATTTTAAACATTGAGAAATATTTATGGTGAATTTTTGAGATTTTTTTTAAATACATAAATTTTCAATGAATAGTAAAATACGGTAATTTACGATATATATATACATTATAAGTTAAATACATTATTTGTTTGAGTCATGGATGATGTAAGAACAATTGGTTATAACTAACATGATATTGTTACTATATTGAATCTCGAGAATCAACATTATTTCTTGTTTTGAGAAATATAATAAAATATTGAGTAAAATAATGAGAAAACACCCCTCACCTCCACTATAAATGTGGCCCCTCACCACCTCTTCTTCTCACACCTCTAAAGCCTGGAGCCTTGTCCAGATTTTACCCAATACTCTTCCCAAACCACTTATCGACATCTAAAAGATTTTGGTCCTAATAAAATACCCAAACCAATCACCTATAGAGGTTCTTAAGAATGAGGAATCAAGAGGTAAAACCTTCTTTCTTTCCTAATAATTTCTTTTCAAGTTCCTTTCTTTTCATTTTTCCTCCTCACCTCACCTAATGAAAATAACATGAAAACTATAGTATTGTAAATATACTTTAATTTTATCTTGTTTATGAAATATTTCTTCATAAAAGATTATTTTTTATCTCTTTTACTTTAAAAATGAAAACATCATCTATGAGGTGTCGATTTACCACCTTCGCAGATGACATTATTTCATCTTTCAATTTTTGTCTTCAAGGAAAATCATAAAATCATTTTTATGGTTGATCCAGAGTATAATATACATGTATTATATATTATTCAATTTTTTGTAATAATTTTTTACACATGATATAAATTTATAAAACATAATGAGTTTGTTGTTATCAAAAAATGCTAAATCAATATAAATGATTATCATTAATAATTTATCTAATGATTCATCCTCACATCTGGAAAAAGATGATATTTTAATTTAATATATGTTCATTAATAACATATAAGTTCATTTCTAGAAATCTATATTCATTCCACAAGATTTTCCATACACATATATAAGTACACTGGTCATGAAAACCAAAGAAATTAACACTCCCAAATGATGAAATTGAATCTCATAATGCATAAAAAGGGATATGATTGAAATTAGTAAAATTATAATAAATAAAATACATTTATAAAAGTTTATAAATTAATTAATTAATAGATTTTATTTCATTATTCATAATATTAATATCAAGTGAAAAATCATTTTGGACATACGATAAGGGGTTCTACCCGAAACGTCATTATTCCTTTGGGCTACACTTACTCTTTTTTAAAGAAAATAAAATTCACTTTTACTTTTATGTGAATTTTCTAAATGTTTTTTTTGTGTTCCAAAATCATGTATCAATATCCATTAATCCTTCATTTCTGGGATATACATGTTTTTAAAAGGCTCCCTACTCAATTCTTCTCGATAAGAAAGCTTGATTTAAGGGAACTCCTGTAACTCTTACACATTTTCAAGGGTTATACATAATATATTTTAATCCAATATTATTTTTATAAAATCACTCAATTTATAATGAAAAACTACCTTTGTTAAATTCTTGTTTTATATAAACAATTTTTCCTTTTCCATTTTAAATAATCATGAAAGTTTTCCCTTAAATCTTACTAAAATGTTTTATTTCTAAAGTTTTTTAAACACTATTTTCACTTCAGTTTGACATCACATAACATGATATATTGATACATTACTTTACTAATTTCCATGTATGAGTTAATTCCATTCTTTCATGGTAACTTTTATGATAATCCTATTTATTATTCTATTGACATGATTACGATACCCAATTCTTTCCATGGGTAATCCTAATGTTTGTGTTTGATTTGTTTTGTATGATTTTTTATGAGTAAAGAATATTCATGAACGTGTTATAATGGATGAACCCAGATATAACTCAAATTAATTGGGTAATGTTTTTTATCATGATATGTTCTTTTTAATGGTCTTGGTGGTTTTCCTTGACTCATGCTCCATTTGAAATGATCTTGGTGGTTAGCCTTGACTCATTCTCTTGTATGCGCAATGAGCCTTGACTCATGATCCTCTATGTGAAATGGACCTTGAATCATGATAAAGTAATTTTTTATATTGTTTACACATTACTATGAATCCATGTTTATATGATTATGTATTCTATGTTGTATGATTCATTTTGTTTATTCATGTTCTTTTCCATTATATATATTTATGTTATAACTTCAAACCCATGTGCTAAGATTTATTTTAATGTTTATCCCCTTACTGTGATTTTTAGCTCATCCCTTTGTTCAGGTTATCCCTAGGTTATCCTATACAGATGTAAGGGCTCAAAGTAAGTTAGGATCTCATAATGAATTATAAATGTAGAAATGTTTTATTTAGTCCCATTTTTCAGTTTTCTATACCTAATCTTCTAAGACACTATATTTTATGATCCTTGGAAGGTAATTTGATATTTACTTATGTTTAAAATAATGTAATGATATGTGTAATAGACTAGAGTCTCTATAGTTTGTATCCGAAAATAATTTTAGTTATTTTTTGGAGACTAGGAATATAGAACTTTAGTAAGAACCCTATGGATAATAATAATTAGGAGAAAACATCCCCAAAGGTTGGTAAGTATAGAGTATGTGATTTATCAAGAAAAAACATATCTTCCAAGATACTAAAAGTGGATGTTGTTCTGGAATATATATACCTAGTAGTGAAATCTTTGACAAGGTGTTCTGTGCCTCACTCAGGGTAACCTTTTACAAGACAAGGGGGCTTACTTTATGCATATTTTGACACTCCCTAGGGAATTTTCTTTGGTAAATTTATAAGCTCAATATGAACAATTATTAAGGGAATAAAGAAAATTTCCATAATAATATATGTTAGTAAATAGATCATGGATAACCTAGATTGAAAACCTATGGAATCTCAAGTTAGGATATACTTTTCCTTTAAGATGTTATCCTTTTATGTTTAAAGTTTCCCTTTTATACTTATTATCTAAGTATTAAAGCCCCTAATTGAAATTTATTTTTCTTAGTTAATGAAGGGAAATAGAAAGACATGTTCCAACAATCAATGTGATAGTAAATGTGAAAATGTCCCTAATAATATTCCAAATATGGTGGAAATGGGTCCTCAAAACATCACGATAGTACTTTCTGAACTAGCTCAAGTTATGAGTAGTAACTTGAATAATATGGAGTTCCCTTTTTCTCCTAAGAGAGATAAATTTGTTATCAAATACTTCATGTGGAAATGGCTTCCCATGTTTAGTGGATCTTCTAATCCCCTCCTCACGAAATAGTGGATGAACTTCATTGAAAAGATATTCACCATCCTATAGTGCATAGAAAAAGATAAATATGTGTGGGTGGTCTATTGTTGTAATGCATAAGTTGATCAGAGGTGGAAACTAATCCAAAATAAAAATTCCAATGTGTAAATTGATTCCATGGATTGAGAGGAATTAAATAAAATACTTTTCAATAAATTTATTCACAAAAAACATTGTCTCAAGATGGAAAGAGAGTTCCTCAGACTTTAGTAGATGGAAGATGATTTTATTGGGGCATATGAAGAAAACATTATAGGGATTGTAAGATATTCCTCCATATTTTTCATGAACACTGATGTCAATGCGGATCACTTCTTTAACAAACTAAACATGAGTCTACAAAAAGTGCTGGTGATTCTAGACTTCGATAAATATGAGGAGATTATATTTTATTCACTCAAGGTTGAAATAGTGATCGAATAATCTCAATGGACTTATCATCCCGGTCAAAAAAAGCCTAAAATAGATTCAAATATAATAGATCAGTAAATAAATCCTAGGATATAATAATTAATGAATATCCTATAAGTCAAAATTATGGGAAGAAGCATCATGGGAACTATTTAAATGGAACCAGGAAATGCTTAAAATATGAAAGAATGGGGAATATAAAAAAGAATTGGTGAAGGTATATAAAGAATTACACTAATGTGGAAGAAGAAAGTAAAGTTCATATCAACACTCAGCCAATAGTACAGTGTTTTAACTTCTTGGAACATAAAAATTTGGTGAACCAATTCCCTAATCCAAGGGTTTTCAGAGGCAATCAAAAAAATCCTCAAAGGAAACAAGGAAGGAGATATTCAATCACTACTATTGAGGTGGATACAAATAATTATGTGGTCATAGATACTCTGGTTATTCATTCAAGAATAGAAAATGTACTATTTGATTCAAGTTATATGCATTCTTTCATATATTTCAAGTTCAGTTGAACTATTCAAACACCACCTGAAAATTTGGAGGTTGAGTCATCTATGAGAATAGTTAATGAAGAGATTATTGAGTCCAAAGTACATAATAACTAACTTATTAATGTTTGTTTAATGAACCTCCCAAAAAATCTTTTCATACTTCCTTTGGAAGATTTTGATTCTATTTTTTGCAACGATTGGATATGTTTATACAAAACTAGCATCATATTTCAGGAAAGGGAAATCAATATTCACATTCTAAAGAATCCTCAATTTCCTTATAAGTGTATGGAGGAGGATGGATCTCCTTAAAAATCATCCTCTCAAGTGTGGATATTACAACCTTATGAGAAATCATATCTCATGAAAATAATTGAGACAATGTAGATGATCATACTCAAATATATTCTCATCATGACGGATTAGACTGATGTATTCCACGAAGAGTTTCAGGGTCTTCCTCTTGACATATATCTTGAGTTCTCAATTTAATGAATTCCAAGATCTCTGACTTTATCAAATAAACCTTATATAATGTCCACTGTTTAGCTAGAATAACTGAAGAAGTAGCTACAAAAGAATATGGACTAGGGCTTTTTACATCTATGTTCTTCACCATGGGGTGTGTCAGTCCTCTTCATCCAGAAGAAGGATTCATCAATGTACCTCTAAATCTATTTTCATGATCTCAATAAAACCATGATAAATAAAAAATATCTTCTTCCATGGATAGATGACTTGTTTGATCAGCTATGTGGGTTCAGTTATTTCTCTAAGTTGAACCTTCATTCAGGATATCAATAATTAAAGGTGAGAAAGGAAGATATTCCTAATACTACCTTTCAAATGAGGTCTGGACACTATGAGTTCATAGTGATGCCCTTTGTACTCTCTAATTCTCCATAGATTTTTATAGATTTAGTGAGTATATTTTTTATAGATTACCTTGACAAATCTGTAGTAGTCTTTGTCGATGATATTTTGATATACTCAAAGAGAAAGTAGGAACATGAGAAGAATTCGAATAGTATGTTTAAGACTTTGCGAAGGGAGAAATTATATGTAATTTATTATAAATGTGATTTCTAGATAGAGGAAGTATCATTCCTGGGGAATTTTGTCACCAGCAAAGGGATATATTTGGACTCTTCTAAGACAATGGAAATTGAAGAGTGTCCCATACCAACATTTGTAATGGAGATCTGAAACATCCATGGTCTAGCTAGGTAATAAAAATTATTTTTGAAGAAATTATAATCATTTTATAACCCAATACCCAAGATGAAATGAAATGGAGTGAATCTTTTCATGACTCGATAATGTGAGGAAATATTTAAGGATCTAAAAAAGAGGCTTACCGACTACGCCATTACTTGCACTCCAGATAAGTGGAGAACTCTTTATGGTGTTAAAAATGTTTCAAATAAAGGATTAAGTTTTTTAATGATGAAAAATGATAAAGTGATTGCCTATGACTCAATTAAATTGAAAATACATGAGAAAAACTATCCTACAAATGATTTTAGTTAGCTTTTATGATCTTTGCATTGAAAATATAGTGGCATAATCTCTATGGGGATATGCATGAGATATATACTGAACAAAATAGTATCAAATACATATTCACAATGAAATAAATTAATATGCACTAGTGAAGATTGTTAGAGCTCAACAACAATTACAACAACTCAATCCACTACCATCCTAGTAAGAAAAATAAGGTATCATTTTCTCTAAGTAGAAAGGATCTTGTATCTTTTTAAATGATGAGAATTGAGAAGGATCCAATATTCTTAGACTTCAAATGGATGGACATGGGAATCATTAAGGGAGGAACATCATCAATCCTTTCTAAAATTATTTTTCAACTATACCTTGTGGATAAAATAAAAGATGTGAAAAGAAATGATGTGTAAAACCTGAAAATATTTGAAGATATCTAAAATGGGAAATAATCTGAGTTCATGATCATTGATGATGGAGTCGTAAGATTGGGTTCAAAACTATGTCTACTATCAAATCCATAGATAAATAAATAGCTTATGAATAATTCACATAGATCAACCTTCTCTATTTACCCAGGGAGCACAAAGATGTATCAAGATCTCTAAGAGAAAATTTGGTGTGATAATATGAAAAAGGAGATTGTTAAATATAAATAAAATAGCCTAGTATGTCAGCAAGTGAAGGCTGGAAGGGAAAAAGTATAAATGGGAGATGCAACCATTACCCATACCAGTAAGAAAATGGTAAAACATCACCATGGACTTTGTCACTGGACATCCAAATAAATCCATAGGAAAAAATGGTATATGGGTTATTATGGATTATCTTACAAAGATAGATCACTTTATTGAAATCTGAGAGGACTTCTGACTAGATCAACTTACATAGATATACATAAAATAATTGTTAAGGATTAATGGAATACCACTATCTATTGAATTCAAATGACATCTGATATTCACATCTACGTTCTGGAAAAGTTTCTAACATGCTCTAAGAACTGAGTTGAACTTCCGTATAGCCTATCATCCTCAAAATGATGTCCAATATGAGAAAACTTTTCATATATTGGAAGACTTTGAGAGAGCATGTTTTGTGGACCTTAAATGAGGATGGGATCAACTCCTTCCTTTGGATGAATTCTCCTACAAAAAGCATTCCCATTCAATCATCCAAAGGGATCTATATAAAGAACATTATTTTAAAAGGTTCATAACACCATCATTATGGGATGAAGTTAGTGAACGTAAGAAGGTAGGACCTAAAAGGGTCAAAGAAATGGTGGAGAAGGTGAAATAAATTCAGTATCACATCAAGGAAGCCTAAATTCGACAAACGAGATATGAAGAAAATCATCAATGGGACCTGGAATTTATTTTTAGAGGCAAGGTATTCCTTTTCATATCTCTATAGAATAGGATCATGATATTTATGAAGAAAGGGATGTTAATTCCCAGGTAAATTGTCCCATTCGAGATCCTTGATCATGTCGTAGTTATGGCCTATCGAAAATCACTTCCACTAACCATGTCTCAATTACATGATGTATTCCATGTATCTCTCTTCAGGAAGTATATACTGGATCCTTTACAGGTACTGACATTAGATGTGGTATAGTTGAAGAATGATCTTTCATACAAGGATCAGCTGGTGAAAATCTTAGATCATAGAGAAAAAGTTCTATGCAACAAGACTACTCATATGGTCAAAGTACTATGGTAGAAGAATAAGTATGAATAAGTGACATGGGATCTGGATGAAGTGATGAAGGAGAAGTACCCACAAACATTTTCACCTTAGTATGTCAAATAAAATTTTGAGGACGAAATTTCATAAGGGGGTAAGAATCTAACGACTGAATGTTTTATCAATAAAAATTCTTTTATAATAATTATTTCTTAGGGTATACACACATATAGAACACAATAAAAACATTATAAATAATGATTGAATGAAATAAGAAGTGCTTCTAGAAGCTAAGAAACTTATACCAGTTAAATAGTAACTTGACCTTTGGAATAGTAATGTGTCCCTTATTAATAGTAAACAAACCAATTGAATAGTAACCTCACCAATTAATGTAAAAATTAAATTTATCCAACTTATAAGTGACAATATTATATAATTATATCATATTATAAGTAAATAAATATTTTAAAAATGATTAATTAAGTGTTGGTACTTTTGTAAGTCCCAATTATTTAATCACAATTTTATGAATAATCAAATAATTTCAAAAAATATTTTCATAAATTAGTATTTTTATGTCATATTATTATAATCAAATATTATGAGACCTTAATTAATTTTTTAAATTGTTATAAAAGTTGTTTTAATTTTAAAATATTTATTTTCCAAGTAAATGATGATTTCAATTAAAAATTAAATTCATCATATTTAGAAAATTATTTTCATAAAATAGAGTTACTTTTTTAATTATACATGTCTAAAAATAGTAAGGGTGAATATTTTTGATTATTCTAAAATATTGGAATTTTTTGGTGAATAATAAATTATGGTAATTTACGGTATATATACATTATAAGCTAAATACACTATTAATTGAGTCTTGGATGATGTAAGAACAATTGGTTTAAACTAACATGATCATATTATTTTATTTAGTCTCAATAATCATCACTATGTATTTTCTTGAGAAAAATAATAAAATATTGAATAAAATAATCAGAAAATACACATCTCCTACACTATAAATACCACCCCCACCACCTCTTCTCCTCATACCTATCAAGCCTTGAAAATTGCACCAACTCTTCCTAATACTCTTCCCAAACCTCTTCCTAAATTCTAGGATCTTTTTTTCCTAATAAAATACCAAAACTAATCCCTTAAGGATGTTCTCAAGAAGAAGGAATCATGATGTAAAACCCTCTTCCTTTTCTTTTAATTTCTTTTCAAGTTACTTTCTTTTCATTTTCTCTCATCACATAACATCATCCAAATTGCCTAAAAATACATTATATTAAATATAATTTAGTTTTATCTTATTTATGGAATAATTATTCATCAACTCTTTTCTCCTCTCTTTTACTTTAAGAATGAAAACATCATTTGTGAGGTGCCGATTTAACACCTTCATGGATGATGTGATTTCTTCTTTAAATTATTACTTTAAGGCTAGTCATGAAATTTTTTTTATGGTTTAACAAGATTATAATATATTTATTATATCTTATTTAATGTTCTGAAATATTTTTGTACTCGTTATATTAATTTATAAAAAAAATGAGTTTGGTGTGGTCAAACAATGCTAAATTAATATAAACAATTATCATTAATGATTTATCAAAGGAATCATCATCACTTATAGAAAAAATGGTATTTTAATATTATATGAGTTCATTAGTAACATATAGGTTTATTTTTGTACAACTAACCTCATTATACATGATTTATCATATACATATTCAAGTAACCAGATCCTGAAAACCAAGGAAACTAACACTCCTAAACGATTAAATTGAATATAATAACCAATAAAAAGAGGAATGAATAAACTTAAAAAAATTAATATATCAAATACATGTATAAAAGGTTATAAATTAATTAATTAATGTATTTAATTTGTTTATTAAAGACATTAATAACAAGTGAAGAATTGTTTCATACATAAGGTAACGGATTATACCCAAAACTTCATTACTCCTTCGAGTTACTCTTCCTCTCTTTTTACCCAAATGGAATTATATTTTAGTTTTTTTAAATCTTATAAATTCTGTTTATTTGTTACAAACTCATGTATCAGGATCCATTCATCCTTCTTTTTGGGGGTATAAATGTTTTTAAAAGGTTCCCTACTCAATTGTTCCCATAAGCAAGTCTGGTTTAAGGGAACTTCCCAAATTCTTACCAATTTTCAATCATGCCCCATATTCTTTTTCAAGACAAAATTATTTTTATAAAATCAATAATTTTTTCATGAAAAAATAACTTCATTCAAATTTGGTTTTACATAATCAACTATTCCTTTTCTATTTTAAATATTTTAAATGATTTCCCTTAAACCGTACTAAAATGTTTTAGTTTTAAAGTTTCTTAAACACTCTTTTGAATTCAGTTTTAAATCACTTATCATTCTATATAGCTATATTAATCTGTGAATTACCTTTTAATATTTTATTCCTTTCTTTTATATACACTTTTATGATGCACCCATTTATTATGATTTTGACATGATTTTGATACCCAATTCTTTCCATGGGAACCCTTATGGTTATGTTTCATTACATATGTATAATTCTTTATGTGAAAATCATATTCATGAACATGTTATGATGGGTGAACCTAGATAGGTCTCTAATGAATTGGGTAATGTTTAGTCCCATTAGATATTTTTTGAAATGGTCTTGGTGGTTATCCTTGACTCATGCTCCTTGTGCAATGATCTTGGTGGTTAGCCTTGACCTGTGGTGCTCTATGTGAAACAAGCATTGACATGCACTCCCCTATATGAAATGATCCTTGACTCATGATAAATTCATGTTTTATATTTCCTCCAAATTACTATGATTCCATGAGTATATGATCCCATTTTTTTTATGTTATGATTCCTTATTTTTAATCAAGTTACATTCCCTTATATATATTTATGTTATGTTTTCTAACACATGTGCTAAGCATTATTTTAATGTTTATTTCCTTACTCGTCTTTTTAGCTCATCCTTTTTTTCATGTTATACCTAGTTTATCCTATGTTAATTTAAGGTCTCAAAGGAAGTTAGGAGATTATAATTGATGATAAATAAATATTTGTTTTATTTAGTTCCATGTTTACAGGTTTATATACCTATTCTTCAAATACTCTAGACTTTACGATCCTTCTCATGTAATTTGATGTTTAATTAATCATTAAATCTTGTTATTATATGTGTAAAATACTATCATCTCTATATATGTGATTCGTTGTGTATTTTTACATGATAAATCTACTTTGTTATATATAGATATAAAATTATTGGAGACTAATTTACCTACTTTATTTGGAAATATGGAAAATGGGAATTTAATTTTTTTCCATGCTTGGATATAAAAACTACTGAATAGTATATCATGCCTCATATTCATTAAAGATTATAATTATTGGTTTATAATTTATAGACTTAATATGGAACACCTAGGTGATACCCCGCTAATCTTGTTAGCTCACACCCTATGTACCCCTTTGGTGGTGAGTAGACTTGGTTATGTCTTTCGATAGAGGGATAGAAAAGATTCTATAGTGAGGTGGTGGGGTTTAATATTATATAGGTTTTAGGTAGTTGGATGGTGATATGGTGTAGGATTTCCCACTCTATCACATTGATATTATTAGAGTAGCTAGTTCTGGTTTTCCCTCTTTTTTGGACTTCTCTCTTGGAGATTATTATGCTACCTTTTAATTAATATCACTTCCATGGTTTTATTTATTTTATTACATAAATATATTCATGTTATCTTAAATTTTTTCTTTCTATACACGTTTATATATATCATTTTGTCTTCTTTGGGTTGGGTGAAATCATTCCCTTTATTTTTTGTTGTTTTCTAGGGTTCTAGATTCCATCTTGTGGCAATCAGAAATTCCCTTTGGGTTTGTGATAGTTTAGGTCAGGTACTAGTTTGATATGGCATTCAAGATGAATTAATCACAAGGAACCCTCTATAAAAGAAAAATTCAATACCACTAGTGGATTTTAAAAGTACCCCAAAATCTACTCTAACCACTCATGGATCAGATCTGAATGAGTTGGAAGGTCAGTTTGGATAGATTATTTCTTTTCTAAATAACTTGTTAAACCAAGGATCCTATAAGATACAAGTTCAATAAATTCTTAATCCAAATGTAAATTTAAGTAATATTTATTTAATAAGTGTCATTGAAGTAAAAAATAGTTAATTACCACCCAAGAAAGCTGAATCTAGAAGTCAGTGGAACAAGGAAAAAGAACATGCCCTCGTGAAGGAACAAGATATGAAGTTTACCATAGAGATATATCCATTGATAAAATAGAAATAAAATTCCATGATGGAGAACCTAAATATTGACTAAACACACTTACATTAAAGAATAAAACCATCAAAGAAAACTAATAAAGAATCCCTATAACAATAAATATTATAAACATTTAGGAAAGTGGAATTCAACACCCCTTTGTTTGATTCCACCAAAAAATCCTAAGGTATTCAAATTTTATCATTGATATATGTACCAAGAAATAAATTTCATGAATATTAAAAGTTAAGTATAGTAAGAAATGTTTCTTATAAAATAAACCTGTAACTACCAATAAACTTTCAAGACCCAGGTACTTTTAATATCGCTTTAGTCATAATAGAGCTTACATTCACCCATTAACTATGTGATTTGGGAGATTAAATTAATGTTATGACTTACTTGTTATATTCTTCCATATATATAAGATAACATAAGGTGACCAAAGTTGTTATACAACTATCCAACCAAACTACTATCTTTCCAATAGAATGTTTTTAAGATGTACTGGTAAGAGAGAAAGGATTATTTTTCTTTGTTGATTTTTATATACTATAAATGGAAGAATATAGAGGTAAAATTCATTATCCTATCATATTAGGTAGTGAAATTCTGAAAATTTTAAAACCATAATAAAATTTAATAAAGTATTGATTTGAAGAAAGAAACTATAAGTTCAAATCTTCTGGATACAATGAAATACCCTCCAGATGAATTTTTTTATAATTTCCCAATCTAAAACTTCTTGACCTTATAAGGAGGAAATTAAAATTCTGGATGAAAATATAAAATTAGGGAAATACCTAAAATCACCTAATTATTTTAATTATTTTAAAAAAAAAATTAAATATGGAATCAAGATTATTCCATGAACATTTTTGATTAACTGGATAAATAATAGTATGATGATTTACTTAAATCTATTATTGACACTTATGTTTTGAATATATAGGTTTAAATCATGACAAACACTAATTTTAAGAAATTATTAAAACAACAACCTGAATTAGAACTTAAGAAACATAAATATATTATAAAATATTATTTTCTTAAGGATAATGAGAATAATATTATGATAATAACAAAAACATTATAATCTAATCAAGAAAACTCATTTCTAACCATTATGAAATAAAATATTTTGGCCATATCCTAGCCACTATGATACATTATTTGGATTATTAAAACTAGTTTTATACACCATATCATCCTTGAAAATGATTCAAAACCTATGAGATAGCCTCAAATAATGCTCAAATTGACCTTAATGAATGTTTTGAATAAAGAAATTAAAATATTGTTAGGATTTGTAATCATATGTCCCTTTTCGGTATCCTAATGGTTGATATCCATTAATATTTTACCTTAAATTATTGGAGTTATAATCATCCAAAATGAAAACAATTTTCTAGTTCCTACTAGGAGTCAAACAAAAAAGGATTTTGTGCCTCAATTATAGAAAATTAAATCATGTGACCTGAAAATTCAACTTCCCCATATCTTTTTTGGATAAATTTTTTGAAATACTAGCTAAGAAAGAGAAAAATTACTTCCATGATAGATTATTAGGTCATTTATAAGTACCCATTTAACTGAAAGTCTAAGAAAAAAATTAAATTCACCTACACCTTTAGTGAATTTTCATACAATTGGGTGCCTTTTGGACTATAAAATTCCATAAGTACTTTTCAATGTTTCATGGTAATAATATTTGAAGATCTGATTGAAAGTTTCTTAGAGCTTTTTCTGATACATCTACTCTATATGGGATATGTTTTGAAATCTTCCTTGAAAATCAATAAAACCTAAAAATATTTATTGAAAAAAATTAGTTTTAAAATTTGAAAAATATAATTTAATGGTGGGGATAGGTAATTATTTCTTCCACTCCAATTCTAATGATGTTATTAAAGTATTCAAGGTAAAGTTTGACATAATTTATACACTACCTTACCCCACCAATGTTAAACATATTAGATCATTTCTAGGACATGCTAGATTTTAAATAAGGTTTATTAGATACTTTATAAAAAATATATTTCCACTAAATAACCTTCAAAATAAGGATATTAAATTATTATTTAATGAATTGTGAAAAATTCATTTCAATAGACTCATGTAGAGACTGACCACATCCCCTATAATAAGTCTTCCAATATGGGAATACACATTTTAAGTGATTTGTGATCCCTTAAACAATGTATTGGGGTAGTGTTCTCCCAAAATATAATTGGACACTCTCATGTGACATTTTATATTTCACAGACTTTATAAATAACTCCAATAAATTACACAATAATAGTGAATTATATTTTGCCTAGTATTATTTCATTGAAAAAGTTTCATTCCTATTTTTTAGGTAGTAGAGTTATAAATTTCTCTAATGATACAAATATCAAATATTTGATAAATAATATTATTCAAAGAGAATATATGTGAGATGGATTTTATTACTAAAATAATTAAACATGGGGATCATGTACAAGAAGGGATTTGATAACCTAGTTGTAGATAACATGATAATATCACCCCATAGTGTTGGGGTAGAAACACCCAAAAAGACATCCTTAAACAACTCTCTCTTGGGTGAGTAGTTGTGTGAACTCACAAAATCACCTTGGTTTAATAACATAGTGAACTATTTGATCAGATAAAAGGTAACCTCATTATTTTATAAGAATAAAATTGTTATGATAAAATTAAAATAAAAATATTGCGACTAAGAGGACCCTTATATTTGAAAAAATTCTAGTGATCAAGTAATTAGAAGGTTTTTACCTGAGGAAAATGTAAATTATGTTATCATGTTTTCTCCTACACTTACATGTATAAGCCATTTTGGAACAAAAATAATTGAAAAATAATTATGGAAACTTGTTTTTTCCCAAAAAAAATAAAAAACTCACAAAATTATTTCAATTAAAGTAAAAATTATTAATCTAATTGATAAATTTCAAAATGATTATAATTTACACAAAACCTTTTAATTTTTGTGAAATATTTTATATATGTGGATTTGATTTCATGGAATAATTTACAATTTATTTTGGATTTACATATATTTAGTTGGTAGTATTTTTTGTTTCTAAGTGTATTGAATCCCAAGACACTAAAATATTTTATCCTATGTGGTTATTGAGTTTCTTAAATCATATATTTCTTTAGGTTCGGGATACCTTGATCAATCATCAATTATTTGGGAACACATTTCTACATCCTAATTATGGAAGCACTCATTAAGAAGTATGGAGATCAATATATTATATCAAATTTCAATCACCCATATACCAATGGGAAGGTTGAGGTCTCTAAAAAATAACTAAAAATTATTTTGGAAATAATAATTAAACCAAATAGAAAATAATTGATCTATAATCTAGACAATTCACTATGAGGCTATAGAATAGCCTTCAAAACTCCCTAGTATGTTCACTAATATAATAGTTTATGGGAAAAAATTCCATTGCCTATTTAGTTATAGAACAAAGCCAAATGGGAAGAAAAAAATAAACTTATAATTTGTAAAGGTTGGAAAATAAATAAAGATATAAATTATGGAACTATATGACTTGAGGATAGAAGCATATAAGAAGTACTTATTTTATAAGGAAAACATAATACCATTACATTACAGATTTATTTTATGAAAATATTTTCAATTCAGATATAAAATATTGTTATTATCCTCCATGATGAAACTCATGCATGGTAAGCTTCATTATAAATGAATTCGATCATTTATAATGAATAACGGATATATAATTATTTTAGTTGAGATCAAATAAACTGAATTCTAGCAAACCATTAAATTGAATTGATAGCAACTGAATTAGTTTTATAAAGATTTTTGGAATCCACAAATGGTTGAGTCCAATCTCCTCCCTTATAAATATGAATAAGAACCACCATGTTTTCTCTTTCCTACAAACTAGAATAGATAATAGTTTTTTAAATATTTTATTCCTTAGGAAAATTATGTGGGAATTAATTGGAATTTTTTTCTAAGATAAGTGTGGGTAAAAAACCCAAAGTAACTAGTATGTAAATAAAACTTTTTATTTTATTTTTTTAAGATTTTTTGTGTATGGAACATAATATAATATAATAATTAAAAATATATTTTGTAAAGTTCATAACCCCTCCCTAAAAATATATAAATAAGTGATCCCTGGTGAGAATTGTGGAATCTTTTTTTTCTTTGAATAAAGAACAAGTGTGTGATATAAAAAAAAAGTGGAAGAAAAATGATGACATGAAGAAGATAGAAATTTTAACTTAAACTTATGTATCCTTAAGATTATGATTGATTAACACCTTAGGGAGCCTCTCTAGATGACATATTGATTTATCATTTTAACTAGAGTAAAATAAAAAAAGGAAATGATCTATAAGTATTCCTAAGAAACAAAATCATATGTGTTTGTGATTTATCTATCAAATAAGAGTTAGTATGAACTTATATATGGATTCTATACCATTTCCTATATACCCTAACTATTTAAATTATTATAAGGGGATACTTTTTGTCTTAAGATGATTTATTTTTGGGTTGATCTAAATTGATCTAACAATTGATATTCAAAATTATAGCTAGGAAAAAAATCAATAAATGCTATTTGAAATAAGGGACGAAGAGAATTAAAAAATAATAAACTTACATGAAGAATGGAAATATGATATAACTAAATTTATTATATAAATTTACAAGGAAGTGTGAAAACTAAATATGGAATAGAGAGCTTTGGGAGATGGATTTAGAAAGGTTCCACTTGTTAAAATATAAATTACATTGTGTATCAATATATTCCGAATCAAATAACTATAATTTTTTTAGAGAATGTCAAAGACTTCTAAACAAGAGGGTAATTTCTTGTTTAACTATGGATGAGTGATCATGTTATAAATTTTCAAAATAATAATTTTTTAGTGTTTTCACCTTTATCATCCTTGAAATCAGAATCACTGTTAAGAATCATGGGATAATGAAAATATAGAATAAAAATATCAAATGGATTTAAACATTTAATTTTTTTTATTTTACTCAAATATGTAATTAATTTAATAAGACATGTATTTATTTTTGGTTCTATGTTTAAATTTTTAATAACATTTTAATTCTGATTTTTATTGTTTCCAGTTAATTCTGAACTGACTTGAATAAATCCTACATTAATCTTGTTGTTTTTCATGGATCTAAATTATGAGGATAGAAAATAAAAAGGGATGGAAATTTTATAAGACTTTGTGTATTTTTGTAATACTTATCAATATTTCATAATACTCATCAATATATTTATGAAATTTATTTCCATTTTTTAATACTTTTGAAAGATTTCATAAGAATCTCGATAGACATGTAAGACTTCGATAAAGAATATCATACTTCCTAGTGAATGTATAATGCTACAGGAACACTGTGTTAGACTTTGGTTGATCCACCCTATAATATTTTTGAAAAATATCATAATACCTTTTCCAATGAATAGGAATTTGAATTATCAAGTGTAAAAAAACATGATCTCACAATCTAGAATATGATTAATTCACTAGGAATTATATGAGTCCCCTATATAGGTTTTTTCTATATACAAGTTTTAAGGCTAGTTTAAGAATCATTTTTGTGTCTGTGATCCTTCACTTTGATTATTTTCTTAATAAAGTTCGTTATTAGTTAAAATTACCAAAATAATTAGGTCTGCAACAAAAATAAATTTTAATTCCACTAGTGTAACCAAATTTATTAAAATTATCTTAATCGTCCACATATTAATCATCCATAAAAATGAAGAGGGAGATGATCAAGAGAAGGAATTTCAAAGCTATGAACATTTTAGAAGAACCTACTTGAGGAATTTTGACCCTCAAACAAGACATGTAGAATCCATTGGATGATATGAGAGTTATAAATTAGAAAATATAAGGATTATAAAGTTTTGTAATCAATAATGTAATAATTGGAATATTTTTCTATACATGTGGTAGATATGGAGGTTATCAAGGTACCCTGATCACTCTATTTCTCCTTTAAAAGTGGATGATAGTCACTATTAAAGGGGTTAGACAATGCTTCTGATAATCGATCGATAGTGTGGTAGTCATTTGATAATAATTTTCTTATTTTAATTACTATAATATTTCTCTAATAATGGATCACTAGGCATATAATGTTTGATCCAAGGATATTATCACCACCCCTATTACTTAATTCTACTCCTAATTATTAATTATCTTCTACATTGTTTCTATAAAAGTGTTTGATTTAATTATAAATATGAGGTTTTCAATGATATTTGATTTTAAATTCATATTCCACTATTCATTGGTTTTCACAAACACGCCACATGGACCTTCATTACAACCTTTATAATGGATGTAAGTGGGTTGATTCAAGAATTACTATATATATTTTACCACTATTAGATTTAATAATAGGTAACATCATGATTATTTTAAAACAAATCAACATATAATTACTATGTGATGGAGATAAATTTAAATTTTATCTAATTAATGAGAGATGTAATGTTAAAATAAATTATGTATTTAATAGGTAAGTTAAGGAAAAATCTGGGTTTAGAATATTGATTTTAAACATAAAATTAGTTTCATTATAATACACTATTGATTTATATTTTCAACACACATTGAACCCATAAAACACAAAAAAACACACTAAAAATTTATCCTCTCTATATATAACTTGAGTCCCACTATTCTATTACATTTACTTTGGTTAAAATTTATTTAGGACCTTAGAAACCTCCAAATTCACTTGTTTCATTTTCAACACACCTATTATACCTCTTTATGAAATTTATAACTTATTTATTTGTTTTAATGAATATAATTCTTGTCATTATATAATTATTATCTATAAATAGGATTAATTATATCTCTCATTATATTCCAGGAAATTTTATAGGATCATATATATTAGTGTGAACTAGGTTGAGTATATTGGATTCCATTTTTTTTCTTTTTTAAATAAGTTTACATACCATCCTAAACCATATACATGAATCACATATCATTTATTAGTCAATATTTATAATTAGGATATCTATTTTGACCCTTATATAAGGCTTTTTTTCTAGGATTTTTTAAGGAATTTGGTCTAGCCTATAGTGCCACAAGTTGTTTTCCTCTTCCACTATATGAAATCATGTGTTCTCCTTGTTATTATCCTAGTAAATAATGTTTTATTCCCACCTAAATTGTATGAAATAATTCCTAGACTCTCATTTTATCAATAACCCTTTCTGATTAAGGGTCACATAAAGTCAAGAGTCACAAATTTGACTCACACTCAAGATATTACTTCATAATCCATCTACATAGAGTACTTCTAATGTCTTTACTTCATTACATGTTAACTTATTCTTCCTTTTTTGTTTTATCTTTAGTGATCTATGACTGTTAAAATTGATAATTCCATTAAATCTATCCTTCATGTTTTTTAGGAGGATCATATTGCCAATAATGTGGGATAAACACCCACTGTCAGGGATCTAAGTAAGAATACTCTTTTTATATTTGAGTGTAATTTCAACCAAAATTTACTTCTCTCTTTTCTTCTTCACATTATAATAAATTCCAATATAATTTTATACATAGGGTTTTCATTCCTATATTTATCTTGCATAAGAAGTATTATTATTATACTCTCATTATTCCTAGGTATATTATCTATTTTTCAATGGAATTTTGATTGTTTTTCTTGCATTTATCTCTCTTTAACTCCCATGATGGAATTTTATACAACCATATTTCTAATAATCAGTTAATTAATGCCCCTAGTTAGAACTACAAAAGCAGTTTCCATGGAAGGAGTATATTATTTGAGATAAAGGATGTAGTCTCATTCTAATTTGATTAATACTAAGTGCATCACCTCTTAAGTATCATTCTCCATCTTGAGGGTAGGAAATTATCTGTATAAGATATAAAAAAAATTGGTACTTCATTATAGTAATATCTTTTCACATTCATTCCTCCACATGTCTCTCACCTTTGACTAATTATTTCAATGATGATTTTCCTTTTAATATTGAGGGATATAATCAACCTTCTTCATCAATTTATTATAGTATAATACTGATCCTTATTTTGATGTTTCATCATCATAACAAACTATAATTTTATACATATATATGGGTATTTTTTTAGACATAATTTTTTTAGAACTTTTTGAGAATTTTCTAGACCATTCCAATAATTCTACAACTAGGAATTTTCAAAACAATAACATATTATTTGGGTCACTTGAATTTATTTTAAATTAAAATTTACTTCTCAAAGTGACCCAATATTCTTAAATAGATTCAATTAACTTTTATTTATCCTTCAAACAAGAATTAATTCCATTAATCACCTTATGTTTTCTTCAATTTTTATCTTGAAATCTGTGACTTTTAACAATCCTTCTTGAAAAGTTGATTGATATTTTAATTTCATTTCTAGTTGATCAATCTAATATTTAATCTGATCAACATATTTAAATGACTCTTTCAATAATCCACCTATATTTATATTTTTCTTTAATTGAAAATAAATCTATTCAATATCCCCTAAAAGTTTTACCTTGATGTCAACAACACCTTCAAATTGATTATCTCCCCCTTTGTTAACCTTTTTTTCAATAGTGGCCATCATGAAATCTTCTATATTATATTCAAATGTGGTATCTTCATCCCCAAAATAGTCTTTTTCAACGTCCTCTTCCTTTCTCATAAGTATTTTTCCTTTTGAAGTTATCATTGGATGGATTATAGTTGTTGTCAATAAGGAAATATTCCTTAATATTTACAAAGATGGCATTATGTGTTGAAGTCATTATAAAGGGATGATAATGGTGACGACGTGATAGTTAAAAATTATTTTTACACTGTGTTGGAGTTTATGAGTGCATCCATGATAGTGTAACATGATTTTGAGGCTTGGTTAGAGTTGACGATGACTGGACATGAGTTAAAGTTTTTTAGGAATAACTATTAATGTTTTAAGGGGTTATAAGGCTATTGTATAATTTCAATATTTTTGTACAAAAATATAAAAAAGGATTAATATATTTTTTATAATACTTTGTTACCAATCATAAGGCTTTAATAGTACACATGTATGACTTGTTTTGGGTGTATGAATTTAAAAAATTTCAAAATTAAATTGCATGTATGAATTTGAATCCCAATTTTTTACTTTCATTTCAACACATATGAATTTGAATTAAATAATATGAATCTTATTAATTTATTTTAATACATGAAATTAACATAATAAAAAGAGTGTGATTTAAATTTCCACTTCATAAGTCTTTCAAAGTCCTATTAAAAAATAAAATAATGAGTATTTCTAGAATTAATTATTTCTAAAAGAGATAAAATCTAAAGATGTTTCTACTATGAAATTTAATTAAATAATGTCTAAATTATTCTTAATGTGTTTTTGATTCACACTAATAAAAATTAAGAATAACTCCACCATAAGAAACACTACTAAATAACCTATATGGGTCCATACACATTTGTATGGAGATTTAGAAGGAGTTAAAATCTATATATTCTATATAGAAGATATTACAATATTAAATATCACATCAGGAAAATAAGACACCCAAATATTAATGATATTTTATTTGAATAACTTACTAGGTATTTAAATGATAATTCAATATTATGAAATATCTTCTATTTTGAATAGATGATATCATTATTGCTATTGAGTTTAATATATTCTCTAAAATTTCATTTTGGAAACTATTATTCATGATATTATATGAATATAAAATAATTTAGGTAAATCAAAAGAAGTATTATGATCAATAATAGTGGTATCATGAATAATATATGATAATTGAGTTGTTGTGTAAACCTTATAAACTATTATATAATGGAGATGATAATAACTCAAAGTTATGATCCATTCAACAAGGTAGAAGAACGTTTTTCCATAGTATTCAAATTAATGAGAAGACTTAGAGTATCAAATATATTGAGTGGGTTTTAAGACCGATTGATCTATTAATTAATTATTTAATAACTTAATGATATTGTTTATGGGTATAATTGTTTTTCTTCTATTTTCATGAAGGAATATCATGAATAGTTGGGGGAGAAGTAGCTTAAATAAAGAAAGATTTTTTCATACTTTGAATAATAACTTATTGTGTAATGTTGTACTCTCCTATGGGACTCAGGATCCAAAGATTAGTGGTACTCTATGCTCCTTGGAATATGATAGTCTATGGTGTAACTACAAGCATATATAGTAAAAAATATTTTATTTGAAAGACAAATGAATCACACAAGTGGTGGGATTTTATGTCGAAACTTGTAACAATATTTTTCAATTTTGCCTTTATATTCCACTATAATTTAGTGAGATTATGTTAATCAAGAAAGAGATAATTTTTCTTTTAACTATAAATATAGGTTGAATATTAAAAGAATAATTTTTAAAGTATACCACTGATTCACCCCCCTCTAGTAGTACCATCGACCTAAGCTCTACAAGTGGTATCAGATTAAAAACTACTTCCCTATGAAGAATATTTATGTTTATGAGTATGGATAATATAAATTCAATGAATAGTAGTGGTATCCCAATATTTTATGGAAATAATTATCTCTGCAGAAGAGTAGGATCCACACCTCCATTTTATCACTTTTTCTGGAAGTTATAGATTTGACTACTATGGGATTCCCTCTAATTTAATGAAGGGGAACCTATGTATTTCTCTAATAAGATAAATTTAAAATTTTATGTAAAAGCATAAAATTTAATTTTTATATCTCTACAACAAAAGGTATAAATAAGGGTAATGGGGCTTCAAATTGTAAAGGATATATATTAAAAATTTAGAAGTAGCTATTAAGGAAATATTAAGGTCAAGTAATTCAAACCAAACATTGGATAAGTATGTCAAGGTATATTAAAATGGGTTATGATGAGAACATTAATTATTATTTTACTTTTATCAATGATATTATGAGTAATATTTGGGGGTTTGGTGAGAATCCTAATTATCTTACCATTTTTAAAAAGAAGATGAGGATTTTTCAAATAGTATTGATCTAAAAGTATCATCCTTTAAAGATATATAAGAAATTTAATTGGATTTGTTACATAATATAATCATTACTCAATAAATAAGAATGGATTTAGCATTTAGGAATAAATAAAAAGATGATTTAGAATTTGAATCCATGGTAAATAATAAAGATAAATATTAAGAAGTTATATAATCAAGTGATTATAAAAAAAGTAATATGATTATAATTTTAAAAGGTTTTTTTCTCATATAAAATAATTTTAAGAAGTAAAAGGGAAAATAAATGGTATTAAACTACTAAAGTGTTATAAATATAATGTAATTGTAATTTTTTCTAAATATTTTCCAAAAACAAAGGCTGGAGAATCTAAATTAGTTGGTGAGGATTCAAAATTTCCAAAACAAAAGGGAAGTAAAACAATAAGGAGTGGTATAAGATAAATATAATGACTTTTATGATAAATAAGTAACAATATGCCTCAATAATTCAATTAGATGATGAATTCAATTTTTTCTATTTTTGAGAGAAGTTTGGATACCATAATGAGTGATAATAGAGAACAGAGTACATACCTAGAATATATGTAAAATAATTAGTTTGAAAGATGTATTGAGAAAATATATATATTTCTCAAGGAGGAAAAATGTTGATGAAATTCAAGAACAATACTATTGAAGAAAATGAGGAGTTGGTCCAGAATAAATATCGTTAAATTGATGATATCATCGCATAAAATATGAGAGTAGCTGAGCAAGAGAATATTCTTAAACGTATTGAAAAATCCGAGATGGGAAAGAAGAATAATTTGTTGAGACAAAATCAATGTGTGCAGAAACTCAAAGTGAGTTGAATAAGATCATAAAATACTTCTCAAATATTTTTGAGGTTAAAGGTGAATCCTCCTAAGATATTGAGAAAAGGGGTTTCAATCATCAATATAAATATATACATAATCTAATTTAATACGATATTCCTAATAGTCTAGATTACAAAAATAAGTCTATATTAGTTTGAACCAGGAAAAAAATCAAGGGACTTATTTTATAGTAAAAGGATAGATAAATATAAAAAGAACACCATTTACCCTAGTAAAAAATATGCTTGATTTATAGAAGGAAAGAAACATGAATATTATTGAAATATTTTTCATCGAATTATAAGATTAGATTTAAAGTATTTTTTGATATAGTGAAATGTATGGACACAAATTATACTCTTGGTGGTATAGCATATCATTTCTAGGGAATAAGCCTCAACAAAGTGGGGTTTTTTGAGATAAAATGGGGATATATTCCCAAAATAAGAATTTTGTAAAGATATATGCAATAAAAATATCAATGAAAATAATATTCTGATGTCTAGTAGAGCTATATGGGACATGTGGATAGAAGTTCCACCAAGATGTTGAGTTCATGAATAATCTATTAGGATAGGTTACCTTTGTTGTAAAGGGGAATAAAATTAAAAGAAAAAAATAAAAAATAGTCATTCTTTTCTAAGAGTATAAATCTATCATGTTAGAGATACAATAATAATGAGTATGTTAATAAATAATGCTTCAAAGTTTTTCGAAATAAACTAAAATTGGTTACACAAATGGATAAAGATTTATTGGATACTACAAATGAAGGAAATAATTTTTTCCAAAATGAAAGGTTAAATATCATGAGAATCCTTCCATAAGTAGTGGATTTGAAATTCAAGAAAACATGTACGAATGTTGGTGATGAACTAGACATGTAATTTTATACTGAATGAAAAGCATACTATATCAAGAAAAATAAGTGAAAAAGATAATGAAATATCCTAGAAGTAAATTTTCTCAGAAGACTAAGGAGAATAAAACTACTTTATACATAGTGTAATATCATTCAATCTGTTACTCTCTCATGTGGACAAAACAGGGTGGTTATGAGACCTCTACACACCTCCCCATAAGTTAGAGGCTACCGAAACAAGACAATACAACATAAATAATGGAAATAAGACAATAAAACATAAATCCAACAATAAAATTCAACTTAATAATCTAACAAAATAATAAGGAATAATCTAATGTCATGCAAGAATGTAACAAAATGTTTTATTTGAAATAATAAAAATAAAATTCTAGGACACTTAAATGACCCTGATCATGAACCCCATGTTGGTATCGTCTCCAAGATACATACCATCAAGAAAGAAATAATCAACATAATGGTCTCTTTCTCTTATCCAAACCTAAATCCATGTAATCTGATCATGTACCAAACAACATCCCCAGTAGGGTGTGAGTATAACTCAGTAGGTCAACTCCACCATGTCTAAACATAACCAGTCTGATAATAAGTGCATTCAATAACAAAATAAACAATCATGTTAATTAATTAATAAATTAAATCAATACCAAATCAACCTTCTTCGGCACAAAGTTAGAATATATCATAGCATTTCTCACAACCATGAAACCATAACTATATGACCATGGTCAAACATCACTTACCTCACCTCCATGTGGGAATACCTTTGCGAAAGTTTCACAAACATGACAACTATAACCTTATAAAAAATGTATAAACCACACAAACCGAGGTTAAAACCTTCTATATAAGAATTTCAGCATTTAATCAGGGTCGAGATCGATATATAATCATTTAATCATGTTTTAGGGATAAGCCCGATATATAATAATTTCATCATGTCTCATGGATATGTATGGTATATAATTATTTTAACATGTGTCAATGGGAAAATCCCACAATATAATCATTTTATTATCTCAAATCATATCCTTGTATATAATCATTTTAGCATGTCTTAGGGAATAGCTCGATATACAAACATTTTGTAATGTAAACTGGGAGAACACTCTATATTAACATTTCAACAATCAAACTAGTCCAACATCACACATAAGTATTATATCATAGAGAATCATAACACATGTCATAGTAGCAAGGATGTCACCATATCACATCATAAGGCTCAATGGTTAATTATGAAAATGTTTATTTGTATTCCAATTACACATTTCATTTATCATTTGTTCATAAACCAATAAAATTCTAGTCACTTAAATAATCAGGCCAATCCAAGGTGAATCTATATCATGAAATCACCCAAATTCCACTTCATTCTAAAACAACTTTAATCCATTAATCAATTAATTTATAATCAAGGGTTTTCTAACCTAAATGGTATCCAAAAAACCAGGCCAATAACTAATTTCATCCAAACAAATTCCAAGGAATAACACAATTCATCATTTAATTAATTTAGGAGCATGTCATGTTGGCGCAATTGTAATACTTCACATACTTTTCAATTAAAAATAAAATATTGTTAAGGTTTAGACCCCCCCCCCCACCACCTTTAACTAATGATGAAGAAAAGAATCTAATGGTAAATGCCTAGAATAAGAAGGTGAAGATGATTAAAAGAAGTATCCTAGATCAAAACTGATCAATATCAAACCCAACAATGACTATAGTTAAGATAATTACACAACAATGGCCGGGGAATAGTGGAAGAGAAGGGAAAACCTAAAAAATGACTTACCTTGGATTGATTGCACAAATGGGATGTCTGGAATCAATTGAGGCACTCTCAAATAACATAGAATATTCCTTAGGGTTGATGTTAAGAGAATGTATTATGGAATGATAAACAAGTCACTCGGACAGCTCCTTTACAATTGATTCTTGGTAAATTACATAGATTGTAATTTAGTTACATGTTTTCTATATCTTTTTAGATGGATATGCCAAAAAACACGCCTCCCCGGGTGATTTTTAACATTATCTCAACATTAAATGATGTGTAATTCTTTCACATCATGTAATTGTATCATCTCATGAACTAGTCCCATGGATTGTTCCAGAGAAGAGTTAGATGTTTTATAGACTATTTACATGGTGTGTAATATCTCTGCAGATAGTCTTCGGCCTATTTCCCATGGAAACAATATGAACCACTTTTAAAGATATCAAAATTATAATAAAAACCTTGTAAATACATTTAACAACTTTATACCTAGAATCCATTAATTAAACACCATATATCCCAAACTTTAGGTCATTTTCCCCAATAAAATCTCTCTATCTATTAACAAGACCCGACAACCAAGTCTCAAACAAAAAACTCAAAAATGGATGAACCTAAAAAAATATAGGATCTTAAAACCTCCCCATCATATAACATATAATTCCTAAGATTCTACAAGAATCATTTTAGGGTCTCAGTGAAAAATTTTATCCAATGATCTCACATATTAGACTCCCTCTCCCCGGTCTCCTCCTGAAGTCGCACATGTTACCTCTACACTCAAACCAAAGGAATCTACCTACCCTAGAGATACTTCTCAATATGATCCATAATATGTATCAGATGATCCTCAAAGGACTCGTATGAACAAATTCTGACATCCTCTACACATAAGAGATAAGCTTGGTCAGAATAATATCTTTGAAGTTGTGACACATGAAACACATCGTGCATGGAACTGTAGCATTGTGAAAGGGATAATCATTATGCTAATGCACAAAATTTATCCACTATCTCAAATGGCCTGAAAAACCTAGGTTCCAACTTCCCTTGTTTCTTGATATAATGTTTTCCAATAGAGGAGACACCTGAAGGAAAACATGACAACCAAGCTCGAACTATAGAAGCCATATCTAATGGTCGATGTGGTATTTCTGCCTATTATGAATGGTTACCAACTACAGTCTGGTAAACTAAACTTTATCAGATGTATCATGCATGAGACTAGGCCCAACAAGTTTGGAATCACCTACCTCTTTCCAAAAAATAGGTGAATGGAACATTCTTCTATACAAGTCCTCAAAATGTTCCATATAAATGGATTCCTAGAAGCAATTATTATAAGAAAAATCCACTAGTTCCATATACCACTATCACAAACCTCTAAAATCCATACCAAAGACTCATAACATATACTCAATAACTTTAATTGGCCTCTCAGATTAACCTTCATTCCGAGGATGATCGGTTGTACTCAAAATAATCAATGATCTTAGAGCCTTCTGAAGACTATTCCAAAAAAGAGATTTGAAATGAGGATCTCTATTAGAAATGACACTCCTTGAAACACTGTGCAAATTAAATACCTCAAACAAGTAAATACAACCCCAAAAATCCACTTTGTAGGTCTCCCTAATAGGTAAGAAGTGGGATACCTTCATAAATCGATCCAAAAGCAACCATACTACATCATTATTATGGTTTGTCTTGGGTAATTCTTTCACAAAATTCATATTGACATCATCCCATTTCCACTCATGAATAGGAAAAAGGCTGTAAAAGCCCAGCTGTCCTATGATGCTCATCTTTTAGATGTTGAAATGTGATGCATATCACCACAAATCCTACTACCTCATTATTTATTCCTAACCACAAGTACTATCTTCAGAGATCGCGAAACATATTTTTCAAACCATGATGAACTTACCATCTATAATTCTAAAACTATCCCATCAACTTCTCATGAAAGCATGTAGAAACCCATACTCATCCATGGGAAAAAATATAATTTACAATTCTAAGAGACCATCCAAATGGAATCTCACAGCCTTATTAGTTTTCTCTCAAAAACTATTCCCTCCAAATAAGATATTGGTTCGATCTTAATTTACCCCAAAAGAAAGGGTAAAACTGATGTTGAAGTCAGAGCTACTGATCCTAGGGACTCATGAACATCTAGATGTGTGTCTACAAATAGGGACATCATCTTCGACATGTTATAAGACTTCTTCACATTCTATTTATGCATCTTCTGTCTCAATCAATCAGAAAATATGTTCTTCTTTCCCAGTGTATAATCCAATTCAAATTCAACATGTTATAGATACATGACTTTCCTCCTATGTCGATGGTTTAGGTCCCAATGATAAAATATTTACCTGAGGCTCTATTATTCCATGTATACGAGACACCTCTCACCCATGAGATAATTACTCCAGTATCTCAAGTCATTTAACACTTCTTCTAATTATAAATCTTGAGTAAGATAATTTCTCTCAAGCAGTCTAAGTAGTCGAGATCCATAAGAAACCAATTGATCCTACTACATCATAACTACTCTGAGTCAAAATTTGGATGTGTCACAGTTCATGATATATTCTTTACTCAGTACAGGTAAATTGGGGATATGAGTTGAGATCAGCCTTCCTTTAATCTCCTAAAAATAACTCTCAGAACCATCAATTTAAACAAATTTTAATACCTTCTTGGCTAGCCCTGACATTGGTGCTTCTAAATGGTATAATTCTGAGATAAAGCACTGATAATGTCCTACTAAACCTAGAAAGATCCTAATATCTATGGAATTCTTTTTTTCTCCCAAGATACCATGACTAAAACTTTCTTTGTGTTCACTAACACTCCTTCCTCAGAGATGACATGTCCCAAGAAGTGCACTTTACCAAACCAGAAACATCATTTGGTTAGCTTATAGTAAATATGATTCCCCATCAATAGACTCAATGAGATGTTATGATTCTTAGAATGATCACCATCTGATCGGGAGTACACTAAAATATAGTCGAAAAAACCACAACAAAATAGTCCAAAAAGGCTGAAATATCTTATTCATCATGACCATGAATATCAGTGGTGCATTTTTCAAACCAAACAGAATCACTAAGAAATCAGACAAGTCATAAATTCTCCTAAAATCGGTCTAATTTATATATGATTCTACTACACTCAACTAATGGTATCATTATCTCAAATCATTCTTGGACAAGCTCATAAAACCTCTAATCTGATCAAAGAGATCATCAATTCATAGAAGGGGGTATCAACTCTTGACCTTCATCTGGTTAAATCTCTAATAATCCACACACAATCACAAAGTAACATTAACCTTATTCTTTTAGAGAACTAGAGAACCAATAAGAGATGTCCTGGGTTGTATGAAACTATTAGTTTCTATATCTTCCAACTAAGAATTCAACTTTTAAACCTTTATTAGTTTTTTTCTATAAGGCAGGATAGAAACTAGATTTTCTCACAGTACCATCTCGATCACAAACTAAATTTAACACTAATGTGGTAAATTATAAACTCATCGGGAAATAAATCTTGAAAAAAGTCTATCAATGGAGAAAAATAATACTACTACATTTCACCATTATCTAGAGAAACACTAGTTATCTGAGCTGTAAGACAATCCAACATACACTTAATTGGTCTTGCATAATCATCCTAAAGATCCCACTAAACTTGGTGATAATGGTTTCCTAATTTAGGAAATAAAAAAGGTAACTCTCCTATAGAAACATATTATATAATCCTACTATAGAACTAACCAATCCACACTTATAATTAAACTAAAACCATTCATTTCTTCACAAACAGTTCCCAAAAGAAATGGTGAACACCAATATCTTCAGAACAAAAATTGAAATGTTTGATACTGTATGATTTCACTCCCAATAGTGTATCAATGGTCAAAGCACCATCCAATATTTCCTCATCCAAGACAAAATTGTTTACAAAAAGAGAAGATAAAAAGGAATGTGATGCCTCTATATCAAAAAAAATAAGCATTGGTAGATAATATAATAATCATACCTATGATGGTAGATAGTCCTACACCCACAATAGTTGGAGTAGTCTTCATAATATGTAACTTACCATTCCCTATGTCTTGGGATACAGCCTAACTCTATTGAGCTATACCATATGCCTAGTAATATTGTTACCACATTGGGGTACCATGTCCCCTGCCTTAACCATAATTTTCTATAGAACTCTAGCTACCTCTCTGCTGAGGTATAGTTGAGGCCTTACCAGACTCCAATACGTATCATGTTACACTACCACTTCACTACTACTACATTCCCCAACAAAACATATATATATGTCTCATCCTGCTGCAAACACGACACTCTAAAGAGGGGTATAAACACTGAGGTTGTTTTTTCCCAATCTTTCCACACTAATAACATTGTAATGGAAAATGGTATTGAGATAGATTCCTAATCCCCTAATTGATCTAAATATTTTTTATTTGCTGAAAAATTTCATAATAATGCTTCCTTACACTATAATAATGGTTAACATTTTTTTCTAATGAATCATCTCGGTCGCTTCTTGGTGTGTCTATCAGATTCCCTTCCATGACGAGTACTTATTTAATCACATCCCCAAAACTACTTAGACCTAAAAAATTTCACTTGTGATATGATCTCATAGCTAACACCATACTAAAAAAATCTCTCCCTATAGATTTCATCAGTTTTAAATGATTTTTCAAATATTTGTAGGTTATAGAAATGTTCAGTGCAGTCCATCACTTACATTCCCTCCTATGTCAGGTGCATGAACTCATGAGCTTTCTCATCCCTCAATGGATCGAGATTGAAATGGCTCTGTAACTTCATCTTAAATTCTATCCAAGATAACCCCTATAAATTCCGTTCATACTCTATAATTTCCCACTAACTCTTATCCGGTTAATGAAGAATATATGTTTGAACCTTAACCCTCCTATATCTGGGTGTCTCAAGATGCTAAAGATCATCTGGATATACTTAATCCAGAACTCAGATTCTTGGGGGCCTCCCTCCCCAGATAACATAGTAGGAAAAAGAAGTTAGAAAAATCTAATAATCTCATACATCAAAAGAACATTGCAAATAGTCTCCCTCTCTATGGATCACATGACCCTTATGAAATGTTTTTGAACTTGAACATTTATTTGATCCTTAGGAGCTACAAAAAGCTCTGGTTCAGCTTCATTGGGATCATTCTAATTGAAACTCTCATAGTGCTCAAATCAAAGATGATGAGGAGTTATATAAGAAAAATACACTACCTATGACACTAGATATAACAATTGGGTCATCCACAACCAGTGACAACAATAGAGACCCACTAACTCCTAGTCTCTCTAAAAATGGATTTCAAGTGTTTTAGCATGGCATAACAGTTCGTTAATTTCATTTTTCATATATAACTGGTATTTTATATCATATTTTAACATAAATGTATATATTACATACAATAAATATGTCCCTATCATGAAAAATACATGTTAATATATATCCCTATGTGCCTATTATGATGCATGCATACACGTCACACTCCATATTGGCTGATGATCATAAATATCATGAATAAATAACATCATGAAATAATAACCTCCAACAACATGTGAATCACTCAGGGTGAAATAACATCAATTATAACAAGAAAATGGGATAAAAAATAATCCACCCTTGTGAACATAGGTTTTCCCCCATACATGGGTCAGCTACTCCCATACACAAGCATATTAACAAGTCTTGAAACATCCTAGTCTCATTTCTAAATTTATAAAATAGTAAAGAATCAAAAAAATAAACTTAGGGTGGTTTGATAACACTTTGTAACATCTCCTGATCTAGGACTCTCTCATGTAGCTGAAATGGGTTGGTAATGAGACCTCAAGCACACCTCCCCATATTCCAGAGTCTACAGACTATCAGCAGTGGTGTGATATGAATAGTGGGGATAATATACCCCTAGTTATAGAGTTACAACATAGTAGAATAATCATACAATAATAAATAAATAAATATTAGAACACAAAAATAATGGAAACACGATAATACCATAGAAAACAAACAATAAAAGCCAACTGAATAATAAAATAAAATAATAAGTAAATAATGTAATGTCATTCTAAAGTTTAATTGAATTTATTACTAGAATTAAAAAATTAAATGACTATTATACTCAAAATACCCTAGTCCTAAACCCCATGTTAGTCCCATCTTCAAACTTCAACCCATACAACAAGCATCAATCAATCGCAAGGTTCATTTCCCTTGTCCAAACCCGCATCTATATAATCTTCATAGATACCGAACATAGGCCTATGTAAGGTGTGATTATAAATCATTAGGTTGGAACCAACATGTCTAAACCTAACTAGTATGATATTAATTTCATGTAATAATCAAATAAAAAGTTTATTAATTAATTAAATAATTAAATAAATACCACATCAACCTGCTTCAGCACCATGCCAAAATATCTCAGAGCATGTCTCACAACCATTCCAACCATAACCATATAAACATGGTAAAATGTCACCTTCTTCAGAACCATTCCATAAAATATTTTATCATATCTCATAACCATAGCAACCATATCTATAGAAATTGTAACCTTATAACCAAGGTATAAATTAAATAAATCTGGGTCAAAACCCGAGATATAAGAATTTTATCATTTAATCAGGCTTTATCCTAGTATAAAATCACTTTAGTATGTTTTAGGGAGAGTCCCATTATATAATCATTTCATCATGTCTCAGGGACAAGACTAGTATATAATCATTTCAGCACGTTTCACTGGGAATTGGATGATATATAGGCATTTCAGCATGTCTCGGGGCATACCCCGGTATATAATCATTTTAGAATGTCTCATGTAATAGCCTAGTATATATGTGTTTCAAAAAGAAAACTCGGCCAAGGTCCTATATAAATATTTCAATAATAAAAATGGTACAACACCCAATATAATCATTATAGTTTAGAAAATTAAAATGCATGTCATACAGTAAGCATATCACAATATCACATCATAAGGGTCAATAGTTAAATATAAATATTACCATTTATCTTCCAATTACACATTTAATTTATCATTTGTTCATAAACCAATAAAATTCCAGTCACTTCAGTAATCAGTACAAGCTAAGTTGAATCTATATCAAGAAATCACCCTAATCACATGTCATTCCAAACACACTTTAAGATATTAATCAATTCATTTATAATAAAGGGTTATCTCATCCAAATGGTAGACAAAATCCATGTCAATAACAAATTATATCCAAATGTATTCCAATAAATAATCTAATTCATCATTTGATTAATTTTGGTTCATGTTACATTGGTGAAATTAAAATATTACACATAATCTTCAATTAAACAGGCTATAGGGTTAAGGTTTAGACCCCCTACCTTTAAATGATTATCAAACAATTCTTAAAATGATAAACTCCCATGAGGAATAAGGTGAAGATGATAAAGAGAAGGATCTTAGATCAAACCAGTCAAGGTGAAAACCAAAACTGATTATGGTCAAGATAATTACACCACAAAAATTGGAGAATAATAGAAGAGAAGTGAAAACCTAAAAAAAATAACTTACTAGGGATTTATCACACAAATATTTCATTTGGAATAAAGATATCCTCTCTAAAATTACTTGGAAGTTAGCCTAGGGTTAAGAGTAATATTTTTAATGAATGGACTAGAAACAAATCATCTGCATTACACCTTTAAATTTTCTTCTCTAGAAATTACATGGTGTGTAATTCAGTAACACATCATGTAATAATTTTTAGTTGGATACGCTAAAAACGTGTCATCTCATGTGATTTTTAACATTGCATGAACATTACCTGACTTGTAATTCTTGCATGGTGTGTATTCATTTCCAATCATGGACTAGGATCGTAGCATGTGCCCAGAAAAAGTTACATGTCATATAACCTAATTACACTGTGTGTAATTTCTCTGTAGACACCCTTTATCCTGTTTCCCATTAAAATAATTTGAACCACCTTTGAAGCTATGCAAATATTAGAGAAACCCTCATAAAAATATTTAATACATTTATAACCAGAATTTATTAATTCAAAAACACATATATTCTAACTTTATTTTATTTTACCCAACAATGGTTCTCCATCTCTGAACAATACTCGGCCACCAAGGCTCAAATAAAAATGTCAAAGAGGGATATACCTAGAAAATGATGGGATCATACACATAAAAACAGTTCGAAGAAAGAATATGGGAACATAACCTATTAAGTTTTATAGAGGGAAAATAGATATGTTTATCTAAGCCAATATTAAAATATAGTTAGTAAATTATAGGTTTGATAAAAACTCCCTACCTTGCTATTACTTCTAAGGAATAAATATGTTTCTCCGTATTTAATTATTTTTTTTATTTTTCACAATAATGTTGAGAATTGAAGGAGAAAATTGTGTGTTAAATAGAATTTATAATAAATATGTTTTATTTCATGAATTATTAACTACCTTGAAGAAGATAAAATGGGTATGTCCCAATAGGGGGAATCCTGAAAAAATGGAATCAAAATCAAGATTACATACAAATATAATTTTTTTGGAAAGCATTAAAAAATATTATAAATAGGTAATAAAATCACAATTTTAACCATTTATTCCAACTTTATTAAATATATTTATGAATATATAGAGTTGGTGGATAAAAAGATTAATATTAAGGGAATTTTATTACTTTTCACTTCAATTTATGTGATGGTTTTTTTTAGATGTGTTAAGGTTACTTATTTTCTTGATATAACTATTTGAAATAGCTTCTCAGATGAGTAGTTTGATTTTCTTTGAGAATGGTATCACATAATGAGGTTATTTATGGGAAGACCTTAGGTCTTGGTGTAGTATTTATTTTTTCTTCTACATCATGTTTTCCTATATATACATAGAGTATATTAACTACAAACTCATGGATAATTTGTCAGTGGTGTTATCCTTCTCTAA
Organism: Viscum album; assembly: GCA_963277665.1. NCBI lineage: Eukaryota > Viridiplantae > Streptophyta > Magnoliopsida > Santalales > Viscaceae > Viscum > Viscum album. Next base: position 455,563,751 of record OY728141.1, on the reverse strand, counting down.
AAATATGAAGAAGTTTTGTCCCTGAATAAAAGAGGGTATAGAATATGTACATAATGAATAAGAATAAAATTATATGAGAATACCCCTAAATAACCTTTGAATTTATTTTCAATAACATTGAGAAATAAAATCTCAAATATTTTCATGATAATTTTTAGGTAGTATTAACAACAATTTAGAAGGGGTGGAATAAATCTCCCATTAGATGAAGAATAATTATTGCTAATATAAGGACTTGGTCTTAAACATTACATAGTCTAGTTAATTAAAATGGAATCCACTTTCATATATTTACCAATATATTTTCAGTTTATAGTTTTAGAGAATTAATTCATAATTCATCGATAAAAACCCACAAGCATACAAAGTGAATGCTAATAAAAATATTAATAATTTTTCATAATACAATAGTCTTTAAAAATAAATCATGATTTCTTTTCATGGAAAATCTTCACAACATTCACCTTGGATTATTATTTCCTCTTACCCAACCATAAACCCTATGAAAAAAAATTTAAAAGTTGGGATGAGTATAAATATCTCATTAAGGTAAATAAAAAAATGAAATAAACCACTATTCCTTGAATACATGTAAAAATATGAAATAATTTTCACAAAGATATAATTGTCACACTTAAAGTATCATATTAATACTATGTAAAAACATTATATTTCCATAAAACATTGGAAACATAAATTATCCATTTTGGTAACTCTGAGAATCATATGATTATTGGACTTACTTGTGATTGTAACCCTCATAGCTACCTTATGATTTGTAACCATCACAAATACCTTACAATGTAACCCTCATGGATACCATATGATGTAACCATCATAGTTAAACTTGGATTACCCATTACGGTCAACTTTTGACATTAACATACCCAATTAATTGGAGGTATATCATGGATCCACTAATATTTAATTTATAACAGAACCACCTATCATTATGAACAATTACCAAGAACTAGAACATAATCATAAAACATGAATACAAACATCATAAATACATTCTTTGAATAAATAACTTAATTTAAAGGAATTTTGTGCACATAAAATAGGAAAATTTTATTTTAAAATTATCATGTAATATTGTAAATAAGACATCAAAACAATTAGGTTCCATGAAATGGAGAAAATAAGTACATTATTTATAAGTTAAAAACAATCTTTTTGAATTAAAAAAAGAGAGGCATTTAATAGGATTTTAAAAGTTAAGTCATGTAACTCAGGTTCGACTTCAATAAAATGTATTTAAAACTCAATTATAATAGTTTAAAGAGTGTTATTAATTTATTAGATAAATATATTTCTATTTATAATACCTTATATTATCTTATGATAACAACTTCCCTCCCATTTATTACTAATATTTTGTAATTTTTATTGTTGTGGGTGCATTCGTTTAATGGTTTCATGGTCGATTCATTAAGAATTTTCTTGTGAAATGAAAATAATAATCCATAAGATATAAAATATATATATTTCATTTTAAACAATTATAATTGAATTTACTCTTTCAATGAATGTGGTATTGAGAAACGAAAACTCATTTTCGACGAATTGGGGGAATTGATACATCATGAATGACGATTTCATTTTTAAGAACAAAAGGAGAAAATGATAGGTTTTATGATTGATATAATAACAAAACTATGACATTATCTTATATATGTGATACTTTAGTTATCATGATACTTTTTATTGGGGGTGAGAATATGGTATAAGTGAGAAAGAATTTGAAAGGGAAGAAGAAGGAATTTACCTCTTGAATCATTTCTCCTTGAGAACGTACTTAAAGATCATGGAATTTATCTTTTTGTGAAACCAAGAAAACTAGAATGCGGAAAGGGATGAGTATAATTTGAATTTTGGGGAATATATTTGAGAAATATGGATTAATGGGATGAAATTAAGTTAAGGAGTATGTCCCTTTTTAAGATTGAGGTGAGGGGAAAATTTGGAATTACATAAAATATTAAAATATAATAAGTCTAATATAGAGGTAAAGGCTTCCAAAATTCCTAAAAATATAATTTTTATCACATTTTAGAAATAATATTTTCATATTTATCATTATAAAAGATTTTTATGATTTTTAAATAAATTAATAAAATATTTTATTCATGAAAAATGTTTTTTCAAAATAAACACTATTCATAACTATAACTTTAAGAATTTCAAAAAAGATATAAAAATTAGAACCAATTTTTTAGTTATATCCTATACATTTTGTAGTTATATATATAATTAATTTATTACATTAAAAAAATCAAATTATATTTATTTAATCATTTATAATAACAATTATTTGATTTTTTCATTAAATTAATAATTTCTACATCATCACTATGAAAGCCCTTAAGGTAATTATTTATTTCTTTAAAATAAAAATAAATTCTCCTGAATAATATAGATTTATTATATTTAAAATTAATATTTATGGTCTAAAATATCTCTATTGAAACTATATATTAAAATATTATACAAATTAAAAATATAGTGTTAACAACTTGACTTTCTTATAAATAAAATTTTATAATGGTCTTAATCATATCCTTGTGTCTAAAAATGGTCATTAATTAGACCCTTGAACCAAAATGATCGATCTATAATCAACCAATAAAATTTATCCACGTTTTTGTGTAATTTAATTATTATTATAATATTAATTAAAATTATTTTATTGTTTTTTCTTCTACTTGGAGAAGCAATACATCAGTGTTTCATAAGAATTAAAGTTAACTATTTCATAAATAAAAATGAAAAATAAATTAATAAAATAAAAAATAATTATATTAAATAAAATCATTTATATTCATTCATTAATAATATTTAATCATATCCCTGTCAATACAAAATCTTTAATTTTTTAATTTTTTTATATTCTATGTACAAGCATTGCACAAACATTTGGATAAGATTCATGTTATATAACTCTAAAATTAGATAATATCACCAACAAAATCAATTATACATAATAATTAATAAATAAGGCATGAAAATAAGTTTTAAAACTCAATTATTATCTATAAGGAACTTAATTTTACTTTTCCAACACTACAAAGGTATTACGTCAGCATTGATAATGATTTTTATACTAATCAAGATATAAATTTTAACTTACATGTTCTAAATTATTTATTATACAATATTTATATTATAATTTCATAATTTAGTCTTCATATAAGTTTAATAAACTCCCTTTCATTATTACATCTTGATTATGTCCCAAAAAATATTGTATTTTAGAAAATTTATTTTTTACTATTCACCAAAAATAAAAAAATTTCAAAAAATTCTCAAAAATTCATACTAATATAATTTCAACAAATTAAATTAAAAAATTAAATTAGTATTTTTAAGTTAAAATTATTTAATTTGAAATTAATCATTTAAATATAAAATATAGGAAAATATTTTAATAAAATTATTTATTTTAAGAATTAATCAACATAATGAGTTTTGATATTTAATTCAATAATACTAATATTGAAAAAATATATTCTATTTTTACCTAGGTTTTTAAACTTTCCCATTCTTTTGAAAATTGTGTCTTGTAAATTTATTCACTTATTTGAAAAATGGGGATATGTTTCCCTCATAGTAATTTTGGATTCTCATTTTTCTTTTTTAACCATGTGGTTTCTCTACAAAATCATTACCTGGTGAATTACCTTGTTCTAAAATTATTTCTCTCTATGATCATGAATTTGAATAGTTTCATCTTGATAAAAATTATTCTCTTCTAACAAAACTACTTTTGTACTCAAAACATGAGTTAAATCCATCACATTTATTCTTAATAATGAAACATGAAAAAAATTCTACCTAGGATAAACTATGTGAAAAATATAATTAGTTGAAAAATGTTCAACTTTTTCTAGCATTTTTTGAGGTCTAATGAACCATGGAAATAAAAAAAATTCTTACCAAAACACATAACACTTTTCCATAGAGATATTTTGAGAAAAACATGATCACCTACTTCAAATTAATAGTCTTTCCTCCTATTATCTGCATAACTTTTTATTTCTACTCTAAGATGTCCTCATAAGTTTATATATCATATTTAATCTCTTAGACACTTCCTATACTAATTTTGTAACCATCAATTTCCTTTCCCCAACTTCATCCCAAAATGATGGATTTTAACACCATTTTTTATATAATGCCTCAAAAGGTGTCATCTATATACTGGAATGAAAATTATTTTTATAAGAAAAAACAACAAAATAAATATTTTGATCCCAAATTTTCTAGTAATCCATTGAATAAGATTGAATAATATCCTTTAATTTCTTAATTTTTCACTCTATCTATACATCTGAATGAGGATGAAAGGTTGTTCTAAAATTTAATTCAATTCCCAATGTCTTTTGAAGGCCTTTCCAAAAGTTGAAAGTGAACCATGTATCACTGTCAAATACAATGGATAGATGAACTTTATGTAACCTAAAAATATCTTTGAGATATAGTCGATATAAATTATCTCAAATAGGAAGGAAATTTGGAGATTTAGTCTGCCGATCAATAATAACCCAAATCACATTTTAAACTCGAGATGTATTTGGCAGTCCCACCAAAAAGTTCATTGATATATTTTTCCATTTCCACTATGAAACTTAAAAAGTTGAAGAATACCATTTTATATTTTTCAATCCTATTTAACCTATTTACATTTAAAATATTTCATGATAAAATCGTCAATATCTCTTTTCATTCAATCCCATCTATAATACTCTTGAAGGACTCTGTATTTCATAGTGATTCTAGGATGAATTGAAAATAGAGAACTATGAGCTTTAATTAATAGTTCTTTCTCCATATGGTAATCCCAAGGTACACATAATATCTATACATATCTCAAGACACAATCATTATCAATATTAAATTTAGGAAACTTACCTTTCATAACCAATTTTACCTTTTTCTATAACTCACTGTATTCTTTATGAGAAATTTTAATTCTATCTGATTTAGATGACTGCACTAACACCTAAAACAAAATAGAGAAATTTCTTGCACCAACAACTTACAAGAAAAAATTCATCAAATAATTAATCAAATGATGATGTTCTATGAAAAACATGGGTAATGATACAAGATATTTTTGAGTAAAGACATCTTCCACTTTGTTCACTTTTCCTAGATGGTAATTGATCATCCAATCAAAATCCTTAATCAGTTCCATCCATCTTCTCTACCTCATGTTCAATTCCTTCTGAGTAAATATATACTTAAAACTTTTATGATCAATATATATTTCATATTTGGATCTATATAAATGATTCCCCTAAAATTTTAAATCTCAAAAAATAGAATGTAATTCCAAATCATGTGTAGGATAATGTCACTCCTGAGGTTTTTAATTTTCTTGATGAAAAAACAATTACTCGATGATTATACATCATAACACAACCTAGTTACGTTAATGAAGCATCAAAGTAGATTAAAAAATAACTATTTCTCAATGGAAAGGCCAGAACAAGATTATTCACCAATATTCCTTTCAGTTCCTAAAAACAAACATCACATTCATCTATCTAAATAAATTTAACCCCTCATGTTAACTTAGATACTCAGCTATATCACTGTGATAAACAATTAACAAATCATCGATAATATCTTGTTAACCCAAGAAAAATATAAATTTAGTTACATTTTTAGGTCTTGTCTATTCATCAACCACTTTTTTTAAGAGCAGCATCAACTGTTATGCCATCCTTAATTATAATGTTCTTATGGAAAGAAATATGTTGTAACCAAAAAATTTATTTTATAAATTTCTTGTATACTTATTTTATTTGAGATTTTATAGGAAAATCCTTATATATTTTTCATAATTATCATAAATTAATAAAAAACAAAAAAAATAATTAATAAATACAACTAAAAACCTATCCAAATATTCATGAAATATTATATTCATAAGATCTATAAATATAGTAGGGGATTTTATGAAACTAAAGGTCACAAAAAACTCATAATGTCTATAGCTAGTCCAAAATGTTTTTTTATGAATCTTATCCTCATTCACCTTCAACTGATTGTAGTAATATCTCAAGTAAATCTTTGAAAAATACTGAGCTCCTTGGAGCTGATCAAACAAGTCATCGATATGAGGTAATGGATACTTATTCTCAATATTAATGTTATTAAAATCTATATAATCAATGAAAATACTCATAAAACCATATTTATTTCCAACAAAAAAATCAGATCACCCCATGGTTAAGTGCTAGGATGAATTAATCCTTTTTAAAGAAACTCCTACGGTTGATTTTTCAATTCTAGATGTTCCACATGATCCATCCAATAAGGGTTTTTGAAATTGGTATAGCATCACGAAATAATTAAATAGTAAATTAAACTTTCTGATAATTTATAACACCAAGAAAATCATTAGGAAAAACATCTTGGTATTCATTTACCACTAGTAAATCATTAATCTAAATAATTCCCTTGTTTTCAACAATATGTTAAAGATAACATTCATTTCCATCTTTTAACAGTTTCTCAATTTCTTAATGTGTTATCAATGGTATGGATTCATTCATGTAAAGAAACTAAAAAAATTTCAAAAAACAACTTCTTTAGATCAACAGTCAATATTATCATGGTAAAAAGATTGACAATCCATATCCATAATGACATCAAACCCTACAAGGGGTAAAAAACAAGGTTCAAAGGTAATTTATTTCTACATAAAACAACAAGAAGAATCTTATAATTCCTTTTTTTAATATTTCCCCTAGTTTTTTAACCATAAGTTTTAATTTCATTTCTTGAGGTGAAATTTCAAATTTACTTAAAAAATATTCAAAAATAAAATAATTTATATGCCCCTTATCAAACAAGACATTAAAAAAATATGAGTAAATAAATAATGTACCTGATACCACTTCATTGGATGGCCTAAAATATTCTAAAGTAATCATAAAGGATTTAACTACACATTTTTTCTTAAATTTTAGTTGCATCCCATCATTCAGATTCTTCTCTAAGTAGGTATGTACATAATTCCCCATCTCACCACATTTAAAACACTTTATAGTTTTCTTATCAGAATTAAACGTAATAATTTTTTTTGAAATATTGGGTTGTATATCTAAACATACCACAACAGAAACACTTCACATATTTGTTAATTAATTCCCTAGGGTTTTTATTACCACACATCCCATAAACTAGAAATTTTTATTTCTTACATTCGTATTTCTTTGATTGATTTTTACCCATTTCTTTCCATATAGACCTTTTCTCATTGATGTTTTCAAATTATACATATCATTATAAATCTCCATTTGTACCCTCTCAGTAAATCAAAAAAATTTGTTATAGAATTTTAATTTAGGGGAGGCTAATTCTATTTGATATTGTAAATTCAATCCTAAGAAAAAAAATAATTGATTTTACTATCAATGTTTCGAAAAAGATTTAGAGCATACTTTTTCTATCGAGTGAATTTTTTTTCGTACATGGCCACTAAATATTCCTCTTTTTATTACAATTCATGGAATTTTTTTTCTATTCTAAGTCAAACCACCTTATGAAAATATGTTTCTAGGAAAATATTCTTAAATTAAATCCATTCAAAGCCATTAATATCCTCTCTTTACCAGATATTCTTGACCATTGACCACCCCTGGTTGACTTTAATATCAAAATTATAAAGAGAAAGACTAACCATTTGATTATATGAACTCCGCATGACATAAAATACCTTTTCAATATCTTTAATTCAACCTTAATCCAACAAAAGGTTTGTAGATCCCCTGAAATTGGAATGGTGTTATCCCATAAAATAACCCACTGTCATCATGTTCCTTTGTGGTAGATCTGGATGTTATCTTACATTGATGGAACCACCATTTCTAGCTTGTTTCAACTGATCCAAAACATTCACAAACTAGTCGGTTCCAATTCCCACCATTCCAAGATTTGTATTCAAAATGATATCTTCCTCTCATTGACTTTTTACATCATCTTCCATGTTTCTTCTTCAAACCCCATTCTAAACAAACTTATCTTAGAGCAATCAGCATGGTAATATTAAAATTCTATATCATTTAAAATTATCCATAATTAAAAAATAATTTAGAGTATTATATTAAAATAATACTAACCCCTAATGTTATTTAAACTGTGCTCTCATACCAACTATAAGGGATCCCCCTTAAACATGACAAAATCTGGTTAATTTATCTTGAATTCACATCCATACATTCCCAACAATATTTTTAATTTATTTTTTTTTATAATTAGGTAATAATTAATACATAACAACCCAATCATATACATTGTGAATTATAATAAATTTGTTTCTATTTTTTCATAATAAAATATTCTTTAAAAACAAATCATGATTTATTTTCATGAAAAATCATCACAACATTCAGATTAGATTATTCTTTCCTCTTACCAAAACATAAACCCTACGAAAAACATTTACAAACATGAGATAAGAATAAAAATCTCAGTAAAGGACATAAAAAGAATGAAATAAGTCATTAGTCTATTAATATTTATAAAAATATTAAATCATTTTCACAAATACATACTTCACACACTTAAAGTATAATATACTTACTTTGTGAAAACGTGAATTTTTTATTAAACATAGATCACAAAAATAAACCATTTTGATAACTTGGGTTATCATTTTCTTACCATACATACTTATGATTCTAACCCTTACAACTACATTATGATTTATAACCCCTACTGCTTCCATATAATTTTACCATCACATTTACCTTATTGTGTTACTATCATTGTTACACTTGGAATAACCATTACAGTCAGCTTCCAATATAAAAATACCCAATTGATTGGGGGGATATCATAGAACCACCCATCTATGATTTATAACAGAATCATTCATCACCATAACGAATTATTAAGAATAAGAACATAATCATAAAACATGAATTCTTCAATCATAAATATATTCCTTGAGAAAAATCACATATCCAAAGGATTATTGTGAACATACAATGGAAAACATTTTCTTTGAAAATAATAATGTAATATTATAAACAAGACTTCAATGAAATAATTAATCATTAAAGATGGAAAATTTAGTCATCCTATATAAATTAAAAAACTATCTTTCTGAATTTCATAAAAAAGACAATTCAAAGGATTTTAAATGGAAAATTCTTTTACCCTAGGTTTTAATTCCTTAAAATGTGTTCAAAAATCCTGTAAAATGGCTTAAATAGTGTTATTAAATTAATAAATAACTATATTAAAATTTATAATACCTTTTATGACCTTCTTATAACATATTTCAACTCATTTATTAAAAATAATTTGTTATTTCAATTTTTTCAAGTGTGTTCCTTTCATAATTTCATGGTCTATTCATCGAGTATTTTCATGTAAAAAGGAAATAATTCCCCATAAGAGATAAAATATAAATATTTATTTCATAATAAAAAATTATAAGGGAATATAAACTTTCCATGAATGTGGTAATGAGAAACAAAAACTTGTCGTCTATGAAGGTGGTGAATTGACACACCATGGACGACGATTTTGTTTTTAAGAATAAAAGAAGAAAATATTATATTTTATGATGGATATACCATTAAAACAATAAAATTAAAGAATATACATGATACTATAGTTATAATGAAACATTTTATATGGGGTTATGATATCATATAAGTGATAAATAATTTAAAAGAATAGAATAAGGAGTTTACCTCTTGAATCTTTTCTCCATGTGAACCTCCTTAAGGATCTTGGAATTGGTATTTTATAGGACTATAAACACTAGTATGTGGAAAGGGATGAGGATAGGTTAATTTATTAGAATATATTTAAAAAATATTGCTTAATGTGAGGAACTTAAGTGGAGGAATTCCTCCATTTTCAAGATTGAGGTGAGGAAAACAATTATGAATTACTTAAAATATTAAAATATAATAAGTCTAATATAGAGGTAAATACTTACAAACGGCCTAAAAGATAAAGTGTATCACATTGTAGATGTAATATTAATATATTTGGTCTTATTCAAGATTTTTTATATTTTTAAATAATTTAATAAAATATTTTATTCATGGATAATACTTTTTGTCAAAATAAACATTATCTATAACTAGGACTTTAAGAACACCAAAAAAAGATTAAAATTAGAACCAATTTTTTTTTAAAATTTTATACATAGAATAGTTTTATATATAATTCATCTATTACTTTAAAAATATAAAATTATATTTATTTAATATCTCTAATAACATTTAATTTAGTTTTTCATTAAATAAATAATTACTGCATCATCACTAGGAAATCCTTTAAGGTAATTATTTTTCAACAAAAAATAAAAAAAATTACATGAATAATAAAACTTTATTTTATTTAAATATAATATTTATGGTAGAAATTTTCTCCTGGAAAATAATATAATTAATTAATATACTAATCAAATACTATTTTGTGAACAATTTGAAATTCTTTTAAAAAAATATTACAGGGGTATTAATCATAATCATGTTTCTCCAAAAGGTCATTAATTAAACCATTGGAAAAAAATTTTGATATATAATCAACATATAAGATTTATCCAAGGTTTTGTGTCATTTAAAGGTTATTATAATTTTAATTAAAATCATTTTATTGATTTTTCTACTACTTGCACAAGCACTGCATCAATATTGCATGAGCATTAAAGTTAATTATTTAATATATAAAAACTAAAAATAAATTAATATCATAAAAATAAATTAATTATGTTCAATATAATCATGTATATTTATTAATTAATTATATTTAATCATACCCATGTCATGATAACTTCTTTAATTTTTTAATTTGTCTTTTCTTACCTTACGCAAGCATTGCACTAGCATTTGGATAAGATTCATGTTATATAACTATAAAATTAGAAACTATCAGTGAAAAACATCAATTAAACTTAATAATTTACAACTATGTGGTGAAAATAAATTTTATCACTCAATTATTATCTATAAGTAACCAAATTTGATTTTTCAATGTTGTGCAGGCACTACGCCCACACTGACAATGATTTTTATATATATCAAAAATAATCTATAACTTACATGATCTAAATTATTAATTATACATTATTTATATTAAAATTTTATAATTTAGTAATGAAATAAGTTTTATATCATTTTTATGTATTCACGATGTAACATAAATACAGTATTTTTTTTATAAAAACTGTATTTTTTACAATTAACCAAAACTAAAACGTTTTCAGAAAATTCTCCAAAATTCATACTAAGATAATTTCAAAATGATTAATTCAAAAATGAACAAATTTTTTTCAAATTTAAAAATTTTAATTGAAAAACTAATCATCTAAATATAAAATAATATAAATTTGTTTAGTAAAATTATTTATTTTAATATTTACTTAACATAATTAATTTAATTATTTAATTCAATAATACAAATATGTAAATATATTATTCTATTTATACCTGGTTTGTTACATATAATAATTAAATCATCCTCTATATTTAATAATGTTTCAATATGTGGTAAAGTAGTTATAAGTAGTTGTTGGAGGTTCTTCCATGATAGTTGAAAAGTAGTTTTAGATTATATTGGAGTCGATGAGTTATTCCATGAAGTATTTTGAGGATAGATTATAGTTAATGAGTATTTGATATGATTTTATGTGTCTGAGGAATCCCTTGAAATGTTTGAAGGGGTTCTGTTCCTATTGGAGAGGTTTTTTAATTTCAATACTGAAATAAAAAAATGGAATCAATTTTTTTTTAAGATATTTTTACATCATGTAAGACTTAAATTGTACCTATGTAAAAAAATTTATAAGAATATAACTTTACAATTGTCCAAAATTAAATTGAGTGTATAAATATGATGCAAATTTTTAAGACATTTATTTTATCTTGTATGTCTTTAATTCCAATCGTAATAATTTCATTCAAGGATCATATGACTTATAAAGACTAAAATACATTGAGTATGGATGAATTTTACACTTAAAAAGACATTAAAAGTCATTCAAAAACTAAAAATTATGATTAATTCTAGTTTTATTTATCTTTAAAGGAGATAAAATTTGATTATTTTACTACTCTAATCTTCAATGAAATTAATTTAAAATTATTATGAATATATTTATGGTTAAATAATAATAAATTTATAAGAACTCTGCCACAAGAAACACAATAAAATAACTTTCAAGGGTCCACAGATGATTGGATGGATATTTCAAAAGAGTTTAAAGTTATAGATTATGTGTGGAATATGTTTTTATATTTAGTATTTCATGGGGAAAAGAAAACTCCTGATTCTTCAAGATATTTAAAATGAATAATTTACTAGGGACTTAAATGGTTATTAAAAATTTGGAATTATCTTCCATTTTGAATAGAAGAGATCACTACTGCAGTTAAGTTTTATGGATTTCTCAAAATTCCATTTTGGAAACTATTATTCATGATACTCTATGAATATAAAATAATACATGTAAAGTATAAGAATAAGTTCATACAATAATATAGATCTTGTGAATACTATAAGATTATTTAGTTGTTGAGTTAACCTAATACACTTTTGTATCATTGATAAAATAATAAGTCGAATCTAGAATTAATTTAAGGAGGAATAATCCTATTATGAAATAGTATCAAAGATTCTTATAAGACTCATATCATAAAATATATTGAGTTACTTTCAACACTAGTATATCATTTCATCAGTTACCAAATGTTAGGTCCACTAGGTCGAATACCCTGAGAGGGGGGTGAATTAGGGTATGGTAGATTAAAAATTTCTTCCTTTTGGATCTTGTTTCATTGTTAAACAAAACTCAATTCTCTTTTACTCCCATGGAAATATATAGACTGATATAAAATCATGCATAGGACACAATAATTTTTAATTGGTTCACCCACATTGGGATACGTATAAGGAGCATATAATGTCAATGTGTCGATGTACCAAATTCACTAAGGCCCATGGCCAATAATGAGTAAAATGTTTGGGAATGATCTTTTATGATCAAGCTCACTGCCTTTAAAAAGTTTAGGGTCTGCTCACTGCATTCCCATGGGTCACTCCCTATGCCTCTTTCTCTGGCTCACCACCTAAGGAAAGGGTCATCGTCTTCTTCTTCCTTCGCTCACTTCTCTTAGAAATAAATCCCTTCATAGTTTATGGACTTATGGGTCAAACGCAGTTTATGGACATGTAGTTACCTTCATTTTCATGAATTCATGCATCCTCAACTATAGATAAATGCTTTGTTGATGTTCATTTTTCACCCGTAGATGAAATCCACCTTCCCGTTTACTACTAGGTACAAGAAAATACATTCCAAATAGAATTGATGCTCTCACAAGATTCCTTGTGCAAATTGAAAACTGTTCTCCTCTCCTACATACTGAGTACTGAGTTTGGTACATGGGACACCTTCTTTGCATACTTCCACCATTGCCACGAACTGCCCTTCATCCGTAGACTATCTATACCTTCGCTATCACGTATCGCTACTGCGTACTGATTCTGCAAACCACCTCTGTGAAACCCCTCTTGTCCGTGAACTATTATATGTTCATGGGCGGTCTTCGCTTCTACGTACCAGATATCCTCCTCCATGTACCACTTATGGATCTCTCCCTCTCCCATACCAAACTTCCTTTGCTGGATAATAATCCCCACAAACACCCTCGACAAAACTATTCCTGCACGAACCAGCTTAGCCTTCGTGAACCGCCCTTCGTGAACTTCCTTAAGACTTTACCGAATTCCCAGATCAAAATATGGTCACTAATGATAAAATATCTCAATAGTAATCGGTGGGATAAGTGTTTCTTATATAGGAAAAGATTACCGCAAAATCTGTTGAATTGAGATTTACAAAATCTTTAATCCAGCCTCCACCGCTTACCAATTCGTTTTACACCGCGAACTACAATCCATCCATGAACCATTTTCCTACGCACTCTATGTATCGTCTTTGCTATTATGTAGTTGACTTCCTCCACCAAATTTATCCCATCCATATACCGCACTGCCACTCATTCGCAAACAATTTTTTGTTATGTGAACTCCATCCATGTACTATTCCTATTGCCTAGTACGTGGCTGAGTACCCCTCTCAGACATGGTACACTATTCATGTCCCAAGATCCTCATTCCTCTTCTTTTTTTGATTTCATTCTCCATTATTCATAGAAATTCTTAATTTTGAGGCCCTAAAATTTTACAAACACTGGGAAACTGTGTGACCTTAAAATCCTAACTTCGAAAAACACCAACCATTCTCATTTGTGGTCATCTGGATTTCTCAAAAAACAAAACCACACCCAATATATACTAAGATGATGTATTGAGGGATTTTTTTTTTCCAACACAAAATATGTTAAAGATATTGTACATGGGTAGACCAATTGATCTTATCTATTTTTGGAGAACGATCAATATTAGTTGGTGAAAAATATCCTCAAAGAAAGAATGAGTTATTTTTTTATTTTGGATCACACCATATAGTGTGGATTTGTGTTCTCTTATAGGACTCAAGAGTAAGATAATAGTGGAAATCTAAGCTAATTGGACTTTTATGGTTCATGGTGTAACCACTTGTGCATATAGTGGAGAATCCATGATTGGGAAAACTTACCAATAATGGAAAGGTGTATTATTTTACAATGAAACTTGTACATTGTGGGGTACATATTTTATATATGTTACACTAAAATCCAGTGAGTTTGAGTTTGTAAATAAATATATTATCATGATTTTATCATTCCATAGAGGTTTAATATTAAAAAAATAAAAAACCACTGATTCACCCCCCCCCCCACCCTCCATGGTATCATCGACCTAGGATCTACACTTTGGAATTTTTTTAAAAATTAACTTCCCTTTTTAAAGTATTAATTATGGGGAAGTTTTCTTTGTTTCTTTATATAGTTTACAATTATCCTTAATAATAATAAAAACCTCCTGGACACCCTACTGCAAAATTTATAACGTTTCCCCACTGAAAGAATGCTAAGGGTATTTTACCTTCAAAGCTTCCTTTCCTCTCTAAAAATACTCTACCATAAGAGATAGAAATATATCACTTATTTCTTCTTACTCATATCTATATAAAATGATTTAAGTTATATCCTTGGATTTAAATTACATCTCTTTATTTGTGTGATTTTTTTCTCCCTCTTGTTTAACATGAATTTCACATTCAAACAAACTAATGTAAAAATCATCCAAAAATAATTCTTAATATTTATCTCTTTAAGAGTTATTAATTTTAGGTTATACATAGGTGGAAAAATTATCAATATCTTCTTCACAATATTCTTATACTTTATCTACTCCCTATGTCCTTAGATTCTTATAACCACTTCAATGATGTGACTGGAAAGTCCATCAATGTCTTCATCTTGATATATCTTTTATTCATCAAACATATAAGGAAAAACATGACGTTTTTCTCTATTTTAACTTTCACCTTTATATATATTATTTATATTATCCCAAAAAGACTTAATAGTAGTGAAAAACATCACCTTCATATATATATGATTTTATATAGAACCAACAAAGGAATTATAGGATTTTGAATCAGCATTGAGCAGTTTTCTATTTAAATTAGTCCTAGAAAATTTAGTATCATCACTCACATGTGACCCATGTAAAGTGTAAGACAATAATTTGGTCCTGAGATAACATAAGTGAGATTTATTTAGTTCTTTAGAAATGGTAACTCCAACCATATAAAAAATAATCCATTTTATTTATAGTTTTCTAAATTGAAGACTATATTTTAATACATATTCATAATAGGAACATGTTACCCTTGTACCACTTGTTACAACCACAAAAAAACACACCCAAATAGAGGGTTAATTAAGGTGTGAAAATATTTTTATTTATAAAATCTTTCAGTCATATTAGAAAGATCCACACAAATTTTTCATTTATCCATAAATTCACAAAATATGTAAATGTATAAAAATAAACACAGAGATAAAGGGTTTTAAACGGTTCACTGTTAAAGGTTAATCCATGGAGAATACGTGGATTGTTGTTAACATAAAAGAAATTAAAACTAATCACTATTTTTTCACATATATTTAGGAATAATACACTATCGACCATGGGGGGAACTTCCTCTTATTTCCCCTCTACACACTACTTTGATATAAGGTATAGATTAATGTACCAATTTATATATCTCATGAAAAGATTCATTACAAAATAAAATTTATCTAGTACAAAAAAGGGTGTTTTCATTTAATCCTTTTTTGATTTCATATTTCAAATAGATATTCAAAATACTCTCCTATCTCTCCCTTATTCTTTATCTATTGAATTTTTTGTTTACTTTTTAAAATTTGAGAGAACACTATCATAATTATTCTTCTTCTTATATTTTTATTCATATGTTTCCCAAAAAAACATTTCAAGATCATATCCATATTTTCAATATAGAAACATTGTGCAGTCAATGTAAATAGATCATTTTTTTTATAGTTCTCCATGATCTTTTCAATCTCCCATAAATATCATGGGATTATATTCTCCCCTAAAATACGTAAATAATATTATCCCCATATTATTTTATCATAAATCATAAATTATGATTAAGTATACATTTATTACTCCTCAATTGGATAAATAAATCATTTCATGAATGAGGATGTTGTGTCATAGAATTTATTTAATATTTTATTGATCAAAAACATGTCATAGAATTGATAATAAATATATGGTGTGTTACACCTCTTATTACTGATAGATTTTAGTGTAAAACTATTTCAATAAATGTTAACAATTCTCTAATAAAATAGATCCCACAAATCTACACAAATATTATATTTGAATTACAAAAATATCATGAAATAACAATCCTAAAATTTCTCCTTGATTATTTCCATCATAGATATCTAAAAAAACTAATCATATTTTATGATTAATAAGACATATCTTAAACTATAGCTATAGGCCGACCATTCAATACCAAAATAGATAATGGGATAACCCTCATGAATCCTTTCTGTGTTCTAGTAATGACTCTTACGCATTGACTTGAGTCAAAAAAATGACCCTTACATATAATAGGGATGACCCTTATATTTAAACCTTTGATGTGAAATTAATCAAACATGTATTCATAAATGAATATTAACTGTAATATTAATGTAACCTTTTTTGATCCAATCTGTTTCCCATGACACTTACACATAAAATGAGTCTTCAATAATTTTTTCAAATTAATGTGAATTCTGACCAGCTAACTCTAATGAACCACTTTAGGATAATTTTATGAATATATGAGGATTAATTCAGGACTATAAATACTTCAAGAGTATAGTCAAATGACTTATATACATATAGGAATTAGACTTTGGGTCTTTTTTAACTCTTCATTGTGAATTTCCATATTACTCTTACATATAGAGTGAGATTCCAAAAGATTATTACAAATATATTTTCATGGATTTAGGTACTCTTATAAATGGAACTATTGAACCAAGAGTATTTTACAGTTACCCAATTTCATATTAAACTACCCAAATATATTTTTACAAAATACTTTCAAAATATATTTCTTCTCTTCAAAAATATAATCTGAGAAATTAATATATTTTTTAGAAAATTCCACAAATACATTAACTTCTATATTTATAATTTAACTTCCATATTATCACATCCTAATCTTGGTTAATAGAAGAAATATTCACTTACACTTATAGACAATCAATTGAAAATAAATCTGGAAATATAAGTTATAGTTTTAATAAGTTTTAATCATGAAATCTATATGGAATTACCTGATTCAAACCTGAGGGAAAGAATATTGAATCACACGAGAATAAAAAAGATGTAAATAATAACAAAGAGGCCTAACTCATGGAATAAACATCATCACTTCAATATTACTTCAACACTAATTCATAGTTTATCATCCCAGTCACATGAATCTACCATCATCTGAATGATTTCATATTAATACTATTAGTGACCATCTCATCTCTATCAAATATTTGTAGGATTCTTTTGTCTTTGGAAGTGTATAACACTATGTTGCGTTCCAAAATTTGGATATATAATTATCAACTACATAAAAGGATAAAATAATTTATATACCTGAAAAATGATCAGTCTAAAAGAAATAACATGAATGAATAATTTAAACTCTTCTTGGGAAAAACAACCCATCTCCTACTCAATCACGATGTTATAATTTTTATATGGATATATGTTTAGGAAATATCAATGTTTTTATCACAAGATAAATATTTATTTCTTTAATAAATATTAAATATCATAAAATAATTTTACCAACTTAGAATCCCACTAAATTAAACCAGGGGTAAACTCTATGTCCTAAACTCAATGAAATCATTAAAAAAATTTGAGTTCACTCTCTATGGTAAATTTACTACTCTATATATTAATAGGATCTAACACTTGAAGCTAGAAAATTAGATAAGTATTGACTGGGGAAAACCTTGGTCACTATAACCTTCCGACCTTTCAACCTTTTTATCTCTAAAATGGAAAAAACCTGAAATGAAAAACTGAGAATCTGATAAAAAATCAATAAAAAATATATTCTCACACACCCTTCATATAACTCAATAGTTTCATGCTCTAAATGAACTCAAGATTAAAACACATAGGGAAAATCCTCCCTTACTATTGATTCCATTCCAATCAACTTCTGCAAATTTTTACCCTCTCTTAATAGTAGTTTGGCTCAAGCCCATTCCAAAAAAGCATCAACTAAACCATGATCTCTAATTATATAACACCCCCTATGATTCAATATTTAAGAACATTCCATAATCAAGTCTACCATTCTCATATCATAAATTGAGAGCCATGAACCACCTATATCAACCTTATAATGGATCCTTACCAAGGGAATAACATTAAAGAGCATAATTCTCCCTATATTTAAATAGAAACCTGAAATCTACCACATTGAAGAAATAAATACTGTAAAAACCCTACCACATTGCGATTCAATAAAATATTCAACCCAAAACCCATAAAATATCCCAAGAAGAATCTCCTTGAGGTATACTTCAATTTCCTTGTCCCCTTGACATGGAGATCACACCAACAAAAATATATAATAATATGGTTCTAACTAGTATAAGGATTATATAAGTCCCCAGCCTTAAACATTACTTAATATTGAGTTAAATGAATAATTTACATTGGGGATCTTTTCAGGTTTAGAGTTTTAGAGATTTAGGACATAATTATTACATCTCAAATATTACAAAGTAGACACATCTACTCAACTTCCATTTTTTCCAAAAAATAAAATCTCCTGAACCAAAGAGTCATGTTTAGTTCTTTGTTTTAGACAGCCTGACATTTCCTTGATCCCATCCTTGACCCCTATTCAACTTTATGTCCTGTGAAAACATTTCAAAAAAAACTTGGGATGAGAATAAAAAGCTCAGTAAGGTTTAGAGAAATATGGAATTGAAACATGAGTTCATATATACATAAGAATGAAATCATACTTTAACCATAAAACATAAGCACTTTAACATACCTCATCAAATCATGAATAAATCATAGAAATCATAAGACATAAAGGTAACTTGAGGCATTCATAACATTCTTACGTAGGGAGTAACCCTCTTGGTTACGTTTGGAATACCCATCACAGTATATTCCCTAAATCTCTTCGGAGAAACCTTAACGTTTAACCCTTTCGCATTACCCAATGCATTGGAGAGCTGTCACGGGCTCACCCGCCCTTAGTTTATCACGGAACCACCCGTCTTCATAAACAATGCCTAAGAACCATAACATAATCGTATCACTTAAAACATGCATAAATGAAACTTAAAATTTCCATATTTCAATCACAAGATATCACATAATGATATTATCATAAAAAACATCTAATAAAATCATTAAAACTCTATGAGAGAAAAATTCCTTTATACTTTGAAAATATTAAAAGAAGACATTTAAAAGAGATTTTAGAATCAAAGTATCCCATACCACTTTGAAGCATTTGGAAGGGATTTAAAACATTCATGTCCATATAAATAAATAATTAAAACCATTTTTAAAACATGGACATGGATGATAAATTTTTAAAAGAATAAATCTTTAAAACCTTATGAAACAATGTTTTAATAAAAGAGTCCTTTTCCATTTAAATCCTTTAAATTATAAGCAAAATGAAAGTAGAACATTTTCAAAACATTTAAATGACTTGAGTATAGACATAATATGGATATGGGATGTCAAAGTTGATGTATGTACACTTTAAAAAGAATAAAAGTGCATATCATCAAGAAGAGTCTCAGGGAAGATAAATTGAGATGTAATCCCATTCAAAGATCATGTCATTAGTGCAAGGATAAATCAATGACATAATTATGTGTGACAAGTATAAATACACCCCATATAAGTGGATATTAAGTGAAAAACAACCAGAGGACATTCACACATATTAATAGGATGACATATTCAATAACTATAAGTTGAACCCAAAGAAATCGAAATTGGGTTAGGAAGTTCCCTTGGTAAAATTCGACAGCCTAACAGCGTCACTTCAAAATTCAGAAAATGAGTTGATGAGAGATAAAATGGTATCTCATCACTTGGACATAAAATTTACATCAATAAGGATATATAAGAACATATCCCAACATAAAAAGATCTAAATTAAAAGATATAACAAAATAAGTCTTTTTAAAAGAGGAGTGTGAAAGGTTCCCTTACCGATTTGGGAAACTTTCGAAACATACAACCCATGAAAGAAGATTCATACATTGAAGATGTAAATACCCATAAATGAGAGTTTATTACACAAATATTAAGATAATTTTCAGTAAATACACCACAAAAACGAAATAGTGGCCAATGTAGCATGAATCTCACGGGAACAAAAAGTGAGATGAAAATCCCCTTATGAAAATTTGGCAGCCTAACGACGCCACATAAAACATCCAAAAAATGTATTGATGAGATCAAATAGGGTATATCATCATATTAAAAAATTTACATCAAGATGAATATAAAATAACATCCCTCAACATAATAAATAGGAGCTTAAAGTAAGTTACATAAAAGAAGAGTACTTAAAAAGAAAGAAAGAGGTTGGATCCCTTACCTCGGGTCCGACTTGACTCGATCATTATTTAATGTCCTGAATAATAAACTTGTGTTAATTTATACTTTCATAGGAACCTTTTTAAAGTTAATTATTCCTTTTATAACACTTATTTCAATGTTATAAACATTATGTAATCATTTAAGTTAATAATGTTTGTTTTGTCGATATTTGGTTCTTAAGTCGAAAGTGGACTTCTTACAATTACATGTTGTTCGTGTGGTCAAAGGTTCATTATATCCAGAATGATATTCATGATTTGGATATCATATATATCATATATATCCAGAATATACCTGTATTTATAATATTACATAATCATTTAGAGGTAAGAAATGAAATGCATCGTTCATGGAGACGGTACACCGTACGTATGCATGAACGCTACTTTCATTTCTATGTCATATTAATGGAATTAAAACTAAATGATATATTTGTATATTTTAATTCCAGAATTATATTAATCATTTAGATGTAACATAAATCATATATATCCATTATATATATGTACTTATAATAGTGCATTACATTTGGGGATAAGAAATGAAATGCACCGTTTATGGAGACGGTAAGTCGTACGTACGCATGAACGCTACTTTCATTTCTATCTAATACTTTAATTGAAAGAAAATAATAATGATATAAAGGTATATTATAATTCTAGTATAAAAGCATATATAATAATTTTAAATCCATCCTTTATATGTCCCACATATGGCATTAACGAATCAAATCACTTTGAGGGGGCGGTAGTCCGCACTTCCTAAAATGAAGATATCGCGTTTACCCATAATGGAAACCATAAAGGTTTGCCTTAAATGAAAAATACAGAATCTTAAGTAAAACATAATCATATTATATATCATATATAAATATAGTTACATATTAATGGCCACCTTTGAAGGTGTTATATGAGTGTTGAACAATCATCGTTTCATGAGGCAGAAATTCGCCATCCACAGAAACAGTTTGTTCTTTAACCATTAGATGAAGGTGTGTGTAAGTGTAGCTCGAATAATTTTTATAAAAACATCCTAGTGTATTTAATATACTGTATTTGTTACAAAAGAAATTAATAAAAAGATTGTAGGGGGTTGGAGAAGAAAAATAAAACAAAAGAACACAAGAGAAGACACTACCTTTAAATCAGGTAACTCTTTTTGATTTTAGCTCAAAGGCTTCCTTGGGAAGACTTCATCCCAACGTGAAGCTTTTAGGAGTACGATAGGTATGTGGAGAGACAAAATGAGCAGGGGTTGGCCGACCCAAAGGCTTGAGAGGTGTGGGTAAGGAGGTAGAGGTGGGGGCCTTTTATAAGAGGAGAGGAGGGGCACTCTTGGAAAGGTATAAAATGTAACTTTATTTTCAAATGAATTTCCAATTTTAATGGTCCCACATTGGTGTTTTTCGAGTATAAGGTGATAATGGTTCGAAATCTACCCATCCAATAGGTTTTTGACATGTGTAGGGCTTAGATTTTACATTATCTTTTCATTTTATTTAAATCGTTAAATAATGTGTTAATCACTGCATCATCATGATGTCATAAATAATTTAATTTTTTTAATTTCTAAAAACAATAAAAAAACTACTATGATGTAGGAAATATTTTTAGCTTTCCAATTACTATTTATAGTGCAAAATATAATTTATTTAGAAAAAAATAAATATATTTTACTCACCTGATACATTCTTTGTTATATTTAACATTCTTTAAAAATAAAAAGATAAAAAGTCACTTTCTCACAAAAGTGATTCCATGGGGCCCCCAAGATTGGTACAAGACATCCCATGGTCTGCCATGAGACAACCAGTAGCCTTAGGACACATTTTGTGGTCATTTTTTATTATTATGATATTATTTTATTATCTTTAACTACCCGATTACTCATTGATCAAGATAATTAAAGATAATTACCATCATTACTATTCATAATGTCCAAAAACAAAAGAGTCTTAATTAAATAATTTGGACCTTATGATTCAAAATATGTAATCCATTTTACCAAATTCCAAAAACATAAATTTCAATAATTAATTTAAAAATAATTCCCGTTGTCAAAACAAATAGTGGGTTTTTAGAAACAATATTTATGAAAAGTTTGGCACTTGTTTATGCCCAATTCCAAAGTGAAATTAATCCCAATGACCATAATTGGATTACATGGTAAAAATATATTCTAATTAAACTTTAAAACAAACTAAAAATATAATATAACCATATAATTTAATTATATGAAAAAGCAGTTTTGATGTAAAATGCAGTATTTTTCACTATTCATTGAAAATGAACACTATCAGAAAAATACCAAAAATTAACCCAAGGTAAATTTCAATGTACCAATCATAAATAATATGTTTATTTTGAAAAATATATCCTATAAAATTGTTAAAATTTTGATTTAAAAATGGTTTTTCATCAAAAGGCAGTAAAACAATCTTTTAAAAATATTAGTGTATTCAATGCTTAAGATTGGATTCATTTGCATTTTAAGCCTCTAACATTTATTGGATAAAAATAAAAACATTTAACAAACATATATAATCATATTTTAGTTATTTATATTCATTCCTGCCAATACAACGACTATGTGTTAACTACCATTTAAAATAATATTATTTTATTATTAGAGTGCAATGTAAGATTTCAAAGGAACTCGTTGTTGCGTACTGGGTAAGCCATCGAGCATAGCTTTCCCTTTAAATTAATATTGAAATTTTATTCACAAATAGAGATAAATATAAAAATGTCATATTATTTTTTTACCTAGGGTGTTACATCCTTCCCCCCTTTTGGGAATTGCATCCTCGTAATTTTGAAATTGCGCTGAGAAACTTCATTGAAATCCCCACATCGGAAAAGGAGTAAATTAAACTATCACTTTTAAAGAAATAAAGGGAATTAAAAAGGTCACCTGAGTTAACCCATACTAGGATTCCATGTAGGAAAACATGGACATGGAAGAGAAAACATAGGGTCATGTTCTGATGGAGGGTGATAGAAAACATTTTTAGGAGAAAGTTAACCGCAAGAAAATCACAAACTTGTGAGGGGTTAAACAGTATTCGATTCCCCAGTAGGAAAATTTAATAGAAAACATTTTTGTTTTAAGTTACTTTTCATTGATTAATTTATTTTTGAGCTTAACTAAATCATAATGAAACATACTTACTTGTCACGTACACTTTTAACTTTTACCAGATTCTTTAATCAAACTCATATTTTCTCCAAAATATGAGTATTTAGGAAGACTTGTTCGCATTAAGAGTACTATAATCAACTTCTTGAGAATTACCTAATCCACAAAAGAGAACTATATAATTCCCATGTCGTTAGACCTTAACCAAAACTAAAACCAAAAAGGTTATTATGAGATCAGATAACCCACAAAAGGATAACACTCTATAAAAAGAAAATCTATTCTTAATCTCCAAAATTCATCAAACAAAACCCAAAGTTCAAGAAGGACCATTCGATAAACAATTTTCCATAAAATTATTTAAAGTAAACCAAACTAATATTGAAACCCAAATATTTGAACGATTTAGTCACATAGTCTTCCAAGGTACAAATTAACACTTATCTTCAAATAACATCAGTTGCTCTAAATGTATCATATTGAAAGGTAATTAACCTAATCACATATCCTCCATGATAGGTTAATAATTTCCATAGATAACCCAAAATCAGATTATTCTAGATTCATATGATCATCTAACTAAAAATAATTAGTCAAACTAACTAGATACTTCACGTAGTCCAGTGGTAGGCAATAAATACCAGTCACACTTTGGTTGTGGGTTCGATTCCCACAGTTTTTTCCGACGCGATGGGTTGTCACATAGTCTGCATGTTGTCCTTTTTCCAAAACTATATAATTCTTAAAACATTTCCCAAAACAAGATAAAATCTTAAAAAATGATCATAACATATTTTAACCTCAAGTTTATTTCATGCCTTTCATTTTCCATCATATCATAGAGTAACACATAATTACCTAAAAAGTAGGGATCATATAAACCCTAATGGTTACCATTATAATTATTACCTGAACTTCCACATCGAGTTGGTAATATCGTACATGATTCATTAGAGAACTCACTAAGGTTTAAGTGGTTGGTCATGAATCCTTGATAGTTGGTTCAGCACAACCATGATATTCCTCATTGAATTCCCCCATTTCATCCAATCACTTAATCAGAGAACCACCCCAGTTTCCATCAAACCCATTGTCACTTTGGTTCCTGCTAGATCCATCCATTTACTAAAAACAGAAAAGTCAGTGTGCGTATATCAACAAAATCATCATGTACTAATGAGGAATATAAACACTAAGATATAATTACTCATTCACTTTATCTAAAAACTATGACTCTTTCTGAAATCCTAGCCATTATTGTAATGTCACTTATGCTTATAGAATACCCTAACCTCTAAAGTTATCTAAACCGACCACTGATACCAACTATAAGGCCACAACCTTAAACATTACATAATATTGAGTTAAATGAATAATTCACGTTGGGGATCTTTTTAGGTTTAGAGTTTTAGAGAATTATGACATAACTATTACATCTCAAAGATTACAAAGTAGACACATCTACTCAGATTCCATTTTTTTCCACAAAATAAAAACTCCTGAACAAAAGAGTCATGTCTAGTTCCTTGTTTTAGACAGCCTGGCATTTCCTTGATCCCATCCTTGACCCCTATTCAACTTTATGTCCTGTGAAAACATTTCAAAAAAAACTTGGGATGAGCATACAAAGCTCAGTAAGGTTTATAGAAATATGGAAGGGAAACATGAGTTCATATATACATAAGAATGAAATCATACTTTACCCATAAAACATAAGAACTTTAACATACCTCATCAAATCATGAATAAATCATAGAAATCATAAGACATAAAGGTAACTTGAGGCATTCATAACATTATTACGTAAGGAGTAAACCTCTTGGTTACGTTTGGAATACCCATCACAGTATATTACCTAAATATCTTCTAAGAAACCTTAACGTTTAACCCCTTCACGTTACCCAATGCATTGGAGAGCTGTCACGGGCTCACCCGCCCTTAGTTTATCACGGAACAACCCATCTTCATAAACAATGCCCAAGAACCATAACATAATCATATCACTTAAAACATGCATAAATGAAACATAACATTTCCATATTTCAATCACAAGATATCACATCATGATATTATCATAAATAAAAATATCTAATAAAATCATTAAAACTCTATTAGAGAAAAATCCCTTTATACTTTGAAAATATTAAAAGAAGACATTTAAAAGAGATTTTAGAATCAAAGTGTCCCATACCACTACAAATCATTTGGAAGAGATTTAAAATATTCATGTACATATAAATAAATACTTAAAACCACTTTTAAAACATGTACATGGATGATAAATGTTTAAAAGAATAAATCTTTAAAACCTTATAAAACAATGTTTTAATAAAAGAGTCCTTTTTCTATTTCAAAACTTTAAATTATAAGCAACATAAAAGTAGACCATTTTAAAAACATTTAAATGACTTGTGTATAGACATAATATGGATATGGGATGTCAAAGGGGCTGTATATACACTTTAAAAAGAATAAAAGTGCATATCATCAAGAAGAGTCTCAGGGAAGATAAATTGAGATGTAATCCCATTCAAAGATCTTGTCATTAGTGCAAGGATAAATCAATGACATAATTATGTGTGATAAGTATAAATACAACCAATATAAGTGGATATTAAGTGTAAAACAACCAGAGTACATTCACACATATTCATAGGATGACATATTCAATAACTATAAGTTGAACCCAAAGAAATCGAAATTGGGTTAGGAAGTTCCCTTGGTAAAATTCGACAGCCTAACGGCGTCACTTCAAAATTCAGAAAATGAGTTTATGAGAGATAAAATGGTATCTCGTCACTTGGACATAAAATTTACATCAATAAGGAGATATAAGAACATATCCCAACATAAAAAGATGTAAATTAAAAGACATAACAAAATAAGTCTTTTTAAAAGAGGAGTGTGAAAGGTTTCCTTAGCGATTTGGGCATCTTTCTAAACGTACACCCCATGAAAGAAGAGTCATACATTGAAGATGTAAATACCCATAAATGAGAGTGTATTACACAAATAGTAAGATAATGGTCAGTAAATACACAACAAAAAACGAAATAGTGGCCAGTGTAGCATGAATCTCACGGGAACAAAAAGTGGGATGAAAATCCCCTGATGAAAATTTGGCATCCTAACGACGCCACATAAAACTTCCAAAAAATGTATTGATGAGATCAAATAGGGTATCTCATAATATTAAAAAATTTACAGCAAGAAGAATATAAAAGAACATCCCTCAACATAATAAAGAGGAGCTTAAAGTAAGTTACATAAAAGAAGAGTACTTAAAAAGAATGATAGAGGTTGGATCCCTTTCCTCGGGTCCGACTTGACTCGATCATTCTTTAACATCCTGAATAATAAACTGGAGTTAATTTATACTTTCTTAAGAACCTTTTTCAAGTTAATTATTCCTTTATTAACACTTATTGCAATGTTATAAACATTATGTAATCATTTAAGTTAATAATTATTGTTTTGTCGATATTTGGTTCTTAAGTCGAAAGTGGACTTCTTACAATTACATGTTGTTCGTGTGGTCAAAGGTTCATTATATCCAGAATGATATTCATGATTTGTATATCATATATATCATATATATCCAGAATATACATGTATTTATAATATTATATAATCCTTTAGAGGTAAGAAATGAAATTCACCGTTCATGGAGACGGTAAGTCGTACGTACGCATGAACGCTACTTTCATTTCTATGTCATATTAATGAAATTAAAACTAAATAAGAGATATGTATATTTTAATTCCAGAATTATATTAATCATTTATATGTAACATAAATCATATATATCCATTATATATATGCATTTATAATATTATATTAAATTTGGGGATAAAAATGAAATGCACCGTTAATGGAGACGGTAAGCCGTACGTACGCATGAACACTACTTTCATTTATATCTCATACTTTAATGGAAAGAAAATAATAATGATATAAAGGTATATTATAATTTCATTATAACATCATATATAATAATTTTAAATCAATCATTTATATGTCCCGCATATGGCATCAACGAATCAAATCACTTTGAGGGGGCGGTAGTCCGCACTTCCTAAAATGAAGATATCGTGTTTACCCATATGGAAACCATAAAGGTATGACTTAAATGAAAAATACATAAGCTTAAGTAAAACATAAACATATCATATATCATATATAAATATATTTACATCTTAATGGCCACCTTTGAAGGTGTTATATGAGTGTTGAACAATCATCGTTTCGTGAGGCAGAAATTCGCCATCCACAGAAACAGTATGTTCTTTAACCATTGGATGAAGGTGTGTGTAAGTGTAGCTCGAATAATTTTTATAACAACATCCTAGTATATTTAATATACTTTATTTGTTACAAAAGAAATGAATAAAAAGAGTTTAGGGTGTTGGAGAAGAAAAATAAAACAAAAGAACATAAGAGAAGACACTACCTTTAAATCAGGTAACTCTTTTTGATTTGAGCTCAAAGGATTCCTTGGGAATACTTCTTCCCAAATTGAGGCTTCTAGGAGTAAGAGAGGTATGTTTAGAGAAAAAATGGGCAGGGTTTGGCCGATCCAAAGGCTTGAGATGTGTGGGTAAGGTGGTAGAGGTGGAGGCCTTTTATAAGAGGAGAGGAGGGGCACTCTTGGAAAGGTATAAAATGTAACTTTATTTTCAAATGAGTTTCAGATTTTAATGGTCCCACATTGATGTGTTTCGAGTATAAGGTGATAATGGTTCGAAAACCACCCATCTAATAGGTTTTTGAAATGTGTAGGTCTTATATTTTACATTATCTTTTCATTTTATTTAAATCGTTAAATAATGAGGTAATCGCTGCATCATCATGATGTCATAAATAATTTAATTTATTTAATGTCTAAAAATTATAAAAAAAATACTATGATGTATTAAATCTTTATAGTTTTCCAATTACTATTTATAGTCAAATATATAATTTATGTAGTCAAAATTAAAAATATTTTACTCAGCTGATACATTCTTTGTTATATTTAACATTCTTTAAAAATAAAAAGATAAAAAGTCACTTTCTCACAAAAGTGATTCCATGGGGCTCCCAAGTTTGGCACAAGGCATCCCATGGTCGGCCATGAGACAACCAGTAGAATTAGGATACATTTTGTGGTCATTTTTTATTATTATGATATTATTTTATTATCTTTAACTACCCGATTACTCATTAATCAAGTTAATTAAAGATAATTACCGTCATTACTATTCATAATGTCAAAAAACAAAAGAGTATTAATTACATAATTTGGACCTTATGATTAAAAATATGTAATACATTTTACCAAATTCCAAACACATTAATTGCAATAATTAATTTAAAAATAATTCTCGTTGTCAAAACAAATAGCGGGTTTTTTAGAAACAATATTTATGAAAATTTGGCACTTGTGTATGCCCAATTCCAAAGTGAAATTAATCCCAATGACTATCATTGCATTACATGGTAAAAATATATTCTAATTAACCATTAAATCAAATTAAAAATATAATATAATAATATAATTAAATTATATGAAAAAGCAGTTTTGATGTAAAATGCAGTATTTTTCACTATTCATTGAAAAATGAACATTGTTAGAAAAATACCAAAAATTAACCCAAGGTAAATTTCAATGTCCCAATCATAAATAATATGTTTATTTTGAACAATATAGATTATAAAATTGTCAAAAGTTTGATTTAAAAATGGTTTTCCAACAAAAGGCAGTAAAACAATCTTTTAAAAATATTAGTGTATTCAATGCTTAATATTGGATTCATTTGCATTTTAAGCCTCTGACATTTATTGGATAAAACTAAAAACATTTAACAAACATATATAATCATATTTTAGTTATTTATATTAATTCCTATTAATACAACGGTTATGTGTTGACTACCATTTAAAATAATATTATTTTATTATTAGAGTGCAACGTAAGATTTCAAAGGAACTCGTTGTTACGTACTGGGTAAGCCATCGAGCATAGTGTTCCCTTTAAATTAATATTGACATTTTATTCACAAATAGTGACAAATATAAAAATGTCATATTCTTTATTTACATGGGGTGTTACAGATTATGTTTTTCTATTACACTAGTGAAAACTATAAAATCATTCCTCATACACTAAAAAAATATAATCACTTTTGAATATAACCCATTTCAATTTCGGTCACTCTTCACTAAAGAGACATATAAGAATATCAAGAAATGGAACTGGCCTCCTTAAACCACTATGTAACCAAACCGTAGTTTATCGAGGGCCCATTCCACAAAAAATTAAAAGTAGGTGGTCCTAATACTTTCAAATTACTCTGCCCTTTCAACTATAGACCCCTCGATAACACCATCCAAAACATGAGCAACCAAAACTTAAACTTATGGAGAAGCATTATTCACTATGTAGCTGGATTTTATATATGATAAACATTAATTCTTAGTTGAACCTACAGCATCAACGTACCATTCCTCACCATAAGATCTTTCTTTAAAATAACCCATCATCGAACCTAATATGAGCTTTAGGGGAACACCACTATTCATTCCTATAATGGGATTATATAATCCCAACCATCAAAAGACTCCATCGATAACACTATAAAAGATTATCTAGTTATGAAATATTCTATATTTTATAATTCAATAATTGAATTTACACACTCATTGAGATTTCGGGGACATCACAATTAATTAAAAAGAAACCAAACCTATTACTTTAATCAAAACCAACCACAATAAGTCTAGTTTCTCAAAAATCTTCTCCACCCTCTAGACATGGAACTCCTACAAAGGGAATATTCTAAAAACCCTAACTAAACTAGTATGAATATATAATCCATTATATCCTCAAACATAATCATGGTCAATAACTATACTTCCATCCAATATGATATTCCCAAAAAGGATATTCCTTTTGAATCCAAAACTCTCCCCTCAATATCTCAACACACTTTTAGTGCTCTCAAAGTAATCAAAGAACAACCTATAAATTACTAGGATTATCTCACAATAATTTAACTCAAGAGAGGTTATCATAAATGAAAACAAAAAAAAAATTATCCATAAGCAACAAAAATAATATAGTTAAATTCATTACTCCCGAATAAATTACGAGGAATTCAAGATATCCATTGTAATGTCTGAGCACTTCCCATGGATTTTAATCCTTAAAAACTAAATATAACACCTAAAAGACATAATTTTTACATCTATGAACCCCTTTATTTTTTTTCAGGTCAAAGATTTTACACCGGTCCCAAAAAAACATTTTTCTAATGATCCTCTCAACTACACCATTAGATCCATGATCTCGATTGATCTCTCTAATAAACTATAGAATATATCTCTAAAGTCTCTGAACCAAACTGATATAAAATAAAATTACTCAATGAATGAAACCTTTTAATGTTCTTAAGGATGGACTATATATGAATCTCCACCACTAAGGAAATATTCCCCTCTACAACATCACAAAAAAACTATTCTAATCTCATCAAATGGTGTGTAATCACTCATATATCTTGAGGGTTGACCCACTCATCCTGCCAAAGGTTTTGATTCACTACCTCATGTGAACTTAAATCCATCTATTTAACTATATAATACCTTAAAATTACTATGGACTATCTATACCGCATCAAGGATGATGACATAGTGTTTCATCTTAACATGATAAATCCCAAAAAAAGATTTCCTTGACACGGGGTCATTCATAATTTTAAAAATTGTGATCAAAGTAAAGTTTACCACTATTAGGATTTTCAAGACAAATACATCTAGTTAGTATCTCAACAAGATTATCCCACTCCCAAATAAAAACATTATAATTATTGGTTAATTTTGGTATTAGTGAGTATGAGTATCATTGAATAAGATACAATTCATACCTCAAATCATGTCTGGTGCAACCTAATCAGTGAAATATGCCGTTAAAATTTATTTGTGGAAAAATAATTAACACTATATTGTAAATTAGGATTTCATATAGGTTATATTGGATATAGGGAAAAGAATTTCCCACATCTATCTACTCTTTAACTACTAACTCTTATTTTGACACTACCTCCAAAAAGGCTACAATTCCTAGAGTGGGAAGGTTTATGTCCACATTGTTATCTTTAAAATGTAGTTAAATCCATTATACCACCCTAGATAACCATATGTTACTCTATATGTTTTCTATACTAGGATATATCCCTTTTATAAAACTATTAAATACCGGTTCTCACTCAAAAAGGATTCAATAAATTGAGGGATGAAGTAAGGAAAAACCCTATCTTTGTTGTTACTCTAAATACCTCTATGAAACTACCAAGATTAAATAAAATAAATTTTAAATTATGACCAAGGACCACATCATCCATACACCTCATAAATTACTTGGTTATGTTCACTCTACCCTAAAGAGGTTCTAACACCCTCCAAACACAGTCCATCCTCAAAACTACTAGATAGAACTTCTCGAACTAGAGATTACACTCCACACATTACAGGGTAACACACTAATGATTTGAATATATAATGTCTAAAAATGGTTCATCGTGTCACGAAGGTATAACGACCCATACTTTACATACATTTTTAATACTTCAAAATTTCATCACACTTATTACAACATATGACAAAACCACAAAGGACAGTATAGGTATAGTGTCTTTAGAAACTGGGAAACATAAACAACTGGTTCATAAATCTTCTACAGTGTCTCCCATTTATTTCATCATATCTAGGGTCCCTTTTAGCATATTATACTTTATATCCATCTTCCTGACCTGGGGAAAAGAAAACATAAAAGGGTGACCTCAAATGCTCATCAAGGGCAAATAAAAGAAATAAAAATCATATCATATCTTTTTGAAAATCATAACCTGCAAAAGAGATCATAATATCTTAACATGGAATAAATCATAGAAGTGAAAATGAGATCCCAATAATCATAACATAAAACATGAAACTTTGTGGCATGCACACATAATCATGGAAAATCATTTCTTGTTAGTCATGACTCATTGTCAAGACTATCTTAGCGGACAAAGTCCATTTCTAAACTGAGTTCACTCCTCGTTTCAGTCCTGTATCACTGAACCGAAATAACCTTCCGTTCTAGCCATGTTTATCTCATGAGATATAAAATCTTTACCCAATGAATTGGAGGGAGATATAGGTCCCACCCATCTTATAATGAACCCTTTCTTATGTGTTCCACATAATCATAAATCATACATCATCGCATAACACATGTAACAAAAATGGGATTCTTGAAACATCATGACATCATAAAACAAATAATATAAGGTAAATGACTTCATAACAATAATTACCTCACAACATAATCAAATCAATGTAATAATAGGGATAAAAACAGAACCCTTTATTATCTTAGATGGAAAATAATTTTGATAAAACACTTTAACTCCATTCTTGAGGAAAATATCCTTTCTTCTTCAAAAACACTTTTCTTTTCTTAACATGTCATTCAATTATAAACTAAAAGAAGTTGATAAAAAATAAACATGAAAACTTGTAAAGGAATCTTCTTGTAAATAATGTTTTAAAAATCCATTCATGCTGTATAAGTTAAAAAAAACATTCTTCTTATACTTTTGTTAGAAAAGTCAAAAAAAGTACCTCGTACAAAAAACGACAAAAGATTCCTTTCATATCTTTTAATAAAAACTCATCGAAGGGTAAAATAGGATTTAAAAAATTGTAGGTGGATGGAAATAATATTACAAATTGAGGAAACATGGATGTGGATGATAAAATAAACCCCAGTAAATTTCAAAGTATAAACAATCTCAAATAAGAATGAGATTGTGATATTTCCCTTACCTTAGGTCCGAATTGCTTTGTAAGTGTCCGAATCTCCTGTATAATGGTTTAA
This sequence comes from Viscum album, assembly GCA_963277665.1. NCBI lineage: Eukaryota > Viridiplantae > Streptophyta > Magnoliopsida > Santalales > Viscaceae > Viscum > Viscum album. The sequence continues at coordinate 455,529,592 of OY728141.1, read as the reverse complement.
ATAATGTTATTGACTTATTAAAGAATCATAAATATTGATATGATATCATATATGGTCATATTCTTAGCTTCTTATTAATAATATCTCATTGTTACTTGTTATTTGGGTCTTTATTGCCTTTTGTTCTTATGCGTGTTTTTCCAAATAAATTCTTATTATTCTTTTAAGGTTATAGATACCTTATATCCAGAATGGTATTAGTGTAACATATATCATATTTATTCATTCAATTCATTTATATAATTACTATGTAATGATGATCATGTAGAACGAGTCGCATCACATCGTGGAGACGGTATTCCGTACGTACGCACGAGTGAGGATATCGTTCCCATGATCGTGAAATTGTATTTAAGTGTATTTATAATATTTCACTATCAATATAATTTTATAATAATCATATATAGTTACTAATTACACCATTATACTCATCCTTGTAAGGTTATGGTGGAAAATAGATTACACCACGGCGTGGAGACGGTATTCCGTACGTACGCACGCGCGGTGATTTCATTTTTCCGTAGGATGGATAGAAGGTGAATTAGGGTTGTTTCATATTTATAATAACATATCAGTATGTAAGTAATACTGATGTTATTACTTTTTCATGAAACAACTAAAGAAGAAGAAGTTGAAGAAGAAAGAAATTGAAAATATCGGTAATGGATATTGCCTCTTCTTTGAAACGCCTCTTTGAATCCTCCACTTAGGGAACTAAGATTGGTCTTTGAAGAAGACCAGGACCTCTAGGATTATTCTAGGGAAGTTTAGAAGCTATTTTGGCAGGGGTTGGCCGAGATTGAGTGTTCAAATTGGTGTGAGGAGGAGGGGGAGGAGGTTCCCTTTTATAAGGGAGGAGAGGGGCACCTTAGGAATATCTCAAAATATTATTTTATATTAAAGTCAAAATCTATTTATAATGGTTCCAAAGGGACTTATTTCGAAGATAAAGTGGGGATGGGTCGAAATACAATCAACCAATAGGATTTAGACAAGTTTATGTTATTATTTTAACCTTATCAATTAGATTTAACTCTAAGTTAAATAATTTAACTTTTACCGTGTCTTTTTGTTTTCTTACACTATATGGTTAATACACTTACTATAACATGCCAAACGAACCCCAAATTGTTTATTATTAATATATATATCCTTATATAAGTAATATGGCAGAACCTTAGATTTTTAGGAATAAAATAACAATTAATAATATAATATTTTATTTAAATACTATTTTGTGTCAATTTTGACACTATTTGATATATGATTTTTTTTTTGAAAGTCATAACAGAATTATATGTTCGAAACAAGTTGATTAAATCAACACTAATATATCATAGTAACCTAGAAAATTAGTGGAATTCATAAAAAGTCTCAAATTACATTTATTTTGGTGTTTATAACATCAATTATGTCAATATTTCATTAATAAGATAATTACTGCATCATCATTGTCTCATAAATAAATTAAATTATTTAATGTCTAAAAATTATAAATAAAATACCATTATGTAGGAAATCTTGTTAGATTTCTAATGAATATTTATAGTCGAATTTATCTTATGTATAACCCCATATTAAAAATGATTTACTTATTAAACATTGATTTTACCTATTTTAACCCTTCTTTAAATAAATTAATAATAAATGTCCTAATCTAATCCAAGTGGGCCTAAATGGTCATATTTTATTTCTAAGTTTGTTTTTGGTCGAATTAAACTTATCCAATAGAATTAGGACATGTGTTAGGGTAATAGTAATATCATATTTACCGTTAGTTACCCTATTTACTATTAACCGCGGTAAAAGAAGTAAAAAGATACTATTCACCAAAAAATTATTTTTATCTCATTGAACCACATTTTACTTACTGATATCAACCGTGTCTGTCAAATTTTCAAAATTCCATTCACAGAAGCGGTAAAATTATGTAATATGCAAAATTCAGTTTTTAACCTACCACTTAGTGGTTTCACTATTCATCAAAAATTGAAAGTTTTCAGAAAAATACCAAAATTTCACCCTAGGATAATTTTGGTATTCCGAATCCAAAAATGAAGTCCATTTTGAAAAATAAAATTTATAATATTTCAAAAAGTGTTTATTACTATTCATAACGACTAGTTTTAATAATATTTTAATAGCATATCGTTGTTTAGTGAAACTCAGTATTGCGTACGATACAAGCTATCGAGGAAGGTCGCGATTGCGTGTAAAGTAAGCCAAGCTAGTGTGTAGTGAAAGATTCCTTTGATAACATAAAAAAAAATATTACTCATAAAAATCTCGGGTGTTACATTCTACCCCCCTTAAAAAGAATTTCTCCCTCGAAATTCATCACTTTGTAACAAACAGATGAGGATACTTCCCCCTCATCATATCCTCAAGCTCCCATGTAGCATCTTCAAGTTGGTGGTTCCTCCATAAAACTTTCACCGATCGAGTGGTCTTGTTTCATAGTACTTTTTCGCTACGATCCAGAATCTCTATCGGTTGTTCTTCATAAGAAAGATCTTGCTCCAGCGGTACAACTTCTGAGCTGAGTACATGTGAAGGATCAGGTATGTACTTTCTTAGGAGAGATACATGGAACACATCGTGAACTTGAGAGAGATTCGGTGGAAGCGCCAATCGGTAAGCTACCTTTCCAACGCGATCCAGTATTTCGAAAGGACCGATATATCTAGGGATCAACTTCCCCTTCTTTCCAAATCTCATAAACTTTTTCCAGGGAGATATTCGTAAGAACACTTTATCACCCACTTCAAACCCTAGGTCTTTTCTTCGGTTGTCGGCATAACTTTTCTGTCGACTCTGAGCTGCTCTTATGTGTTGTTGAATAGATCTGACCTTTTTTTCCATTTCATCAACAAGATCAGGTCCTAATAGCTTTCTTTCCCCAACTTCATCCCAGCAAGTAGGAGTCCTGTATTTCTTTCCATAGAGAGCTTCATAAGGAGCCATCTGAATACTGGAGTGAAAGCTATTATTATAAGAAAATTCCACCAAAGGTAGGTGTTGATACCAACCTCCTTTGAAATCCATAGAGCAAGCTCTCAACATATCTTCTAGGGTTTGAATTGTTCTCTCAGACGGACCGTCTGTCTGAGGATGATAAGTAGTGCTGAAACTCATCTCTGTATCCAGAGTATGCTGAAGACTTCGCCAGAACTTCGAGGTAAATCTCGGATCCCGATCAGATATAATAGAAAGTGGTACTCCATGAAATCTTACCACTTCCTTTACATATATCCTGGAAAGATGATCTAGAGAGAAATCCTCTCTAATAGAAATGAAGTGTGCAGACTTTGTAAGACGATCAACTATGACCCAGATAGCATTATTGTCTTTGGATGTTTTAGGAAGTCCTGTGACAAAGTCCATAGTGATGTTTTCCCATTTCCATTCGGGTATGGGTAATGGTTGTAACATCCCCTTAGACCTCTGTCTCTCAGCTTTAACTTGTTGACAAACCAAGCATCGAGAGACATATTCAGCAACATCTCTTTTCATGCCATCCCACCAGAAATACTCTTTCAGGTCCCTATACATCTTCGTGCTTCCAGGATGAATAGAGAATGAAGAACTATGAGCCTCATCCAGCAGCTCCTTCTTTAATTCGGGGATGGGAGGAACACAAAACTGATTCTTGAAATTTATTATCCCATCACAATCAAGGTTGAATTTAGGAACATTTCTCACCTTCTTTTGTAACTCGACATCTTCTTTCTGTGCCTCTTTAATATTCACATGTATAGATGGTTGAACATTCATTTGAGAAAGATACGATTTTCCCCCTTCCATTATAATTCCAAGATCCATCCTTTTGTAAATCCATAAATATTGGATCTTTTGTGATCCTCATCATGGATAAACTAGCATGGTCTTGTCGACTTAATGCATCTGCCACCTTGTTTGCTTTCCCAGGGTGGTAATGGATTGAGCAGTCATAATCCTTAATCAGCTCCAACCATCTTCTTTGACGCATATTCATCTCCTTTTGTGTGAAAATATACTTTAAACTTTTATGATCAGTATAAATATCACACCTTTCACCATAAAGGTAATGCCTCCAAATCTTTAATGAAAAGATTACCGCAACCAACTCTAAATCATGTGTTGGGTAATTTTTCTCATGGATTTTCAACTGCCGTGAGGCATAAGCTATCACCATATCATTTTTCATAAGAACACACCCCAATCCCTTCTTGGATGCATTACTGTAGATCACAAACCTTTCTCCACTACAAGGCAGTGTGAGCACAGGTGCACTGGATAACCTTCCTTTCAACTCCTTGAAATTCTCTTCACATTCCTCTGTCCAAACAAACTTAACTCCTTTCCGAGTCAACTTGGTGAGTGGATTAGATAATCGTGAAAAATCTTTTACAAAACGTCGATAATATCCAGCCAAACCAAGAAAAATTCAGAACTCAGTTACTATTGTTGGTCTCGACCATCTTTCGATAACCTCTATTTTTGCTGGATCCACAGATATCCCCTCTTTTGAGATTATGTGACCCAAAAATGAAACTTTTTTAAGCCAAAATTCACACTTGGTAAATTTGGCATAAAGCTTCTCCTTTCTCAGGGTCTTCAATATAATTCTCAAGTGATCTTCATGCTCTTCCTTGCTCTTTGAATAGACAAGAATATCGTCTATAAAGACTACCACAAATTGATCAAGATAGTCTCTAAAGACTCTATTCATTAGATACATGAAGATAGCAGGGGCATTAGTAAGACCAATAGGCATCACTATAAATTCATAGTGTCCATACGTTGTACGGAAAGTCGTCTTTGGTATATCCTCCCTTTTGACCCTTAATTGATGATACCCTAAACGAAGATCAATCTTGGAAAAGTATTGAGCTCCACGTAGTTAGTCAAATAAGTTATCAATGCATGGGAGAGGATATTTATTCTTGATAGTGATCTTGTTAAGTTCTCGATAATCAATGCAGAGTCTCATTGATACATCTTTCTTCTTAACAAATAGAACAGGTGATCCCCAAGGTGATGCACTAGGGCATATGAATCCCTTATCAATATTCTCTTGGAGTTGCTTCTTCAATTCTTGCAACTCAATTGGGTCCATTCTATAAGGTGTCTTTGAAATAGGCAAAGCACCCGGTACGAGTTCTATTGAAAACTCAACTTCACGATTTGGTGGAAGACCTGGTAATTCCTTCGGAAAGACATCATCAAACTCCCGTACGATGGGAATATTCTTAATAGTGAGTTTCTCACCAACCATTTGAGATAAATAACCTTCATTTAGTGGAATCAGTACCCATAAGATGGAAGGAATTTCCACTGGAAGGTTATATTCATCCTTGCATCGATAGACGATCGTAGATTGATCTGGAATATGAAATGTGACTTCCCTTCTTTGGAAATTGATATGAGCTCCATGTAGAGAAAACCAATCCATGCCAAGAATCACATCAAATTCCACTATAGGAAGGATCACAAGATTTGCAGGAAGCACTTTCCCACAAACTTCAATCGGAGAAGAATTATAAACTTTTGATGCGACTGTTGTGCCATTAGGTGTTGTCACAACTAACTCAACATCTAATTGTTGAGGTAATACGGTGATATCCTTAGAAAAGTTTTTAGAAATAAAAGAGTGGGTGGATCCAGAATCAAATAAAACATTTTCTACTTTAGAGTGGATGGTAAGTGTACCTTTCACCACATCGTTATCGTACTCCACATCGCTGATAGAAATTTCATGTGACTTTCCTTTGTCTTTAGCCTTAAGATTTTGTTGACGTCGACCATCATCATCAACCCTTGGATTTGGGCATTGATTGGAATAATGCCCCATCTCCTTGCACTTGAAACATTGAAGTGTAGTAGGTTAATTCTGTGTATCCCTTCCTTTGTTTGCATCATTAGATATCTTCTTCCCATTATCGCGGCATTCAAATGCCCGATGACCTTCCTTTCCACATTTGAAACATTTACTTGTCCCTTTAAGACAACTCCCTCCATGTTTCTTTCCACACTTTGAGCATAAGGGAAAGCTCATCTTCTTTTCAGTGTGCTCTTTAGATTTTCCTTTGAATTCCATCTTCCTCTTCTTATCAAACCCATTTGACTGATGGGTTACTCCAATCTCCATCTCGACTTTGAGAGCACATCGAATGATTTCCTCGTAGCTATTGAAGTCCCTTATGGCTAACGCCCTTTGAAGACTTGGTTTTAAGCCACTAAAGAATCGATCGATCTTACTCTCAGGTTGGATAATAATATCAGAAGCGTACCTTGAAAGTCTTGTAAAATTTTCTTCATAGGTACCAAAAGATTCATCATCCCTTTGCTTCAGTTCACAAAACTCTTTCTCCATCTTTGTTCGGAGAATACGAGGGAAGTACTTATTGAAAAATAAGTTCTTGAACTCGTCCCATTCCATGGAATCAATTTCATCCCTTTGCCTCGTATTCTTAATAAGATTCCACCATTGATCAGCATCTCCTTCCAAACGATACAATGCGAGGATGACTTTATCATGTTCATAACATTGAAGAACTGAAAATATCTTTTCAGTAGTACTAATCCATTGTTCAGCAACTAATGGATCAGTAGACCCGCTGAAAGAAGGTGGACGCTGCCTCATGAAGGATTCAACAGAATGTTGCTCCTTCCTTTGCTCGTTTAGAAGTCATGAATGATTCATAGCTTGAGAAAGTTGTGTGAGCATGGCTACAAGATTTTTCATTCCAGCTCCCATATTGTTTGGTTTCTCAGGGGGACAATCATTGCATTGCCCATCGCATTCCTCATTAACACGGTTCCTTCAGGTTCCAGCCATTGACTAAAACCAAGAAGAATAGTGTGACCAACACTAATTATAATAGGAAAACCACATAATTCAAGAATAAAATTTTCATGCTTAAGGTCTTATCCTAGGTTATTCATGGCCATTTATAAAACACTAAGATTGTGTTCTATGCTTAGACTTATCCTTAGGGTTCTTACTAAGGCTTTCACATCCTAGTTTCCAAAGGTTGACTATACCTTTCCTCTGATACCAACTATAACGACCCATACTTTACATACATTTTTAATACTTCAAAATTTCAGCACACTTATTACACCATATGACAAAACCACAAAGGACCGTATAGGTATAGTGTCTTTAGAAACTGGGAAACATAAACAACTGGTTCATAAATCTTCTATAGTGTCTCCCATTTATTTCATCATATCTAGGGTCCCTTTTAGCATATTGTACTTAATATCCATCTTCCTGACCTGGGGAAAATAAAACATAAAAGGGTGAGCTCAAATGCTCAGCAAGGGCAAATAAAAGAAATAAAAATCATATCATATCTTTTTGAAAATCATAACCTGCAAAAGAGATCATAATATCTTAACATGGAATAAATCATAGAAGTGAAAATGAGATCTCCATAATCATAACATAAAACTTGAAACTTTGTGGCATGTACACATAATCATGGAAAATCATTTCTTGTTAGTCATGACTCGTTGCCAAGACTATCTTAGCGGACAAAGTCCATTTCTGAACCGAGTTCACTCCTCGTTTCAGTCCTGTATCACTGAACCGAAATAACCTTCCGTTCCATCCATGTCTATCTAATGAGATATAAAATCTTTACCCAATGCATTGGAGGGAGATATAGGTCCCACCAATCTTATAATGAACCCTATCTTATGTGTTCAACATAATCATAAATCATACATCATCGCATAACACATGTAACAAAAATGGGATTCTTGAAACATCGTGACATCATAAAACAAATCATTTGAGGTAAATGACTTCATTAAAATAATTCCCTCACAACATAATCAAATAAATGTAATAATAGGGATAAAAACATAACCCTTTATTATCTTAGATTGAAAATAATTTTGATAAAACACTTGAACTCCATTCTTGAGGAAAATATCCTTTCTTCTTCAAAAACACTTTTATTTTATTAACATGTCATTAAATTATAAACTAAAAGAAGTTGGTCAAAAATAAACATGGAAACTTGTAAAGGAAGCTTCTTGGAAATAATGTTTTAAAAATACATTCATGCCATATAAGTTAAAAAACATTCTTCTCGTACTTTTGTCGGAAAAGTCAAAAAAAGTACCTCGTATGAAAAACGACAAAATATTCCTTTCATATCTTTTAATAAAAACTCATCGAAAGGTAAAATAGAATTTAAACAATTGTAGGTGGATGGAAATAATATTACATATTGAGGAAACATGGATGTGGATGATAAAATACACCCCAGTAAATTTCAAAGTATAAACAATCTCAAATAAGAATGAGATTGTGATATTTCCCTTACCTTAGGTCCGAATTGCTTTGTAAGTGTCCGAAGCTCCTGTATAATGGTTTAAATAATGTTATTGACTTATTACAGAATCATACATATTGATATGATATCATATATGGTCATATTCTTAGATTTTTATTAATAATATCTCATTGTTACTTGTTATTCGGGTCTTTATTGCCTTTTGTTCTTACGCGTGTTTTGCCAAATAAATTCTTATTATTATTTTAAGGTTATAGATACCTTATATCCAGAATGGTATTAGTGTAACATATATCATATTTATTCATTAAATTCATTTATATAATTACTATGTAATGATGATCATGTAGAACGAGTCGCATCACATCGTGGAGACGGTATTCCGTACTTACGCACGAGTGAGGATATCGTTCCCATGATCGTGGAATTGTATTTAAGTGTATTTATAATATTTAATTATCAATATCATTTTATAATAATCATATATAGTTACTCATTACACCATTATACTCATCCTTGTAAGGTGATGGTGGAAAATAGATTACACCACGGCGTGGAGACGGTATTCCGTACGTACGCACGCGCGGTGATTTCATTTTTCCGTAGGATGGATAGAAGGTGAATTAGGGTTGTTTCATATTTATAATAACATATCAGTATGTAAGTAATACTGATGTTATTACTTTGTCATGAAAAAACTAAAGAAGAAGAAGTTGAAGAAGAATGAAATTGAAAAGATCGGTAATGGATATTACCTCTTCTTTGAAACTCCTCTTTGAATCCTCCACTTAGGGAACTAATATTGGTCTTTGAAGAAGACCAGGACTTCTAGGATTATTCTAGGGAAGTGGAGAAGGTATTTTGTCGGGGGTTGGTCGAGCTTTAGTGCTCAAATTGGTGTGAGGAGGAGGGGGAGGAGGTTCCCTTTTATAAGGGAGGAGAGGGGCACCTTAGGAATATCTCAAAATATTATTTTATAATAAAGTAAAAATCGGTTTATAATGGTTCAAAAGGGTCTTATTTAGAAGCTAAAGTGGGTATGGCTCTAAATCCTATCAACCAATAGGATTTAGAGAAGTTTAGGTTATTATTGTAACCTTATCATTTAGATTTAACTCTAAGTTAAATAATTTAACTTTTACCGTGTCTTTTTGTTTTCTTACACTATATGGTTAATAAACTTACTATAACATGCCAAAAGAACCCCAAATTGTTTATTATGAATATATGTATCATTATATAAGTCATTTGTCTGGACATTAGATTTTTAGGAATAAAATAACAATTAATAATATAATATTTGATTTAAAAACTATTTTGTGTCAATTTTGACACTATTTGATATATGATTTTTTGTGAAAGTCATAACAGAATTATATGTTCTAAAGAAGTTGATTAAATCAACACTAATATATCATAGTAACCTAGAAAATTATTGTAATTTATAAAAAGTCTGAAATTACATTTATTTTGGTGTTTATAACATCAATTATGTCAATATTTCATTAATAAGATAATTACTTCATCATCATTGTGTCATAAATAAATTAAATTATTTAATATCTAAAAATTATAAATAAAATACCATTATGTAGGAAATAGTTTTATCTTTCTAATGAATATTTATAGTCGAATTTATCTTATGTATAACCCCATATTAAAAATGATTTACTTATTAAACTTTGATTTTAACTATTTTAACCCTTCTTTAAATAAATTAATAATAAATGTTTTAATCTAATCCAAGTGGGCCTAAATGGTCATATTTTATTCCTAAGTTTGTTTTTGGTCGAATTAAACTCATCCAATAGAATTAGGACATGTGTTAGGGTAATAGTAATATCATATTTACTCTTAGTTACCCTATTTACTATTAACCGCGGTAAAAAAAGTAAAAAGTTACTATTCACAAAAAAAATTATTTTTATCTCATTGAACCACATTTTACTTACTGATATCAACCGTGTCTGTTATATTTTTGAAATTCCATTCACAGAAGCGGTAAAATTAAGTATTATGCAAAATTCAGTTTTTAACCTACCACTTAGTGGTTTCACTATTCATCAAAAATTGAAAGTTTTCAGAAAAATACCAAAATTTCACCCTAGGCTAATTTCGGTATTCCGAATCCAAAAATGAAGTCCATTTTGAAAAATAAAATTTATAAAATTTCAAACAGTGGTTATTACTATTCATAATGGCTAGTTTTAATAGTATTTTAATAGCATATCGTTGTTTAGTGAAACTCAGTATTGCGTACGACGCAAGCTATCGAGGAAGGTCGCGATTGCGTGTAAAGTAAGCCAAGCTAGTGTGTAGTGAAAGATTCCTTTGATAACATAAAAACAAAATATTACTCATAAAAATCTCGGGTGTTACAAAAGGGGACTCAAATAAAGAGCCTCTTATCCTGACCCATCCCCCAGGGCCAATTTCGCGACTACCCCAAGCCTGCCACCCAAAGGCTAGGGGCTGGCGACTAGCACCGAAGGTATTATCCTGCAATGGGAGACATTTTCCAAGTACCTATATACACGAACACAACTCCCTTCCAAAGGTACTAGAAAGTAACAACCAAGTAAACCATTAATGTAATCCACTAAGTAAAACACAACCAAAGTACAATGGAAATTAAAGTACGAGGTAGAAACACAGGTCATTATAATATCCCACCAAAAGAAAAATAGAACAAAATTAATTCCCCAAGTCCCTGAAGTTCATCCACCGGGAAGCCTACCTGAAGGGTAGGTGAAGGGTAGCTACCTGAAGTTGTAGAAGTGCACCATGTCTATCTAATCTTATGGAACACCACCATGTCTTGTTCTTCCCATGACTCTGTCAAAGCATCAGTCGTCTGCACAAGATATGACATGTATGGGTAAAGCCTGTGAAGGGGTGAGTAAAACGATACACAGTAGGGGACTCCGAAACCAAAAAGGTAAAGCACAAGATAAAAACCACGAAGAAAATCATAGAAATCTCTACTCAGGTATATTCCCATTCATATACCATGAACATCCAGATGTACTCATCTCAGCCACTAAGAAAACATGCAGTCCCAACCACACAGCTAGTCTCAGGATTCTCATCAAAGGCTCCAGTCATAACACACAAACTAGGAGATCACACTCCATGAGCTCAGTCATCCCTGATGGCACCTATCTAATAGATGCACTCCATCCAGTACAATCCTACCATTGTGAATGGTATATTTGAGATAACATGCTCTATTGGGAATATAATACTAGGTCCAACTCTAGTTCCCGACACTGGTGGTCTAATCGTCACGACACTATTCCCAACTCTAGTGGTCGGAACTCATTAAAGGGGCTTGTTTCCACCTTTTCATTGCACCGTAGTGTTGGCTTTCTACCACACAACGGTGAAAAAATAAAATAAAATAACTTTTTAAGATATTTTATTATTTTACAAAAATTCCAAAAACTATCTTTTCTGGTCGACCCTTGCCGGTTAAAGTTATGATCTTTATAGGTGAATCTCGACATTCAGAGTTCAATAGTGCCTTGGATTTTTTATCCGAGCACTGGTTTAAAAGTTATAAAAACCTTCTCAACCATTTACTTAAGTGAACTTAAGAAAAATTTAAAAATCCATTATAGCCACTATGAGTCTCTGAATTACATGTCATCTCAGAGATTACCCTTAAAAAATTCCATTTAAATTTGAAAAGAAATTCCAAGGAATTCTGGGACATGACAACCCCATATTTAATGAAGGTTTCTAAACCAAATGGAAAACATGATTCTATGACTTCATCCAATTGTGTACTACTTGAGGATCAAGCTCACCTTAAATCCCATGAAGCTTTAGTCCTTAAAACACATATATTTATTTTAACCAATATAAATTATTTTCCAATTTAGTGGGAAAAACTATCTACACTACCAGAAAGTTCACACTAATTATAAATGATGAAGTATCCACCCTCTACACATAGAGAAAGGATACCTCCCAATCTATCCTTTGAATCGATGTTGCATCACTAATCTGACCAACAATAAGAGGTTCACACACTAGAAAATGATCATTTTGATAATACCTATTCATATAATCTAGCAATATATTGGATTCCTATATATAATATGATAAACTCAAAATTACCAGATCGTATTTGAGTGAAATGATGCACGAATGATACGAAAGATATAAACTGAACATTATATGATTCATTTACCATCCTAACTATACCACATAACTAGTTATTTATAGTTTCTAACTGATCAATATATTAGGAAATCCCTATTGAATTGATACATCTTCCATTAAACCAACACATTTTTGTATATTTGATAACCAAAACTCAAAATCCCTTAACACAGTTTCTTGATATTCCCATAAAAATCCTAGCATGGCCACAAACTCTAAATTATATCCGTAAGAATCAAAATATATAAATACCATTTTGACATGATCCAACATACCAGAACCCCATCTTGGTCAATGTTAAGCTAATTTTTGCCACCCTAATTTAACCTACAATAAGATTTGTGCTAAATACTAGTACCAATAAGGCATAACTTATATTGGAGAACTTAGCCTATAAGAACCTTCAATTAGAATTTATCCCTATTAGATAACATACCCATAACCCATTAAATAATATAAATATAAATAACTAAATTATATAATAAATACAACTATGAGGTAATGGATAATTAGTAAAAACACTACATGGGAAACCACCAAATGAATTGTACATATATGTAAGATAAAGTCACTAGGTATAAAATTTGTTATGTAAGGGAAGTCACCACATTACTTAAAGGAATATCATATCAATATCTGATGATATTTTACTCCTCTGTGTACTATTATATTCTATGATAAATCAAATCTACTATATTCATAATCTCCATGGCCATAAACGTCACCATTAAACTATACTTTTTTCTATAGATGCAACACATGTTGACTCAAGTCTTGTGTAGGGGTGAGTATAAGTATAACAAGTAGGAAACCACAAAAATATTAAGTGAAGATGAAATAATATTCAACTCAAACTCCCAAGATTGAGGAAAATATGATGTAACCCAAATATTCTAGATATTATATAAGGTTAAGAAAAACAAGGATAAAAGAAGATTCCCAACCTTCTCATCTCAACTTCAATAAGGGACATATTAAACAAGAAACTAGAGATACCCATAATACCAAAGGTCCAATAAATGATGAATCTAAACTGAAATTTGTGTCCCATGGGAAATAAAACATGCATGATATATCCAAATACCAATAGCATCTGTATAATGTATATTCAAAACCATTCAGACCTCATAACATTCATGTTAATACATTGATGTAATCAAAGTGGGGGCCATTCCTTTTAGTTGTTTGTTTGTTGGTCAATGGGGTACCAACCCATATGAATCGGATTCACCTCATCATATGATTTATGCCTAGATTAAGGTGTTTAAAGACTCTATTTTTAGAGAAATTATTCCCCAATATTAAGGGTTTACCTACTCCACTAAGTGTATGGAAGACCCATGTCTTGAAATTGGTATGCTATCAAAAGGGTTACTAACCCCACATATACTCTAACCATTTTTCCCACTCTATATTTTTTTCCTATAAATATAAGAAACCTCATCTACTCAGAGTATCTTCCCAAAAATACCCATAAGATGAATAGATATTCATCATCACATTCTATGTGAAATAACTATTAGAATGAATTTTTCATGTTTCTAATTATAACACTCATATGAGAATATAAGATAATTACTCTAACATATTAAAGTACACAACATGTATTATCCTTAAAATAGTGTAAGATCCTTTGTAATAATTGAATTGTGTGCCACCATCATCCAATTCAGGTGTAGTAGATATATACTATGTCTCTTGTAAGGTACAGAGTGTGGGGACTCATTACTCCCTACACACATGTGTTGATAGTAAATTCTGATATATGTTTCCAAAATACATGAGATTTACATACAATTTCTGGAGCTGTCTATTTATCTGAAAATATAATCTGATACATGCTTGATCCACTTGGACTAATATAAAAAGTGTGTGACCTGAAGTCACTCCCCATGAAAAATTTATAATAATGAGGAAACCCTAGTGCCAGATAATTATACATAAATGGAATGTGAACCATAGAAATACAATACATGTAGTTAGAAAATTTACACCAAATCTAAAAGTTTCATTTGATGTGTTTCTAGTTGCCTCATCCACAAACATCACTTTACATCATGTCATCCAAAACAATAGTTACCATTAACAATCGTTAAAGATGCCCCTCCATTATTTTTCACCTTTATTCATAGGATATGTAACACCATAAAATTTGAATATATGGCCACCTTTAAATAAATAAATATTTTTGACATGTTCCACTGCAAACAACACAAAACTTAAATGAAACTATGAAATATTTAGATAAAATATAAAAAGATATGTATGACTGTTAACACATAAATATTGTATTAGGGGGAATGAATATGAGTAACCATTTTATAATATATATCTGTATATAAAATAAAGGTTACATTAATATTAATTAAATTTAATTAGTTTATCTAAAATAAAAAACAAGATCATATGTTGTTAGGAAATGTGCTTTTCGAAAAACTGATTTTCATGTGATATACATTTCTATTTTAAAAAATATATGATTAATGATATTAAAAATTATTTAAACCAAATTCCGTTGGTAAATGATATAATATAAGAATAATAATATTTAATATTTTGAAATGTCGTTTTCTAATAAAATGGTTTTACATTATGATTTATGATTTTTTTTTAAAATGAGTTTATAAATTGTAGAATTTGAAATTAATATAATTAACTTAATTTTTTAATTTCATATATATATAAATCAACATAGTGTATTTTTTTTTATCATTTTCTAAAATGGTGGATTTTTTGTCAAAAAATGTAGAATTTATGAAATTTTAAATACCTATGATTTTATCACTTTGAAAGAATAACCTAGAAAATTTAAAAAGCACTTAAGTATTAAAAAATGAAATTAAGGAATAAAAATTTTACTTTTTAAATATTCCTTTTATATATAATACCTATGAAAAACTTTTTTATAACAAAAGTAAAATTTTAGTTTCATATAAAAACAAATTTTGGTCTTCTCAATAAATCAAGTATTTTTATGGTGAGGTTCCATTTGGGATAGTATTTTAATCCTAATAAATTATATTAAATTAATTATAAATCAGTTTTTGGATTAAAATTAGTAACCGTGATAATTTTATCATAAACATATATTTAAAATCATAATAATATATTTTTCACCAAAATACTTTTTACACATTTAAGAGATTTTATTTTAAAATTAATTTTTCCTAACTGTATGATTTTTATTTGATAAAATTGGATTCAAAATTTAAATAATAATTAAGAAATTAGTTAAATAGTTAAATATTAATGTTTTCTATTAAATTTAACTATTATGGTTAAAAATTAATTATCACGACAAAATTAAATAGGCTTAATTGAGTTTAACTATTTTAAAAAGTTCCAAAACATTTTAAAAACATTCCTTGAATTTAATGGTTGAGATTTTGATTGAATAATTAATTTTTATCCTACACATTTTTCTATTTTATGTCTCAAGACCTTGAAATGTAATTTAAATATTGAAAATTATAGTGGTGTTTCCAAAAGTTCTTTTACCTTCAATTATAAAACCATATCACTTAAATCCTTACAAGATACAATTAACCAAATAATTTCTCATTTAAACTCTAAAATCTTACTCTAACTAGATCCCTCTTCTATGAACATAATCCCTTAGTTACTCATAGTTAGGAGGATCCCGTAAAATTTAAGGTAACTTCCATGGAAAATTGATGTCCCCAAAGAAAGTATTATCAACTGCTTATTTTTCTTCAAAATTATCTTCTTTAAATATTATTATAGACACAATAATATAATTATGTTTTTATAGTTTTATATACTTTAATGTTTTTATATTAATGGTATTATAATTATTTATTCATATAATCCTTACTTTATTAAAATAAAATCATGGTATGTACATTGTGCGGAATACGGCCTCCCCGACATAATGTGCTTCATTTTCCTTCACCGAATTAAAAGGAAGGATATAAGGATGGTATTAAAGGATAAATATTATTATTATAATAATATTAAAGTTATTTTATGGAAAATTGGACAACCTATTAATGATATGATCAATAAACCATCATCATTAAATTAATCGTTTTAAAATAAGTGTACTAAGAGGATAAACCTTCATTCAAATTGTGTAATATTTTCATATCCATTAATAATTATTAAAATTTCTTATAATTGATATATATCACACAAATATACCCTAAAAACATACATTATTCTTCTATTATAATGATATTACAACAGATCCATCACATATTCATCCATTAATCATGGTTGGTTCATGTTTGGGTGGGTTTAACCACATACTTGAAAAATATTATACATGTATGTCATGGATGACTAGGAGAACTTATTTATTAGTATAATATAATATAAATATTTAAATAATGTTTTATTTATGATTATGAATATTTTACATCAATATTTAATTTATTAATTAAAAAAACACTTTGATCATCAAGAATCAGTGAAACATTCTTTTTATCGATTTCATCTTCAAGGATAAAGAAATTACACTCATGAAAGGAATTTAAAACATAGTAAAAAATTATAAATGATCGCTAAAATTATTTTTAATGGTCTATTAAAGATTATAATTTAATTTAGAATGATCACAGACACCTCCATTATGAAACTAGTAAAAATGACCAAAACTATAAACTCCCGATGTAAAAAATCAAAATAATTCATGTAATGATTGACTATTTATGAAGAGATTAAATTAAAATGGATACTATTATTTTTATTAATTATGTGACTGAGATATCTATATTTATGATATAGGGTTTTAAACTATGTATTTGGAAGTCAGGACAAGAGGTAAGGGTTTTTTCATCTCAAATTCTTCTCTTTGAGACATGTTTGGTATTATGAACCTAATTTCGTCTATGTGATGTATATAGTACCTATTTAAGATATAATATCATGAATTATATTTTATCCATGTTATTTTATGTTTTTATAAAATAATTCTATTTCAAGGGTTTTTTATTAAAATGTTACACAAGACACAAGAGTTTTCCTTGTCTCAATTCTAATTCTTTGAGATATAATAAATTTTATGCACTGTTATTCTTTGGTATAGTGTGTTTAATTCTCACGGATACATTTTTTCATAATAATTTTATTTTATGTATTTTAATAGAAAATATTTTTCCATTATTCATGTGTCTATTTATTAAGTTGTTTCCCTAGTAGTGAGGATTTTTTGTAACTTAATTTTTATTCAATGAGTGATGATCATTATTTAAACATATTTCATATAATTTATGTAAATTATTCCCTTTAATTATATAATGTGTTTCTCTATCATTTTTTACATTTTTACCACATAAAAACATTGAAAATTATTTCTCACTTCTTTATATATATTACCAATAAGGGATATTGGTAACTTGAATTTCCTTATTTTAGTTAATATTTTTATCCTAAACATTATTCATCCATTCTTGGGTTATTAAAAGCTAATATTTTTTTATATAGTATTTTATAATCCCTTATTTTAAAATAATTTTTTGATATAAAAAAAATTTTATTACTATTTTTATAGTTAAGGTTTTAAACGAAGGTAATTTGAACTATTAAAAATGTCCCTTTCATAATCAAATGTTTTGGATCCACACTACCTATAGAAACCTTTATTTCATTTTCATGGCTCCAATATCAAAGATTATTTTAAAATTAAAATGTTTTAATGAATTTTCTATTCACCTTTTAAAAATGAAATTTGAAAGTGATCCATAACTTCCAACTTTATGTTAATGTTAAAAATATTTTCTTAATGTTATTTCAATTTTTCAATTCTATTTCCCTTTTCATTTTCAAAATGATTTACCCTAATTGGGTTTATGTTTAACTATTTATTCTATAATATATAAATATATATTGGGTAAATAAACTCATGATACCAAATAATTTAATCCATGATTCATTTTTGGGTGGTATTGTTCAAGTATTATTTTCAAAGATGTTTTTAATCTATGTCAACATCCCTAAAAATTTACTTTGTTACCCTGAGGATATTTATTCTAAAACCATTTAAATTATTCCTATGGATATATAATGATCATTGTATTCATGTAATAACTTATTTGTATACTCATTTCTATTTATGTGGTGAACATCACATTTTACATAATTATGATTCAATTATTTCCACATATAAATATTATTTTATTTATTTACTTGGGGGAATGTATTGTTGTTCCATATGTTTTTATTCCAAAATAGAAGATTATTTTAAAATTAATAGTGTATTGTATTACCATCCACCAAATATCTTGGGATGGTCTATGATCATGTAATCCCTTTTATTAACATGGGGAAAGTATTGTTGTTCTGTATATTTTTATTCTAATATGGATGATTATTGGAAAGTTAACTATGTTTTGGATGAACATACACTATCTCTCTTAGGATGGGTTGTGGTCATGTTATCACTTTTATATAAATAGGAAAAATTATTGACATTCTTGAATATAATATATTTATACTAAAATTTGATTATGTATTGATTTCCATTTTATCATTGTATGTATAGCCATGTTTCATTCAATAAGAGGTTCTCCAAAGAATGGTATGAAAGCTATTAATGAATCTTATGGTGAATACATCATACATAATAAGTTGATAGGTGGGACAAGAATTATATATCCCCTAGATGCATCAACCAGCCTCATGAGATACAATATTTTTGGGTATTTAGTTTATGACTATCCAATTCAGAATGATTTATTGACTGCAGTCTCAATGACAAGTAAATATCCTAGAACAATTCCTCGATAGTTGATTTTCAATTCTTGAAATTATGTATTCCATCAGTATGAGATCATTATTATTGATATATTTTTTTCATTTATTATCATAGATATATCATTATAAGTTTCAATTTAATTATGGATTCATGTTGTTTAATTATTCTTCCAAAATATATATGCCATGTTTATTCTATGATTAACTTAGATGTTTGTTTCCCTTACTTATTTGTTGATCTCACTCCCTCTTATGTTTTCTTTTCCCTAGGTTATGATGAAAAGAAGTACACATGAATTTTTTATAAGGATAACATGTGTGAATGGTTTTTTGTAAGACATTGAAGACCCGTTCTGGATTAAATATTTTTGTATATCATGAGAAAATTATGAATTCAAAATAAAAAACATGGGATTTGTTAGTCTATTTTGTGTTCTAAATATCCAAATCTATAAACAAAAAAATATCCTTTAGATGTAATATATGAAATATTAATTTTTGATTTTGTAATCATGGATGGATATATCTAGGATTTTATAGCTGGTATCAAAGTAAGTATGTGATCTATGTGTTTATGGAACTATATCTTTGAGCATGGGTTTGGGGAATCAAAATTTTTATAAAAGGAAAGGTTTATATAAATTTTGAGATTAAGATTTTTATTGAGGATAAATTACGGGTTGATAAGTTAAGTTTAATCATAATTTCAAAGTTATAAATAAAAATTTGTAATATTATATGATTTAATGATAAGAAGATAATTCACATTTTATTTACGGTTTAGGATGGGATAAAATTAGTTGATACCCTATTAATAAGTTTTATTGTTAGATAACATCCTGATATATTGGTAAAATAGATATTATGAGGATTTTACTAGAAATATATCCCTTTTTGGATAATAAAAGTGGATTTTGATATGGAATAGATTCCACTATGTTTAATCACACTAATAAATGGTTTTTAATCATTGAATAAATCATCATCTTGTTGTATGGTGAATGTGACTAAGACTTTACACTTTTCTAGATGAATATAGGAGATATTATTTGGGTAATAAAAATATCTATATAAATAATTATAAAGGATTTAATAATGATTTTAACTAATTAAGTTAGAGAACCAAAAAAATGACCACTAATAACAAAGTAATAAACAAGTGGAGTCATAGGTTAATCTGAAAGAAGTAATTGATAAAAACAAAGGTTCTATAATAAAAGACATATTCAGATTTATTTTTTCATATTCATACTTTGTATTCTTCCATAAACATTTTTGTTTTAGTATTTATTTGAAACAATATCTCAAAAATGAATAAAATAAAGGTATGTATCCAGAAACCACTATATCATATAACTAAATAAGGGAGTATATGTAAATGGTTAATAATTTTAGTATATGACTATTATGATGGAAAATGTGAGTTTTCCTCTAATACCTATGGTAGTTATGTTGATATTTAAATAGAAATTAAATCTGGAAGAGATTATATAGTCTCATTAGTGAATGATATTTATTGATGGCATTTTGGAATATTATAAATATTATTAAGGATTAGGGGAAACATCTAAGGATTTTTCTTTTTAGTTCACATTTAATAGTATAGAAACAAATATTAAATGGTATTCATAATCATGAAAATTTATTTTTTTTAAAATTGTATGTCTTTGGGGATAACCATTAGAGAACACATGGTTGAGGTATGAACACCTCTTAGGTTTAACACAAGCTTGATGTTTAGGCAAAAAGTATTGATTAATTATGGGAAAAGTGAGTGAGATGGTATTGGTATAATTGGGATTAATAATTTTTTCATAATATTTTTGGTCAATTTTATATCATTTTGGTGAGTATGATATGTAGTGGATAAAACCATTTGAGGGTTAAAGATATTGTTAGTTTTGGGAGGAATATATAATCTTGTTGTTGCTTAATGTATTTGTATTGAAATAGGTTTTTTAAAAGGTATGTTATTGATAGTATATGATTTTAGGAATGACTAATGTTGTTTGAATAAGGATAAGTTTTATTTTTAGAGAATAGATTTCAATGATTATTGGGTTTATAATAGTTTAATAAATTTTATGGTAATTTCGGATCTTTGTTTCAAAAAATAAGTTAATAAGTATGAGATAACCTAACTCAATATAACCTAGGTTGAACTAATAATGATATATGTTAAAATAATAATGATATAGGTTAAACTTAGTCTAATACAAGTTTATTTATAATACTTAGAGGTTACCATGATAATGTTGTAAACTGAGAAATATTGTGATTATTCCAAAACTACTATCAATAATTATAATTAATCATGTAAGCATAGTTGAAACCCCCAAACTCCCCAAAGAATATAATGATAGAATCTAATATAAATTCTGGTGACCAAGATGATGAAGGAAAGTGATTCAATATTCTTCATGTCAAAAATGTGGGAAGAAGCACCCAAGTAAATGTCTTCAATTAACTGAAATATGTTTTATGTGTGGGAAAGGAGGAAATAGAGAAGCTAAGATTTGTTTTACATGGTGGGTGAAAAATGTGTTTCCTAGTCATACTAATGATATTATATTAGACACCTCATTTGAACATATATCATTGATTATTTTTTTAGATATCAAAAGATAATTTTATTAGTAAGTGATAATTAAAATTTTATAAACACAATTTATTTAATAGGGGGAATGTAACACCCCAAATTTCTAATATATTATTACGTTTATATAATTAAATATGTTTGGTATCTTGCACCACATGCAATGCCAATCTTAAATGAAAATGTGATATATTTAAATAATATATAAATGATTATGTATGAATATTAAAAACGATCCATTGAATTAGAGATAAATAATAGGAGTAACCTTATTACGAATTATATGTATATAGAAAATATAGAATACTTTTAATATGAATGAAATTTAATTAGTTTACATAAAATGACTATTAATTTCATTTATTGTTCATAAAATTTTCTTTCTAAAAATATTCTTCTTATACGATATACATTTTTATTTCATGAAACATATGATTAATGATAAATTATTTTTTATATTAATAATTGGTTAGCACCAATTTAGTTGGTAAATGATATGAAATAAGAAGAATAATACATAATATTTCAACATGTCATTTTTCAATAAAAAAATATTTTTATTATGTTTAATTGTTTTAATGAAAAAATAAATGTATAAACATTGGGATTTAAAATAAATAAAAATAAATTAATTTTTAATTCCTCATAACAAAATTGACTTAGTATAAATTTTTTACCATTTTCTAAAATGGTTATGGTTTATCTGAAAAAAGACAGATTTTTGAAAATTATTGTATATATGATTTTATCACTATGTAAACATAACCTTGAAGATTTTAAAACAATTAATGTAATAAAATATTAAATTAATGGATAAAATATTTCATTTTTAAATATTTTTTTGTATATAAATAACTTATTCCAAACATTTCATGAACTAAAGAAAAATTTTCATTTAATATAAAAAATGTTTTTGGTATTCACTTTAAATCATATATTTTCAAGTTGAGATATTGTTTTATTTTTTCATGGAAGACCAATCCCTTTTATTAAATTCATAAAAAATCACTTTATTACTTTAAAATATTTAAATATGGTAATTTTATAATAAATATATATTTAAGATCTTAATAAAGCTATTTTTTAAAAAGAAATTATTTTTCTCATTTTAGTGTTTTGATTTTAAAATAAACATATCATACTTTTAGGAATTTTATTTGATAAGGTTTTCAAAATTTAAATCAAAAGTATCATATTAGTTAAAATTTTTAATCTGAATCTTTTTCCTTAAAACTAATAAGGTTCAAAATTAATTACCATATTAAAATGGGTAAATTCAGTTTAATCTAGAGTAAAAGTCCAAAAAAAATTATAAACATACCACAAATTGAATGTTTGATTTTTGTATTGACCAATACATGTTTTAATGGAACATGTTTTTCATTTTTAAGCCTTAGTACCCTAAAAATGACATTTCATTACTGAAAAATGTAAATGGGTTTCCAAAAGTGTACTTACCTTGAATTTTAAAAACATATCACATTAACCCTTCAAATATACACATAACTATAGAATTAATCCTTGAAACCCTAAAATTTTACACTCCATATAACTATATCCCATGAACATTACTCCTTGGTCACTCATATTTAGTCTAATCTATTCAAACTCAAGGATACTTTCAAGGAAAATTTAAGTCCCTAATGTGACAATTATCAGCTACTGAGTTTTATTATTAATTATATTATTTCATATTTATTATATCCACACAAATATAATGATATTATTATCTTTTATATACTTAAATGTAACTATATTAATGGAATTATCATTATTCATTCATATACCATGTCCATTAATAAAAACAAAATTGTAGTTTGTGCATTGTGCGAACTAACGCCTCTACAGTGTAACGTGTTTCATTTTCCTTCACCACCTTACAAGTATGGATAAAATTATTATATTAGGGGATATTTTTTAAATTTGTAATTTCATTAAGTTTATTTTATTAATAATTTTAGAACCTATTATTGATATTATCAACAAAAATTAAAATTTAGTTTAATTATTTAAAATAATAAAACTAAGCGTATAATCATTTATTCAAACTAAATAACATTTTAATATTAATTAATTATTCTTATAATTACAAATAATTCTGATATATTATGCTAATAAACACTCAATATGACCATTATACTTCTGGAATAATGATATTACAACTAAGCCATTTCGAAATCATCCATTAATCATTGTAGGTTCGGGATTAGGTCGGTTTAACAACCTACTTGATAAATATTATAAATTTATGAAATGGATGACTATGAGAACTTATTCACCTATATAATATCATTTAAATATTTAAAATTTTTCATTATGAATATGTAATATCATTATTAGATTGATTAATTAAGAAAACACACTCTGATCATCAAGAATTACTGAAACATGCTTGTTGTCGCTTTAAACTTCCAGGATATAGACAAAAAAATCCAGAAATGAATATGAAAAATCATAAAAATCAGAAATAATCACTAAAAATAAGTTTAATGGTAAATTAATTAGGAAATTTGAATAAAAAATGAACATGTACATTTCCATTATGAAACTAGTATAATCGATTGAAACTATAAACACGTGTTTTGAAAATTCAGAATAATTCATGTAGATAATGACTATATATGAAGTATATTAATGAAAATAGATATGATTAACATTGTGAATTAATTTACTAATATATATATTTATTATACGTGCGGTTAAAGTATGTCCTTGCAATACAGGACAATAGGTAAGGGTTTTTTCTTCTCAAATTACTCTATTTAAGACATGTTCGGTATTATGAACCTAATTTCACTCATATAGTGTATATACTAACTTTTTGAGATATAACATCCTGAATATTTATCTAATCCTGGTATATTAAGTTCAATTAAAAGCCTTCTATTTAAGATGTTTTGATTAAAATGTTACTCATGTTGTAAGGGTTTTCTCGGTCTCAATTCTAATTATTTGAGACATAATACATTTTGTAAACCATGATTCCATTGTATGGTGTATTAACTACCCAAGAATTTATTTCTATAATACTCTTTTTATTTCATGAGATTTAATATCGAAATCATGTTACCTTGTTTTAGTTATTATTGATTCAGCTGTTTCTCCAATAGTGAGGATATTTGGTAACTGAATTTCTATTTATTGAGTTGTGATCATTGACAGAACTTATTTTATATAAGTTGGATACATTATTCCATTTTATTATATTATTTTTTGTTATATCAATGTTTATATTGTTACCACATAGACCCTTTAACAAGTATTTTTCACTTCTTGTGATATGTTTCTTATAATGAATATTAGTAAATCAAATCTCATTCTTTGTGTTATAATTTTTTTCATCAACTTTTTCCTCCCATGATGGTTTCTCCCACCCTAATATTTTGTTATAATTTATTTTATAATTATATGTATAAAAATAATGTTTTAATTCAAGGAATGTTTTATTACTCTATTTAAAATGCGGGTTATCAATAAATTTAAATATAAGTATTAAAAATTCCCCTTTCATGATCAAATGTTTTTTATCAACATTTCCTATGGAAAACTTTATTTCATTTTCAAGGATCAATTATTGGAGATTATTTTAGAAGTAAAAATTTAAAAAAAAAATTACTTCACCTTTTTAAAAATCCTTTGGTAAGTGGCTTAGACTTCCACTTTTACATCAATGTTAAAAAAATCTAAAGGATCTTTTAATTATTCACTTCCATTTCCATTTTCATTTCTAAAAGGATTAACCCTAATAAGGTTTAGTTTTAACTATTTATAATCTATTATATATATATATATATTATGGGGGAATGAACTCACTATATAATCAATCCAATTCTTGATTATGATAACCCTTTGTTTTATTACATATTACATAAGAATTTAATACATAAGAATACATTTAGTACATCCCAAAAGATAAATAATTTAACTTTATTTGGGAATTAGGTACATAGAACATAAAATTTTTATGCATATACAAAAAAAAATATTTAAAACTTCCTTAACATTCTTCTAAAATTCCATAGATTTTAAAACTACATGGGATAACTTGGGGATATACATAGGAAATGGTTGACCCATAAACCCCAGTAAGGGAATAATAAAATCATAACACAATGAAATTAACACATGTTAGTAAATATAAATATCAATGAGACATGAAAAAATTGATAATAATAATCTTGAACAATGAGGAATGATATAGAATAATAACATAAAGGCAACATAAGAATATGAAAATAACATTAAACATGACATCATAAGTATAAGTCAAGGTTGACCAAAAAAACATCATAAAATAATTCTCTTATTATAATATATTGTTCACCATAAAAGGAATATCATGTGACTAAAACATTACCCAATTCATTGGAATTTTTTCTTGGCACACCAATTATAATCATATCATTTACATATATAAGTGTTCCACATAGATCATATAACATAAGAATATATTTCATCACATTTAATCCAATGATTAAGTATTGTGGGGTACATATTTGTATGTACCTAATAAATGAAGTATAGGTAAAATTAGTTGAATTATATTGAGTGAAAAAGGGTATGGGTATACACTTCACAATGTATGGCATGCAAAATTGTAGGACAATTTTGACAACATAACGAGGGAATATAAAGTTTCATGGGAGGGCCTAATGAGATTAAAGGGGTTTTCAAATCACTTGTTCATAATAAGGGTTATAATAGGGATATTTAAGAACATAATACAACATGAAAACTTCATAATTAAAAGCCAAAATATAAAAAAAAGGTATTTGAATAAAATTTTGGCATGAAATTTTACAGTGAAATTTCTACAGCATAATTATCTTACTTTACTATTCATAAAATGGTTTAATGGGAGAAAAGGTTTTCTATCATAATTTTTACATAAAAATTAAAGTATTAGGGATGTGTAAAAATATATAAATCATTATTAATTTTAAATCAATGGAATAAAATAAATAATGTGCTTGAATGGAAAAGAAAAGAGAGATATCCCTTACCTTGTAGATTTGCTTCCAAAATCCTGGAGGGGAAAACCATAATATCTTTGATACACCTAGGGGAAACATTGAATATTATTTATAGAGGTTAAAATGTCATAAATATTTGTTGTATGATTTTTTAGTGGAGTTTAATGGATAATCAGTGGTGTTTATACTTGAGGAGGGATGGGTTTTAAAGGATTAACTGTTGGTTATTTTACTACATAAGCCCAATACCTATGAGATAAATTAATTAAAACCTTTTTTGGAGTAATTAAGAGTGGTATAGTGTTTTTAGACCTTATAGTTCTTCCAAAACTGAATCACAACTTCCATATAACCTAAAAATGTTAATAATCCAACAAATTAATTTTATTTCTAAAATCCAATTTTTTGCTTCTAAAAAGTATAAATTACCAAATTATAATTTATATTTAAAAATTAATTTTTATAATAATTAAATTATTTTTTTATTGATAAAAGTTTTTTATAAAAAATTAAATCATGTTGACATAATAATTCTTTCATAAAATCATAGTGCTCGTAGATCAAAAAAATTCACTTTTTAGCCAAAAATGAAAAATTGTCAAAAAAAATTCCAAAAAAATGCCCAAAGGTATTTTTGAAATGTTGATCCCAGCATTGAAATGTATTTCAAAAAAATAACCCTCTAGGTATAATAATTTTAACTTTTCAATAAATCATTATATTAATGAAAGTTAACAGTATAATAGAAAAATCATATTTTGACCACATTAAAAATTAATTTGGGCTTTGTTAAAATATATTATCATTTTAAAATAATTTTATAAGATTATTTAATAAAATAAATTTTATTTAAAACATCCTTATAAATAATATTTTAATATAATATGTTTGTGGTGTTAAAAAATAATTTTATTTTTCTTCTTAAAAAATCAGAATGATCATTTAAATGCGTCAATGTGACCAAAAACAATAATGATCAACTATTTTATTAACTAATGGTCATAATGCTGATAAACTATATTATTTTAAAATAATAAATATTGGTGATTATATTTCCATATAAATACACCATCAATATTACTGTTCATCATTCACTTCAATTCGAAACATGGTTCCATATCATTTCTAAAATAAATGTTGTATTAAAAACACTCTATTTATTTCCTATAGAACTATTCATGGGTGGGATGTTTTTAGGGGATCAAGGAGACCCAAATCCATATTTTTTATATTATTTAGTATTTTTTAATCTTCCCATTTTAATATTTTTATTAATAAAATGAATTATTGTAGACTAAATATAACGTTCTTAAAAAATGAAATATAGTGATTCTAGATTCTAGTATGTATTTTTTGTTTCTTCACTATTCTAAGTTATACTAGTTCATATCAACACATGATGTTAAAAGTTATTATAAAATATAATTTTTTTCTTTTTTTCTTCTATTTTAAAACATAACAAAAATTTATTGAGAGTAATGAGATAATTTATTAAAATAAGAACAGTTTTTGAGTCATTATAATCTTCCCCCTTTAGAAATTTCACCCTCAAAATTTTCATTTCATACACTACAAAGATGAAGGTTTTTATATTTTATCACCTCTTTAAGATCCTACATTTCTTAATTAAAATTATGGTTCCTCCATATAAATTTAACCTTGTGCATTGTCTTATTTCATATAATTTTATTTCTATGATCCAAGATCTTCACCAGCTGATCCTTGAATGAATGATCATTTTATAATGGTACTACCTCTAAATCTAGTACATGTGAGGGATCTGGTATGTACTTACTCAAGATGAATTTGTGTAAAACATCATGTACTTGGTATAGGGTGGGTGGGATTTTTATTCAATAATCCACATCTCTAACTCAATTGAGATCCACAAAGGGAGAAATATACATAGGATTTAGCTTACCCTTCTTCCCAATTCATAAGACATTTTTCCATGGAGATATGTGAAGGAATTCCTTGTCTATAAAATCAAACTCTAGATCTATTAAATATTGTCAACATATCTCTTTTTTTACTTTGAGTTTCCATTATGTGTTATCTAATGGTCTTTAAATTTTCCACCATTTCCTAGACCATTTTAGGACCCAGCAGTTTGTGTACACCCACTTCATCTTTGCATGGAGGTGTTCTGTATATCTTCCCATATAGGGATTCATATAGAGCCATTTGGATTCTTTATTAGAATCTATTATTATATGGGAACTGGACCAACTGAATATGTTGATCCCATCCTCCCTTTTAAGTCTAGAGAACATGCCCTAATATGTCTTCCATTGTTTGAATAGTCCTATCATGTTAAAAACCGGTGTGGGTGTCACACCCCGAACATAGATGACCTTTATTTTACTCTCTTCTTGGTCCCAGTTTGAATTTTTTTGATGTTTAATATTTATGATGGGTTTTGGTCCATTTCAGAAACACCGTATTGTTAGTAGTGATTGTGCATTCTGCTCGGGTGGGCGTGTGGTTGCCTGATCCTTAAAATAATAATATTTTGTGTTGGTAATAATATTATCATTATCACTAAATTTTTATTAATATTATTGTTATTTAAAATGAAACAAACCAAATTTATTATTGTGTTTTTTTATTATTGAATCGGTATATTATTATTATTATTATTATTATTTTGTGTAATCAAAAAATAAAATAAATGGGTAGACTCTAGGGGGTGTCATGTCCCCTACCTCCTCTCTCTCTGTGATGCAATCGCACGAGGCCGTAACGGCCTCCTACCTACACCGTATGACCCCTTCGGATCCACCTATGAAGCACCGTCCAGCCGCAAACCCAAACCTATCCTCCCCACATCATCCCACAACCTCTCACTGATCACCATCCCATAGCCCCCTCCACCTTACCGGCAGCTGTGTCTGGCTTGCCTCATTGCACTGGTAGCCACATCCAGACTACCTCTAGTCACTGTCTAGCCGTGTTCGGATGACCTCTAGCTTCCGTCCTTCTCCCTACGACTCAACCTCCTAGCATTCCCCCTTTCTGGGTTCCAACCTTCACTGTCAGTAGCCTTCTCCAGCATCACGACCTTGTCGATGCACTCTCTGGCACGAGCAACCCTGCTAGTGCCCTCTTCAGCGTCAAAATCACAATTGAGTATGCGAGGACCTCCTCAGGTCTTGATATTTCATGTACTGATATCCACCTCCAAAGGAGAAGAATATTGACTCTATTTTGGTTCTTCTCTGACATCCAAGGTATAGATTTATGCCCGCTATTTTCTTTCACACTTATTAAGTGGTGTCTTATGGGTGTTTAAACATTCCTGTAATTTGTGGTGTAGTGCATTGAACTCTGTGGTGTGTTTTTGGGTTGGTTTCCAATAAAAGGGTCTAACACATAGTATTCTTCTTGGTTTCTACTTTGACTTAGGATCCCTTTGTGTATTGAATTTAAATTTAATGTTTCATTGATTTCTTATTTCCTCAAAATCCTTATTTAATAATTAGTTATTTATCATTTTTACCATAGTCATTCTTGGTGAAATAATGTGTTTTGGATATAAATATTTTGGGTAGCATTTGGTTGTGTTTTGTGACTTGTGAATTTAGTTTATGTGAGTCCATGGTACTTTTTGTTCATGCATTTGTCTTTGTCACCTTAATTTTGGGAATCATTTATTGTGAGAGTGAAGTTTTAGTCACTAAAAGAGGGCATGCATGCATATACTTAAGGTGTGTATATATAAAATATATATATGTTCTCCAAGTACGTATTCCCTCATGGTGCAGGGAATATGTTAATTGGATTATGGATATATGTATATATGTATAGGTTTGTGTGTGCAAGTACGGGTGGGTTATGAGTGGTCCCCACCTTTTCCAAAAAATTTCCAAGTGTTCTACATGACCTGGTTCCTCTTTGAGGTAGGTGAACTCATGTTTTTTTCTTTTCTATTTCTTTTCCTTTAATTCTTGGAATTTCAAATTAATTTATTAACTTGATTTGAACCTCTATGGTACCTATAGTTAGTTTTCTATGACATTTTCATGTTAAATGATTGTATTAGAAATAGAATTTTACATGAAACTCCACTTATGCTCTTGTGTGTTTGTGCGAAAAGTGTTTGATAAAATTTCAAATGAACCTTCAAATGTAATTTAGAAGGTTGAGTGGGGTTTTTATTTAATGTTTTTTGGAACTTGATTTTGAAAGAGCTTATTGATTTTGGAAACATGTATTGTATTTTATAAATGATTAAAATGAGTGGTTTTGGGTGGAATGTAAATGGTAGGTTTACATTATTGGATTTAAAATTCTTTGATCAGTTTTAGAGCATCCCATTGGATGAAGGCACAATCATGGGTGCATTAGATTCACACATGGTTGTGAAATCAATTAAAACTGGTACTCTAGATCCAGTCTTCCTCATGAGTACCTCTTCCCCCCTTCCTCTTTATTTACCCTCAAATGCTTTGATGTTTTCCAAAAATTGGGGAAGTGGTACTCTTTGTGTTCCAAAAATAACTTCAAATGGGTTCATGTGGTTTGGCTCGATTGGCCTTGAAACATGCCTGGGTGGGCGTTTGGAAATGATAAGATCGTTGGGCAATTTCGAAGTGGTTGGGTGTGTGTGTGTTTGAAATCTATGTCCAGTTTGGTATTTTTCAAACGTTTGGTGTCTTTTAATTTGGTTTTAAAAATCACTTGAGCACTTTTGGGGGACACTTGATTTAAGGGCCTGTTTTGGCACTTTTGTATAAAGATGGTATTTGGGGTTGTTTTGAAATGGTTAATTAATGTTTTAATAAATGGTCAAGCATTGTGAAGCTAAAGGCCCAGTTGGTTTTTTAAATTGGATGTTCATAAAGGTTTGATGTGTGGGATTTTTGTGATGCTCGTTTGGAATATTTGAAACGTTATATTTGGAAAATCCATCTTTGGTTAGGTCTCTCACCTCAGTTGTTTGTCATGAGACAAGAGGGTCCTCAGTATAGTACCTACATTGTGTAATTATTATTTTAGGAAGGGGACTAACCATGAGGTTGTTGGGTGGTGGTAGATTTATGTAGTTTTCTTGGTTAGATATGAGTCCCATTGTTTGAATGAGTGGAACACCCCTTTGTGAACATAGCATGGAAAATTGGTATAGAAAAAGTGTTACTGCATTGGAAGTTTATGTACTGTCTAGTGGCCCATTATAGGTAGACATTCGGGATTATTTCTATGGGATTGGGCCCCTCGGTCTGACCTGATAATGGGTGATTGGGTGTTAGGGTGTTTGATTCTATCGTGTGTGGCATGCTATTGGGGATGGAGTCGTAGGTATTAGTATATTCTAGTCTTTCTCTGAGATCCAAGATATTTTGTAATCCTTTGATATGAGAACTATTATTACCAGTTCTCTTATTGTGTGTAGAATCATAATCATGATTTTGGTTTTGGTTTTTTCTTGAAAAACTTTTTATGTATGGTTGGTTTTCAAAAAAATCAAAGTAGTTGTTTTAGAAATGTTTGTGTACACCCCTCTTTATTTCTATTCTTTTTTTTTTGAATTATAAGGGCAATGTAATTATGATTTTTAGTTTTCCAAATTTATTTTATATATAAAAACCTTATTTTTATAACTATAGTTCAAACTAGTATTATTGGATTGTTTTATAATTTAGAAATGTAGATATTATGTAGTCACTTTTGGCATTCCTACTGAGCATTTAAATGCTCATGCCTCTCCTATAATTTCAGATATAGGTTTAGTTTCTTGGTTGAGGTTCTTGTTTCATATTCCTGTGTGAGGCAGGTTGTTAGTTGTTGGAGGTGACCAAGATGTCACATTGAGGTATGTGTAGTCTTGTTTTCTTGCCAATTCAATTTTTATTTTTAGTTTTTAGTTTTTATTAAATTATTTTCTTTATTTTATGAGTCAAATCATTCCCACCTATTTAGTTTTGATGCCTGGTACCAGTTTCCATCCTGGGGGGATCGGGAACGCCGCTCAGGACATGTCGCAGACTGGCTCGGGTGACTAGATTATGGTCGACCTGAGATTGGTTCATGAAAAAATGGTATCAAAGGAGACCCTTGATATTTGAGATGTTCGTTTGAAGGAGATTAGGATTTTTGGGGCTCAGGAGGTAGGTTACATGTCGATGTCTGATCACCACCACTTGTGAAGAGATGTGAGTTACCAGAGGTAGTCCAGGTTTTCAGTCTTTTGTCTTGGGATGTTTTGGATTGAGGGATGACAATGGAGGAAAATAGGTTTATGTTATAGACTCAAATTGGGTGGTGACCTATTTGGAGCACATGTTTCCCACTCAAGGTCCTCTTAGTGTTATTCCTTACATGTGGCATGGATCACCACCATGTCATTGGGTCAAGAATATACACTAGTTCATCATTCTAGTGGGTTGTTATTGGTTGTGTTTCATTTTAATCTCGTTTTATGAGATTTTGCGTTAAAAGTGAAATTGATTTTGAAATGGAAAAGTGTTTCTTTTAAATCATTTTGAAATTGGTGAAGTGGGTTTTTAAAGGGAAAGTGTTTTGATTTGGAAATTTTTTGTGTGCGTTTTAATTTGATAAGATAAATAGATGTCCAAACCTTGGTTTTCTTTTATGAAAGGGTCACATGTGTGTCCACATGTACGGAGAGAGCTTGCGGGTACTTGTTCACAGATGATGTAAATGGGATTGAATAAACACACTTGTGATAGTTTGTAAGGTTCCATCAGTGGTTTTTAAAAGAAATTAAAAGAAATTGTGGTTTTTGGAAAAGTAAATTTTACTTGCATTTATTTATGTTTGGATTATGTAACAGTTTCCCTTGGCTTGGGTTCTTTATTTGATTGATCTTTCATATGACACTGATCACAGTTGTTGTTTTTTTTTTGTGTTGTTCTAAGTATGCCACCTAGAAAGGTTTCTCAGTTTTCCAATGAGTCATGCCCAGTTTGTGGTGTAGTGTGTTGAACCCTACGGTGTGTTTTTGGGATGGTTTCTGATAAAAGGGACAAACACCGAGTATTCGGATTGATTTCACCTTTGAGGTGGGATCCCTTTGTGCAATGACATCAAATTTAAGATTTCATTGATTTCTTATTTATGGAAAATCCTTATTTAATAATTATTGATTTATCATTTTTACCATAGTCATTATTCATGAAATTATGTCTTTTGGATATAAATATTTTTGTTAGCATTTGGTTGTATTTTATGACATTTACATTTGGTTTATGTGAGTCCCTAGAACTTTTTTCTCATGTGTTGGTCTTTTCCGTATTAATTTTGGGTATCTTTTGTTGTTATACAGAACTTTTGGTCAACAATAGAGGGAATACATGCATATACTTAAGGTATGTATATATATATGTGATATATGATATATATATATATGTTTTCCAAGTACGTATTTCCTCATGGTGTATGGAATACGTGCATTGGATTATGGATATATGTATATATGAATAGGTATGTGCGTGCGAGTGTAGTCAGGTTACAAGTTGTCGCCTCCTTTTCCAACAAGTACCAGAGTGTTCTGCATGACCCGGTTCCTCTTTGAGGTAGGTGAACCCATGCATTTTTCCTTTACATTTCTTTTCCATTGATTATTGGCATTTCAAATTAATTTATTAACTTGTTTCACACCTATATGGTACCTATAGTTAGTTTTCTATGACAGTTTCAAGTTAAATGATAGTATTACCAATAGGATTTTACATGAAACTCAACTTATGCTCTAGTGTGTTTGTGATAAATGTGTTTGATGAAATGTCAAATGAACAATCAAGGGTAATTTAGAAGGATGAGTGGAGTTTTTTATTTGTTTTGGAACTTGATTTTAAAATAAATTCTTGATTTTGGAAACATGTATTATATTTTATAAATGAGTGAAATGTGTAGTTTTGGGTGTAAAGTAAATGGTGGATTTACGAAATTGGATTTCAAATGATTTGATTGGTTTTAGAGAATCTCATTGTATGAAGTCACAACCATGGGTGCATTAGGTACACACATGGTTGTGCAAACAATTGAAAATGGTGCTCTCGAGCTAGCATTCCACATGAGTACCTCTTCCCCCATCCACTTTATTTACCATCAAATTCTTCCATGTTTTCAAAAAATTTGGTATGTGGTACCCTTTGCATTCCAAAAATAACTTCAAATGTGTTTTTGTTGTTTGGACTAGTTGGCCTTGAAACATGCTTGGGTGGGTGGTTGGAAATGATAATGTCGTTTGGAAATTTTGAAGTGGTTGGGTGTGTGTTTGTTCGAAAGTTATGGCATGTTTGGTGTTTTGTGAACATTTAGTATGTTTTAATTTGGTTTTAAAAATCAATTGAGTACTTTTGGGGAATGCTTGATTTAGGGGACCATTCGGACAATTTTTTATAAAGATAGTATTTGAGGTTGTTTTGAAATAGTTAATTAATATTTTAATAAATGGTTGATCATTGTGAAGATAAAGTCCCATTTGGAATTTTAAATTGGATATTTATAAAAGGTTTCATGTGTGGGATTGGTATGAGGACTATTTGGAATCTTTGAAGTGTTACGTTTGTAAAACCCCTCTTTAATTGGGTCTCTCGTCTCAGTTGTTGATCAAGATACAAGAGATTCCTTGGTATAGGACCTACATTGTGTAGTTATTATTTTAGGTAGGGGACTAACCATTAGATGGTCAGGTGGTCCCATATTTGTGTAGTGTGCTTTTTTAGATATGAGGCTTGTTGTTTGAATGAGTGACACATTCCTTTGTGAACAAAGCATAGAACCTTGGCATAGCAAGGAGGTTTACTAAGAATGATTGTTTCACTACAAGTTCATGTACTACCTAGTGGCCCATAGAAGGTAGAAATTTGGGGTTATCGTCATAGTATTGAGGCCCCATAGTCTGGCCTAAGAAAGGGTGACCGGGTGTTAGGGCATTTGATTCTGTCATGTGTGGCATGATACTGGGGATGGAGTTGCAGGTATTAGTATGTTTTTTTCTTCCTCTGAAATCTTAGTTTTTCTATGATCCTTTGATATGAGCACTATTAGTACCATTTCCTTTATTTTTTGTAGAATCGTAATCTTGATTTTGGTTTTGGTCTTTTCTTGAAAAACCTTTTATGTATGGTTGGTTTTCAAAAAATTAAAAGTAGTTGTGTCATAAAAGTTTTTGTGCACCCCTATTTATATATTTTATTTGTTTTTGATTTATATGAGAAGTGGAATTGTTATTTTTAGTTTTCAAAATGCATTTTATATATAAACACCTTATTTTTATAACTGTAGTTCATACAAGTATTATTGGACAGTTTTGGACTTTGGAAATGCATGAATTATGTGGTCACTTTTGGCATTCCTAATGATCATTTTAATGCTCACACCTATCCTATCCTTATAAACTCAGTTTCAGTTTCTTGGTTCATGTTCTTGTTTCTTCTTCCCATGTGAGGCAGGTTGTTAGTAGTTGGAGGTGACCAGAAGGTCACATAGAGGTATGTACAACCTGGTTTTCTTGTCATTGTAAGTTTTCTTTTTCTTTGTTTAGTTTTTATTAATTTATTTTTCTTTCTTTTATGGACCAAATCCTTCCCACCTATTTAATTTTGGTTCCCGACACTAGTTTGCATCCTGAGGGGATTGGGAACGCCCCTAGAGACATGTCACAGACCATCTCGGGTGACTGGATTATGGTCAACCAGGGACTGGTGTGTCACAGTGGGGGTTATAATCCATACTAAATTTTAACTCATTATTTATATAATTTTGGAAACTCTTCTAAAAAATGGATTTAAATCTTTGATCTCTGTTAGATATAATCAATACTGGTATTCTATGTTGCCTCACCACTTCTATAATGTATATCCTTGTAATTTTATCGAGTTAGAAGTACTCTCAAATTTCAATGAAGTGGGAATTATTTGTAAGAAGATACACCACAACCCATGTATCATTACTTCCTATTGATTTCTTTAGAGTACTAGTGACAAATTACATGGTTATACCTTTCCTTTTCCATGTATGTATAGGTAATGGTTTCATAATCACCATAGTATTTTTCTTTCAACCTTCATTTGGTTACATATAAGACACCTTGATGAATATTATGTGATCTAATTCTTTATATTTCCCCACAAATAGTTTTATCATAGATCTTGATACATGTTTATGCTCCCTAGGTGAATAGAGAATGTTGATATATGTGAATCGTCCAATAGTTTTTTTTATAACTCAGAATTTGATGGTACACATAGTAATTACACAAATCATACAACTCCTTATTCATTAATTTTGAACTTTGAGGATTTCTATTTTTATATAGTTTCAACCTTCTCTTGATTTTCAACATCATATCTTTGAAAATCCTTTGTTTCTCCATAATGGATTTTTTTGAAATCATTTTTGGAAGGATTGATGATGTTCCTTCCTTTATGATTCCTATTTTTATCCTCTTTAGGTTTAATAAGATCATATCCTTTTCAATTCACATCAAATATAAAATTTCTATAAACTTTTTACATAAAGTTCCTGACACTTTATTTTATTTCCTAATATTATAGTGGATTGAGTATTAATAGTCCTTTATAATCTCTAACCATCTTCGTCGGTGCATATTTAGAACTTTCTATGTGAATATATACTTAAGGATCCTATGAAGCGCATGTACTTCACACTTCTCCAAATAAAGGTAATGCCACTATACTTTTAATGAGAAAATTACTATAGATATCTCTAGATCATTCATTGGGT
Organism: Viscum album; assembly: GCA_963277665.1. NCBI lineage: Eukaryota > Viridiplantae > Streptophyta > Magnoliopsida > Santalales > Viscaceae > Viscum > Viscum album. The sequence goes on along the minus strand of OY728141.1, from coordinate 455,492,138 downwards.
AGTTTTCTTCATGAAATTTCAATTTACATAATGAATAGGCTCTCACTTTTTCATTATTCATTAGTACACATCTCAAACCCTTCATTGAAGCATCATTGTATACCATGAATATTTCCCTACTTTTAGGTAGTGTAATTATAAGTGCACTGATAAGCCTCTTTTTCAAATCCTTGAATCTCTCTTTACACTCATTATTCTAAATAACATGACTCCCTTCCAAGTTAGATTTGTTATAGGGTTTTATAATGATAAGAAATTTCTCCCAAATTATTGTTAATATCAAGTTGGTCCAAGTAAACTATAGATATCTATCAGGGTTGTTACCCTTAACCATCCTTAAATTTCTTCTATCATTTAAGGGTCCACTGATATCCCATTACTTGTGATAACATGACCCACGAATGGGTATTCCTTAAAATAAAACTCACATTTGATGTAATTTGGACAAATATTCTCCTTTTATAAGGTTTCTAGATGTAAGAACCCGGGTTTTTGGAACGGGTCAAAATCCCGACCCTGTTTAAATTTTTGACTTGTTTCCAAGGAAACTGGATTAAATGGGCAGTTTTTGGAAATTTCCAGACTACACGCCATGTACTTTAAGTACACTCCGTGTATGTGTAGGCGAGTGATCGGCCGTGTGCTCGCCGGGTACATGATGTGCAGTGACCGTGTAGAATTTTCTTACTACACGGCATGTAGTTTTGAACACGCCGTGTATACCCCCGACCGTGTGAAGCCATACATGGCGTGTAGGCCTGTTGGCCGGGTAGAAACGAGGACACGCCGTGTTCCCCTTGGACACGCCTTGTAGTCTAGCCTTGTATATGGTAAACACATGGCGTGTGAGTACGTCGGTGAGGAAGGGAAGAGGAACCAAGTACACGCCATGTACCCCTAGGTACACGCCGTGTACTCATGTCAGTAGGTTTGGAAAGTAAGTTGGTGGAATCCTTCTATCTTATGAACAGGTAAATGAAACATACACGGCGTGTAGTCCAAAAGTACACACCGTGTACTTTCTTTTTTCTCTTAAAACAGGCAGTAGCCTCGTATCGAGGTAGAACCTCATATCCTCCGCCCGGATATGCAAACCAGGATGGCAAAAACCCTCTTCCCCTAACGATCGTCCGTCCGAGACTCGATCCGAACTCCGATTAGTGTGTTGGAACCCCCTCGGTAAGGCCTCAATTCCTCTATGGCTGTTTTGTTTGATTTTTATTCTAGAATGAGTTACAGAAGTTTGAAAGGTATTGAATATTTTGTAGATTTACCGAGTTTTATACCGAATTGTTTGGTGTCACCGGAGGAGTAGCATCGTACGAGTCTCAGGTAGGAGGTGCATACTTCTTTTTGTGTTTTCGTGGTTGTTTGGGTAACGTAGCCTTTGGCACGTTTTCAGGTATTTTGAGTGGGACCCGTTTTATCTTCTTTTTCATACTTTAATGCTTATGGGACCTCTGGGATGCTTCTGGGTATGCTCGGTTACCTCTTTGTGTGAGTAGGGCCGGGTGAGGGGATGTTGCACGTCAGGGCATTTTGGCCGAGGAATGCCAAAATGGTTTTAACTAAAATGTTAACGTTATAAACTGTTAGTTTAATTTATTGATGTTTTATATAAATTTTGGAGGCATTTAAGACCACAGTTTTGGTATGGGATAGCACCTGGTAGAGTGCAATTCAACTATTTAGTTTTTTTTTCAGTTTATGTTTTATGTTTAAATATGTAAATATGCAATTGCTGTATTGCATCTGCTGGACCTTTTGGGTTGTGTTGTGCTTGGTCCGGTTACGCTTGAGTGATGCTAATCACAGGTTGGGGATTTTACCGGGTTAATTTGGGTGGTTTTGACCACAAGATTGGGCATCATGGACGTCGGTTTGAGGTAGTACGACTGTCAAGTTGGGCATGGCCCGGGATACTAGTATGGCGATGCCATCGGACTTGAGCGACATGGTCGCAGGGACACGAGGTGTCAGACGTGTTGGTGGATTAGGACTATTTTGGTGATTACCGCTCATTGGGACTTGAGTAGTGTGCACATAGAGATACTCAGTGATGAGGTGGCTTTGACCACTCGTGTGGGTAGAGTCCCCTGTAGTTACGGTTAGGTATTTGGTTGGGGGTGCTTGCCGTAGAAAGCCACGTGGGAGGTGAAGAGCCTTTAAATGATGGACGTGTCTTCGGGACGTTTGTACTTGGGAGATGAGGTGTCAGGAGGCACGTGGTGCCAAGTTACTATTTTTTGGGTGTGCCTTCGGGAGGTCGGTACTTGAGACACGAGGTGTCAGGAGACACGTGGGGCCAGGTTACAATTTTTTTTTGGGCGTACCTTCAGGATGTCGTTACTTGATACATGAGGTGTCAGGAGGCACGTGGTGTTGGGTTATTATTTCTGGGTGTGCCTTCAGGACGTCGGTACTTGAGACATGAGGTGTCATGTGGCACGTGGCATCGGGTTACACGACAGAGATTTCCGGCGTTAGCCGAAGCAAGTGACACTCCATGGTGGTTGTTGAGAACTAGTGGTGTTTGTGTTTATTTGTGCATTGTATTGTTTAATACTTTCCTTGTAAATGCATGATTGCATAAACACATATATTTTGTACGCACCGTTGGGTGGTATCCTACTGAGATTTGTCTCACACCCTGCACGGGCCCTTCGGGATGCATGCAGAATTTGTGGATTTATGTGCAGGAAAGAGGCCAGCTTCAGAAGCTGGGCTGCGTTAGTTATTGCATAGAGATGGTATGTAACTTGAGGTCATGCCTAGCTGGGTTTACTTTGCTTTATTTACTTTTCTGTATCGGCATGCTTGTTGTAGCTACTGTTGGTTAGCCATTGGAGACCTTTTTATATTCAGTTGTGTATGACTTGCTCTGGATTCATTTTTTACTGTGCAGTTGTAGTTACAAGTTCTTAGCATGTTTTTCTGTTTATTTCCGCTGCTGTTGTTATATTTACTAATTCCACTATTACCTATATTGATTATGGTTCCGCTCTGCAGGTTTGGTTCAAGTATGCTGAGTATTCCTTTCTGCTGCATCTTTACTTTTATACTTGTACTAGTACCCTTATTATGATCCTCCGAGAGGGTATAGCCTCCCCACTATACCTAATAGACCCTCGCTTCTAGTCGACAGCCTTTGGAATTCGGGGAGGTGCGCCTAAGGTACTGAAACCCGACCCGTTCGGTACTATTCGGGTGGCTGGTCGGGTCTGGGATGTTACAAAGTGGTATCAGAGGGGTTCTTGATAGGGATTTAGTAGCCTTATCTTACTGGATACTAATGAGTTTGAGGATTCTTGTTTATTTGTGATGGTATTACTATTTGGGATATGGTAGACTGGAGATAGTTTGTTACATGGACTGGGTTTCTAGCTTATGCTTGGGTGCCTACAGCCCTAGGTATGAGGGATGGACCAAGTTGACATGGGTGGGAACTACTTTTTTCTTTTGATCAGATTACAGTTTATATGATTTCCACCTCGATGGCTCACTTGATGTGTGATGTTCGTGATTGTGATATGTGACCCTTGACCCAGTATGGTAAGGGAGAATTGGACCTTGGCCCGGTATGGCAAGGATGGTTTCTCGGCTTTTGATAGGCACATTTTAGGGTATTTTAATTTCATAATTGCACGTATTCTTTGTGAAGTGATAATGCCATGTGAATGAAATATCAAATGCCATGCTTTATATGCTTCAAAATGTGAATTGGTGAAATTCCTGATAGAACTGTTATTTGTGAAAATGAGTATTCCATGCTTTATATTTTTTAGAATTGCATGTGGCATGATATTTGGGTCTGGCTCTTAAGAGAGTAGGCAGGTACTATGGCTGAGGCAGTGTAACTGTTAGGATTGGGCGACTCGGTCGTCATTTTGAGGCAACGTGGGTAGTTGGGACGGGCATGGCCCAAGGTACTATTGATACATGGCTCTATTGAGGGCGGGTAAGGAGGAAATGAGGCCGAGATGCCGTGGGGTATGGTTTGCGGTGAGGGAGAGTAAGGGTAGTTGTTATGCACTGCCTTTTACTGCTTTTTTTATCTGTGTAGAATATATTGTTATATATATATGGTTTGTCTGACAATTTATGGTATTCGGCGGGTTACTCCTTCATGGATCGATGGAGAGACAAGCAGGAGATGATAAAGTGTTGCAGGATCAGGGTCAGAATTCGGTGTAGGCAGAGCACAAGATGCAGTTATAGGCTCAGGGACAGGATCAGGTTCAGGATCTAGTGCAGGCAGGACATCAGTCAGGTTTGGCATCGTTCGGGCCGTGGCTCGACGATCAGCTCCAAGCTATCCTGGTACGTGTCTTGCAGGGGATTCACGGAGGCACACAGGGTACAAATCCGTCAATGGTGTATCTGACGTGGGAGTTCCAATCGCAGCACCCACCACTTTTTTAGGGTGAGTGTGGCCCGTAGGCGGCTGAGAACTGGATAAAGAGCATGCAGATGATCTTCGAGTATCTCGAGACGCCTCCAGGGCGGAGGGTCAAGCTGGCGACGTACATGCTGAGAGGACCGGTGAAGCGTTGGTGGGATGTATAGGTACAGGCTTGTAGACACAAGTTAATGGCTTGGAAGGACATCAAGGGAAGGTTCTTTGAGCACTTCTACCCAGAGATGTTGAGGGCAGAGAGATCTCGGGAGTTCTTGAGTCTTTAGCAGGGATATATGTCCATCATTGACTATACAGCTACTTTCACTGAGCTATCTTTCTTTTCACCTGGTATGGTAAGTGACGACGCAACTAGGGTAAGGCACTTCGAGGATGGATTATGACACGCCATTCTGGTCCAGTTGAATGTCTTCCAGTTGGGTTCCTTTTCCGAGGCGGTGAACCAGGCACTCATATCCGAGGGAAACGAGAGAGGGAAGTCTCGCATAGGTAGGGCGACAGCCTTAGGTGATGGTTCGGACAATAGGAAGCGAGGGCGGGATGAGTTCCAGTAGGGCAGTCAGGCCAGGGAGTCAGCTAGACCACCACATGGTAGTTCTTCGGTGATTTTATTTTAGTGTGAACAGCCGGGACATGTTCGGGCTCAGTGCGATAGGCCTCTGAAGGAGTGCCGGGCATGTGGACAGGACTGACATCTAGAGAGGTTTTGTAGGTAGCCTTCTCAAATAGCCGGCAGGCAGGGACCAGGATTGACTATAGCGTCTGGAGTTAGTTCAGGTTCGGTACCTAGAGAAGGTAGTCGAGGTTCAGCTGTGCGCAGAGGTCGTGAAAGAGACAGCGGGACCCAGCTGAGGGGTCAGTGGCTGGTGACTAGAGCAGCATCGGGAGGTCAGGCATCAGGAAGTCATGTTTCAGGCTAGGTGCATGCCGTGGAGCTGCCAGAGGCTGAGCAGGCTGGTGATCCGACGACGGTTAGAGGTACACCACGGTGTGGCCATGATCTCCATGTTTTCTTTTTGGGATGACCTGTAGAGGCATGTCTATTTTGAGTGCACGTGGTGCACAGGATCTATGTGGACTGACTAGATGCTAGTCAGTGGGATTGGCACCATATCAGGTGCGTGATATATTCTATATATATGTATGAGATGCGTAGCATCGGGGCATCGAGGATGTGGGTTACTTGAGGTGTCGAGGGCATCGGGGCATCGCGGATGCGGGTTACATGAGGTGTCGTGGGCATCGAGGCATCGTGGATGCGGGTTACTTGAGAGGATAGGCACCAAAACCTCGTGGAGGCAGACAACGATGCGGTGCGGGTTACGTTGGGTGTCAGAAGCAAAACAGGAGCACCAACGTGGTGCAGGGGTGACGATGCGTCAGGGGAGGACTATGCATCCAGAAAATAGGTTAGTAAACCTTGTTTGCTTTAAATTTTTTTGGTTGAGACCGAGTATGCAATTCCTAAGGTGGGGAGCCCTTGAGGATTTTATATAGAACCATGGGACTGGGGTAGTCCAGGTTGTTTAACTGGGATGGTCATGTTCGGTGCCATCTCTGGGTTTTGTTTGGTAGCTCGGGGACGAGCTACGTTAAGGTGGGGAGTTTGTAAGAACCCGGGTTTTTGGAACAGGTCAAAATCCAAACCCTGTTTAAATTTTTGACTTGTTTCTGAGGAAACTAGATTAAATGGGCAGTTTTTTGGAAATTTCTAGACTACACGCTGTGTACTTTAAGTACACGCTGTGTATGTGTAGGTGAGTGACCGGCCGTGTGCTCGCCGATTACATGCCGTGCAGTGACCGTGTCGAATTTTCTTACTACACTGCGTGTAGTTTTGAACACGCCGTGTATACCCCCGACCGTGTGAAGCCATACATGGCGTGTAGACTTGTTTGCTGGGTAGAACCAAGGACACGATGTGTTCCCCTTGGACACACCGTGTAGTCTAGCCGTGTATAAGGGAAACACATGGTGTGTGAGTACATCGGAGAGTAAGGGAAGAGGAACCAAGTACACACCGTGTACCCCTAGGTACACGCCGTGTACTCATGTCAGCAGGTTCGGAAAGTAAGTCGATGGAATCTTTCCGTCTTATTAATAGTTAAATGAACCATACATGGTGTGTAGTCCCAAAGTACACGCCGTGTACTTTCTTTTTTTTATTACATTGGGAAGTAGCCTCATATTGAGGCAGAACCTCATATCCTCTACCTAGATACGCAAACCAGGATGGCTGAACCTCTCTTCCCCTTCCTGTCATCCATCCAAGACCCGATCTGAACTCTGATTAGTGCGTTGGAACCCCCTCGGTAAGGCCTCTATTCCTCTTTGGCCATTTTGTTTTATTTTTTTCTAGAATGAGTTATAGGCATTTGAATGGTATTGAATATTTTGTAGATTTACCGCATTTTAGACTGAATTTTTGGGTGTTACCATAGGACTAGCATCGTGCATGTCTCAGGTAGGTGGTGCATACTTCTTTTTGTGTTTTTTCGGTTGTTTGGGTAACGCGGCCTTCAGCGCGTTTTTGGGTACTTTGAGTGGGACCCTTTTTATCTTTTTTTTATACTGTAATGCTTATGGGACCTCTGGGATGCTTTTGGGTATGCTCGGTTACAAGTTTGCGTGAGCAGGGCTGGGTGAGGGGTCGTTGCTCGTCGGGGGATTTTGGTCGGGGAACGCCAAAATGGTTTTAACTGAAATGTTAATGGTATAAAATTTTAGTTTAATTTATAGATGTTTTATATAAATTGTGGAGGAATTTAAGACCACAGTGCTGGTATGGGACAACACCTTGTAGAGTGCAATTCAACTATTTAGTTTGTTTTGTCGGTTTATGTTTTCTATTTAAATATGTAAATATGAAATTGCTGGATTGCATCAGCTGGACCTTTTGGGTTGTGTTGAGCATGACCCGGTTACGCTTGAGTGATGCTGATCACAGGTTAGGGATTTTCCAGGGTTACTTTGGGTGGTTTTGACCACGGGATTGGGCATCATGGACGTCAACTTGAGGCAGTATGATTGCCAGGTTGGGCATGGCCTGGGATACTAGGATGGCGATGCCATCAGACTTGAGCGACATGGTCGTAGGGAAACGAGGTGTCAGACGTGTTGGTGTCTCAGGACTATTTTGGTGATTACCGCTCACCGGGACTTGAGTAGTGTGCACACAGAGACACTCTGTGATGAGGTGGTTTTGACCACTCGTGTGGGTAGAGTCCCCTGTAGTTGCGGTTAGGTATTTTGTTTGGGGTGCTTGATGTAGAAATCCATGTGGTAGGTGAGGAGCCTTCAGATGATGGACGTGCCTTTGGGACATCGGTACTTGAGACACGAGGTGTCCGGAGGCACGTGGTGCCAAGTTACTATTTTTTTTGGGCATGCCTTTGGGACGTCGGTACTTGAGACATGAGGTGTCAAGAGGCACGTGCTGTTGAGTTACTATTTCTGGGCATGCCTTCAGGACGTGGGTACTTGAGACATGAGGTTTCAGGTGGCACGTGGTGCCGGGTTACATGACAGAGATTCTGGCATTGGCCGAAGCAGGTGACACTTCATGGTGGATGTTGAGAACCAGTGGAGTTTGTGTTTATTTGTGCGTTTTACTGTTTACTGCTTTCCTTGTAAATTCATGACTTCTTAAACACATATATTTGGTACACACCGTTGGGTGGTATCCTACTGATATTTGTCTCACACCCTACACGGGGCCTTCGAGATGCATGCAGACTTTATGGATTTACGTGCAGGAAAGAGGTCAACTTCAGGAGCTGGGCTGTGTTAGTTATTGCATGGAGATGGTATAGACCTTGAGGTCATGCCTAGCTGGGTTTACATTGCTTTATTTACTATTCTGTATCAGTATACTTGTTGTAGATACTGTTGGTTATCCATTGGCACCCTTTTTATATTCGGTTGTGTATGACCTCCTCTGGATGCATGTTTTACTATGCAGTTGTAGTTACATGTTCTTAGCATGCTGTTATGTTTATGTCCATTGTTGTTGTTATATTTACTGCTTCCGCTGTTACCTATATTGATTATGCTTCCACTCTGTGAGTCTGGTTCGAGTCTGCTGAGTCTTCCTTTACGCTGCATATTTACTGTTATACTTGGATCAGTACCCTTATTATGATCCTCTGAGAGGGTATAGCCTCCCCACTATACCTAATAGACCCTCGCTGCTAGTCAGCAGCCTTTGGCATTCGGGGAGGTGCGCCTAAGGTAGTGACACTCGACCCGTTCGGCAAAGTTTGGGTGGCTGGCTGAGACCGGGACGTTACATTAGAATAGTTCTAAGATTCTCTTTATGCTACTCCTTTCTTTGGGAGTATATTAAAATATCATTTATATAGACTACCACAAATTTTTTGAGGTAATCTATAAAGACACTATTAATTAATTACATGAGGTTTTTTGGAGCATTAGTGAGTCATGATGGAATTACTATGATCTCATAGTGAATGTAACTTATATGAAAAGTATTCTTCAGGATATCTTCTTTCATCACCCTTACATGTTAATACCCTGACCAATGATACATCAAGGAGAAGGATTTGGATCAAAATAATTGATCAAACAAGTAATAAATCCATGGAATATGATACATTGTTTCTTTTTATTTTGATCTTATTGATATCACAATAATCAATGAAAAGGAACATTGACCCATCCTTCTTTTTGACAAAGATAACTAGTTTAACCCATGGTAAAAAACTTGGGAATATGAACACTTTATCCAAATTCTATTATAGTTTCTTTTTTAGCTCCTAAAGATCCACAAAATACATTCTATATAAATTCTTGTATATTTTAAAATCACTAGGTTTAATTCGATTGAAAATTAAACCTCTCAGCTAAGATGAATGTCAAGAAATTATTCAGGAAACACATCATCATATCCCCTAATGATGGGCATGTGTTCAAGGATTATATTTTATTTGGTCTCAATAATTTTAGTAATATATTCTCCCTCATAGGGAAATAATATACATACTTTCAAGGATGGTACCAAAGAATATTCATCATCCTCCATTCACTTGTATATAATTAGAGGATGACTCACAAGATGGAGGATAATTTCCTTCTCTCAATAATTTATGTTGGTTCTATATAAGGAAAGTCAACCCAAACCTAGAATTAAATAAAATTATTCTAAAGGTAGTATCACAAGGTTAACATTAAATTTCAAACTAAAAAATTTGATATGGGAGGAGTTATATACTTGGGATGCAATAATTTCACAATTTTTCACTTTAACTAATAGCTATACTTCCATGCTTTGTTTTTGTGTTTGAATTGTCTTACTTAGCTTGTGTGATATAAAAGAATGTTTAGAACCAGAATAAAAAAGTAAATTCACTATTCATTAATGAATAACTAGAATACTTGTCACCACTTCATTGTTGAGATCCACATCTACGGTTGTGATGGCATAGGATTCACCTTTCTTACTTGGAGATTATTGGTTTTAATTGTCTCAAAAAATCATTGGCTTAGGGAAGTGTTTCATATATTGTATTTGTTTCTTATAGTTGAAACATTATAAAATAGGATTAAGGTAAAATAAATCTATATTTTCAACCATTAAATTGGTGGGTTTATCCCATCAGCAATTGTTGTCTATGTTCCCTTCCTTCTCGAACATAAATAATTCAATCATCCCCCTCAGGAAATTTCAAAGATTCTCCTTCCCACACTTTTTACAAGTGGGATAATGAAATTTATTTCCACCATTAGATTTATCCATCATACCACTAGAATTAATGTAGTGATCCATAGTCTGACATACATGGACATTATATTACTTTTGCGGAATACTTAATACATAACAAAAACAGACACACAAGGACCGTAATAGTTTAGTGCCTTTGGAAACTCGGAATATAATCTTCTAATCGTGGTGAAAGATCTTCAATATCTCCCATAAAGATCTTCCCCTTTTGTTTTCTTACCTAAAACCTTCATTTAAATCCTGGGGAAAATAAAACATATAAAGGGTGAACTCAAATGCTCAATGAGGGTAGGAATGGAGAAAATAAAACAAACCATATACATTTGAACTTCAAAAGATTAACATAATATTTAAACATTAAAATCTTGATCAAGGACATAAAACATGGTAGTATGTAAGGCATAGATCATAATGGATCATCAATAATGATAAAATAGCATGGGAATAAAACATGTAATTGTGGAAAACCATTAACCACATGATATGATTTCCATATTATCCAAGGCATTGCTACCAAGACCATCTTAGTGGACAAATTCCCTTATTGAATTGAGTTCACTCTTTGTTCCAGTCCTGTATCACTGAACCAGATTAACATTCAGTTCCAACCATGTCTATCTCGTGAGATATAAAACTTTACCCAATGCATTGGAGGGAGATATGGGTCCCACCCATCTCATAATTAAATAATTCTTAATTGTGCCGAAAAATAAACATAAATCATACATCATAACCCAAAGAGTAAAATGGGTTTCATAAACATCATCCCATCATTACATAATCCATATAAAACAAATGGATATCATTTCATCACATGAAAAGTGAAACCATTTAAATCATAGAGACATTATACTTGAAACATACAAATATTTAATAATTTCAACTTAGATGGAAAACGGTTTTGATAAAACACTTTAAATGAATTCTTGAGGAAAATATACTTTCTTCTTCAAAATCATTTTATTTTCACAAAATGCCATGAAATTTTAAAAGAAAATTATTTTTTTTAAATATTCATGAAATATTGTATAGTAATATTCATGAAAATAAGGCATTATGAAACCATAAAAATCCGTTCATGCCGTATAAGTTTAAAAAACATTCTTCTCATACTTTTTCTAGAAAAGTCAAAAAGTACCTCGTATGGTAAAAAAAGAAATATTCCTTACATACCATGTAGTAAAAGTAAAAAATGGGTAAAAAGGACTTTAAACAAACATGAAACCATTTTTAGAAAATAGGAACATGAATGATAAATATAACCCCAGTAAATACTTGCGAATAAACAATCTCGGATAAAAACAAGATTGGAAAAGTTATCCCTTACCTTATGTCTGATATGCTTCCTAAGTATCTGAACCTCCTGTATAATGATTTAAATAATTTCATTGACTTATTACAGAATCATATTCATTGTTATGATATCATATATTGTTCACTTATGACTTTATATTACCCGTTCTTTTGTAAATTCATGTTAAAGTAGTGTTTTGGGTAAAATCATTTCATTTATCGTATGTGTTTTGACTTGTAATTATTCATATGATTACTTAGATCATGATTACATACTTCTATAATGTAAAACATTATTTATATATAATATATATTTAGAATATACATATATATAATAGATCTATAAATGGAAAGAAATACATCGTTCATGGAGAGGGTAGGTCGTACGTACACATGAATGTTGTTTTCTTTTCCTTATTGACTTGAAGGGAAGTAAGTAGATAATATATATATATATACATAAATCCAGTATTTTTATCATGTCATATATTTCATTATCATTCATTATATATACTTTACAATCATTCTTGAGTGGTTAACATGGAGAATGAATCTCATCGCGTCGTAGAGACGATAATCCGTACGTACGCACAAGCGATGATATCATTCCCATAATTATTGAATTGAATTTTAATGGATGATATAATATCTAAGAATCATTATGATGTTATAATAACTATATATAGTTATTCTTAACACCATTATAACCATCCAAGTAAGGTGGTGGTTGAAAAAACAGATTACACCACGGTGTGAAGACGGTATTCCGTACGTACGCACGCGTGGTGATTTCATTTTTCATAGGATGGATATAAGGTGAAATAGGGTTGTTTAATATTTAAAATAACATATCAGTATATTAGTGATACTGATGTTATTAATTTATGATTAAACAGAAAATAAGAAGAAGTTGAAGAAGAAAGAAACTTTAAAGAATCGGTAGAAGAGATTACCTCTTCTTCGACACACCTCTTTTAAGCTTCCTCTTAAGGCACTAGAGTTGGTCTTTTTATGAGACCAGAACCTATATAATGTTTATAGGGAAGTTGAGAAGGGAAATGGGAATGGTTTGGCCGATCTTTAAAGATCAAAATTGTGTAAAGAGAAGAGGTAGGATGTGCCCTTTTAGAAGGGAGGAGAGGGTCACCTTAGGAAAAACTTAAAATATTATTTTATAATAATGTCATATTCGGTTTATAATAGCTCCAAATTTATTTATATCGAAGATAAAGTGGTTATGGGTCGAAATAATTTCAACCAATAGGTTTTATACAAGTTTAAGTTACTATTTTAACCTTATCATTTAGATTTAACTCTAAGTTAAATAATTTAACTTTTACCATGTCTTCTTATTTTCTTACATTATATGGTTAATAAACTTACTATAACAAGCCAAACAAACCCCAAGTGCTTCATTATTAATATATATAACCTTATATAAGTCATTTTGCTAAACCTTAGATTTTTAGGAATAGAATAACAATTAATAATATAATATTTGTTTTATAAACTACTTTATGTCAATTTTGACACTCTTTGGTAATTGATTTTTTGTGAAAATCATAACAGCATGATTAGTTCGGATAAAATTAATTAAATCAATATTAACATGTCATATTAACCTTTAAATTTATTTTAACTCATAAAAAGTCTCAAATTACATTTATTTGGGTATTTATAATATCAATTATGTTAATATTTTATTAATAAGGTAATTACTGCATCATCATTGTGTCATAAATAAATTAACTTATTTAATGTCTAAAAATTATAAATAAAATACCATTATGTATGAAATATTTTTATATTTATAATGAATATTTATAGTCTAATTTATCTTATGTATAACCCTATGTTAAAAATGTATTAGTTATTAAACTTTGATTTTAACTCTTTTAACTCTTCTTTGAATTAAATAATAATAAATGTCCTAATCTAATCCAAGTGGACCTAAATGATAATATTATATTCATAAGGTTGTTTTTGGTCGAATTACACTTATCAAATAGAATTAGGACATGTGTTAAGGTAATAATAATATCATTTTTACCCTTAATTACCCTGTTTACTTTTAACCGTGGTAAATAAAAGTAAAAAAGTTACTATTCACCAAAAATTATTTGTATCATATTGAACCACATTGTACTCTTTGATATTAACCGTGTCTCTCAGATTTTCTAAATTCAAATCATAGAAGCAGTAAAATTAAGTTTTATGTACAATTGAAAATGCTCCTAGGATGTGGGTAAAAGACGGTAAAAAGTTCAATAAAATTTTTATGTATCTGTATTATTATAAAATTACTCCAATGGATTACATTGAAATCTTATAGGTATTATGTATCTATTTTTACCTAAAATAAATTTAAATAAAATAAATTATTATTTAAATAAATAGTCTGTTTTTAAATAGAAACCCAGTGTTTTCACTATTCATCAAAAATTGAAAGTTTTCAGAAAAATACCAAAAAATCACCCTAGGATAATTTCGATATTCCGAATCCAAAAATGAAGTCCATTTTGAAAGATAAAATTTATAAAATTTCAAAAAGTGTATATTACTATTCATAACTGCTAGTTCATAATAATATTATAATAATATCTCGTTTAGTGAAACTCGGTATTGTGTACTACACACGCTATCAAGGAAGGTCTTGATTGCATGTAATGTAAGCCAAGTCAGGGTTGCGTGTAGTGAAAGCTCCATTTGGTGTTGCGTATAACATAATCAAAACTTATTTCATTTATACATTAAACAAAATCTATACTTAATGTTGCGTAGAATAATTTCCACAAAACAAAATTGAAATTGTGTATAACACGAGCCAAGAATAGTGTTGTATATACTGCAAGCTAATATAGTGTTGTGTATAGTAAAAGCTAATCTTGGTGTAGTGTATAATAGAATACATCAAAGAAATTAAAAATAATATATCTCATAAAATCTCGGGGTGTTACAATTAAACTCCACTTACTAATTCTTATCCCCATGAGAACCTTGAGATTTGTTGATATCTATTTCAAACTTAAGGGCACAATATAAATTTTCTTCATATTTGTAAAATTCCATAATCGTTGGGGATTTTCATAGGCTTGGTTTTATCACACAAAAAAATTGGTCATGTTTTCATTTATTAGTTATGAAGAAGTCACATGCATATCATGTAACTATTGTAAATTATTCCTCATATTTCATAATGGATTAGTTTCCATTTTCGGGAGGGAAAGAAAATCAATTTCTATTTTAAGTTAGAGACTATGAGTAAAATATTTGTTGAAAAAAAAATTCTGAAATTTATTCTACTCCATTGCTTTGATATCTTCATCAGGATTTGTATTTTTTTATCAATGTCCCCCATTGGTCCTTTTCTCCTTCTATATTATAAACATATAGTACAACCTTCTCCTTCTTAGATCATTAGATAATGGAGAATATATTCTAAATGGATTTTATCCATTGTTATGTGATTAAGGGATTAGATTACCCAATGAAATTTGGAGTCCTTTTTCATATAAAGGTATCAATTGTAGCTTGTTTTTTATAAGGATTTTGGATTTTCTGCTGATTCTGGGTTCTATTCAATACTTAATTCAATTGAGGAATTATCATCACAGATTTTTTGATTCCTACTCCCATCGGTTTGGGCATCTCGTTTGGGAATTCAACACTTTATCCCTCACCTTGGTTGTTGGTCTAGTTTCTCTTATTTTTATTCATTTACTATAATTAAGGGAAAATTAGGGATGAGTACCTTTGAAATATTGAACACATAAGTGATAAACCATTAACATTAAAATAATAACTCATAAATTGAATATATTCCTTAACTTATGAATTTTTGGGCTTCAATCTAAGTTGTCCATGATCTATTTCCTAACAAAAACTCTTATGGTAATTTTTGTTCCTTTAATAATGCTTCTCAATGAGCTTATAAATTTCCCAAATAATATCCCCTAGGAGTGTCAAACTGGGTCTGCATCGAATCCCATTTTCATGTACCAGTTCCTGATCGAGTCTACCTCAATATGGCATTTTTTGTGGTTATTATCCCAATGTACTTGTGTTCTAGAGTCACATCCACTTATAGTATCCAGATATTGATATATTTTCTTGGAAACCAATTAATATTAAATTTACCAAAATTTTTGGATTTCTTATTATGTTTAGTATTATCCCTAAATATTTATCTAATGTTTTTTAATCTTAATCCCAAAAATAACTAAACTATCATGTGATACAAACCATGACTACCCTTTAATTTATTACACATTAATTTATGATTTATTACATAATAATACACTTAGTATAACCTAAAAGTTCAATAAAACTTGTGTATTTTGTAATTAGGTAGATAGAACATTAACTTTATACATGGATACAAAAAAATTATCGAAAACATCCTTAACATGTTTCTAAAATTCCCTAACTTTTAAAACTACACAGGATAACCTGGGGAAAAATGAAGAAAGGGGTGATCTATAAATCCAAGTAAGTTAATAAGAAAATAATCACATAATAAAAGTAACACATGTTATTCAATAGATATATCTATGATACATTAAAAATGGTGTAATCATAATCTTGAATAATGAGGAATGATATAGCATAATACCTAAAGGAAACATGTGAGTGGGTCAATAACATTAAACATGACATTATAAGCATAATTCATGGTTAAACATAAAGACCTCATAACATAATCTTCCTTATATAACCAATCATGTACCATAAATGTAATCTCATGAGACTAAAACATTGCCCAATATATTGGAGAACTATCTAGGCACACCCATCATAATCATATCATGTACATGCATAAGTGTGACATGTAGATCACATAACACAAGAACATATTTAATAAAATTTAATACCATGATTAGGAATTTGGGGTTACATACATGGAAGTTCACAAAAAATTAAGTATATATACAACTATTTGAATACCCTTGAGTGTAAAAGGGTACAGTTATGCACTTCACAATGTTTGGCATTGAAAATCAAAGGATAATCTAGGCAGTAAAATTATGGAATATAATGGTTTATGGGAGGACTTAATTAGATTGAAAGGGATATCTCATAACTTTTTCATAATAATGGAAGTAATATGGATATTTAATAACATAATACAAGATGAAAAATTTGTAATTAAAAGGAATAAGATAAAAATGGCGTTTTAGTAAAATTTTGGCGTGAAAAATCATAGTGAAATTTCAGCAATATAAGGGTCATAATTAAAGATTCATAAAAAGTTTTACTAAGAAAATAAAGGGATCTATAACCATTTGGAAATAAAAAATAAACCATGATGAATTGTTGAAAACATATCCCAAAAATATTTAATTGAGAATCAATGGCATAAAAAAAGAAGCTTCTTGAGTGGAAAAGAATAGATAGAGGTCGCATACCTTAAATAATTTCTTCCTAAATAATGTAAGGGGAACCTTAGAACATTTTATACACCTTGGGGACCACTTGGATGATCTTTAGAGAGGTTAAAATAGAATAAATTATTGTATTATTATTTTATAGTGTATATTAATGGCTAATGGTCAATATTTATACTTGATGAGGGGAGTGTTTAAAAGGATTAAATAGTGGTTATTTTACTATATAATGCAACCACTTATTAGATCAATCAATTAAAACCATTTGATATACTAATTATGAGAATTATAGTGTTTTTTACAATAAATTAGTTCCAAAACCAAAACAAACCTTCAATTAAACCTAATTAATGTGAAAAAATCAACAACTTAATTTTATTTCAAAAACCTAATTTTTTATATAAAAAAGTTTAAATTTCTAAATGAAAATTGATATTTACAAATTAATTTTTATACTTAGTAAATTCAATTTTTATTTATAAAAAAATAGTAATCTTTTTAATCATTATAACATAATAATTATGTCAAAAAAATGTAGTAATGATGAAGTTGAAATTTTCACTTTTTCACCAAAAATTCAACTTTATCAAAAAAAAATACCCAAATAATCACCCAATATAAATTTGAAATGATAATAATAAAAGTGAAATTTATTTCATTAAATTTATTCTATAAGAATAATAATTATATATTTTAAATAAATCATTATTTTAATTAAAATTAACAATTTAATAAAAAAATCAACTTTCTCACCATTATAAAAATTTATTTTTGGTTTTATTAAAATATATTATCATTTTAAAAGAATTTTATAAGATTATTTCAGGAAATAAATTTTTATTTTAAATTCCATATAAATCATATTTTAATATATTATGTTTTTTGTCTTTGAAATATAATATAATTTTTCTTATTAAATAATATTTACAATCATTTAAATGTGTTAACATAATCAACAACAATAATGACCAATATTTTTATTTACTAATGGTCAGAATGTTGATCCACTATATTATTTGAAAAACGTAAATTTTTATGATCATATTTCTCCATAAATACACCATAATTATTAGTCTCCATCATTCTCTTTGATTGGAAACATGGTTCAATATTGTTTTCAAAATGAATATTATGTTGTTAACTGTCTATTTCTTTTCTATAGCATTATTCGTAGTTGGGCTGGTTTTAGGGGATCAAATAAATACAAAATTTTATATTTTAATTTATTTATTCTTAGTTTTTATTCCAATTTTAATATTTTGATTAATAATATGAATTTTTTTATATTTAATGTGACGTCATTAAATAATTAAATAAAGTTATTTTGGTTTCTAGTATGTATTTTCCATTCCTTTACTAGTTCATAGTTTTCCTAGTTTATCTCAACACAAGATGTTCAAAGTTATTATAAAATTTAAAATAATTTCTATGTGTTTCTATTTTAAAACATAACAAAAAATTATTTATAATAAATAGATACTTTATTTAAATAAGAACATTTTTAGGTCATTACCTTGAAATCTTGTTTGGTTGTATCATTCAAGCATTCGTCTGCAATGATGTATTTCATCTATATCAACATCCTTCTTAGTTTCCTTTGTTATACTTGGGATATGTTCTTTTTTAACTATCCATCATACTATAATGGATGTATTATGGTCATGTTATTTAAGTACTGACTTTTCCATATACTCATTTCCCTATACGGCATGTACATTCGATTTTACAAAATTTAGGTTTCATGATGTTCACTTGGAAATAATATTATTCTATTAAAATAGTGGAAAGTATTAGAATTATGTATTTTTTATTCCAATATAGAAGATTATTGTAATGTTAAAAATGTATTATTATACCATCCACCTTGTTTCTCAAAATGATTTGTGATCATTTTATCCATTTATATTGACATGGAGAATGTATTGGTGTTTCATAATTTGTTATTACAATAATGATGATTATTGAAAATTAGACCATCAACCTTCTCTAAAATGGCTTATAATCATGTTATTCATTTTATTAACATAGATTAAGTGTTTAAATTCTTAATGATTATTGACAACTAATAAATTTTGATTATGTATTGATTTTTGTATTTCTCATTTGGTATATAACCATGTTGTATTCAGCAAGAGGTTCCTCAGGGAACGGTATGAAAGTAATTGATGAAATTTATTGTGAATTAATTATAATTAATCAGATGATTGGTTAAGAATGAAATTATATATCACCTCAATGTATTAACATGTCTCATGATAAAAAACTAGTTTTGGTATTTGGTGTGTGCCTACCTAATTCAACATGATTTTTTGACCGCGGTCTGGATGACAAGAAAATGTATTGGAACAAGGCTTTGAAACCTGGTTTTTGATGTTCATAATTATGCATTTCATCATTATGAGATTGGTATTATTGGTATAGAATTTTTCATTTATTTTCATGGATATATCATGCTCAGTTTCAAGTTGATTGTGGATTCTTGTTCTCTACATATTCCAACTATAAGATTTTTTCCTTGTTTATGCGACGATTACTTTAGTTGTATGTTTCCCTTACTGACCATTTGATTCCACCCCTTATGGTATTTCAATTTCCCAAATTTATGGAGAAATTTAGTACATGTGACGTGTTTATATGGATAATGTGTGTGAAATTTTTTTTGGGTGGTGTTGAAGACTCATTATGGATTAAGTAGTTTCATATATAATAGGAAAAATTATCCATTTAATAAAAATAACTTAGAATATATAATTTCATGTTGTTTCCTAATTATCTAATGTTATAAAACTGAAAATATTATTTATATGTAAGATATGAAATAATCATGTTTTATTTTTGCAATATGGATGGTTCCATAAATGCTATTAGAGCTGATATCAAAGCATATGTGTAAAGTTTGTGTTTATGGAACTAGATACAGGAGCACGAGTCTGTTTCATCATAATATTACCACATGTTATATAATCCCTTGTTAAAACTCCTATACAAAATCATAACTACCCAAATCCACTCCCATGGAACTTTGTCCATCCTCTCACCAAGGTCACCCAAATGTTGAACTTCCATTCATTGCAAAAACTGACAGTGAATATATTCACAAGAGGAGAAAGAAAGATGATGGAAATCAAAGGGGAGGGTATTAATGGTAATTTAAGGACCTTTATTTTTTATTCATATCATTTCAATTGGAATTATATTTAACACTAAGAAAATAATCATCATTTAAAAATTGTTCTGAAAAAAAAATCAAAAGATCAGTAGAAAAATAAAAAACAACTTCACCAACAATAAAATTCTATTAATTCATACTAAAATAATTATTTTTCAAAAATTATATAATTGGATTATGAAAAATGTGTCATAATAAATATAAAAAAATTAATGGATTAAATCACTGGTAATACTATGGTATAATTAATCATCAAAAAGCAAGAATTATTAACAATATCTCAATAAGAATAATTCATTGGAATAAAATTAAATGAATGTTATCTATCTATAAAAAAATAATCCCTTAGTTTCATAATTAAATTAAAAAAATATCAATAATCTAAGATAAATTTATTAAGATCAATTTTCCACATTTCAATTATCTATAGATTTCTATTTGGATTTCACATTGTAAATAATCCTTAATTTAAATTTGATCAAATATCCAATAAAAATTCATATGTTTACTTTTACATGAGTTATCAGGATATCACCATGAAATTGTATGATTAGAATATTGGGAAAAGAGGTTTTAGTCCAATAAAATTAAATATGGTGTGAATAATATAAAATATTCATACCTCATCGAGTAAATATCATTTCTTCAATATCCCTTCACTATTTATTCATGGTTTCCCATCGTTATCTCATAAATCTTCCATTATATCATTATATGATGTTAATTCCATCGGTGACAAGATCCTCTATCTCCAATATCCCTATGTATCTATCTTAATTGGTGGTGGATAACCCTGTTTTTTGGAATAATTGATGAAATTATAAATCACATCTAGATCAACCAATAAAACAATGAAGTGCCAAAAAAAGGCCCAGTCTGGAACTTAGAATTGGAATATCTAATTTATACTCTTCCATAGTAAAACACTTTATCTTAAACAAAATAAATATTCCATAATTTTCATTTGGAGCTCAATTTATGATCCACCAATGTTCATGCCTATAGGATAAATATTTATTTATTTAATAAATAATAAATATCACTTAAAATTTGACCAACTCAAAATCCCACCAATTTTCAAACTAGGGGTAAGTTCTATATACCAAACTCAATTAAATCATTATAAATGTTTTTAGGTAATTCACTAGCATAAATTTACCAATTTACCCCTTTAAAGTATCTCAAACTCGACACTCAAAAAATAGTGAAGTCCTAACTAGGGAAAATCAATTAACTATACTTCCGAACTAGGTCACCATGTGACCATAGGTGAGGCTCCCCATATACCCAATACCAGTAATTAGTATCAAGGGTTGATGAAAATATCATGAGGATATTATACCCTCTATCAAATAACCATAAATGGTAATAGAAATAATAATAAACCAGTATATATAATGAAAAGTATAATATTGAAATTACAATGATAGGCCAACCATAGATAAATATTATTGACACATAATAGATAACCAATAATTTAATGAAAGCTAAAATCTATAGAAAATCATCTTTGCGCCAACTATATACAACATGTAGAAGACATTAAAAAATATAGACACAAAAAAATAGTTAGACTTGAGACCCTATCTAATCATGTCTCCTACTAAACCTCACATACTATATCAACCAACAATAACAATTCCATTTCTCTTACTTTTATCTATGTTCATTAAATCTATATGAACACTAAGATTTCCTTTTAGGGTTTGATTAAAAATCAATAAACCTATATCAATTGTTTCCCTAAACAAATATAGCACAAAAATACTGATAAATAAAACATAAAAATATACTCCTCATTCCATGGACTACTAAACATCCAAACCTAGAAATGACCATACTTATTTTCACTAGTTCCATAATGGGATGATACTAATTTGGTATAAAAAAACATGATATGAAATTATAAATCAATACTCATTTCAATATTAAATGTGAATAAGATATCACTAGGTTTTCATTCTATGTTAATGGGGTATAATTATTATATCACATAAGGCAAGTGACATATTACCGCATTAAAACCCCAGGTGATCGAGTTACCACCCAAAACCAACCCCATGGTGAAACATGTGTCACTAAATCACAACCTCAAGTTTAATTATGTATCACTATAATATAACCCCAATTGAACAATGTATCACTAAAACATATCCCTAGGTGAATGATGTATCACCAAACTAAAACCCAATTGTTAATGATTAGTCACAAAATCATAACTCTAAGGTGAATGGTTTTTCAAAAAAAACATACCATTAGGTGAATGATATATCCCTAAAAAACACCAAGGTTAATGATTCATCATTGAATCATAACCCTAAGTTAAACAATGTATCATTGGAAGATAACCCCAATTTACTGATGTATCTTAAAAAAATATCTACATGTGAATGATGTATCCCAAAACCTTATCCCCAAGGTGAATGATGAATCACCAAAATATAACCCAAATTGAATTATATCTTGTTAAAACTCATATCACTATGAAAATATCCCAGTATAAAAGAGTTATACCCCAACCCCCATGAATGGTGGATAACATACCATAATAATGATAATCAAGGTAAATAATATATCATTGGAATTTAATAGGGAAAATAATACATCACTAATTTCTAAATTTTAATTGAATTATCTATCACATTTTTTAAGAAAAATAAGTCAAAAAATCATCAAACTATACATACCATTTAGGTAACTTTTATGTGAACAAGTTGTCACTCTTTTCCAAGGATTACGACTCCCATAATCATCCCATTTCAAATAGATTATGCTCATGACCCAAAGTTTTATGATAAAGAAAAATTCATCACTATCAGAAACAATTATCATCATTTAATTATTAAAAGAAAATTATATGACACCTCACATGACATCTAGTTTCATAATATAGATAAGTATACTTTTGGGTTTCATTTCACATGAAATTAACAACTTTCCTAAAGTGAATCATCTATGGGTGTCCAAAAAATCAATACACAAATCTTATAATATCTATTAAAATCTATAGAGACATTATTAATTTTTTTATCAAGAAAGGTAAATCATTTTGGTTCAACTCCAGGTTAAATAATAATTCATGAATAACATTCACATTATAAAACACCTAAAAACTCATTCAAATTGATATGACTATTTAGGGATCACCTACCTTATCTTATTAGGACCCCACTCATCAAATATAGTAAGATAAATATACATTGATCAATAAAACTAACTATATAAAAAACCAAATTTTAGAGATTTAGATAATAATATAATTAAGAAGTGAAATAAACTAGTAAATAATCTATGATCATTATCCATACCTATATAAATCCACTAAGAAAGATACTGCATTATCTGAACTATATCAGAGGTGATGCAACACTTGGTAAACGAAAGAAAACAAAGATTTGGGAGGGGTAATCTAGTTATGGTGGAGAAAATGAGGGTATTGTGATAATTACATAAAATTTAAAATTTTAATTAAAATAACAAATATTAAAACAAACTACCCATGGTACCCCCAAATAATTGATCCTCTATCACTGAGTGTTGAGTGAACTACTGGGTACCCTCTCTAGGGATAAAAACAACTTGGTGGACCTCTAGGGACTTCCCCCTCTCTTCTAAAAGTTAGTGGGTACCAGGTCTACTTTTTTTTAAAAGGTTGGGGCCGAAGCCATAATTTTTTATTTGAAAGCAAAGACCTCTTTAGACTTGGTAGAGGGAGACCCATTACATATCCCGAAGGCACAAGGCCAAGTGGCCTAAATACAAGGCTTGAAAGCCCATTTTTTTTGCCCAAAGAACCCCTGAGTGAACAATACTACTACAGTATCCCGCACTACTACAGTACCTGCTATAGTACCATCACCGCTACAGTATCTGCTACAATCCCTCCGCTGCTAAAGTGCTGCCATTATAACAGTGCTGCCACTGCTATAGTACCTACTACAGTACTGCTACAGTACCCGAAAATTACACCCCTGCCTGGATTTGATCCCGGGTCTTTTGGATTCCAAGCATGAGCTTGTACCACTAGGGTACAGGATCATTTGTAGTGGGTACCAGGTCTACTCTCATTGGGTACTTCCTCCAATCTTTCCTAAAAGCATATTCTTCAGCACCAAGCCTAAATCTGTATTTACTAACCCTAACTTCCATTAACAACTCTATTGGACCAAGACATTAAAATACACTATGTTTAATGAGAATACCACCAAATTTTAAATTTAGAATATATGAGTAGTTCCACATTAGGTTTCTCTGATAAATTTTCTTAAATAACAGCAATTTAAATCTTCTTAGGAAACAATTTATCACTTTTACTCCCTTTGTTAAGTTGTTTAATAATGTTAGAGTGATCTTTGAGGATGTATGATGGAAAAATCACTTACTTATAAACAAATTCATATATTCATATGTATGTATTGAGAATCCATAATATTTATCTCTCTCGTTTTTCATATATTTCTATAATATAATATTAAAATCAAAAATAAAAAAAATAAAACTTCACCATTTTCTGCTCAAAATAATTATAGAAATATAATACTTTTTTAGTGTAATCTTTCACTCCATGTGTACATCTTGGTTATATTTTCCTTAAAATATTGGGAAATTTATCATGATTCCATGAAGGATATTTTAAAGATTATATATCATCTATGCACATATGGGTTATTGAAACAAATTTTTTTATCCTAGAATATATTCAAAAACATTATCTAAGACCTACTAAATGATGTAGGGATAATTTTCCATAAGATCATGTTATGAGTTACCAGGAATCATCATCAATTTTCATGACTTTACACGTTTCTTATTTTCTCTTAATGTTACTCTAACTTCCTATCAATAATATTTTTGAAATCACTCTTAAAATCATAGATTTGTAATTATATTACTCCTAGTTTGGAAATATACTATTTATTTTTTATCACAATTAGAAGTGGTTGTTTTCCCACATTATTTTTCCATAACAAGTGTAACTAATACTCATACACATATTTAGAAAAAATAAACAAAAATGTTAAGAATGTACTCATATGCTTCAATATTCATATTCACTAGAAAACAAAAGATACACACTCATGGATACAATGATGCACACTCACACTCATGAATATTCACACACCTATACAAGGATAGACACGTAACTATTTTACAAAACTTATTTACACTCTTATAAATCAAATAAATTTTAAATAACTCATGAAGTATAATACCATATTTTTTATTAAATCACCATCAAATATTTCTCAACCAAGAAAGTGTTGGTGAATGAATTAAAAAACATATATGGTTAGAAAATAGGTACAAAAATTGTATGATATGTAGGTTTTTTCTAATAGTTATGAAAGATAATAATTTAATAACAAAATGAGTAAACAAATTAATAAACATGAGATAAATGGACTTAATACAAATATAATAGATGGTAAAAATTCATTAAATTATTATTTTATTATTATTATAGAGTTGATTTGAAAAAATAAACATTAGAGAGAAAATAACCTAAGCATTTCTTAAAGTCTCATTAATGAGGAGACAACAAGAAAAGAATTTCCATGAGAAATGATATCATGTATGGAGGATCAAAGGCCCAAACATATTTTTTGAATAGGATACTATATATATACCACCACTTTCATATTTACATTTAACCCACCAAATCCCCCCATAAAAACTAAACTATATACCTATAACTTAACCCATGTTATAAACATAACATCCCATAAAAATTTATGATATAGAGGTAGTTAGGATTCAAACTCCAAACATGGTCTAATCCAACATGTAGTTCTAAAAAATATATATTCAATTGATCAT
Organism: Viscum album; assembly: GCA_963277665.1. Classification (NCBI taxonomy): domain Eukaryota; kingdom Viridiplantae; phylum Streptophyta; class Magnoliopsida; order Santalales; family Viscaceae; genus Viscum; species Viscum album. The sequence goes on along the minus strand of OY728141.1, from coordinate 455,466,318 downwards.
AAAAAATTATAAAATAATAAAAAAAAATAATAGAAAAAAATAGATAATAATGATGTTATATAATATGAAAATTAATTTTTCTAATAATTTAAATCATTAAAATATAATGTAGTAGTTTTATTGGCTATTTTTTTGAATTTTTCAAAAAATAGTTATGATTAATGTTTTATAGGTAAAGATAATGTGTGGAGAGTGTTTATTTTTTTTTTTTTTTTTTATTAAATAATTTATATATGGCGGATGAAAATTGAAATGAAGTGGTATAAGAAATTGATTTTGTGTATTATCTTTTAATATATCACGACAAGTGTGTTTTTTTAGATTTTAAAATAATTTTTTTGTTTTTTATTGGTTATATAAGGAAATGAAATATGAAAGGATAATTTAAAGATAGTAAATAAAGAAATAATTTTTTTTATTTCATGGAAATATGGACTATGATATCAACTACTGGGAGATATAGGGGTGGCCTGATTTTCATAACATAGGGTAAGACCCAAATTGAGATAATTATGATATTATATAACCAATATAACATACATATTGACATTGATGGAATTAAAAATATAAATATTAAATATAAAAACATTCCTCACATAATTAATAGAAAATAAACTCACATAGCCTCTCTAGTTGGTTATTGAATCCAATACGAGTATCAGAAAAATAAATATTTATTTCCAAGTAGTGATACAATGTTAAATTGTCCAATACCTTAATGTTATTAAAAATAAACTTACATTAAACTATTTATATAAAAATATTTAACTCCAATGAATAATTTCCATAAATTTATCACATGATTTACTCTTGGGGGTTCTAACTTTAAGAAGGTCTATAACATGTTTCCATAAAAAGGTCTTGACTTTGTTGTCATAACCCATGAAAGTTGTATTTTATACCTCTAATCATGAATTTGTATATTATTTAATGAGTTTGGAACTATAAATCATCAAATAATGAATTTTAGAATAAATACATCATATTTGAGCTTGAATAAAAACACATTAGGATGGTTTTTCATATTCATACATGAAACATTATTTTGGGATTTTAATATAATTTGATGTACTCTTATTACATATTTACCTTATTTAATATTTATTATATAATTTATCCTTGTAACTCTAATCTCTTAGGTTTATTATGGTTAGTTTATTTAACTCATATTTTATCAAAATCACACGCAAAAATTATACTACAAAGTACACTAAAAATCACATTTCATTTAAATAAAAATTCTAATTGAACTTATAATATAATTTTTTAGTATAAAATTATGTAAATTAATTAAAATATGAAAAAATATATCTAATAAAATAATAACAAAATCCCTATTGATGTATAATAATTTTTCTAATTAATGAACGTGTTCTTAAAACTGACAAACTTATACATTTATCATTACCCATTAATAACTCATATAGAGATAGATAAATAAAAATATCTATAAATGATCATAACTCAAAATGTTAAACTCATATATTGACATTATAGTTGTATTGAATCACACAAATAAGGAATAACTTGTATTTACACTAGAAAAAAAGAGCATCCAACATCTTTAGATAAAAAGGAAATGATTATATATCCCCTTGATGAAATAATATATCTATTAATAATCCCACCATTTTTTTATGTAACACAATATTATTTATAACATTGAAATGCCCTCCCCCATAATTTCAATATATACTATTATTATGTGTCAATTTTTGAAATATAAAATTAAAAATCAAATTTATATTATCAGTTTCTAATAAAATAATTTTTTAAAATAAAACTAGTGAAAACTACTTTGTGATGGTTTATCATGGTTATAAATTGATTTCCTAACATTATATTTTTCATTTTTATACCATGAGTTCAATTAAATAATAATAATAATAATATAATTATTTATTTGGGGGTATAAATTATAGAAAATACTCACACATCTACATAGGGGCCTATTATAATTGATGACCCCCCCCCCCCCAAGGGTTGAACCACCTCTAATTACCTCATTTTATTAAATTGGTCTTAAAATCCTAAACACCATGACTCTAAGTACTTACAACCAGGTCTTGAAGGAATTTAAAAAAGGTCCCAATCGAAATTTTTAAATATTTTTCTGAGATTTTATAGTACCCTTCTATAGTATTTATTACTCTACCCCATTATGAAATGATTGAATTTTTATTTATTGGTGAAAGTAACTCTTATGATTTTAATAGTACATGTTTTGGTAAACTTAACATGGAAATTTTATAATATATAGTGTGCACGTATAAATATATATACGTATATTATTTATATATTTAACACATTTTATTTGGAATATATGATCAAAAAACATTCATATATATATATATATATATCTGTGTGTGTGTGTAGGTGGTTGTGTGTGTATGGGTGTGTGTGTGCATGTCTATTTTGAAAATAAAAAACCTTTAATATAAATCATCACAAAACATTTCATATAAATATTCATCGTAATTATATATATTTATATATATGTTATTTATCTTTTTATTTTTTTGTCATCTTTATAAATATAGTTCTATAAAACAATAAGTGTGTGTGTGTGTGTCTTCATAGAATATTTGTGTTTGTGTTCATTCATAGAAATTAAATATATTTTTAAAAAAAATATAACTATATATAATTAAATACATGTTTATTGAACATTTTTATTTATATATTTAAGTTATTATATATATATATATATATATTAACAGAACACCTATATATATAATTTATATATCATATATAAATATTAACACTGATTTTTTATATATCCATAATTTAAACATAATGAATAAAAAATAATATTTGTGTGTATTTACAAAATATTTAATAATTCATCACAAAACATATGTTATGTGGGGTCAAATTATGTTGTATACTGATTATGTAATGTTATGTTATTATTTTTCTTAATTTATTTTTTACTAAATATTATATTTTTTTGTTTATTTTGGAATCTAATTTATAATCCTCAATTTAATTTAAATTTGTTTGTTTATGAAATTTTGAAGTGGAGTTTGCAGAATAGAAAATATGTTTTTTGGGTTCAGATAAGGAGATAAATTTTGGGTTATCTTTAAATTGTAGATCATAACTATTAAATGTTTTATATTTTTTAATTCTAATTTTTTTAATTTACATTTTATGTTATTTTAACTTTATTTATTAAAATTATTGTAATTTTTTAGATTTATAATTAGTATTTCATAAACATCCAAAGTAGACTATTAGGAATAAATCAATTGTTATGTGTTCTGTTAACATTTTTTATTGATTTTATATCCACATATTATTTGAAACATTAAATTATTTTAAGTGAAATTGTATAATTTTTATGTATTTAATTATTTAAATATATTAATTTTTTGTTTGTAAGTTTTTAAATTTTAAATAGTTTTGAATTATATATGTTAATGATATTAATTTATTATATATATGTGTGTGTATGTGTGTGCTCACATAATATATGAATTTATCTTTTTATATGTGTGTGTATGTTCGTAAAAGGGAGAGTGAGAGAGGGATGGAGAGTGTGTGTCTGTGTCTGTGTGTCTGTGTGTCTGTGTGTGTGAGAGAGAGAGAGAGAGCTTGTGTATGTTCAAAGAATATTTTTATGTAAACTTTTTATCATATATATATTAATTTTGATGTAACGTTTGATAAATATACATCCTTTATGTAAGAATATATACATACACATATATATTCAAATATATATAATTCATAAATATAATTTATTTATCTATATATATGATAAAAGAATATTTTATAATTCTATATAAAATGTGTGTTTTGTGAAATCTTGGAATTTTTTACAATGATCATATAATGTTTTGTAAATTTTTTCATAATATTTTTGTTTTATGTTTGAAAATATGTTTATATTTTGTATCAAATTTATAATTATTATATTGATCTATATTTTTTAATTTATTTACTTAAAAAGTGAATTTTTCAAAAAAAACTATATAATCTATGGATTTGACAAAAAAACATATGTTTTGTGTTATCTAATGATTTTTTATCTTAATTTATAATGTTTTCTAATTTATTCTTCTTATTTTTTACTTTTTTTATTTTTTTAGTTTTTTATTTTATGTAATTTTTATTTTATGTACTCAATATATAATCCTTATTTTGAATAATATTTATTTTTAATCATCTATCTATCATGGAACATATGTTTTGTGTTCTATCAAATTTTTGTATTTATTTCATGTTCATATATTTATGTAACTATAAATTTTTATAAATAAATAATTTTTTGATTATTTAAATATTAACTGCTAAATTTCAAAAAAATCAAAATATTTGTTACTTGATTCATGTATAATAAAAGAAAATATTCATGGCTAAAAAAATATTTTTACTAATAAAATCAATCATGGTTACCTTATTCATTTTTTTTGTTTAAAAATTATGACATTTATAGTAACTAATTAAAAAACAAACGAAAATTATTTCAATCATAATTTAAAACAAAGTATATTAACATTTTAAAAAAATAATTCAATATTTTATACATGTTAAATTATTAATAACTTAAAAAATATAAATCTTTTTATGGATAGTTTATATATAAAAGATATTTTTTTGGATTAAAATGTTTTGTAAATATTTAAAAAAAATTCTATCAACATCTTATATATAAATAATGATCTATGGATTGAAATATTTTGTAAAAAAATTATAAATGTTGTTGAATTATTTTACATATATATAAATGTTATGTTTTCTTCTATATAACAAAAAATATAAATAAAAATCACATGATATTAATAAATAAATCAGAGTGTTCTTTCATGATTTGATCATAAGTATTTCATCCGTATAATATTTTAAATTTTTCTATCCTAATGATTAAATTAAAAACCATTTATATAGGATCGTTGGTTTATTATTTATCTAATAATTAAATTATAATTTAATCAATTAATTTACATTCCAAACCATAAATGGTTTGGTTATAAATGAAAATATTATATAGGAATTATAGAATCTATCATTATAATAATTAATTACCTCACCCTTGGATATTATAAATTTTATATAATCATATTTATATGACTACCTTATTAAAACAATATCAAGAAAACTCAATGAGGAAACCCCTAATGAAGGGGAAAATGGTATAATGTTTTCTACTCCACCTCATTAAATCTTGATACTTATTTAATAATGGACATTGGTTTGGGATTTCTTTTCACACTCATAATATCATGTGCTACTAAGAATGAAAATGTTTGTAATAATTTTTTTCATAATTCTTTGATAATGGTTAAAATAAATTTGGTATTATTATTCTCAAGACCCACAGGGTTTTCAATCTATATTAAAGTTTATTTGTATCATTATGCCTTTCTCAATAAACATTGAAAATTTATTTTTCTTCTAGAACATATGGCTTCATATTTACATCATCACTTATATTTACTCTCTTTTTTTTAAAGGTATTATAATATTTTCAATCAATTTTCCTATGAAAGTTCATACATGTATTTCTTAAAATTATAATATCATTTTAATGTATTTAGGACTTTAATTCTAGTTAGTACATTAATAGTTAGGATGAAATATGTAGATACACCCTTAGTTTATTTTCTCCCACTAATTTTGGGAAATTCTATTCCTTAAAATGTTATGATTTAATTATTTCATCCAAATATTTTAATTAAAATGAATTTAATCCTTAAGGTATTTTTATATAGATATTATCACTAAAAACACCAAATTAATTTATAATTGATATATCTATTATAATTAATTATATATTTCCATTGGTGGAATGTTAAATAATAATAATTATTAATATATGATATCATATAGATATTAATAATTTTTTGTTACTATATATATTCATTTTAATAATCAAACACGTGAACCTTATCCTAGTTGTCACCTAACATGTCATAGTTGGGATTAAAAGAAAATTGTTGGGGAATTAGAAGTTATGAGGGTTATGTTACTAATATATAATGAATATAATAAAATATTTCATATAAATAAGTAATATTACATATAGAATAAGAAAAATGAAATGGTTTAGGTTTTAGTTTAAAGAGATGTGTTGCAGTAGTTACTTGAGAAAACACAAAATAAATCACACTACGTTATAAGAAATGTTGAATTTTACTAAGAATATGAATCAAAATATAATTATATTAGTAAAAAAGATCAGGGAAACACGTCATAGATTCATATAATAGTTTTCAGAAATGTGTATGGATGTAGAGTGGGTATTTTAAACATTTATTGGTTAAAGTTAAGTCTATATGAATTGATTTAAACATTGCTTAAATTTTTTTGAAAGAATAAAAATATTACACGATTCTCAAATCTATCATTGATTGATTATATAAAATTTTATTTAATAAAAACACATCATATTTTGTATTAAAGTTATCTGTATACCTTATTTAACACCTCCATTAACCCTAAACTTCTCATAAAACATTATAGGCTTCCTTGAGGTGATCGTTGGTATCTTATTCAAATAATAAATGGATCATTGAAATTGGATGATTGTATTCTCATTTGTATGATGGTAATAATCAATTGATCTATTATTTTATTTTAAATATTCCTTATCTCTTATAAATATTTGATCTAATTGGTTAGATATATAGAGATTACAAATTATAAATTTATTGTAGGACTTGATTATAAATTTGATATGATTATTTATTTTATTTAAATATAAAAAAATATGGGTTGATGGATACTAATTTTAGTGAGAAATGGATTAATGTAAGTGATTCAAGACTCTTATTATTTATATTATTTATATGTATTTAGAATGTTTTAATGTTCATGGGTAGTTATATTAATTTTTATATCTTTTTAAGATGATAGAATAAATTATATAAGAGTATTGTGATATTATATTTTATAGATTTTGCATTTTTTCATTTTAAAATTTATATTATGTGTCATGTAATTTAGAAAAGGTTGAAACAAATAAAAGTGGTCAATTAAATTATTTTTTCTAAAAAAATTAATTAGATATGTTATTTCATTGGGATGAATTAATGGATGTGTTATTATAGATATAAAATGATTAAATGTTAAATACAAAAGATGATGAATGATTTATTTATTCTATAAATATTGAAGGTGATGTGAGTTTGAATAATTTGATTGTGATATTTTGGGGAATACAATGGATTCAAAGTGATCATATTTTATGATAAAATTATATGGATCTATTAGAGTAAATAAGTACCCCATATTTGGAAACTAAACATATAAACATAATGTGGTATTTTTATTTAAAACTATAATTTTGGAATTAGTGAATTTCATTGAAATTATTAGATGACGATAATGATATGAATAATAAAAAAATTGTTAGGCATGGATTGGGATTTTAATGGAATTGGAGAGATGAGACACTGAGATATATATATTGTGGGTATATTTCATTTTCTATCTTTTTTTATATAAATAATTATTGATATTATGTTCTCTATTTTCTATATTACCACCACTTGGGTTGGGTTATGAGCTATCAAAGATCCATGTTGAATAAGATTTTAGGTGAAGCCCAACATTAATGTGGAATTGTATGGTCATCTATTGACATCTCATTTTACTCATAGAGGATGTAGTCTTCCATTAATGGAAATTATATTCTACTAATATTTATTATTTATGTGAATTTTATTCCTTTAAGTATATTGAATTTCCTAAAAATAAAAGTGTGTTTTTGGGGCCCTTTATGGTATGTTAGTTTATAAAATTTGAGTTATATTATATATTTTTTCTTAGTGGAATGTAATTATGGTGATACTTGGAAAATAATATACCTTCCATTGGGATGGTACGGATTATCTAGTTTCTCTATTTGGTTCACAAAGGATTTAGTATGCCTTATAAACATTGACATATGAGAGTCATATATAAGGATCCTACTGATTATAGTGTATATTCACCCCGACTATTATATATCATATTCAGATTTTTAGGATCATGTTATAGGTACTCTTAGATAGTATAAGTTTATTATGGCATCCCGCCTTTTTATTACATAACTTTTCATTTCATTTTACAAACAGAGGATCTTTAAAGTCTAATGTCTTGGAAATCAGGAACAAAAACACTTGAAAACGACATAAAAAATTCTTTTAATCCACTTTTAAGGCTTCATAATATGTTCATACTATGTACAATTACTGCATCTCATATCCTGGAGACATACATCAAAGGAAAGGGTGAGTATAAAGCCCAGTAAGGGTAAACAAAGGAATTAGTTTACTTGTGACATCAATAAGAACTTGAATAAAAACATAAGGACATGAGAAATAGAAGTATAGGCATATCATAATGAAAATAAAATGAATCATAACTTGAATATGTGGCTTCAAAATTTCATTTGGACATTCATGAACATATCACCAAGGTTTATCCCCGAGGTGTCATAAAAATTACCAAGGCTATTCACCAAGGTATTGTGAAACTTGTCATCTCTAGAGATTAATTCTTTACCTAATGCATTGTAGTGCTATCAGGGAACACCCTTAATATTTATTTACTTTCATGTGATATAAATATATAACAATCAAACATTTCATAAAAAACCCATATAAAATAAAATAAATTGGGTTCATTTCAAAATCTTGACGTTTTAAAAGTTCTTAAAAATAAGATCATTATATCATTTATAACCCATGGAAAGGGAATGAGGGTTATATGTATGTCCATACCAGAAATAAATATATCATTTTTATATATTTATTAACACTCATGGAAACGAAATAGGTCTAGGTATTCACATAAATAAACAAGGTAATTTCTTGAGAAAAAAGAGATAGAAATTTTGAGACATAATTTCTGCACCATAACAGTTATATAACATGGTTTTAGAAAATAATAAAAAGAGAGGGTACAAGGGTAACCCACTCATAAATAAATCATATTACAATATAAATACAGAATAACATGGAGATAAGAAAATGGTATGGATATTTTAATGACATACCACAAGAAAAAGAAACTTGAAAGGAAAGAGAAGATGCGATTTCTTTTACGAGAAATTCGGCAGCGTAATGACGTCACTTAAAAATTCAGAAAACAAATTGAAGAGAGTGGAAAGGGTCTCTAAACAATTATACATGAAATGGACAGTAATGAGAACATATAAGAACATACCCTCAACATAAAGAGATGGAAACAATAAGACACAACATATAGAATTCATGACTCAAAAGAGGAGGGTGAAAGGATCCCTTACCTTGAAGAGTAACTTCGAAAGCTTGAAGTTCGGGACCCTGGGAGGCTCGAGGGAACCTTGGGAGGACTCCTTGAGAGGTAAGGAGACCATAAATACGTTTAGGAGGATATTGGAATGAAATTTATGATGTAAATGGCTTGGTATTTATAGGGTAAGTGAGTGAATAAATTATTAATTTCCAAGGGACACCTCATCGGTGGTATTGGCAAAACCATGGGCTTGACCTTGGTATTTTCCCATGGTATTGGACACTTGGGACACCTCATAGAATATCTCACTATTAATAAGTTGACTAGAAATATTACAACATTATTCCATCATTAATTATGTCATTAAACACCCGAAACTCAAAACTGAATTTTTACTATTCACCGGAAATTCAATTGTTTCAGAAAAAACCCAAAAATTCAACCTAACCTAATATCAATGCTCTGAAATCAAAAATTAATTCCATTTCATAGAAATAATTTTCTAAATATTTTTAATTTAATTTTTAAATAAAATCATTTTTTATTCCAAAAATCCAACTTTAAAACTATAACTCATTTTGTAACACCATAAAAAAGTAATCAAGGTCCCATAAAAATATCGTATACCCATAAGACAATAAAGTAACAATCTATGATTAAATTTTGTGAAAATAAATTTCCATTTTAAATGATTAAATTAATTATAAAATTGTAAATAAAATATTTATGGAGTACAAAAATACCAAAACTTAAACTATGATCATTTTTCACTTTTAAGATGTCCAAAATGTATTTATACATTCATGGGTGAAGTTTCTATTTTTTTGGTCAAATTAATATTCATTACTATCCATATGGGTATGTTACTATTCCAACTTTACTATTCACAAAAAAACCAAGTTGATCTTATTTGACTCTAAATTTCTCACTGCTCACAACTGTAGAAGACAATTTTTTGAAAATTATTTCACATTATTAATTATTTAATGAATACAAAAATATTTTAAAATACCCTTTTTTCCTAAATAATACACATCCTATATTTATCTGGATATTTGAAATTCACAAACCTTTCCATAAGAAGAAATAAAAATTTTATTTATATAAAAAGATTACACATAGAAGCTAAGGTCTTATTACATAGCCCCTTATTACACTTGCATAGGACTTAAGTGTTAGCTGTGTTGTGGTGATAAAATCTTGGGGTGGCTCGGACAACATTTCCCGAGTGGTGATTTCTATCAGCTTGATCTTCCCCCTTAGGCAATTTCGTTCAAGCTTCATACGTTGAAGTTCAGCTTGGGCTTGGTCCATAGAAAAGCCTAGGGATGCTACCTTCGTCCCAAGCTACAACATATGGGCATCATATGGCTTGAGTCTACTGGATGAGGCCATTCCATCTTCTTTCTATATTAATTAACTAAGATAACCATATTTATAAAAGCACAACATTAAGATTATAGTTTCTAATGGTCGTATTGACCAACGGTCCTATAATAGTCGAAACACCACGGTCACATTTTAATTATACCAAAAAAATTAGTTAACAAATATAATTAAAAATTTTGGGTCGTTACATTCTTCTCCACTTAAAAAAAATCGTCCCTGAAATTTTATCTCATACCCTCTAATGGGAAACGGTTTGGGTACTTCTGTCTCATGGAATCCTCTGGTTCCCACGTGGCTTCTTCACATTTGTGGTTCCTCCACAACACCTTAACAAGGTGGGTAGTCTTGTTGCGTAGAACATTGCCTCTACGATCCAAGATCTCTATCGGCTTCTCCTCATAAGAGAGGTCATGTTTCAGTTGTACCACCTCTGTATTTAGTACGTGTGAAGGGTCAGGTATGTACTTCTTCAAAAGGGATACGTGGAAGACATCAGGAACTTGGGCTATATTTGGAGGAAGTGCAAGCCTAAATGACCCTACTCCAACACGATCAAGGATTTCATAGGGGACAATGTACCTAGGGTTGATCTTCCCTTTCTTCCCAAATCTCTTGACTCTCTTCCAAGGTGAAATCCAAAGAAAGGATTTTTCACCAACATCAAACTCCAAGTCCCTTCGACGGTTGTCGGCATAGCTTTTTTTCGACTCTAAGCAGCCTTAATGTGTTGTTGGATGGAATGGACCTTTTCTATCATCTCTTGCACAAGATCATGACCAAGAAGCTTTCACTCACCAGCTTCATCCCAACAAGTAGGATTTCTACATCGCTTCCCATATAGAGCATCATAGGTTTCCATTTGAATGCTCGAGTGGAATCTGTTGTCGTAAGAGAACTCAACTAAAGAGATATGTTGATATCATCCACCTTTAAATTCCATTGAGCAAGTTCTCAGCATGTCCTTGAGTGTTTGAATAGTCCTTTCAAATTGGACATCAGTTTAGGGGTGATAGGCCGTACTGAAATTCAATTCAGTGCTCAGAGCTTGTTGAATACTTCTCTAGAATTATGATGTCATCCTTGGATCACGATTAGATACGATAGAAAGTGGAACTCCATGTAGCCTTACCACTTCCTTCACATAAATCCTGGCAAGTTGGTCAAGATATAAATCTTTCCAAATGGAGATAAAAAGGGCAGTCTTGGTGAGATGGTTCACAATAACCCATATCACATTATTTTCTTTTTAAGTTTTCAGGAGACCAATGATGGATCCCATAGTGATATTGTAAAACTTCCATGCTAGTATGGTTAGTGGTTGCAATACCCCTTTAGGAAGTTGTCATTTTTCCTTCACTTGCTGACATACCAGGAACCTTGAAGTGTAGTCAGAAATATCCCTTTTAATATTATCCCACCAATAATGTACACGAAGGTCCCTATACATGTTTGTGCTACCAGGATGTATAGAGAAAGTAGAGATATGAGCTTCATCCATCAGCTCCTTCTTTATTTCCAGAATAGATGGAACATATAGTCTTGTATGAAATTTCAGTACACCTTCTTGATGAGTATTGAACTCAAGAAAGTTCCCATCCTTTATAACCTCAAACTTCTTCTATAACAAAGGATATTACTTCTGAACATTATTTATCTTCTCTAGTAATGACGGTTGAGAAATTAACTGGGTTAGGGTTGATGATGTCCCTTACCTTATAATTCTCATGTCCATATTTACTAGGTCATTGATCAAAGGATCTTTTTGAATCCTCATCATAGAAAGAACAACTAGTTATTTCCTCCTTAATGCATCGTTGAATTGGTTTTCTCTTCCAGGATGATAATGAATTGAACCACCATAGTATTTTAAGGATTTCCAACCATCTCCTTTGTCCCATGTTCAATTCCTTTTGTGTGAAAATATACTTCGAACTTTGGTGGTCTGTGTATATATCACATTTCTCCCCATAAAGATAGTGCCACCATATCTTCAGAGAAAAAATGACTGTAGCCAGCTCCAGATCATGCGTAGGATAATTTTTCTCATGAGTATTCAATTATCGATATGCATAAGCAATGACCTTTTCATTTTTTATGAGGATTCACCCAATAACTTTCAGATATGCATCGCTAAAAATAACGAATCCTTCTCCACATGAGGGCAGAGTTAACATGGTTAAAGTAACCAATCTCTTCATTAGCTCTTGGAAACATTCCTCACACTCCTCTGTCCAGATAAACTTGAACCCTTTTCAAGTTAACTTGGTTAATGGATTAGAAAGTCATGAAAAGTTTTTCACAAACCTCCTATAATATTTCACTAATCCAAGGAAACTACGAATCTCAGTTATTGTTGTAGGATGAGGCCACTCCTATATAACTTTTGTCTTTACAGACTCAACTGTGATTCCTTCATTGGTAATAATGTGCCCCAAGAAAGCAACTTGTTGTAACCAAAATTCACATTTACTGAACTTTCCAAAAAGTCTCTCCTTCCATAGAGTTTTCAAAATAACCATTAGATGATCCTCATGCTCCTCATGACTTTTATAATATATCAAAATATCATCAATAAAAACTACCACAAAGTTATCAAGGTAGCCTTTAAAGACTCTATTAATCAAATCCATAAAAATAGAAGGTGCATTAGTCAGTCCAAATGACATAACAACAAACCCATAATGCTCATATCTTGATCAGAAGGTAGTTTTTGGAATATATTCTTTCTTCACCCTCAATTGATGATAACAAGATCAAAGATCAATCTTAGAGAAGAATTGAGCCCCAAAAAGTTGTTCAAATAAGTCCTCAATTCTTGGGAGAGGGTATTTGTTCTTTAATGTGATTCCATTCAGTTCTCTATAATCAATACATAGCCGCATCAATCCATCCTTCTTCTTCACAAAGAGAATAGGTGCTCCCCAAGAAGACACACTCAGTCAAATAAACCCCTTCTCCAAAAGATCTTGGAGTTGTTTCTTTAATTCCACCAGATCCACATTTTCCATCCTATACGGAGTCTTTGATATTGGATGAGATCCAGGTATGAGTTCAATAGAGAAATATACCTCTCTTTCTGGGGGAGGTCCAGGAAACTCCTCAAGAAATATGTCAATGTATTCCTAAATGATTGGTACATTTTCTATTCTCAAACTCTCAATTACTTCTTCTTCTTTACAGATCATCTCCCTAAAGAAGGATATATGAAGTTATTCTATAGAAATATCAAGTTGATATATATCTCCTTGGAAGATAACTGTAGGATTTCCATTCAAGACTACTGATATTTCCTTACTTCTACATTTGATCTTAGCATTATACTTTGAGAGCCAGTACATCCCTAGTATAATGTCGAATTCCACCAATGGAATGACTACTAGATTTGTGATAAGATTGTTCTCACCAAAGTAAATACTAGAGTTTCTAAACACTGATGATTCTTGGATAATCCCACTAGAAGTCTTTATTGGTAAATCTACTTTTAGTAAGTTGGGGGTTGATTCTAAATTCTTTTCAAACTTGGAGGAAATAAAGGAATGCGTAAAACCAGAATCAAACAAAGTACTTGCTAGATTTGAGAGAACAACAAGAGTACCTGCTAACATATCATTTGGAGCTTCAACTTCAGCTATCGTGACAGAAAAATCCTGACCATGCCCTCTTTGCCTTTTCTGAGGTCGATTACGGTTCCCCTCCACTGCCCTCAGATTTGGATAGTTATTGTAAAGGTTCCCAAGTTGTCTACACTTAAAGAATTAGACATCAGGTAGGTCATGCACCATTTTCCCCTTTTTTTTAGGGTTTGGAAGTTGAGGTTTCACCTCACTACAACAATTCCTTGCAATATGGCCATCTCTTCCACATTTCCCTCTCCCGAGTAGGCAGTTCCCTGAATGTTTTTTCCCATATTTATTATATGTGGGATGTCGCACTTACTTTCCTCCTCTTCCCTGATTAAATCTCCCCCTAATATTGTCCCCATTTATCCCTTTTTTTCATTGGATTTATGAGACCACTGCATCTCACCAAACTCTAGTTCGACTTTCATCGCACTTTGCACGATCTCCTCATAGCTGTCATAGTCTCGGTTAGCAAGATTATTCCGCAGATGAGTTCTTAGTCCACCGAAGAATCTATCAACCTTACTGTTTGGATCCATGACAAATCTAGATATATATCATGAAATATGTGTGAATTTCATCTCATAGCTTCTGACATATTCATTCTCCTTCTGCTTCATCTCGAGAAACTCCTTCTCCATTCTTGTTCTCATGGAATGGGGGAAATACTTTCTGAAAAAGATCCCTCTGAACTCTTCCAACTCCAAAGATTCAACTTCTACTCTTGTCCTTGTGTTTTTAATCAGTTCCCACCACTAATCAGCTTCCCCTTCTAAGCGATAGATGGCCAGGGTGACCTTCCCTTGCTCTGAACAGCGGAGCATAGAAAAGATCTTTTTGATGGAGCCGATCCACTGCTCAGCAATCAATGGGTTAGTCGATCCACTAAAGGTTGGTGGTCGTTAATGCATAAAGGACTCAACATAATGTTGTTCCCTTCACTTTGAGATCAGTCTCTTAGCTTGATTCAAGTTATTTCCCATAACTTGAGTCCAGTTGGTTCATCATTCGCATGAATGTTTCCAGTTCGGCTTCCATCAGAGGGCTGTCAGTGCATGATCCATTGCGGTCACCATTTTCACAGTTCCTCCTATTTCCCAGCATTTTCTAAAATAATAAAACCTTAATGAGAAACTTGTTTCATTTACAAATCTTTTAACTATAAATGATTTATGTCTTAAAACTTCATGCTTAAACAATTACATTTCTCTATAATTCCTTCATAATGATATATAAAAAGATTTTGATTAATAAAACATATCCCCTGGGAGTGTCATAACCAAGAGTGAAGCAAGTCCTGTTTTCATTCACTAGTTCCCATTAAAGTATAGCTCAAAGATGTGTTTTCAGGTTTTACCCCTATGTAGAAATGTGTCAGAGTCGCCACTACCTACTCGTATCCAGACAGGGATGTATTTGTTTGATAAACCACTTACTCAATATTCACCAAAATACCAGGAAGTTTTCCTATATTTAAACTTTTCTATAGGATTATAAATAAAGATTTCATAGCCTAATTTCCATAAATAATTAAACTATCCTTTTAAACCAAATATGGTATCCCACCTTTTTATTACATAACTTTTCCTTACATTTTAAAAACAGAGGATCTTTAAAGTCTAGTGTCTTGGAAATCAGGAACAAAAACACTTGAAAACAGTATAAAACATTCTTTTAATCCACTTGTAAGGCTTCATCATATGTTCATACTATGTACAATTACTTCATCTCATATCTTGTAGACATACATCAAAGGAAAGGGTGAGCATATGGCCCAATAAGGGTAAATAAGGGAATCGGTTAACTTGTGACATCAATAAGAACTTGAATAAAAACATAAGAACATGAGAAATAGAAGTATAGGCATATCATAATGAAAAGTACTTGAATAATAAATTGAATATGTGGCTTCAACATTTCATTTAGACATTCATGAACATATCACCAAGGTTTATCCCTGAGGTGTCATAAAAATTACCAAGGTTATTCACCAAGGTATCGTGAAACTTATCATCTCTTGAGATTAATTCTTTACCCAATGCATTGGAGCACTATCAGGGTGCACCCTTAATATGTCTTTACTTTCATGTGAACCAAAAAGGTCATAATCAAACATTTCATAAATAACCCATAGAGAATAAAAGAAATGGGTTTCATTTCAAAATCGTGACGTTTTAAAAGTTCTTAAAAATAAGATCATTATATCATTTATAACCCATGGAAAGGGAATGAGGGTTATATGTATGTCCATACTAGAATAAAATATATCCTTTTATATATTTATGAACAGACATAGAAACCAAATAGGTCTGGGTATTCATATAAATAAACAAGGTAATTTCTTGAGAAAAAGAGATAGATATTTTGAGACGAAATTTCTACAGCATAACGGCAATATAACATGGTTTTAGAAAATAATAAAAAGAGAGGGTACAAGATTAACCCACTCATAAATAACTAATATTATAATATAAATAGATAATAACATGGATATAATAACATGGTATGGATATTTCAATGACATGCCACAAGAAAAGGAAACTTGAAAGGAAAGAGAAGATGCGATTTCTTTTACGAGAAATTCGGCAGCCTAACGACGTCACTTAAAAATTCAGAAAACAAATTGATGAGAGAGGAAAGGGTCTCTCAACAATTAGACATGAAATGGAAAGTAATGAGAACATGTAATAAAATTCCCTCAACATAAAGAGATGGAAACTAGAAGACACAACATAAAGGAATTCATGACTCAAAAGAGGAGGGTGAAAGGATCCCTTACCTTGAAGAGTAACTTCGAAAGCATGAAGGTCGGGACCTTGGGAGGATTGAGGGCACCTTGGGAGGACTAATTGGGAGGTAATGAGACCATAAATTCGTTTAGGATGATTTTTTAATTAAATTAATGAGGTAAATGGATTGTTATTTATAGGGAAAGTGAGTGAATAAATTATTAATTTCCCAGGGACACCTCATCGGTGGTATTGGAAAAACCATGGGCTTGCCCAAGGTATTTTCCCATGGTATTTTCCACATGGGACACCTCATAAGATATATCACTATTCATAAGTTGACTCGAAAGCTTACATCATTATTACATCATCAATGATGTTATTAAACACCCGAAACTCAAAACTGCATTTTTACTATTCACTGAAAATTCAGTTGTTTCAGAAAAAACCCAAAAATTCTTCCTAACCTAATATCGATGCTCTAAAATAAAAAATGAAGTACATTTCATGAAAACAATTTTCTAAATATTTGTAATTTAATTTTTAAATAAAATCATTATTTATTCCAAAAATACAACTTTAAAACTATAACTCAATTTGTAACACCTTAAAAAAGTAATCAAGGTCCCATAAAAATATCGTATACACATAAGACAATAAAGTAAAAATCTATGATTAAATTTTATGAAAATAAATTTCCATTTTACATTATTAAATTATTTATAAAATTTTAAATAAAATATTTATGGTGTACAAAAATACCAAAACGTAAACTATGATCTTTATTTCACTTTTATGATGTCTAAAATGTATTTATACATTCATGGGTGAAGTTTCTATTTTTTTGGTCAAATTACTATTAATTACTATTCATATGGGTATGTTACTATTAATACTTTACTATTCACTAAAAAACCATGTTGATGTTATAAGACTCTAAATTTCTCACTGCTCACAACTGTAGAAGACCATTTTTTGAAAATCATTACACATTATTTATTATTTAATGAAAAAAAATATATTAAAATACCCTTTTTTCCTAAATAATACACATCCTATATTTATCTGGATATATAAAATTCACAAACTTTTTCTATAAGAAGAAATAAAATTTTTATTTATATAAAAGGATTACACAAAGAAGCTAAGGTCTCATTACATAGCCCCTTATTACACCAGTATAGGACCTAAGTGTTAGGTGTGTAGGTGTGCTATGGTGATAGAATCATGGGGTGGCTCAGTCCACATTGACCGAGTGGTGATTTCTATCATCTTGAACTTCTCCCTTAGGAGATTCTGTTCAAGCTTCATATATTTATGTTCAGCTTGGGCTTCGTCGAGAGCAAAGCCCAGGGATGCTACCTCCATCCTAAGCTCTGATAGATGGGCTTCATATGGCTCGAGTCTACAGGATAATGTCATTCAATCTTCTTTCTGTATTAATTATCCAAGATAACCATATTTATAAAAACAAAACTTTAAGATTATAGTTTCCAACGGTCATATTGACCAATGATCATATAACAGTCGAAACACAACAGTCAAATTTTAATTATACACATAAAATTAGGAAACAAATATAATTAAAATGTTCGGGTTGTTACATTATTCCCCCCTTAAAAAATTTCATCCCTGAAATTTTATCTCATACCCTCTAATGGGATAAGGTTTCGGTACTTCTATCTCATTGACTCTTCTGGTTCCCATGTGGCTTCTTCACATTTGTGGTTCCTCCACAACACCTTAACAAGGTGGGTAGTCTTGTTGCATAGAACCTTGTCTCTGTGATCGAAGATCTCCACCGGCTTCTCCTCATAAGAGAGGTCATGTTCTAGTTGTACCACCTCTGGATTTAGTACATGTGAATGGTCAGGTATGTACTTCCTCAAGAGGGATATGTAGAAGACATCATGAACTTGGGCTTGATTTGGATGAAGTGCAATCCAACAGGCCACTGTTTCAACACGATCAAGGATTTCCTAGGGGCCAATGAACCTAGGGTTGAGCTTCCCTTTCTTCACGAATCTCTTGACTCTCTTCTAAGGTGAAATCCAAAGAAATAATTTTTCACCAACATCAAACTCCATGTCCCTTTGACGGTTGTTGGCATAGCCCTTTTTTTGACTCTGAGCAGCCTTAATGTGTTTTTGGATGGCATGGACATTTTATGTCATCTCTTTCACAAGATCATTCCCAAGAAGCTTTTACTCAACAACTTCATCCCAAAATGTATGATTTCAACATCACTTCCCATATAGAGCGTGATAGGGTGCCATTTGAATGATCTAATGGAAGCTATTGTTGTAATAGAACTCAACTAAAGAGAGATGTTGATCCCATCCACCTTTAAATTCCATTGAGCATGTTCTGAGCATATACTCGAGTGTTTGAATAGTCCTTTCAGATTAGCCATCAGTTTGGGGGTGATAGGCCGTACTGAAATTCAATTCAGTGCTCTGAGCTTATTTAAGACTTCTCTAGAATTTTGATGTAAACCTTGGATCACGATCAGATATGATAGAAAGTCGAACTCCATGCAGCCTTATCGCTTCCTTCACATAAATACTAGAAAGTTGGTTAAGAGATAAATATTCCCGAATAGAGATAAAATGGGAAGTTTTGGTGAGACGGTCCAGAATAACCCATATCGCATTATTTCTTTTTGAAGTTCTTGGGAGACTAGTGATGAAGTCCATAGTGATATTATCCCACTTCCATGATGGTATGGGTAGTGGTTGCAATACCCCTTTAGAAATTTGTTGCTCTTCCTTCACTTGCTGGCATACCAGGAACCTTGAAGTATAATCATCAATATCCCTTTTCATATTATCCAACCAATAATTATCATGAAGGTCCCTATACATTTTTGTGCTACCAGGTTGTATAGAGAAATTAGAGCTATGAACTTCATCCATCATCTCCTTCTATATTTCCGGAATATATGGAACACATAGTCTTCTATGAAATTTCAGTACACCTTCTTGATCAGTATTGAACTCAAGAAACTTCCTAGCCTTTATAGTCTCAAACTTCTTCAGAAAAAAAGGATCTTCTTTCTGAGATTTCTTGATCTTCTCTAGTAATGATGGTTGAGGAATCATTTGGGTTAATGTTGATGATGTCCCTTCCCTTATAATTCCCATGTCCAACATTACTAGGACATTGATCAAAGGATATTTTTGAATCCTCATCATGGAAATAACAACTGGGTATTTCCTGCTTAATGCATCAGTGACTTTGTTTTCTCTTCCAGGATGATAATGAATTGAACAATCATAGTCTTTAAGGAGTTCCAACTATCTCCATTGTCTCATGTTCAATTCCTTTTGTGTGATAATATACTTCAAACTTTGATGGTCTATGTATATATCACATTTCTCCCAATAAAGATAGTACCACCATATCTTTAGAGAAAAAACGACTGCAGCCATCTCCATATCATGCATATGATAATTTTGCTCATGAGTCTTCAACTGTCAATATGCATAAGCAATGACCTTTCCATTTTGCATGAGGATTCACCCAAGCCCTTTCAGATATGAATCGCTAAAAATAACGAATCCTTCTCCACTTAAGGGCGGAGTTAACATAGGTGCGGTAACCAATCTCTTCTTTAGCTCTTGGAAACATTCCTCACACTCCTTTTTCTAGATGAACTTGAACCCTTTTTGAGTTAACTTGGTTAATAGATTAGAAATTTGTGAAAAGTTTTTCACAAACCTCCTATAATATCCCGCTAATCTAAGGAAACTACGAATCTAAATTATTGTTATAGGTTGTGGCCACTACTCTACAACTTTTGTCTTTGCAAGGTCAACTGTGATTCCATCATTGGTAACAATTTCCCCCAAGAAAGTAACTTTTTGTAACAAGAATTCACATTTACTGAACTTTCTGAAAAGACTCTCCTTCCGTAGAGTTTGAAAATTAACCCTTAGATGATCCTCATGCTCCTCATGAATTTTGGAATATATCAGAATATCGTCAATAAAAACTACCAAAAAATTATCACGGTAGTCTTTAAAGACTATATTCATCAAATACATAAAAATAGAAGGTGCACTGATCATTCCAAAAGGCATAACAACAAACTCATAATGCCCATATCTTGATCAGAAGGTAGGTTTTGGAATATCTTCTTTCTTCACCCTCAATTGATGATAACCATATCAAAGATCAATCTTAGAGAAGAATTGATCCCCAAGAAGTTGGTCAAATAATTCTTCAATTCTTGGAAGAGGGTATTTGTTCATTACTGTGATTCTGTTCAGTTCTCTATAATCAATGCATAGCTGCATCGATCCATCCATCTTCTTCACAAATAGAATAGGTTCTCTCCAAGGAGAAACACTTGGTTGGATAAACCCCTTCTCCAAAAGATTTTGGAGTTGTTTCTTTAATTCCTCCAGCTCCATATTTTCCATCCTATATGGGGTATTTGATATTGGATGAGATCTAGGAATGAGTTCAATGGAGAACTCTACCTCTCTTTTTGGGGGAGGTCTAGGAAACTCCCCAGGAAATAAATTAATGTATTCCTGAATGATGGGTACATTTTCTATCCTAAAACTCTCATTTACTTCTTCTTATTCCTTATCAACTCCATAAATAAGGATATATGAGGTTCTTATAGACAAAGATTAGGTTTAGACATCTCTACATGGAAGATAACTTTAGGTTTTCCATTCAAGACTACTAAGATTTCCTTACTTCTACATTTGATCTTAGCAATAAACTTTGAGAGCCAGTCCATCCCTAGTATAATGTCAAATTCCATCATGGGAATGACTATCAGATTTGCGATGATATTGTTCACACCAAAGTAAATACTATAGTTTCTAAAAACTGATGTTGCTTGGATAATCCCACCAGAATTCTTGACTGATAACTCTACTTTTAGCAAGTAAGGGGTTGATTCTAAATTCTTTGCAAACTTAGAGGAAATAAAAAAACATGTAGAACCAGAATCAAACAAAGTACTTGCAAGACTTTAGAGAACAATAATAGTACCTTCTACCGCATCATTTTGAGCTTCAACTTCAGCTTTCATGACAAAAAAAGCATGACCATGCTCCCTTGGCCTTTGTTGAGGCTGATGGTTGTTCCCCTCCACTACCCTTAGATTTGGACAGCGATTAGCAAAGTTCCCAAGTTGTCCACACTTAAAGCATTGGACATCGGGTAGGGTCTGCACTATCTTCCCCTTTTCATTAGGGATTTGGAAGATGAGGTTTCACCTCACTTTGACAATTCCTTGAAATATGGTCAACTCTTCCACACTTGTAGCATTTCCCACTCCCGAGCAGGCAGTTCCCTGAATCTTCTCACATTTATTACACATGGGATGTTGCACTTGCTTTCCTCCTCATCCTTGATCAAAGATCCTCCCTAAGCTTGGCTCCATTGATCTCTTTTTGTCATTGGATTTATGAGACCAATGTGTCTCAGCAAACTCTAATTCGACTTTCATCGCACTTTGCACGATCTCCTTGTAGATGTCATAGTCTCGGTTGGCTATATTCTTCCGTAGATGTGTTCTCAATCCACCAAAGAATCTATCAACCTTACCATTTGGATCCATGAAAAATCTAGAGGTATATCATGAAAGTCGAATGAAGTTCATATCATAGATTCTAACAGATTCATTCTCCTACTTCTTCAGCTCGAGAAACTCCTTCTCCATTCTTGTTCTCATGGAACGGGGGAAATACTTAGTGAAAAAGATCCCTTTGAACTCTTCCCACTCCAAAGATTTAACTTCCAATATTTTCCTTGTGTCTTTAATCAGTTTCCACCACTGATTAACTTCCCATTCTAAGAGATAAATGGCCAGGGTGACCTTCTCTTTCTCTGAACATCGGAGCACAGAAAATATCATTTCGATGGAGCTGATACATTGCTTATCAATCAATGGGTTAGTCGATCCACTGAAGGTTGGTGGTAGTTGATGCATAAAGAACTCAACATAATGGTTTTCCCTTCATTGTGAGATCATTATCTCAGATTGATTCAAGTTTTTTCCCATAAATTGAGTCAGTTGGTTCACCATTCGCATGAATGTTTCCATTCCAGCTTCCATCGGAGGGTCGTCAGCACATGGACCATTGTGGTCACCATTTTCACGGCTCCTCCTATTGCCCACCATTTTCTAAAAGAATAAAAACTTAATGAGAAACTTATTTCATTTACGAATCTTTTAACTATAAAATATTTATGTCTTAAAACTTCATTCTTAAATAATTACATTTCTCTATAATTCCGTCATAATGATTTATAAAAAGCTTGTGATTAATCAAACATATCCCTCGAGAGTGTCGTAACCAAGAGTAGAGCAAGGCCCATTATCGTACACCATTTCTCATTAGATTCTAGCTCAAAGTGATGTTTTCGGGTTTTACCACTATGTACATCTATGCTAGAGTCGCCTCTACCTGCTCGTTTCCAGACATGGATGTATTTGTTTGATAAACCATTTACTCAATATTCACCAAAATACCATGAAGTTTTCCTATATTTAAACTTTTCTATAGGATTATTCCTAAAGATATCATATCCTAATTTCCATAAATAACTAAACTATCCTTTGATACCAACTATGGCATCTAGCCCTTTTATTACTTAACTTTTCATTACATTTTACAAACAGAGGATCTTTAAAGTCTAGTGTCTTGGAAATCAGAAACAAAAACACTTGAAAACAACATAAAACATTATTTTAATCCACTTTTAAGGCTTAATAGTATGTACATAATATGTATGATTACTTCATCTCATATCCTGGAGACATACATCAAAGGAAAGGGTGAGTAAAATTCTTAATAAGGGTAAAGAAGGGAATAAGTTTACTTGTGACATCAATAAGAACTTGAATAAAAACATAATGACATGAGAAATGGAAGTATAGGAATATCACAATGAAAAGAAATTGAATCATAACTTGAATATGTTTCTTCAACATTTCATTTAGACATTCATAGACATATCACCAAGGTTTATCTCTGAGGTGTCATAAAAATTACCAAGGTTATTCACTAAGGTATTGTGAAACTTGTCATCTCTAGAGATTAATTATTTACCCAATACACTGGAACGCTATCAGGGTGAACCCTTAATATGTCTTTAATTTCATGTGATCCATATATATCATAATCAAACATTTCATAAATAACCCATATAGAATAAAATAAATGGTTTCATTTCAAAATCGTGACGTTTTAAAAGTTCTTAAAAATAAGATCATTATATCATCTATAACCCATGGAAAAGGAATGTGGGTATTATGTATTCCCATCCCAGAAAAAAATATATACTTTTTATATATTTATGAACACCCATAGAAACGAAATAGGTCTGGGTATTCACATAAATAAACAATGTAATTTCTTTAGAAAAATATATACAAATTTTGAGATGAAATTTCTAGACCATAATGGTTATATAACATGGTTTTAGAAAATAATAAAAAGAGAGGGTAAAAGGGTAACCCACTCATAAATAAATCATATTACAATATAAATACAGAATAAAATGGAGTTAAGAACATGGTATGGATATTTTAATGACATACCATGAGAAACTGAAACTTGAAAGGAAAGAGAAGATGCGATTTCTTTTACGAGAAATTCAGTTGCCGAATGGCGTCACAAAAAAATTCAGAAAACAAATTGATTAGAGCAGAAAGGGTCTCTAAAAAATTATACATGAAATGGATAGTAATGAGAACATATAAGAACATACCCTCAACATAAAGAGATGGAAACTAGAAGACACAACATAGAGGAATTCATGGCTCAAAAGAGGAGGGTGAAAGGATCCCTTACCTTGAAGAGTAACTTCGAAAGCTTGAAGGTCGGGACCATGGGAGGCTTGAGGGCACCTTGGGAGGACTCCTTGGGAGGTAAGGATGCAAGAACATCGTTGAGGATGATATTGGAATCTAATTAATGAGGGAAATGGCTTGGTATTTATAGGGAAAGTGAGTGAATAAATTATTAATTTCCAAGGCACACCTCATCAGTGGTGTTGGCAAAACCATGGGCTTTCCCATGGTATTTGCCCATGGTATTGGCCACTTGGGAAACCTCAAAGGATATATCACTATTCATATGTCGAATAGAAAGCTTACATCATTATTAAATCATTAATGATTTCATTAAACAGCTGAAACTCAAAACTGCATTTTTTCTATTCCCCGAAAATTCAACTATTTTAGAAAAAATCAAAAAATTCACCATAACCTAATATTGATGATCTGAAATAAAAAATGAGGTTCATTTCAAGAAAATAATTTTATAAATATTTTTAATTTAATTTTTAATTAAAATCAATATTTATTCCAAAAATACAACTTTAAAACTATAACTCATTTTGTAACACATTAAAAAAGTAATCAAGGTCCCATAAAAATATTGTATACCCATGAGACAATAAACTAACAATCTGTGATTAAATTTTATGAAAATATATTTCCATTTTAAATTATTAAATTAATTATAAAATTTTAAATAAAATAATTATGGCATACAAAAATATCAAAACTTAAACTATGATCCTTATTTCACTTTTAAGATGTCTAAAATGTATTTATACATTCATGGGTGAAATTTCTATTTTTTGGTCAAATTACAATTCATTACTATTCATACGGGCATGTTACTATTCCTGCTTTACTATTCACTAAAAAACCAAGTTGATCTTATTAGACTCTAAATTTCTCACTACTCACAACTGTAGAATACCTTTTTTTGAAAATCATTTCACATTGTTTATTATTTAATGAATACAAAAATATTTTAAAATACCCTTTTTTCCTTAATAATACACATCCTATATTTATCAGAATATTTGAAATTCACAAAATTTTCCATAATAAGAAATAAAAATTTTATTTATATAAAAGGATTACACAAAGCAGCTAAGGTCTCGTTACATGGCCCCTTATTACACCAGCATAAGACCTAAGTGTTAGGTGTGCTATGGTGATAGAATCTTGGGGTGGTTCGGACAACATTGCCCGAGTGGTGATTTCTATTAGCTTGAACTTCTCCCTTAGGCGATTCTGTTCAAGCTTCATATGTTGAATTTCAGCTTGGGTATGGTCCAGAGCAAAGCCTAGGGATGCTACCTCCTTCCCATGCTCTGACAGATGGGCTTCATATGGCTTCAGTCTACTGGATGACGCCATTCAATCTTCTTTCTGTACTAATTAACCAAGATAACCATATTTATAAAATCACAATGTTATGATTATAGTTTCTAATGGTCATATTGAACAATAGCCATATTGACCAACAGTCATATAACAGTTGAAACACAACAATATCATTTTAATTATACCCACAAAATTAGGAAACAAGTATAATTAAAATGTTCGGGTCATTACATTTATAGTACATATCGGTTGTTCATAGTTAGAGTGTTCTATATGTTTATTTACCATTCATATTTATTTATATTTTAGGATTTATTTTCTCATATTTTTTTACTTCTAGAGTTATTTTATTTCATGGATCGTGTTACATATAATGAATGTTTTTGGTTATATTCCTTTTTATATAGTTGGATTATGGTATTTGGAATTATTATTTGTTTTGAGTGTGTTAGTTATAAATTAAAAATGGAAAAGACTCACATAATGGGATTATTATTCCATTGGTGTTAGTCACCAATCCATGTCCTATTGGAGGTAGAATTTGGTGATTAATCTCAACCTCACCACTGGATCAAGAAGATTCTTAGTGGAGATAGTTCATGAAGAATCATACCAATATGAGGTTTAAGTTGGATTTTTGAGTAGTCACTAGTGAGTATTACATTGTTTTGGTATGGAGGTAGTATTATTTGAACTTAGTGGGTGAAGTGAGATAAGGAAATCCACCATATACCTAGAGGGTTCCTTTGATTCTATGTTAGGATGTTGATCACCTATGGATCCTTACAGGGGAAACATATATTGATTATAGGGTTACCTTATAGTTATGGGATTCTTGAATTATATAGTGTTGGTTTATGATGGATACTAATACTTAATTGGTTTTTATTGATGTATAAGGATGAATTTAGTAATAACCTTAATATATTTTTATTTCCATGGTCTAATTAGTTCTTTTTATTGGTTTTATACATGTCATTTTCACTTTATCCTTATGTAATTTAGTTTGAGTATGAGAAGTGAGATCCTACTCTAGTTATTTGTATTATTAATTAAAATGTTAGTGAGTTTTAGTATATGAAGTTTCAAGGGTTTTAGTGAAATAATCTACCAAAATATGAGTGATTTGTTTCTAAACTAAAAATGAACAATTGTTTTAGGAGAAAGTATAGATTTCATTCAAGATTATTAGATATTATTGGTTGTTATTTTCTTACAAAAACTATCTAAATAATGTTGTATTATTTACCTTGGAACTACTAAAAATGTTTCCATTAACAGTGATTGAAATTTCCTTTATCAGTTCTAGAAAAGCACTGACTACAAGAGGGAGGTCAAAATACCTTTTATTTTATTAGCACTAAAAAATAACTAATAATGGGTTCCTTTATTAGTGATTAAGTACTGATAAATGGGACCTTTATCAGTGTTTTAATTTATCACTGCTAAAGGAACCATTTATCAGTGCTCATAAAAGCATTGATAAAGAGTCATTTATCATCACTTTTATAAGTACTAATAGAATAAAATTTATGTGAAATTTTATGAGCACTGATAAAATAGACTTTTATAAGCTCTTATAGAATCCCAGATAAAGGATAATTTTATTAACGGTTTTAAAATCACTGATAAATGGCCACACTATAGTTTTTTGTAACAGAATACTCTAGCACGACTGTAGTGTACTGTAATAGAACATCACAGCACTAAAAACACACCAGATATCAACAAAAACAAGTACAAATATGGGATTTAAATGAAATGAAATTTAAAATATAAACACAAGAAAAAAACACTATATTATAGTAATTTCAAACATTGGTTCATACAATTACATAAATAAAAATTATTACATACATTTAAAAACATCAATGTTTCTTTAAATCCTAACCTCACTCATGTTATTCCAGAAAAAATCACCCATAATTGAGAAAAATAATGAACCTGTATAACAATTTTTCTTATGTTAGTAATAATATAAATAAATAAATTAACAAGAAGTGTTAATTTTTCTAAAATTTATGTCAATTTTGAATAAACAAATGCACTTGGAGTCATACTGGTCACACTGTGCATCAGATTGAGGCACGACTGATTCATACCCATCATAAATGACTTATGGATATTTTTCCTAAAGTATTTAAATAATTTCAAAGTGTTTTCACAATATTGAGTAGTTAAATTAGCCTTTTTACTAAAATTGATGTTAATTTAAAAAAACATGCACTTAGAATTATATCAGTCACACCATGGATAGGATTGAGGTGCGGCTGATTCATGCATGTCTCAAATCACTTATGGATTTTTTTCCTAAAGTATCAAAACAATCTGAATGTTTTAGTTTGGTTTTGAGTAGGTCATTTTTTTACTAAAATTGATGTCAATTTAAAATAAATACGAACTCAGATTTATACCAGTCATACCATGTATCGAATTGAGGTACGAATGATTCCTTCAAGTTCCAAATCACTTATGGATTGTTTTTCTGAAGTATCAAAAAAATATGAATGTGTTTGCTCATTTTTTAGTATGTTACTTTTCTTTTTTACAAAAATTTAATTTCAAACATAAAACACACACTTTGACTCATACATATCACATCATGAATCAGTTTGATGTGAGACTGATTCCTACATGTCACAAATGATTTATTAATGTATTACCTAAATTATCAATAAAATCTCAGTGTAGTTTCTCAGTTTTCAGTGAGTAAAAAATATTTAAAGTCAAATGTTGATTTTAAATTCATAATGGACACATTTAGTCAGTTGTATTTTTTTTTAAATTTAATTTTTACTTAAAATTTAAAGAATTAATTAGAGTCACACTGGTCACATCATGTATTGAATTAAGGTGTGTCTAATTTCTATGCATCTCAAAGTCTCAAAACAATCCTAACTATCAATGTTACCACAATTTACATTGACTTTCTTTGTCGAACTTCCACAATGAATAATAATCTTCAAACAAACCCCATAAACTCAAAAAAATACACATATATAAAAGAAATATTATGTTAGTAATACTAAAAATAAATAAATTAAACATAAATATAAAATAATAAATTAATTCTATTAAAATGATTTTACTATGAAAATATTAAGATTACCTCTGTAATTGAGTATAGGAAGAATCGTTTATCTTCTTACAAAGGAAGTGGAGGTAACTTGAGATAAATTGATAAATGCACCACTGTAGGGGTGAAACATTTTTAAGGGATAAGAAGCTTGAAATTTGGATAGATCACCACAAATCGAAAAAAATAATCCACCTGAATAAGTAAAAAACTATTATTTAAGTAATCCTAAAAATAAATTAAACATAAATATGAAATAATAAATTAATTCTATGGAAAGTTATTTTGCTACGAAAAAACATTAAGATTACCTCTCTAATTGAATAGATATAGTTTTGTTTCTCTTCTTAGAAAGGCAAAAATGTTAACTTGAAAGATAGTGATAAATGAACCACTATAGGGGTGAAATGTTTTTAAGGGATAAGAAACATGAAAATTGGAAAAATCACCCCAACTCAAACAAAATAATCCACATGTATAAGAAAACATTTATTATGATAGTAATACTAAAAATAAATAAATCAAACAAAAATATGAAAGAATAAATTAATTTTTATGGATAATTATTTTGCTGTGAAAGAATCAAGATTGCCTATGAAATTGAGTAGAGGAAGTATCATTTCTCTTCTTCCAAAGGTAGTAGAGGTAACATGAAATAAAGTGATAAATAGACCACTATTGGGGTGAAAAGGTTTTAAGGGAGAAGAAACATGAATGTTGGACATAGTACCCCAACTCAAACAAAGAATCCAACTATATAAAAAAATTATTATCAGAGTAAACCTAAAAATAAATAAATTAAACATAAATATGAAACAATACATTAATTCTATGGAAAATGATTTTACTATGAAAACATCAAGATTACCTCTGTGATTGAGAATAGACAGCATCATTTCTCTTATTACAATGTCATGACAAATGGATAGAAATCATCTAATATAAATGAACTCTGTAAGTAATAATGAAAATTAAATCAATATTTCATTATATAGCTTTTTATTAAAATAGATAAAGTATATCATAACATTACCTTTACATATTTCTGAAGGGTTTCCTTCATTATAGTTTGTTATTATATCATATGTAGAAGACATTGTCTACATTATTATTCAAACATTTAATTTAGATTATGTTAATTCAGTAGAGAACATATACAATTATGAGGAAAACCATAATATATTAAAAAACATTTACCTTCTCATATAACCCCCTTTATTTTTTAAAAGGTTTCAAGGATTTGGTTCCTCTATCGAGAATCCAAATCCTTTCGTTGTGGTCCCCTCTAACATAAAAAAAATTTTCTACATTGGGATCGACATGAACTATTTATGATGTCCCAATGAAAGGTTGATCATTGATAGAATTTTCATCTCACTCAACATTTTTTTAGTCTCTAGTAGGACAATTGACCAATTCTTATTTGTTGGATCAGAGACATAAAATACTTGCACTGCTTGTGATATCATTATAAATGACTCATCTTTTCCCCTTACACTCTAAAATTTACCTTCATAAATCCAATTTCAAAAAATTTCACTCCATTGATATTGTCAACCCATTTTAAAAGGAAAAGAAAAAATTGAAATGTTGTATACTCCAACTCATATATATGTTAGATAATTCCGAAATATGACATATTTTTATAAATTAGATTTCAATCCATGGAACCAGATTTGTGCATCATTTCAACCACAAGCGTAACACCACTGTTTTTCATCATACCAAATTCATGGTGTTTTTTTGTATAGAATGTATAACCATTGATTACAAAAACATTATTAGATATAACATTTGAATTTGGTCCTTTGGATATCTATTGAAGTCAATTGGAAATAGAATTTGGATTTTCATATATCTCTTTATAAATTTTATCTCTAAACCATCCTATTAACTATTGATTATATGTATTTGATATCCAGCCTTCATCCCTTGATGGATTCAAGTATATAATAATTTATTTGTGGGATTAAATGTATATATCAAGATCTTGGCTATTATGTAATATGTGAATATGTGTTTTATTCTGCTCTATCAAGGTAATTGTTACAATATCTCTTCCAAAAATCCCTTCGCCCATAAGGCATTCGTTATAATGATACTTTAGGGGAACGATGCCTTCAACATTTGATAGGTAATCAGTAAAGAATTCAATAGCTTCTTCGACAATATATTGTTCTGTAATACAATCTTCTAGCTAACTTCGATTCTTGACAAACCCTTTCAAAATCTTCACATACTATTCAATGGGGTACGTCAGTCTGTAATGGACAAGACAACATAGTTGAACCTCTATGCATGATATGTTAATTGTCTCACAGTTTCCTAATAGCCATATAGTCATCTAAACCATTTAATGATAGGAAAGTACCATACAATTTTTGAAGTAATTGATTCATTTTTATTGTATAGATCTTCTCCACACTTAGGGAATTTTATGAGTGATTCATGGTCCTTGAGAAAGAATATGCAATCATTTGGATTATCATGTATGTTTTTAAAGAGCATTCCTATTAAACAAAATATTCATTTATTTTCGTATTCTAGTCATGGTAGATCATTTTCTTATAGTAATATATCGTTTAGAAGACCAAGTAATTCTATAAAGCTGGTGTAACTCCATCTTATGTCAGCTTTCAAATTATATAACATTAATACAACTAAAAATGTTTTGTATTTAGTACAACTAGTATATAATAGTTTCTTGGAATAGATACTTAACTCCTCAATCAACTTTGGACAATCACGATGTTTATCTTCAATTTCCATTATCATTTCTTCCATGTGATCTCCATCATCTTTTACAAATGTATTCATATCAAATGATTCATAAATCGTAGTATCATCCCAATTGATGTCTACATTTAGTTTTTTTCTGGTTTTTTTCCAACATTTACGGCTTTGATCTATTCCATGACAAATCAAATGTTCTTCCAACTTATTAAGACTAATTTTTATTGAATTAAAACAACATATACATGGAAAGAGGATTTTAGAAGGGTCTTCTGCATGCTCTCTTGAAATAATGATGAACTATTTAACTCTATCTTTATATTAATTTGTCAAAAAATTACCATGCGTCCATTTTTTGTTCATATCCATCCTATTGGGTTCATAAGAGAATAATTTTATACAATATATAAATAAATACTCAAAAGATATTCATTATCAAAATAGAAAGTTAAAGACAATTCCAATAAGGGAAACTCAACATTTTATTATTTCAAATAATTTTAGTATGTTGAAGAAAATGGGTAATTGAATTTAAGAAAATAATTAATCCACATCAAATATTTCTTAAATCCCCTAAACAAAAGAAAATTTAATATAGGAAATCAAGTAGTAATAACAAACTAAAATATGATAAATAATAATAATAAACACTCATTCAATAAACTAGATGATATAAAACTATATTGGAATAAGTGATGTTAAAACCTAAGAAATTATTAGATTTAAAATTAATGGTATATCAGTATTTGAGAACATCTCAAGACTCTTGTGATGTCATATCACCACACTAAACCATTCCAAAGAAATACAAGGTACTCCAACTGGATGTAGAATTGGAATTTAATAATAGATTACATGAATAGAAAGTTTACATCAAACAAACAGATATTTTTCTCATTATTTAAAATGAGAATATTGTTTGTAAATTGATAAAGGTGGTGTATGAAATGAAACAAGAACTAAGATCTTGGTATTGAAGGTTAGATGAATTATTAAATAAACTTTAATTTAAAAAATAAGTAATTTATCATAATATTTACAAAAAAATTAGTTTTATGGATAGATTGAAGGTGTTTATCAATGAGTATAACATAATATTTAGAAGTCTAAGAGATAAATGATGATAATAATTTTCTACATTAACAATGACCAATGTTTAAATGTTGTTGATTAGGAGTTGATGTTTTTATTATTTTATAGGAAACTCATGGAATTAATGTGATATTTATTTTGTAATCCATGCATGTGAGGGAAGTGTTTTATATATTTCATTAGGAATATTAAAACCCCATGTTTATACCCATTTAAAATTGAACAAAATTTTCAAATTTTTTGGATAGAATTTCAATATATATCATGGAGTGTGGGATATTCGTTATATGACAATTTTCTTGATAGTAAAATGTTTGAAATGCTATTTTACTACATGTCATATATCAAGGTATCAAAGTGATTCTATGTAAATCCACTTGTTATTAGTCAAATAAATACTCAATAAGGGGGAAGAATTATTGAAAATATGCATTTCCAAGTAACAAATTATAATGTATTATAGTGGTATATAGGTCTCAAAAAAGTGGAATAACTAGAAAGGGGTAACCTAAAAAAGGTTGTTCCATTATAAATTATTAAGAGGGGTGAGTAAGATGATGATGAAAATTATAATATAATTGTAAAATAGTACATAGAATCAAGGTATAATATTTCATATATTATTATTAAAAGGGTTTATAAATAATGTTTGATCAATCAAATGTGGGAGAAAAATAAAATAGATTTTTAAAAAAGTGTAGAGACAGAGGAATTTGGATTATTGAGAAAAGTTAAAATGCATTTAAAAATAGATATAGTTTCTAAAACAAACCCAATAAACCCATATATCAAAGACCTAAGCTGGTCCATGATAGTGTCAAAGGGATATTCCCGATGTCCCTTGGGCTAGCAACAAGCACCAAGGCATGAAAAACAACATAGTGGGAATGATTTGTTCAAAAAAATAAACAAAACTTGTTGAAATAAAATTAAATAAAAACCAACATGATGCATCCATACATTGGATTTCCACACCAAACCAGACAAGTAAAAAAATAAGATATGAATCATTATAATATAAAAGAAATCCCCAAACCTACCATCAACTCCCTCACACAAAAAATCCCCAGTTTCAATTTCTAAAATTTCACATGTATGGAATACCATTGATAAAATAAAGAATGGAAAATATGTACGAAAGATTTGGGAGATCAATTTGGGAAATGCAACCAAAATAAAATAGCCAACTAAACTACATGTGACTCTATGTGTCACCATCGAGTCCAGAAACAATAAACTCCCCATGAGTGATCAAGAGTTAAATAAAAATTAGAAACTAATAAAATTGGATGTCCTACCTTCCTATTTTACAATCACCAGACAAAAAATAACGACATCGTCGAAAAATAAATTGAAAACACAACAAAAAATACACAAAGAAGATCGGAATGCCTACCTCACTAGATTTAATAAAATATGAAACTCTCTATGGAAACCCTAACATGAATTGAACACTGAATGTTGGATGAGATGTTTGAAAGGTATTTGAGTGGTGTGATTTGAGGTTCGATTCACTGAGGATGAGCATCGGTAGTGGGTGGCTTCTGCGAAATGCTTCTAATGTTGCGACAGGTTTATAGGTGGTTAGGTTTTTTTAATTAGATCAATACACTTTTATCAATGCTTACAAATAAACACTGATAAAGTTACGTCTTTATTAGTGCCAAAAAACAACTAAAAATCAATCTTTATCAATGCTAAAATTATAGCACTAATAAATATTAACTTTATTATTTTTCTTTTTAGCACTGATAACGCCTCATCTTTATTGGTGTGAAAAAAAGCACTGATAATGATTCATTTATCATCACTTATTACTTAAGCTCTGATAAATGATTTATAATTATAATTATAAATAATAAAATTATAAATATTTATCTATACTAAATAATATATATACATATAAATTTAGTAAATATATTCCTTTTTAAATATATTTATTATAATTTTATAATTATTTATTTCTAATTATAGAAATATTTTAAAAAAATAATATTCATATCATTATCTATATTTATAAAATTATACATATATATATTTAATAAATATATATATAAATATTGTAAATATACTCATTATTTATGTAAATTTATTATAAATTTAGTAATTATTTTAATATATATAATTGTTTATTTATAATTATATAAAAAATTTAAAATATATTTATTTATAATTATAAATATATTTTTTCATAAATATAGTAATTGTATATTTATTAATATAATTATTTATAAATAATTTTTTACCAATATATTTTTAACATTATTAATGAATATCTAATTTTAAGAGCATGTATATATGTATAAAATGAGTGAAATTGAATAAATTAATAATAAGTACCCTTAAATAATATTGAAAATGGATAATTTTTATGTGTATGAATTGTATATAAAAATGCTTTAATTATGTATGTGTTAAATAAATATAACACATATTTTATCAATATAGGTTAAATTGAAAAATCAAATGATATTCAATTATATGTCGAAAAATATGGGCCCCCAGGCATGTAGCTGAGTGGTTACATCTTTGAGGGGTCTTGTGGGAGGTCTTAGGATCGAGTCTCCCTGAGTACTTATTGGTGAAATATTTTTTATGTTTCTTTGTAATCACCATCCTCGAACTGTTGTATTATGTCTAGTACTATGCAATTAGTCAATATTTATAATTCATATTAATTTTTAATAATAATCCTTTATTCAATAAATATATGACTATTTAATGTAAAGTGCATAAATATTTTGTAATATATAAATCATATTTATATACATTAATATATATATCTATATATTTAATATAAAAATTTAATAACATTAATTATCATAATTATCTAATTAATAAAATGTTTAATATTTAGTAATATATAATCAATTTAGTAATTTTTATAAAAAAATATTTAATTAATGAAATTTGTAATATTTTTTTAATAAACTCATGTTTTATTTTATTTTTTTATTTAATTATTTCATTTTATTTATTCTTATCTTTATCAGTGCTAAAAATGAACTGATAAAAAAATTATCAGTGCTAAAAATAAAGCACAGATAAAGGGTACCTTTTATCAGTGCTAAAAATAATACATTGATAAAGGATTCCCTTTATCGGCACTAAAAATAAAGTATTGATAAAAGGTTAAATTTATCAGTACTTTCCTTAGCACAGATAAGTATTCCATTTATCGTCATTTTTTTCTAGCGATGATAAATACTAGCACTGTTAAACACAGGTTTTTTAGTAGTGTGGTGGTAAAGGTGTATCTGAACTTTCAAAAAATCAGTTGTATGGTTAATTAAAAAAATAATTTCTCCCAATGAATAATATAAATTATAAATAATAGATCCTCTTTATGTTTACAATTTATTGAAAACTCTATTATCTTCCTTTATCTCACCCATTTTTTCTTTTTTATTCAAAAATAATTTATTTTTCTTTATTCTCATTAACACATGGGATTTATTAATGTGGAGGCTACTAAGTATAGTTTTTACCCACCCCTACTTTTATCTAATATTTTTATACTTTTAGGACCATATTATATATTGTTCTAGATTGTGTAAGTTCATAGTACATCGTGGTTATCCAGAGTTTGAGAAATAAATATTTTTATTTACCCTCTATATTGAGTATTTTTAGATTTATTTTATTGTAGTTTCTAACTAGAATAGTTATTTTATTTTATGGGTTGAATGATATATCGTTCATGTTTTTAGTTATATTTTATTTATATACTAATGTTATTTAATATGGAACTATTTATTGTTTATTTTTGTCGGTTATCAATTAAAAAATTCAAGCCTCCCATAATGGGTTTATTATACCATTATTGCTAATCTACACTCCATGGCTAATTAGAGTTGGAATCTATGGGTCGTTATCAATCTCAATCCTAACTATAGAGGAGTCTTATAGGGGTTATTTAATGATATAATATTATCAAATTGAATTTTTGGAAGGATTTTAGAGTATCCACTAGTGATAATTTCATTAGTTTGGTAATTTTTTAGTATTATTTGAACT
This sequence comes from Viscum album, assembly GCA_963277665.1. Classification (NCBI taxonomy): domain Eukaryota; kingdom Viridiplantae; phylum Streptophyta; class Magnoliopsida; order Santalales; family Viscaceae; genus Viscum; species Viscum album. The sequence goes on along the minus strand of OY728141.1, from coordinate 455,429,304 downwards.
TAATGGGTGAAGTGGGTCTAGGAAATCAAGCATAGATGCAAAGGAACCTTGAAATTATATTATAGGAATTTTTTTCCTATAGATCTTTATTGATGGAATGTATATTTATTATTGAGTATATTTATAGGTATGGGGTTCACACATTATATAGTTATGGGTATTGATGATTTCACATGTTGAGCTAGTTTTTATTGATGTATAAGGGTGGATTTAGTAGTAGAGTTTATATATTTTTATATCCTTGATCATAGTATTTCCTATCAGTGGTTTTGTACATATCATTTTCACTATATACATATGTCATTTTGTTAGAGTATGAGAAATAGGATCTTGATCTTATTTGTTTGAGGATTTATCCAGATGTGAATGAGTTTCAATATGTGAAATTGGAAAATTTTAAGTGAAATACTCTACCAATGTGGGAGTAATTTGTTTCCTTGATTGAAACTAAGTATCTATTAGAGAAATCATAAATTTCCTTTTATATTATTAGGGTAAAGTAGGATCATTTGATATAGTTCATTGTTATTTTGTTATAGGTAGTTTCAAAGTAGTGGTATATTCTTTGCCAAGATAATCTAGATATGTCTAGTGTTTTATAAAATAAATTTTAAGATTAATTTAATAAAACATTTTACTTATTGAATCTTAAAAAATAAATTATTTCAAGATTTATTCAGCATCATACAAGTAATTTTTGGTTTATATGAATTTAGATTAAGGTTTTTAAATCTATTACATTATTCACATGACTTATCAAGTGATAAGTATTTGAAGTTGAATCATTTTGAGAGATATTTACATACATGGATACTATGTTAGGTTATTCCTTTCACTATAAATACTTATTTATAGGTGATGAATAACGATGATGTGATTAAGAAGACCTTTCCATGGGAAAATCCAATTCAAAATAAAACTTAACAAAAATTTCCATGATGTGTGAATATATAGAGGATATATCATTATTTAGTATAGTTGAGTTTGTAATTTATATGTTGATTTCATCTTCCATCCTCCTCTAATTTTTGTAGGGCTATAATTTCTTATCACTCTATTTGGAATTTAGAAATCAGATGTTGACTTTTTTTGGTTGTTTATACAAATAGTTATCATAACCTTCCTACTAAAGTATCTAATGAGGGTCAAGAGGGATAAAGATAGATGGAACATGATAGTTTCCTATGTCACCTCAGAGATAAATATATCTTTAATAGTAGTCATAGGAATATGATCGATGAGAATTATGACCATCAATGTAGGGTGGTGTAAATGGAGAATATCTTAGGTATATTCCTCTCCATCAGGGATATCGAATGGAGTCGTGATGAGGTGGTGGTATATATCAGTGGTGATATAAAAGATGATCAAGACATGGATAAATTCATGAAATGGAGTTACAATCCCTAGAGGGACCAAAGGTAACCTAATCTATTATCTACCTTTATTATTCTTTTATATCTATACAACTAAAAATTATTTCTTCTCATTCCTTTATAAAATATTTTTTTAGTTTATAGATTAGGAATCAAGGTAGTGATACTTCATAAACCAATCCTTTTATATGATATTAAGGGTAGTCAAATGAGGTTAAAAAAACCATTCCATTTGTGTTAAATCATAGTGGGATAGTATTAGTATATTTTTAAGTTGATAATAAAACAAATAATACCATATGATGAAATTCATGGCATGGATTGGTTATAATTTGTGTGAACATATATATATTTCAGTCGATATTGGTTTATCTTTAATAACATAGAAGGTGGTCTTGTGATATTCATTATTAAGAATTATTATTATATTTAATGTAAATATGTGGAGACTATCATGTCACAATTGTAAAGTTTTACATTTTTTATAATAGAAACCACAATATAGGAGTTTCTAATAATTTTGGAGGACTTTTTTAAGTTTTTACTAAAACATTTGTGACATTATCACCTCATTATGAGACTAAATTTGCAACATAATTATATCTTGGTCTTTCTCCTATCACCATGTCACCTTATTAGATGGATACTATTGAATTTTGAGATTTGTGCATTAAAATTAATGATTTTCAATATCAAGGTTTCATTTGGTCAAGTATATATCCATGGGAAACTCCAGTTTTATTTCCCAAGTAGGATGATAGTGTCATAAGCTTTTGTATCAACTATTGATTTCTAAACTAGGTAATAGTGAAGAACTAATATTCTTGTCAAAATATTGATGGATTATTTGATCAACTAAAAGGATATTTTTGTTTTTTGAATATATATTGTTTCCAATAATATCATAAAATGAGAGTGAATGATAATCATATTCCCAAGATGAAATTAATGGGTCAATTTATATATTTTGAGTTCATAGTAATGCACTTTTGAGTTAATAATTCACTAATGGTGTTTACGTGATTAATAAATTAGGTTTTTCCCTTTCATGAGAAATTAATTATTGTATTTATCATTGAAATATTGTTTTATTCTTAGTTAGAGGGAGATAATGTGGTGCTTCAGACTAAATTTTGGGATATTTTGGCTAACATAAATTATATGATAAGGTGTCTAAGTGAATATTTTGGATTTAATCAGTCCCCTTTAATTAGACATGATGTCTCTAAATAAGGTATATTTTTAGATCCATCAAAAATAAATGATTTTTTATTAATAATTACCTAAAATTTATTAAAGATTCATGGTTTTCTTGATTTAGTAAGTTATTATTAGATTTTTGTGTCTGAATTTTTTTATATTTTAACTCATTTAACAACATTGATGTTCCCCATGAATGGGTGCACCACAATGAATGGGGGTGAATTAGTGGTTCTCGATCATTTACAATTTATTCTATTAGAAATAAACCGCTTATTCTTATTAAGTCATGAACTAGTCAAATATTTATCACATCCTTTAACCAAATGTAATGGAATAAAATTTAGAGAAAGGAATAGTTATTTTTACAAGATTCTCTCTTAAAGTGGGTGACTATGTCCTTGTTGTTACCAGCATCATCTAAGTCATTGATTTTACTTTATAATATTTTATCCAAATATAATAGAGTATGTTAGGTATCATCTTGTAGACCTGTGATTCCCATCACATATAAATCATATCGTTGAGAATATTATTTCCCAACTATTGAAAATAAGAACTAACATATTTGAGAAAGATCAACAAATGGATTTATCCTACTTTAGTGACTATTGATAAAGATCATCCTCTTTAATACTATAAAAATATAGTATTTTATTGTTCTCTACTCTTTTATGAAATTCAAATTCTAAGGATATAGTTGATAAAAAATAATCCTTTTAGTTCTTACTCCCTTCATGGATAATCAGTTTGATGATCTTCTTTTTGACCACTGAATATTATGGTTTTTCAGAATTGATATATTTATAATTTTCCCCACATAAAAATATTTCTCTCAATATTCATAGTTGTGATGTTATTCATCCTCTCTCTCCCAATTATCTTATAAAATTTATTCATTTATATTGGGAAGTCTAAATATTATTGAATTAATTTAATTATAGAAATCAATTATAACTCACTTTTAAAAAACAATTAACTGGATTGTGAAAATAAACCCCTCTAGGAATTTCCTGAATCAATATTCAATGGGGATATGTTCCCAAGATCACTGAATATTCCCTTCTTCATTTAGAAATTGTCTCTAATACATTTCCTGAAATTCCATTCTCATAATTTAATCAGATAAAAGTAAATTTCATTGATTTCTTCACCTTCTATCACAATTTAAAATAATTAAAAAATAAATTCATTTTTTAATTCCAAAATATTCTTATAGTGATCTACTCTTCAATTTTTTATTATATCATCTTTGGTTGTACTTTCTAATCTTTTATTAACATAAATAATCTCATTACAGCATAATATACTTGATAACATAAGCTTTAATCACGACATAATGATTCTTATGTGATTTTTGAAATACAGAAAAAAAACAATATCAAACCATTTTAAATTATGAATTAACTTCTAAATTTTCCTATTTAATATAGTTAGATTTAGTGATTTCTTCCTCATTCAGTTGTTCTCTCACCATGTGATCTTTTTCTCATGCAATATAGATCATATAATATTCATTTTTCTTGATTCAAAATTTCATTTGTGATGTTTAATCTTTTGAATATCAGCTCAAGAATCATCAAATAAAATTTCTTAGAATATTTTATTCAATAATTTCTCATAATTTGGTAAAGTTTTGAACCTTATGAAAGCATCCACCATATAAAGTTTCCCAACCTTACTATGCAGTATAGCTTATCAAATTAACCTTACAATTTTATCAACCATATGAAGTTGAACCTTACAAATATCAACCTTATGATATGCTATACTTTAACCTTATTAAGTACCTCAACCTTGTTATATACTATAGATAAACCTTATAATGTCCCAATGTAGAAATCAGAACTTTTATAAATTCATTATTTCTTCTCAACATGTACCTTAAGAATCATTTTACTGAACCTTAAAAATTTCAGTAATCATAATGAATTTAGTAGATGAAACTTATTTTGTTTAGAAACATTATGAAGTTCATAATTTGAACCTTAAAAATTCCATGGATGATTAGGAATTTTCTCTTATAAACTTACAAAGTTGGGTTTTCATAATGTATTGAACCTTACAAACATAGAAAATTTTTTCAATTTATGTTATAAGAACCTTATGAATTATAGGGAACCATAAAAAGTTGATATCAACATTATGATGATCATACATAAGAAAAATCATCAAAAATCATCACTTTAATAGTTTATTACATTCTTCTCAAATCATCTTAAAACTTCATCAATCAATTCAACCCAACTCAAATACATTTTCATCACTTCAAAAATGGTTTCAATAGCTTTCAATAATTTATTAACAATTTTTACAACAAAGAAAATATCTATCAAACTTCTTCAAAAATTCTAATGCATTCTTCAATCATCCTCAATGGATTTGTTTTAAACTTCATTTTTATTTTTTTTCTTCATCCAAAAATAGCCTTTCCCAAATGATAAGTTTCTTGACACCACACTACTAGATAAGGTATGTTTTTTAGATAATCCCATCTATTAGGAATAAGAAATTGTGACCTGGTGAATTAGATACTTTTCTAATAAATTATCTTCCCAATTGGCTCTTATATTTATCTATTACTATTTAAAATTACCATATATTAAGATTAATATAATAATAATGATATGTACCACTATTCCATAATAAGAACTCACCCCTCCACTTGATAAGGAACTTTTGATTGAGAAGAGCTCTCTATATCTACCCCTTTGATTTCCTTTTGACAAAGAAAGGAACACTTATCTATACCACTTTTAAAATATAATCTAATATATATTGGGGTGTATTCTATATTTCGAAAAGTCATAGGGTAAGGTAGAACATTTATTTTCATCCTTAATTTACAAAACCCTTATCTTGGTATTTACTTTCTGAAAATATCCAAAACATAATATTTTGTGTAAATGTATAAAAGTTTCACATCATCATTTTTAAATATTTAATTGATTAAATGATATATTATCTCAATGTGCTTTGATATAGAGTATTCAATATAATTATTGGATAGATTAGTGGAAATTTTACCATAAAAAGAAATTCTAAGTGGTATCTCAACACCTACTTTAAAATCTATTAGTTGACCTTCGTCCATAACATCTAGGTGCAAGCATGTGTTCCTTAAATGTATTATACCTCATTGGTACTCAAGGAAATTAAATTTTGTCTTCTTGTTGTACCATATCACATAGATCTCATAAAAAAATAATTCTCCACTAGATTCGGAATTTCTATTAGTATAGTGTCTTTCCCAGTCTGCATCTATAAATCCCTATAATTTTAGTTTACATTTTTTTATATACAGTAGTCCATAGTTTGGTGTTACCTTGATATATTTTAAGATTATTTTAGAAACTAGAATATGAGTCTTCTTTGGATCTCTCTAAAATAATTAAAAGTAATTTATAGAAAATTATATATATATATATATTTGAACCTATGATATTAAGTACACTCCCAGTGATTTTTCTAAAGTTTAATTGAAAAAAAATCTTGATTCATCTTTACACCAATTTTTTAAACTACCATTGAAGTAGATATTTTTTTAGCATTATCCAGGCCTAAAAATTTCAATATTTATCTGGAATACATCTCTTGAGATATAAAAATGTAACCAACTTTTTGATAAATTTTTAAGCCTAAAAAATAGTTCACCTCTTCTAGTGTTGAAATCTCAAAATTCTTTTTGATATGATCAATAAATTCTTTACATGAATGTTCCTTTTCATGAAAAAAATATAATTTCATCTACATAAAAAACAAAAAATAGAGTACCTATGGAAATCTACATCACATATATGTTGAAATCAACATTAACCTTCGAAAAATTTCTTTATCTCAAATATCCATCAAACTTGGAATACGAGGCACTAAGATCCTGTTTCAATCTATATAAATAATTTTTAATTTTTTAAACCATTATTACATAATTTTCAATAGTTAATTCATCAAGTTATTTAATAAATTCCTCTTCTTATTGATCTCCATTCAAGAATTAAGACTTCACATCCATTTATTTACTTTATAATTTTTATGAGCAACCATTGTAAGAAATATTATGATACTTTCAAGCCTTATAAATAGTTAAAAAATTTATTCAAAATTAATGTGTTCTATATGTGAGTAGCCTTTGAAAACCAGTCTAGCCTTATGTTTTTTAACCTCACCTATTCATTATTTTTTTCTAATAAACCACTAGTTTCTGATCACGTTTTTTATTTTATGGTATTATAATAAGTTTAGAAGTGGATTTATTCTCAATCAAATCAAGTTATTCATTGGTGGATTTAATATGATCGTCACATTAAATATATTCTTCTACAGATTATGGAAAAATATATTAAATGAGTGTATTTTGGTTTTCAATCCTTGATATTCTTTATATTTTAATAGGAGACTCTTGATTTCTAATGATTTATTCTTAATCAATGTGATTTTTTAGTCTATGATGTATCATGTTTTCATGCTTTATATCATCACCTACATCAATGGAATATTCATAATTAACAAAAATAAAATGTTTCTTGTTTACATGTTCTATATTATTATCTTTTTCTGAAATATGCATCATTTTCTCTTGATAACTTTCATAAAATCATTCATCTAACATACTAGATATTTCCTCATTCACAATCACTTTAACATTAAAATAATAAAAAATTATGCAATATTTTTTACAACATTTATAACATCTACCATTTTATAGGTAGCCCATGAAATTTACTTATTCATATTTCAATTAAAATTTTAAAAGGTATTTATTCTTGGTATCCAAGTAGGGAGGACTTCTAAACACTTAAAAGTATTTAATAATTTTATATTTGTGAAACTATATCTCATAAAGTGTCAAGAGGGTATCAGGTCCTAGAAAACACTTATTTTATATGTGAAAAATTGTAAAAAAAACTTCTATTAAAATAATTTATGGACTTTATGCTCAGAAGAAATAGTCCTACCCCTCTCAACAAGACTACTATATTTCTTCTTAGTCATTCCATTCCATGGAAAAGTTTAGAGTACACTGTATAGATATATTATTCTGTGTTTCTCAAAATAATTTTCAAAATAATTACAAGTATAATATCAACTATTATATGGTATCATATTTTTAATATAAACACCCAACTCCATTTCAAATTTTATTCTATAGATTTTAAAAATATCTATTTCCTTAGAAATATGTTTAACGAACATGGAATTAGTTAATTGGGTGAGCTCATGAATGAATGTATTTAAATACAAATCACCACTAGTAGAATTTTATCTCAGAGTGTAAAAACTAAGTAAATGTTAAGATAAATCATTTTCATACCTTATAAATATTAATTAATTATATTTTATTGAGTTATATTCATTATAATAACATTACTTAAGTTTTTAATGAAAAGGAAAATGATTCATTTAGAACCAAATTAGGTTTTCAGTTATAATATAGTTTAATTTAAAATATTGATTTCAAAATAATTTTAATTTTAATTTTAATAAATTTAATTCATTTTTTAATTCATCATATCAAAATTAGATTAAAGGTAATTTTTTATAATTTTCTAAAAATCTTGATTTTTCAATGAATATTGAAAAAATAATAATTTTCATTGAAAATATATTTTCATTTCAAGAATTTAAAATTTTATTTTTTAAAAATTTTTTAAAATAAAATATTTTTAATTATATTTTAATTTGATAATTAAATTTGGTATGAAAACATCGTTTAAATTAAAATCCATTTTTCTGAAAAAATCGCTTTTCTTTGATTTTTTCAAATTTAATTTTAAACTAAATTCTACCATTTATATGAATTGAATTTGATAAATTGGATTAAATATTTTTAACCATTTTAATTAATATTATGTAATAATTTAAACTTATTTTTTCATAATGAAGAGTAAAAACTCTGAAAATCGGTTTCCCCGGTTAAGGTTAAAACAAGTTTATTGGGGGATAAACTTAAGTGATAAGGGATAAAATAACCTATATAATTGTCAAAATTATATTGGATGAAAATATTTAGAACTTATATAATATAATATTAGTAAATGGTCTATTTTTTATCCATTTTACTTATTTAATACATTAATATATTTTAACCTATTTAAAATATTCTAGTGTGCACTATCCCCCACTTATGAATAAAAACCATCTCTATTATCATATTTGTACTTAGAAATATTTTTGGTTCATCAAATATCTACGAAAATATATTCCTTAAGCCCCTTCCCACATTCTATACACATTTTTTTATCATAAAATTTACTTAGGAAGGATTTAGGTATAAACTTAAAGAGGTTTTCTGAAGAAGAGGTATAATTATTTAACAATCATTTTTGTTTTATTTCTTTTCCTACCTAATTCAAATATTATTAAATCATGAATAAATAAAAAAAATTAGTATCTTAAATATAATTATATGTTATTATGTTAATTTTATAACCTATATTGATCTCCACTTCCATCAATTGGGAAACATATTCAACATCCAAGTGTACAGAGGACTACCGCCTCATGAATCTGTGTAATTATTTTTCCATAATAACCTATATAATATAGTTATCATGATATATTTAATTTATATATATTATATTCATGATATAATTGTCAATATATAAAGAAAATATATCATCTATTTTCTTACCATTCCATCCATTAAAAATAATAATATCTTTTGTGCAAACGTGTGTATTTCCATCTCCATGAAGCGATGCGAGTCATTTATTATTACCACATCATATTGATGATATATATAAGTTTATTTTAATATATAAAATTATATTTATGATATATCCATCCTCATTTAAAGATGAAATGATACTTTCCATCTTTAAATCATTCTCTTTCAATTATGAAAACGTTACTCATGCATACGTACGATCGAATCTCTATATGATTGTAATGTAATTCATTTTTCATAACCATATTTCAAGGTTTGATTTAAATTTATAATTAATTTAAATATATATATAATTTTTTCATGATTATTAGTCTATAGATTAGGGAATAATGTCCTCTCTGATCATATTCATCTTACCAAAGTGATTTTGTAAATATTAACCGAATATCATCAAAAGATCTCATGTGAACTTAATTGATTACATAATTATATATAACATGATAATACATAAAATAAAATTAATCATAATCGTTAAAAATTTTCTTAATAAAGTAAATAATTACCATGATTTTACTATTTATTAATATAAAGGACATATGTGATGAGTTTGACTCGAGATAAGGGACACTTTTTAATAAAAATAATTTTAAATGTTTTAAAGAATTAATTTAAAAATATCTTTCATCTATTCCCATATTATAAAAATTATTTTATTGATGTATTTATATAGAAATTACTTAATTATATATGAAATTTTATTATAATTTTTACTGTATTTCAAATTTTGTCAAAATAAATCTTTTTACATATTTTTTATGGAATATTTTGACAAAAAGGTAAATTAAATATTAAATTTCAACATATACAGCATCATTGGATTTCCCCACTATTATAAATATTATTTGATATTCGGATCCATTTACAAGATTCCATGTTTTCTTACAATAAAAATAAATATTCCTTTTTTTGGGTATTTTCAAAAAGGGTTTTAAATGGAATGAATATTTTGATACCAATAAATTTTTTTCTTATGGTTGAAAGAAATATTTTTATGAGTATGATGATGGAAATTAAATATTTTATAAGTTATGATTATGTAATAGTTTTAGGTAATTTTTTATGATTATGGGTAAGACTGATATAGATTATGATGATGGATGATATTGATATAGATCATGAAGAGGGGTGATCTTAATACAGGTCATGATGATGGGTGAGCTAGATATTACTCTCTAATTCCTTGGGTAAAGAGATGGAGTTAATTGGTTAGGCTTCTCCTAAGATATTATTGGAATTTATTGTGTTAGTTAATCAATTTGTAATAGTTATTTTAATATTGATAAGAGAATTATTCCCCAAGTTTCCTAAATGATTTATTTATAATTCCTATGGTTTTATGGAAATATTATGATTTCTCAAGGTAATCTAATGAGCTTATTTTTTAAGGGAAGTTTATAAAACTTCTTAAGGGTAAAATGTATACCTTTGTGAAAAAAATTGTTGAGTTTTTCATTTTTGTAAAGAATATGTTATGAATTTTATTTTTCCTTTAAAAAGTTCTAATAAAATGTTTTATGAAAATATTTGGGTCGAGAAGTTTATATCTTGGGTAACAAAATAATTATTTTGAACTCGAAGCTTATTTTGAAAAATGAAAATTTTTATGAGTATCCATGAGATAAATTGTTTCTTTATTTATTTTTATATGTTCATTACTTATATGTTTTCTATCATAACAAATTTAAAAATGTTTTTCATGAGTTTTTAAGTATGATTATGGATAAGGATGAGTTCAAGATTAAATTTGTGAAGATATATCCTGAAATGAAAAAATATTATGTCTTAAAAGTTTAATATTGTGTGAATATGGATACTAAGTGGAATTTTCCACCTAGTTATGTAAAAAAATGTATGTGTTATGGCATAATTAATTAAGACTCTAAACCATAAAGATCCTCAAAATGTAAGAGAATGAATTCTTAACTGAAAAATCAAGATAATTAAATTTTTATAGTCGAGTAATTATAGTGGACATCAGAGGAAAGGTTTACATAATTTTATATATTAGGATAATAGAAGTAAATAACCTTAATAGATTCTAAATTATAATAATTATGATATATATAATTGGATATAACAATGTTGTTTTATATAAACTATATCTATTCAGAATGTTTTTATATAGAGGAAATAGGTAATATGATATTGGAAGGCACCAAGAGGACAATATCCTTCCAAATCAATAACTTGGAATAGTTGGAATTGTAATTAGTTTATTATTTCGATGGATTATTTGATGAGTGATATAAATTTTGGTGGTATTCATGCTGTAGAGAAACCAGGTCTACCATAGATGAACAAGTTGATAGCATATCATTTTATGAGAAATCACACTCCAGTATTCAGTATATATTTTAAACCATTGGGCGATGGGGGATGGATTAAAGATCTGTAAAATATATTTGAATCCATGGGTTTTATAGAGAATCAAAATATAAATATTTCTATTTAGAATTTTGAAGGTGAAGTCGATCAATGGGGGTCAATGGTTAATAATACTAGAGAAATAGAAGAGATTGATTCCAAGGATTGGGATGTATTTAAGAATATTATCCTTAAAAAACATTTCTAGACTTTTTTCAACTTAGGATGAAAAATAAATTCTTGAAATTGAGATAGAAGGAGGAAGATTTATTGGTCGCATATGAAGAGAACTTAACCTGATTGGAAAGGTAAGCATCAAATTGTTTCTTGGATATTGAAAATAAATTGGTTTTATATTGTATTAAAGTTTTGATATTGAAGATATTTATTCTATAGAGAATTTAAAATTTATCAGAAACTTGTTTTTTGTTATCAGAATGTATAAATAGAGTTTTATCATGACTATGTATTCCATGAAACAAAATGAGACAAATAGATCTAGGTAGCTGGAAAATGGTATTATTGCATTTCAAAAATATTAAGGTGTGATTTTTTTATTAGTGTGGTTAAAATAACACTACTAAATTTCTTATGAAATATAGGAATTTATTTTGATGTTTTAAGTTTGGGAATATGGATTGTGATTTAAAATAATGTTATATTGGTTGTGGTAAGACTAGTTTTTAAAAATAGGAAGTAAAGTGCTTTAAATTCAATAAGATGGGTCATTATTCTGATGCATATCATAAGAAGAGCATGAATGATGGTAAGAAGAAATACTAAAATCAGAAGGGCATAGTGAAATTATTTGCAACTAGTTTTGAAAAATTTTAGACACAAAAAAAAGTGGTTACAGATACATTACTTATTTATTCATATTATATTAATGTCTTGTTTGATTCGGAGTCTATACATTCCTTCATTTCTGAGAAATTTTTGGGTAAAATGAAATTTTCAACTCTAGAAAAGATTTTAAGAATTTTGGTAAAAACACATACGGTAGTATTAAGGTAATAATAATTTACAAATATCTTCATGTTATCATCTATGGAAGGGTTATACCTACAGCCTTATTTTCTTGTCCATTATATGATTTCATGTAATTTTGGGAATGGATTATATTTTAGTTTATCATGATAATATAGATTATAGATACAAATAATTTATTTTCTAAAATGGTTTTCTATTTGTATATAAGAATCAATTCATACCTTTGAAAACATATCAAGAAGCTAAGAAACTTTTAATGGATCGGATGGAAAGTTATCTTGCTCATACTATTAAGGATAATGTAACCTTTCATATTAATGATGTTCTAGTAGAAAAAGAATATTTTTATGATTTTATTGATGATTTAACTGGTATTACAACTAATCATGAAGATGGGTTTAATTTTGACTTAGTGACAAATGATAATCCAATTTAAAAACAACTTAATTAATTGGATCAAGTAGAACTTTTTGGAATTGAGAATTTAGTTACAAGAATCAATTGATAAAGGTTTAATTCATCCAAATACTTCACTATGGGGTTCTCCTATTTTTTTTAAAGAATGATGATTCTATGAATAATGTCATTTATTATAGAGCACTGAATAACAGAACTGTTAAGAATATTTATTTTTTTCCTCATATCGAGGACTTTTTTGATCAGCGCTAATGAGATTAATATTTTTCAAAGAGTGATCTCATGTCCAAGTACCATCAATTGAAGGTTAAGAAAGATGAAATACCTAAGATAGTGTTTAATACATTCTATGGGTATTATGAGTTTGTGGTTATTCATTTTGGGTTGAAAAAATAATTCAGTTGTATTAATTGATATTATTAATAGAGTTTTTCATGAATATTTGGATAATTTTATGGTTTTTTTATTTATGATATTATGGTTTATGAAAAAAGTTATGAATATCATGAAAACATCTAAGGATTATTCTACAAACTCTGAAATGAAATATGTTGCCTGGAAAATTTAGAAAATATGATTTCTTGGTTTTAGCATATTTTGTTCCTTGGAAATATCATAAAAAATATAGTATAACTATGCATCCCATAAAGAATAAAGTGTTTAATGAATTTCTATGACCTAAAATTTTTTTTGATACTCATAGTTTTCTTGGATCACTAGTCTATTATTAGTAGTTTGTTGAAAACTTTAAACATTTATCTAGCCCACTAACCAAGATAACATAAAAAAGTGTTAGGTTCATCAAGAAAAAGGAATATGATGAATGTTTCTGGGAATCGAAAAAGAAGATTAATAAATGACCTTGTTTAGGCACTGCTATAAACCCCTGGGATTTTATGAATTATTTTTTTTCAAATAAATTTATCTTCTTTGATAGCTAGTGTTACATATAACAACAAGTTTAAACGAACTATAATATACTATTGAAATATTATTATTTAAAGTGGAATTTATCACCTATACATTGGATTGGAGGATATGAATAGGACTAACTAAATTATAAAAAAATTATGGTCACATATTTATAAAATAAATTCATTAGTTATAAATTTATTATAAATGAAAATATAAATCATTTAAATGAAAAAAGAAATATTTTCATGAAAATAAGTTTTTAAATGGAAAATAGATTTTTATCTTAAAAAATGAAATTCAACACTATTGGTGAATTATTTTAATGAAATTTATATATTATATATTCAATAAAAAATTTAACATTCATTTAAATTTTTTCTAATAATGGGGTTAGAATAAACCAATTTTTATGCTTAAAAATGTACTTTTCTAAAAAGTGTTTTTCATCACATTTTCCACACTAATTTTAAAATTATTTTTCACTTATATATATTGAATTTTGTAAAATTGATTCTATATTTGTAATTATGAGGTTCAAATTTGGTAAATATTCCCTTTTTATTTTTGACCAATATGTATAGTAAACATGGAAAAATTCCTCACCTCGATAAAGGGTAAATCACATTAATATATGTTTAAACTAAGTTATAATGCCATAATTTTTCATTATAATTCTCATTGAATGAGTTTAATTATACCCTTATCACTTTAGTCTAAAAATTTTGTTGTCTAATGGATAATTTTCTTTGAAAATGACCTATATAATATTTAAATCAGGGAAAGTTACAAAATGTTACTCTTTTAGTTTTAAATAAATCTTATTTTTCAAAATAGGGAAAAATTTATGAATGAATATAAGTGTATATTTAGAGCTAATTAAAATTATTTTCATTATATAAATTTACTTGAAATTTTTAAAAGTTTTATAATTACCATAAATTCTTATGCAACACTGATGCATTATTTCTCCAATTAATAAAAAATATAATAAAGGATTTTAAAAATATTAAAAGTAATATAATATAATTGATTTAATTTTTTACATAAATAATTTTTTTTAATATGAAATATTAGTTTTTTTTGAATAATTTTATTCTAATTTTAACTTTTTTTTCTATCTTTTAAGTCAAATTATATGAATAGTGTCTAAATTGGAAATAATGGTATTTTATAAAAATAATATGTTATTAAACTACTTAAAAATTACAAAAATATTAAAATAGGGAAATGGGGATAATATATGGTCTATAATTTCATCCCTTACCCATTTATAGGCCATTTAGTACCATTTTTCTTGATAATTACTTTAATATATTTTTATCTTTTATGAAATTTTATTGGTATTGCTCCCCTCAATTATAAAACGGCACACCTACATTATCTAATTCCAACCAATTTGAGTCATATATCTCAACAAAACTATTATAATTTATCTTATACACTCCCACATACACATTTTATAGGTTATTTTATTCCAAAAATACAAACCCTGGAGCCCTTAGGATGAGATCTAAATGAGTTGCTTCAAAGAATAGGTAATCACCTTAACCGATTACTTTATTTTTATTTTTTATTTTACATCCTATAAATCTGTTATATTTTTAATAAAAAAATTAATTTATTATTCTAAATACTCTTAATTATTATTATTATTATTATAGAACCTCCTTTATTCACCATCTTTCCATCAAATGGGAAGTGAAAATATTTCTTGTGTGTACGTATGACTTACCATCTCCACAAAGAGATATAATTCATTTATCATTCGAAAATTTTATGAATAGTAATTATGATGGGTTTAATGTTTATATATTATAAGTATGAAATAATTATTATTTTGGAATTATAATTTCATATCTACCTTCTTACCTCCCAAACCATTGGAAAACGATAACGTCGATCATGCATATGTGTGGACTACAACCTCTATGAAGTGATGTGATTCATTTTTAATTTCTATTTTACATGGATGGTAATAAGAATGTATTTAATGAATATATATAATATATATTTTCTAATAATTTTTCATTATATATGATTTATATATTACTTTCTTTTGTTCCATTCATCATAAAAATGAAAGTAATGTTCAAGCATACGTTGGGCCTACCTTCTCCATGAACGATGCAGTTCATTTTCATATATATAATTTTATAGATAAATGAAAATTTAAATACAATGAATATAATATATATATATATATATATCATGATTAAAATTTTAAATATAATATATTTATGATCAATGTACAAGGACTGAAACTACCAAACCAAAACATAAATGAAAAATGAAGCATATATCACCTAGAACAACCATTTTAATAAAGAATTGTTAACAAATGGGCTATGAAAGTTTATAATTAAACCATATATGATATGATATATATTTTTATAGTTATATAATTGGTGTATAATAAATCTATATTTATTCTATAGGAGTTTCTAATTCATATGAAGGAAGTTGGACCTAAGGTACTGGGTTTTCATATCACTTTTAGTTTTATAGGACACATGCCTTATAAACCACTAATTTATTTTATGTGGTGTATATACTACCCCAGAATGTATTTTATTTTTATTACTATTAAAATTATGGGTATTTATATATCCATGTAATTATATGTATTTCATGTATTTATGATTCAAAATTTACCAAACTAGTAAGAGTTTTATTTTATAATCTCATTGTTTATCGGGATTATTTATGATTAAGTTTTTGATGATGAAATATTATGATATACCACTCAAGAAACTTATTAATCTTCATATATTATATTTATTTCTTTAAAATACATGTTTTTATTCCATTTTCCACATCTTAAGTTCTCAAGAGATCAAAAAAAATTTATGTAAAACCGACCTTATTTATCACTTTGGTTGAAAAAAACCCTTTTATTTCATATCCATGTTTTATAAAAATGATTTAAATTAGGTTTTTACTAATTTAAAATGATTTTATTAAAGTTAGTTTTATCCATGTTTTAATTTTTAAAAAATGGTTCATAAGAAATCTTGTTGTTGTTCTTCAAATGAGGTACATTTTTGTGTTTTTACAAAAGTGAAAATGAAATGTTTTCTTTTAACTAATAAGTCATGAATGGAATTTATAACTATCATAACCTCTAAATTATTTAAATATTCATTTCAAATTTTCCTTGGTTATTTTCAATAAACTATTTCAATAATATTTTCGAATTTTTTTTATTTTAAAGAATTGATTTCAAAAAATAAATGTTCTTTTCCTTAATAATGTTTTCATGGTCTTTTAATGGTGTTTCTATTCATAAAAGACAATAACCCTTGATTTCAATTATGTTTTATTATATATATGATCAAATTATAAGATTATTATTCTTTCTCTATATGGTTCATGTTTATTATAATAATTTTTTAATAAAACATGTTCCTTTTCCATAGGTTATACTGTGATGAAATGATGAGATGTTTATGAAACCCATTTCTTTTCTATGGGTTATGCACAATGAATTGTTTATAAAAACCATTTCTTTTTTGAGTTATTTAATGATAAATGTTTTATGATATTTTAGAACATGTATGTATGGTTTTCATTATTTTATTTTATCTATTTCATAACAAAGTATGGTTTTTATATTATAACCAAGAATGGTGATTATGTTATAACCAAGGACAATGGTGACATTATAACCAAGGATGAAGGTCGTGTTATAACCAATGATAGTTGTTAAGTTATAAACAATGATGGGTGGTAACTATATATCCTTCCAATTCATTGGTCAAATATTGATATCTCATGAGATAAATAGGCTTGGAATGGAGAGTTAAGCTAGTTTGGTAAGGGACATTGTCCACTATGATAGTTTTGGTAGTGAACTTTGACTACTGTGATGGTTTGGGAAGTGATCTCATTCTACAATGATAGTCTAGTAAATCATCATTGACTATTGAGAAAATGATTTTCTATTCATATGTATATGCCACAAATTTATGTATTATTCTAATATTAGTATCTCATTGTTCATGTTCATTTATTCCTTTATGATTCATGTCTTATGAACTTCATATATTTATTTTATGATGTGAGATTATGATACATAATACAATGGGTTTTATTTTAAAATGTTATGATCATGTTATAATACCCTAATATTATTTTTATGTTCAAGTGATCATTGATATCTCATTTATTTACCCTTACTGAGCATCTAATCTCACCCTTTCTTATGTTTCCTTTCCCCAGGTTATAAAAAAAGGTGAAAAGTATGATATGTCTAAGAAATGTGTCATTTATGAATAATTTAGTTAGATATTATGTAGACATTTTATGAACCAATTATTTATATATCTATGTTTATAATGGAACTAGACCTATACAATTCCGCTATGGATCATTATTTTATGTAATGAATATTCATCTATTAAAATGGGATATCTATTTATAAAAAGTATGGGTTCTTATACCTTCCATCTTGAAATGGTGACTTTATTATCTATAGTGATTCATTATTAAAGGGATTGGGATTTATTTTAATGTAAAATTATTGGTTAATTACTTTTACTTCATAATAATTAAAATATTTTGAGAAAAATTATCCTTGCATAACCTCAAAATAAATGTTGAATTTATTACTGTAAAAATTTGGAGACATCACTTATAAGGAGTAAAGTGTGAAATATATAATGATCATAAAAAGTTTTAAAATATATTCTCTCAGAAATATTTGAACATGAGATATAGGAGATGTGCTGAATTGATAAAATATTATGGCTAAATAATTCTTTACTATTTAGTTAAAACAAATAGATTATCTGATGCTTTTATCTAGAAATATAATTCTACATTAACCATGTTATGTTTATAACATTATCCTTAGTTTATTTATTTGATGAATTTTGTCTTAGAATCTATACATATAAGACTTTATTTTATTTTGTTTTAGGAATCAGTACAATAATATTTTCCTGATAGGATTAAGAAATCTTGAAAGGAAGATAATTTTTTATAATAAAATGTATAATTGGTTAATAAAGGTTAGTTTTTATAATTTAATATTGACAAACAAGGTGTTTTGATATTTAAAACAAATTTATGTGTTTCAAGTAACCTCTAGATAAATAATAACTATTGAGTGGGTATTATAATTCTACATTTTCTATTTATACTCGTAGTATAAAAATGTATATAGACATTTGGAAATATTTATGTTAGTAAGGAAAGATGGAATATATTTCTTACTTTACTATGAAATGTTTTAATTTTCTATAAGTTAAATCAGACTAATAATTACTAAAGGGGGTGCTTCATGCTTTTCTAGTTCCAATGTATAAATGGGAGAATATATCCAAGGATTTCATGGGGGTAATACCAAATGCATCTTGATGTAATAATGTGAATTGGATAATTTTTTATTGATTAATTAATTCTACTTATTTTCTTCTCATTCAAGATAATATGTCTTTGGATAACCTTTCTTGAATTTATGTTAAAGGGATAATTAGATTACTTGGAATCCCTCTCTCCATTATGTATCACCATGATCCCAGGTTTACCTCTAATTTTTTGAAAAGTCTTCTAAAGTCATTGATTAATGAATTAAATTTTAGTATAGCCTTTCATACTCAATATAAGGGATAGTCAGAGTGAATGATTCAGACTTTGAAAGATATGATTCGATCATTTTAAATTTATTATTAAGAATTTTGAGATCAACATATAACTTTAGTTTATTTTTTTAAAATAATTATTTTTATTCCAGTATATAGATAACACCTTTTGATGCAGTATATAGAAACAAGTGTTAGGATCTAGCTTGTTGGAATGAATTTAGGGAAATAAAGTTATTTGGACTATAATTGGAAGAAGAAACGATTGAGAAGTTGAAGATGATTTATAAGAACATGAGGATGGATCAATTTAGGAATAAAAGTTATATAGATAATTGGAGTAAATATTCTTCTTTTGAGGTAAAATTGAAATTCATTTTGGTAAAAATAGAAAGTTAAGTTTGTGTTTTATTGGACTATATAAAATCCAAGAGAAATTTTGATCAATTTTATATCAAATGGACTTTACTATGAGTTTATCTTGGGTATATGATGTATTAAATGTTTCATTATTAATAAAATATGTGTCAGAGGTATCTCTTGTTTTGATCTCTAAAGTAGTTCAATTAGATGAAAACCTATATTATAATGAATATTGGGTATAAATTTTTAACCTCATAGAGAAATTATTTATGGATAAATTTAATTACTCAGCTAATTTTATGTCTAAAAACATATTATTTAATAAACAATATGGGAATTAGAAAATTCTACAAATGGAAAAAAAATACCCATTTGTTTAAGTAATGAATAAAATTGAAAGGACGCAATTTATAATATGGAGAATAATGTAAAAACGAATTTAATTTTAATATAAATTATTTTCATTCCTTATCAATATTCATTAATTATATTTTTAAAGAGTTTTATTTATTATAATAATATTATGTAATTTTTCAGTCAAAGTTAAAACAGTTTATTTTAAACCAAATTAAGTTTTCATACAATATATGGTTTAATTTAAAAGATTTAATTATAAATTATATAATGTTAATTTAAGTTAATTAACTTCATTTTTGAGTTCATCATTTCAAAATTGACTTGTGATTAATTTTTTAGAATTTTCAGAAAAGTTCAATTTTTTTATGAATATTGAAAAATATTGATTTTTATTTTAAACAATATTTTATTTTCAAGTATTTAAAATGTTTCATTTGTTTAAAACAATAGTTTTAAAGTAAAATTAGTTTATTATATTATTAATAATTAAATTATAGTCTTTTTAATGAATTTTATTCTTTAATTTCTTATGGAAATTTCTCTATACTTAAAACATCATTTTCCTAAAAACACATTCTTAGTCACATTTTACGAGTTTAATTTAAAATTAAATTATTCCACTTTTATGAATTTAATTTGATAAAATTTATTCTAAATTTTTTATCATAATAATTAATATTAGGTAATTATTTCAACTTAACTTTTTCATACCGAATAGTAAAAAATCGTAAAAATATGTCACCATAGTTAAGGTCAAAATACGTTTACTAGGAATTTCACATAAGTGATAGGGGTTAAAATGACCTATAAACTTTTATAAATTATATTTTAAGGAAATGTTTATACCCTTTATAATATAATAATTTTAAATGGTCTATTTTGGATTCATTTTTCTTCACTAATACATTAATATATTTTAATCATTTAAAAATTCAAAGTGTGTCTTATACTCCTCTTCCAAGAGGACACAATCTCTCATATACTATACACAATTCAAGAGACTTTTTTTAGATAATATCTACCCAAATAACCTTCTTACAACCATAAACACATCCTATAGTATATTTTTTTATCATAAATCCAACCTAGGGAGGATTTAATTATAAACATAAAGAGGTTTTCTAAAAAAGTGGCATAATTATTCATCAATAATTTTTATTTTATTTCTTTTTCAACCTCCATGAAATAATATTAAAAAATTATGAAGTAATAACCTAAATTTATTACATATAATTAGAACTTATTATAAGAATTTAATAACTTATATCCAACTCATCTTCTATCAAATGTGAAATAGAACCACCATTCGTGTGTATGGCAGAATACTGCCTCGTGAACTGATGACTTTCATTTTCTATCATCGCCTATCATGGTTGGTTATAAATATATATTTAATGTATATATATTATATTAATTAAATATTTATCATTCTATAATTATAATATATTTTATATTTTATTAACATTCCATCCATTTAGAAATGATAATTTTGTTCATGCGTATGTGTGGATTACCTCCTCCAAGAAGTGATGTAATTCATTTTTCATGACCACATCACATTTATTATTTATAAAAATTTATTTAAAGATATAATATGATATTTATGAAATAATAATCATTATATAAAGATAAAATTATACTTACCTTGTTTTAGTCATTTTATTTAAGAAATGAAAATGTTACTCATGTGTATGTACGGCCTACCTTCTCTATGATTGTAACGTAATTCATTTTTCACAACCATATTTCAAGGTTGGTTTTAAAAGTAAAATTAATATATGAAAATTATAATAATTTAATTATTATTTTTATATATATTTTGTAATAATAACCTATTTTTCTATAATAAAGTTTCCAAAGTGATTTTGGACATAGGAGTTTAATATCATCAGAATATACAATATGAACTTAATAGATTAAGTAAATATATATAACATGGTAATGAATAAAATCAAGGAATAATAAAATTGAAAATTTTTCTTAAGAAATTAAATAATCATCATAAGTTTATTATTAAGGAATATAAATAACATATGAGAGCATACATGATGATCCTGACTCGAGATGAGAGAGAATTTATCTTGAAACCTTATTTTAAATTATTTAAATATTTATTTTCAAAATATTTTCTTCCATTTAAAAACTATTAAAATTATTTTATTAAATTATTTATTTAGAAATAAATTAATTATAAATAAGATTATATGGTACTTTTAACTTAATTTTAATGAATATTTTTACATATTTTATATGGAATGTTTTCAAAAAAAAGGGAAAAAGGAATGTTATAGTTTAACATATATAGTGTCAATTATATTTCCTACTACCATAATTGTTATTTGAAGGTTTGAATAATTTAAAAGTTTCTATGTTTACTTTAAATAAAATTTATCCTTGATTTTGTTGTTAGTATTTTCAAAAGGTGTTTTAAATGGAATAGATATATTGATATTGAGAAAAAAAATCTTATGGATTAAAGGAATATTTTTATGAGTATGATGACGTAAATGAAATATTTCATATGTTATGATTATGTTATAGTTATTGGTAATTATTCATGATAATAGGTGATCTTGATATAGCTCATAATGACATGTTATCCATATATATCTCATGATGGTTTGTATGCCTGCTATATCTCACGATGACGGGTGATCTTAATATAGCTCTCCAATATATTGGGTAAAGGGAAAGAGTTAACAAATTATGTTTCACCTAATAGATTATTAGAATTTACGCAATTGGTTATTCCATTTGTAAGAGTGATTATAATAGTTATATGAGAATGATGTCCCAACTTACCTACATTATTTATCTATTATTTTAATACTTTTTATAGAAATATTATGATTTATCAATGTAATATAATGATATTTTTTTAAAGGGATGTTTATTCTAGTTCTTAAGGGTGAAAATTATAAATTTTTAAAAATAAATCATTGGTTTTTTATGATTTCAAAGAAACCATTATGAGTTTTATTTTTACTATAATAAGTTATTATGAAATGTTTTATGAAATTCATTGAGAAGACAAGTTGATTTCTTGGGTAATAAAATTTTTATTTTGATCTTCAATTTTATTTTTAGAAAAGACAAATTTTTATAGTATCCATCAACTAAGTGGTTTATTTCATTGTTTTCATATTCCCTTACTGATATTTTTTTCTCATCCCATGAATTGAAGTGTTTTTCATAGTATTTTAAGGATAAGTTGGGACAAGGACTAGGTCAAGATAAAAATCAAATAAGATATTTCATGAAATGAAAACTATTTAAATATTAAGTGTTTTTTATTGTGGGAAAAAGGATATTAAGTTGAAGTGACCACTTTGTGATTTAATATTTATTTATTTAAGGTTGATGACATAATACAGTAAAACTCGAAAAAATAATGATTCTTAAAATGTAAGAGAGTGAATTCTTGGCTTAAAACTCAAGATTATTCAATATTTAATTTTTACTTATTATACATATTCCCGCAGAAGTTAGAATTAATTAACTCAAGTGGCCTTATAAAATAAATCTTCTCACATTCATAAGTGGCTTAGACCATCTTATATTTCTGAAATATTTTATACGCAACCTCTATTTCTCTCTTAAATTGGGGTACAACTCTCACCACTTCATGTTTTTTAATTTTACTCTGGTTTATTTTTCCAATGTGGCGAAGTATATTGTGCCATAAATTATCCTCATGTTTAGTTCTCATATAACACATATTTTTTGGGTAACTAATTTTGAATAAATCTCCACTTTTTATTTCACCTTTGGTGATAACATTTTAATATTTTGAATTATTTATAATTCATGAATTCTTATAGAACAAAACATCATTCACATCATCACATAAATATCGTACACTCAAAATATTATGCTTCAAACATTAAATATAAATAATTGATTTATATTTATGCCAATGAGCTTCAATTTTAGAGGTTACAACACCCTTAATCTTGAGTAAATTATTATTACTAAAATTTAAAATTCAACCATCATATTATCCAAATTTATTTAGTTTTTTATATCACTTTTCATGTGGGATGAAAAACTGCAATCAATAATCCCTGGAGTTTTATACTTGAATTCCTTTAAAGAAACTTCCACAGTGAGAGATTTTTCTTCTTACTTCACCTACTAATTATTTTCTATTTTTAATTAGAGGAGTTATTTCTAAGAATACTTCTCATAAAATACTCATCACTATGACCCAATTGGTCACACATTCCACATATTTACTCTAGAAAATCTTATATACTCTATGTGAATATACTATATATATTTTTTAGCACATATTTATTTCTTTGAGTAGTTATTTGTGATTTGTCAGTATTTATACCCTTAGATTCTTTCTTTTTCTATGGTAAAGATGTATTATACAATAATGAATAATAATTGAGGCTATAAATTCTAGAACTTTAAGTCTAAGGGTGGTTTATTTCTTAGGAAAAATATTCTATCCCTTTAATGTAGAAGATCTATTCCTGCCGCCATTCATAAACAAAATATGAAAATATTTATAATTTAAATATGAATTGTTAGAAATAATATGTCTTTTCAATGATTTTTCATGTGATGATTTTACCATCTCTTTTGAGATCACATATATGGTATCATTTTATGATTTATCTTTGATTTAAACATCCATGTTTAAGTCCTATTCTATTATTTTTAATTCATTTTTAGTTTCAAGAAATTTTTATTTTGACTTGAATGTATATTGTTCCTTTATAATTAATATTTTTTTATGATATTTGATGACTATATCATGATCCTCTACTTTTAATTTTTATTTATTGATCTATTCAATGTGTTTAGTTTCCCTTTTTATAAACTCTTCCTTCGCTTAATTTTTCTTTTTGTCCTCTTTATTTATGATTTTAAATTCATTCTTCAACTTTGTAATCTAAACAACATAAGATTTTATTTTAACCTTAAGAAAATGCTCTGTATATGTTTCTTTACAAATATATTCCTTATTTATTGAGGATTTTTAATGTTTCTCAACATGATTCATGAATTTTTTTAATTTTTCAATAGTTTTACCCTCTGATTAAATATTGGATGAAGATTTTTCTTAATTTTATTTAATTTCCATAATTATCCTATTTCTTCTTGAAAACTTATTTATAACATCACTATATTTGTTCACATATTATAACTTTTTACCCCCATACTTCTTTTGATGTTTTTCACTTTGTTCATTAACCTCATATTTACTAGTCTTTATCCTTAGAAGGTATATGGAAAAGTGTCCAATTTACACATATTTGAATAATTTTAAGGGAATAATACCTTTGTATTTTCCCTATATTTTTCTAAAATTCTTTAAGATAGGAGACATGATTATATTATAATACTTATCATTTTCTTCTTATCTATCAGAATCACTGGTTTTATTAACTTCTTATTCCTTTTTTTTCTTTCTCATGGATTCAAAGGTAATTTCTTCTTTAGATTTATTCTTAAAATTTAGATCTTTTCTCATTTTATATGTAATGAGAATGTTGTAAAACTCATTAATTATAGGATCTTCTTTATCTTATATATAATATATATTAGGATAAAATCTATCAGATTATTTTCTCATCAACTTATTCACCATTTTATAATTTTTAAATTTTTACAAAAAAACTCTGACATTACTGACTATCCTATTTAATATTTTGAAATATCCATATATGGTTTCTTATATTAACATTTTAATGTCTTCAAATATTCTTATCCAGAATTTTATATTTTCCACTTTTACCTTGACATTAAATTAATAGTTTCTTTATAACTTCTCTAGTATTTATTTTTCTATTTAAAGCCTGGTCACCTTAGTATATAATTTTTTTGATAATGATATAATAATTTCATTTCTATATTTTCCATCAGTTTAGAGATTCTTCTTATCAATAATTGAAATTTGTGTACTTATTCAAATTGTTGGAAATCCCATAGTTCTAACATCAATAACCTCAAAAATAAGAGATATAATATGACGTATCATACTATTATTATAACCATGGTAATTAATATCATCAATATTTATAAACTCTCTTCTTTTAATATATTTTATATTGTGCATCCTTATAATATGTGGATCTAGAAAAGGGAAACTGGATTCTCTAATATTGATTAATGTGCCCAAGGAATGGTGGTCTAGAAACCTAGAATTTTACAACATAAATATTACATATTTTTATATTAATATTCATTAAATTACAAAAAACACTCAAGGATCAAAAATTATTACTGTGTTTAGAAAATTGGATGCATAAAAAATCAGTTCATAAGTGAACCAGAACATCACCTACTAAAATCTTCATAACCAGAACCCTTATTATACATACAATACATAATTCCTTTCTTAATAACCTAGGGAAAGGAAATATAAGAAAGGGTTATCTCGATTGATCAGTAAGGGTAAACATGGGAGATATCAATCTATGATCATATAAAATCATAAGATAAACATAATGGTATGAGTTTATAAACAAAACTTAAAACGTTTATACATAACCTATCATATATCATAAACATGATTTATGGTACATAAATTATCATTCCAAATGAAATGATTTATAAGTGTGTAAAATCATAAAAATTCAAGAACCATAATTTATTTCATTAAATTGTGGCACCAACATAGGTATAGAAACATTTTCATTTTTCATGGTTAACAAAAAAATGATAAAACATAGTGTATTAGGCCACAATAGCTATTTCTTATATTGGATAGGGACTCTTCACATGTTTCCCATACTGGATCAATACCATTAACTAGTTTCCCATAGTGTATCAAGATAGTTGAAACTTTTTCCATAGTTATCTTATGATATATAAAGATTTAACCAATAAATTATAGGTATATATAGTTCTCACACATCTTGGTTATAGGGTAACCACCATCCTAGGTTATAACATAACCACTGTAATTATATTAAATATAAACATATTTCTTGGATTATAAAGTTACCACCCATAAAAAAATGAAAATCATACATTTCTGCACTGTAACATCATAAAACAATTATCACATCAGAACCCATGAAAAATAAATGTGTTTTAAAAATATTTTATCATATCATTACCTATAGAGAAGAAATTTATTTCATATATATTTCATTATTTCGTTATATCATGAAATGTTGGCAAAGAATTAGGTTTCATAAGTATTTAATCATGGTATAAGCCGTGGAAAAAAACGGGTTTAATAAAAATATTTTTATCATAAACATAAGATATTTAGAGAAATAATAATAATGGTATCCTTTTATAATATACCCATTAAATAATAAGTAACATAAAATTATGTTATCTTAGATTTAAAATTATTTTGAAAGATCACTTGGAACACTACTTGAGGAAAATAGCCTTTCTGAATTGAAAATCAATTTATAAAACCAAAATTTCAAAAATAAAATCAAAAAAAACATTTAAAATAAAATTTGAAACTTATAAATAAATATTTAAATAATATATTCATCATTATGTCATAAAATTAATTTTATTCCATATAGTTTAAAATAAATATTCCTTTCATATTTTATCTAAAAAGTCAAAAGAACATCGATTTGAGAAAGACAAGAGAATTTCTATTAAACCATTATGTAAATATTATAAAATGGTTATAAATGAATTTAAAAAAAATTATAATAGTAAACTTATTCTTTTAAATAGTTTTATAAAACATAAATATTGAAGAAAAAGGGTTTTCAACTGAAGATAAAAAATAATTCATTTTCCTTAAAAACAATATTCTAGACTCCTATGTTCCTAAAGAGGGTAAAATGAAATGAAAACATTTATTATAAAAAAATAACCAAAGGATAATAAAATTAACAAGTTTCATGAGATATATATCAAAATATTTCATCATTAAAAACTTAATCATAAACAATCATGATAAACGTTGAGATTGTAACATTAATACATTACAGCTTCGGTAACTTTTGAATCACAAGTACCATGAAATAAATAAAATTGTATGGTTATTTAAATATAAATATAATTCATAATATTAATTATAAAATACATTAATTGGTACTATATATACTATATAAAAGAAACATGTGATAAATATGTAAAGTGTGTCATATATAATAAATGTGAGATGTAAATCCCTTTCTGCTTTTGGAAACATTTGAATAGTATTCCCCATGAAAGAATAAAATTAATTGAGACATTAAATATCATTAAAATAAATAAATTAATGATGTAAAATATCAAAGAGGGTTGTATATACACCTCATAAAATATTATCATTTCATAACATAACTTGTGTCCCAACGAAAATAATTTGAGACGAAGATCCTTAGTCTTTCCTAAAAAGTAACATAGAATCCTATATAATAAATAAATATTTAGTAAAAATATATTTCAGGACTATACTAAAATATATCATTACTTATATGTTGTATTTATACCCTTTTATCACCCATTTATTAACAATTATTTGTTAAGATTACTGTTTTGGGTAAGAACTGTTTTGTTTTTCATGTGTGTTATCATTTGGTAATTTTGGTCCTTGTAATTTATTCATGGTCCCATAAACTTTATAATTTTAATCATGCTATAATTATTATATATTTTCAATATAAAAATATTTAAAATCCTTCATAAAATTTAGATATAGATAGTTGAAATGCACTGTTCATGCAGACGATAGGGCGTATGTATCCATGAATGTCGCTTTCATTTTTTGATAGATGGAAAGAAATAAAGTTAAATAATAATTAACCTTTAAAGAGTAATTATTATTTTATATATATCAAATATATTAATTAATTTAATCCCTATTACCTTCCATGTAAATTGTTAGTGAAAAATGAATCACATCGCTTCGCAAGGCGGCAGTCCGCCATACACACAAGCGGTGTTATCGTATTCACCACAGAATGGAAAGTAAAAAAGGTATATGTGATATAATAATTATATATGTATATTTATGTTACAAATATCATCTATATTTATTTAATTTATCCTCATTACCATCCAATTAAAACAGAAATGAAAAACACATCGCATCGGTTTGCGGGGCAGTAGTATATTATATACACTAGAAACATTATTATTTTCCAATAGGTTGAGTATGACAACCCTGATTTTTATTACAACTTAAACATGATTTATTACATAAAACTTCACTTGATACAACAAATAAGATCAATAGGTTTAGTGTCTTTGGGGATTAGGATCATTACATAAAAACTTAAACTTGAAATACAACATCTTTATTGAAAACTTCCTTTATATGACCACTATATTCCTTCGTACTTAGCATTGCATGGGATAACCTGAGGACATGCATAAGAAAAGGGTGAGCTATAAATCCCAGTAAGGGAGTACATATGGAATAAAATTAAGAGTACAATACATGTTAGGAAATGGGAATATCAATAGAGCATAAGAGAAACATGAACATAAAGGCATGATAAAGCATGATAATCATAACATGGAAATGTGGCAACAACACTTAACATTGAATTAGCATGAGCCAAGGCTCATTGCACATGGAGCATGAGTAAACCCTAATTGCACATGAAGCATGAGTAAACCCTCATTGCACTTGAATTATCATGAGTCAACACTCATTGCACATGATGTATCATGATACAATACTTTACCCAATGCATTGGAGCGCTATAAGGGCGCACCCTTCTTAAACATTTCATTTCATGCATAAGTGTGCCACATGGATCATAAAACATGGATTCATAAAACATAATCATTTATTCCACGATAAAGGAATGTGGAATTCATACATGAACTTTACAATCAATAAGTAAATGTGCATAAAGGTGAATACCCTTGATGGAGAAATGGGCATGGTATTCACTATACAATGACATTGGCTTAGAAAATCGGTGCGATTTCGGCAGCGTAACAGCGTGACATAAGAATTCATAAAAAAAGGTTGATGAGAGATAAAGGGGTTCCTCATCATATTTACATGTAATGTACAGTAAGGAGGTCATATATATACATGTCCCAACAATAGAAATGGAATTTAGATTCATAATATAAAAGTATTGCTTGAATGTAAAAGAAGAGAGAAGTTCCTTTCGGAATTTCGGCATAGTAACGGGTGTACATGGGAGGAATTTAATGAGAGAGAAAGGGTTCCCCCATCATTCAAACAATAATAGGGCAGTATGGGGGAAGTGTGAAACCATACCCCAACATTCATAATTGAAATTAAAAGAGAAATACAACTTAAAGAAAATTGACAAAAAAGAGAAAGGAAGAAAAAAAACCCTTACTTGGAAGTGTGCTTCCAAAGGCTAGAGAGAGGCTTGTGAGAGGCTTCTTGGGATATTGGGGCACCTTGGGAGGATTCTAGAGAGAGTTGGGCAGAGTTTGGACGAACTCCAATGGCTTTGATTGAGGAGGAAGTGGGAGCTTGGGTGGGTTTATATAGGAAAGGTGAGAGAATTCTTTATTATTTAGGTTTGGGACCCCTTATATTAAAATAATTCAAACCAAAAACCATCCCATGGTTTTTGCCCATGGTTTCTGGAAATGGAAAAAGGAAAACAATCTTTTATTAGGCCAAGGTGCGAACTTATTAAAAAAATAGGGTTGCTTCTGTGGAGGTGAGTCACACTCCCATGGAAATTAATTTAAAAAGGCAAAGTGTTGAATAAGTCTTGAGGACTCCATTAATGCTTTGAAAAGTAATTAAAACAAACCCAAAATCACATTATTTTAATTATAAAACATATATTGGCCTAACATAAGGATTATGGTATTTTATTGCATCATCATTGGGTCATTATGATGTCATAAAACACATTATATATTTAATCGGTATTTAATTTTTACCCAAAAATTTGACTGTCTGAGAAAATTATGAAAAATTCACCGTTGGATAATTTCAACGTCCTGATTCCAAAAATAATATTTATTTTATCTAAATAATTTTCTAAATATGTGAATTTTCACTTTTAAAATAAAAACTGACATTTATCAAAAATTCACGGGTTTTCACAGAAATGGCTTTCAAACCTTAATAAAAATTTTAATTGCA
Source organism: Viscum album (assembly GCA_963277665.1). NCBI lineage: Eukaryota > Viridiplantae > Streptophyta > Magnoliopsida > Santalales > Viscaceae > Viscum > Viscum album. The sequence goes on along the minus strand of OY728141.1, from coordinate 455,398,059 downwards.
TTCATAAAATTATAAGATCATTTATATTTAATAAAAATTAATTTAATATTAATAATAATATTTTATTAAAATATTATTTAATTCAAAAATCCCTTAATTTAATAAAATATAATTCTTAATTAAATAATATCCAAAAACACCATTTGTACTTTAAAAACTATTTACAATGTATCAAAATGACTAGAAATTATATTCATTACTATATACATAAAATAATTTACATGAACATGGTACTACTTATTTGTTACATAACCCCTTAAAATAGCCGCATAAGACCTAAGGGTAAGGTATGCGATGGTGACAGACTCTTGGGGCAGCTCGGATAACATCGCTCGAGTGGTAATCTCTATCAACTTCCACTTTTACCGTAGACGATCACGTTCGAGCTTGACATAATGAAGCTCAGCTTGGGCTTGGTCAAGGGTGAATCCTAAAGACGCCACCTCTTTTCTGAGCTCCGACAAATGGGCTTTGTATGGAGAAATTCTACTGGATGAGGCCATCGCTTCCTTTGTCTAAGTAAAATTGGGTTCGTTAAAGCCTTATATTTATACTACTCGTGTGATCACTGTTCAAAATCTATAAAAGTAACGGTCACAAATCTTAATATAAAACCAAAGAAGTTGACATCATATAAAAACATTTTTCATAAAGAAACATTTAACTGAATCAAGAGGGATTTTCCATTAATGAAACTTTGGGTCGTTACAATATTCCCCTCTTACGAAATTTCACCCTCGAAATTTTCCTTTTCTAACACTAAAACAAATGTGGGTAACTCAGCTTCTTCATATTCTCCAACTCCCAAGTTGCTTCTTCAAACTTGTGGTTTCTCCACAACACCTTAATGAGGGGAATTTTTTTTAATTCCCTTAATAAGGGTTCATACTAAGCTTGTGAATTTATCAAAGAGTATCCCTGGGGAGTGTCATAACCAAGAGTGCATCAATGCCCATTGTCGTGTACCAGTTCCCGTTCGAGTCTAGCTCAAAGCGGTGTTTTCAGGTTTTACCCCTAGGAAACATCTGTGCTAGAGTCACCTCTACCTGCTCGTATCTAGATAGGGATGTATTTGCTTGATAAACCAATTACTCAATACTTACCAAAACATAGGGATGTTTTTGTTATACTTAGTCTTGTATCTAAGGATTTACTAGGGTTTTCCTAATCCCAAAAATAACTAAACCTATCCTCTGATACCAACTATGAAAACCCTGCTTTTTATTACAACTTAAACATGCTTTATTAAATAAAACTTCACTTGATACAACAAAGAAGATCGAGAGGTTTAGTGTATTTGGGGATTAGGATCATTACATAAAAACTTAAACTTGAAATACAACATCTTTATTGAAAACTTCCTTTACATGACCACTACATTCCTTCGTACTTAGCATTGCATGGGATAACCTGAGGACATGCATAAGAAAAGGGTGAGCTATAAATCCCAGTAAGGGAGTACACATGGAATAAAATGAGGAGTACAATATATGTTAGGAAATGGGAATATCAATAGATAATAAGAGAAACATGAACATAAAGGCATGATAAAGCATGATAATCATAACATGGAAATGTGGTAACAACACTTAACATTGAATTAGCATGATCCAAGGCTCATTGCCCATGGAGCATGAGTAAACCCTCATTACACATGAAGCACGAGTAAACCCTCGTTGCACTTGAATTAGAATGAGTCAACACTCATTGCACATGACATATCATGATACTATACTTTACCCAATGCATTGGAGCGCTATAAGGGCGCACCCTTCTTAAACATTTCATTTCATGCATAAGTGTGCCACCTGGATCATAAAACATGGATTCATAAAACATAATAATTTATTCCACGATAAAGGAATGTGGAATTAATACATGAACTTTACAATCAATAAGTAAATGTTCATAAAGGTGAATACCCTTGATGGAGAAATGGGCATGGTATTCACTATACAATGACATTGGCTTAGAAAATCGGTGTGATTTCGGCAGCGTAACAGCGTGACATAAGAATTCATAAAAAAGGTTGATGAGAGAGAAAGGGGTTCCTCATCATATTTACATGTAATGGAAAGTAAGGAGGTCATATATATACATGTCCCAACAATAGAAATGGAATTTAGATTAATGATACAAAAGTATTGCTTGAATGTAAAAGAAGAGAGAGAAGTTCCTTTCGGAATTTCGGCATAGTAACGGGTGTACATGGGAGGAATTTAATGAGAGAGAAAGGGTTACCCCATCATTCAAAAAATAAGAGGGCAGTATGGGGGAAGTGAGAAACCAAACCCCAACATTCATAATTGAAATTAAAATGGAAATACAACTTAAATAAAATTGACAAAAAAGAGAAAGGAAGAAAAAAAACCCTTACTTGGAAGTGTGCTTCCAAAGGCTAGAGAGAGGCTTGTGAGAGGATTCTTGGGAGAATGGGGCACCTTGGTAGGATTATAGAGAGAGTTGGGAAGAGTTTGGACGAACTCCAATGGATTTGAGTGAGGAGGAAGTGGGAGCTTGGGTGGGTTTATATAGGAAAGGTGAGAGAATTCTTTATTATTTAGGTTTGGGACCCCTTATATTAAAATAATTCAAATCACAAACCATCCCATGGTTTTTGCCAATGGTTTCTGGAAACGGAAAGAGGAAAATAATCTTTTATAAGTCCAAGGTCCGAACGTATTAAAAAAATAGGTTTGCTTATGTGGAGGTGAGTCACACTCCCATGGAAATTAATTTAAAAAGGCAAACTGTTGAATAAGTCTTGAGGACTCCATTAATGCTTTGAAAAGTAAGTCAAACAAACCCAAAATCACATTATTTTAATTATAAAACATATATTTGACGAACATAAGGATTATGGTATTTTATTTCATCATCATTGGGTCATTATGATGTCATAAAACACATTATATATTTAATCGGTATTTAATTTTTACCCAAAATTTTGACTGTCTCAGAAAATTATGAAAAATTCACCGTTGGATAATTTCGACGTCCTGATTCCAAAAATAATATTTATTTTATCTAAATAATCTTCTAAATATGTGAATTTTTACTTTTAAAATAAAAACTGACATTTATCAAAAATTCACGGGTTTTCACAGAAATGGCTTTCAAACCTTAATAAAAATTTTAATTGCATTCATAAAATTATAAGATCATTTATATTTAATAAAAATTAATTTAATATTAATAATAATATTTTATTAAAATATTATTTAATTCAAAAACACCTTAATTTAATAAAATATAATTCTTAATTAAATAATATCCAAAAACACCATTTGTACTTTAAAAACTATTTACAATGTATCAAAAATGACTAGAAATTATATTCATTACTATATACATAAAATAATGTACATGAACATGGTACTACTTATTTGTTACATAACCCCTTAAAATAGCCGCATAATACCTAAGGGTAAGGTATGCGATGGTGATAGACTCTTGGGGCAGCTCGGATAACATCGCTCGAGTGGTAATCTCTATCAACTTCCACTTTTACTATAGATAATCACGTTCGAGCTTGACATAATGAAGCTCAGCTTGGGCTTGGTCAAGGGCGAATCCTAAAGACGCCACCTCTTTTTTGAGCTCCGACAAATGGGCTTCGTATGGGGCAATTCTACTGGATGTGGCCATCGCTTCCTTTGTCTAAGTAAAGTTGGGTTCGTTAAAGCGTTATATTTATACTACTCGTGTGATCACTGTTCAAAGGCTATAAAAGTAACGGTCACAAATCTTAATATAAAACCAAAGAAGTTAACATCTTATAAAAACATTTTTCATAAAGAAACATTTAGCTGGATCGAGAGGGATTTTCCATTAATGAAACTTTGGGTCGTTACAATATTCCCCCCTTATGAAATTTCACCCTCGAAATTTTCCTTTTCCAACACTAAAACAAATGTGGGTAACTCAGCTTCATCATATTCTCCAACTCCCAAGTTGCTTCTTCAAACTTGTGGTTTCTCCACAACACCTTAATGAGGGGAATTTTTTTTAATTCTCTTAATAAGGATTCATACTAATCTTGTGAATTTATCAAAGCATATCCCCGGGGAGTGTCATAACCAAGAGTGCAGCAAGGCCCGTTGTCGTGTACCAGTTTCCGTTTGAGTCTAGCTCAAAGTGGTGTTTTCGGGTTTTACCCCTAGGATACATCTGTGCCAGAGCCGCCTCTACCTGCTCGTATCCAGATAGGGATGTATTTAATTGATAAACCACTTACTCAATACTTACCAAAACATAGGGATGTTTTTGTAATACTTAGTCTTGTATCTAAGGATTTACTAGGGTTTTCCTAATCCCAAAAATAACTAAACCTATCCTCTGATACCAACTATGAAAACCCTTCTTTTTATTACAACTTAAACATGCTTTATTAAATAAAACTTCACTTGATACAACAAAGAAGATCAAGAGGTTTAGTGTCTTTGGGGATTAGGATCATTACATAAAAACTTAAACTTTAAATACAATATCTTTATTGAAAACTTCCTTTACATGACCACTACATTCCTTCGTACTTAGCATTGCATGGGATAACCTGAGGACATGCATAAGAAAAGGGTGAGCTATAAATCCCAGTAAGGGAGTACACATGGAATAACATGAGGAGTAAAATATATGTTAGGCAATGGGAATATCAATAGATCATAAGAGAAACATGAACATAATGGCATGATAAAGCATGATAATCATAACACGGAAATGTGGCAACAACACTTAACATTGAATTAGCATGAGCCAAGGCTCATTGCACATGGAGCATGAGTAAACCCTCATTGCACATGAAGCAAGATTAAACCCTTGTTGCACTTGAATTAGCATGAGTAAACACTCATTGCACGTGAAATATCATGATACTATACTTTACCCAATGCTTTGGAGCGCTATAAGGGCGCACCCTTCTTAAACATTTCATTTCATGCATAAGTGTGCCACATGGATCATAAAACAAGGATTCATAAAACATAATCATTTATTCCACGATAAAGGAATGTGGAATTAATACATGAATTGTACAATAAATAAGTAAATGTGCATAAAGGTGAATACCCTTGATGGAGAAATGGGCATGGTATTCACTATACAATGACATTGGCTTAGAAAATCGGTGCGATTTCGGCAGCGTAACAGCGTGACATAAGAATTCATAAAAAAGGTTGATGAGAGAGAAAGGGGTTCCTCATAATATTTACATGTAATGGACAGTAAGGAGGTCATATATACACATGTCCCAACAATTGAAATGGAATTTATATTAATGATACAAAAGTATTGCTTGAATGTAAAAGAAGAGAGAGAAGTTCCTTTCGGAATTTCGGCATAGTAACGGGTGTACATGGGAGGCATTTAATGAGAGATAAAGGGTTACCCCATCATTAAAAAAATAAGAGGGCAGTATGGGGTAAGTGAGAAACCATACCCCAACATTCATAATTGAAATTAAAATGGAAATACAACTTAAATAAAATTGACAAAAAAGAGAAAGGAAGAAAAAAAACCCTTACTTGGAAGTGTGCTTCCAAAGGCTAGAGAGAGGCTTGTGAGAGGCTTCTTGGGAGCCTGGGGCACCTTGGTAGGATTCTAGAGAGATTTGGGAAGAGGTTTGACGAACTCTAATGGATTTGAGTGAGGAGGAAGTGGGAGCTTGGGTGGGTTTATATAGGAAAGGTGAGAGAATTCTTTATTATTTAGGTTTGGGACCCCTTATATTAAAATAATTCAAACCACAAACCATCCCATGGTTTTTGCCCATGGTTTATGGAAAAGGAAAGAGGAAAACAATATTTTATAAGGCCAAGGTCCGAACTTATTAAAAAATTAGGTTTGCTTATGTGGAGGTGAGTCACACTCCCATGGAAATTAATTTAAAAAGGCAAAGTGTTGAATAAGTCTTGAGGGCTCCATTAATGCTTTGAAAAGTAAGTCAAACAAACCTAAAATCACATTATTTTAATGATAAAACATATATTGGCTGAACATAAGGATTATGGTATTTTATTACATCATCATTGGGTCATTATTATGTCATAAAACACATTATATATTTAATCGGTATTTAATTTTTACCCAAAAATTTGATTGTCTCAGAAAATTATGAAAAATTCACCGTTGGATAATTTCGACGTCCTGATTCCAAAAATAATATTTATTTTATCTAAATAATTTTCTAAATATATGAATTTTCACTTTTAAAATAAAAATTGACATTTATCAAAAATTCACGGGTTTTCACAGAAATGGCTTTCAAACCTTAATAAAAATTTTAATTGCATTCATAAAATTATAAGATCGTTTATATTTAATAAAAATTAATTTAATATTAATAATAATATTTTATTAAAATATTATTTAATTCAAAAATCCCTTAATTTAATAAAATGTAATTCTTAATCAAATAATAACCAAAAACACCATTTGTACTTTAAAAACTATTTACAATGTATCAAAAATGACTAGAAATTATATTCATTACTATATAAATAAAATAATGTACATGAACATGGTACTACTTATTTGTTACATAACCCCTTAAAATAGCTGCATAAGACCTAAGGGTAAGGTGTGCGATGGTGATAGACTCTTGGGGCAGCTCGGATAACATCGCTCGAGTGGTAATCTCTATCATCTTCCACTTTTCCCATATACGATCACGTTCGAGCTTGACATAATGAAGCTCATCTTGGGCTTGGTCAAGGGTGAAGCCTAAAGACACCACCTCTTTTCTGAGCTCCGAAAAATGGGCTTCGTATGGGGAAATTCTACTGGATGAGGCCATCGCTTCCTTTGTCTAAGTAAAATTGGGTTCGTTAAAGCCTTATATTTATACTACTCGTGTGATCACTGTTCAACGGCTATAAATGTAACGGTCACAAATCATAATATAAAACCAAAGAAGTTGACATATTATAAAAACATTTTTCATAAAGAAACATTTAACTGGATCAAGAGGGATTTTCCATTAATGAAACTTTGGGTCGTTACATTGAGAGGTAAGAAGCTATATGTGAAATTATAATTTTAAAATTATATTTATTTCATAATTATCATATATATACTTTAAATCTATCATTATATAAATCTATGAGAAGTGATTATGGAAAAACAATTATGTTAGTTCACAAGGTGGTAGTTTGCCTTAAAAATGATCGATTATTTTGTTTCCCATTTGAAGTATGGGGAGATAGATACAAATCATAAACTTAATATAATAACATATAAGTATATGTTAGATAACTTTTTAATTATATAAACATGTTTTAATCAGATTTAATTAAGGTGTAAAAAAAATAAAATATAAATGCTTAGTTAAGAACAATACATCTTCTTCACACAAAATCCTAAGGTCATCACAAAAAGATATCTTAGAATATAATTATGATAAAAATTGGGATCTAGGTTTTTTTATGGAATTATTTAAGTTATTTTGGAAGTTTTTTCTAAATAAAATTCTTTTTAAGAGTGTATAGAATAAGATAGGGGTGCCCTTTAATAAGTGGGGTAGAGGACACGCTTAATTATTTTGAAAAGAATGAATTATAGAACTATTTATAACATAAAAAAAGATTCCAACGAGGGAAATTATAAAAGATTATAATATATAAGTTATAAATATGACCATATAATATGAATTAGAAAAGTATTGGGTATTTTTTAACCCCTATATTTTTAGTTGTACCCCCTAGTAAACTCGTTTCTACCTTAACCGTAGTAAATAATTATTACTATTTTTATTATTCATTATGATTAAAATTTAAATTTAAATTATAATATAATATTATTTATTATAATTATAAATATTTAACCTATTTTATAATATTAAACTCACATAATTGGTGTAATTTAATTTAAAATTAAACTCAGTGATGCGGTAAAAAATGATTTTCCAAAGAAAAAGTCCTCATAAGTTTAAAATGTGTTTATATCAAACGTAAAAATGTGATGATTAAAATGGAATAAACTAGATTAATAATAATATAATTAAACTAATTTTACTTTTAAAACCATATAAAAATAGTTTGTATGTTTTTAAATTCTTTAAATGAAAACACTATTCTTAATAAAAACCATTTATTTCACTATTCATTAAAACATTAATTTTTTCAAAAAAAATATGAAAAAATAAATCTAAGAAAAATTTGAAATTATAACTCAGAAAATTAATTAAATTTCTTCAAATAAATTTTAAAAAATTAGAAATAATAATTTTAAATTAAATGTGTATAATGCGACAGGATGCCTTTTTAGAAAAATACAGTTTTTAAGCGTAAAATTGGATTTATTATTATAACATACCAGTGAAACATATAATATTAAGGTTAAAATATTAAAGTTCTTATATAATATATAAATTTCATTAAAATCATTCATAATGTGTAAATTATTTAATTTCTTGACATAAAACGCTTTTGTGCACATCAAAATTGTTTTTTGGAAAAAGGATTCCATTATTTTCAAATGGTTTTTATTTTTAGTTACAATTAATTGGTAACAAAATAAATAATTTTATTTGAAAAAAATATATTTAATAAATTACCAAGTAGTAATATTATAACTCCGATTAAAATTAATTTATCTCTAAAAATTACATCACTCTTCTACATACAACTGAGGATACTTTTACCTTATCACTTCCTTAGGTACCCTTGTATCTTCTTCGATTTTAATATTTCACTACAAAAATTTGAACAAGTGAGTGATATTTTTTCGTAGAACATTATATCTATGATTCAAAATTTATATTTTTTGTTACTCATTAAAAATATGAAGATCTAGTGGAATGACCTCTCGGTTTATTACAAGTGAAGGGTCATGTATGTACTTCCTTAGGATAAATACATGGAACACAACATGAAATTGAGAATAATTTTATGGAAGCACCAAAAGATAATATATTTTCCGACATGAACAATAATTTAAAAGGGACCCAATTATATAGGTTATAAATTTATTTATATCATAATCATAATTTCATTCTTTGGTTATACTTTGGTTAATTTACACTTTTCTCTTACTCTATGACATAAATATTCAGGATTTTTTTCATTCCCAAAGCACTAAAATCATCATAAGATCCATAAATTATTCCTTAAACCTCTAAATATTTACTAAAAACAAAATAGTTTGAAAACATTATCCAATAACATCCATGTTTTGATTTAATCCATTCCATAAATGGTTAACCTTAAGGCTCCTCTAAAATACATCTGAAAAAATATGGATCTCAAATATTATAATGAATTGATCCCATATCCTTCTATGATAAACTTAACAATAATAAAGTCTTATAGAAAAACTTATAAACCCTTAATAAATTCCAAAAATTCATAATTAAACCATATATTATTCCAAAATATAAATCTCCTTTTATTCCCTAAATAATCTCCTATCTTATAAAAAATATTTCCATTGGAAATTTGGGTTTATCGTTACACTAATAGAATATAATAAATTATTTCAAAAAATAAAATATTATTTCCTTATTCCATAATCTATGTAGAGGTAGATAATAAATTCTCAAAATCATATCAAATTTACCTAAAGGATTCCTAATAGGATTTCATAGATCTCATTCATTCAAAATCAAACATGAAATTCCCCACTATGGAGTGATATAATTTCCATGATTCACTTTAGTTGTTGTGATTGCATAATAATTCCATTTTTCCTTTATCTTGAAATTTTGTTACATATTATCATTCTCATTAACCCTTATATTAGGGACTTTATTTTCATAATTCTTAAACTCTTTACATATGGAACATTAGATTATGTGTAGTTTATACTTCTTTCTATATTTATAGAAAGTAAGTGACTAAAATTTCATTCCACTATGTGATTTATTTGATTTCTCATGAGACACAACCTTACTTTTCTTATAAAAACCATGGGTATTGTCATAATCCTTGATTTCCATTTCTACCTTCAGTTCACATCGATCACCTTCTTTGTAACTACTAAAGTCCCTTATATAAATTCCTTTCGAAGATATGGTTTTAATAAACAAAAGAATTGATCAATTTTTCTTTCAGGAGTTTTGATTAAACTAGAAGAAAACTATTTAAGTCAAATAAAATTAGCTTCATATTTACTAATAGATTCACCATCCTTTTATTTGAGCTTGAGAAATTCATTCTCCATCATTGATTGTAGAATATAATGGGAGAACATGATGGAAAATATCCTTTTAAACTAATCCCATTTAATGGATTCAATTTCTTACTCTTAACTCATATTATTTATATGGTTCCACCAATAATTGGATTCTCCTTCAAAATTATAGACAATCAAAATGAATTTTTCATGTTCCAAACACTACATAATGGAAAATAAATATTTATTAGTACTGATCAATTTCTTACAGAATAGTTGATCATTTGGATAACTAAAAGAATTTTTACATTGCATTGGGAAGGAAATAATATCAATTTATTCCTTTTATCATTTGGAAGTTAAGAACCATTCATATTTTGAGAAAGTTTTTTGAGTATAGCAATGATATTTATCATTCCAGATACAATAACATTTGGTTTCATAGGAGTAAAATCATTACATTTTCTATTTATTAAATATTAAAATGATTCCTTTGGGTTCCATCAATTGACTAAAACCAAATAGAGTAGGCTAAGAAACTATAATCATAATGGGATAAAACATAGTCATGAAAAGTCATGTATAAGATATCAAACTCAGGACAGATTCATTTCAATCTATGACACCTTATATTTATCCTAGGTTACCTATTATTATCAAAAAATTAAATCCTTCATAATGGTTTGTAGAGAAAATTTGGTTTAAACAAATCATATCTCTCGAGAGTGTCAACCCAGGTGCGTAGTAAGGGAACACTAAACATGCACCATAATAATAGACAAGATATACTTGAACAACTCTTTTAGCTATTGTATCCCTTAGATTCATATGTTATAAAACCATATCCACTTTTACTATCTATATAGGGATGTATTATTAGGAAAACCACATAATATATTACTTACCAAAAAATTAGGATGTTATCATATACTTAGGCATGTCCTTATGATTATCACTAAATTTTTCATATCATTGTTTTCAATGGTTAACTAAAACGTTACTGTGATACTAACTCTAGTGACCTAGTAATTTAAATCATAAATTTTATAAATTTTTAGATGAATATTAATTATATTACAAAAATATAGGTCTTAGGACCATAAAGGCTTAGTGAATTTAGAAACATGGGTACATAAATAACTGGTTCATAAGTGGACCACATTATCTTCAACTAATATTTTAATAACTAGAACCCCTCTTTTAAAAACCATACATAATACTTTTCTTCATAACCCAGGGAAATGAAACATAAGAAATTATATTCTCATATACTTAGTAAAGGTAAACCTGGGAGATATCAATCTATGATCATATGAAATAATAAGATATAAATAAGGGCATGAGATCATGAAAATAACTTTAAAAGTTCATACTCAGCCTATCATAGATCATAAATATGAGTCAAGGCACAAAACATTATCATTAAAGAATATAAGATTCATAAGAGTGTAAAATTATAATAATTCATGAACTATAATATTAGGTTATAAAACTATGGAACCAATATAGGTATAGAAACCTTTTAATTTATCAAGGTTTTATATAGAGACCATCAGACATAGTTTATTAATCCTCATCACTAATTTCCCATATTTGATCAAGCCTCATCACCTATTTCCCATAGCGTATCAATCCCATCAACTTGCTTCCCATTATGGATAAATCCTTCCAAATTTTCTCCCACAATTATCTCCTGAGATAAAAATTCTTTACCCAATGCATTGGAAGGTGATATAGGTCCCACAAATCTTATTCATAACATAACCACCATACTTAGTTATAACATAACCATTATCTTTGGTTGTAATGTAACCATTGTCCTTAGTTTATAATGGAACCACCCATCACATAATTAAAATCTTATATATGTGTTCCCCAAAATCATAAAACATTCATCATATGAGAACCCATGAAAATAAATGGGTTTTATAAACATTTTATCATATTATAACCTGTGGGGAAGAAAAATGCTTCCTAAATATTTCATCATTTCATCATATCATGACCCATGGAAAAAATAAGTGGGTTTCATAAGGATTTCATCATCATATAACCCATGGAAAATAAATTGGTTTTATAAAAATATTTTCATTATAAACATAAACCATTTATTAAAAGAATAAGAATGGTAAAATTTGATCATATCCCTAGTAAATCATAAATAAAAATTATTTAATATTAGATAGAAAATGATTTTTAATTATCACTTGGAAGTTTTCTTGAGGATAATAGCCTTTCCACTTTGAAAATAATTTTTTAAAACTTAAATTTCAGAGAAAAAATAAAAAAAAATTATTTGAAAATAAAACCAGGAACTTATAAAGGATGTTTAAAATCGTATATTACTTATGAAGATGGAAAATTATGTTTATGTAATACATTTTAAAATGAAAATTCCATTTACATTTTTAGTAAAATATAAAAAAACATATAGTTTGTAAAAATACAAGAATATTCCATTAAAAAATATTAAAAATATAAAAAAAATCGGTAAATATGAATTTAAAAATCATCTGATAATAGTAGAAATATTATTTAAAACATTTTTAGAAAACATGGACATGGAAGAAAATGTGTTTTTGATCAAAGAGATAAATAAAGTTTATTTTCCTTATAAATATTATTTGGACTCTTAAGTACATAAATAGAGAAAAATTAAATAAAAACATGTATTCTTAAGAAATGACCACATGATAATAAAATTCATGAGTTCATTGAGAGATATATCATAATATTTTATCATAGGAAACTTATACATAAAGAATCCTGATAAACGATAAGATTATAACATAAATCCATTACCACTTTGGTAACTTTTGAATCATATGTACCATGAAATAATAAACTTGTAATTTTATATAAATCCTCATTAAGTTCATAATAATAATCATAAAATACATTTATGGTATGTATATACACTACACAGAAGAAATGTGTGGTGAATATCGAACGTATCTCACATAAAATAAAAGTTAGACGAAAATATCTTGCCACTTTGAAAACTTTTTAATTGTACATCCCATGAAATAATAACATTAAAAAAATTAACTATCATAAATATAAATAAATTCATGATATAACATGTCAAATTTGGTGGTATATACACCTCATAAAATAGTATCGGTGTGTAACATAACTTGTGCCCCAATGAAAACAACTTGAGACGAAGATCGCATACCTTGAGTTCATATTGCGTAAAAAGAACTATAGACTCCTTTATAATAAATATAAATTTATTTTAAATATATTAAAATAACATAATTATATTTATCATAATATATATTATTTAATTATTCCCTTTTATCACCTATTTATTATGAATTCTTTGTTAAAATCAGTATTTTGGGTAATTACTCCTTTATTTCCATGTATGCTATCATTTAGTAATTTTGGTCCTTGAAATTTTTTCATGGTTACATAAAAATAATATATTTTCAAAATATAAATATTTAAATTCCTTCATAAAAATTAGAGATAGTAATATAAAATGAATTGATCATGGAGATAGTAGGCCATACGTACGCATGAACGTTGCTTCCATTTTTTGATGGATGTAATGAAATAATGGTAAATATTAATTAAAATTTCAATAAGAATTATTATTTCACATATATCACAAATATTAATTAATTTTATCATGATTAAATTTCATGTAAAGTGTTAGTGAAAAAATAATCACATCGCTTCGTGAGGCGGTAGTCCACCGTACACGAGTGACATTATCGTATCCCCAATAGAAAGTAAAAGTTATATGTATATCATAATTCAATAAGTATAATTTTGTTAAATATATCATATATAAAATATATCCTTATTATAATCCAAGTAAAATGGAAAGGAAAAACACATCACATTGGTTTGTGAGGCGGTATTCCACTGTACACACGAGCAATGTTATTGTTTTTTAAAAAGTTGAGAGGTAAGAGGGTTGATGTGAAATTGTAATTACACTGGTATCATTATTTAATAAATATAATGTATATTATTTAAATCAATAATTAAATTAATCCATGAGAAATGGTGATAGAAAATGAATTATGTAGGTTCAGGAGGCGGTAGTCCACTGTACATAAGGCTGACAGTTTCGTTTCCCATTTGTGGGAGAAGGAGTTGTATATAAGTCATTACATTAACATAATAACATTTAATTATATTTTATATAATTATTTTATTTTATAATAATTATTTAATAATATTTTAATGAGGTGGAGAAAAATATAACAGAATTGCTCGGTTAATAATGATACCTTTTCTTCGTATGGCCTCCATCAGTTAACACTAAAGGCCTTCTTATATTTGTTTTATGATAAAAAAAAGGGATCTAGGTAATTTTTATGGAATTGAGTAATGTATTTTGTTAGTTATTTTCCAAACCAAAGGCCTTTTTAAATGTGTATTGGTGATTAGAGTGGGTTGAATTTTATATGTGGGGGAGATGACACACTTGGAATTTTTGAAATGATTAAATCACACCAAACTTTTTCACATGTAAATGCTTGAAAAACGAGACATTAACTAAAATTATAAGATATAATATTTAAATATTACCATAAAATTAAAATTATATAACTTTTGGGCCATTTTATATCCTTATCTTTTTTTAATCCTCTAGTAAACTCATTTTTACCTTAACTATGATAATTAATTTTTACTATTTTTACTATTACTTATGGTAAAAAATTAATTTGAAATTATTATATAATATTAATAATTATACTTAAAAATATAGAATCCATTTTATTATATTTAACTTAAATAATAGGGAGAATTTAAATTAAAATTAAACCCACAGATGCAGTGAAAATTTGGTTTTCCAAGGAAATAGTTCTCATAAGTTCAAAATGTTTTTATATAAAAATTAAACATGATATTTTTTAAAATGTAATAAATTGAAATAATAATAATATAATTTTACTAATTTTACATTTAAAACTCTCTCAAACCAATTTTAATGTTTTTTAATTATTTAAATGAAAATGCATTTCTTAATAAAAACTGGTATTTTTTACTATTCATCGAAAAATTAATCTTTTCAAAAAATTTAAAATCATAAATTTAATATAATTTCAAAATTATGAATTTAAAATTAAGTTAATTTATTCAAAAATATATTAAATTTAAAAAAATAAAATAAGTGTGAAAAATGCGACAAAACATTCTTTTTAGAAAAATGCAGTTTTAAAGCGTAAAATCGGATTTACTCTTATATCATTCCTGTAAAACATAAAAAATGAATGTTAAAAAATTTTATTGATTATATAGTATATAAATTTCATTAAAATGATTCACCAAAAGTGATTTATTTAATTTTTTGAGATAAAATAAGTTTGTGTGCATAAAAATAATATTTTAGAAAAACATATCCTTTATTTTTGAATGGTTTTTATTTTTATTTCTAATTAATTTATAACAAAATAATCCTTTTTATAGACATGTGTAAACCATATATTTTTATAATTTAGTTAATCTTTTTCATTCTTCTTATTCCAATGGCTTGGTGATAACTGTCATATTAAATAATAATATTTTAATATTATGTCAGGTTTTGTTAAGACATGATCTTGAATATAACACAATCTATCGAAGATTTTATATTTTTTTAAAAAATATTTCATAAAATATTATGGTGAAACAGGTGTACCAATGAGAAAGATGGTATTAATTAGTGGTTCTTGATATTTTACAATTTCTTCTATTTGAAATTAACCTGTGTTGTTAGTTAAGACATGATCCACTCAAATATATATTTCAGCATTGCCTGAATATAATGAAAGATAAATAAAGACAATAGATAGTGATTTTTACCATTTTCTCCCGCAATGTGGGTAAACATATCCTTATTTTTATCAGTATCATCTAATTCAAATTATTTATATTATAATCTCTTGATAAAATTCAATGGAGTAATTTGTGAATCATCTTTTATCCCAATGCTTCCTAGTACATACAAAGCATCTCGTTGATAATATTGTCTCTTAACAGTTGTAAATAATTCTGAATAGATTTGAGAAAGATTAGAAGATAGATTTTTTTCCTTTATAATAATTAATAAATATCTTCTTCTTTTATTCTCAAAGATTATATTATTATATTATGCTCACCTCTTTCAAAAACATCAAATTCATATGATACAGTTGATGAAAAATTATTTATTTGGTTCTTTCTACTAATATTGAAAATTAGTTTGATGGTTTGCCTCTTGATCACTATATAATTAGGTTTTTCACATTTAATCTCTATAGATTTTTCTCATCCTCAGCATTTATTTCTATCAATATTCTCAATCTTGGTGTTCTTCAATCATTATCTATTTATTCTTCCATAACTGTTTCCTTTTTAGAACCAAAGGTATATTTTTTGTTGGGATTAAATTTATATAAATTTTAGGTGTTGAAAGTATTGTAAAGGAATATTTATAATCTAAAAATTGTTGTTTGATGAATCTGGATTTATGGAGAAAAAAGGTGTTTCTAGAATCTTATAGTATTTGACTAAAAAAAGGATGTTTGCATTGTGAAAGACCATATATCATGGCATAGAGCCAAAGACTATACCATAGTTTGAACCTTGAAACATTTAATGTTTTTCATTAAAGGGTTTAAAAATAATTTTTCTTCACCTTAGAGGATGAGGCTATGTTTTATGTTCTGGACAAGAGATTTTGTTTTCTCTGAATATTTGGTAATCATCGCACTATATTCTTTGATTACACCATAGTAAAACTTTATTTTATTTCTGCATGATAAAAAATCATATTATGCTATGGAGGGTCCATATTTATAAGATCAGATGAAATATTTTAATTTGTTGATTTTTTGTCTCTATAAGGAGTTACACCATAGAGGAAATCTACATTGTAACGAGACAAGTCAAAGGAGTTTTGTGTCACATAGTAATGTAATACACCATAACGGATGATAAAAAGAGATTTGGTGGTTCTAAAAAATCAAGGAATATCACTTTGAATTCCATAGTCTATGTCATAAGGATTCAAGTATTTTTAATATACCTAATGTAAATCAAGAAGATAAATTGTAAAACATGATTCCATATTGAAAATATTAAAATCTTAGTTGTTCGAATGGCAGTACTATCATAGATCTCTATGGATTTTGGTATTCATTATAACTTTTAAAAACTACCATTTTTGAGTTTAAATGGAAGATATTAAATTAAGTATGGTCTAATGTCTAAGATTAAAGCAAAGTTAGGTCATCATTATATTTTAAATTTCAAATTAAAAATTCAAACTATTATATATAAGAAGATTATTGTTTTTTAAAGATAGAGGTAACCACATACAACAGAATATAGAGACTTCATAGGGTATAAGAATTAGAGGAGTATGATCATGCTTAAATGGTATTATTTTCAAGGGTTAAAAAGAAATTATTTTATGTTCATATCCTTGAATATATGGATTTGATGAATTATAGCAACATGAAAGAACCCCCTTTTTTATTGTCTTTACTTATCTTGTATAAAATATTTGTAATATCAACATGTGTGTCAATTTTTTCTTATCTATCTTGAAAAAATATTTGTAGAAGAAAGGTATAGTTCATAGACCTTGGAAAAGTGGTTAACTATTAAAATAGTTGTAATCACATAATTGTGAGGTAGTAGTTAATTCACATATCAACACATTATTGTTGTGTTATCTTTAGAGTATACTTTATAGGTTGACCAAATAAAATCAGTATGCTCATGATATTTAAATTTCTACATTTGCTTAATACAAATAATAATATTCATGTTTTCATGTAAAACATGAAGATAAGATCCAATTTGATCTTAAGAACACAATAAGTTTCTTCACCTGAATTCACCCCATACCCCCCCCCCCCCCTTAGGGTGTATAGTGGGACCAGGTTAAAACAAGTGGTATTAGACCCATTGGTTGGTTCTTGAATCTATTTAAATATTATATTTTTTATAGAAGACATTATTAATGATATGGTAGTACCATTATTTTATGGATGTAATTATCAGATCTGGAAAAAATATGAGATATCACCTTACATATTTTAGGCTATAATTTTTTATTACTCTGGTTGGAGGGATACAAGTAAGTGATCTCATGAGAAGTTTTTTATACCCTAACCTTTATGTACATGTATCATGATTATTTTTAGTTACTATTTTACCTTTTTTTATATCTTTGTTGGGATTTTTGAATATTTAAGGATAATTTGTATAATTCTGTATGTTTTTAGGGGTTTTTGAGTAGTGCACGGTTGGCACATGGTTTTCCAAAACCATGTGTCTACCCCAGAAAATCGTACATTATTAAATAGAGGGGAATTGCATAGTTGGTGTACAGTTTCTATAATTTTTTCCCTCTTATTAGAAACCATACACCCCTAATAAGAGTAACATAGTTAGGGCACACTATTTGGAAAATCATTCTCCCCAACCCAGAAAACTATTTCCACAGTTTTTAATCCTCAAAAAAAATTAAATAAAATATTTTACCCCCTAATTATTATATCTAAAAACCCTATCTCAACCCTAAACAAATTATTATGAATTTTGAAGCTCTCGGGAGGGTTCCAAGGCTCCTTGAACCCTGTTCTTGATGAATTGAAGGTTTGTTCAAAGGATCATCTCTCTATTGGTAATTTTCTTCTTTCTTGATCGGTTTCCTTTCTCTCTCTCTTGTATTTCTCTCATCTTTTGGATTGATGATTTATTATTTTGGTGATGGATTAGATCTTTGTTTTCTTGGATCTTAATCTATTTGATATTCGATCTAGGTTTTGGTTCTAAATCTCTTCCATTGTTGGGAAATTGATCATTTTTCATCAATTTGGTAAATTCTAGTTTGATGAGCATCCATCAATGATCTTGAGTTCGGTAGTATATTTATCAACTAAAGACGTCTTGATTTCAATTATATGTATATAATTGTGAAATTTATGTAGTCTGTTTAGAAATTGAATCTTGTATTTGATTAATTAATTGGTTAATTAATTAATTAATGGATTTTGTAATTGAATGATTAATAGGGTTATGAAATTGGTTAATTGATGGGATTATGGAATTTTTTGATAAATGGGATATTGAATTGATTTATTAATGGGAATTAAGGTATGGTCGGATTAAACATAAAGGGTTTATGGTTTTTATGATTAATTATTGATAAATTCTTTAATGGTGATTTTTTCATGTTATTTCCATGTGAATTAAAGTGTTGAACCTTGTTAATTTTATAAGTTGAAAAGATAAAATTTAATAAAAATGTTTGATAAGAAGGTTAATGATGCTTAACCTTGATGTATATAATATTGTGATATATGTGATATTGTGATATATGTGATGATGTGTGTGCTATATGGAATGATTCTTAAAATTGTATATTTGATTGATTGATATACAAGTGTGGGACATGGACTGATGCTCAAAAGCCTATATGTGATAACAATGAGTTTTGGAATAGGGATGAATGCTTCAAATACCCATGTGGTACTAGACATTGTGTTCTAGACCCAAAATGTTGGCATTGGACTATGGTTATAAGTAACAGTGATATTAATTGAAAATAAATGGATAATGGAAGACCATGTATTAATAAATTTTTATTCCTTATGTCATGTGGTTTAGATTCCAGGACAGGCTGAATCAAGTATTGGAAGTTTGGGTGTCATCATGGGCCTAGGTAATTTATGTGGTTAATTAAAGAATAATGAAATGTGATAACCATTTAATTTATTGTAATTTATTATTTATACAACTGCATACACTATTATAGACTAGATATTATTTTATATGTCATTGGTTTTTTCCTACTATGTTGTACTCACATCCTACTCAGGCTACCGGATTGGTACCCAAATAGACCCCATGTTTGCAGGACATGATAAAGGAAAGAGCCCTATGTGAGATGGATGAGTTGGGATAGAGCTTGGATGAGGGAACTAGGCTAGTGTCATGACATTCTTGGGTATTTTTCATTGTGCCAATATTTTTTTGGGTTTTATTTAGACACTTGAAATATATATGGCATGATCTATCTACTGGTTTGGTCCATATATTTTATTCTTATTTTGATCATCATGCCATACTGGTATTACTATGGTTATGGTTATTGTAATTTTGTTATTTTTTATTTATTCTTATATTGTGATGTTTTAATAAAAAGGTTATAGTCACCCTATGTTTTATATTTGACCCTAACTACTATTCAGTATCCTTTGGAGTATAGGGAGGTATGCCGAAGTACACATAGAGAACTGGCTCAGGGCACCAACATGTGGTCCTCATTTTAGGACGTTTCAAAGGTAGATTGTGGAAGTTGATAAATGATTATTGAATGATGATGTAAAGGCTCAGCATTCCCTATAAATATCACTTTATAATAATATTTAAATAAATTTCATGGACTGATCAATGACTAAATGTATTTGGTCTAAACATCCTAATATATTTGAAGGTGACACTGAAGTGAAGTGTGAAACGATTCCAATCTAAAAAATAGTTTTAATGGTATAAATATGAGTTCCAATAAAAACAAATATGGTATCTTTAACTACCTTACTAAATTTGTTTATTTAATTTGAGGTCTTGGTTAGAAAATCAAATATTCAGGCACAGTGAACAATATTAATATAAGATTACCTCTAGTGTATAATCCAAAGGGATCATCCCCTGATGAAATGAATATTAGATAGTTATATTTATATTAATTACATAATAAATTTTTTGTTTATTATATGTAGGTATAACCATAAATCTCTTTAGAAAAATAATCTAAAGATATTTCATTCAAAGTACCGAATCATAAATTTTAGGACACTAAAAATGTAGATGATATAAGTGATCATTTACTATCACTATATTCAAGGAAATTTAAAAGAGGCAAGGGGGTATTTGAAGAAAAATTTCCTTTTACTTGTTTAAATTGTGGAAAGTATGTACATACTTTTTCTAAATTCCTGAAAACATTATAAAATGGGTGACGAGTATGATATCTCACCAAAAAAAAATAAGTTTCCATATATAATGAATTTAAATTATGGAAACACTAGTGAAAGGAAGTTTCATATAAAATTTATTGTAAGAAAGGAAGAAGAAGATGTTGTGAAAGATTTGTTGAATGGTATTGATACTGAATTTGTTTTAGATTTAGAAGATATTATGATGGAATATATCAAAAAATTAAAAAATTATTTTGAATAAACTGGTCAATAAGAATGGGTTTTTTATCTCTAATTAGACTTATAATGGGGTGTTAAAGAGATTAATTTACAAAGAAATGTGTATGGGAAAATTGGAGGTATGTGTAAGAAGTTTCCAAGTTTTTTTTACAATATTGAAAAAAATTTGATCATCTTGATAATATTATGTAATTATGTAAAAATAATCATTGAAATCTAAAGAAGCTATGAAATAAAAGTTGAACTTTGATTAATAGTCAAATATTTTTTAAGATATTAACCTATCCATCAATGGAAAATTTAAGAAAATTGAAACTCTTAAAGAAGAAGTTATCTCTATGAGAATGAATATTGAACCGTGAATCAAATAATATGTATCAAATAAAAAACTTTAGCTTGGGAAGTTTTTAGTTTAATTTTTGAAAGAAATATCAATACAAGGTATAATAATATTTGAAGAAATATTTAGTGATCAAATTCCAAATATTATAGTAAAATATGGTATCAGTTTTATAGTCAAACATAAAATACAATTTTTTTATGCATGAACAGCATAGGGAATCAATTGAAGGGAAAATTATTTCTACCAAAAAAACTTATCAATAATCAAGGGATTATTCAAAAGATAGATTTATGTAGAGAGGATATAAAAATCAAGTTATTTTAAAATGATAAATATAATTTTGTTTATTTTCTTGGACACACTATGTCATATTTTGTTAAAGATAAAATATATCTAATAGTAGAATACACAGGAATATAATAATGGATATTTGGGAAATAATCTTCTTATAAAGGAAGAAATTCTTTATATGGTTACTATTTTAGTTGGTCAAACATTAGACATAAAGTAGTTGATTACGGATATAGAATAGGAATATCTTCATATAGAAGATAAAAAAATGGATATTGAGAAATCTAATATATTTTTCTACAAGAATAAATTTTTTTCACTTGAGGATGAAAATTTTAACTTAATGGAATGTGCTAAAATGATGGTAAGAGTCTTAAGAAGGCCCCAAAATATTCAGGAATTTCCTAGAAGGAAAGAAGAAAGATCCAAAAGGTAAACTTTAATGAAATTTATTTGAATGGAAATAAGAATAATAACATATAGATTTTGTATAGTGGGAATTTATCTCATATAGAATGAAATATGAACTTATTTTAGACTTTTAAAGGAATATTTGATGGAACTGTTTGGTTCAAAAATGATGGATCAAAAGTTTCATTGGGTTTATAATTTCATTTTTTTCCATTATCAATTTCATTATGAAAAGGTGTTATTTTAGGTGATGATTTGAAGTAACCAACCAATATATGAATAATATTATTCTCATATGGTTTTAGAAATAATAAATAAAATTGTTCTAGAAATTAATCATCATTTTAACAAAATAAAAGTTTAAAATGAGAAGTTATACATTAATTTATTTTGAAACAAAAAATGTAGAATAAATACACATGGTTTGAGGAATTATATGTGGTAAATTTATATTGTATTATAAGTATTTAATGATTCCTTATATTTTTTGATAATATTTGTATTTGGGAAGTAATTTTTTCTAAGTGTAATGATAAAAATGGTCCTGCCCAAGCCAGTCATCCAAGTATCCTAGAAATATAGAAGTAACCTTTCCAAGCTTAAACCTATCTAGCATAAGTTGTCCATGGTGAATCATAGTGAGGTCATAGCACAAAAAATCCCATAGAAGAGTTCATGGTGTATGCAGGGAGTTGTGCACCAAGGGGTATGGCGTGTATATGCATATGAGGAGTTGAACCACCACCCAAGGTCAAGTGGTCAATAGAGTATCTTTTATTATTAATTGAAGTGGTTATGAGGTAAAACTAAATGTTGTATTGTGTCTTTATAAGACACTGTTTCTCTATTAATGAACATATATACATAATGATAAATTGAAATAGAAGAATCCACATACACTGTATCATACCCCTGGCCTTAAAGTGTTCTACATGTCATATGTCTACATGGTTAGTGAATCGACCATATGAAAGTGAGGCATAATCGATCACAAGGAGATCCAAATAGTAGTTGAAGCTACAACACAAACATAGTAGGACCTTCGATGAATAATGGTCAACCACATATATTCTGATCGATCATAAGATGTCATAGTCGACTAGAAGGGTCACCATGCATTGTAGATATACATATTCTGAGTTGGTATGGATTGATTGTGAGCTAGGTTTGAGCTACTGAATAAAGGACCCCATAACCCCAATATTTTATGATATATTTTTCTTTAAACAAATAATTTATTCGAAGGCTTGTGATATACGCAACCCCAAGTATAAATAAACCATAATCTAATATATCATTATAGCATATCCGTTAAATTCGTAGAGTGAATATAAATAATGAAATTCTGAGAATTTTTTTCTAAAATTTTAAAGACAACGAAAATATAATATTAAATAAGTACTTGGTTTTTAGTTAAGTTTTTATATGCTTTATAAATATATTTTTTCCTCAAAAATGGTTTTTATTTCTTTTTTATAGGTAAATAGTATAATTAATTTCTTCCCC
Source organism: Viscum album (assembly GCA_963277665.1). Taxonomy (NCBI): domain Eukaryota; kingdom Viridiplantae; phylum Streptophyta; class Magnoliopsida; order Santalales; family Viscaceae; genus Viscum; species Viscum album. Next base: position 455,374,245 of record OY728141.1, on the reverse strand, counting down.
TTTTAAAAATTTTATATGGAAAATAAAGTTAATTTTTGAAAGAATCAAGTAAAACTTATCTTAGATTGAATTTTTGAGAATTTAATGAAAAGACTAATTTTTCATTAAATAGTGAAATATAAAAAAAATTATAAAAATATATCATTTAATTTTAAGAATATAAAAAGTTAAATTTTATTTTAAAATGGTTTGAAAATAAAATTAATTCATTTATATTATAAATAATCCAATTATATTTATTATAATTAATTTTATATTGGATTTTGAATGAAACATTTTATACTTAAGAAAACATTTATTCTGAAAAAATATTTTTCATCGCATTTTATGGTTTTATTTTTAAATTAAATTCTAAAACTAATTGGATTTTAATTTTGTTAAGTAGATTCCATATTAGTAACCAAAGTGTTAAATTTTTTTAAATATTTCCCTTTTAATTTTATTCATTATTAATTGTAACTGTGGTAAAATTTATCACCTTGGTAAAGGGTAAATCATGTAATTTTGGTTAAAAATAATGTGATAAGGCATTAAGAATATATCTATAACTTGAATATATTTCATTTAATTAGATTAATATAAAAATAACCATAATAATTTAAAATATATATCATTTTTGTGCAATTTTTCTTTGATGATTACATTTATATTATTTTAAGAAAAGGTTAAACACAAAATGTCACTCTTCTAACTTTAATTTCTCTTATATGTTCAAATTGGGACAAAAATAATTTTGGAATGAATCTTTAAGGTTATTTTGAGAATAATTTAATTATTTTATTTTTTTAATATATTTATAACTTTTATTAATTATATAAATACCTTAAACCCTTATACAACACTAAGAAAATACGTGTATAAGTAGTGGAAAAATCAAAGAAAATAATATTATAGAAATTTAAACTAATGTTTTTGGGATACATTATGGATGAAAAATAATTTTATAGTTAATAGTAATTTATTATTGTTTTTAAATTATTATATTATAATTATATCTTTTTCATGATTATTTTAATTTCAACTTGAATGAATAGTGTCAACAATGAAATTAATGTTATTTTATGAAATATAATATTTTATTAAATTATTTAAAAATAAAAACAATATTTCAATAAGAATTTATGAATTAAAAATTTTCTAAAATTTCATTCCATAGAAAATTCTAAGAAATTTTTTACCTTTTAAGTAAAACAATAACCCATTAAGATTGAAAAATTAATTATCATGGTTATGGTTAAAATTTGTTAATGAAGGTGTTAAACCAAAATATATGGTTTAAATACCAATTAAACCAATCCAAATTTTATTAGTTGATTTTATTTGAATTATATACAATCTTATATTTTAAATTATGGCCACATGGTTCCATTTTAACATGAAAATTAATTTATTATATTTAAATATTTTTATTAATTCCATGTGTGACCTTTCGTTCACTATAAAAGGCATCACCTCTCTTTTATTCTATACAACACCTAGAGCCACTTAGCATGACCAGAACAATCCAAAACCAATTATAAAAATCCTTTTACATGCTCTATATATTATGGTATTTAATAAGATCAACCCTATATCCCTTAATAGGAGATCTAAAGGATCTCTTTCAAAGAAGAGATAATCATCCCCATCGAGTACTTTCATTTTTCTTATTATTTTACCACCAAAAATTATGTCCTAACGATTATAATATAATAAAAAAATTATATATAATATAATAATATGTTATTATGTTAATGAAATAATATTTATACTTCTCATTCTCCATCATGTCAGAAACAAAAAAACCAATCTTGTGTATAGTGAACTACAGCCTCGTGAACTGATGCAATTTTTTCCATTATCACCTCACAAGGCTTGTCATAATGATGGAAATAATTGATATATATCTGATAATTATGACATAATTATTATTTTTTAAGTAAAATATATCATCAACGCTCTTAACCTTATACCTATTAAAAAATGATAACATCACTCGTCCAAACGTATGGCCTACCATCTTCATGAAGCAGTGTGATTCATTTTTCATTGTTATTTCTCACAGACGATTTTAAATAACTATATAATGAATATTTATTATTTTTATATCAAGATTAAAATTTTGTATATGATATAACCATGATCAATATATAAGGATCGTGACTGTTGAATCAAAACATGCATAAATTACAATGCAATCAACACCCGAAACAATTTTAATAATTAAATATTATTAACAAATGGGTGATATATTTGGTATTAAAAATTAATTTAATTATTCATGAGTTTAAAACCACTTATGATGCAAGTTAACCTTTAGGTAAGGGATTTTGTCTCAATTTCCACTCCATTGAGATATATTTGGTATTAAAAATTAATTTAATATTATGTAGTGTATATGATACCCATGTGATGTATTTTACATGAATATATATTTTTTAATAATGATTAAAGTTTCAATTAATATTTACTCTTTTTATGGGTTTTAATTTAAAAATTACCATATAGTTAAGAATTTATTTTACAATCTCATTTTTTGGGATTGCATTTATTTTCATTGAATGAATCTTATAATTTAACCTTTAAAAACACCATTTATTTTGTTATACTCTAGATATTTAATTTTTTTCCTATGTTTTATTCTAAATTTTAATCTCTTTATCATTTTAATAATTTAAATAAAATTTTAAAATAAAAGATGTCATTATTTCTCTTTTTTATCGGGTATATTTTTATTCCATGTCCATATTGTTTAAAAGTGTTTTACAAGAGTTTTTTTATTTCCTAAAATGATTTATTATTAAACTTTTATGTTATAAATGAATTTTTATTTGGTTTTAAAGTATTTTTTATAATATTTTATGAAATTTTCATTTTCATATTTATTTAAAAAAAGTTAAAAGGAATTTTTATTTTTAATGCATATGGTGTTAACATGTTTTCCCACATTCATAACCATTTTATGTAATTTTATCATCTTCTATAAGTCTTAAATGGTTTTAAAAATAAAAAACTTTTAAGAAATATTATTTTAATATTTCTCTTAAACTTTATTTTATTCTTTAAAAGATAGGAATTTATTACAAAACCTATATTTCTAATGAATTGATGGTCATATTCTATATTTTTTAACTTTTGTGTTTATTTAATTTTTATGGAAACATTGCCTTTATGGTTGTCATATTTCATTGGAAATTATATTTAAATTAAATATCTATATTATTTTTATCATTTTTATTCATATTTTCAAAATTTTATACCATTATTACATACATTATTTTACTATGAATGTATTTTTAAAGACTGGTAAAATATTAATATTTCGTATTCATTACTTAATATTGATATTTTTTAATAAAGAATAACTTTTATGAATTAAATTTTTCATTTAATATATGATTTTGTACATGTGGTGATGTATGTGGCCTGGAATTATATTCCCCCTTAATGTATCGACGTGTCTCATGAGACAAACTAGTTGGAAAATTTTATTAAATGGGTTTTTATTGTATAGCTATAAATCGATAAAACTATCTTGGTACAAGTCCTTGATGATAAATATATCATGATATATGAGATCATGACATAAAACATTAATCATTTCCTTTATTGATAATTCAGTTATTATTATCCATGATATTACTTCCTTTTTATTATCCATGGATTCATGTCATGCTCAAGTTATTGATTTAATAGAATGTATTTTAAGTTATCTACCTTACCATATTGATTATTACATATTTACTCATGATAGCTTCCACTATATGTAACCCTTACTGAGAATCTAAGCTCACCTTTATGTGTTTACATTTACCTAGGATATGAATAAAGATATTATGATCAATATCAAGGATGGCATAATGTTTCTTATGTTATATTTTTATGTTTCCAATTTAATATGGGGCTAATATATTTATATGGTTTCTCAAGAGTATTAAACAAATCAATCCTTGGTAACAATATCCCTTGTATCTTATTTTAATGTAATAAAGTAGACACTTACTCTGGTTTGTTTGAGTTTGGGTTTCTTTCAGTTGGTATGAGATAAGGTATATTAGAAACTTTATCAACCATATTTTTTAAAAAACATAGCTTACATGAGAATTATGATAATCCTTTATAGTATTTGAAAGCTTTTAACATTATATGGATTTTTATTTTATGGATAAATATACATGATTATTAGTAGCTAATTAAATGTGTTTAGTTATTTAGTGATGTCTCCTGATACAATAAATGGAATCAACACCCATAGATAATGAAATGATTTTCCTGTTGAGTAATCCAATATAGTGGGTGTTAGAATCAAGAAGATCATAGCTATATTATCAATTATAACTCAGGTTATAATGAATAACCTTTCTCATATGGTGGAACCTTCTATTCTATAACATGATTCACCTATGTCGGATCGCTTAAAGTGATAGAATACACCATATTTTAATAGAACTACTAATCCATTGGTAATTCAATAATGAATTAAGTATCTAAAAAATATAATCTTACATTTGGGAAGTTACATTCAATATTATGAATCAACCAATGATAATCTATCTGTGTGAGGATGAAACTAAACTCTCAATGGAAATTACTTCTATCATATGTATTTTACTACATATTCGTGAGGGATATTTATCTCAAGTGTTTAGATAGAAATTCAAAATTTATTCTATACCAATTGTATGGGAGTTTTTTATGCCTTTCCATAAGATTTTAAAACTCTTCATCTAAATCATGAAGTTTAGTTTTCAATAGAACTAATACATAGTACTACACCTAATTCAAATACTCCTTATATAATGACTGAATTGAGTTGAAATAATTTAATAAGAAGCTCTAGGATAACCTAGATAATTAATTCTTTCGACCTAGTGCTTCACCCTAGGGTGAACATATTCTTTTTACTAGGAAGAAAGATGGTATAACTCATTTTTTTCATTTATTATTTATAACTTAACAAAATAAAGATTAAGAACAAGTATCATATTCCAATATCAATGATCTATTTGATCAATTACAAGGATCTTAATATTTTTATCAGAATGATATTTGATCTATATATCATCAACTAAGGGTCAAGAAAGAGGATATATCTAAGAAATACTTCTATACGAGCTATGGCCATTATGAGTTTATATTAATTCCATTTGGACTTACCAATGATCCTACTATCTCTATGGATTTAATGAATAGAGTCATTATAGATTACATTGATTAGTTTTTGGTAGTCTTTATAAATTATATTATTATATACTTCAAGAGAAATTAAGGGCATGAATAATATTTAAGGATTGTGTTGATGACCCTAATAAAGGATAAGTTATATGCCAAATTTACCAAGTTTTAATTTTGGCTAAAAAACTCTCATTATTTGGTCATATGATTTCAAGTGAGGGTATATTAGTGAATCCTTCAAAGATATAAGTTATTGATAAATCACATAGAACAACCAAAGTAATCAAGATATTTAGTTTTATTAGGATTTTGGGATATTATTGATAATTTTTGAGAGATTTATCATGACTATATGATTATCCACTCATCAAGTTTACCTTAAAGGGGGCCATGTTATTATTGAAAAAATAATGTGAGGATAATTTCCAATAACTAAAGGGAAGGATGTATAATGAATTTGAACTTTCACTACTCTATAGTAGAGAAGTGTTTGTAATATATATTTAAGAATCAAAGAAATATACTAGGATACATCCTCATTTATAATGATATGGTAATTTATTATGCATATTTACAATTGAAAATTCATTAGAAAAATTACCTGAATCAAGACTTGGAGATGTCAATAGTAATTTTTTCATTGAAAATATGTGGAAATTATATGTATAGTGAAATTTGTGTTATATATACTGATTCAAAAATATTTAAGTATATATTTATATAGAAATAGTTAAATATGAGCCAGATAATATGGATGGATTTGATCAAATATTATGACTCCTCAATACATTACCACCCTGGAAAGGATAACAAGGTAGGTAATTCTCTAAGTCAGAAATACCAAGCTAGATTTTCCAAGATGAGGATTAAAATACATCTAATATTTATGGATTTTAATAAGTTATATCATGAAATATTAATGAAATGGGGTATATCTTATCTTTCTTAGATGAATGATTAATCATCCATCAATGAGAGGATTAAAAAGGCATGAAAATGAAGATATGAAATTACAGAATAAGGTGAGAAATGTTCTCAAGTTTAACCAGGATTATATTGAAATGATATAGTTCAGAAACTAATTATGTATTCTATTAATACTATACTTAAAGAAGGATCTATCAAGTGAATCTCATAATTCATTATTCTTTATTCATCCTAGAATTAAAAAATATATATAGAGATCTAAAAGAGTATTTTAGGGGATAATATTAAAAGGTATTTATGGATTATGTATCCAAGTTCCTTTTATTTTATCAAGTTAAGGTTGAGAGAAAAAATTCTAAGAAGATTATATAACAATTACCCATACTAGAATAAAAATGGGAAAACATTACCATGGATTTCATCATAAGAATCCCCAAAAAATTAAAAGAGAATAATGTTATTTAGGTTATAGTCGACCTACTTATGAAATAAAATCCTTTTATCTAAATTATAGAATATTTATCTTTTTAAGGGATTAATTGGTTATACATTAAGAAAGTTTTTAGATTTTATAGAGTGCCTATCTCAATAATATATGATATGGATCCTAGGTTTACCTAGAAGTTCTAAAAAATCATTCCCCATGACTTGGATAAATTGGTGAGTTTTAGAACTTCTTATCATTCTAAAAAATATTTTTTTTCAAATAGGACCATTAATACTCTATAAGACATGTTGAGATATTTCTATATGGATTTCAAAGGTGTTGGGGATAAACACCTTCCTTTGGTACAATATTTTACAACAAAATCTTTAACTCAATCATTTAAATGGATCCTTATAAAAAACTATATGTATGGAAATGTTGAACTCCAAAATATTGGGTTGAATTTAGAGAAAAAAACTATTTGGGTCTTATCTAGCTAAGGAAATGGTACAAAAGGTTATATTCATTCAACAGAACATATGGGCAGCTCATAGTTTATAAAAATTAATACTAACAAAAATCAATAAGATCTAGAGTTAAAAGTTGGTGATAAGATATCCCAAATAATATCTCCTTGAAATAAGGTTATGATATTTTTAAATAAGGTTAAGCAGGGCCCTAAATATATTGGTCCCTTTGAAATTATTGATCATATCGGTATGATAACTTTTTTCTCTTAACTTCCACCAAATATCCCTAAAGTTTAAAATGTGTTCCATGTATCTCTCTTGAGGGTATACATAACTAATATTTCACATATACTAAACTCAAAGGTAATAATAATTTAAAAAGATATATCTTATGAGGAACAACTACTGAAAATTTTGTATTATAGATAGAGTGTGTTGTGAAACAAGACCGCTCATATGCTAAACATTTTTTGGAGAAACCATAAATTTGAGGAAGTTGTATAGGAACCAGATGATGTGATGAGGCAAAAGTATCCTAAGTTATTTATATCGTTGTAACATAATTTCAAGAGTTAAAATATTATAATAGGGTATGGTATAACACTTTGAGAATTTAGGATACATTTTTTGTTAAATAAATTTAGTTTCTTTAATAGTTTGTGATGCACACAACCTGGAGTCTAAATGAATCATAATATATTATACCATTATAACCTAGCAGTCAAATTGGTGGAGTAAATAGGAATAAAAAAATTTTGAAAAAACAATATGTACAAATTTTCTAGATAAAGAAAATATATTTATAAATAAGTAATCTATTTTTATAAAATCCATTATATGCATTAAAAATACATTTTCCCTCAAAAATGGTTTTTATTAATTATTGTGTGAAAATAATATAATTTACTTCTTCCAATTTTAGAAAATTTATTTGAAAAAATGAACTTAATTTTTAAAATTATCATGTCAAAATAATCTTAGAGTGAATTTTTTAGAATTTTTTGAAAAGATTGATTTTTTATTAAATAGAAAAAATTATGATTTATTAAAAACAACTTTTTATTTCAACAATATACAAGGTTAAATGTTCTTTTAAAATGTTTTAAAAGTTAAATTGGTTTAATTATTTTATAAATAATATAATTAATGTTATTTTAATTAATTTTATGATGTATTTTGGTATAAAAAATTATACTTAAGAAAACATGTTTTCTAGAAAACCGTTTTTCATTGCATTTTTAGGGTTTATTTTTAAATTAATTTCTTGACATTAAAATAATTTTTTGATACTATTGATTAAATATTCTTAAAAAGTTGATTAAAATTTGGTAAATAGGAACCTTTTATTTTTTATGGTAAAATTTATCATCTTGGTAAAAGAATTTTGGGTAATTAAGTTTAAAAAAATGTGATAAGGTATCAAAAATATATATCAATAAATTTACTTTATTTAATTGGATGAGAGTAATTATACCATATACATCCTAAAAAATAATATATTTAATTTTGGTGTTACTTTTCTTTAATAATTACATTTATGTTATTTTAAGAAAATAAGAAATACAAAATGTCACTCTCTTGACTTAAATTTATATTATATGTTCACATAGGGATAAAAATAATTTGTGAATTAATTTTGAAGATTATTTTTATCATATTAAAATTATTTATGTAAAATTAATTTATTTATAATTTTTATTGATTATATAATTTCTGAAAACATCTATAAAACGTTGACACATTGCTTGTACAAGCAGTTGAAAAATCAAGGTAAATAATTTTAAAAACATTAAAACCAATTTTTTGGAATAATTATGGTTCCAAAATAATTTTAATGCAATATTTATATTTTAAAGTTTATATTATAATTATGAATTTTTATTTATGTCTCTAAATTCAAATTAAGTGAATAGTTTCAAAATGACATTAATGATATTTTATGAAAAATAATATTTTAGTACATTATTTATAAATCATAGAAAACTTACAATAGGACACATAGGATAATAAATGTACTAAAATTTCATCCCATGTAAATTTATGAGAAAATATTTACCCTATAAGTAAAATTATAACAATTTATTATTAAAACAGTAATTACCCCAATTAAGGTTAAAATTTGTTAATGGAGGGATTAAACCAAAATATAAGGATTAAAATATCACTTAAACCTATCCAAATTTTTTTAGTTGAATTTATTTCAACCATTTACTATATTATTTTTCAAATTATGTTAACATGGTTCCACATTCACATGAAAATTAATTAATTATATTTAAATCATTTTATTAATTCCATGTTTCTTTCCATTCACTATAAAAATAAACCAACTAGCATCTCTTATATAAACAACCATGAGACACTTATCTCGATAAAACCCTAAAAAAATATTCTAAAAGTCCTTATCCTAGTTCTAGAGGTTATGTTATTCATAAATTTCTTTCAATAGGTCCCTTAAGAGGAGATCTAAATAAGCACTTTCAAAGAATAGGAAATCATATTAATCGATCACTTTAATTTTTCTTCTTCTTTTTCCACCTTAAATTATATCCTGACCATTAAAATATAATAACACTAGTATCTCTTATATTAATTTATATTATTATTTTTATGGTATAATATTTATCCATCTCCTTCTTCATTAAATGGGAAATAAAACCATCGCTCATTTGTATAGAGGACTACCGCCTCACGAACTCATACAATTAGTTTTCCATTACTGCATCACATGGATTGTCATAATTAGGGATCTAATAAATATATATGATAATTAGGAAATAATTATAATTTTTTAAGTATTATATATCATTTAATTCTTTACCATTCAACCCACTAAAAAATGATAATGTCGCTTGGGCGTACGTACGGCATGTCGTCTCCATGAAGCAGTGTGATTCATTTATCATGTGTGTTTCTCAATAATGATTTTAAATATGTATATAATGAATATCTATAATTTTTTATATCATTATTTATATTATTTATATGATATAACCATGATCATGATACATGGACTATAACTTTTGTATCAAAACATATATGAAAAATGAAACAGTTAACACTCAAAATAATGATAGTAATAAAAGATTATTAACAAACCAGTAATAAGATGTTATAAATATATCATATATGATATTATAAATATTTATATGGTTAATTTATGTATTTATATTCAATATAAATTTATTTTACATGAGTTTAAAAGAACTTATGAGTCAATTAGAACTTGAGGTAAGGGATTTCATCTCAATTTTTACTCCATTGAGATATATTTGGTATTATGCACTTATTTAATTTTATGTGGTGTCTATACTAACATTGTGATGTATTTAGAATGAATATATATTAATTAATTATGAAAAAATTTTAATTTCATGATTAATCTTTCAATGGGTTACAATTTAAAAGTTACCAAAGAGGTAATTATTTATTTTATGATCTCATTTTTTGGATTTTCTTTATTTTAGTTAAAGGAATCTTAAAATATATCATTAATAAAATCAGTCTATTTTGTTATCCTATATATATTTAATAATTTTACATTTTTTTCTTAAAAAATCTTCTTTTTTTAATTTTAATCAAGAAAATAAATTTTCTAAAGGAAATCAAATCTTATTTCTCTTTTTGATTGTGTATTTTTTTCTTCTATGTCTATATTTTTTAAAAAAAACAAAATTTATTTTATTTCCTCAAATAATTTACTATAGAAATGTTATTTTATCCTTCACTTTTTAAAATATTTTAAAGGAATGTTTCTAATGTTTTCTAAAATGTTCATTTCTAGCATTCTTTATAAAATGTCAAAATGAATGTCTCTTTTTAATGTATAAGTTGTTAACAAATTTTCCCAATACCATAACAATTATTCTCTTTTAAGAAATGTTATTTCAATGTTTTTATTCCATTTTCATTTTTTCTCTCAAAGTCATGAATTTATTACAAAAACTATGTTTATAATAAATTAATTCTCATGTTTTACCTCCTATTAATTTTGTGTTCAGTAACTTTCTATTGAAACATTCACTATCTTGTGATCATATTTCATTTAAAATTATATTTATCTTAAATTTAAATATTCTTTGTATCACGTATAATCTTATTTCTTAAACTATATACCATTTATACATATAGTGTTTTACTATAAAATTAACTTGATTAACTGGGGAAATATTAATATTTCTTATTATTTCCTCAATATGAAAATTTCTTGATAAGAAATATTGTTTATGAATTAAATTGATCATTAAATATATGATGAATGCATTGGACATGTAATAATGGGCGGGGCCAATAATTAATTATCACATCAATGAATCAATAGGTCTTATGAGATAGAAAAGTTTTACAAAATTATTAAATGGTTTTTTGGTGAATATCTAACCATCTATTAAACTATCTTGGAAGAAGGCCTTGATGGTAAAGATAACATGATGTCTGAGATCAAGATATAAAACATTAATTATTTCCTTAATTGAAAATTTAGTGATTATTATACATGATTTTTTTTTTATTATCTGTGGATTCATTTAATGATCAATTAATTGATTAAATGGAATGTTTTTTAAGTTATCTGCCTTTCCATATTGATTATGTCTTATTTAATCATAATAGCTTTCATTCCATGTAACCCTTACAGAGCATCTAATATCGACCCCTATTTTTTTCTTTTCTATATGATATGAAGAAGGAAATAATGATTAATATCAAGGATGGGATAATATTTCTTATACCATGCTTTTATATTTTCAATGTAATATGGGAATTTTCTATGTTTATGGTTCTTCAAGACTACTAAACAGATTGATCCTTGGGTATGTGATCCATTATATCTTATTCCAATGTAATAAACTAGACACTATATCTGGTTGATTGGAGTTTGGGTTTATTTAAAACACAACTGACAATAAGTCTCTTATTGGTAGCTAAAATGAACATAAATAATGATAGATAATATATTCCAACTAATGAATCCATCTTTGTTGATTCTTCTATAGATTTTTTCTACAACCCACATACTCCTTAATTCAATTCAACCATCTATGATGATTAAAATGAGTATTCATATCACTAAGATATATTCATGCATATGAGATTTATGCATATGAGATTCATGCATGTTGTTCTAATTAAGTTGTGAATCTTGTGACCAATATACTTTAATTAAGTCAGGCCCTTAAGTGATGATAAATTTTGATACAGACATGGGTGAGTTTGAAATATTGGTATATTCTTGAATTTATACTTATATGAATGTAAATTGATTAATAAGAATAATAATGTTTTAAAAAATCTATTTTTGTTGATTAAGTCCTTTGAATATTTCTATATATATATCTAGATTTTTCCTCAGAGTTAGAATGGTGTTTGGGTGTTGTAGAACCCTGAAATTTATATATTAAAAAATATTAATATATATTAAAGCATGCATATGAATATTTTTGTTTTAAATATTTTCCCTATTGTTTTTTACCTCGAATGGGAAATATGAGAACATGATTTATTCCAAAATGTAGGTTTTACCCTATGCATGATATAAATTTGGTCAGCTTAGGGAATTCTGTTTAGATAGTCATTGTCACGACTCGTCCCCCGGGGCCCGCATCATGACTACCCCAAGCCCGCCTTCCATAGGCTAGGGGCTGGCGACTAGTACCAAAGGCGTAATTCCATAGAACTGAGAAGGAATTGCCTTTTAAAATGTAAACACACACACAACTAGAGAACAAGTAGAAGAAAACACTAAGTAAATCAGTATAAAGGTGTGCTGAAAGTACAAAGGGCCAAAAATACAAGCCCAATAGAAATATACAGCTACAACTGAAAGAAAAGTACAATTGAAAAGACAACAGCTGAATGGTGAAGCAGCTCCTGGATCGTCCTCTGGTTTCCTACCAGAAGGGTAGGTACAAATGTCCTCCTCAACACTCTGCATCTATCAGTCCGCTCCATGTGCCTTCACGCTGAATGTCCACCTCCGGGTACCTTCCAGTCCCCGTATACACTACCTCCGTCAGCGCTGTCTGTTGTCTGCATCTAACACAATGAGGTGCGGGCATAGCCCGTTCAGCAGTGAGTATAATGATACTTAGTAGGGACCCCGAGACCCTCAAGGTCTCACAAAATCCAATAAGTATAAACCACAAAAAAATATCTCAACAGATAACCTTTACATAGGTATATGCCCATACATATACCTAAGTTATCAATTAACCCATCTCAATCATGAGGAAAACACAAATGTCATTGAATCAGCTCAAACTAGATTTTTATTCATGATGTCGAAACCATGGCTACTGGATAACTCCTCCTCTTTCGAGTATAGTGGGCTTGCCAATACAACTAAGCACTTCCCACTAACCTTGGATTGCTGAGGTACTCCACCTGTTGAGTACTGTGGGCCTGCTGCTACAACCAAGTGCTTCCCACCAAGGGTCTACTACTACATCCAAGCGCACCCCCTCATAGCCTACAGAGGTACTCCTTCTGTTGAGTACCGCGGGTCTACCACTACAACCAAGTTCTCCTCCTCCACGGGTCTGCTGTTATAACCAATTTCACCCCATTGGGCCATACGAATCACTCCGAGTCGATCGATCAGCAGTCGTCAAGTCTCAGCCAGCTACTAGGTCTCTACACTCCATACGCTCATCTCTGAGAGGGTCCGCTCCACGAGCTACTGGTCGATACTTCCAAGTGTCATGTAATCTCATTTGGAAGTATCTCAAAGGACCGCCTCGTCATAGGGGTCTCAACACAATAGATGGAGCGTCAATCGGACGCCCGATCTGTGAGTTATTAGCATTTCCATTCCAGGGGCCCGGTTGGATTTTGGGTACAATCCAAACTGGACATGCTCAAACCACATATAATTCCAGTGTAGAGTATGCCAAAATAACTGTCTCATTAGAATGAATCCAATGTAATTGATGGCACGTCAATCGGATGTTCGGTCCTTAAGTTATAAGTGTTTCCACTCCTAGGGCCTGGTTGGTTTTGGGTTTGAACCAACCCGGACATACAAAAGCTTTGCCGAAACCATGAGTGTAATATACCGAAACGACCACCTCGATGCAAGGAATCCTACGCAATAGACGGTGAGTCGATTGGAAGTCCATAGCTCAAGTTATGGTTGTTTAATAAAAAACGGTCCGAAAAAAGGGTGTCTAGGCCCGGCCCAACCCACCCTGGGTCAGCCCGAACTGGGTCGACCCGACTCAGGTCCAGGTCCAGACAGGTTGGGCATGGCCCGGCCCGGATGGCACGGCTTGGCCAAGCCAGCGTGGCCTGGCCCGGCCCGCGTGGCCCACCCCGACCCGGTTGGGGGAAGATAGCTTGACCAGTTGGCTGAGCGTGGGGAGGCACGACCTCCCCCAACTGGCGTGACATTAAGTCGCGCCTCCTGATTTCCCGGAATGGATTTTCCATTCCGGTTCAAACCACCGTTGCGGCTCAGCCGCAGTGGTCTGCTCCAGCGGCACGCCATCGTCGCCAGACGCCAGTGCCGCCGTGCCGGCGTGGCACACCGGCAGCGCCTTCCGTAGACCACAGGATGCGCTTCAACGGTCCGATTTGCCCATTGTTTGTGCCTGTAGCTCTACCGGGACCTGCTCTTCATTGAAACGGCTTCAAATCACCATTTTAGTCCCATTTCGTCGTCACCCGTCAATCTTCACAAAAATAAACAACCAGTAGAGGGTCATCGGGCCTTGTTCGTTCGGCCCGCGCCCTCCGTGTTAGGCATTAGCAATTGGCTAAAGATAAACATGGTTTCACGTAGAAAGAATAATAATTTTATTCAAATAAAATTGAAGCAATCCACCCTACTTCGAATATTGACATCGCACGTTGGGCATCGCGGAAGATGGCATCGCGGGGAGAGGATTCGTAGACGATGTCGGAGTGCATCCTAAGAGAAAGTGGCATCTCTACACTAGTTGTAGAGAAGAAGAAGAAAGTCAAAATTTCACGCTTCGTGGAGTTAGAATTCTCCATCGAAGAGGCATTTTTCCTCGTGGAAGGATTCGTATTCTTCATCGGAGAAGAAAATTTATCTTCATCGGGGAGATGAATACTTCTCTCTCTTTTATCAATAGCTCTCTCCCAAAGCTTTTCCAACACAACAATCTCCTCCCAAAATAAAATATTAGTCTTGGATAATATTTTATTAACACATCCCATTCAAAATTTCAAATCACTTAATTAATTAAAAGAAGAGGTTCATTTCATTAATTAAGGTATGTTCACAAAAATAAAGAGGGAGAGAGAGAGAGGAAGAGTCTTATTAATTAAGGGGGTTTCCAATTTATTGAAGGGAGTTTAAGGGAGTTTAGGGGGAGGTGAAAGGTTGGGGATCATATGTACCCCACCACTCAAATATCCACACATGGGAAGTTGGGTAGTTGTGGGCCCACCAATAACTTCCCATGGGAGGGATTAACTTCCAAAGACATAAAATTGTCCCAACAATTTTATTTAACTTCTTAACTAACCCCCAATTTTTAATTTACAACCTGCATAAAATGAAACTACGGTAAATGTCCCCTTAAGAAATTACTGATGCTACGATTTCATCGGTGCCCTCAGATTTGAATTCCGAGAACTGGTTCAAAAGATAGAAAAACCCGCTCGTTCATTCACTGAACGTTCCTGAGCTACACTTTGGAAATTGATTTTGGATACACCGGGCCTCGGAATCAAGTGTTGTCCGAAGCCACAGACTCATAAAATTCTAAAGAAATTAAGAAAAAAATATCCTTCAAATTTTCAGGTCTTTACAGTCATTAGTGGTTGAGTTAAGTTAATTAATTAATTTTTTTATTATCCCAAAGTCTAATCATCTCTTATAAATACCCAATTATAAATAAATCCATAGGGTAAGCTACATAACCCTGGGATATTAGTTAGGAGGAGGAAAAATTATTCTCTAGCATATTGGGTTCAAAGATCGCTGATAAATGAATAGAGGTGAATCGTGAGACAAACGGAGAACACAATGAGATCTTTTTATTCATCTCTAGTGGACAAGATCATGACCAATGATCAATCCAAATCAAAGTAAGAATCATTATATTATGGTATTCCACCCATATGGATTATTGGATATGGATTTTAAATTATCTTCTTAATTTATATTATATATCATGAGTCATGTGAACTGGATATAAATCTTATTGAGATCCTGATTTATCGATTCCTTCATTCGGCTAGGAATCACCCTTACATTTCACACTTTATGATCATTTTTCATGACCACACCATCCAATTATGGTTAACACTTCATACTTATGAATTTCCAAAACATTTATTCATTTTCTTCATCATTGGACCATGGGGTTGCATTTCTACATTGTTGGGTTGGATTCAAGCATGATAAAACCTTAAGATTCATAGAGGATGCATTCATGACATATGGATCGATGTTTTGTGGATAGAACGTAATGAGATATGGGTTAAAGGTGTTAAAAACTTGGATCATAGGTCGTTTATCAGTTCTATATCCATGGGAGAGTCATTGTGTGATGGTATGAGCCACACAGGGTTTAGGTCGCCATAATTAGGCCAGTAATGATGGATCGGGTGTGTTAATCCATATATTTTCACTCCCTAATTATATTAATGGAGAAAATGGTAGAGGTGGAAATGTGGATGAGTAACATGGAGGTTCCATTAGATTTTGTATAATATTATCAAATATGGAATATAGTCCAAGTACATATGTCATGTAGTCCCCTAGAAACAGTGGCTATGGTTTTGGATAGAGATAAATATCACATGCCTATATGAACTATACATGTTTTTTTATCAGAAACTGGTGAATCAGTGTATACTACAGCAGTACATGGGAATGGGAATAGAAAGATACATGGTCATGACCAAAGTATATGAGCATGTCTATGTACTCAGACATAATCAAGGTACTCATACATGGATTAAGTACATGAGCATGACTAGTGAACATGGGCACAGGCCAAAGAATATGGTCACTATCATGAAGGACATGGGAAAGCCTTGAGTATCCAAGAAACATTGTGTACTACCTATACACACCATGTAGACTCGCATATACAACCATGAAGTGTGTAGGAGAGAACATATATAGGCTTCCAAGTGAGGTCACACGTTGGGTACCTCCCTTGGAATCTCCCACCATTTGTATCTATTTCTTCAGGACTTGGATTTGGGCCCACAAGTAGCATATGTTGATCATTCTTCTACCTGTAATGTTATGGAATTATTATTTTTTAAATAATATATATGTCAAAAGGTATTAAAATAATTAATATTCTTTCAAATATTCTTGGATAATATTAGTGATTAGACTATTTTATCAGAGAGATGTTGGCGTTAGAAACCCCCATGTCACAATATTTCTTGGATCCCCCATGCTCTTCTCATAGGTAAATTCAGAAACCCCCATACTATAAAGGGAATGGTTCCTTTATCTATAGAGTGGCACCCCCTATCTTCAAACTCCAGCATGGAGCGGTCCCTCCACTATAAATTTTTTCCCCTTGATTTTGGAGCAAAGTGGTTAGGTATGGGCCAACCAAACGGATTCTTGTACGGTTTCATGTGATGTTGGGAATTAGATATGGACCTTTGGAACTGCAGGTAAACTCATCATACTTAGTTGGGATATGGATATGGATATCACCTTTCCTTCTCTATATATTGGGTTTCTTTAAGAGCATATATATTGGGATTTTTTTCCTATTTCTAATGGGTTGAGATGGCTCTTATGTCTTTCTATTACTTATTGTTTTTTAGGGTTTCTTACTAGGTATGTATATAATAACCTTGTATGGGATTCGGTCACATGTGTTATATATTATAAAAATGACATAAAGATCATTGGTGACCTCAGTGGAGTAGGATTCAGAGGATAATAGTTATACCTAGCAGTGTAAACCACGTTTGATGGTCGGATATGGATATTATAGAGTAGGCTCTCTCCAGTTTCTATTTTTCCTTTTGTTATTATATTGGGACCTCATTTTTATTTTCACATTTATTTTACCCTTTATAATTTTATAATACACTTTTATAATTTGATTATTTCTTATAGTTTGTTACATACATGGTTTACACTGTAGATGTTTAGTTTATCCCATTATTTCTACATTGTTTCATGGATTTTTTTGTATTTGTGAATACATTTATGTCAGATAATTCCTCTCATTTTAGTGATATTCCTTCATGGTGATAGTTTCTATCTACTAGCCTATTGGAGGTGGGATTGGGGTTGTCACACTTATCTTATCACCAGATAGGTGGACCCCAATGGGTTGGATCATGACTGATTGGTATCATAGGTGGTCGTTTCTCTGGGTTGGTGTTTCGAGTTTGACCTTATTATGAGGATTGGTTTGGGAATATAGGGAAATGGTGTCAGAGTGTCTCATGTATGATTTTCAGGCCAAGGAACCCAGTTTTGGTGTAGCATCCAACATATCCACACACTAGGACTCTGAATACCTTCTTGTTAACTTGGAATTCTAATACAATGGTTACAGGAAATAGTGGTACATGAATTATATAGGATTGGGTATTTTGTATCTCATTTTCTTCTTAAGTCACATACTCATATATTCTCATCTAACCTTGGTACTTCTTGATATCTTTTAGTATTCCTCTATGAATATATTCACCTAGGATGTAGATACAGGATTGTGAAAATAATCTATTGAGTGATGAGGCCTCAGTTTAATAAAATTATCTTGAGGTGTTTCCTCTAAGAGGAAAAATGTTATTTCCACCTCTCTTAAAGTAGTAGATAGTTCTAGTAGGTTAGGATGATGATGATGTGTATAGTCTTATCACATTATGTGAGTTCCATTGATAGATATTGATGAATTTTTATGGATAGCTAAACCCTCATGCAGTGAATGATTTGCTTGAGTCGATGATCTGAGTTTCTAGGATTCTTCGAACCCTGGATGATTAAATGGTTGTCTTAGAATCCAATCTTCTATATAGATTACTAGGGTGCTAGTGGAGTCTGATCATGTAGACCAGTGACGATATGAAACTCACATGTATATACTTTCATCAGCTTTTCCATGATGAGTATTACCCTTAATTCTTGCACTCTGTGAGTATTTAGGATATTCTCAAGCTATAGTATGGTGATATGTTAGTTGCAGAGTATGTTGTGAGATTTACTGAGCTCACAAATTACTCCTTCTATATGGTATGATATTCATTCTTCCAAACATGGATGTTTTATTTGGACATTCAGAAATACATATGTGCTAACATAGTCTCATTTTTCATTCATACTTATGTTGAATCATTAGATCAGGCACTAGTTATAGAGAGATTCCAAAAATATGAACATTGGGTGGCTAGATATGAAATTTTATACCATGGGTGTGAGTCATCTATAGTTGATATAAATAATAAATCGATAAGCTATCGATGTAAGAGACACCCCCCATGGCCGGACTCATATATGTGTATCTTCAACACATTGGTTCGCATAGAGGATTAAGTGTAAGATTCCGTTTTTTTTCAAGTATGTCTTCTTTTGAGTTTTTCTTTTCATATATTATAAATATTTAATGTGAAGAAAAATGTTTTATTGGTTAAACAACTTAATAAAATCTTAAATTCTTTATACAAGGAACAATGCCCAGTTAAACATTAGATTATTTTAATGGATTGTTTTTGGAGTCAAACTTTGAGTAGTGTGAGTTACCGAGGCCCAAAAAGCCTTGAAGAAGGAGATATAAAATTTTTGGTTATATTATAATAAGTGATGAAAATTTATTCAAAATAATTGAATAACTCTAAAATGGTTCATCGTTTAAAAAATCTGAGACCACTATTAGATTTGAAATTTGGTGTTTACCATAGGCAGGGTATGACATATGTAGGCATCAAACGTTTGAATGTCTCGATCAAAAGTTAGAGTTATTAAATAATATTTAATATATTATTTTCTAAAAAATAATTAAATATCTCTCAAACGATGCATCCTATGAGAAATATAAGACCACCAATGGGTGTGGAATGAGGGTTTTACCCTAGACATGGTATAACATTTGTACGCATTAAGCATTTGGATGCCTCACTCACAAGAAATTTCCCTTTTATTTTAATTAATTAATTATTCCATTTTTTAAATAATAAATCAAAAATAAATAAAAAACCATGCATCGTACGAGAAATTTGAGACCCTCCATGGGTCTAAAATGGTGGTTTTACCCTAGGCATAGTATAATTATTATAAGCAACAAACATATTATTAAATTAACAAATTAAAGTTTTTTATTTAATTAAATTAATTAATTAATAATTTTTTCACTATTCAATCACCTTCTCCATATGGAATTTTTCATTTTATGTCTGTGAAAGATTTTGGTAACATCATTGTGGACTGTTTTCAACACAATAAATTTTAAAATGACTTCTATGAGTGAAATAAATCACTCTACCAAAAAGAAACAGATCAAACGGACATCAAATGAAGAGTTTTAATTTTGGATTTTTATTGAATTATAATGGTTCTAGATCCCTTATTAAGACGCCCCTTTTGTTGGATTTTATGTTAAAGTAGTCATTTGTCAATTATTCTGGATGTTATTTTCATAAGTGACCTTCATCTTCTTCCTTCTGAAGACCTGGTGCATGACATTCCCCGGTGTGTCATTTCCCTTTGCATCTCAACCTGGTGCGCACAACTAGGTTCTTTGTTTTGTTTTTTTATTTCTTTTATTATTATTTTTTTCTCACCATTTACAATAATTATTTTTTTAATGGATAGAAAAAAATTAAAAGAGGGGATTGTTTTATAAATGATAATTTTGTTTTTCAAATGGTGATTTCATGGATTTTTTTTAAAAAAGAAATAATCAATGTAAGATTTGATAAAAATAATCTTTCAAAAATTATCATTTTTCTGTCTTCGCATAATAATATAAAATATATTTATAAAGAAATAATATGGAATTGTGACATGATAAATAAATATGATATTATCATAAGATATTTATCCGCAGTTGACGTGTGTTTTTTTTAAAGTGTTTGTCCATTCTTTTCTACTTGACCTGGATCGTACCATACCTCAATTTTTGACATGTCATTTATCTTTGACATAAGGTAGGTGGTTTAAAATCCAATCCCGCAGTCTCATCTTTTTATGTGTATTCAGTTTTTTAAATATCATGGCGTAAATAATAATTGAGTTTTTTTCAAATCAATTAATTAATTGGGTGAATTAATTAATTTGGGAAATGTGAAATTGGTAACTGAATTGGTTGGAATAAATAATTAATTAATAGTATTTTTTTATTATGGATCTGGTTAACCAATTTCAAAATTAATTGATGGTCATAATGTGGTTAATTATTTATTTATTTTAAATAATTAATTGAAGGTTTAGTTATGCGGGTTTTGTGATTGTGGATTTAGATAAATAATTTTATTTGAATTAATGGATAAATTGTTGTGATTAATGGTTGAATTAATTAATCAATATTTTGAATTAAAATTTTGATGGAATGTTATGGTTTATTAAACATTGAATGATGTGGTATATGTGAAATAAATGTTTGATCGGGAATGGGTTGTGGGACACGGACTGATGCTCTAAATACCCACAGGGGTTCTAGACATGGTGCTCTAGAAACAATGACATGCATGAAATTATTATTATATGGGACAAGGACAGATTCTCCAAAAAACCCATGGGGTTTTGAGATAGGTACTGACGCTCCAAATACTCACAAGTGTGCTATACAAGATATTCTACACTCCTTCATTTATTTTTTACTATGGGTTCTTTTGGATGTTTATAAATTGAATATTGTGACATAATGATTATGAATTGAACATGGGAAATGGTTCGGACTCCAGCATGGGATGAAGCAGGTATTGTGGTTTGGGTATCCTCAGGAACCTAGAAGTTTAAGTTATTAAATAATAGTTAATTGGATACATATAAATTATTTCCCCTATTGCCTTATTTTATTATTAATATAACTTCATGCATTGTTTCTGACTGGATTTGTCTTAGACACTATTAGTGGTGACATACTAAGTCATAATCACACCCTACTCTGGATTCTTGATCGGTACCAGAGTAGAATTTGTTGTTGCAGGACAGGATAAGGTCAAGAGCCCTAGTTTAGATTGCTGATTGGGGATGGACCTTTGTTGAGGGAACCAGACATGGTTCAGAACCCACTTGGGAGTCTCTAGCCTCTTAAATCTAGTTTTCTTTTTCTTAGACACTTGATACATATATATAAACATTGCATGTTTACCTTTCAATTGAGTATTGTGTTTCATGTCTTGGTTATTATTGTTACATTTGTACTGTTATAATTATATATGATTCCACTATTTATTGTTTACTTCAAATGGTATTTTACTCTTATAAAAGAGATTATAGTCTCCCCATGACTAACTTATTATACCCTCACTACTTCTCGGTAGCCTCTGACATATGGGGATACGTGACTGAGGTCATGTGGTGAACCGGATTGGGGCACTGTTGTGTGGCACTCATGCCTGGATGTTACAAAGTGGTATTAGAGGAGGTTTTCTGTTTTTTTGTCTTTCTATTTAGGGAAAGGTAGACATGAGAATAAGAAATGTCAGGGCTTGGTAATGAGCTCATGCATGGGAGTTTCAAAGCCATGTGTAGGGGAAACCCCAAGTACTCAGGGTGGGATTGTTGTTATTGTAGTTTGTCATTATAGTTGAATATTATTTCACCTTGGGTGATGTACTTGTTATGTGATTTGATTATTATTTCTGTAATTTATTGAGTATTGATTTGTGGCCCAGAATGACATGAGTGTTTCTTCTGTATGAATCATTATAGGCACTTAGGATTATTGTGACATGCATCATTTTAGGCACATATAGTAAAATTGGTTATGGGTAAGTTGTTGAGCTTAAACTATTTTGCATTCTTGTGAAATTGAAATGAAATTGGTGTTTAATGTGAAATTGAAAAACAAATTGTAAAAATATAAATTGGTCTCTTGTAATTGTGATAACATTTTGAACAGTTCCCTAAGGTTCATGTTTGGATTTTTATAAATATGCCTCCATAATTCTTATTGAGAGGACGATCGGGGGGTATAGCTTGGAATGGTCCTCCAGTAGTTGAACCCGAGGCACCAATAGTACTGGTTGAGGAAGCGGGGCAACAGTTTCAAGAGAAATTCACCCATTTCATGAAATTTATAGAAATAGACCCAATTTGGGTTATGAAAAGCATTTCTAATCTGACGAGGGAGTTTTATTTGTAGCACCCACCAACTTTTACTAGAGAGAGCAGTCCAGAAAAAGTTGAGTTCTGGATTGAATCTATCCAGACTACACTTGATGACCTGGAGACACCTGTTGAGAAGAGAGTCAAGATGGAATCTTACATGTTTTGTGGTCAAGAGAAACATTGGTGGGACATCCAGACTCAGGATGTACAGCTGAAATCTATGGAGTGGAAGGACTTTCAGGAGAGATTATTTGATCAATTTTATCTAGAGATTCTCAGGCAAGGGAAAGAAGTTGAGTTCATGAGGCTAACTCAAGGGAATATGTCTGTCATGGACTACGTCGGATTCTTTACATACTTACAATGTTTTTCTCCAGCATTGGTATTAGATGAGGCTACTTCAGTAAGACGATTTCAGGATGGACTTAAATGTGAAATTATGTCTCAAGTGAATATTTTTAGTTTGAAGAAGTTTATAGAGGTGTTGAATCAGGCTCTCATCTCTAATGGGAACCTGAAGGAGGATTCTAGTGGTGGACATGTGGTTTCTACTGGATGGTCATGTGGTATGACTTTTGAGAGAAGCAAGAAACACAATGAAAATTTCATCCCAGGAAGTGGGAAGTAGAGTAACCAGATAGAGGGTTCAGTTACACAGGACCTTGCCCGAGTTTTTTTCCACCATTGTGGTAGGTCGGGGCACTATCGTAATTAGTGTCCCTAACCCCCTATGGAATGCATATCATATGGTAGTATTGGACATCTTCAGAGGTTCTATAGGAACCTAAGGCAGTCAGGTAGTGATGGAACAGATAAATAGAGTTAGAGTGTGGGAAGGGGATCTTCTACACCTTATGAGTCCTAGAGTTGGAGTTCTACTGGCCGAGACGGTAAAGGTAGCAGACATAGTTCTTCTGGGAAACAATGCCCATATCCGCAGAGTGGTTCTACTTAGGGTATTCAGGCAGCATCATAGGGAAGAGGAGTAGCATAGTTGCATGCGGTATAGCCTACACTTGTGGATGGAGAGGTTTTACCATCGATTGTGAGAGGTATTATTCCTTTATCTTATACCTTAGATAGTTCCTTATTTGATACTAGTACTTCGCATTCCTTTATATCTAAAAAACATGTTAATGGATTGAGCCTGGCAGTGGAGTTTTTCAATGGAGTTATGACAATAGATACACAATTGGGAGTATGGTCTAGAGATATTTGTATGTGAAAGGGATGTTCTCTTGAGATTGTAGAATACAATTTTCTGTGGGATCTCTATATCTTTAACATGACAGGCTTCGACCTAATTTTGGGTTTGGAATGGTTAGTCACATACTGAGTCCACATTGATTGTTATTGTCAAAGGGTGACATTTACATCTCTTGTGTGAGACCATTATATCCACTAAGGGGAGTGGGATATCCAAGAAGGACAAGAAGGTCCAAATACCCAGCAACTGGGAGAGCTCATAGCCTAGGTTTCTAGTCTTCTACTTGATAGAAAAGGAGTTAGGCAAGATTTCCTTACACTAGTGGTGGATTTGTTTTAGGATGTCTTTCTAGAAGACTTCTCATGGCTTCCACCTAAGAGAGATATAGAATTTACTATTGAGATCATTTCGGGAGCTAAGCCAGTATCTATTCCACCATACATAATGGCACTGACAGAGCTTCAAGTACTCAAAGATCAGTTGGAGGACTTGAAGGATAAAGGATTTATCCATCCAAGTACGTCACCTTGGGGATCGCCTGTGCTATTTGCAAAGAATACTGATGGGATTTCACATTTGTGTGTTGATTACCAGAGGTTGAACAAGATGATTGTGATGAAATGATATCCTCTTCCATGTATTGATGATCTGTTTGACTAGTTGAAGGGAGCGTGTGTTTTCTCAAAGATTGACTTAAGATCAGGGTATCATCAGTTGAGGGTTCAGACTTCTGATATACCGAGGACTGATTTCAGGAATAATTATGGGCTTTATGAGTTTTTCGTAATACCATTTGGATTAAAAAAATCACCAGCAGTGTTTATAGCCATGATGAATAGGATCATACATCCGTATCTAGATCAGTTTGTGGTGGTATTTGTGGATGAAATCTTCTTGTACTACAAGACACATAATGATCATTCCCAACATCTTGACATCGTCTTGAGTACACTGAGAGAGCATCGGCTATACACCAAGCTATCTAAGGTTCAATTCTAGATTGACCAGGTACACTTATTAGGGAACATCATCTTAAAGGAATGTGTATTAGTGAACCTAGAGAAGGTATAAGCAGTGGTTTCATGGGATCATCCCAAGAATTTTTTCGATATATGAAGATTTATGGGGTTAGTTGGATATTATATAAGATTCATGCAAGACTTTTCTTATCTGGTAGTGCCACCTTTGGGATTGAACAAAGAGGGAGTAAAGTTTGAATGGTCGAAGGCTTGCGAGAAATATTTTCATTAATTGAAGAATCGTTTGACGTCTGCACCAATTTTGGTTCTACTTGAGTCAAGTGAAGAGTACATTGTGTATTGGGACGCTTTTGGGATAGGACTCAGAGTTGTGTTGATGCAAAGGGATAAAGTTGTGGTGTATAGGTCTCGGTAGCTGAGGCATCATGAATGTAATTACCCTACACATGACCTTGAGTTGGTCACGGTGATATATGCTTTGAAATGTTGGTGACACTAACTCTTGGAAGAATGTTTTACAGTTTATACTGACTACAAGAGCTTGAGGTACATATTTTCTCAGTGTGATTTGAATCTTTGATAGTGGATATGGGTTGAGTATATGCATTCGTTTGATTTTGATCTGGAATATACACCAAGGAAAGGAAACAATGTGAATAACGCTTTGATTAAGAAAACTCAAACCCATATTGTTCAGGAATCTAGTGTTGACTAGAGGATTATGTCATTGCTAGCTGAGATTCACATTTTGGTTCAGAAGAGATAAAAGAAAATCGCACTCATGTCAGTTAAAGTAGAGTTTAAACTTTTGAGATGGATTAGGGATAGGAATTATGAGGAAACATAGTTCTTGTCCTTGAGGGAAAAATTTGAAGGTGGGGAGACACCTTTGTATTTGATGATAAATGAGGATGATATCAATTATGTGAATATTTGGGATGTTGTTCCTACGAGCATGCGAGAGGAGCTCATGCAAGAATTTCATGCCTCAAAATGGGTGGTGCATCCTGGTGTGACCAAAATGTACTGTGACGTATGATGGCAGTTTTGGTGGCCAGGCATGAAGAAATAGATCGTAGGGTTCATGACATTATGCTTCATGTGCCAGTAGGTGATGTAAGAGCATCAACGACATGGATTTTTACTGCAACCATTTCCCATTTCAAAATTTAAATGGGATGATGTGACCATGGACTTTGTGGTAGGTCTTCCAAAAACACTTAGGAAGAATGATGCAATTTTTGTCATTGTGGATTGATTGAAAAAGGTAGAAGGTTTCATTCCTATAAGGGAAAATTTTACTGATGATCAGTTGGGAGATATGTATTTATAAGAGATAGTTCAGTTTCATGGGGTGCCACATGCTATAGTTTCAAATCGTGATTCAAACTTTAATTCATGATTTTGGCAGGGCTGGAAAAAGGCACTTGGTATACAAGTTTTATTGAGTATGGATTTCCATCCACAAACAGATGGACAGTCAAAGAATATTATACAAGTGCTTGAAGATATGTTAATGGTGTGTTTTCTTGACTTCAGTGGCTCATGGGAGAAGCACCTAGCTTTAGTAGAGTCTTCCTATAACAACGGTTATTAGAAAACTATACAGATGACACCATATAAGGCTCTTTACGGTAGTCCATGAATATCACTGCTATACTGGATGGAAGTGGGTGAGTGAGAGTTATTAGGACTGAGTCTCACACAGGAGATGACAAATCAGGTTTAGCTGATTTAGAAATGAATGGCTACGGCTCAGAGTAGGTATAAGTATTATGATGATAGACTGAGATGACCCCTAGAGTTTATAGAGGGTGATCGTGTATTACTTTTATTGTCACCTAGGTTGGGTCACCATAGGATATAGAGGCAGGGAAAGTTGTCACCCAGGTTTTTTGGACCCTTTGAGATCATAAAGAGAATCAGGCTAGTAGCATATTTATTGGATCTTCCACATAAATTTAGTGTTATGCATAATGTTCTCCATGTATCACAACTACGATAGCATCACCCTGACCCTTCTCATGTGTTCGATGTGGATGATGTCGAGCATGAGATAGATGCGTTCTTTGAGGAACATCTGATACACTTGTAGAATCACAGTGAGAAGGTGTTGAGTGGAAAGACCATACCGATAGTTCATGTATTATGGAAACATGGACGTGTGAAGGAAGAAACATGAGAAAGAGAGGTAGATATTCAAGCTCAGTGGCCCAATCTTATGGAATCATAATCTTAGAGATACTTGGGAGTGAAACTCGAGGAAGAGTTGTTATAAGGTGGGGAGATTATAATATTCCATTTTCTTTTTAGGTATGTTTTTCTTTGAGTTTTCATTTTCATAGATTATAAATATTTAATGTGAAGAAAAAAAATTTAATTGTAGAAACAACATAATAAAATATTAATGTTTTTACATAATAAACAATGCCCAGTTAAACTTTGGATTTTTTAATGGATTTTTTTTGGAGTCAGACTCTGAGTGGTGTGAGTTACGAAGGCTAGAAAATCCTTGACAAAGGAGATATAAAAATATTAATTATATTATAGTAAGAACAGAGAATTTATTCAAAATAATTGAATAACTCTAAAAAAATTCATCATATGAAAAATATGACACCACTTTTAGATCTGAAACGTGGTGTTTACCCTAGGTAGGGTATGAAATATGTAGGAATTATACGTTTGAATGTCTCACTCATGATTTAAAGTTATTAAATAATATTTAATATATTATTTTCTTAAAAATAATTAAATTTCTCTCAAATGGTGAATCATATAGGAAATATGAGACCACCAATGGGTCCGTAATGTGGGGTTTACCCTAGGCAAGGTATAACATTTGTATGCGTCAAGTGTTTGGATTTCTCACTAACAAGAAATTACCCTTTTATTTTAATTAATTATTTATTCTATTTTTTAAAGAATAAATCATCAATAACTCAAAAATTGTGCATCGTACAAGAAATATGAGACTATTAATGGGTCTAAAATGGGGTTTTTACCCTATATAGAGTAAAATTATTATACACAACGAACTTATTATTAAAGTAACAAATTAAAATTATTTTATTTAATTAATTAATTAATAATTTGTTCATTGTTCAATTGCATTCTCCATATGATTTTTTCCATTTTATGTCCGCGGAAGCTTTTGGGAACCTCATTATGGATCGTTTTCAACGCAATAAATTTTAAAATTACTTCTAGGAGTGAAATAAATCACTCTGCCAACAATAAATTGATCAAACAGACATCAAATGAAGAGTTTTTATTTAGTGTTTCTATTTAATTCGAGAAATTATAGATCCTTTCTTAAAATTCCTATTTTTTTGAGTTGTGGGTTAGAATGGTCATGTGCGAATTATTATAGATGTTATTTACATAAGTTACCTTCATCTTCTTCCTTCTGAAGACCTGGTGCATGACCTTCCCGGGTGCACCATTTCCCTCTGTGTCTTAACCTGGTGCACACAACCAGGTTCTTTGTTTTGTTTTTTTATTTATTTTTTTATTATTTTTTTCTCACCCTTTATAATATTTATCTTTTTTAATGGATGGAAAAAAAGGAAAATATATGATTGTTTTATAACTGATAATTTTGTTTTTCAAATAGAGATTTCATGGATTTTTTTAAAGAAATTATTAACGTATGATTTGATAAAATAATATTACAAATTTTATCATTTTTTATCTTCGCATAGTAATATAAAATATATTAATAAAGAAATAATATAGAATTATTACATGATAAATAAATATGATATTATCATAAGATATTTATTACCGGTTGGCGTGTGTTTTTTAGGGTGTTTGTACATCCCTTTCCGCTCGAACTATATCAAACCATACCTCGATTTTTTACGTGTGAATTTTCTTTAACATAAGGTACATGGTTTAAAATTCAATCCCATAGTCTCATCTTGTTATGCATATGCAGTTGTAGAAATATCATGGCATAAATAATAATTGAGTTTTTTTAAAATCAATTAATTAATTAGGTAAATTAATTAATTTGGGAGATGTAAAATTGGTAATTGAATTGGTTGGAATAAATAAATAATTAATAAATTAATTAAGAGTATTTTTGTGATTATGGATTTGGTTAACCAATTTTGAAATTAATTGATGGTAATAATGTGGTTAATTAGTTAGTTATTTTAAATAATTAATTGGTGGTTTAGTTATGTGGATTTTGTGATTATGGATTTAGGTAAATAATTTTATTTGAATTAATGGAAAAAAATTTGTGATTAATATTTGAATTAGTTAATCAATATTTTGAATGAGAATTATGATGGAAAGTTGAGGTGGATTAAAAATTGAATAATGTGGTATATGTGAAATAAATATTTTATCGGGAATGGGTTGTGGGACACAGACTGACGCTCCAAATACCCAAAGGGGTTCTATACATAGTGCTCTAGAACCAATTACAAGAATGAAATTATTATTTTATGGGACAAGGAATGATTCTCCAAATACCCATGGGGTTGTGAGATGGGGAATGATGCTCCAAATACTCACAAGTTTGCTAGATATGATGTTCCACACTCCTTCATTTTTTTGTACTATGGTTTCTTTTTGCTATTTATAAATTGAATATTCTGACATAATGATTATGAATTGAACAAGGGAAATGGGTCAGACTCCAGCTTAGGCCGAAGTAGGTATTGTGGTTTGGGTGTCCTTGAGAACCTGGAAGTTTAAGTAATTAAATAAAGGTTAATTGGATAAATATAAATTATTTCCTCTATTGAATTATTTTATTGTTAATACAAATGTATACACAAATTCTAACTATATTTGTTTTAGAAACTATTGGTGATGACCTACTGAGTCGTACTCACACCCTACTCGGGCTACCTGATCAGTACCCGAATAGACTTTTTTGTTTTAGGATATGACAAAAAAAGATACCTGGTTTAGATTTTTGATTTGGGATGGAGCTTGGTTGATGGAACTGGAAATGGTTCAGAACCATCTTGGGAGTCTCTATCCTCTTAGATCCAATTTTCTTTTTTTAGACACTTGATACATATATAAAGAAATTTCATGTTTAACTTTCAGTTGAGTATTGTATTTCCTCTCTTGGTTATTCTTATAACATTTTTATTGTTATAATTATATATGATTCCTATATTTCTTGTTTACATCCATGGGTATTTTATTCAGATAAAAGAGGGTATAGTCTCCCCACTACTGACTTACCAGACCCTTGTTGCTTGTCAGCAGCCTCTGGCGTATGGGCATACGCGCTTGAGGTCATGTTGTGAACCATCTCGGGGAACCATTGTGTGGAACTCAGTCCTAGACGTTACATTTATTCATACATGAGAGTTTATATGTTATGATTGTGATATTATAGGTCGCATGGATCATTATTTCCTAACCCAATATACTAATTAGGTTAGTTAGGTAGTGGATGGACCACCATAGTAGAGGTAGCACCATTATCAATTATCTCCTAGTCATGGTTAAGGTGGAACCAAGGAGTTGGTGTAGATAAAGGATTTGTGGGAGCTACATGGAAAGGATATTGTGGTGGAATAAATGTTATGAGCTTCTTTATCCACTACCCAATGTTCCAAACTAGTCTTATAGGGATAGTGATCATGGGAATGGGAAATTGTTGGCTATGAACAGATATGACTAGGTTATTCATGAGATGATTCAAGGTACGATCTGTGACTTTTCTACTATTTCTCAAATACTTATAAACGTAGGTATGAGTCATTCCTTTATCTCTATATCACTTATGTGAGAGATAAATATTCCTATTGATACATTTTCCCAGAATCTATGGCGAGATGTTTCTATTGGGAGAGATTCTTCTATATGGTACATCTATCAATAGTGTGAGTTAGCATTAGGTGGAGAGAGTTTATTATGGTACCTCTTAGAAATCATGATTAAACCTTATGATTTAATCTTATTAATGGACTAGTTATCCATGGTTTGTTCCCATATATATGTTCATAATATGAAATTCAGATTCATTTAGATAGATGATATAATATTCTATTTTATGGGTGAGAGAGATCTCATGGATGGGTGAGTGGGTCTCACGATTAGGTAATTGAAACCCACCACCCATCAGTTGGTGAGACTATCCTTTGGTGAATTAGGATCTTTAATATTCAAGATTATAGCAGTAGTGTATGATTATATGGGTGTATTCCTCATGTATGTTTTAAGATTATCTTTAAGATGGGATGTGGACTTCTACATCTACTTACACTCTAAGACTACACCCTTATTTTTTATAACATATCGGATGGCCCCTAACAATCTCCAGTATCTAAGGGTATAGTTAGAGGAAATTTTAGAGAAAGATTTTATCAGGCATTCTTTTTCCCCTTGGGAAGGTCTAGGTTTTTTCTGTAAAAGATGAATGATATTTTGAGGATTTTTGTTGACTATCATCACAAGAATCAAGTAATGATAAAGAACATGTACCTATTACCATGGATTGATTTCATCTTCGACTAATTGAGAGGTGCGGGTTTGTAACATCCCAAACTAGGTGCCACCAAACTAGTTCACTAGGTTGGTATAGTATGGGACCTCAAGAACACCTCCCCATATGCCAGAGGATGCTGACTAGTAACGAGGGTCTAATGAAACACTTGGAGAGACTATACTCTCTTTACCAAGGTAAATAAATAGTGTAAATAATGATAAACATCAAAATGAAATAATAATAAAAACCAAATCATCACATACCACATTCCCAAACTGGGGAAGTACCAACAAACCAATGTAGTAAACATGTAAAGTAATGATAGTCTATATTTCCAAAAGAAATCCAAAATAACACACTAATTAAAATCCCCAAAAATGGTTGCTAACATCAATTATAGTCCCCTAATATATTCTCTATCCCAAATCCCATATCATCAATATAATATAGGTCCTTCTCCCTTATCCTGACATGAAACCATGAAATCTACTCGAGTACCCAATGGAGGCTCAAGCAAGGTGTGATTACAACTAAGTAAGACATCACCAATGATTTCTACAATAATATCCAGTCAAGTATTTTTGTATATATAAGTATAGATAACTAATAAAAAATTCAATGGGATTAAATATATTTTTAGTTAAATATTTATCAATTATCCATGTGGGATCTCTATTTCCACTAAGGAACCAACACACCCAACCTACTTTGACCCATGATGGAATTATGAAACATATACTATAAGGGGTTTTACATTTTACATCACATGTGAATTCATTATTCTATTCACTTAAATCATTGTACCTCAGACCGTTAGACTAGGTATCCACATCATGTCTATACCAGAGGAGCATGGAGCATCAGTCCAATATTCAAACTATACATTACATCAGTGAGGCCGAGAGCATGATCTAATCCTGAAAACAAGGGAGATGAGCCTCAGTCCGACATCCCAATTGTACCATTTATCATTTATTCCATGGTTTATTATCAGTGTCCTTTTTAACTAACAATAACAACAAGGGTGCACCATTTTATTTATCACATTATCAAGGTTCATTATAATTAACACTTTACACAATCCCATAACTATCCCATTTCATAATTTAAGAATAATTACAACCATCGTTCATTTCTTATAATCTATTTACCCCCATGGAAATTCCTCTTTAACCATTTATCATATTTACCCATTAACATTCCATAAATTATTTAACTACTTTAAGTTAATCCAAATAGCCCCTTATTCCATGTTAATAATACAAACACAATTTACATAGTGTAATATCATAAACCAATTAAAACTTCATTTCACCAAACATTTTACCATATCAAAGTAGTGTCACACCTCATGGGTAACCACAAACCCAATCTAATCACCTTTAACATATCCCATGGGGATCGTGAGGGGTCTAACACATTATTTAAACACAAAATTTATCATTTCCAACCAAGGAATCAAATGTGAAACACAACGGTGAAAACCCCAATTTCATACACAAGAATAAACACCAACAATATGGTATATAACATTTAGACCTCTTTCTTAAATCTCATAGAGAAACGATCACTTAAATATGGTCCTTTACTCTAGATCAAACAACCTTCACCATCCAATATAATAACCTACTAAAAATGGTTTTACGGCTTAGAATGGAGAGAAAACATCCCAAAATTATTCTTATGGAAAATATAATAAATAGTAGGTGTAAACTCACCAGGATCTTCAATTTGTAACCAATAGAACTTTAAATAGCCAAAATCAAAGTAGATTCACACTTAAAAGAGGAGACACTCTAAGGCTAGTAACCCTTTCTATAAGAGGTGTACATGGAAGAAAAATTGGGTTAGAAACCTTAAAGGTTGATATAGTAGAATGAGAAATTCCCCTCTTTTAATAAGGCACATAGTTTTGCTATAGGGTTGGCCAAACTGTGCGCCAAATGTGATTCCTCCTCTTTCTAAAGAGAGGCATGGTTCACATGGTTTACTGGTGATCCCACAAGGTTTTTCAACCCATGAAGAGACCGTAATTTTTTATTTTTCCAAGGCTACATGGTTTCCAGATTCCCCCTTGCATGGTTTTTCCACTGTTCCCACATATCCACCTCCCCCTCCTAATTTCCCTCTTGAAATCAGCAATGTTTCCATATCACTCAGACTGAAAGAAAATTATTATCCCAAAAAAATCATTGTGATCCATAATTTGAATTGGATTCTCCTAAAAGGACACATAATCCTTAATATCAACATCATCAACATCAATCACATGAGATAGGTTAGGGTGATAGTTTTAAATTTGTGATGTATAAAAAACATCATCCATACCATTATACCATTTTGGAAGTTCCAATCATAACACCATTGATCTAATCCTCTCCACAATATCAAATAGACCCACATATCTGGGTGTCAACTTTCCTTGTCTCTGAATCTGATGATGACCCAATCTTGGGGACACCTGAAGGACACAATTTCACCTATCATAAACTAATAATATTAAAAATGTCAATCAGCATAAGAATTCTATATAATATAAGTCGTAGCCACATGATTCTGAATCAATTAAACCTTCTCAGATGTCTCATGCATGAGAATCAGTACCAACAACTATAATTATATATATTTCATCCAACATAGTAGTGACCTGTATGGAATAGCATAGAGAACCTCTTGTGGTTCCATCTAAATAGTTTCTTAATAGTTTTTGTTATAGGAAAACATAATATGTGATAAGTGTTTCTCCCATGTCCCATCAAAATCTAGGATGCATTCCCTCAACATTTCCTCTAGCACCAGGATAGTATGTTCAAATTACTTCTCAGTCTATGGGTGGAAAGATATACTCAAAAACATCTGAGTACCCATGACCTTATATAACCCTTTATATAATTGCAAAGTAAAATTTGGATCATGATATGAAACAATACTATAGGGTATCCCATGTAAATGAAATATCTCCCAAACATACAAGCCACCCAATTTATCAATGGAAAAAGTATATTATATTGGAAAGAAATGTGAAACATTTTTCAATTGATTGAAATTTACCCATATTGGGTTATTATTTTGAGGTGCCCTTGGAAGTACTACAAAAAAAATCCATGTTATAATCTTCCCATTTCCATTCTGAAATGGGAAATAGATGTAAATTTCTAGTAGGTCATTGATGCTAGGCCTTCACCTACTAACAGATATAGCATCGTGACATTAAACCTACAATCTCTTTTTTTATTCCTGACCATAAATATTATCTATAAAGATAATGGTACATTTTAGTCAAACCAAGGTGCATTTCATAATTTGAGGAATTAAAATCATGCATCATCTCATCCTATATAGATGTAGGCACAAAAATACATCTGCGAATTTGGATAATTTCATCTTCATCAATAGTCTAATCAGAAGGTGGATCCCCGCCTTTTAAACTATTTCTCAAAGCCATACATTCTAAATCATCATATTTCCTCCTATTAACATGATTTATATAATAGAGTTTTATTGAAAAGGATATGATTACCATCATATCATGATCCTCCTAAACACCTATATGCATCTTAGAAAACGAGGTCATAATCTTCCACTTGGAACTAGAATCCTAAACAACCTGAGTCTATCTCTTCTAACTCAATGCATCTACCACATTCTTTCCCTTCCTTGGAATATAATCTAGATAAAAATAAAAATAATAGTTGTAATCAACCAATATTCATTTCCAAATATTCAAATAACACTGGGAATAGTTATATTTTATTCTTTCAAGATCAATATAAATAAAAAACTTCCCACAAAAAAGATAATGTCGTCAGAATTTTGAATCATAAATCACTACTTCTAAATCATGATCATGTGTAGGATAGATCATCTCATGTGGCCTTAACTATTGTGATCTATAATCTATCAATAAGTCTCTCTAAATTAACACTACCCCAAGTATGATTTCAAATTCATCATAAAACAAAGTGTACTCCTTACCTAGATCGGGTAAGATCAAAATTGGTGTTGTGTTCAAATGATTCTTTAGCTCCCGAAAAGTATTATCACATGCTTCAACAACTCAAACATTATACCCTTCTTGTTCAAGCTCAAGAGTAGTGCTTTAAAGTGATAAAATATTTTTATTAACCTTCTATAATAACTTGTTAAACCAATAAAACTATGAATATCAAACACATTCTTGGGATACTCCCACAAAAAAAACTACTTGAACCTTAGGACCATTGAAAACCCATCCTATGAGATAATGTGTCCCAAGAAATTTACATTGTTAATACAAAAAAGATAATTTGATATCTTTTCATAAATTTTATTCTCTCTCAATGCACTAAATACATTATCGAGATTTTGGGAATAATCATTGTGAGACTATAATAACACCAATATTTCATCTATAAAAATAACTAAAATTGATATAGGTATGGGTGGAATATTCAGTCCATAAAATCCAAAAACATGGTAGGAGAGTTTGTTAACCCAAATGTAATTATGAGGAACTCAAACAATCTGTACCTGCTCCTAAAAGTAGTTCTTAGTATACCATAAGGTCTCAGTATAAGCTAATGATACCCTTACCTTAAATAAATCTTGAAGAACATGTTTGAAAACTTAATCTAGTCAAAGATATCATCAATATGTAGAAGTGGATATTGTTTATTAACCATCATCGGATTAAACTTTAGATAATCAACACACAACAAAAAATTTTCATCAGCCTTCTTAGAAAACAATACTCAATAAACCTAAGGTAATGTACTCGGATGGATAAACACTTTATCCTCTAACTCCAACTGATTCTTAAGCTCCTGAATCTATTCCAGTGCCATTAGATAAGGTGGTATAGAAACCTATTCAACTCTAGGTATCAACTCAATCATGAAATCAACCTCACACTTTGGTGGAAGTCCGAGGAAATACTTAGAAAACATGCCCTAGCACTGATCCACTACATAATAAAAAAAATTCCCTACTCCCTCGTCAATAATAAAAATAAATACAAACATAGTTGTGATCTCACCATGTTTTTGAAGAACTATACCTACATAGACAACCAAGATATCCAATTCCCCACAGTGAACATAAATGTTTTCCTCAAGATACAAAAAATCTCATCTAGTTTTGGAAGAACTAGCCATGTATATCCCACCAGGATATCCCATTCCCCACAGTGAACATAAATGTTTTCCTCAGGAGACATGAAACTCACACTCCTATGGTAAAATATTGTATGATCTTGGTATGTAACTAACTATTACATCCCTGTTATTAAGTAAAAACTAGTAATATCAAGTATATACAAGTCCCAAAAGAGATGATACCCACCCACCTCTAGGGAAGACTCCTAACATTGAAAGATACCCTCTAATCACACCCCAATGGCATGTCAATCAAATTAAACCCAAACATATACTATACTTCTACACCCAAAAAACTTACAAACTTGGAAGATATAAAAGAATATGAGGCACATATATCAAATAAATCAATAGAAATTGTATAATCTATAATAATAATACCTTGAACACTCTATATTTCAGCCTCTCTACCTCCTAGTGTAGGCTAAACTACACGTAGCTGACTTGCCTCTCTACCCTAAACTTTTGTCTTTTCCTTATGCACTGTAATTCCATACTGATATGAACCCTCTTTCCCTAGAGAACCACATCCACCACCTCAACCACTATGACCAATAGAACTCCAACTTCCTTCCTAATACGGAGTAGTAGACCCCCTTATATAACTCTTCATTAGTTTATATCATTCATCACTTCCCACCTACTGAGGGTTTTTGAAGAACATTGATACATGTTCCATCCTCCCACATGCTCGGTACTCGACTGGTGGTTGGGGATAATGACCACACATGTGTCCTAGACTTCCACACTGATATAAGAACACCTGATCACTACCATAAGAGGTTCATCATCTCCCTTAGCTTCTTTATCCACCACCTCCTAGGTGAAATCTCTCAAATCAACACTTCCTATTATCAGAAGTTGTAACACTAGACCGCTCAACTGAAACCACATGTAGAAGTCTCTTTCAATTTTCCCTAAAAATGAGTTCTTGATCCGCCACCTTAGAAACCCTCTTTAAAATGAAAATATTCATCTAGGACCTGATCTCGCATCTAACTTCATCCTAAAAACAACTCATTGTTATTTATCTCATACCATACCAATGATGGAACAAAGAAATGTAAGTCATTGAAGCATCTAGAATAATATATCATAGACACAATCCCCAATATCAACCTCATAGATTTTTTAAATCTCTCATATCTTAGATTCTCTAGATAGAAATTTTCCAAGAACTTTTCCTTTAAATCTAACCACACTATATCATCTTCCTACCCAGTTTGAACCTGGATATCCCACCAGTGATTCTCCAGTACTTGAAACATATATGTTTTAAAATTGAACCTATTATCTAGATAAGTCTCTAAGTTATCTATAATCACCTGGATATACTCTAATCATAACTCAAATTAGAACTATACTACCTCACGTACACCCTACTTAGAAAATTTCAAAGGATGTTACATCTTAAACTATCAAGTCAAATCAAACATATTCAGTAATATTGGTCATGGGTATCTCTATATTAACTGCATTAAATGAGTAAAGTTATCATGAAATTTTTATGCCCCCTATTACCAAAAACCAATGAGGGTTATTGTCCCACTACTCGAGGATCATTATTATAAATTCCCTTATGTCACTCAACTAGTAAACAATTTCATAGTGGAATGTCTCTACAATTCCATACACATGTCTCAAAACACATAAAATATATTTCCCACAATTTAAACAAAATAGGTATAACTTATGGATACAAAAAACTCACTTCTCATACACTATCCCAAGGGATATAATCACATTTCTTTCAGTACCCTAAAAAACCCCTATATTGGATCATGTATAAATGGGTTCAACCAAACATACATGTCACAATACTTTCATTGGACATAATTTTAACCATTTTACTATTAAAAAACATAAATATTTATCATTTAGGCACTATTTTAACCATTTAAACTTAGCACTACACAATTAAAACTAATTTAACTTTTTATAGGAACTATTTTCTCAAAACTTAATAGAAAATAATTATCATTTTCTATGACCCAACTATAAACTTTATTTTCTTGAGTTCCTACTATTATGCCTAACATGTAAATCCCTAAGTTCCTAAAATGATGCATGCATATAAAAACCATGTTCCATTCCATTCAATGAATAAAATATTAGGAAACTATAACATCACACAATAGGTGCTTCTCCCAAGGTGAAATAACATCCGAATATAAAAAAAACATCAAGAACAACAACCCTGACCTAGGAACATGGGTTTTCCTAGGCACATGGGTTAGCTACTCCCATGAACAATCTCACTTCCAAGTCTTAACATTTCTTAATCTCATTTCAACCTTTACCAAATAGTAAAACAAAAAAATGCTATAATACAAATTGGTAACATCCCATCCTAGGTTCCACTAAACCAGTGTGCTGATCTGACATAGTATGTGACCTCAAGCACACCTCCCCATACACCATAGGCTGCCGAATAGCTGTGAGGTTCTAATAAAACATGTAGAGATACTATACTCTCTTCCATAGAGTGAAATAATAATGGAAATCATGATAAACTTCAACATGAAATAGTAATAAATACAAAAAAATCGCATACCATATTACCTAACTAAGGAAGTACCAAAAAACTAGTATAATAAACATGTTATTCCATGATAGTATAGAGTTACAAAATAAAAATATAATAAGAAACTAAAGACAATCCAAAAAATGGGTCTCGACATCATGGATAGTCTCCACATTCATGCTCTATCCTGACACCCATATCATCCATCTAACATAGGGTATTTTCCATTATCATGACCTATAATCATAAACTTGTCTTGGGTACCCAATAGTGTCCTAAGAAGGGTGTGAGTAAAACTCTTTAGGCCACCACCAACATTGTTTGAAATAATATATAGTCTAATAATAGTGTATGAATAAGTATATATAAATAATAAACAAGATAATGAGATTAAGTAGGTTTTTAGATAAAAAAAATTATCAATTATCCCCATGGGATCTTAGTTCCCACTATGGAACCAACCCACTAAACTTACTTTATCTTACAAGGAAAGTCCAAAAAATATACTATAAGGGGTTTTACAATTTATATCACATGGGAATTCATTAATCAATTCACTTAAATCATTTTAACTTGGATCTTCAGTCTAGGTTTCTACATCATGTTCATATGAGAGGATCTTAGAGCATCAATTCAACATCCAAACCATACAATACATCAGTGAGGCCTGCAGAATCATTATAGTCCAACCCAAAGGGGTAGGATCCTTAGTTTCATATTCCAACCACATAATTTATCATTCCATTTTAACCAACAATAACAATAAGTGTGAACCTTTTCATTTATCACATTACCAAGGTTCATTATAATTAACACTTTACCCAATCCCATAATTATACTATTTTATTATTTAAGAACAATTACAAACATTAGTTACCCATTTAAAACCATTTACCCCGATGGACATTCCTATTTAACCATTTATCACATTTACCCATTAACATGCCATAACTCATTTAACATCTTCAAGTTAATCCAAACATCCCC
Organism: Viscum album; assembly: GCA_963277665.1. Taxonomy (NCBI): domain Eukaryota; kingdom Viridiplantae; phylum Streptophyta; class Magnoliopsida; order Santalales; family Viscaceae; genus Viscum; species Viscum album. Next base: position 455,333,746 of record OY728141.1, on the reverse strand, counting down.
TTATTCCATGCTAATAATCCAAACACAATTTATATGTTTTAATATCATAAACCCTTTAAAACATCATTTCAGAACACATTTTACCATATCTAATGGATTTTCACACCCCATGGGTGATCATAGGCCCAGTTTAATCATCCTCAATGGATCCCATAGGGGTAATGAGGGTCCAACACATCATTTAAATACCCAATTTATCATTTCTTACTAAGGAATCAAATATGCAGTATAACAGCACAAAATCATAACCATATAAACATGAATAAAAACCAATACTATGGGATGTAACTTTTAGACCACCTACCTTAATATCATAGACAATCACTCCCTTAAACACAACCCTTGATTCTAGATCAAATAACCTTAAACACCAAATATAATAATTTATTAGCAAAAATAAGGGTTTGTGGATTAAAAAGGAGAGAAAACATTCCACCATCATTATATCAGAATATATAATAAAGAGGATTGGTAGACTCACTAGGATCTTTAATTTAAATCCAATTAAAATTAAAATGAAAAAATATCAAAGGAGATTCACCCATGAATGAGGAGGTATTCCATGTTTCATAACCCAATCTAACGGATGTGAAAATCATAGAAAAATAGGGCAAGAAAACTTAAATTTTGAGTGTGTAAAATGGGTAAATTACCACTCATTTAATGAGGCACGTGGTTTAAAAACATAGTTGGATAAATCATGCGCCAAATGTGAATCATCCTCTATACAAAGAGAGAAATGGGTATCACAGTTTCCTAGGGATCCCTCATGGTTTTTCAACACTTGTAGAGGCTATGTGTTTGGATCTATCCAAGGCTACATGGTTTTTAGGCTTCCCCTTGCATGGTTTTTCAGCCATGAACCACCCCCCTATAGGCCACACGGTCAAGGTGTATGGCTCATAAAAAGTTTGTTAATTTAAAAATCATATCCCTTATGAGTTTCAAACCAAGTGTGTAGTAATGATGATTTTTATTTACTAGTTTCCAATCTAATCTAGCTCAATATGATATTTTCAAGGTTTTCACCCCTATGTGCATCTGTACCAAATCCACATAAACATGTAGTATCCATAAAGGGATGTAATATCATCTAAATGACTCTCTCAATAATTTTCAAAAATTATATAACATTTTACTAAACTTTTAACTCATCTTTAGACTTATCCTTAAAGGTATCCCTGGACATATCCTTAATAATATCCCTTGGGATCTCCCTAAAGTTCTCTCATACTGTTTTTTAATGGTTGAATAATCCTTTTCTTTGATACCAAATTTATTTACCCAGGCTTCTCATAAATTGATATTGCATCATTTTTTAGGAATATTCGTTAAATTAAATGAACATATTCCCAATGACCGTAATAGCTTAGTATCTTGTCATTGTAACACAATCTTCTAAATTTGAGAAAGATCTTAAAAGATTCCCATAAATATCTTCCCATTTAGTACTCCTATTTAAAACCTTTTTTCATAACATGTGGAAAGGAAACAAAAGAAAGGGTGAGATGATATTCTTAGTAAGGGTAAATAAAGTAGATATAGAAACATAATATAAAAATAAGGGTATGAGAACATGAGCATAAAATTTTAAGATCATACCCTGCATATCAAATATTTTAATCATGAGTCATATCATAAATATTTTAAGTTAATAAGATATAAATCATAAGGAAATCAAAGAACATGAGTCATGAGAGAATAACATTGGAACAATACATAGACTAATGGAATACTCCTAACCATAAAAAATATATTATTTCAAGGATATCTATCAAGACATTTATAATGTGTTAGTCTTGGGATGACCACTCATGTACCTTTTAATGCATGGTAAAAAAACCACGTACCCTCTTGTTTTCAGGATTGGGCTAATAGCCCATGTACCTTCTTTTTTTAGACATAATATAACAACCCATGTACCCTCTTATTTTCAAGCTTATAATAACAACTCATATACCCTATTGTTTTTGTTCTTGGGAAAACAACATGTGTACCCAATTTTTTGAATCTTGGGATAAAAACCTATGTACCCTCTTATTTTGGGGCTTGGTCTGACAGCCCAAGTACCCTATTGTTTTCAAGCATGGTCTAACAACCCATTTACCCTCTTTTTTTCAGGATGAAGCTAATAATTCATGTAACATATAAGATCATATAACATTTATAATTATTACCCAATTCCTTTGATGGAGATATAGGTCCCACCTATCACATAATGAAATCATACATATGTGTGTCACAAGATCATAAACATTCATTATATCATAACCCTTGAACTAAAATGGGTGTTATAAACATTTCATCGTATCTTAACATTTAGAAAAAATATAGGGTTCCTAGTAATTTTATCATATCATAACACATGAATAGAAATGTGTTTTAAAGAATATAACTTGTGGAATAGAAACATGTTTCATAAAAATCATGTTATCAAAACATAAACCATTTAGAGAAAGAATATGAATGGTACCCTTGGATAGTATCCCCAGTAATATATGAGTAAAACCAATGGATATCATCTTATATAGAAAATAATTTTTAAATATCATTTAAGAAATTTCTCGAGTAAAATATCCTTTCCACTTTGAAAAATACATTTTAAAACATAAAACATTTTGAAAAAAAATTAACTGAAAATAACTTTGAAAACTTATAAAGGAATATTGAAAAAAAATTAAAAATATTTTTATTCGAAAATTTCCTTTAAAAAATATGAATGAAGCTTCAAAAATTGGTGTGTTCATGATGGAGAAGAATTTAGTACATAACTTATACGTAAAGACAATGATTCCTTTCATATGTTGGTAGAAGTCAAAAGATCTTTGATCATAAAATGACAAGAAGATTACTTCTAAAACCATTTTTTAAAAAGGTAAAACATGGGTAAAATGTATTTTAAAAATTATAGGATAACATTAAAACATTTTTGAAAACATTTTTAGAAAAAATGGTTTTGGGAGAAAATAGATTTCGGGAAATAAAGTCAGATTTATTAAAAATATTTTCTGAATTGTCTTAAATAAAAAAGAGTGTAAAATGATATTATTTCTTTTATATCTAATTTATAGCCATATTATAAGAAAATTAATGATAATTATTGATATATTGTTAATAATATTTCTAAAATGGAAGTGTAATCATAAACATTCTCAATAAACGATGAGATTATAGCAATAAACTCTTACCACTCTAGTAACTTTGAATCATAATACCTATGAAATATTTACATTAAATAAAGAGTAAAATATCATTAAAATAATGATATTAATGATGTAACATTCCAAAGGGGGCCATATATACACCTTATAAATGAATATAGGTCATTAAAATAACATGTGTCTCGGAGAAAGAAAATTGTGACAAAATTCCCTTACCACTTCCGTAATGTTTTAAACTTAAACCACATGAAAGAGAGAACCTAAAATGGATATTTAAATCCCAATAATTATCATTATAATAATAATAAAATACAACCATGTCCATTATACACATCTCATATAAAAAAGAGGTTGTGAACAAGGATTTTGTATCATTGAAAATAAAAGTGATATGGAAATCCATTACTACTTGAGTAACTTTTGAATAATGATATATGTGAAAGAATAAAATCAATTGAAAACTTTAATATCATTAAATAAATTAAATTCATGATATAATATGTCATAGTGTAGTATATACACCACAAAAAATAATATAGTGGTGAATATGGCATAAGTCTTGCAGAAATAAAAGTGAGATTAGAAATCCCTTTACCTTAAGTATTAACTTTTATTTTTCTCATTAAAACCACCTAAATAATAAATATATCTTTATTATATATCTATAAAAGAACCATAATAATATATATAATACCATATATTAATCACTTATAATTTTTTATTACCTGTTTATTAACAATTCAATACTGAAGTTATGTTTCAGGTAATAATCACTTTGTTTTGCATACGTGTTTTAAATTGTTATTCTTGGTCTTCTTACTAATATCATGATTTAATCATATAAATAATGATAAAAATGATATAAATAAAATATATATTTATTATATATATATTTATTATATATATATATAATAATCTATAAAAATATAAATAAAATAAAATAAACCGCTCAAGGAGACGATAGGTTATCCGTACACATAAACATTGTTTCCATTTTCTTGTTGGATTAAAAGAAAGAAAATTATATGATATATTATCATTATGGAATAATTTTTATTTAATATATATCAAAGATTTTTATTAAATCTATCCTTAATACATTCCATGTAAAGTGTGAATGAATCACATTGCTTCGTGAGGCGGTAGTCCACCGTACACACAAAAGACATTATCATATTGCCACAAAATGGAAATCATGAAGGTATGTGTGATTTAAAAAATAAAGAATCATAATAAAATCAAAAACATAATATATATCATATATAAACTATAAATACATAATTATTACCAACCTTAAAGGTTTGTAATGGAATAATGAAAGACATCATTTTCTGAGGTGAAAGTATTACATACACCCAAACGATGCTTGTGTATCCCATTTGATGGAAGTGAGTGAAGTTTTAGGTCAAATTCTTAACATAACAAAATATAAGTAAATTTATTATAATTATGATGGTATATAAGTATGATATAAATATAATTTAAAGGGTTTGAGGAAGAAAATAAACAAAAATGTTTGTTGATGAATGTTACCTCTTCTTCAGGTATCTCCTTTTGGTTTACACCAAATGACTTATTTGGTTGGATACATTCCCAAATTAAGGATTATAAGATTAATTTTTGAAATTTTATAGTATTTTTTGTTTGGGTTTGGATAATAAAAATGTAATGAGATTTTTCAATTAGTGAGGGGGAGTGAGTTCTCTTTTATAGTGGATGAGGAGTGTCATTCCTGTAAATACCAAAAAATAAACACTATTAGGGAGTCTCCCTTACATAATGTTCCTAAAATAATGGAACAATTTAGATAAAATAGGGTATATTATTGTAATATGGTCATCCAATGGGTTTTAGACAATTTTATTCTAAAGACCTGTAAATTTCAAGGAAATTTTTTTCATAGATTTTTTGGAATTTTATGAGTACGCAGTTTTTTACGGTACCTGATTCTGAGACCCGGTGTGCCCAGAATAATTTTCTGAAGTTTTGTTAAGCTTAAATTAATGCGCGTAAGAAGTTTTCCTGAAAAAGTGGAATAAATCTTAAATAGTTACTCAGATCAGAAATCCAAGGGCGTAGTTGTGCTCCGGATGGCGGGTTTACCCTAGGCATGACTTAAGATTAGTTGGTGCAGGCCTCCTGTGAGAAAACCCGAAAATGGCATAACCATAAATAAAATAATTAAATAAAGTTATTTTATTTTTCAAATGCTTATAACTCACAAACGGTAACTCAGATTAAATATCTGAGACCACCGCAGAATTCATGAGGGTATGATTCCTTTAAGAAGATACTAACTTTGGCCGGAGTGAGCCACCTGAGAAAGTTAGTTTTTGGCCGTAAATAAAATAATTAAGTGACAATTATTTTATTGTAAAATTCATAACTTCTAAATGGTAACTCGAATTGAAAATCTGAGAGTACCATTCAGTTTTTTGGGGCATGTTTCTCCTAGGAAAAGCCTAACCTTGACTATAGTGGGTCGAGGGTGACTGATAATAATTTTCCAAACTTTTTGTCGGGTACGTTCAGTAAATGTACAAGTGGTGTTTTATAACTTTTGAATCGGTGCTCGGAATTTAATTCTGAGGGAACCGTTGAAATCATAGTGCCGATATTCGCTTAAGAATACTTTCACCTCAATGGTAGATGATCGGGTATGAAAGTTAGTTTTTGTGGTTTTACGTGGGTTAATAAAATAAAATAAGTGAATAATTTATTTTATTTTGTTAAACACATGCAGTGAGGATAAAGTGGTTAGAAGCTCCACTTGGGAGTTGGTGGTGGAACTGCCACACCCTAACCTCCCATTTAATGGGGAGGGAGAGGAAACCTCTCAAACACCCCATCAATTAATCTTATATGTCGACGTAAAATTAATTGCACTAAATTAATTTTATGGGTCGATGAAAAATTAATTGTTGTTAGTTAATTTTTTATGTCGATGTAAAATTAATTTCTCTCAATTAATTTTATGAGTTGATGTAAAATTAATTTTTTTCAGTTAATTTCATGGGTCGACATAAAAATTAATTTTTGTGAGTTAATTTTATATGTCGACGTGAAATTAATTACTGTCAATTAATTTTATGTGTCCACATAAAATTAATTCATGTCATATGTTTTGATGCAGGCTATGTGGGGAAAACTTCTTGGAATCATCCACTCTTAAGTTGTGCCAACGCACCTCTTAAATTATGCCAACGCAATTTAATTCGCCCGACCCCCTTTTTAAATTAAGTAACTACATCATTGGAATTTAGGAAGGTTCCAATTAAATGAACCATCATAAATTCCACGATGGTTACATACCTCTCCCCCTCCTATATATAATGAACTTGGGAGAAGGTTTTGGGACGGCTTCACCAAGAGATGAAGTGCTGGTAAAGTATTGTGACGCCCAACACTTGGGGAAATTTTATCCTCTCCAACGAAGAATGTGAAGAACACCAATGAAGATCTTCCACGTGATTCTTCTTCGACCTTCCTTCCCCAGAAACCTATCCTCCACAAAATCGTCAATGAACCGATGAAGCTTGGAATTGGGGACATGTGGTGGATGCGACGAACGACGGTCTTCATCGTCTTCCTTCCGCGACTCCGCCAACGAGCGACGAGCAAGAGGTAGGGGTTTTATTTTTAATTTAAAGTATGAACCTTCCCCATGTTCTTCCTTCCCCTCAAAATGAAGAACGGTGGGTTTTGTGCTTCATACTTGCGAGAACCTATTGCTACCACCCAAAACGCGGAGGGTCCAGGCCAAACCAACATGGCCCGAACCCTTCGTTGTTCTTTTTGTAATGACTCCACGATGGCATGGCAATGAGGTGACAACGACGAAGGTGGCGAACAAAGGCCGCGCTACCTGTGACCTCCGTGAACTACACCACCCCCGCGGCCCCCTGGAGCATGCCCAGTGCCCCGCGCCCTTGTCGGCGTGCTGCCGGAGCACCAGCGGCGCCCTACCAGTGCTTTCGCGGCGCCCTGTCGGCGCACCCGCAGTGCCCTGCCGGCGCACCAGCGGCGCACCCCCGGCACCCTGCCGACACAGGCCGGCACCCCCCCCCCCCCAGCGTGCTTCACTATCGGCCTGGCTCCCCGCGCCCTTGTCGGCGTCCTGCCCAGCGCACCCCGGTGCCCTGTCGTGCTACCCGGAATGCCCCCGCGTGCTGCCCGGCATTCGGCACCCTTCCTGGCGCACCCGCGCCCTGCCCGGTGCACCCGCAGCCATCTAGAGCCAAGCTGGCCCACCCACGCCCCACGCGGTCTTCCCGTTGGCCTCCCAGTCACCGTCCTGTGACGTCCCCGTGGTGTCACTGGTCGAACAAGCCTGGTCTCCCGGGCCGAGCTACTGAGCCGCATACGTGGCGACTATTGGGTTGAACCGCCCTCGTGGTCCACTGGGCCAGGCCCAGTGAAGTGGGTCAAAAATTAGTGGGCTAACTCGCCCAATGGGCTGGGTCAGACCCAGTGAGTCTGACCAGGTCGGCCCAGTTTGGGTTAGGCTGAGTTGGTCTGACCGGGTCAGACCGGACCCAGCCTCATTACTGGATCATTACCTTTTTGGGCCATATCTTTGGCACCGGACGTCTATTTAACGAACCATCAATGGCTTCGGTACTCTTGTAGCTTATCCGTCCCTTTGAGTATACCCCATGGGATTTCGGGGTATAGTTGAAATACAGTCGGGTTGGTTTGTATACGAAACCAACAGGGCCCCCGGAACAAAGAGGCTAATAACTCACAAACCGGGCGTCCGATTGACGCATCGTCTGTTGATTTAAGACCCCTTTGACAGGGCAATACTTTTTTATACTTCTTCGTGGGACATTGTGATATTTTTTTTATTGACCAGTGGATCGTGGAGCGGATCCTCCCGGAGGCGAGCATATGGAGTACGGTGACCTTGTAGTTGGATGAGACCTGATGACTGCTTGTCCGATTTGATTCGGAGTGACTTGCATAGCCCAGTGGGGAGCACTAATTTGTGAGGTGGAAGACCCATGGCGGAGGATCACTACTTTGTGAGGTGGCAGACCCGTGGTACTCGACAGGAGGAGTACCTCTGTAGGCTATGAGGGGGATCACTTCTGCATGAGGTGGAAGACCCATGGCGGAGGACCACTACTTTTTGAGGTGGCAGACCCGCGGTACTCGATAGGAGGAGTGCCTCAACAATCTAAGGTTAGTGAGTGACATCTCGGAGTCGTGAAAGGACTATTGTGCTCGATAGAGGAGGAGTTCTCCAGTAGCCGTTTTTTCGTCATCATGAATAAAATCCTGGTTTGAGCTGAGTCAATGACCTCTGTGTTTTCCTAATGATTGAGATGGGTTACATGATGACTTAGTTATATGTATGGGCATATATCTAAGTAAAGGTAATCTGTTAAGATCTTCCTTTTTGGATTATCCTTGTTGGATTTATTGAGACCTTGAGGGTCTCGGGGTCCCTACTGAGTATTGTTATAATCACCCCTGCACGGGCTATGCCCGCACCTTATTGTGTTGGATACAGACGACATACAACACTGATCGTGGTTGAGGCTTGTAGATCTAGAAAGAACCTGGAGGTGGACTTCACAACGAGACGGTACCCGGAGGTGGACTTCACGACGAGATGGTACCCATAGGTGTACTTCACGATGATACGGTACCTGGAGGTGACAGACGGACGTGGATAGCTGAGGTGGCCATCTGTACCTACCCTTCAAGTAGGAACTCCAGAGGACGATCTAGGAGCAGCTTGACACCTTCTTTCTATTTTGTCTTTTCCTTGTACATTACTATTGGGCATGTATTTCCAGCCCCCTTTGTACTTTCAGCACACTTGTATTATTGCTTTACTTAGTTTTTGCTTCATCTTTTACTATGGTTGTGTGTTTTTTTTCATTTCATAAAGTCAATGCCTTCCCTTTTTATCAGCATTTACACCTTTGGTGCTAGTCGTCAGCCTCTGGCATATGGAAGGTGGGCTTGGGGTAGTCACAGCACGGGCCCCAAGGACGGGTCATGACAAATTGTTATCAGAGGAGTCGGTTCTACCGTAGAACATAGAACTCTGATATTTTCTTTCTTTGAAGCAATAGTGTTAAGGGTACTAAGTGTGGTTTTCGGTTCAGTGTGTCCAGTGTTGGTGCGGCGGCCGACGTATCCATACACAAGGACACTAACTTCTGATTTCTGACTCAGTGCATGAAAACACTGATTGCGTGTGTGTTTTCAAAATATTCTTTTAAATCATCTCAAACCAGGTCATCTCACCAGGTATAGTCTTTTGACCGTGTTGCATCTGTTCTTTCAGGATGCCTCCCCGCGGATGACCAGCAAGAGCCCCGAGAGTTGTACGTACTGACAGCCCGCCGAGTGATGAGGCCTCAGTACAGGGCCCTTTTCAGTTGAGGCACCAACAGAGGCACCAGCAGTACTACCACCCATTGGGCCATCGATGCCACCATCCTCGATAGCAGGCGATGCACGCCGCTTGAGTATGCTGCATGAGTTCCAGTGCCAGAGGTCACCCAGGTTCCGGGGAGAGACGGACCCACAGGCAACTGAGGATTGGTTGGAGGCTGTGGTGAGAGTCTTCAGGTTAGTAGGGACGCCAGCAGACTTTATGGTGATCCTTGCTGCAAACCTCTTTCAGGAAGCAGTAGGAAGATGGTGTAGCCTAATGGTCTAGATGTATGAAGAGGTGCTACTTCTGTGGGCAGACTTCGAGAGCTTGTTCCGTGCAGAGTTTTTACCAGACACTCTTCTAGCGGTGCGTATACAGGAGCTACTGCATCTTCAGTAGGGTAGCATGAAAGTGGTGCAGTATTCAGCGAGGTTCACCGACCTCTCGTGATACTCCACTGATATGGTATGAGACCCGTTCTTCAGTGCCCGGACCTTCGAGCAGGGGCTCAGGTGAGAGATTAGAGCTTCAGTTGTTTCTTACAGCATCCTGACATAGACGGGGGTGTTGGAGCGAACCCTCTTAGTGGAGAGTTTCCTTGCTGAGAAGTCTCCAGCAGCAGGATCCACTACTAGCCGGTATGTAGTGGAGTCTTCTACAGTTGGCAATAGACAGATGACATTGAGGTCAAAGAGAGCCAGACCTACAGGTGGTCGGCCGCACGACTCAGGGTCGGTAGTGCGAGGTACCAAGGGGAGTGACAGAGCCAGACCTTCCATGTTGTGTTACACTTACGGCGAACAGGGTCACATGGCTCATGACTATCCGACCCACTACTCGGATGATCAGCAGATAGATGAACGACCTCCCGAGAAAAGGCAGAGGTTCGATTGAGGCACACTGCAAGGAGCTGGAGACCGAGGCAGGGGAGCTGGTCATGCAGCTAGAGGTGGACGACGCTTCGAGGTGTTGCCACCACCACCACCAGGAGGTCCACCCCGACCACAGGGAACAGGTGGACATGGGAGATCATAGCTTCAAGCAGCTGGAGCTTACGACTATGGAGCTCTTGTAGCAGGTGGACAGAAGCAAGACTAGATCCAGGCATGGAGGCCTTTTTTCATGGGCTTCTAAGTTCCATGTTGTTGTTATTTGTGGTTGTTGTGTGTCTTTGTACAAGATCTACAGTAATAAAAGGTTCTTATCTTTGTAATGTTTACCTTCCTGTCCTTTTTGTATGGTTGATACTAAGAGGTTCCAGTTAAAACTGTTGACTTGACCCTCACTTATGAGATTCCTACTGAAGGAGACCTAGTAACCACGCACTGATGCCGACAGTGTGACTCAACCCTTAGAGGCGAGAGTAATGGTTGGATCTCTTGGTAGTAGCGTTGAGGCCTTACGATATCATCCAAGACATAAAATGTACCATTCATGTCAGGATTGACTATATTAGGCAAAGAACGTGGTTCATCCATGGGGGATGAGACCAGATTTCTCTTTTCTGAAAAGGGGAAATCTAAGTAGTCTTGTAAGACCAGAGATGGCGTAGGCTACGATTGAGAAGGTGAAGATCATCCATGAGCGAATGAAGACTACAAAGTGCAGACAAAAGTCCTATGCTGATAGGAGACGGAGACCACTCGAGTTTGAGGATGGCGACCACGATTTCTTACGGGTCTCACCCCGACGTGGAATATGGAGATTTTTCCAGGGCGGTAAGTTATCTCCATGCTTCATCTGGACCTTCCACCTCAGTTACACCGAGTGCATGACTTCTTTCCACGTATCTCAGCTGAGGAGGTACGTTCATGACCTGACCCACATCATCGATCATGGGTAGCTGGACATTGATGACGGGACGACCTTCCCTGAGGTTCTAGTGGAGATCAAGGATCGATAGGATTGGGTCTTGGGGATGGTGGGTTCCTCTAGTTCACGTTCATTGGTAGCACGAGAACCTCCAGGAGAGCACATTGGAGCAGGAGGCTGAGATGTGTGCTCGGTACCTCCTTTAGTTTTCCTAGTTTGTGTTGTAGCCTTACGGGGACGTAAATCCCTGAGATGGGAGAAATGTAAAGACCTGTAAATTTCAAGTAAATTTTTTTTCATAGATTCTTTCGAATTTTATGAGTACGCAGTTTCTGATGGCACCTGATTTTGAGGCCCGGTGTGCCCGGAATAATTTTCTGAAGTTTTGTTAAGCTTAAATTAACGTGCGTAAGCAGTTTTCCTGAAAAAGTGGAATAAATCTTAAATGGTTACTCAGATCATAAATATGAGGGCATCGTTGTGCTCAGGATAGCAGGTTTACCCTATGCGTGACTTAATTTTAGTCGGTGCATGCCTCCTATGAGAAAACCTGAAAATGGCATAACTGTAAATAAAATAATTAAATAAAGTTATTTTATTTTTTAAATGCTTATAACTCACAAATGGTAATTTTGATTAAAAATATGAGACCACCACTAAACTCGTGAGGGTATTCTTACTTTAAGAAAATACTAACTTTGTCCGGCACGATCCATCTGAGAAAGTTAGTTTTTGTCCATAAATAAAATAATTAAGTGACAATTATTTTATTGTAAACTTTATAACATTAAACGGTAACTCAAATTGAAAATTTGAGAGTACCGTTGAGTTTGTTAGGGTGTGTTTCTTCTAGGAAAAGCCTAACCTTGACCGCAGTGGGTCGAGGGTGACTGATAATAATTTTCCAAACTTTTTTTCGGGTACATTCAGTAAACGTACGAGCGGTGTTTTATAACTTTTGAACTGGTGCTCGGAATCGAATTCTGAGGGCACTGTTGAACTCGCAGTGCCGATATTCGCTTAAGAAGACTTTCACCTCAATGGCAGATGATCGGGTATGAAAGTTAGTTTTTGGGGTTTTACGTGGGTTAATAAAATAAAATAAGGGAATAATTTATTTTATTTTGTTAAACACATGCAGTGCGGATAAAGTAGTTAGAATCTCTACTTGGGAGTTGGTGGTGGAACTGCCACACCCTAACCTCCCATTTAATAGGGAGGGAGAGGAAATCTCTCAAACACCACATCAATTAATTTTATATATTGACATAAAATTAATTGCACTCAATTAATTATATGGGTCGACGTAAAATTAATTTCTCTCAATTAATTTTATGAGTTGAAGTAAAATTAATTGTTGTCAGTTAATTTTATGGGTTGACGTAAAAATTAATTGATGTGAGTTAATTTTATGTGTCGACATGAAATTAATTGTTGTCAATTAATTTTATGTGTCCACATAAAATTAATTCATGTCATATGTTTTGACACAGGCTATGTGGGGGAAACTTATTGGAATCCTCCACTCCTAAGTTGTGCCAACGAACCTCTTAAATTGCACCAACGCAATTTAATTCGCCCGACCCCCTTTTTAAATTAAGTAACCGCATAGTTGGAATTTAAGAAGGTTCCAAATAAATGAACCATCATAAATTCCATGATGGTTACATACCTCTCCCCCTCTCCTATATATAGGGAGCTTGGGAGAAGGTTTTGGGATGACTTCACCATGCGACGAAGCGTCGGTAAAGTATTATGACGCCCAACACTTGGGGAAATCTTCTCCTCTCCAAAGAACAACGTGAAGAACAACAATGACGATCTTCCATGTGATTCTTTTTCAACCTTCCTTCCCCAGAAACCTATCCTCCGCAACATCGTCAACTAAACGACACAGCTTGGAATTGGGGACGTGTGGAAGACGCGACGAACGATGGTATTCATCATCATCCTTCCGTGACTCTGCTAATGAGCGACGAGCAAGAGGTAGGGGTTTTATTTTTAATTTAAAGTATGAACCTTTACCATGTTCTTCCTTTATCTCAAAACAAATAACGGTGGTTTTGTGCTTCATACTTGCGAGAACCTATTGCTACCACCCTAAACGCAGAGGGTCCGGGCCAAACCAACATGGCCCGAACCCTTCGTTGTTCTTTCTGTAATGACTCCACGATGACATGGCAATGAGGTGACGACGACGAAGGCGGCGAACAAAGGTCGCGCTACTTGTGACCTCCGTGAACTATGCCACCCCCATGGCCCCCTGGCGCACACCCAGTGCCCCACGCCCCTACCGGCGCACATGCGGTGCCCTGCCGGCGCACCCGCGGCGCCCTGCCGGCGCACCCGCGGCGCCCTGCCGGCCCACCCGCGGCGCCCTGCCGGCCCACCTGCGGCGCCCTGCCGGCGATCCAGCGGGGCCCTGCCGGCGCTCCCGCGGCGCCCTGCCGGCGCTCCCGCAGCACCCTGTCGGCGCACCTGCGGCGCACTCGGCGCCCTGTCGGCACAGCCCGGCGCCCCCTCAGCATGCTGCACTGCCAGCCCGGCGCCCCGCACCCTTACTGGCGTCCTAACCGGCGCCCCTGCCGGCGGCCTGCCCCGCACACCCCGGCGCCCCCAAAGCGCCCTGTCGCGCTACCCGGCGTGTCCCCACATGCTGCCCGGCTTTCAGCACCCGGCCTGGCGCACCCGCGCCATGCCCGGTACACCCGTGGCCAGCCAGAGCCCAGCCGGCCCACACGCGCCCCGCGCGGTCTGGCAACTGGCCTCCCGGTCACCGGCCTGCTGAACCGGCCCGCGACGCCCCCGTGGTGTCGCTGGTTGAACCAGCCCGGTCTCCTGGGCCGAGTTATTGAGCCGCCTACGTGGCGACTATCGGGTCGAACCACCCTCGTGGTCCGCTGGGCCGGGGCCAGTGGACCGGGTCAAAACTTAGCGAGCTGACTCGCCCAATGGGCCGAGTTAGACCCAGCAAGTCTGACCAGGTCAGCCCTGTTTCGGTTATGCTGAGTTGCTCTGACCGGGTCGGACTGGACCCAGGCTCATTACTGGCCCATTACCTTCTTGGGCCATATCTTTGGCACCGGACGTTCGTTTGACGAGCCGTCAATGACACCGGTACTATTGTAGCTTAGCCATCCCTTTGAATATACCACATGGGATTTCGTGGTACAATTGAAATACGGCCGGGTTGGTTCGTATACGAAACCAACCGGGCCCCCAGAACAAAGAGGCTAATAACTCACGAACAGGGAGTCCGATTGATGCGCCGTCTGTTGCTTTAAGACCCCTGTGACGAGACAATCCTTTTTTATACTTCTTCATGGGACTTTGTGATACTTTTAGTATCAACCAGTGGCTTGTGGAGCGAATCCTCCCGGAGGCGATCATACGGAGTACAGTGACCTTGTAGATGGCTGAGACCTGATGACTAATCTTCCGATTTGATTCAGAGTGACTTGCATAGCCCAATGGGGAGCGATACTTTGTGAGTTGGCATACCCCTAGCGGAGGAGCACTACTTTGTGAGGTGGCATACCCGCGGTACTCGACTGGAGGAATACCTCTGCAGGCTATGAGGGGGAGCACTACTGTGTGAGGTGGCAGACCCATGGTGGAGGAGCACTAATTTGTGAGGTGGCAGACCTGCGGTACTCGACAGGAGGAGTACCTCAACAGTATAAGGTTACTGAGTGACATCTCGGAGTCATGACAGGACTACTGTGCTCGACAGAGGAGGAGTTCTCCAGCAGCCGTGTTTTCGTCATCATGAATAAAATCCTGGTTTGAGCTGAGTCAATGATCTTTGTGTTTTCCTAATGATTGAGACGGGTTACATGATGACTTAGGTATATGTATGGGAATATATCTAAGTAAATTTTATCTATTGAGATCCTCCTTTATGGTTTATCCTTGTTGGATTTAGTGAGACCTTGAGGATCTCGAGGTCCCTACTGAGTAACGTTATACTCACCCCTGCACGGTCTATGCCCGCACCTTGTTGTGTTGGATGCAGACGATGGACAACACTAATTGTGGTTGAGGCTTGTAGAGCTGGACAGAACCTAGAGGTTGACTTCACGATGAGACGGTACCCGGAGGTGGAATTCACGACGAGATGGTACCCGGAGGTGGACTTCACGATGAGATGGTTCCCGGAGGTGACAGACGGACATGGAGAGCTGAGGTGGCCATCTGTACCTACCCGTCAGGTAGGAACTCCGGAAGACAATCTAGGAACAGCTTGACACCTTCTTTTTGTTTTGTATTTTCCTTGTACTTTACTTTTGTGCTTGTATTTCCGTCCCACTTTGTACTTTCAGCACACTTGTCTTATTGCTTTACTTAGTGTTTTCTTCCGCTTTTACTCTGGTTGTGTGTTTGTTTGCGTTTCATAAAGGTAATGCCTTCCCTTTTTATCGGGATTTACGCCTTTGGTGCTAGTCACCAGCTCTTGGCCTATGGAAGGAGGGCTTGGGGTAGTCATGGCATGGGCCCTGAGGACGGGGCGTGACATTTATAGTTCATTTGTTTCCTTAAGTTTAAAGATTAGTCCCTTGGTAAACTTACTTTCCTCTTAGTCATCGTGATTAATTATAACTAATTTCATTAATCATTAGGGTAAAAAATTAAATTGTCCCTATTAGAAATTATAAATTATTTTAATTAAAAAAATGGAATCCATTTTTTTCAAATTAAATTCATATAATTTTTATAAATTAATTTAAAATTAATCCTAAAAATGGAAAGAGACAACAGGTTTTTAATGTCAAAATGTTCCAAAGATTGAAATATTTTTATATCCAATTTCTATGTGAAATTTGTTATAATGACTTAAATTAAATTAGTTGATTTATAATTGAAATAATTATACTTAAAACTAATTTAAAATATAATTTAACTATATAAATAATTTTAACAAAAAGGATGTTTTTAATTTAAATTTGGAAATTTTTCACTATTCAATAAAAAATTAATCTTTTCAGAAAAATCCAAAAAATTAAACTTAAGATAATTTGGATGTAATGATTTAAAAAATTAATTTTATATAATCAAATATAATTTATAAATTTTTTAAATTTTATTTTTAAAATAAGTTCTCTATTAAATGGCGGTAAAACATTATTTTAGAAAATACGTCTTTTTATACCTAAATTAGATTTATTCTAATATTTTGTATAGAAAACACATAATATGAATGTTAAATAGTTGATTTAATATATAATATATAATTTTCATTAAAATTATTCATCAAAAGTGATTTTTTTAATTTATTAAGAGAAATGTGTTTGCGTATAGAAAAATCGTTTTTTAGAAAAAGGAATCTCTTCATTTTCAAATAGTTTTACTTTAATTTATAATTAATTAGTTATAAGAGAATTATAAAAGTGAATAAACCATATTTTCATAATTTATTTATTCCTTTTAATACCCTCCATTCCAATGGCTAGGTGATAACTATAATAATATTTTAATAATATTATTAATAGTATTTTATTGTTTGGAAAAACTATGTCTTGCGTGTAACACAAGATATTGAAGGGACATTGTATTATGTATACCACAAGCTAAAATCTATGTTATGTGTACCATAATATTAAATTTGTGTATCTTGAAATGTGGTCCACCAAATAATTTTACTATATTTGAAAAAATAATAATTCATAAAAAATCAGTGTTTTACAATTCTCAAGGCCAACTAGAAGAAGATAGAAGAATATAAAACACTATTTTTTGGACATGTGAAAATGACAAATAAATGAGGAATAAAATATTTTTGGAGATCATGTATTTATATAGGATAAAATGGTTAAGAGGGGGAATAATATCAAGATCATGGGTGTGTCTCATGAATAAAAATGTGAAAGAATTCAATGTGATCATGTTGTATGATTCTATTGAGAGAGGAATCAATAATGATAAGTTGGAAGCTTATTTTTTGGGGGTATTTCATATTCCAAAATAGAAAATAATAACTCTTAGTGACCTATGTATAAAAAAATGAGAGAAACATATAATTATATACTTGTGTATTTGATAGTTTTTTTATTCTAAATATTAAACAACACTCTCAAATATGTATTAGATGGAGAATGTGAGCATGTGTTAAAGATTAGAATCTTCTATGTATCAAATTAAATGGAATAAGAAGAAGTTATTATGAAATACATGGTTTTATAAGTTTGATAAGAAGAAAGTTGAGTAAGACGTTGATCTTAATTAAATAAATTATCTTATTAGTGTTGATAATTTTAATAATATGAGGAGATATTAGGTTCAAAGATCACAAAATCTTAGTTAGTGAGGAATATATTGAAGATGAGTTTCAAGAATTGATTGATTTGTAAAATATTTCTTGAGGATCTTCTGGCATCTGAATAAGCTTCTTATGAGAATAAATAGATATATCTTATTGATTTAAAACCATCCTTTTAAAATATGTTGATCTACTTATTGGTAATAAATTCAAATAAACACTTCATATATATGGTGGGACTATATGAAACCATTGTGACACAGGATATATAGGGATATCATTGTGAAACTCTATGAATATAGTGTTAACATGTAGAATAAAGTCATGTGTCAAATAAGAATTTGTAAGTCTGTGGATAATCTTGAAGGTAAGGTGTAAGAAACACTACCCTTTGTTAAAAAAACATCATATCATAGTGGATATTCCTTGATTGGTGAAAAAAACTAAAAAAATCAAGATGCAGGTCTCAGTACTGAACCCTTTAAAAATATTGTGTTCATATTTATTTTCATTACTTGTATTGAATATAATTGATTTATTGGTTAAATATTAAATATATCCATATACACTAACTATAAATATGGGTTAAATTCCAAAGGGGTTTTATGATATTTTTGAATTTGATAAAAAATATTAAACGCCTGGTTTACTCCCTCCCTTTCCCCTCCCAGATGTTTGCATAGATCCTATCAAGGCATCTTAGGAACCTTAATGATAAAAGGATGTAGAAATACTTTTTTATTAGGAGATGTGTTGGTAAAAAACTAATATGATTTATTTTTTGGGTTTATGATAAAAAATTTTAAGTGTTAGTCAAATTTGTACCTTAGAAATGGAGGTCAAATTTGGTAAGAATAATTAAAAAATCAAATCAAAAGATGGAATTTTTTTATGAAATATTGTAGTATAAATGTGAATTTTTACTAAGTTAAAATAAAGGGAAAACATTCCTGTAAATAGTGAATTAATAAAATAGATTTTGAAATTCGTGGTTAGGCCATGTCAATCAACAAAGTATGCAAAAAAAATTAAGATTCAAATCAGCATTGGATATTCCTACCTTGAAGAGATACTAGAAAAATATTTTTGATTCATGCATGTGAGGAAATATGGTTCAAAATATATATCCTCTAATGAAGAAAATAGAATTAGGTTTACTGAATCTGATTCACACTTATGTGTATGGTCTGATTGGTCAATTAGAAACCTATGGTGAAAGGTACTTCATTCTTTTTGTAGATAACTATAGTAGTATGGTATTTTTGTGTTCATATGTTCAAAGATATAAGTTATTCATATCATAAATAGGTTCCTAAATATAGTATAAAATAAAACTAGAAAACCCTTTAAAATTATGAGGTCTGATAATGGAATGGAATACTCATTTTAATAATGTGAAATATATCTTAAAAAACATGGTATTAAAGATGAAGTTTCACCAATGACCCTCAAGAAAATGGTGTTATGTAAAGAATAAATTTAATTTTTAACAATATGGAAAACAATTTGATGGTAAAAAAAGGAATCACATGTCGCTAATGGAAATAATTATCTCAAGTGGTTTCCTATACTCAAAATAGAGTATTATTTAGTTTGAGAGTATAGAATATTACATTTGAAATGTTGCATGAAAGGAAACCTTATTTGAAGCATCTTATATTTTTTGGAAAAAAAAATTTCCATCCAAAATAAATAATGAAATCAAGGAAATTATGACAATATATCATATGAAGGTATATTTATAGGCCACTCTACAAAGAGTAAGGCCTAAAAATTTCAATTAAAGGATCAATAAAATTTTTGAGATAATTTTTATGAAGGTTTTTTATAATGAAACCAGAAAAATTATAAAAATTCTTTTTTCTAGATAAGTATTTAAAGAATGTGAAGAAACAAATATATATTTTTGATTAAATCAATATGTTTTGGATGAAGATTCTGATATTTAATCAATATTAGATAAAATTGAAGTAGTGAGTCAACATTTGTCTCATTAAATAAATAAAATGGTTGGATTTGATCCAAGAAATATCATTAGAGAAAAATATACTTCAACTCAAACATGAAGGATGAAAATAATATACCATACTATTATATTATATCAAATTGAAGATGCTTCATTTGAATAGGAAACAAAAGAAAAATTATTAGTGAAATACATGAATTAATAATTGGATCAAATTGATAAAAATTATACTTTTAATCTTGTGGACATACCTAAAAAACATAATGTAATTGGTAAAACATGGGTATTCAAGAAAAATATTGATGAAAATATAAAGGTTATCCTAAAGAGAGAAATATAGGTTTAAAAATGATATTATCAAGTGAAATGAATTGATATTGATGAGACATTTTCTATAGTGTAAATGATGGAAGAAATTAGAATCATCTTAGTAGTGGATGTCCAAAAAAAATACAACATTTTTCAGAAGGTTTTGAAGTCTATATTTCTGAATTAGGTTTAAAATGAATGGGTATATATCAAACTACCATTTGGATTTTTTCTTATAAATGATGATTTTAAATTGTTCAGGTTGAGAAAATATTGGTGTGGACTAAATAAATCACCTCCTTGTTAGTATGCTAGGTTGTATTCTATTCTGATGCATTAAGAGTTCTAAATAGGATGGGTTGATCACAACCTCTATGTGAATGTTTCTAAAGAGGAGCAGTTTATGGTATTGTTTTACATTGAGGATGTTATATTTGTTGTAATAAAGTAGAATTATATTGATCAATTTTAAAAAATTATGAGATAAGAGTTATAAATGTAAATGATTGTTGAGTTGACAAATTTTCTGGGGATAAAATTTCATCAATGTTAAGGAAATACATTCATTTTACAAATAAATTTTTCAAAGTAAGTCTTAAAGAAATTCAGAATTGAGGAGTGAAATCATGTTTCAACTCCAATTAGAGTTGTAAACAATTTGAGTATGTGTGATGATGATGAGGTGATATAATCAACTCCTTACAAAAAATCATTGGTAATTAACTATATATTATATAAACTAGGATAGATATTTTCTATGTTGCATGGTTGGTGGAAATATTTTAGAGTTTTACTAATAAGGAACATCTCATGGTAGTGAAAATAATAATGAGGTATTTTTAAGTAAATTCACATTATGGTTTTTTGTTGAAATATAAAAACATTATGGATTTAATAGAATAATTGGATACTGATTGGGATGGAAACATTGTAGATAGAAAATACACAATTTTTTGTGACTTCTACATTGGGAATAATTGTATTAGTGTTCAAAGAAAGAAACAAGAGTATTTTTCATTTAGGATAGTAGGAAAAGAATATGTTTCACTAACCAAATATTATACACAACTTATCTAGATGAATAAATTATTAGAATACATTTTTGAATAGGTTCACTGACTAATGATAATTTAATATGAAAAATGGGACATTTATTTGTCTAAAAATCAAGTTCAACACTTCTGTAAGAAGCACATTGAAATATAAAAACATTTTATAAAATAGAAATTGGATCAAAACATAGTTGGGATAGAATTCATTAAAACTCAAGATAAAGTGGTTTATATCTCTACAAATACATTAGTAGATCATTTATTTTAAAATCATAGGTTAAACCATAGAGTTCAACTAATTAACTCAAACTAAGAAGGTTTAGAGTGAACCTCCCCCCATTATATCTATTTCTTTAGCAGTTATTTTTATATTTTTATAGGTTAATATATTTTATTGGGTGTCAAAGATATGGGAGATATTATTCATGGAGATTTTTAAAAGAGAAATTTTTGTAAAAAATTTCATTAACCACATTTTAGTAATTTAAACTTTTTCTTATTTCCTACACCAAGTTTTGTCTCATATAGTCTTAGAGAAATTATTAAAGGCTCATCTTTTGGATTCTGAAGTAGTGGATGTTGAATAAACCTTTATATTTTATTGAAAAAGGGGGAGTGAAAAAATGAATGGTGTGTGAATCTTATTATTTTAATTTCTAATAAAATCCAAATGGGATTAATTTTTCAACTAAAGATATATTTTTTGTTTGGATTAGATTTTTTTAAAATATTTGTAACTGTTTAAATTCTTATAAATTACTTTAAGAAATATGATAACAGTGGATCGATCAATGTGTATTTATGAATAGTAAGGGTGTTTATGAAATTATTGATGATTTTAGAAGTAAAAGGGTGATTCAATGGTGCAAGGACATAGATCACACCTTAAAACTGAGGACCACACCATAGTTCAAATCATACGATGTGTAAATTGTTTATATAGAGGATTGAAAAATATTTTTTCTTCACCATGTAGGATAAGGCTACATCATAGGTGTTGTCCAAGAGAATTCTAGTTGCACTAGATATTTGGTAATTCCCACACCACAATATTTTATTATACCATAGTATGAATGTATTATATTTCTCTATTCCATAGAATTAGATTATGTTTTTGATGTTATTTACTTAATATATTAAAGTTTGTTGATTTTGTGTGTCTATAGGGAGTTACATCGTGGAGCACCTGTAATGACCTGAAATTTCACTAGGTATTTTCCTTAAATAAATATTATTTAAAAATATTATTCAAAATGAAACACATAATTAAAAAAAATATGTTAAAATAAAATTTTACCATTAAAATAGTCATTAAATGAGCAGGTATAAAAGAAAGTATCAATATTATGAAATCTATGAACAAAAAGAAAATAAATGGAATTGGGAAGTAGAAGATTACCTTATGAATATTTATCCTATATACTTGGATAGGAAGTAGATTTACTAGTGTTTTTATTAGAATAAAACCAATATGAATTAAAATATTTACTAAATGAGAAAATTACATGTGAGAGAAATTCAAACTCATGGAAATTTCCATAAGATCTATACTGGAAGAATCACCACCTTTGATTACCACTAGATCTTAACTTATGCTTAGATATTACACAATAATATTTGGGATATATTTAAATAGAAATTAGGATGATATAATTAGTTAATTATTACTATAATAAAATATTTATCACATTTATTTTACACATTTCTCATTTTTAATTTTAAAATAAAAACAGAAAATTCTTTCTATAAAAATATTTTTTACTTATATTTAATATTTAAAATAAAAGTTTATAAATTTTAGAATTTAAATTTTAAAAAATTAAAATCCTTTTTCAACTTAAAAAACAATATTATCTTATGATAAACTTATGGGATTTTTCTAAAATAATTCTATTTTTATGTGATTAGTTAAAATATCATTTTTACCAAAACTGCAACTTAATATTCATATAAGAAAGACATATAGGGTTATAAAACCTTTTAATTGGTAATATATGTATTTAATGTGTAAAAATATATATTTTATAAAACTATGTTGACTTTTTAAAACATATGATTAACATATTAAGGAATTAAGTAATTTTTTTCAAAAAAAAGTAGTTTTTGATCGTTTATTTTAATTAAAAATTATTTTGGTAAATTTTGGTTTTGTAATTATTTTAAATATAATTAAATTTTATTTGGTAAATAATAAACCAATTTATATCATTAAAATAAAATAAATTCATAATTTTACCCTACACATAAATTTTAAGCTTAAAAATGCACTTTTTTTAAACATATTTTTTATGGGTTATATGAACTAATGATAAAATAAATTTTTATTACTAATAGAAATTTTATACTATAAAATGAATTTCATATTTTTAATGATAAGTTATAAGTTATTAAATAATTTTCATTTTAATTTTATTCATTAAAATTAAATTACTTATGTAAAAATTAGTTTCCATGTTAAACCAAAACTAATAAAAGTGATAATTCTAAGAGTAAAGGACTTAAAATTTATTTAAAACGTGTTTAAAAATAAATTTTTGAGGTATGGTAAACTTTATCTCATAATTTAGTCTATTATTTTATATTTTTGATTCTTATTAACATGTAAAACATATGATCTCGTTATATCAAGTTGAAATATTAATAAAAATGTCATTATCACCACTTATAAAAGGGACCTCTCACCACCCATTCAATATCACTCAAATAATAAGGATTCCTCTTTAAAATAGGAAATTTTTCTTCAACTAGTATTATATTCTTTTTATTTGAGCCCCATGGTCACAAGATATTATCTTAAGACCTCCATTTCTGAGGAATCCTCTATGGAAAATGCAATGATTTCAATGTGAGTACTCATTATTTTTCATAACTTATTTTTCTTTACATCTTAATTTCAGAAATATAATTTTATAACTACTATATAATGAAATTATTATTTTTTACACTTAATTTTATTATTATAATAGATTAAATATTAACCACTTTTCTCCATTTCCATTTAGAAAAATCAAACATTCATTTGTGTGTCGTACGAACAACCGCCTCCACGAAGTGACGCCTTTTTCTCACCACATCCTACCTTCACTATATATAAGTATATAAATAGAGAAAAATTTAACATATATAATATTATTATAATGATACAAATTATAATCCACTTTTTTCTCTCATATTCACTAAGAAGTGAAAATTTTAATTATGTATTGTGAGAACGTCCTCCTCCGCAAAGTAATGTGTCTCTATTTTCATCTAGATTATTTATTATTTATTAAACTCTAATCAAATATGATTCACCGAATTAAATTTATCTATATAATATCATTATTCTTTTGTAATTAGGAAATTATGCAAAAATAAACCACTTTGAAAATCATAATCATCCATTAATTATGGTATATTCATGTTTCGTTCATTATATCCACCTAAATGAAGCAAGATATAAATAATATCATGGATATATTTCCCAAATAATTTAGTATTATCTTTTACCTTGTGTTTAATAAAATTCTTCACAAGAAACACCTAGCCAAAATAGACCAAGAAATATTATATAATTATTATAATGTATTCGTTAAGTGGTGTTATAAATAATGGTAGATAATTTATTAAATATTTTTATAAATAAGTATCATTTTAAATACTAATGGACTAGTAAAATTCAATTAGTGTTTCTAGATAACTAATAAGATCAACTTATGATTAAAAATGTATTCTTTTCTAAAATTATCTTTTTATGCACTTTATTTTAAGAAACTTAATATATTATATATAATGTATATTATTGATATGAATAATAATTTTTTGTGAATAATATAATAACACTAATATTATTATTAATTGATAGAAAATAATAATAACAATTCTTAATACATTGAAAAGTTATTTTCTCATAAAAAATATTTTTCATTATACTTTTTGATTTTTTGTGAAAGTTAAATTCCTAAATGTTTTAATTTTATATTAGAAAAATTAACTTCATTTTTATATTTAGAATTACAATATTATCTTTAGATAAATTTTTATAATTTTTTTGAAATTGTCTATTTTTAGGTGAATAGTGAAAATAACATTTTTGCTAATTATATAAGAATGTCCTAGAATTTTATAAACCTTTTAATTGACATAATATATACTTAAGAATTAAAATTAACTTTTTAAAATTCCCTTATTATTTTATAAAACCTATGTTTAACATTTTAAGAACTTAGGAAATATTTTTAATTAAAAACTATTTTTTGTCTTTTCTTGTAATTAAGTAATATTTTATAAAAAATTATTTTTAGATTTATTTTACAGACATGTAAATTTTATTATTTTATAATAAGAAAAATTATATCATTAAAATAAATTATATTTATAATTTTACCCTACACATAAATTTTAAGATTAAAATACAGTTTTTCTAAAAATGGGCTTTCACACATTACATGAATTAATGTTAAAATTGATTTTTCATTAAAATATAAATTTTATATAATAAATTTAATTTAATATTTAAAATAATTATGTCCAAATTATTTAATAATTTCTATTTTATTTCTAGTCATAAAAATTATTTATTGGGTAAAAACTAGTTACGACGGTAAAACCAAAAAAGTGAAAAGTGAAATTCTATGCATTAGGGACTTAAAAACATGTTTAAAACATGTGTAAAAAAATTTATGCATTATATAACACATATCATCAAAAAAATACATTATTTACCATTTTTATATCAACTTTAAAGGTTTAATATGTTCTCCCATTATAGTAAGTAATTATAATTTTAAAAATGTCATTCTCGACACTTATAAAAGGGGCCCCTCACCACCAATTTAGGACCACTCAACGAATTCTATTTAAAAATTAAAATATTCACATTTTCCATCATATATAACCTTATTCCTCTTCCTTGATCCATTGGTAACATGATAATTTCTTAATACTTCCATTTATGAGGAATCCTCTAAAGAAAACACAGAGATTTCAACATGAGTACTCATTTTTTCTAACTTATTTTCATATTTTTCCTAATTTCCAAAATATAATTTTCTAATAAAAATATTATTACAAAATTATTTTTTATATTGAATTTTATTATTCTAAGGGAATAACTTTTAACTACTTTTCTTCTTTTCTATAAAGAAAAACTAAATTGTTATTCATGAATTGTGAGGACTACCACCTCTACAAAGTGACAACTTATTTTTTTCACCACCACATATATTTTCTAGTTAAAATGATAAATTTAAGAAAAAATATGAAATATATAATATAATTTTAATTATTAAGAGGAAAATTATAGTCCTCCTTCTTTCCCTCTCATGCTTCAAAAATAAAAATCTTAATTATGTGTTGTACGAACTACCAACACCATGAAGTAATGTATCTTGTTTTTCATATAGTTTCTTTATTATTTATTAAAATATATTAAAATATGATTAACCACCTCAAAATTATATAACTAAATCCATTATTATTTTATAATAATTATATTATTCAAAAATAAACCACTTTCTTAATTACAATCATCCATTAATTATGGTAAGTGCATGTTTGGGTCGGTCTAACCACCTACTTTAATAATGATATTAAATAATATAATGGAAGAAAAATTTAACTTAATTAAATATATTATATTATATAAATAATAAAATATTTTTTTATTTTTTTCTGGAATGGTAACAGTAATATTTAACTCATTAATTAAGATACCATCATTCGTTTGTTAAAAATCACTAGAACATGTTTATCCCCAATTTCATCTACATGAACCATAATAAAAAATAAAATATAATGATATTATAACATTAAAAATAAATATAAATATTTATTTAATATACATTTTATGATTTATGAAAGTTTAAATTTGGTAAAATAATGAATAAAACACCATTATCACGAAACTAGTTCTAAACAATCAATATTACTAACACCCAATATAGAAAATAGATAATAACTAACTATTATAAATGTACATAATAATTATAAATAATTTTTATAATATGTTATATATATTATAAAGTTTATTAAATTGAATATTAATATATTTATTTTTTATATATATGATATTCAAGCGCTTTAATGAAAGTTGATAATTAATGTATGGGTTTTTTATCTCAATTTGGTTTCATTGAGATAATATTTGTATTCACCACTTGTTCCTTATTTTTGTTATGTGTGTATTGTACATGGATTTATATTTTTCATAAATTTCATGAAATGAAGTTTATTTAAAAATCCATCCTATGTTGTACCTTCCATGAATTTTTAATTTTGAATATTATGACATTGTAATGGTTTTTGTTAACTCAAACCCCGTTTTATTTTAGTTATAAGATATCATATTGAACTTCTTTATTATATTATTGGTTTATTCCACCATAATATTTTTTATTTATCATTATCTTAATATCTTGTGGAAAATTAATTTTTAACTCAAGCTATTACCTTGATGAATTTCCTTCTCAAAATGTATATAATTGTTGAAAATAATTATAATTCTCTTTAACAATAGTTTCCCCTCTTTGTCTATAGTTTCACTTCCTGAAAATGTTATAATTTTTAATTAGGAACCTAATTATGTGTTATATCATGTGATCTTAATTTTTACTATAACATATTTTCAAAATAACTATTTATTACCCTTTTTATGATGTGGGATTTCAAAGAAGGTGATTTAAAACATAAAAAATAGATCTTCTAAAACCACCCTTATTACTTTTGGGTTATGAATTATCTTTATATTTATACCTTTTTATCTATATATTTATCTTGTATTTATTACAATTATTGTATATATTTTCATTATATATAACCCTATTTTATTATACCTTTATTTTTTTAATAAATTTTTGAAGTTACCTTAAAATTTATCACCTTTAAATAAACCTGACTTTAGGGAACATTCTGATTTATTATTTCATAACAAGTTCCACCTATATAAAACAATTTTCTCCATGAATATATTATGAAAGAATTAATTTTATTATATAAACCCATCTTAGTTCAATTCTTTTTTTAAAGGAAATGATAATCTATTTTTTCTTAAAAATATCTTACGCTAATTTAGAAAAGCATCACTTATGTGGTTCATTTTTATTCTTACTTCTCCTTGATACTTCACATGAATTTTTTTATAATGGAACTCAATTTTCAAAACCTATTTATCTTTATTAAAATATGAACATACAAAATTATTTAATTCCTTCTTTTATTGGTAATAATTACAATATAACATTTATTTATGCTTTGAGACAAGATTATGAAACCAAATTATTTATAATGGGTTTTATCATTATTATGATTTATGTACGGTTTCATTTCCTCATGTGGAACAAGTTTGAATGTACATATTATTATTTTCATTTTGTGATGGGTGGGATCAGGATTATATATCCCTCTAATTCATTAGTTCATTTTTTTATCTAATAAGATATCATATATGGTGCACAGAAATTTATAATAAGCACACTATGTTATATGAAAAGTGTTCCTTGAATTATATAGCCCTATAATTCATTGGGTAAAGATTAATATATCATTAGATACTAAAAAACGGAATATAGAGTGAAACCAATCCACCTTGTGACTTTATACACTATGATGGTTTTTCAGTGATCCTTGATGTATGCTTATAATATCATGTTTTATGTTTTTTTTTAAATATTTATGATTCATTGAACTTATAATATCATTTCTTTAATCCATGTTTCCATGATTATTTCACACTGTTATTTATTGGTACACATTTGTTCTTTTGAGATTACATGTCCTTAATTCATTATTTATGGACAACTATTATTTTCCAAATTTATTTTTAATAATTAATTTCTCCCTACTCATGTTTTCTCATATTCCTATGATCTAAACCTTTATTACATGTTGATAAGTTTTTCCCTTACTGAGTCTTTAAGCTCACCCATTTCTTATATTTTCCTTTCTCAGGTTATGAAGATAAGTATAACTTATTAGAAGTATAGATGAGGGTATAGAAGAGTTATATTATAGATTAGTGTTTAAATTTTTTTTAAAATAGGTTACCTAAGTAACTAGTCCTCAAAATAAATAAACCAAAAGATTTTTTGAGTTTTGTGAGCTTTTTTTTAGATGTAATGTTTAACTATTGGAAATGATTAGAAATAAAGGAATGTTTAGCTTAGTACACCTTAATGGATAACTATTAGAATTTAATTACTTATAATATAATATTTAAATAAGTAAATAATGATTTAATTTTGGTTTTTCAATGGTAAAATTAATATTAAACTCATTAATTAAGATACCAATGTATGTTCATTAAAAATCATTGAAACATATTCATAACCTATTTCATCTTTAAGGACTGCAACCAATGATCCCATAAAATGAAATTATAACATTATATATAATTATAAAACATAAATTATATTACCTTTTGTAATATTTTAATGATGAAATTTTGTATAATAATGAAGAATAACAATGTTAATACAAAACTAGTTTAAAAATCAAGATTAGTCACACCTAATATTAAAAATAAATAATAACTAACAAATATACATGTATATAATGATTATAAATGAAGTTTATAAATGTTTTTGTATATTAAAAAGGTTTTAAAATATGTGATTATAATATTTATGTTTTTTATACAGGATCTTAGAGAGTATTCGAGTAAGCAGGGAAACATGGTAAGGGTTTCTTATTTTAAATTTTCACCCCTAGAGACATATTTCCTATTATACACCATGTTTTATTTGGAATGGTGTATCTACTGCCTAATGGATATATTTTACCATATTCATTTAATTAATTTGGTTTTAATATCTATATCATGTTTTATATTTAAATGGATTTTGATTCAAAAGATACCAAAGTTATAAGGGATTTTGTTAACTCGACTCCCTCTATTGAGTTATAATGGTTCCTCTTGAAATTATTTATTCCAGTATTTTTTTCTTACACCTTAAAATTTTATTTAATAGTAATTTTACTTCTTATTTGGTGAAAATAAATCTTTAATTCATATCTTTTACCTTGATAAACTTTCATTCACAAAAAACTATATCATTGTTGAGAATAATTCCCATCCTCTTTAATGTGATTTAACCTCTTTGTCCATTTTTTCATTTCCCACCAAGGTTATCAATTATAATTTTAAACCTGATTATTTGTTATATATTATGACCACTATATGTTCTTTTTCCATATTTAAAATGGAATTTTTGTTACCCTTTTTACAATGTGTGTTTTCAATAAAGATATCTCACAATATTAAAAATGTTTTCCATACTTTAATAATCAAATGTTTTATCTTATACTACATGTTTTCTCTATAAAACCACTATGTATTTTTTAAGACTTAATTATTATATATTTCATAAAAAATAATTTTTTTAAAATATCTCTAATTTTTTGAAATTGAATTTTTAAAACAAATGGGTGAACTTTTTGCTTATATTTTATTTATAAAAATAAGAAAACAAAATTATTTTTAAAAAGTTTTCCCAAGATCTTATTTACTAATATTTTGAATATTATTTTTAATTATTAATTCTTTTAAAAGTAAATTCTTTTTAAATTATACTATGAGGTTTATTTAAAATGTTTTTTATGGAAAAGGGTTATTTTCATAATGTTTTTCAATGTAAAATTTGATTATTCTTCTATACATATTCTTCATCTACTGGTAGATTCATTACCTATGTTTTCACAAATTAGAAATGTTAAATCTATATAAGATAAATGATAAATCACAACATTTTTATTTCCTAATCATATTCAGTGTATAACCATAATTCTTCTTCCAATTCCTTTCCTCTATGAATACCCTACTTTTGATTTCTTTGATTTAAGGGTGTTCACCTAATTTCCATACATTGATTGATTGGATAAACTATTGAATTAACCGTGTAGATTTATCTATATTATGTAAATACCAAATTATATATTATCTTTATTAAATGTTATTTAGCTATAATATTACTCTATATCAATGGATACCCAATTATTTTCCATAGGTATATCATGTTATGATTATTAACAGAATTATGAATGTTTTTCTTCTGTAAATCCATTTTAAAATAATATGAAACCCATTTTATTTTCATGGGTTCTTTATGACATGATGATGATTTATTTTATGTGAAAAAAAATTATGTATGATGATGGTTGTTGTTCGATATCACCCAAAAATGTATTGGTTTAAGTTGATATCTCATGATATAGTCAGGTGTGGACATAATGATTTTATTTACACAGGCCTAGGAAAATGAGTTTTCTCACTTTTTTAGGTGTTCACATAATAATTATGTTCACATGGGTGTGTTAATAATGATTTTTTTCAAAAAAAAATCCTATTACATGATTGTTCTATATTTTTAAGTGGCTCTTTATGCTATATTTCTATATTTTGCAATAATTTTATACTAATTACTTTTTCATATGTTACTCTCTCATGGATTATTATTATTACCATATATTTTAAAACTATTTTGATTAAAATTTTATATTATTCCAATATTTATTGAATGACCCATGAATTTTTTTTATTATTTATTAGGTATGATATTCATATGTATCCTGATTATACACATATTCTTACTTATGATCTTTGATTATTATCAATTATGTTTACCCTTATTGATAGTATTAGATCACTATTTTTTATGTGTTATTTCCCCAAGTTATGAAATAAAGTAATATAAATGATGTGTCTAGAATAGTATATTTTATGGAGAATTTTTCATAGATTTCAGAGACTTTTATGGATTAATTAGTTTCCTATTTCTATCAGTTGAAAAGGACATAGGTTTTTTTAGTTAATATTTTTTCTAAATTCTATAAAACGATAAACTTAAAATATTGTGGATTATTATAGGACCTCTACACCCAACCAGTCAAGTGAAAGGAGTTCTACACTGTAAGGGAATATACTAAACTGTAAAGGAAGATAAAATGAGGTTTGATGGTTACATAAAATACATTAGTAAAATTAATAAAATGGTCTATCAAACAATGATAAGATCATTTTTAAAATAATATCTAGAAACTAAGATTCCATACCATAGAACATGGTGTCATGCTGCAGATCTTGAAATCTAGATTGTTCTAATAGTAGTGTTAATATAGATTTATCTAGAGAATTCTATAGTTATTATAACTTATAAAAACTACCATTTACAATTTAAATTGAAGGTATTAAATGAATTATGATCTAAATATTGAGATTAATATAGAAAAATCTTGGTAGTTATTATAGTTTTATTTTAAAATTTAAAATTCAATCTTTCCTA
This sequence comes from Viscum album, assembly GCA_963277665.1. Classification (NCBI taxonomy): domain Eukaryota; kingdom Viridiplantae; phylum Streptophyta; class Magnoliopsida; order Santalales; family Viscaceae; genus Viscum; species Viscum album. Next base: position 455,301,541 of record OY728141.1, on the reverse strand, counting down.
GATAAGAAAAACCCAATTGTGCAAGATAGAGGTACATAACAAAATATGGAAAATTCTGGAAGATCAAGAATTAGAGGATTTTTATCAAGATGAAGGTGTATTAATGTAAAGGATTAAAAAGGTATGTCTTTTTATACATATCCTTGAATATTATGATTTAAATAATTGAATCATTATAGAAGAACATCCTTGTTGATTGGTGTTATTCATCTTGTTTAAAATCTTTATAAGGTTGGTCTTTCTGTAAAATATATCTTATCATTCTTAAAAATAGATATGTTGAAGATAGGTAGAGTTCATGGGACTTGTACGAGTAGTGATCTCTTTATAAAGTTGTAATCACATATTATTAAGATAGTTGTTAATTAGAATATCAATACATTGTTGATATGTGCTCCCTAGATTATCATTTTATAAGAAAACCAAGTAAAATCAATATGATCATGATATTTAAATTTATAAATTTTATTAATACTAGTAGTCAGATTCATGTTTTATTTTTTGGTATGAAGAAAATATCTAATTTTATCTTAAGAACACAAGAAGTTTCATCACCATAATACACCTCATCCCCCTCTTAGGGTGTATAGTTGGAACAGGGTACAATATTCTTTTATAATGAGAATTCAAAAAATATAGAGTTAATTAAATACTAAATAAATTAAAACACATTTTTAAAAACAAATTAACTAAATTTTGAAAATAAATTTCTTTTGGAGTTTCCTCAATCAACTTTCCATGTGCGCATGTTCCCATAATCACCATATATTCCCTTCTTCATTTAACCATTATCTCTAGTACAATTCTAGAAATTAACTTTTTTTAATTTCAGAATATAAAATTAAATATTGAGTATTTTTTCATCTTTTATCACCATTTAAAATTATTTAAAAATAAATGCATGTTTGGATTCCAGAAGATTCCTATAGTGATCTCTTTTTCACATTTCATTGGATTATATTTGGTTGAAATTTTTAATCTATTTATGGAATGAATAATCTCATCGTGACAAAAAACACTTTATAAATTATCTTAAATAAAATTATAATAATTTTCATAGGATTTATAATGAATGTAAAAATACATTATCATTCAATTTTTAATTCAAAATTAACTTCTGAATTTTCTCAATTAACAGAATTAGCTTTAGTGGTTTCTTCCTCATTCAATTTTTCTCACAATGTGATCTTATTTTTAATAAGATTTAGATCACAATATATTTAATTTTATTAAATTGAAATTTTATTTTTTATGTTTAATCAATTGAAGATTAGTTCAAGAATATTCAGATTTAATTTCTTATAATATATTATTATGTAATTTATCAAAATTTTTTAAAGTGTTAAACCTTATGAAGATATCAATATTATGATGCACTATAACTAAGATAATGAACCTTATGAAGTAATAATCCTTATAAATTTGAACCTTATAAAGATAAAAAATATGATATACTAAATCTAAACATTATGAAGTCCCTCAGCCTTACAATGTCCTTTATATTAACCTTATTAAGTCCCAATATAGGTTTCAAGGCTTCATAAAAAACATGAATTATTCTCACCATATACCTTTTGAAGTACTATTTTGAACCTTATAATTGTTAGAAACCTTACAAAGTATTGTAGCTAAACCTTAAGAATTTCATTAACCTTAAAAAATTTCAACATTAACCTTATAAAGTCTAAGGAACCTTATGATGTTCCTCTAATGAAATTAAAAGGATGATTTTTCTCTAATTAGTAAACCTTATAAACTTGGATAACCTTATGAAGTTATATTACATGAAACTTTAAAAATATTGGGAACCTTATGAAGTCTCCCTCAACCTTTAGATGACCATACTTAAGAAAAATCACTATAAACATCAAATTCAATAATTTATTCCATTCTTCTAAAATCATCTCATAACTACCAAAATCACTTCAATTTTACTCAAAATCATTTTGAACACTTCAAAAATAGTTGTAAAAACTTACAATTCTTATTTAATAAATTTGAAAATAAATATAACCTTAATATAACTTCTTCAATAATTCAAACTATATATTTCGAATCAAACCAAGAAAGAATATCCTTTTTTTTTGGATGGACTAGTGTTATATCAAATTTAATTTCATAAAGAAAATTTTGATCAGAATACCTGTTATTTACTTACCAAATGAGGGGATTATATTTCTGGTTTATTCTGATTCTTCAAATAATTTCTTGGGTTGTGTTTTGATATAAAATATGGAAGTTATATTTTATGGTGCTAAATAGTAATATCCTCATGAATATAAATATTCCACTCATAAATTTTAGATTTCATATATTCTATTTTCCTTGAAGTTGTAGAGAAATCACCATCTTGTTGAATTCCTTATTAATTTTATGAACCATAATAGTTTGTGTTATATGTTTTTTTTAGAGATATTCAAACATATATCAGAATATATTGGTGAATATTCTAATGATTATGATTTTTAAAATGCATATACTTTAGAGAGAGGTAACAGGTCAGTTGAATCATTGAGAAGTAAGGCCTGGATTAATGTTTCTTGGGAAGGTAGTGATGAATGGAATGTTATGAAGAAGATTATAAGTTTTAATTTGGACATGGATGAGGTTAATGAAAAATGTTGTCTATGTCATATGACAGTTCATTCTCCCTTATTTAAAAATGTGTAAGATTCATGGTTGAGAAAACCTAAAGTGAGGTATGGAGATAGCAAGCAGTTACTGGATATTTTTTATTGCTACAAAGAGTATGAGGAATATCAAATGTTATTTCAAAGGAAGCTATATGTTCCTGAGAGAATAAATAAATCAATTTTTTATGAATTCAATATCTCAAATTTAGTGGTGTGTATCAGCATAAAAAATATGTTTTGTGTTATAAATAATTAGTAATTGTTTCATGGGATAAAGAGATCAAAAGTAAAGTTTGTGTCTTGGTGTCTTATATTTTATCATGTAAATGATGTGTCGCGACCTGACCTAAGACTGGCCTCAAACCACAACTACCCCAAGCCCACCTCTATAGGATAGGGGTTGGTGACAAGTTCCAAAGTCACAACAAACTTAGGGAGGCCTTTCCCTAAAAATTGTACACACGCACATAGCCCACTCAATGGAAAAGTGTAGAGGAAAAGTAGAAAAATTGAAAATGTTATAAATTAAAATGTCCATGCATGAACCTCTAGAAAATAAAAGAGTATAGTTGTGTCAACTAAAAAGTAAAGGTAAAAAACATATGCCCAAACCAGAAACCTATCCCAACCTGAAGGAAATTGAAAGAGAGTAACAGCTGAGAGATCCCTAATCCTGAATCCTAACTCCGATCACCATACGTGGTCCTCACATCTCATATCCCTAAGTTCCTCTGAAATCACAATTGACCTATCCACAGTCTGAAAAATACATGACATAAGTTTTAAAAATACCATGTAGGAGTGAGTATATAAATACGCATTAGAGAACCCCAAAAAGGTTAAGGGAAAGTAAGAGATACACTAAAAAGGAAAGCAGTAGAGAGAAAAGTGTATGGAAAAAGTGAACAGAAAGAGTATAGCTCAACACAAAAATAGAGTGAAAGTAGACTCATCCAAACAAAAGAATCTTGAAATAGTGGGGATATAAACTCTTCATCAAGTCTTCTCTACCTATATCCAGAGAGTAGACTCATCCAACCATGAGAATCTAGACGTGGAAAGCAAATGGCATACCCTGCGCGTCTTTGCCTCTACTAGGAGAGTAACAAAGACCCAAGGAGTGGGTACTATAACAAGATAAATATATATATATATATATATATATATATACATACAGATAAAGAATCACAAATAAGAGAGTAAAGGGATCTTAATCTCACAGCACATCCTAAGAAAATGAGTAGCCAAAAATTTCAACTAAATTCATCTATGATACCCAACACCTCATTCATCTTCCCAGGAGGCACAAGTAAAAGGGGCTCAAATCACTATACCTTGATAATATCCAATTTAGATGGAACTAACTCACCCGCGTGGTTTTAGATCACACCAAAAGGATGAATCTCAGGGGGGAAATCTTATCTATTCTTCATGTGACCAAAGGTAAGTCGAACCATGCCTCACCACTAGGTAAAATATTCAAGGGTATTCTATGGTAGCCGCTGAGGAACACCATTTCCACGTCCTACTGGAGTGTAACACTTGGGAGAGCCACCAAGGAACGCCACTACCCAGAAACTACTGGAGGGTAATCCTGGATAGTCGTTAGGGGTACGTCGCTACCTAGCCTGGCTAGAGGGTCACGCCTGGATGTTCATCGGGGACTACACTACCCAGCCCACATGGAGGGTCATACCAAAACATCAATGAACTCCACTTAACAGATTTTACTGGAGGGTCACTTGGAATCATTGGGGAATACACTGGCCATACCACCTGGAGGTCCATCCCAAAATCATTAGGGACTACACTGCCCAGCCTAGGTGAAGGATTAGCCCAAAACTGATCTAGTAAGCCTGTTTGATTATTCCCATCATCTGGTGTCATCTTTGTGTGTTCTAACCCAGAACATTCAAGTCATATCTTAGAATCCTCTTATGAGGGAACCATCATTTTCTATGAAAAAAAATTCTAAGGATAGGCATCTCACAAGCCACAATCTGAGTCCAAATGAAGAAGATATTTGGATTTATAGATCTCTCAGAAGAGCCCAAGAAGAACACAGTGTATAAGGGGCCCACATGGCATGTGGTCCTTCTCTACTGCATGTTCGTGTCAGTTGACTGGTACATGGGTCCCATTCATATAGGGTTACATGCCATGTAGGTGGACTCCATGGCATGCCCCACCTATCTGGGGATCAGGCCTCATCCATGTACTCAGACCTCATGTCCTTGTACTCTGGTACACGGCGTATTTGTCCACATGGGATAATGCTTATATAGTTGGTACATAGCGTGTGTCTAGCCGTGTGGTCCTTCACACAGCTTGTTCACATGGAAAGGGGGATACACAATGTTTTAAGGGGGGTACACATCATGTCCTCCTTAACTAGACTGAAACCCTAAAGTCATCGCTGAGGGAGGATACAGGTCATGTGTTCATCATGGTAAATGGTGTGTAGTTTAGTTGTTTTATAAATCATAAGGTTTCTCCAATTTTTAGCCACCACTTTCAAATCTTCTCTAACCATGGACAAGGACACCTAAATCTACTTCTAAAACTCTGAATCTTTCCAAATATCATGGATCTTGTCATCGTTTGTTAAGAATTTTCCCCATTCAAAAATGAGGGTTTGGCCATAACTTCGGCACAAAATTGCAGCTTCGATCCTCATCGTATTTTCATGAATCCTATAAATTCTTCATCCTTTCCTCATTTCATTTCTAGATCTATGCCTTTCTCATAATTCCATAACTGTTTGTAAAATCCTCCCAAAATCTAGGTGCCCGATCGATCTCAATTCACCCAGAAATTGTCAATATGGGAAATGGAGGGTTCCTCTAGTGAAGAACGTAGAGATTTGAGGTATAAAAGCTCCATAATCAAGGGTTTGGATTGCTGAAAAGAATTATTTTACAACAAATAAAGAACTGGAATCTGGGTTAGATGAAAAATTAATAAAAAATGTGTTTTTAGAAATTGGGATCCTGAAAAGGGGGTACATATTGAAGAATCAATATTTAAAATAGTCAAAAATTTAATCTAGGGCATAAAAACACTAAATAAGATTCATAACTCTTCTAAGATTAGTCATTTTTGAAGAACGCGCTTTCCAATAGGTTCAGGAGGAGTTGTTGTGTTTGTTGTGCTTCGATCCTCCTTGAATCATAGGTCGTTCATTCTTCATCAGTCGTTCTTCATTTACCAACCGAGAGGAGAAGAATGGAGGAACTATTGGTAGATCTTAGTGTTATGAAAACCTTAGAAAATCTCTATGTAAAGATATTTAAAGATCCTCACTTAATTAATCTTGCATTTGATTAATTAATTAAATAAATTATTTAACCACCTAAATACACCACCATCACGATAGGGGTCAAAATGTTCCATTATGACTCATTTTATGTTGCAGGTAGGGAAAACACTATGTTCCAAACCCAATCATGGTCTTAGATTTTTGATATGGTCACCCATTTAAGAGTTATCATGGTTTCTTTAATTATTCATGCATACACAATATAAAATATTTTTAATATTTTTATAGATTTAATTTCGAGGACATTGGGCATCATAATCACACGTTTTCTCGGCTCCTAGATTTGGAAAAATATTTAAAAATATTTCAATGTCTTATAAGGAAAAAAAAGGTATCTACATGCTGAGCATCAGGTTCTTGTAGGTTTTTTATATCCCTTAAATATTATTTAATGGATATGGGGTGATATCTCCATGGTTTTTTATAGGGTTTCCTCTTCCATTGAAAGGGTTATATGCCATCTAGTTTATCATTCATAGATTAACAAAGTTAACCCATTTCTTACAGATTTAGGAATCGATCTCATTAGAATAATTATTAAGGATTTATATAAAAGTGATAGTAAATCATCAAAGGTTTCCAAGAATGATCATTTCAGTCCATGATTGTAATTAAATAAATCTAGTAACCCAAATTTGGAGGTTATTTTACTATATTAGCACAAAATACAAGGGATCACATCATAGAGGATAAAATAGTTTATTAGTTTTGGGAGATATGAAATATATTTTATTCTCACATTACATCTAAAAAATCAAAGACAGCATAAAAAATATTGTGAGAAATATTTTATTTCCTCTTATAAATCCATGAATTCATTCATAGATTCCTTTTTGGTATACTAGTTAAACAATAACATAATAAAGGGTGAGCTCATTTGCCCAGTAAGGGAATGTTTAAAACAAAATATATCATAAAATAAATAAAACATGAATAATATAAAAGAGATTAATATTAATAAAATATAAAAATAAATAAAATCATAAATAGGAGGTGAAATCAATGAATGAAATAGTAACATAAATAATCACATGTATAAGAATACCTAGTTTCAAAAAGATAAAATTCATAATGTCATATATCATAATCTTATTATCAAGCCTTTGTGCCAAGACATCATATGCAAATAGGTACAGAATACACCAAATACCCAAACTAGTTTATTTCATGAGACCTACTGATGAATATAGGTAATATAAAAATCCCCACATATCACTTACTAAATCTAATTCATTCATCATATAAAGGGGAGGATAATAATTCAATACATAATCAACATAAGCATTCATATTGAAAAATTAACATAAATTTTTTAATATTTTCCCCAATAATTAAGTAGAAAAATATGATTATAATCCATCCAGAGTAATATATAGAATGGTAATAATATATTATATCTTTAATAAATTATAATATTCATAAAATGATGTTTACATTGATGAAATTACTTTAAAAATATCACAAGAAAATTTCATGAGAAAAATATCATTTTCATTTTGAAATTACTTATATTAAAATCTAAAAAATTACAGAATATTAGGAAATATATATTATTTTAAAATAACCATGTAAACCTATAAATTAATATTTAAATCAAATATTATTTGTGGACGCGGAAATGTTTGTTCATGTGTTGTGCATTAAAATGATGATTTTTTTCACACCTTTTATAAAATGTGCCTCATTTAGAAAATGAAAAGAATATTATTTTTAAACCATTTTATATAAAGTAAAAAATGGGTAAAATTTTATTTAATAAATAATTGGATAATATTAAAGACATTATTGGAATCATTTTAATGAAAATATATATATGGAAGAAAAATATTCATGACTGAATAGAAAAAGGAATTTTTTTACTTTAATAACATTCTTGTGGTCTTCTTGGGTGCCAAAGAAGGTAAAATTATAAATATTAATAAAAAATACTAGAAATAATAATAGTATAGGAAAATATATTAGTTTTAAGATATAAATTTTATATAATTATTCACATATAAAATTAATTTAAATAAGCCAAAATAAGGATAAGATTTTGAAATAAAACCTTACATCAAGTTCAACTTTCTTCAAAACTAATCTAACCTCATATGTAATAAAATTAAATTTTTTATCATTATAAACCATAATAATTTACTTATAATATCATATATTATCCCCTTAAACATTTCAATACCTATTTACTAATAATTTCTTATTAAAAATTTTATTTCCAAGTGTTATCAATTTCGTTTTTCATGGGAGTTTTGGTTCGGCAGTTCTAGTCCTTGTGATCTTATCATGGTTCCATCATCTACAAAATTTTAGTCATGATATAAATATAATATATATTCATTATATACATATTTATAATCATTAATAAAATTTATAGATATAAAAATGATTTACACCATTCATGGAGATAGTAGGCCGTATGTATGCATGAACATTGTTTTCATTTTCTAACGAAAAGAATGAAACAATTTAAATAATATTTTATCATTAAAAACCATAATTATGTCATAAATATCATGAATAAATATTAAAAACATCATAATAATCAACTATTAATTATTATTATGGAAAATTAATTATATCTTTGTGTAGAGGCGGTAATCCACATGTATGCATGAGTGATACATTCACTTCTAATTTGATGGAAAAGATGATGGATAATGGTGGTTACATAATCATAATAACATTTCAGTATATTGGGGATACATAATTTATTATTTTAGGATGAATACCATATATTTATAAGATTTAGAAGAAGAAATAAACTAAAATTGGTTGTGAAGGATGATTACCTCTTCTTCTGTGGACTTACTTTAGATCCCTTAGTAAGGACCCTTGAAATAGAATTTTAAGTACACCAAAACCTATAATTCATTGATAGGTAATTTTAGAGAAGAATTTTTTAGGTTTTTCTTGATCTGGGTGGCTCAAAGTGTTTTAAATAAGTGAGAGGAGAGGTGTCCTTTTATAAGTGGGGGTAGGGACACGCCTTGAATTTTTGAAAAGATTAAAATATTTTTAAGTCATATTCATGGAAAAGTGTCCTATAAACAATTAAATTTTGAACCTAAAGTTATAAGATTCGAAATACGGTAAAAAAATATTATTTAGAAAATTTTTGGTGGCAATCTCACCCTTATCTCTTAGTTTAACCCCCGTAGTAAACCAGTTTTAACCTTAACCGGGATAATAAAATATTACTGTTTTTACTATTCACTATGAGAAAAAATTAATTTCAAATTATTAAATTTTATTAATTTTTATAATTAAAAATATAAAATCTATATTACATTATTTTAATTAAACAAGTATTAGAAAAACATTTTAAAAATTAGCGCTCAAAACGTAACAAAAAACATTTTTATCAAAATGCATTTTTAAGAATAATATTGAGTTTACCTTCATTAATTTCCATGTAAAAACTATTGAATGAATGTAAAAATATTTTATTTAAAATATAATCTATAAATTTATTTAAAATCAATCATATATTGAGATTAATTTAATTTGTTACGTTAAAAACACATTGTGCATATAAAAACAATCTTTTAGTAAAATGTGTTTTTAACCCCACAAATGAACTTATACCAAAATCAATTATAATGATGATTACATATATAATTTATTATATTATTTATATTATTTATAATTACATAATATTTATGTTAATTTAGTATCATATTCAAAATATAATGGTACTTTTAAATAACTTTATTTAAAAAAATGGCAGTTTTAAAAAAATTGGTATTTTCACTTTTCACTTAAAAATAAATATTTTCAGAAAAAAAACCCAAAAAAATAACCCTAAATTTTTTTTGATAATTTTATTGAAAAAATTAAATTTATTTAATAAAATTAAAATTATAAACATTTATAATTTAAATTTTAATCATATTCTTGATTAAATCTTTGTGCATTTTTGTTATTGTTTCTCTAAAAAGAAAAACTTGCCATAATTTAATCTCGGCTGTTACATTATTCCCTCCTAAAAAAATTTAATCCTCAAAATCTTATAATTTCATGTGATAAACATATTTTTGTTATTTCTTCATCCTAACTTCTTCAGGTTCCCACGTCACCTCTTCTATATTATGATTTCTCCAAAGTACCTATACCAACTGGGTTGTCTGGTTCCTCAACACTTATTCTCTAGTGTAAAAAATATAGATAGGCTCCTCATAGTAAGATAAATTAGGTTACAATTATATTTCCTAAAATGTGAGCACATTTTTTGGATCTATCATGTACATCCTCAGTAAAGAGATATAGAACACGTCATGAACTTTATAGAGTATAGGTGGCGTTATCAAACAGTAATCAACTACCAAAATTATTTCTATAAGTTAAAAAGGCCCAATATAACTGGGAATTAGAATCCCTTTATGTTAAAAAATTTAACACCTTTCCATAGAGTAACCTTTAAGAAAACATGATATTCCAATTAAAAGTATGGATACTTTAGTTATCTGTATAGATCTTTTTCTTAATTTCAGCTACCTTAAAATGATTCTGAATAGTCTTTACTTTAATTATTGTCTCCTCCATGATATATAATCCTAAAATCTTAATTTCACAAAATTCATACCAATAAGTTGTAGTATGACACCAATTTCCATGCAACGCATCATATGGTGTCATTTGAATTCTTTAATGGAAGCTATTATTATATGTGAATTCCATTATAGGAAAATATAGATCCCATATACATTTATATTCAATCAATAATGAACTCAATATATCTTATAATGTTTGAATATTCTTTCTAAACTACCCATTAGTTTGAGGATGATAGGAAGTGCTCAAATATAGCTTGGTTTCTAGAGCCTTTTGAATATTATTCCATAATTTCAATGTAAACCAGGAATCATGGTCAGATTCTATTAAAAGAGGTGTACCATGAAGTCTCAAAACTTTATTGATATATATTTTTTCAAGGATATCAAAAGGTAGTTATTCCATTATATAAAGTAAATTTTGAGACTTGGTAAGGTGATAAAAAATAACCCATACAAAATTATTATTTCTACGATTATTTGGTAGTCCAATGACAAATTCCATTACAATATCATCTCATTTCCATACAACAATAGGAATAGAATGCATGATGCCTTTAGGTTTTTGTATTTTAGATTTTACCTACTGAAAAACCAAACATCTTGATACATAGTATCCAATTTCCCATTTCATATTATCCCATTAAAAATGTTCTTTCAAATACCAATACATTTTGGTGAAACTAGGGTGTATAGAGAAGTTAAAGATATGGGATTTCTCTAATAATTTTCTTTTTATCTTAGTTTTGGATAGAAATCATAACCACTTTCCATATTTTAAAACACAATTATCATAAAAAATACACCAGTTTTTCATTAAGAAATTTCATTTTATTTTGTAAAATATTATCATTAATCTGTGAACTTTCATTATTTTCCAATAAAAATGGTTTGGCAATCAATTATAAAAGGAGTGATTTTTTCCCTTCCCTAATAATTCTCATATCAAAATTTACTAATTCCCAGAATAAAGAATCCTTATCAATCATCATCTTAGTTATAACTCTATGATATTTCCTAATAAATACATCAAACACCTTATTGGCCTTCTCAAAGTGGTAGTGTATTGAGAAATCATAATCCTTGAGTAACTATAGATATCTCCTTTTACTCGTGTTAATCTATTTCTATAAAAATATATATTCCAAACTCTTATGATCCATATATATCTCAAATTTTTTACTACATAGATAATGAATCCATATATTCAATGAAGAATATACATGTTCCAATTGAATATCATTGGTTATATAGTTCGGTTCATAGATATTTAACTTTATTGATTCATAGGAAATAACTTTATCATTATTCATAAGTAAAAATACAAGCCCTTTATTTGATGTGTCACTATATATGACAAATCTATCCCCAAATTATGGTAATGTAAACACCATCACATTATTTAACCTCATATTTAATTCTTCAAAACGTTCTTTACATTCCTATTTCTATAATAACTTAACTCCTTTGTGTGTCAAACTGGTAAATAGGTTTTATAATTGTGAAAAGTTTTGAAAAAATCACCAACAGTAACCAGTTAATCCAAGAAAATTGTGTAACTAAGTTATGTTTTTTAGCAAAGTTCATTATTGAAAAACTATTTATTTTATGGATAAATTGATATTTCATCCTTAGAGACAATATGGCCAATAAAAAACTTCCAAAATCTAGAATTATCATATGATAAATTTTCTATATAACACATTTTCTCTAAGTGTATTAAGAATGATTTGTAAATGAATATTATTATCATCATAGATTTTAGATTATTTCATAATATAATGAATAAATTCCATATTGAATTTATTAAGATAATATTTGAATATTATATTCATCATATCAATAAAAATAAATGGTTTATTAGTTAATAAAATGGGCATTACTATAATTTTTTAATGTTCATACTTTTTATGAAATGTAGTCTTTGGAATATCCTCCTCCTTAACCTGAATTTGATGATACCCAAAATAAATATAAATCTTTGAAAAATATTTATCTCCTTTAATTTGATCAAACAAGTCATTAATATGAGGTAGAGTATACTTATTATTCATGTTAAGGAAATTTATTTTCCTATAATCAATGCACATAATCATTGTCTCATCCTTCTTTTTCACGAATAGAATAGAGGATCCCCAAGTAAAAACACCTGGGCATATAAATCCATTATCACACAACTCCTGCAGTTGTTTTTTTGAACCCACTATATCCACTATGTCCATTATATAGGGAGTTTTAGATATAGGTATTGTTCTAGGGATTATATTAATAAAAAATAAACTTCATGATCAGGTGGGTGTTCAGGTATTTCTTTAGGAAACACATTAATTTATTCCTATATAATAAGTGCATCCTCTATTCTAAGGATAATTATTCCCTTAATGGGTTTTGTTTGATATTATTCTCTAATAATTTCATTAAGGATATATACTGGAGGTGGATCCATATGTGATTCAGATGATTTAGTCTCTCCTCTGATGATGAGGGATTCCATATCTCAATCACAAAATTTAATATCCTTCTATTAGAAATAAATTTTCACATTATAATGTGAAATTCAATCCATATCCAGAATTATATCAAATTAAACCATAGTTATAATGATCATGTTTGAAAATAGGGTAAGTTGATATCTCATAATTGGAAATGATAGGCATACCCTTGTTGTATTAATATTCCCATTAAGAGTATTTATTGAAAATTCCATTTTTAATGTTTTAGGAAAATATCGAAATTTCTCGTTAAACAAGTAAGATATAAAAGATTTTGATGATCCAAAATAAAATAAATCATTTCCTAAATTTGATTCTGTTATCAATGTAACTAATACTACATATTTATAAACTTCAACAACAGTTGTAGTGATCATATAATATTTTTCTTTACTCCCTTATCCTTTTCTGAGGAAAATTTCTTTGATGCATGGTACATTCATTTCCTTACAATTGAAGTATTTAACATTTTAATCTTCTTTATATCCCTTATAATAACAATAATAGTGGCCTTTAACTCTATACTTGAAAAATCTATTATTCCCAGTAATAATATTTCATGGTGTTTCTTTGCACATTTATTACAAGTTGTAAATTCCACTCTTCCCTTCTTCCCTTTTATAATTTTTTTTTCTAGAGTGCTCATATTACCTATTTTTCTCTTACTTTCCTTTGAAGTCATAAGACTTGGAGAATTATTTCTTTATCTTAAAAGAACATGATACAATATCCTCATATGATTATAATGTTTTGGATACTATTTCCCTTCAAATGATTAGATTTATCCCCTAAAATAAATGGTCAATTGTACTCTTTTTATTATGTATGTTGTCCAAAACATGCCTTTCTAACATTGTAAAGTTGTCTTCATACTTAGAAACATTTTTCTATTCCTCTTATCTTAGACTCAGGAATTATATCTCCATATCCTCTCATTGTTCATGAGGAAAATATTTTTCAAGTAAAAGTACCTTAAAAAAATTCTACTCCAGGTTTGTTATTTCTTTGACATCCTTGGTGTTTTCAATCAATGACCACCATTGATCTGAATCCCTCATGAGATGATAAATTTAAATGACAACCTTATCCCTTTCATTATTAAGAAATAAATATATTCTATGGGGAACATATTCGTTTCTTATCTACTAATGGATTTTTTTTCCATTTAATGATGGGGACTATTGTCACATGAAATGGTCTAATATTATCACACTGTATGAATCATTAGGTTTCTCTATACATGAAAATTTATTGGTCATACCTTGAGTTATATACCCCAATATAGTTATGATAAGTTTACCTCAAACTCCATCTTCATTATTGTTCCCAATAGGGAAATCCCTACATAGATTAAATTCATTCCATTCCTTTTAATATATTTCAATTATAAATAATGTCATACACAAGATTGGATCATAATATTAAATGTAATAATGTATAATTTTTAAACTAGTGAAACGCTTAACTTAATTTGAAAATATATTCATAGATAATCTCATAATCATAACCTTAGTGTCATTGGTAATATCTTCAAATCATAAAAATATTTTAAATATTTTATATTGGTTTATAAATGTTATTTGAATAAACCAAATCATATCCTATATGAGTGCCTATACATGTGTGAAGTTTAATGCCTACTCAACATGAATTGGTGATGATCAATTTAATACCCAATTCACCACATTCATAGTTGTTATCCCGAAGTACATATGTGCCACAACCACATCCAATTTCTAGTATCTAAATAGGGATGTATTTTTTAGGAAAACCATACAAAATCAACTTCACCAAAAATTTATGATTTTATCCTATAATTTTACATATAACCAAATTCGTTCATAGGATTATGTTCTATAATCTATGTTTTCATAATTATAGTTCCCAAAGTTTATAATAAACCTCCCTTTGATACCAACTACAACACCCTAAATCTAGTAACCCAAATCCAGTGGTTATTTTACTAAATTTTCAAGAAAAAATAAAATTTATCTCATCCTAGATGATCAAATAGTTTATTAGTCATTATAGGCTAGATAAATATATCATTCTCACATTACATATGAAAACATTAAATACAATAAAAAAATCTTATGATAAATTTGTTATTTCATCTAGTAAGTCTCTAAATTCATCCATGAATCCATTCTTTCTATCTTAAGGAAAGTAAAACATAATAAAGAGTAATCTTAGATGCTCAGTAAGTCAAAACATGCAATATAATCTATCCTAAAATAAATAAATCATATATAATATGGGAGAGATAAATATTATTTAAATATGTCATATAACTAATATCATAAAAAATGTGACTAAATCCATGGATGGAATAGAAACATAAATAATCACATGGATAAAAATAACTATTTTCATAATTATATAATGAAAAATGTAAAAAAATTAATCTTATCGTCAAGGTCTTGTTCCAAGACATCATATGTAAATAGGTAAGTAATATGCCAAATACCCAAAATAGTTTACCTAATGAGACCTACTGATGCATCAAGGGGATATAATGGGCCCCTCTCATCACCTATTAAGTCCAATTTATTCATCATATGAAGGTTTTTATAAAAATTTGATATATAATCAACGTAAACATTCATATTGAAAAACTAGCATATGAAATGTTAATATTTTCCCAAATTAATAAATTTGACAATATAGTCATAAGCCATCAAGAGTAAAATGGTGGATGATATTACTAGATTATATCCCTATTAAAGTATAATATTCATCCAAGGATGTTGAAATTGATGAAAATACATTAAAAAGATAACTAGAAGATTTCCTGAGGAAAATACCCTTTTCATTTTGAAATTAATTATATTAAGAACTAAAACAATTCTAGAATATTAGGATGAGGATTTTATTTTAAAAGAAACGTGTAAACCTATAAATTAGTCTTGAAAGAAAAGAGTAGTCATGAAGTGGAAAAAAAATTTGTATAGTGTATGTTATAACAAACAAAATGTTCAAACCATCGATAAAAAGTTCCTTATTTGTAAAATGACAAGAATATTCCTTTTTAACTAATATTGGTGAATCAATTGTTATTGAACTATATTTGGAAAAGGATATAATATATAAATTGGAAATGATCCAAGAGAAAATGAACATGGTTTATAGTAAACATAATTCATGTGATTATTGGATAAGGATGCCACTAAATATTTATTTTCAGGATCATGTGTTCTAGAAGGTTTTACCTCATCATGGGGAATGTTGGGTTTGCTTAGTTAGAAGTATTTTTATAATATTTATTCAACCTTTTGAGTTGTTGGATCATGTTGGTGAAGTGGATTATCATTTAACACTTACCACATGGTTGGAGCTAGTCTACGATTATTTATATATGTCATATCTTTATAAGTATTTTTATTATGATACACAATTAATTTATTAGGATGATAAAGGAATTAAGGAATATTTTATGTTTATTGAGTTGTCAGTAGAAGTTTAATATCATCAAGAAAAGGCCTTCCATGGACATGTTATTCCTCTAGTATGATCCCTTAAGAGACGTTTTGATTTATAGGATTGTATTTGGGAATGAGAGATATAGATTAAATTTTAATTTTGTGAGATATTTTTAAGTTGTTAATTCATGTATTCTTTTGAGTATTTTTGGAAAAAATTACACTAGTTTTTGAATTTATATTCAATACTATATGGCTTATATTTTCTAGGATGAAAAACATTTTAGATGAATGTATTTTGAAAAATTAGCACATCATGTTTGAGCTCAAGAGAAAGCGGTTGGTGAAAAATGCATATGACTAAGAAGGGAAGATTAATGATGTAGTTTATAGAAATTATAGGTTAGAAAACACACCATGAAAATATATAACACGTCATGTTGTAGAATAAAAATGATATGATGTACATCATGGTCTGAAGAGTTGTTTTAGTACATATACCTGATAAAATAAATAAAAAAACGTGTCTTGTTATAATTCATGGTCTATTGTGATAAAATTCAACTTAGAAGTGAAAAATACTAATCAATATAATATATAAAACAAGCCTTGTATTCATGTTATATTTTTCAAAAATATATATAGACATGATTTGTGTAATTTAAAAATTTTGAGGTAAAATTTAACTCTATGTAAATTAATTTGGAAACCTCTTATGTATTTTGTGGAAGGAATGAACATACATAATGGTTTTCAGATCTAGCATTGAAAAATAATAATATGTTGTGTTTAATAAAAGTATGTCATGCTTTTTGAAAAGTCAAATAAAAAATAAGAAATCACTTGATATCATTCATTTAATTCCTCTATCATCCCTTAATGATTCCTATGACATTTTATACTTCCTTGTGATAATTTTTTGTTCCCTCATTAAAAGATAAATGGATCATTGATGTAGAATAATCATATCATCACTAGTTTGAAGGTAACAATTCCAAAATAAATTAATCCCTGATCTCTTTCTCTTACCACTTATAAATATTCAATAAAGTAAATTTGATATCTATATATTAGGGATTAAAAAATGATTGGAGTATTTAATTTTATATTTGATAAGATTCTTTTTATGATTTAAATTTTATGGGCCTAGAAATTTTGGGTGAAGGATCTTTATTTTATCCAGTGATTAATTGAGGTAAGTGGTTTTATACTCTTGTTATTTGTATATTTTTTATGTATTTATCATGTTTTAGTGGTCAATAATGGGTAAATTAATTTTGATATCTATTTAAGATAATGAAATAAATTATATATATGGTGTGTAATAATTTCTTATATATATTTTTTTACTATTTTTTATATTAATATAATGTATTGTATAATTATAAAGATGTGAAAATTAGTGGAAGTAGTTAGTTAGATGATGTATTCTAATGAGATTAATCAGATTGGTTATTTTAATGATTCAAATGATTGATGTTTCATTCCAAATATAGAATTATTAAACATCATATTCTAAATTTTATAATCGGTTGATGAATTATGGAAAGATAAAAATTGGTGTGAGTTTGGACAGTGTAGTTGTGTTATTTTGAGGAATTTGCTTCAAAGTGAATATATTTTGAGATAAAAAAAATTAAAAATCTATTTTCTATAAAGGGGTGGTCCACTAGATAAGTTCTGGTCCTCGATCCATGTGGTTAAGAGTTCAGTTCACACTGATTGTGTAATTCCATCATAATTTAATGATTGTTTATTTACCCATCCAACTATTCTTGGTGGCATAAAAGGAGGTAGTTTTAACCATTTGACTTCACGAATGTCATCTGAGACTCAAGTCCTAAATACCTAATTTGGTTGGGGTAAGTTGTATACTTGGAAGGGTAACAAAAATAATGGGTGGGTCAAGGGTTTTATTTTAAAAAATAAAAGTCTATTTTATTAACTATATGCATAGGATATGGAAGTTGAGTAAGGAAACATGATGTGGTAATTTGATATAAAATATTATTATAGAATTGGTGAATCTTTGTGGGATTGTGTGATGGTAATAATGATATATATAATAACTCATTATTATAAATGGATTAGGGTTTGATTAAAGTAGATAGATGAGATTACAAATCAAGGAAAATGTGATCATATTTCATTTTATATTTTATATTTTAGTGATTTTTGATAGTTTATTTTCTATTTACTACATAAACACTACTTCAGTTGAGTTATAAATGATTCAAATTATTGGATTTTAGTTGAAACCCAACATCTTTGTTATACTAGATTTTTGGATACTGATCTCACATGTTACTCATATGGTATAGTGTATACCCTTAAATGATATTATATTCCACTAATATATATTACTTATAAGATGTTTTATTCCTTTAATAGAAGTTTTATTTCATAGATATATATTATTTAAGAGATATTTTATTCCCTTGGGGATATTTTATTCCCTATAGAATTAGATCTTGTGGGAATAATGTCATGAAATATATTTATGATATATTACTTTATGAAAGTTGAGTTATATTATATATTTAACTAAAACAGAGTTTAATAGTGGTTACACTTGGGAAATTATGTTCTAGACTTTGTGGTGAGATATATCATATTTTTTTCAATTAAATTCATAGAGGGTTTAGTTTGATTCATTCACATTCACACATGAAGTTTTTTAAGGATTAACCAACTAATTATAGTGTACACACACCCCTATTATTATTTATCATTTTGAAATTTTTAAAACCATGTTTGAGTTGGTGTTAGGTTATACATGTTCATATAACATGGTGGTTAACTGTTGTTAGAGGATTTTGCAAATCTATTTACCTTTTATATCAAGTATGTTGGGATTTATTTTCTTAGACTATTATATTGACTCTTTATTTAACTTTTTTTCTTGTTGAATTTAGACATTAGGGGTCCCTCTTGATCTTCCTATCAACTTAGGAGGAGTCTTGGTGGTGTCGAGTTGTGAAATAATGTACTTTATATTATTATTGTAACTCTAATTTTAAAAAATAATCCCACAAATACTTTGAGAATATTGAATCCAAAGGAATAATGTGGTGTGTGTGTGTGTGTGTATTCTTAATTACTCATGCCTGTCCTGATATAGCGTGTTTTTTCCACCGAATAATATTGTTATGACACATTCCCAACCATACTCTCTCTCATTTCATGCACTATACTCAAAATAGTTGGGTTCCTAGAGTAGTTTTTGTCCATTATTTGGGTACCAATCTACAATTACTAATATAAGGACTATCAAACCCCAAATTTCAACACCAAGTGTGAGAGAGGAAAAAATAGGAGTAAAGGAGAGTACTCAAAAAACCTTGAGTGTAATACATCTATGACCAAATCCTCCAAACTCTCCTTTAGGTGAGTTTTAACTCAAAAATAAGGTGAAAGGAAGTAAGGGGTATTTTTCACTTTTATTGAATATGTACATTAAAAGACCACTTCGCCAAGGTTATCATCAAGACCAAAGTCAAGGAACCACCTCAAGAGATACACCCAAATAATAGGGTTCTCTATACAGGAACCTTGTCCATCCCAAAAGAGTTATACCCAATACATACTTAAAGTACCATTCCCAAATCTCAGAGGATACCTAACTAATATACCATTCCTTCATACATCAAGTTAATAATGTAATTCAGATTCTGATCCCTCCATTATATAGTTCTCAGGTATCCCTAATCAAATAAGTGCCCAATACCTATCGAAGGGGCCATGCCGAGGTCATATAACTTAGTTCCCCATTTTCCCAAGTCACCTACCTACGAACCCCATTCACCTAAGTCGCCAACATGGGTTCCCATTTTCATAGGTCACTTACTTGGGTGCCCCATTCACCCATTTCTCTTCTTATACACTCATGTATCCAGGACTCCTCTATAGTCACCTAGAATATATGATTGGATTATATATTCTAGTGTCCTTCCTATAAATTATGAATTCCATTGATAATAGGGGTAATGTATCCCATGAGAAATAATTCCTTGAGTTTTTATCCCAAACTGATAGTACCTTCATGGTTTCAATAATCATGTATTATCATGATAATGAGTGTCTCTTTCATTAAGAAATTGGTGAAAACCCTCTGGGTCAATGTGTTTTCCTTATCTACCTAATCTATCTTCCATATTATTTAATAATCCAGTCATGATTCCTTGGTCCACTCACTGAGTCAGAGATATATATATGGTCCTCTAATAAAATTTATGTCCCAACCCTTCCTCATTGGATCATATCACCCATGAGTCTAATCCTCTTTCCTTATCTATTTACAAATATACAAGGGGTGTATGTTTATATATGGTCTTTCTCTTATGTGTAAGCCTCAACCATTTCATCATTGATGATTTCATCCTTATGCCCCATTAGTAATAAATCTATTCCATAGTCCTCCTACTAGGTGTAATCCCCAACTATACCCTCAATTTTATAATAACTAATAGATTGGATGAAAAAAATAAGTTCACTCATGCATATTTCCCACAAAAACCATTTATAGGTACCTTTAACTGAGTATTCTTAACTGAATGAATTTAAAAAACATAGTATATATCCTATTAGGTATGACGTTAAACTACTTATAATAGATCACATATGTAAAACCTTAAAAGGTACTTTAATTGTTCATGGTTTTATGACCTTAAAAGGCACCATAATGGTCCTTGTCACATAATTGTAAATGGTAATACTTTTCCAATTAAGTAGCACAAAACCGCATGGGTTCTAATTCCCTTTATAGATATTTATAAGAATATTATCTTATAGGACAAATCCTAGCTCCAAAACACCTATTGTATCCTTGGATGGAAATAAATTCTAGAGTGCTTAGCTGTGTGGATTTGAACCATAGTGTAATCAAATAATATGAGATATATATGGAACCTCTAATATATACAAATGTTCACATTGATGCATGGTAATGATCGATCACTCTCACGACCAAAATAACTAGTATTGTTACTTGTAATGATTTTATGAATACATCTTAAATATATAAGAGGGACTAAAACTAGGTAATAAATACCCTTAAGGTATGAGTCAACCTCCCATCCTCTTAAAGGACATGTGATCCAAGTTGTCACTGGTATGTCTCAGGTACCACCTAACTCTAAAAAGTTATCCTACACCAACTCAAAACAAATAGGTTGGGCACGTGGGGGTAGAATGGTGAACCTAATGTTAAATCTTTTACCCGTGAAATAGATCAATTGACCATAAACTTTTTCATGTAATAATACATTGATAGTTTTATTTCTTGTGGTTTTTTTTTCCTTTGGTATCTCTCACAATATCCAAATAGATTCATTGAATGCACCATCAAATTCCAAGCTTTCGGGTTAAACTGGTGTTAACCACATGACACCTCATTCTATTTCACACCACCAACCAATGCACAATACATATTACTTGGATACAATAAAGTTCATGGCCTTGGATCCTTAAAGTATGTTATCACCAACCCAGTTTCTCCATAGCTATTTAGTGAATTCCCTAGTACAATAGTATCAAATTTGTGGCTCCATCCTAAACATGGAGGGGTATGATGAAATCTACATTAGATAAATCCCTACAGGGCATACTACTAAATACAAGTCATGAAGAAGTAATTGGACTATATTTCCATATCCAACCACTTCATAATACTATCCTTGGAGTGAAAAAAAACTTTACCTTTTACCTTATAAATTTCTAGGAGAACATTGACTACATACTGACTGTTATTCAACAGATTCCTATGAGGTATTTCACAAATATTCATTGTGGTTAATGTATCACAACCCCATCCCCTCAAGAATTTTCTGACGTTATTTTCATATCGATCCCATCCATGTTCATTCAAAAAGGATAACTAGGAGGAGTGATCTCCAATGTCATATGGATACTAAAGCTTAAGATCAGGCACATATCCCTATTCCCATCAACACACATGAATCTCATTGGAATATTCCTAAGGAAACTCATTAATCCCATTAGCATATTCTAATACAAACCCATGAATACCATTTTATATTTTTATGGTGACTAGTAAATACTTTCAATATATTCAATGGAAATCCATGAATCTTTTAAGCATATTTTCTAATGAAAACCCATGAATCATGTTGGCATATTCCAATGATGACCAATGAAACCCATCATCATATTATGATGAAAACCCATGAATCTTATTATCATATTCTGATGGAAACTAATGAGGACCATTGAAATATTATGACAATGACTTATGAGTCTCATAAATATATTTTGATAGTGAATAATGAGTCATATCAACATATTTTAATGGAAATAGGTAAATCCCATCAGTGTATTCTATTGATAAGAAATGAATCCCTTTAGTATATTCTGAAGGTGGCCAATGAATCCCATCGGTATATTCTGATAGTAACTTGGGACCCGTCTAGAAGGGATCCTACTCATAAATGACATCAAACGCGCTAATAGATCCCAATTATGATTGAGGTTCTAACCCTGATATTCTATCTGAGAATATCCAGTATGATGGATATCCATGGGAAATCTATGAAATATGAGTATCACTCTTCCCTTGGGTACATTAATATCCTTCAATATCATCAAATAATTAAAATAGTAACCCAAGGATCCACTAGTTATCCATCAATAGAAGAAGGACACTATAGTCACGAAGGTCCTCCCAATGATTCCACAATCAAAAACTCTAAAGGTACTCCCCATAGTACCTGCTATAAGGGTCCTCCCCACAACACCATGATCAATAACTCTATAATTCCTCCCATGAGTATTTTCTATAAAGGTACTCCCTGCATCACCAAGATCAATAATTTTGGATGTCCTCCCTAGCATATATACTATGAAGGTCCTCTAGGAAGCACCATGATCAATAACTCTAGAGGTTCTCCCTAGTGTAACTATTTGGAAGGTCCTCCCTACTGAACCATGATCAAAAACTATGTAGGTCCTCCCCAATGCACCTATTGTGAATGCACTCCCCTCTGTACTATGATCAACAACTTTGGATTTCCTCCCCAAAGTACCTATTTTTAAGTTACTCCCTAGAACACCATAATTAAAAACTCTATAAGTACCCCCAATAGTACCTTCTATAAAGTTACTTCCTGCAGAATTATGATCAACAGCTCTAGAGGTCCTCCCTAGAGTATCTGTTATGAAGGTCCTCCCCACAGAACCATGATAAACAACTCTAGAGGTTCTCCCCAAAGTATATTATATAAATTTCATCCTCTTATCACCATATTCAGTAACTCTATAGGTTCTCCCTATATTACCCATTACAAAAGTCCTCCCTACAGCACCGAAAATATTAACCATTAAGTTCCTACTCATGGTATCATATAGGATATCATTAGCCACAGAAGACCTCCACATGGTCAAATGAAACCAGGAAGCTATGGTGGTCCTCCCTAGAGCAGACAACATGGATTTCCTCCCCATGAAAAAAAAGTATACCAGTCATGAAGATCCTCCTCAAGACACCAATCATGAAGTTTCTCCTTGAAACATGATGATTGGCTGATAAAAAGGACCTCCCATTTACAACACATCAATAATAAGAATCCATAGATTTTCCCCCCATGGATACCAAATTGAGAACTATAGAGGTCCTCCCTAGGGTATATATTGTATAATACCTCATTTAAATAAATAAAATATCTAATAAATAGGTCCCCCCATGAATTAAACCATAAAATTAGTAACCAAATAGACCCTCCCCATGGAAACCAAGTCAGTAACCCTAGAGGTCTTCCCCATGGAATATGTTATAGGGGTCCCACTGTGATAAAAAATTGAGCCAAAATGGAGGTCCTTCCAATGATGGTGATTTGATAATTGAGCCTCGAGGTTCTCACCATGGTGATCATTGCAATGACCCTTCCCACAAAAACTTATCTTTTTGGATATAAGGACCTCCCTATGTTGAAGTTTCTCTAGATTTTCCATCATAAAAGTAGGAACTTGAGAAAATGATGATGTCTACATTAGGTGTCTCATCACCAATTAATAGTGACTCGTCTAGGATAAAAGATAATTTGATGTAATGATCATTATCCATGCCTCCCCTAGAGCATGAACCCTAAGATTAAACTGAGGCCATTCTGATTGAACCTACTCCTCTTTAAAAAGAAATAGAGAAATAACCTTTATGGTCAGACTGGGTTGAATAACCCCTCATAAAGGATAAATATAACTTTCTGATAATATAGAAAAAATTATAATATAACATAATACCAATCATGTTCTATCCCATGGCCACTCTTATTCATGATATTCCATAGAAATTGAAAGAGGATTCCATACCCTAATTTCATTGAAACTTATGGGAGAATATTTTTCATCTCAAGACTAGATATTTTTTTTACAATTATTATATTAATCACCTCAATATTATAAATCATCTTCATTTCCAAGTCGACTTGGCTACCTTTCTAGTGGCTTAGAACCCTAATTCGGGGAAATATCACAAGTGTATCAAACATGTATACCTCAGTATTTTGATGACACTTCACTAGATAGTCACTGAAACCATGCCTAATTTGTTCATCAAATAGTGTTTTAATTATGTAGATATAAATCTTACCCTACTCACTGGTTAATGGGGTTCATCGTTGAAAGAAACTTTCAATGTCATTGCTTCAAGAAATTTTTATATCCCTAGATCTATATATGCTAGTTGTTATAACCAATGGGGTATCTCCAATTATGTAGACTAAAATTTTTGTATCTAGTGTGAAAATTATACTGACAAGATCTTATTTCAAAATAATAATAATGTTAAATAGGACTCTTTTTTAGGGGGAAACTAGAAATCTTATAAAAAACCTTGATAAGATTTGAATATCTCCTTGAAAGGTAACTGTATCTAGATTTTTTATGATAGAAGCCTAAAAGTCTAGGAAATCCAAAGTAATATCCTCAAATAAAGTATATGATAATCCATATTCTGTAGGTCTAGGAGAATTTTTACTACCAACACCACCCTTGGAATCATCAAATATGGATTAGGAAACAATCATCATAGTGGAATAGTAAAATCAACCCATGCCCATAGATATGGGGGAATTAGTACCTCTCCTTATTCTGAGGAATTAAATCATTTATAGGATAGTATTAACTTCATAGGAATTTCCTTGGTGGTATCCCCCACTTCAAGATCTATATATTTCATCAGGAACATATTTGGTGAAAGTTGTTGGGGAATTTTTTTCCCATTATAGTTCATAAAATGCTTCAAGGGGTTATCCTGGAGAGAAAGTAAAACCACTCAATTGTCATAAGCCAAATAAGTATATTAAAAAGATAGATATCAATTAGGATTATAATATAATCCTTAATGTATTTTCATATAATAATGGTTCTCTTTACTACTCTAACATGGATTATGATATGATTTCCACTACATGATTTGCATTAATGAATATTGTCTATGTTATCCCTATAGATGGAATAAAACATAACACTAACATAGAATAATTCAATGAGGATGAATACATTTGAAACATGTTCAATATAGAAATGAATAAATAATGTGTATTTACCCAATATCATAGTTAAACTCAAGACTTAGTACCTCCTCTAAACATCAAACTACTTCTTACTCACTGAGATTTGGATAATGATAAATGGAAAGTTGTATTTATATCAATATCCCAACCAATATCTGAAGAGGATGAGACTCTAATCCTTGAGGATAAGAATCTCCAATATGATTTTGAGATGTAGAAGATAATAAAACTCAATGGTGAATTACTCATAGGAAATAAACCTACTTAGTGAAACTCCCAAATCAAGGATAGTATCTCTCATATAGAGAATTACCCTAATCAAGAGGGAACTGGTCAATAAGAAAGAGTATATCCTATTCATTAAATCAACTAGGGGATAGAAAACTGATCTATTTAACCCTTATAGTCATGAGTTATCTAGAGTTCCCACTACTAGGGGTAAAAACTAACATTCTTTCAACATAGATACCCTCAGCCAACTCAATCTTGATATTAACAGTAGGCATAGTTGATCTAACCCTATCAGGTTCTTCTCACTACCTCTACTTGAGTGTTTTCTTGGGTTATTGTTATATTCAAACTTCTTAAATCCATTTAGTCTGTTTTCACTCAGATAAAATCTATATATGGTGACATGAACCAATGCAACTGAGATGAAACCATATCTCAAGATAGTGGACTTGACTCCTCCACCTATCTTTGGGAATCCCACATTCCATTTATTTGATGGGATAGGTGATCTAGAGAATTATCTCATGAACTTTATATCATGATGTGTCCCTATGATAGGAACATTAAAGAAATATGATGCCGAAAATACTCAAGTGATTTATAAAAAACCTGGAAGGACCATAATTTATCTAGTACAAAAACTAACTAATCATTTTTATATCCAATTAGAAATAAATTCAATTGAATTTCCTTTAGAAATTCTTATCCATGTAGAGGAGTAAGATGGTACTCAACCACTCAAATTGGAAAAATAATGTGAAAACAAAAGAGTCTTGGAATTTATCACAATGTGGAAATGTTTAACCAATTCACTAAATATAAACATTTACTAAGATTATCTATTTGAGATATTAATATAAAATATAGATGATGAGTTTCAATCATCTCTATTCCATTAAATTAACCTGGTGGATTTCAGAGGTCTTCAACCATTTAATAATTAATAGAGTATGTCATTAAACATTCCAATGACAAGTAACATCCAACATCATCAAAAAAAGGGAAGAAACCTAATAGAGTAGAGAATGTGACTGTTATTCTCAAAATATAGTTAATGAAAGTTTCAACCCCCAAGCCCCCTAAATATAATGTGGTGTCTCATATTTAATAATAATGGAAGAAACAAGACTTTCATCATGAGGGAAAGAAAAATAAAAAACAAAATTTATTAATATTATAAGGATAATGTTTATTCCTTACAAAAAGAATAAATTATAGGGTTTTTTATCACTACCCTAGAGAAAAACTTTCTTAAAATAATAGAGATCATAAAACCTAATGATTTTGGTTTAAATGAAAACCATAATTAATAATCCTTCTATTGGATGTTTTGAAAAACATCAAAGAATGTTTCACTTTTAAGTATAAAATTCTGAAGATGATTAACTCTGTGTAGATAAACTTGGGTAATCCCCTAGTGAAAGTAACTTGAGTCTCTACTTGATAAAAAATAATCATAGTGGAAATATTTTTTGAGTGTGTGTGTAGAAATTTGATGACTAGATGACCAGGAAATTATTCATCTAGACACATGCAATACTTATGAAATGAATAAATCAATCAATCATGAAACCAATTCCCTTTGTGATAATAGATGAGGGATATTTATCATCACATACATCCAATAGTTAATATAACTATCTCTAGTTGATCAAAGAATAAGAAGAAGAGACCTTACTAGTACCCAAGTAGGTACAGACTCTTCTTGACTTATTACCCTATCACTTTGAGGATGGTAATTTCCCCAATAAAATAGAACCTTCATCTGATGAGGATTCACATTAAAAAAAATCAATGTATTCTAACTTACAAAACCCTTTTCTAATAAATAAGAATAATATAAACCCAAGTTACCCATTAATAATCATGGAATAGGTTGTATAGGAAGGGGAAGACAAATATGTGGTGGACCCCAATGGTCATGAATTATTTCTACTGAAGTAATATATATAGAAAACCCCCAAATAAATGCACTCCAAAAAGATGAACAGAAACTTCAATATAATCCTAAATCATAAAAGGATCATTTATACCCCTTTATATTGCAAGAAATACTAGAGAGCATAAAATTTTCCTTTTAGCATTAAAATATAGGAATTATAGTTCAACCCAACCCAAAAATTATGAGGATGACATCTACCTCCTATCAAGGAAAGTAATTACTAACACGATTAGATTAAATGACTAATCCTAAACTAGGAACAAAACTCATAGCATGAAGCATAGGTTCTAGTCTAGAAGTATGACATTTTTAATCCTCTCATGGCCATCTCATGTAAGATCTAAATATTGAATTTCCTTAAACTTTCAACATAAATTATGGAATCACTCATTGAGTCCCTTTTATGACCTTAATAGTTTTAGGTTGGAGTTACTATAGTCGAGATATATTTCAATAAGACTAGATCTATTTAATAGAGCATGAATAGGTTGCTTACATACATGATAATATTAAGCCCATGTATATATTGATAAATATTAACGATATCGATGTGCTTAAATCCCAAGTCTATAATGATTCTGGGATCATCCTCATCATGTTCTGAACCCTGTGACATATAGCTCATAGTGAGGTTGATTTTTCTCCATCCATCTTAACAATTCAGAGGTATGACAAGAGTGAATAGAGGACCATCAGGAGGATCAAGTTGATGATAAATTTTATAGATCTCATTTATGATTCTTAATTCTTTTTGGACCTCTAAGACATTATTCAACATCTTTCTAGGAAGTCCATGTCTATAAATATACATAGTGGTACCCTTTTCATATCATTAATTCGTGAAATTATTCATTAATAGGAAAGTTAGGTTTATTTATAGCGATAATATACTTTTGAGTTATGTTAATCTCAATATATATATATATATTTAATACATTACAAAAAGTATTGTAATTAGCTTATGGTAGATAACACCACATAGATTGCTACCCCAATGGTTTTAAAATTGATCATATCAATCAATGGAGTGAAATTAGTAAATATTTCATGTTTACAATTAACCAAATTAAGGGAAAAATCTAGATATGGGGATTCATTCGGTTGCATGGGTTATACTAGAAAATAAATTAAATAACTCAATGAATTTCCTATCATATGATGTTCAAGTATATGCTTACATCGAGTAGCCATCGCCAATAGAGGATAAAACCACTACACAATCCATGTGTATCAATATTTCACTCAATCATATCTATTATAGTGTAAGTATAACTGATATTCAGATGACACGATCAAGGCTCTTTAATAAACTAGACATGAATCCTAAAATAATAGAGTGTGTTTAAGGGACATTTTCTCCAATTATTAGGTCATAGACTATGTTAGAAGAACCTATACATTTAGAAGAAATATGTGATATATATATATGGAAGTAACAATGACCCTATATTATCTCTTAGAAAACATGGTGTTGATCTATATTCTACCCCAAAAAACATTGAAGTGTAAGTTGAAAAAATCAAATACAATTCTCTAGAATTTGAGGAAGGAATATCAACTGTCATTGACAAACTCAAACAAATGAATATGGGTATGAAGGAAGATTCATGGACTAATATTATTAGTTCTTCCATGAAACCTTAAGAATAGAATAAATATGTCTCTAAATTTAAAAAACATTGATATTTCTTTTTATGGAACTAAATGGAGATTCTTGAGTTGGATCCATAGGTAGATACCAATAATTTGGGTCTTCAGGATGACAATTATAGCTATAAATATGATGTAATAAGAACACATCTAACCCAATATTCTAAAGTAAAAGATAAATTAGATAAGGTAATTAAAGAAAACCTTTTTTGTGTAATTTCAATACCTTATTTGTCTTTACAACATCATCTTCATCAAGGAAAATAATAGTAAAATCAGGTTTTGTATTGATTTCATGTGTCACAAACCAT
The DNA here is from genome assembly GCA_963277665.1 of Viscum album. Taxonomy (NCBI): domain Eukaryota; kingdom Viridiplantae; phylum Streptophyta; class Magnoliopsida; order Santalales; family Viscaceae; genus Viscum; species Viscum album. The sequence continues at coordinate 455,271,470 of OY728141.1, read as the reverse complement.
CTCCAGTCACCCCTGAGTTAGAAACCAGAGTTGGCCCATGACATACCCGAGGTGCATTCTCTGTCACCCCGAGCTCAAAACAAGTTCTAGATTATAAAATAAGATCTCATGTAAAATAATTTTCCTAATAAATAATATTCACCAAGTAGTGAAATTATACTATAATTATGACATACTGAATCCAAATATTGGACTTTCATGCCAAAAATATAATAAAAAACAAAATCAAGACAAAACCAAACAAGAAATATAAAAAATAAACATCCAACTGAAAAAAAAAATTGAAATGATAACCCAATATATAAAGGGTAGTCCAAATTTGAAAATACATCCATGATACATAAATAAAGACACAAAACAACCAAATGGACTAAACCAAGATCTCTATATGGACCAATAATCACCAACTATCCAAAATACAAGCTTGGTATATGAGAGATCCCAAATCTGAACCTAATCATGAAAAATATACATGGTTCTACCGACGTCAAGTGGAATTAGTAGGGTGTGAGCATAAAACATCTCAGTAAGTATGCACTATATAGTCCATTCATTTCCTTTCAAAAAATAGACCATAAAAATTAGTTTGAAAATACAAATAAAAAATAGGTTTTCATATTTTAAAGAAAATTGCAATAAGATTTCCTAGAAACATGTCTTTAAAGCTTAAAACATATTATAAAAAAACATTTAAAAATACTTTTATAAACTATTTATTTTTAAAATATATCTTATTAAAATCTTATTAGTAAAACTAATATCTAAACCATACTGAATCAGATCAAAGTGAACCAAAATAAAACACCACTATATAAATAAACCCAATCCAAAAATGTAGTAGCACAATATAAAATTGAAACCAAATGGGTATGTCATCAAAGAACCATAATAAAATGAAACAATAATGGGAAAAAATAAATAAATAATAAAAATTTTATAAATATGAACCCTGGTAGAACCTTAATTTATCTAAATTTATGGTCACTCTAGGTCCTCATATCAACCTGTGAACTAGTGGACAATTCATGTGTGTGCAAAACCCACTAAGGCATTCATGCCTTGGCCTAGTGGAATGGTGTAGTCCATCCCATGACACCACATCTAACCATAACTAAGGAGTATATTCCTTGGAATAGTGGTATGGTGTCTCTCATCCTCAACACCATGACCTTCATCTAAATTCAAAGTAGTTAGTTAAAGTGGTGTAATCTAAAAGTGGTACATAATACTAGTCTTCTTCCCTTAGATACATGATATCCAATACTACAATTCCATTTAAATCATATCACATTCTATTTTAAAAGGAGTCTTATCAATACACCAAAACCCAACTTTATATGCTCAAATATTCTCCCTGTAACCATCCATGTAAAACACTCCTCCAAAGGAAATAATAACATCTCAACATAACCGGGACAGATTGACTTCCATGGAGGCCACCCATTTTTTTATGAAATCCATTTAAAAGCACCAATCAGTACTTATTATTTAAAATCCTTAATAATTTTCAATGAAAATTTTCCTTCTTTTAATTCCATTAAAAACATTAAATTGAACATAAATTAATTTCTAAAAGATCAAAATGGACCTCTAATTCATGCTTTAGAAAATACACTTTTGAAACCTCTTTTAGAAATCATTTTTCAAACCATGAGATGATTTGAAAACCCAAGAATTAATGAAGGAATACTATAAACTTTATAAATATATACACATATAGATATATATTTTCACTAAACATATATATGCATACATATCCACATGTATGTGTGTGTGTACATTTATAGGGAGTACTAAGGGGGTGAGAGAATAAAAACAGTCCATGTAACTTTTTAAAATATATAAACCCACAAATAAAACCAATAAATCCTTAAAATAAAAAAAAACTAGTGTTTCGGGGCATGAAGATCCACTAGTCGACTCCACCAATCACCCACTTTGCAGGCTTGGAGAATTTCACTAGTCAGGTCCTCTTCTCATAATACCTATCCACAACTAAGTGTAGGTAGTTTTCACCCTTAAAAATAAGGCTAAAAACAAATCCTTCTGGTTCTATAAACAGAGAACTGAAAAAACGCATCTTAATCTGAGAAGATGACACTCCACTAAATCAATAAATATTGATTTTCTTGATAGTTTAGATTGATCTTCATGGTTTCATTAGCAACTAACATTAGATGGATCTTCGACTTTAGAAGAATAATAATCTTTGAAATATGTCTGAAGAGATCTGGTTGTACAAAAGATCTTCAATTTTAATAATATTAAAAAACACAGAGCGTTGTGCTCCCAAGATTGAACATGTATATCTCCAAAATGTAGTCTTTTTTTATGAGATGCTCGATCATTGTAGCATTGTAAATTAATTTTCATAAGAAAACTTGAAGAATAAAAATTATCAACACAACTGATAAAGATATCCAAAACATCCAATGTAGAAAGATATATATAATGATATATCTCACAATAAGATTTCAGATCTGCAAAAATGCCTGATAAATTGAGAGAATTCAAATTCAAAAATACAGCTCAGAGTAGTCGTAACTTCTCTTAATAGTAGGAGAGAAAATATCCATTATAAATATATCTTTAAATAATTTATGTCGAGCTTTGAATTAGTCAAAATCGAGCTTTAAATCACCCTGATATTTCGCAAATACCATTGCATGAAACTCTGATAAAGTTTTAAATTCAAATCTTCAGTGTTGAAAAGTCAAACGTAGGGTTCCTTCACATAATGACAAAACACCAAATGTAGGGTTCATCCAAGTAACATAGGTATGATGATCCATACGTTTACCCTTTACAACATAAAATTTTGAACGTAACATTGACTATCCATACATTCATATTTTCAAGTATGAGGTTGAGAACATAAGGCTTATTACAAAAGTAAGTTTGATGATATATACATTTTCTTCTCAAATGTAGGGTTCCATACTTATGTAGGGTTCTTTAACCATACTTTTTCTATTTAAAAAATGCGAGGTTTCATTCAAATTTAATGTTCTTTAACCATATGTTTCTTCCAACATATGGTTGATAAACCATACGTGTTGATCCTTTACCATAAGGTTTAATACAAATGTAGGGTATATTCCTTACGTTATAATCTTCGGCGTAGGGAATGAACAGTGATTCCAGGAAATGACAAACAGTGAACAGTGTTTCCAGAATGTACTGAAGCGCATTCTGAACACTTTAACAAATATTTATCGTGAATAAATACTTGAATATTATTCCAAAACAAGAATTATAAATAATATAAACTTCATGAAATACACTTAAAATAATATCATTAGTAAAAAAACATGGGTATTTGTGAGCACCAATATCAATAATATTTATAGAGTATTTGTAATGACCCAAAGTTTCATTAATGGAAATCCCTCTTGATCTAATTAAATGTCTCTTTATGTAAAATTTTTATATAAAATGTCAACTTCTTTGGTTTTATGTTAAGAATTGTGACCGTTTCTTTTATAGTCATTGAACAGTGATCACATGATTAGTATAAATATAGGGCTTTAACAAATCCAATTTACTCAGAAAAAGGAAGTGATTGCCTCATCCAGTAGAATTGCTCCATACGAAGCCCATTTGGCGGAGCTTGGAAAAGAGGTGGCCTCTTTGGGCTTCGCTCTTGACCAATCCCAAGCTGAGCTTCATCATGTCAAGCTTGAACGAGACCGTCTACGGGAAAAGTGGAAGTTGATAGAGATTACCACTCGAGCAATGTTATCTGAGCGACCCCAAGAGTCTGTCACCATCGCACACCATACCCTTAGGTCTAATGAGTCTGTTTTAAGGGGTTATGTAAAAAATCTCTAGTACTATGTTCATATAAATTATTTTTTGTATATAATAATGAATATACTTTCTTTCCATTATTGATACATTGTAAATAGTTTTTAAATACAACTAGTGTTTTTAGTCATTATTTAATTAAGAAATCTATTTTATTAAATTAAGGGTTTTTTTGGATTAAATAATATTTTAATAAAATATTATTATTATTATTAAATTAATTTTATTATATATAAATGATCATATAATTTTATGAATGCAATTATAATTTTTATTAAGGTTTGAAATCCATTTCTATCAAAACCTGTGAATTTTCGATAAATGTCGGTTTTTATTTTAAAAGTTAAAATTAAAATATTTTGAAAATTATTTAAATAAAATAAATGACATTTATCGAATCAGGACATCGAAATTATCCAATGGTGAATTTGTCATAATTTTCTGAGACAATCAAATTTTTGGGTAAAAATTAAATACTGTTTAAATATATAATGTGTTTTATGAAATCATAATGACCCAATAGTGATATAATAAAATACTATAAGCTTTATGTTCGGCCAATATATGTTTTAACATTAAAATAATGTTATTTTTGGTTTGTTTTAATTACTTTTCAAAGCATTAATGGACCCCTCAAGACTTATTAAACATCTTGTCTTCTTAAATTACTTTCCATGGGAGTGTGACTCACCTCTAGATAAGAAACACCGTTATTTTAAGAAGATAGAACTTTGGCCTTATAAAATATTTTTTTCCTCTTACCTTTTCCAAAAAATATAGGCAAAAACCATGAGCTTATTTGTGGTTTGGATTAGTTTAATGTAAGGGCTCTCAAACCTAAATAATAAAGAATTCACTCACCTTTCCTATATAAACCCACCCAAGCTCCGACTTCCTCCTCACTCAAAGAATTTGGAGTTTGTACTACCTCTGAACTACTCTCTCTATAATCCTCCCAAGGTGCCCCAAGCTCACAAGAAGCCTCTCTCAATCCTCTCTCAAGCCTTGGAAGCACACTTCCAAGTAAGGGTTTTTCTTCCTTTCAGTTTTTTTGTCCAATTTTCTTAATATTGTTATGCCCTTTTAATTTCAATTATAAATGTTGGGGTATGGTTTCTCACCTCCCCCATACTTCCCTATTATTATTTTAATGATGAAATATCCCTTGCTCTCTCATTAAATTCCTCCCATGTACACCCGTTACTATGCCGAAATTCTGAAAGGAACTTCTCTCTCTTCATTTACATTCAAGCAATATTTTTGTATCATGAATCTAAATTCCATTAAAATTGTTGGTACATGTATCTATATGACCCCCTTACTATCCATTTTGTGTAAATATTATGAGACACTCCTTTCTCTCTCATCAACCATTTTTATGAATTCTTATGTCACGTCGTTACGCTGCCAAAATTGCATCGATTTTCTAAGCCAATGCCATTGTATAGTGAATACCGTGCCCATTTCTCCATCAAGGGTATTCAACTTTAGGAACAATTACTTATTGATTATAAAGTTTCATGTATGAATTCCACATTAATTTATCATGGAATAAATTATTATGTTTTATGAATCCATGTTTTATGATCCATGTGGCACACTTATGCATGAAATGAAATGTTTAAGAAGGGTGCACCCTTATAGAGCTCTAATGCATTGGGTAAAGTATAGTATCATGATACGTCATGTGCAATGAGTGTTGACTCATTATAATCCAAGTGCAATGAGGTTTTACTCATGCTTCATGTGCAATGAGGATTTACTCATGCTTCATGTGCAATGATCCTTGGCTCATGCTAATTCCATGTTAAGTGTTGTTGCCACATTTCCATGTTATGATTATCATGCTTTATCGTGCCTTTATGTTAATGTTTCTCTTGTGATCTATTAATATTCCTATTTTATAACATGTATTGTACTCCTCATTTATTTTATGTTTATTCTCTTACAGGGCTTTATAGCTCACCCCTTTTCTTATACATGTCCTCAGGTTATCCCATGCAATGTTAAGTACGAGGGAATGTAGTGGCCATGTAAAGGAAGTTTTCAAAAAAGATGTTGTATTTCATGTTTTAAGATGTTATGTAATGATCCTAATCCCCAAATACACTATAACTATTGATCTTCCATGTTGTATCAAGTGAATAATTATGTAATAAATCATGTTTAAGTTTTCAATAAAAGCAGGGTTGTCATAGTCTGTATCAAAGGATAGGTTTAGTTTTTTTTGGGATTAGGATTAGAAAACCCTAGTAAAGCCTTAGAGACAAGACTAAGTATAATAAAAACATCCCTAATTTTTGGTAAGTACTGATTAAGTGGTTTATCAAACAAATACATCCCTGTCTGGATACGAGCAGGTAGAGGCGTCTCTAGCATAGATGTATCCTTGAGGTAAAACCCGAAAACACCACTTTGAGCTAGACTCAAATGGGAACTGGTGCACGACAATGAAACTTGTTGCACTCTTGGTTATGACACTCCTGGGGGATATGTTTTTATAAATTCACAAGCTTAGTATGAACCCTTATTTAGGGAATTAAAAAAATGCCTCTAAGAATATATGTTAGAAAGTAGATCATGAAAAGATTAGATTAAAGCCTATAGACTCATGAGTTATGGAAATAAAATTTTATTTATAAGTCATCAAATTTTGTCTTTGGATTAGCCTTTATGTGTTACCCACTCACTTTCCTTTTATTCCAGCTAGTGGCCAGTAATAGGAGGACTCAGGCTAACAACCGATGTGAAGATCAGTGTGATGACTGTACTAATGAGATGCCCAATCCAATGGGAGTGGAAATCGCAAACTTTGTCATGATTATCTCTCAGCTAACTCAATATCTGAATAGAAACATGGGTCAAGATTAATGTTCAACCCCCCCCCCCCCTAAGGAAGAAAAATTCTCTATCAAGAGCTTCATGAGAAAAAGGCCTCCTACTTTTAGTGGATCATCTGATCCCACGATCGCTGAACAATAGATCAACTCCATTGAAAAAATCTTCTTTATCCTTCAATGTTCTGAATAAGAGAAGGTTCTCCTGAAGTCTTATCATATGGATGGTAAAGCTTATCAATGGTGGACATTGATCAAAAATACAAAGCCTGAGGAGGAGATCGAGGTGTTGGAATGGAAGGATTTCTGAAAGATTTTTTTCGATAAATATTTTCCGTGCACCCTCCGGCTTAAGATGGAAAGGGAATTCCTTTCCCTCAAGAAAAAAGATGAAGAATCTTTTGGATAGTATGAGGAAAAATTCACAAGGCTTGCACGATATGCTTCAGGCTTTGTCGTTACCCCCGAATGCAAGGTTTACCACTTCTTTGGTGGGTTGAAGCTTAGCCTACGGAAAGAATTAGCGATCCACGACTTCGACAGCTATAAGGAAATTGTCTGATGTTCCCTCAAGGTCGAAATGGGTATCGGGTAATCACAGGGGTATCATGGGGACAAGAAGTTTAAGGTGGACTTCAATGTTGTTGGTCCGATGGATAAATCCAATGATGCTAAGAATATCCAGCACCCCACTTGCCAAAAGTGCGGAAAGAAGCACCCTGGAAATTTCCTCAAGGGGACAACGAAATGCTTTAGGTGTGGAAGAGAAGGGCACCTAGCTGTTAACTGTCGGCAAGAAAGACCCACGGATGTGAAAGAGAAGAGGAACGCTCCGTTCAAACCTCAACGTGTTGTTCATTGCTACAACTGCAAAGAACTGGGGCATTTTTCAAATCAGTTCCCTAATACAAGGGTTTTCGAAGGCAACCAACAACCTCCAAGGAAATAAGAAAGAGCTTTTGCCATCACTTCTGCCGAAGTGAACCCTGACAACAAAGTGGTTACAGGTATGTTAGTTATTCGTTCAAGAATAGCGAACTTACTTTTTGATTTAGCTTTTACACATTCTTTTATATCTCGAAAGTTTAGTAGAACAATCCCAACACCACCACAAATCATGGAAATGAAGATGTCGATGAGTACGAAAAATGGGGAAATCATTGAATCCCATGAATATAACTCCTCCCCTATCATAATATGTGGATTGAATTTCTTGAATAACCTTTTCATACTCCCTCTAGTGGAATTTGATGCAATTCTTGGCATAGATTGGCTTTCCTTATATAGAGCCAACATAAATTTTCAGGAGAGGGAAATCACACTCCATATGGAGAATCAACCCCTGATTCTTTACAAGTGTAAGGGGGAAGATGAATCTCCTTTAGCTCCATCATCTCAAGAATGGATATTACTACCCTATGATCATGCATATCTGGCTTAGATGATTGAGTCCAAGGAAGAAACCATCCTTGAAGAAATTCCTATTGTGAGGGAATTTGCTGGAGTGTTTCCTGAGGAACGGTTTGGTCTTCCTCTTAAAAGAGACATTGAATTTCAATTTAACTTATACTAGGGGCTCTACCAATATCCAAGACTCCATATAGAATGGTTGTCATGGAGCTTGAAGAGCTGAAGAAACAACTACAGGAGAATCTGGATAAAGGGTTTATATGCCCCAGTGTTTCACCATGGGGTGCACCAGTCCTCTTCGTCAAGAAGAAGGATGGGTCAATGCGGATTTGCATCGATTATCATGAACTTAACAAAATCATGATAAAGAAAAAGTATCCTCTGCCATGGATAGATGACTTGTTCAATCAGCTTCATGGAGCATAATACTTCTCCAAGGTAGATTTGTGTTCGGGATATTATCAAGTAAGGGTGAAGAAGGAAGTTGACTGCAAGACTGCTTTTCGTACAAGATACAGGCACTATGAAAAATTTGTGGTAGTCTTTATAGATGATATTCTAATATGATTCAAAACCAAGGAGGATCATGAGGAGCATTTAAGAACTGTACTAGAGACTTTTTGCAAGGAGAAGCTCTATGAAAAGTGCAGAAAGTGTGAGTTCTGGTTGAAGGAGGTCTCATTCTTAGGCCATATCATCACAAGCAATGGGATATTTGTGGATCCCTCCAAAACAGATGAAATTGAGGGATGGGCGAGGCCAACATTAGTAACGGATATCTGTAGCTTCTTGGGTTTAGCTGGATATTATTGACGATTTGGGAGAAATTTATCACGATTTTCCAACCCTCTTACCAAGCTAACTCTAAATGGAGTAAAGTTTGCTTGGAGTGATGAATGTGAAGAAAGATTCAAGGAGTTGAAAAGGAGGCTTATCACTACGCCCGTGATAACTTTACCCACAAGTGGGGAACCATTTGTGATATTCGGTGATGCTTTAAAGAAGGGATTAGGTTGTGTGCTGATACAGAATGATAAAGTGATATCCTATGCCTCAAGACAGTTGAAAATCCATGAGAAAAACTATCCAACTCATGATCTGGAGTTGGCGGTGATGATCTTTTCCTTTAAAATCTGGCATCATTATCTCTATGGGGAGAAATGTGAGATATATACTGACCACAAGAGTCTTAAATATATATTCACACAGAAAGAGCTTAATATGCACTAGAGAATATGGATAGAGCTCATCAAGGATTATGATTGTTTAATACATTACCACCCTGGGAAAGCGAACATGGTGGCAGATGCCCTAAGTAGAAAGGACCCAATGATTCTATCAATTATGAGAATTGAGAAGGATCCAATCTTCTTAGACTTGATGAAGATGGACATGGGAATCATAAAGAAGTGAACATCATCAATCCTTTCACAAATTATTGCTCAACCGTCTCTTTTGGAAAGGTTAAAGGATGCTCAAAAGGATGATGTGGGAATTCAGGAAAAAGTGGAAGTTATCGAAAAAGTGAAATCCTCGGAGTTTAATGTTAATGAATAAGGAATTGTGCGATTTGGGAAAATACTATTTGTTCTGTCATGTTCGGAGCTGAAGAAGGAACTTTTGGATTATGCACATAGTTTAAATTTCTCTATTCACCCAGGGAGCACAAAGATGTATCGAGATCTCCGAGAAAATTTTTGGTGGGATAATATGAATAAGTAGATCACTGTATATACATCAAAGTGCCTGGTGTTCCAGCAAGTGAAGACAAAGAGGCAGAAGTATAAGGGGATGATGCAACCATTGCCCATACCAGAATAGAAATAGGAGAACATCACCATGGACTTTGTCACTAGACTTCTGAGGACATCCAAAGGAAATAATACAATCTGGGTTGTTGTGGATCGTCTTACAAAGACTGCACACTTCATTGCTGGTCGGGAGGATTTCTCATTAGATCAACTAGCGCAGATATATATCAGGGAAGTGGTAAGGCTGCATGGAGTACCACTATCTATTGTGTCTGACCGACATCCAAGATTCACCTCTATGTTTTGGAAGAGTCTTCAACATGCTCTGAATACTAAACAAAACTTCAGTACGGTATATCATCCACAAACGGATGGCCAATCCGAGAAAACTATCCAAACACTTGAGGACATGTTGAGAGCGTGCTCAATGGACTTTAAAAAAGGATTGGATCAACATCTTCCTCTGGTTGAGTTCTCTTATAATAACAGTTTCCACTCGAGTATCCAAATGGCGCCTTATGAAGCCCTGTATAGGAAAAGGTGCAGAACACTATCATGTTGGGATGAGTTCGGTGAACGTAAGCTGCTTGGACGAGAAATGGCCAAAGAAATGGTGGAGAAGGTGAAAACCATTCAGCAGCATATCAAGGCAGCCCAGAGTTGACAGAAGAGTTATGCAGATAATCGTCGACGAGACCTTGAGTTTAAAGTTTGAGACATGGTTTTTCTATGAATATCTCCGTGGAAGAAGGTCAGGAGGTTTGGAAAGAAAGGGAAGTTAAGTCCAAGGTACATCGGCCCCTTTGATATTCTTGATCATGTCAAGGTTGTGGCCTATCGACTAGAACTTCCACCTGCCATGGCCAAAGTACATGATGTCTTTCATGTATCCCTATTAAGGAAGTACATACTGGACCCTTCACATGTACTCTCTTCTGAGGTGGTATAGTTGGAGGATGAGCTTTCTTATGAGGTTCAACCAGTGAAGATCTTAGATCGTAGAGAAAAAGTTCTACAAAATAAGACAATGCCCCTCGTCATGGTGTTGTGGCAAAACCACAAGTTTGAAGAAGCAACTTGGGAATCGGAGGAAATGATGAAACTGAGTTACCCACATCTGTTTTAGTGTGGGAAAAGGAAATTTTGAGGGCAAAATTTTTTAAGGGGGGAATATTGTAACGACCTAAAGTTTCATTAATGGAAATCCCCATTGATCTAATTAAATGTCTCTTTATATAAAATGTTTATATAAAATTTCAACTACTTTGGTTTTATGTTAAGAATTGTGACTGTTGCTTTTATAGCCATTGAACAGTGATCACATGATTAGTATAAATATAGTGCTTTAACAAATCCAATTTACTCAGACAAAAGAAGCGATGGCCTCATCCAGTAGAATTGTTCCATACAAAGCCCATTTGTCAAAGCTCAAAAATGAGGTGGTATCTTTGGGCTTCGCTCTTGACCAAGCCCAAGCTGAGCTTCATCATGTCAAGCTCGAACGATACCGTCTATGGGAAAAGTGGAAGTTGATAGAGATTACCACTCAAGCAATGTTATCTAAGCCACCCCAAGAGTTTTTCACCATCACACACCTTACCCTTAGGTCTTATGCAGCTGTTTTAAGGGGTTATGTAAAAAATATCTAGTACTATGTTCATGTACATTATTTTTTGTATATATTAATGAATATACTTTCTTGTCATTATTGATACATTGTAAATAGTTTTTAAATTACAAGTAATGTTTTTAGTCATTATTTAATTAATAAATATATTTTATTAAATTAAGGGATTTTTGAATTAAATAATATTTTAATAAAGTATTATAATTATTATTAAATTAATTTTATTATATATAAATTATCATATAATTTTATGAATGCAATTATAATTTTTATTAAGGTTTGAAATCCATTTCTGTCAAAACCCGTGAATTTTCAATAAATGTCAGTTTTTATTTTAAAAGTGAAAATTAATATATTTAGAAAATTATTTAAAAAAATAAATGATATTTCTGGAATCAGGACGTCGAAATTATCTAACGGTGAATTTTTAATAATTTTCTTGGGTAGTCAAATTTTTGGGTAAAAATTAAATACTATTTAAATATATAATGTGTTTTATGACAACATAATGACCCAATAGTGATGTAATCAAATACTATAAGCTTTATGTTTAGCCAATATATGTTTTACCATTAAAATAATGTGATTTTGGGTTTGTTTGACTTACTTTTCAATGCATTAATGGACCCCTCAAGACTTATTAAACATCTTGTCTTTTTAAATTATTTTCCAAGGGAGTGTGACTCACCTCCACATAAGCAACCCCATTATTTTAAGAAATTCGGACTTTTGCCTTATAAAATATTGTTTTCCTCTTCCCTTTTCCAAAAACCATGGGCAAAAACCATGAGCTGATTTGTATTTTGGATTAGTTTAATGTAAGGGGTCCCAAACCTAAATAATAAAGAATTCACTCACCTTTCCTATATAAACCCACCCAAGCTCCCACTTCCTCCTCACTAAAAGCCTTTGGAGTTCATAAAACCTCTACCCTACTCTCTCTTGAATCCTACCAAGGTGCCCCAAGCTCCCAAGAATCCTCTCTTAAGCCTCTCTCAATCCTTGGAAGCACACTTCCAAGTAAGGGTTTTTCTTCCTTTCACTTTTTTTGTCCAATTTTCTTAATATTGTTATGCCCTTTTAATTTCAATCATAAATGATGGGGTATGGTTTTTAACCTCCCCCATACATCCCTCTTATTTTTTTAATGATGGGAGACCCCTTTCTCTCTCATTAAATTCCTCCCATGTACACCTGTTACTATGTCGAAATTCCGAAAGGAATTTCTATCTCTTCATTTACATTCAAGCAATACTTTTGTATCATGAATCTAAATTCCATTAAAATTGTTTGTACATGTATATATATGACCCCCTTACTGTCCATTTCATGTAAATATGATGATACACCCCTTTCTCTCTCATCAACCATTTTTATGAATTCTTTATGTCACGTCGTTACGCTGCCGAAATTGCACCGATTTTCTAAGATAATGCCATTGTGTAGTGAATACCATGCTCATTTCTCCATCAAGGGTATTCACCTTTATGCACATTTTCTTATTGATTATAAAGTTTCATGTATGAATTCCACATTCCTTTATCGTGGAATAAATTATTATGTTTTATGAATCCATGTTTTATGATCCATGTGGCACACTTATGCATGAAATGAATTGTTTAAGAAGGGTGCGCCCTTATGGCGCTCCAATGCATTGGGTAAAATATAGTATCATGATATGTCATGTGAAATTAGTGTTGACTCATTCTAATTCAAGTGCAATGAGGGTTTACTCGTGCTTCATGTGCAATGAGTATTTATTCAAGCTCTATGTTCAATGAGCCTTGCCTCATGCAAATTCCATGTTAAGTGTTGTTGCCACATTTCCATGTTATGATTATCATGCTTTATCATGCCTTTACATTCATGTTTCTCTTGTGCTCTATTTATATTCCTATTGTATAACATGTATTTTACTCCTCATGTATTCCATTTTTATTCCCTTAGTGGTCTTTATAGCTCACCCCTTTTCTTATGCATGTCCTCAGGTTATCTCATGCAATGATAAGTATGAGGGAATGTAGTGGTAATGTAAAGGAAGTTTTCAATAAAGATGTCGTATTTCATCTTTTAATATGTTATGTAATGATCCTAATCCCCAAAGACACTAGAAATCTCAATATTCCATGTTGTATCAAGTGAATATTTTATGTAATAAATCAAGATTAATTTTGTAATAAAAGTTGGGTTGTCATAGTATTGTTGAGACAATACATGCCCAACAATCTCTCCATTTTTTATGATCACAAAACCCATAAATTACAACTATAAATTTAGTAACATAATTTAGAATCTTGTAAAAATAGAGTGAAATAAATTTGATTTGACATAATTATTTCAATAAAAAGAAATGTTGTGTTTATCTAAATTTCTCCCCAAATATTTCAAAATTTAAAATAAATGTTGTGTTTATCCAAATTTATCCTCCTTTTTGTGAGATAAAAAAGAAATTAAATAAATATATTAAAAAACATTTAATGTTGGATAGATTATTGAGTCAATTTTATAATAAACTGAAATGGATAATGAAGAATGGATGTTTGGCTATTAGACAAAAAAATATAAAATAATATAAAAATAATGTATAGAAAATAGAAATGAAGACAATTTCATTAATTAGAAAATGTAAAAATATAATAATGATGTGACTAATAAACAAAATAGTCATTGTTAAAATGAGGATAGAAGGTTGGTTAGGGATTTCTTAGGTTGGAATTCTGAATGGCTTGAAACATCTCCTTCAACTCATCCATCTACACCCGCATCTTTTTCATAATACTATAACCTAACTACATTATCAGAAGTCTGGAATCATGGTTAACATGAAACTCCTTCATAAGATTGAATTTAAAAAAGTCATGTAAGCTCTCCTCTATCTTCATAAATTGTTCCAACTTTTCTGTAAACTGATTCAGTAGAAATCTGTTTTTGGGTTCACTCTGAGTTAGTTGATCAATTAGAAATTTCTGATTGTCCAACAAAACTAATAAAGGAGAACTATTGTGTTGAAGATCCTAAATACGATAATTCATGCCTTTCATAATAGAATTAATGGCATGAAATATTTTAATCAAATATGGGATTATAGTAGAAGTAGAAGTACTGGTCTGATATACTAAACTTTTCACCAATTCAAACTGACTTCCCAAGTACCACTTCAACTTTGAAAAATATATCTTGGAAATAACTTCATATTTGATCCTCCTAATCTTATTTAACATGTCTCTTTTGAAGGCATCAAAATACCTTCTAGAAAAAATATTTTCATTAAGTTCCTAGATATTTTTCTTTTAATTTTCAAGCTCCGTCCGTAGAGTGGTATTCTCTTCGTGAGACTTGTTAAACTTAATCACAATTTCTTAAAATCGATTAGACAATGAATTTAATTATCCATCTGTATTCATTGTCTGATCAAAAACATTAGGCAAAGGATTCTCCACTGATCTCTCTACATATTTTTCAGATGAATAAGATTAATTATCAAGTACTTTAGTTTTTTCTCCTAAAATATGACCAGACTATTCCACGGTTTGATTCTAAACCACATCTATAACTTCAGTTACTGATTTTGTACAATTTTTTCTTCTTGATCAGAAAATTTCTGAATAGTTTCTTATTTAATATTCACTTTTACTTGATCACTGGTCATAGGTACAACAGGAAGATCTCTAGCTTTACTATCCTCTAGTATTTCTTCTTCAAGAATTGGTTCATCTAAAAGAACTAAACAGGTTTCTTCTCCAGAATCCAACACTTTCTCTTCAACCTATTAAACATCTCTATTTCTAGGTTTCACAAAAAGTCCCTCCTAACTTTTTTTCCCTCAACTTCCTCTAATTAGGTATTAAATCTAATCCTTCTCTTATATGGTTGAGAAACTTCATCTATACGTGATTCAGCAACACCCTCCTTTCAAACAGTTCCTTGCTCCCCCTGATCAAAAGCTCCTAATCTATGTTCTTCTTCAACTCCAACTAAAAAATATTGAATTTCATTGTACTCTAAAAAATCATAATTTCTGTAGAGTCACATCATTTAAAACATTTCTATAATAACACTTCATCCTTGAATCTACTAATCGAATCATATCATTTTTAACAAAATTCTAGAGATTATCCATCTATAAGAATAGAAATTCATACTAGAATTCAGATGATAGTAGTAATGAAAATATTGAAAAATATACCATGTAAAATTCATCTTAATTTCACTTAGAAATAAAAACAATATGCACATATCAGGGTACAAAATTTTCTCTATATCTTTTATCCTTGGCGCAATACCGGTCTGAATGAACTTAACCAATATCTTATGATCTACCACAAGATCCTTAACAAACATTTTCCTAATGTGTGTTGAGTTAAACATAAAATACATAATGTCTTTATAATAGTGATTCTTTTCTCCAATTGATCAAATATTGAAGTGAAAAACTCCTTCATATGGGAAGTCTAGGACTTTTGAAACATCAGTTGAAGAAATCGAAAAATCATTATCTTTAATACTTGCAAGCACCGTATCCTTAGAATCACTAAAAATGAATTGTACACTCTGATAAAAATAGATCAGTTCTACCTCATAAATAAATTTGGAATTTATGTCATTGAAAGCAATCTCCATCCATTGAAATGCTAATGCCTATTTCAGGAGCAGATTCATATGATATAACCAATCAAAATCAACCACTTTTCCTTGAATTATTATTCTACCTATAATACTTTCTATCTTCATATAGATTGTGTATCCTTATTCGACTTTCTTGGTTTTTTTCATTTCAAAAAAAATCTAGAAGTCTGAGGTTTTCGTCTTCTAGGGTTTGGAAGGAAAAAATGAGGGTTTCAGGTTAGACGAAATGGTTTTGGTAAATGAAGGGTATGGAAGACGAAGGGTTTATAATAGGTGACGCATACCCCTATTTCCCATTTCATATATCAATTATGAAAAAAAAATTAATGATTATATGGTGTAAATAAATTTAAGATTAAATAAAATAACTAAAATATAATAAGATAAAAATACAAAAAATAAATTATATTTACAATAATAAATATAAGATAAGATAAGATAAAATAAAATAAAATAAAATAAAATAAAATTAAACTTATTTAAAATTAAATAAACCTATCTCCCCCTTTATAGAATAAAAATTTACAATGGGAAGTGGTTTAGTGAAAATATTATCTAATTGATATTTATTGTTAAAAAATTAGATATATCCTTTTTAAGAAAATGATCTCTTAGAAAATGATGTCCAATATCAATATACTTAGTTCTAGAATGACTTATTGGGTTTTTTGAAATATTTATAGCACTTGTATTATCACATAAGATAGATGTACTATTAAAATTAAGTCCAAAGTCCATCAGTGTGTTTTTCATTCACAACATTTGTACACAATAACTTCCTGTAGACACATGTTCTAATTCATTTGTTGATAGTGCGATAGAGTATTTCTTCTTACTTGACAATGACACAAACGATTTTCTTAAGAAGTGACAGGTTCCTAAGGTGATTTTTTTATATAATCTACAACCTCCAAAATCTGTATCTGAATATGATATTAAATTAAAATCAAAAGTTTTTGGATAAAGAAGATATTGAAAAATAGTTCCTTTTAAATATCTAAAAATTATTTTGAAAATAATAAGATTTGATTCTTTAGTATTTGTTTGAAATATATCACATAAACATACCAAAAACAAAATGGTAGGTTTTCTAGTAGTAAGATATAATAAACTATCAATCATACTTCTATAAAACTTTTTGTCTACTATTTTTCTAGCTTCATTCAAATCAAGTTTTATATTAGCATGAATGGCAGTTGAATATGTCTTGTTATTCTCAGGACCAAATTTTTTCAACAAATTTGTTATATATTTTTATTTTTTTAATACATTTCCAAAACATTTTTGATAAATTTGAAGTCCTAGAAAGAAATTTAATTCTCCCATCATGCTCATCTCAAATTATTTTTGCATGAGTTCTGAAAAATCATTACATGGTTTTTTATTTGTTGATCCAAAAATAAGATCATCAACATATATTTGAACTAATAATAAATTAGAACAAACTATTTTCTTAAAAATGGTTGGATCTTATAAACCAATAGTAGAACCATTTTTAAGAGAAAATAACTTAATCTTTCATACCAAGCTCTTGTTTCTTTCTTAAGGCCATAGAGAGCTTTAGTAAGTTTAAAAATAAAATCTATTTTTTGATAATTTTCAAAACTAGGAGGTTTCTCAACATAAACTTCCTCCATTAAATAACCATTTAAAAAAGTATATTTAACATCCATATGATATAATTTAAAATTCATATGAGATGAATAAGATAAAAGGATTATAATAGATTCTAATCAAGCTACAGGGTAAATGGTTTCATCATAATCTATATCTTCTTTATGATTATATCCTTTAGCTACTAATCAAGATTTATTTCTAGTTATAGTCCCTTGATCATCTTGTTTATTTCTAAAGACCCATTTTGTTCCTATAACTAGATAATTTGATGGTCTTTCAAATAATTTCCAAACATTATTTCTTTTAAACTGGTTCAATTATTCTTTCATTTCTAACATCCAAATTTCTATTCTAAGGCTTCTTCAAAATATTTAGGTTCAAGTTGTGATAGAAAGGCATGGAATTCAACTAGGTTTCCTGTATTTCGTCATGTCTTTATTCTTATGTCTAGGTCTCCTATAATAGTTTCAAAATGGTGATTCTTTATGGTTCTAGACTATCTTGGTAGAACACTTTTAGGTTCATTTGTATCATGTTCTTCTGAATTGGACTGAATTTTATTTTCAAAATCATTTTTCAGGTTTTCAAGTATTATGTTGTCAGAAGAGTCAAAAGATTCATCAGTTTGATATTTCTCTTTATTAAAAGGTTCAGTTTCATCAAACTTCACATGAACTGATTCTTAAAAAATCCTTGACTTTTTATGAAATACTCTATAAGATTTAGAAGTTTCATAATATCCTAAAAATATCCCTTCACCATCTTTTTTATCAAACTTACCAATATTATCCTTCGTGTTTTAGATATACACCTTAAATCCAAAAACATTAAGTACTTAACCTTAGACTTTCTATTATTCCAAAGTTTATAAGGTGTATTTTTTAAAATAGGCCAAATTAAAACTCTATTTATTATATTACAGGCTATTCTTACAGCTTATTCCCATATATAGGTAAGAAGACTGTATTAATTTAGTATAGTCCTAGCCATTTCTTGAATAGTTTTGTTTCTTCTTTCAACAATTCAATTTTGTTGAGATGTTCCTCGGGCAGAGAAGGTTTGTTTAATACCTATGTTTGAGAAAAATGAATTTAATTCTTGATTCTAAAACTCTTCACCCTGATCACTTCTTAATGAAATTATTTTAAAACCTTTTTAATTTTGAACACTTTTGCAATAACTTTCAAAAACAGTAAAAGCTTCATTTTTTAGTTTTAGAAAATAGACCCGGGTAAATCTTGAATAATCATCAACTAAAATATATGAATATAATTTTCCATCCAAACCTTATACTCTATATGGTCCAAAAAGATCCATGTGGATAAGTTCTAGGGGATTTGATGTAGCAATTTTGTTAACAGATTTGAAGGAAGATTTCTGTTACTTGCCAATATAGCATGCATCATGGAATTTTCCACTCTCAAACTTGAGACTAGGTAAATATAAAACAAATTGTTTCTTAGATAATTTATATAGAGAATAAATATTGCAATGAACAAGTCTTCTATTACAAATCCAAGATTCATTTATCTTATTTGTTAAACAAATCACTTTCTATTTACACAATGAATTTAATTCTAAGGTGTAGACATTATATGTTCTGGGTACTCTAAATTTAATCAAATTATCTTTAAATACAGAAAATTAATTTTCTGAAAAATCAATATGGTATCCATCATCACAGAGTTGAGATATACCTATTAGGTTATGCTTCAATCCTTGTAGGTACAATATTTTATTGATTGAGACAGACTTTGGATCTCCAACTATTCCAAGTTCAATTATCTTCCCTTTGGCATTGTCACCAAAGGTGACTAGACCTCCATTAATCTGTGTCAATTTATTTAAGCTCTATATATTTCCACTCATGTGTATAGAGAATCCATTTTATATATACCATATAGGTTTTCCTTTTCTGTGACCTATTACCTACAAAGACAATTTCAACAAAAATTTGTTTTTGTACCCATATCTTTTTGGGTCTAGCAGTGTTCGCTAACAAGGATTTAGGAATAGAAATATTATTTATTTTTCCATTATTTATGATTTTTACTTAAAATAAACCTTTTTTAATTAAATATGTTTTAATCTAACTTATTTGAGGATTTCTTAAAAAAAATTTATATATCCTTATGTTCCACAAAAATGACAAATATTAGATTTTGTATTAGGAACGAAATAATTATTATATAGTTTGGATTTTTTACCTTTACTACCAATAACAAGTCTTTACTTTTTAATTAAATTCTTACCAATAATTCAATTCAATATATTTTCATCTATTGTAAAAATAAGAGAAATTTTTTAGTAAGTTTTTACTTCATCCTTTAGTGTTTTAATCTTAATTTCATGATTAGTACAGTTAGTGGTAGTTGAGTTAAAATTTTCAACTAAATCTTGATGTTGTTTAGGTAAAGTATCCCTTTTTTCTAAAATTACATTTTGAATATTCTTTAAATATTAATTTTTCTTTAATAAGAAGTTATATCTTTCTTATAGCATAGTATAGTAGGTAGACATTTTATTATTTGAGTAACTATAATAAGAATCAAACGAATAGTAGGTTTGTACATTATCTTCTTCATACATAAAGAACATATTAGATTTCAAATTCAATTCTTCCTTCTCTACATCAGATATTTATGATCTTCTAGGGTCTTCAGAAACACTCCAAGTAGTCTTCATAGCTCTTTTTCTTTTGTTTTCATAGTCAGCATTTTTCTGAAATTTCTTTTCTGTCTTTCGATTTTAACTTTATAATTGTGGAAAATCAGGTATTATATGACCCATCTTTTTTATTTGTATCATCTTACTTTCCTTGACTCTTTTTCATTCTTTTTAAAGGGTTTTCTGAATCCTATATTCTTCCTATAAAACTTTCTAAACTTTCTGGCTATTTGATCCATCTCGATTTTAGAATCAGATGAGTCTACATTTCTTTCTTCTCTGACTTCTTGTTTTATTTTTCTATTCTAATTTGGGATGTAACATTTAAAGCGGTGTTATAATTTTTCACTAAGACTTTGTGATCTTCAAATTCATCCTATAGTTCATATTCATACATCATTAGAGTTCCAATCAATTCTCTCATTGACAGATTCTTGATAGGTGTTGATTGGAAAATTGTACCTAAAATTCCATTCCACTGATTAGGCAATACTCTCAGTACTTTCAATGCTTGATCAGGTTTTTTGATAGGTTCACCTAAGGTTGTAATGTTGTTTATAATTTTTTTGAGTCTTCCATTCATTTGAGTGATTCCTTCTCCATCAACCATTCTAAATGTATCGAATTTAAATTTTGTTGTTTCATACCTCATCTGTCTTATATTGTCTATACCTTCATAGAAACTACAATTGTATACCACATTTAATAAGTTTTAGGTCATTCTGAGACACGATTTAATTCATTTGGTCCAAGACCACAGATGATAGCGTTCATATATTTAGAATTCATGTCATACTCAGCCTCTATAGCAGCAGTACAGGCTTCAGATTTTTCAGGGATTTCATAAGGAGTAATGATCTTTGATTATACTTTAAAACCAATATTTTTTAAATAGATTATCATACGTGATTTCCAACATCCATAGTTCTTGCCATTGAAATATTGATCGTGAAGCATTGACATTTCTTATTTGATATTCTCCATTGATCTTTGTATGAATATTTAACTTTGGTTTGTTAAAACCAAATAAAATATATAGATCCTAACCTCAGATACCAAATTTTAGGTCATAAATTCTATGATGAATACATGAGAGGGTTTGAATTTTTTCCTTTAAAAATTTTCAGAATTCTGTATTTTCACATCAATAGTAGATAGAGCCGGTGGTGCTTCTGTATGAGAGTATGTGCAGTGAAAAAACAAAAAACAGAGCACAAATATTTATAGTGGTTTGGGGAATGAATATCTTCTAGTCCACTCCACCAATCACCCTCTCTGTGGTCTTGATGAATTTCACTAGTTAGGATCTCTTCTCATAAGACAGATCCACAACTGAGTGTAGGCAGTTTTCACCCATAAAAACAAGGCTAAAAGCAGAGCCTTTTGGTTCATTAAACAGAGAAATGAAAAACCACATCTTAATTTGTGAAGCCGACACTCCAAAAAATCAATAAAGATTGATTTTGCTGATAGTTCAAATTGATCTTCAAAGTTGTAGTAGAAACTAACAGTAGATGTATCTTCAACCTTAGAAGAATAATAATCTTTCAAATATGAATGAAGAGATCTGGTTTCACAAAAAGATCTTCAATTTTAAGAACAGCAAAAAAAAAGAGAATCTCTCTCCTATTATTGAACATGTATATCTCTAAAATGTAGTCCTTTATTCTAATATTCTCAATCATTGTAGAACTGTAAATTAATTTCCACAATAAAACTTGAAGAATGAAAATTATCAACACTGCTGAGAGAGATCTTCAAAACATCTGATGTAGAAAGATATATATTATGATATATCTCACAACAATATTTTAGATCCTCAAAATATTCCTGATAAATTGAGAGAATTCAAATTTAAAAATACGTCTCAGATTAGTCCTAACTTCCCTTAGAAATAGGAGATAAAATATTTGTTGTAAATGGATATTTAAATCATTTATGAAGATCTTTGAATCAGTCGAAATCAAGCTTTAAATCGCTCTGATATTCCACAAAGACTGTTACACAAAACTCTGATAAAGTCTTAAATTCAAATCTTCGGTGTTGAAAAGTCAAATGTAAGTTTCCTTTACATAATGAAAAAACACAAAATTTAGGGTTCATCCACATAACGTAGGGATGATGATCCATATGTTCATCCTTGTCAACATAAAATCCTGAATATAGCATTGACTATCCATACATTCATCTTTTCAAATGTGAGGTTGACAATGTAAGGTTGATTACAAAAGTAAGGTTGATGATCCATACATTTTCTTCTCAAATGTAGGGTTATATAGTTACGTATAATTCTTTAACTATACTTTTTCTCTTTAAAAAAACGTAAGGTTTCATTCAAATATAATGTTCTTTAACCATACGTTTCTTCTAACGTAAGGTTGATAAACTATAAGTGTTGATCCTTTACCATAATATTTAATAAAAACATAGGGTATGTTCCTTACGTTATGATCTTTAGTGTATGGAATGAACAGTGATTCCATAAAATGGCAATTAGTGAACAGTGTTTCCAGAAAACATTTAAGAGCATTCTGAACACTTTAACAAATATTTCTCACAAATAAATACTTGAATGTTATTCTAAGACAAGAATTATAAAGAATATAAATTTCATAAAATACACTTAAAATAAGATCATTAGTAAAAAAACAAGGATATTTTTTATCATCAAAATTAATAATATTTATAGAGTATTGTTAAGACAATACAAGCCCAACACAAAGGTCTTTGGGAAAGAACTCTTAGGAATTTTAGAGAACACATGGAATATTTATAATTTTAAAACAATGTAATAAACATTTAAAACCATGAATAATATCATTTTAAACCAAACCTATAGCTTAAAATTATTTTTAAGCTAATTCAAATATTTTACAATAAGAAAAATTAAATTAAAAATTAATTTATTAAGCTTGAAGAACCATATAGTGTGTTTTAGAAAGGAAATGGATAAAAACACCTACTTGTAAATTTTCACTTCTAATAATAGAACTCTAATTACACCAAAAGAAGGTTCAAATAACTCTAATATGGTAAGAGGAACCCTAAACCAAAATAACCTCCATAAAAATTTGAGTGTATTTGAGCCTTAGGTTTCCAAGACCTCACTAGGGCTAGAAACAAAGAAAATGAGGGAAAAGAAGAGAATAAAATTTTGAGGGACTTGTCTTGAGTAATTGACTATAAATATTAAATAAACCACAATAAAACAAGAGGAAGGAAGGGAATATTTTGAGAACTCCTCCCTTAGATGAGATGTATGAAATGGTGGAAAAAGGAACCCCAAATATGTTAGATTGATATTGGAGAAAATTTTTAATTTAATAAAAAAATAACCTACACAAAACCATTCATATAATGAAACAGGAGTTCATGCCATGAAATTTCCTTCCCCCAAACATATTAGGCTGAAAATCCCCCTTCATGGAATGAATTCCTTGGATAGAACCTCAGGTTACACTGGAAGGATGGTTCATGGTGTAACGCCCCCTCTCATAGAGAAAACCACTAAAGTTTATAGTTTTAAAAACTATAACCACTAATGAAAATCCTAAAAATCCTATAAAACAATATATTAAACATAAAAAAATAAATGGATAAAATACACTTAGTGGTATGGTTGAGGTTGGACATTTCTCCCCACCATAGCACTTTCTTCCTCCTGAAATTCATCGAATTTAAAACAGAAAAAAAAAACAAGGATTTTCAACCTAGAAGGGAGGAAATTCCAAAATTATAACCATAAAACCAATCCAAAACAAATGAAAAATACCATACATGGCATGACTCTTGAATGCAAAATTTACACTTGATGAAGCTAAGGGGAAACTGAAAAAACCCATATTGATAATGGGTCTCCTCACCGATTAAGAACTCAAGTATAGTGGTACATAAAAAAATCAAATGAAAGTACCACAAAAAATATTATAAGATATTCAATAACACCCTAAAAAATTTAGATTAAAATAATATTATGCACAATATCTTGTTTAACACACAACACAGAGATTTAAGTGAACTGTAATATACTATAAAATATTATTATTCAAATGTGACCATTATAACCTTGTCATTAAATAGGCAGTATGAATAGGTTTATCCACATTATGAAAAATATTTATAAATTTTTTATAGAATAAACATTTATTGATTAATTCATAATAAATAAGTACTCGATTTTCAGTAAATTCATTTTATGCTTTAAAAATATTCTTTCTTCGAAAATGGGTTTTATTGATTTTTTTACACAGACATAATAATTAATTTATACCATTTTTTTATAAATTATATTTTATGAAATTAATATAATTTTTTAAATTATAATTTTATTATTATTTTTAATGTGAATATTTGATATTTTTCAGAAAAGATGTATTTTTAAGTGAATAGAGAAAAATATTATTTTTTATAAAACTGTCATTTCCTTTTTATAAAATAATGTAATTTAATAGTACAATTATTTTTGAATTTTATATTAAAGTAATATATGTATCATTTTATTGTACTTTATTTTGGTATAATCCCATTTTAGGGCTTAAAACACATTTTTTATAAAAACATTTTGTTGTTATTTTTTAAACATTTATACTAAAACTTACTTCTACAAATTTTATAAATGTAATCTTGAAAAATAATTTCCATATTTTGAATAAAGAGGTTAATTTTTTAAATATTTCCTGTTTATGTTTTTCAATATTAATAGTAATAATGGTAAAAATTTCTCACCTCAATATTGGTAAAAGATGTAAAAATGGGTTAAAACTATGGGATAATGATTTAAATATCTATAAAACTTTCCTTCATCCTATTGGATGAGTTTTTTACCAAATACATCCTATATATGAAAATATAAAAATTTATTTCCAATTCCCTTTGATTATAACATTTATATTATTTTAAAAAAGGGATAAATACAAAATGACACTCTCTTGATTTTAATATATATTATATAATTTCATAGGGATAAAATATGTAATGATGAAAATAAAAGGTTATTTTAAACATAAGTAAATTATACTTATGTTGTTAATTTATTTTCTAATTTTTTGTGATGGTATAATTATATTAAATTTTTACACAACACTAACTGAGTGCTTGTACAAATCGTAGAATAATCTAGTAAATGAATTTTAAACCATTTAAAGAATTATTTTTTGTATAAATTACATCGTTTCAAAAAAATTGTGGTTAATATTAATTTATAATTGTTAAAAAAAGAGTTTAGATTCAAAATCCATTTTTATCTTGATTAATTTAATGTCAAATTAATTATCTAAAAAATAATTAATGATATATTATGTTAAATAATATTTCATAAAATGATTTAAAAATCATAATAATCTTTAAAGAGAATATTTGGAATGGGAAATGGTATAAAATTTCATCCATGGAAAATTTGAGTTCAACTTTTTACGTTATAATTAAATTTATGACCCTTAAATGCTAAAAAAGGTGTTATCATTATTAAGGTTAAAAAGTGTTAACATGGGATTTAAACCAAAATATAAGGTTTAGAATGAAATTTAAACATGTATAAATTTTATTGTTTGAATTCATATAGAACTTATCATGTACTAAAATCAAAATTATCGTAATTTGGTGCAACTTGAAATGATTATGATATATGTAACATTTAAATATTTTAATTAATTACAAGTGTGTGGTTTATCTTACTTATAAAATGGAACCGCCTCTTTTCCTTTATTCGTAAAGTTTGAGCACTCTATATTATAAAATCTTTAACATAATACATTTCTATCATCCTTCCCCGCATCTTAGAGTGTCTATTATTCCCAATAGACCAATATTTCAAGTATTAACATAATTAATCTAGTATCATAAATATAATTATATTTTATTATGATTATATTGAAACCATTTTCCACTTATTTTCTATCAAAAAGGAAATTAAAGTATCACTCATGAGTATGTTTGGACTACTGTCTCCACTTAGAGATATGATTCATTTTCCATCATTGAATAACACTGATGGATATAATAATGAATTAAATAAATATATATGAAATTAATGATATAATTTTTATTCTAAAATGATAAAATATTATTTATATTTCTTTCCATATTTTTCTTAAAAAATGAAAACATTTATACGTACGTACAGACTATTATCTCAATGAATAGTGTAATTCATTTTTTATCTTTAAATTTTATGGATAGTTATAAATATGTATATAATTAATATATATTATATTTAAATCATGATTATAATTCTATAAAAAATATAACCATGATGAAGATACAAGGACCATAATAGCCAAATCGAAACATTCATGAAAAGAGAAACAATTATCACCTAAAATAGTGAATTTAATAAATAATTATTATTGAATGGGTAATAATATGATATAATTAAAACATATATTATATTATAAGTCTGAATATTTTTATGATATAGAATTATAATAAATTTAAAATTTTTATATAGTAGTTTAGATTGCTTACAAAGAAAATCAAACTTGAGGTAATCTTTTCTCATCTCACTTTTATTTTTGTGAGACATATGACATATTCACCAATTATTTCTTTCATGTGGTGTATATAATTCCACTTTGATATGTTATATTGTGAATATAGTTATATTAATGGTATTTAAATTTTTATTTTAATTTATTTCTTTCATGTGGTTTGTGATTCAAAAATTACCAAAGCAGTAGGGGGTTTTTGTTACATTATCACTTTTTACCAGGATTATTTAAAATTAAATTGATGATGATGAAATTATATAATGTATATATACCTAATATTATTTATTTTATTCTACTATGTTTATCTCTTGATATCATAGTTTTTCCTTTCATTTTAATCTCTTAAAGTACTCAAGAGGCTGAAATAATGTTTTTAAGGAAAACAGACTTTATTTCTCTCTTCGGTCAAGAATATTTTTCTTCCATATCCATATTTTATTAAAAATGGTTTCAAGGGTGGTTTTATAATTCCTAAATGATTTTATAAATTCGTTTTTCACACATGTTTTACTTTCTATAAAAAGTTTTAAAAGGAATCTTATTGTCAGTTTTTCAATGAGGTTTTTTTACCAAAGTTGTTAACAGAGTCTTTGTTTTAACATATACCACACAAATAGATTTTCCCACCATAATGAACACTTAGTTATTTGAAAATTACTTTATATTTTTTAATATTTATTTAAAAATAAAATTTTCTTCTTAATATGTTGATGTTTTTTAGATTCTAAATAAGTAATTTCAAAATGAAAAGGTTATTTTTTCCAAGAAATATTCCAGTGGTCTTTTATGGGATTTTTTCATCTATGATAAATTCATTTAATGTCGATTATTCTTAGTTTTGGATGTGACCTTATGATACCTTCCTAATTATTTTTATATATGGTTTATGATTAAAATTATGAAATATTGATGGAAACTATTTTCTTTTCCAAGGGTTAACCTATGATGAAATGATAATTGCTTCCATGATCTTGTGGAATACATATAAATGGATTATGATTATGTGATAGGTGGGACCGTTATATCCTTCCAATTAATTTCATAATGATTAATGTTGTATGAGATAAAAAGGTATATGGGAGGTTATCTCAATCCCAAAAGAAGGTATATGGGAGGTTATCTCAATCCCAAATAAGGTACAAAAGTGGTTTTCCTAAGCCTAACATGTGATGAATGTATTATTGGATAGTATTTACATAAATTTTAAATGATTATGATTATAAAACAATTTATTCCACTATTTTATGACATGATCTTATGCCAATGTTATGCTTTTATGTATCATGTTCTTTTATTCCTTTATGAATCATGTCGTACGAACTACCAAGAATTATATCATGACTCATGATTATGATCTATGATTTTATGGGTATGATTTAAAAATTTTAAGATCGCATTATCATACCATTATTCCCATGATATTATTATATATGATCATTGACTAATATCCCTCTTGTTTGCCCTTATTAATCATCTGATCTCACCCTTTATTATGTTTTATTTTCCCCAAAATATAAAGAAAAGTTTTAAGTATGATATGTATAAGAAGGTTTTTAGTTATTAATATATTAGTGTGAGATGATATAGATATTTTATGAACCAATTTTTTATGTATACAAGTTTCCAAATTTTTGGAAAAAATACATCAAGGCAACATTTTAGTGTTTTTGGGTTGATTGTGTTTTTTCAAAAAGCAGTTTCTCATGGTCAGTTGTGGAGTTCCAAAGATATTATTGAAAAATTAAACTAAAAAATATCCAATAAAATTGAATGGATGATCTGGTCATGGTACAGAAAGATACATATACAATGTGGTGTCGTTTTCTAATGTTTTATAAATTTTTGGGGTTCAAAATCTAGAGTATGAAAAAATGAATTTTTAGAAAAGAAATTATTTTAAAATAAAAGTAAAATGTTGCACGCAAGGGTATTGGTGATTCAAAATATTGCATATAATTAAAGATTCCAGATCATCACATCAAAAATATGTCTAAGGAAAGAAGTGTGTGAAATATTTGACTATGCATGGAAAGATGAGTTTGTGTGACAAAATCATAGTTGCGCGCATCTGAAAAATAAAGATGGTGTTTTGCACGAAAATATTTCACATGCCAAATATGATTTCAAATCAAGATCTTTTGAGCTAGAGTAAATCTTACCCATCAATATGAAGTCACGTAAGTATATTTCACACAAATTTATCTGGGTTTACAAATTGATGGCTACCCCCCTCATTTTAGTATCTCAACCCTAAGAGAAAATCAAGGCTCTAAATTTCATAAGAGTTTCATATAAGGTAGAAAATTTACGTGAAATAATAGTTGCATGAAGCAAGGAATAAAATATTTTTTATATGTTAAAAGGGACTTTATTCTTCATGACCAAGGTAGTTGTGCACAAAGCATAAAATTTGCATTCAAATTAGACTTATGCGACAAAGTTAAATGTTGTGTGAATGTTATTAAAGTTTCACGAGAGACATCCAAAAGTT
This sequence comes from Viscum album, assembly GCA_963277665.1. NCBI lineage: Eukaryota > Viridiplantae > Streptophyta > Magnoliopsida > Santalales > Viscaceae > Viscum > Viscum album. The sequence goes on along the minus strand of OY728141.1, from coordinate 455,242,152 downwards.
TCATGAAATAAAAAGTTTTAACCAAAATATATTTCCACTAAATATGTGGTAAAGTGATATTCATAATGTGGATTAAAGTGGAACTTAATGATACATTAAATTAGGTGTAAAACATATTAATTCAAGTAAAAAAAGGAGGATCATCTAAAGAAGCAGTGATCACACTTCAGTTGAGAGAGCAGTGAGATTTCATATTGTGATTGGTTGTAAACTAGGAGATATAGTGATTTAACTCTAAACTTTATAACAATAGTTCATTTTATTAGATTTTGTACACAGTCAGATTGCCTTTTTATGCTCCTTGTGCATATCCCATTATGGGTGAACTAAGTAAAATTATTGTGTCTCAAACATTATTTTATTTTTGTTTATATATTGTTATGGGAAAGGGAGAGAATAATGTTCTGTTTAATGATGAAACAAGATCTAAAGGGGTAGTTGTTTTAATCTTTTATGCCTTGATTCACCCCCCCCCCTCAGGGTATCTAACCTAGTTAGGATAACAATTGGTATCAAAGAAAAAGGTTAATATTGGTGTTTCTCTCTTGAGGGTTTCAATGAAGATTGGAAATCACAAAGGGATTATGATTTTCTATGGAAAAAAAATTAATTATGGAAGAATTGGATGCAACGCTATTTATTATCCTTAGGTATAGATGTCTATACAGCAGAAAAACATGGTATTTCTACCAGTGTGGATAGTGGTTCTTTATCAGAAGCTGACAGAATGGAATTTGATGTTGTTTCTAGAGGAATAAATAAATTAGTGAGGAATTTATAAAATATAATATATACAAAGGTGATTTAATGTAATTCAACTCATTCCATGTGGGAAAAACTGTTAAATATCTATGAAGACGATTAAAAAAGTTACAGAAGAAAAATTGCAAATTTGGTGGAACAAATATGAGGTTCTGAGAGCCCAATGAATCTGTTGATGCATTCGTTGATCAGGTAAATGTTGTTTTGGAGGACAAGCATGGTCCTGGAAAAACTATTAAAGATTTAATTATTTTTAATCTCATCTTTAAAATACTTACACCTATGTTTAATCTGAAATTTTCTATTTTGGAAGATAAAGATTTAAAGTATCAGACACTGGATAGCCTTCACAGTACTCTTGTTGTATACGAGATGAGAAACAAAGATATTGAATCTGTGGAAAAATTAAATTCCAAAGAAGTGGATTTTATAGACATGAATAATTTCATCATTGAATATGGAAAATAAGAATAAGATATGGATAAGTTGATGTCATTCCTTTCCTCAAATCTTCAAAGAGGAAAAATAAAGTTCAAATGGAAAACCCCAATTTTATTATTTTCGATGTGGAAAGGTTGTAAATCCTGAAGAAAGGTTCCCAAATAAGTTTAAAGATGATGATGATAATGAATTTGAAATTCCCATGAAGAATTATTCAACCTATGTGAAATGTAAGAAAATGTTTACAAGAAAATTATTCAAAAAACTTCTTTCACAAGAAAATGGTAGTTCAGAAGAATATTAGGTTGAAGAGATGGAGAACTGTAAATATTTTGGAGAAAATTTTATGGTGGAAGTTATAGGTGGAACCCAGATAAGGGAAGAAATCAGAAAATATGAAGTAGAATTTGAAGGAATATTTGATATTCATATTGAATTAGAAGTTTCTATTGATGGTATGTATGTTTAGAGAGATAAAATGAATAAATCCTGTAAAGTACTTCATGATACCAAACTCTATATGAAGTAGCAATAAGAAGAGAAGTCTAAGATGGTGTAAGAAATTTAAAATATTAAGTCTTCATTTCTAGAGGACTTGGAAATGATTGGTGAGTTCAAGATCAATGTTGAAGAACAGAAAATGGTGATCAATGGTTTAAATAACACAAAAAAAGATCAAATCAAACATATTGAATAACTTGAATAGGAAGTCATTATCCTATGATGAATTTTTAAGTATCAATAAAAAATATTTAATCCTAATATTATATCAAGAAATAAGACCATTCCAGCGGAAAAAAAAAGACAGAAGTGGAGCATATAGGTCCAGAAGAAAAGAAGTAACAGTCGAGTTCAAATAATAAGTTCAGTATGGGGCCTGACAAAAAACAAAAAGTTGTGATGATTGATGTTAGACCATAATAACCCGCTCCAAGATTGAATATCAGTTTGGGTATTAAGTTCAATAATTAGATTCAAGTAACCCCATAGAAAACTAGTGGTGTATAAGTGACAAGCATAAATGCACCCCGCATCAGGTGTTATAACTGTAGAAAGATGGGACACTCACAAAAATTGTGTTCTGTGAACAACAGATACTGAAGGGTAAAATAATAATAGAGTCATCCAAACATATCTCCATACTATATTATATCATTCAATTTTCATTGTTTTTTGTGTGGAGGATTTGGAAATATTTCCAGATATTGTACATTAACCATGCAGAGGAATGTGCCAAAGTAGAACCAAATTGGTCACAAGTAGAAACTCAATGAATCATCAAGTGAGATGAAAATGAAAAACCTATTTACATATCTATAGATTATATTGGTCCATCATACTCGGATAAAGATCAATATTATCAATCTATACTAAGTATGAAGTCAGAAACATGTATCGAATTGAAAAAATCCAAGAAGTTAATGGTTGCGTAAATTTCCCTTAAAGCATCAGATCATTCTAGTGTATATATCCATGATAGTGGATGCACATCCCATATTAAAATCAATAAGGTTCTTTTTATGGGCATAAAATATAATAAGGAAGGTGTTGTAAAATTTTTAAATAATAAATCCCTAAAGATAATTGGCTCGGTAAAGGCCATGTTTGGGGGGGAAAATGAGATGTGTTAATGTCTTAGTCTTGATGGTCTTAGTCACAACTTGATTAGTATTAGTCAAATATGTGACTCAGTTCATGTTATAATATTTACTATAAATATGTGTATCATCAATGGAAGATATGGTGTAGTTGTTCTAGAGGTAAAAAGAACAAAGGGGGATCTCTACCTTGTAAGTTGAGAAGAAGATATGTAATTTTTATCTAGAGAGGAAGAAAATAGGTTGTGTTATAAAAAAATTGGCCATATAATAAAACCATACTTTTAATATCTGATTAAATTTGATACAGATCAAGACCTCCCTAAGTTATCATGTGACTATACTTATACATGAGATTCTTGTCAATAAGGGAATATCATTAAAAAGACATACAAGGAAAAAAGAAAAAAATCAACCAGAGTGACTGAATTAGTTTATGCAGATGTATGTGGACCTGTCTCACCAAAATCAATTGATGGAAAGAGGTATTATGTTATTTTCATTGATGATTTCAGCAGGATGGCATGGGTATTTTTCATTTCCCACAAGACTGATGTGTTTAGTTTCATAAAATAATATCAGAAGGAATCATAAAGGATGATTAGAAAAAAATCTGATGTTTAATACTGATAATGTTATAGAATTTATAAATATACAAGTGGAGAATTATCTTGAGAAACTTAGGATAAGGCATCAAGTTTCAGGTGTGATAACTCCTTAACAAAATGGATTGTTGAGAGGAGAAATAGGATTATCAATAACATGGATAGAATAATGCTTATTGAAAAAGACCTAATAGAGAAATTATAGAAGGAATCAGTATTTACATCAGTTTATATATCTAACAATGGTTTGTTGTGTTCAAAGGAAGAAAATACTCTATATGATATATGGTATAGAAATAATCCAACATTAAAATACATTCAAATTTTGGAAGCAAGTGTTTTATTCTCAATAAAGAGAAGCATTGGAAATTTGAGTCATGTGGAGTTGAGGGGATATTCCGTGGATAGTCAGGAAAGATAAAAGTATATAAATGATTCAATAAGAGTCTGTGGAAAGTAGTTTAAGGTAATGATGTCACTATAGTGTAAAAATAACAAAATCATCAACAATGTAGTGAACAGTTCCCTGATGAGAGTGATGAGGAGGTAAGCAACACATGGGGAGAAGAAGTGGAAAATAGTAATTCATAAGATGATACTAATGATGATAAGGAGGAATTAAAATCTGTATCTATACAAAATCCAAAGAGTTAGTATTAAATTGATATGAAAAATATCATTGGTGATTAAAGTAATAGTTCAAACATGGAGTATTAATCCTTCACAATAGACATATTTCTTTTCTCAAATAGAGCCTAAATGGTTTGATAAAGTAGATGACGATAAAAACCAGGTTTATTCTATGAATGAGGATCTAAACCAAATTGAGAAAAATCATACATAGGAGATTGTCTTGGTACCAATGGATAAGAACATCATCAAGGGTAAATGGGTCTTTCACAACAAATAGAATGAAGACAGTGTAGTGACTGAAAACAAAGCATGGATAGTGTTCAAAGGTTACTCCCAGATAGAGGGTATCAATTTTTATGAAACATTTTCATCTATTTCAAGGCTAGATACAATTAGATTATTCTTAATTATAATTTTGCAATGAAATTTTTAGAGTTTTCCATATCGATGTTAAGTAATTATTTCTGAATGGGGTTCTAGAATAATAATTTCATATTTTTCATCCATATGGTTTTCTCATTCATAAAGATGAGAAAAGATTATGTCAATTGATAAAGGCACTATATGGGTTGAAGCAAACATTAAGATTTTGGTATTCAGGGCTCGATCTATTTTTGAAGAAGCTCAGTTTTCAACGTGGTGGGGTTGATTACAATATTTATGTCAAAAAAGGAAGTAATCAAATGATGAGGGTGCTAGCGTATATTGATGACATAATATTTGATGGATTAGATGAATCACAATGAAAACAGTTCACTGGATTCATGAAAAGTGAATTTGAAATGTCTATGATTAGTGAACTGAAAATTTTCCTTGGTTTACAGGTGACACAGGGAGATAATGGAACATTTATTTCTTAATATAAATATTCCAAGGAAGTTTTGGGAAGATTTTTAATAGATAATTCCAAAGATATGACAACTCTGGTGGCTACCTGGATGAAACTATGAAGGGATGATGAAGACAATTCAGTTAATGTCACAAAATATAGGCAAATCATTTCCAGTCTATTACACTTGATAGTAAAAAGACAAGATATTGTTTTTTCCACATCATAAGTAGCATGATATAAAATAAATACCAAGGAAATACACTTGATTTTAGTGAAAATAACACTTTTTTATATCAAGGTCATGGTGGATTTCTGTTTTCTATACATTGAGAAATTTTAACAAGAGTTATTAGGCTATACGGATATAGATTGGGCTAGATTAGTAGATGATAGAAAATAAACATCAGGTGGTGCATTATATCTTATCAAATTTTTCATTTCTTGGATAGGAAAGAAACATGATTTCATTTCATTGAGAACCATATAAGATGAATATATTATGGCTACTCAAGCGGTCACACAATTATTGTAAATGAATAAGTATCTTGATTATATGGGAGTTGAAGTGATATCTACTATCAGAATCCATTTTGATAATTCAAGTGCTATAAATCTTAGAAAAAATCCAATCCATCTCTCAAGGATAAAGAAGATCAAAATCAAGTATCATTTTATAAAGGATAAGGTAGATAATGGGCTTGTGAAGTGAGAGTATGTTTCTACAGAACTACAAGTTCTAGACATTGTGACAAAGTCCTTACCTAAATAATAATTTGAATGGAATCGGCTGGCTCTGGGAGTTCATTCGACTCCCCAAACTTGAAAAAGTGTGGATGTGGGACCCCCTCTCCATGAGTTATGGTTTTTTTCTACTATTTTTATATATGTTTTTACATTGTTGCAAACCACAATGAAGTGACCTTCAATCTCATTAACAAAGGGGGAGAAATTGTGGCTATTAAAAGGGGTAAATATCTTTATCAATATAGGGGGAAGATGAAGGGGGTTTGTGAAGTAGTGGGAATTTTAAATCTAACGATGTTAAAGGAGATTGATCAAAGGATATATATCATGAAAGATAGATTTTGTGATAGAAGATGTTGACTGGTTTTAGGAATGAAGTGTTTCATTGATAATCTTTGCATGCTACTCTTGGTTCCCACACTGAGCAAGTAACATGTGGACTTAGAGTGTGTGTTGAGTAAATATTTGATTTCTATCTGAATATTAATATGTTAGTGTTGGAAGAATATAGAAGAATATTTAATGTGGTATTAAAATGTGAATGTTGTCAACAAACCCAAAGGGGTATATTGTTGGGGGGGGGGAATCCATCAAGGTAACATTGTAGTGCTTTTGGGTAGATTGTGTTTGTTAAAAAATAAGGTGTCTAGGGTTATTTGTGGAGTTCAAAATATATTTTTGATATGGTATGTTGACAAATATCTAATACAAAGGAATGGATTCTTTAGTGGTGGTACAGAAAGATGCTTATACAAGGTGGGGTCATTTTCCAGTGTTTTTAAAAATTTTGGGGTCCAAAATCAAGAGGATGGAAAAAGGTGTTTTTAGAAAAGGAAGTATTTTCACATAAGAGTAAAATTTTGTGTGAAAGGGTGTTAGTGATTATCAATTTTTTTCACAATTAAATATTTACAATCATCCCATCAAAATATAGTTAAGTCAAGAAGTGCACAAAATATTTGAATGTTCACAAAATATGAGTTTGTGTGGAAAAATTATAGTTGTGTGCATCCATGAAATAGAGATGGATTTTGTTCACAAAAGGATTTTACACACCAAATATGATGTTAAATTGAGATCTTCCATCCTTGGGGAAATATTACACTCGTAGAGGAAGATGTTTAATGATCTTGCATATAGGGTCTTCCAAGTTTATAAATTGATGGCTAACCTTCTAATTTCAGTAGATCAACCCTTAGAGAAAATTAGGGCTCTAAATCATGTAAGAGTTACGCATAAGGTAGTAAAGTTTCATACAAGAAGAGTTATAAAAAACAATGAATAAAATATTTTTTGTGCATGAAAAGTGACTTGAGTCTGCATGAACAAAGGAGTTTCATGAAAATTATAATATTAATGCGTAAGTTAGAATTATTCCACAAAGTTAAATGTTGCATGCATGTCATAAAATTTGTTCCTAAGACATCCAAAGATTGTGAGAAATAAAAATTGTGAACAAAAATGGATTGCCTAGTAAATCTACTATAAGGTGGTATTCATTATTTGGATAAAATTTAAACTTAATGATACACTAAATTAGGTGAAAAACATATTGATTCAAGTAATCAAGGAGGATATTCAGAAGAAGAAGTGAGAAAACTTCAATTGAGAGAGAAGTGATATTTCATATTGTGATTGGTTGTGAATGAGGAGGGATAGTGAGTCCAATCCAAATTTTTTAATAGTAGTGCACTTTAGTGTATTTGGTACATAGAAACATTATCTTTGTATGCTTCTTGGATATAGCCCAGTGTAGATGAACCAAGTAAAATTTTTGTTTCTCATGCATGATTTCATTTATGTTCATATATTTCTATGGGAAAGTAAGAGAAGAGTGTATTATTTAACAATTAAACAAGATCTTAAGGGGTAGTTGTTTTAATCTATCATACCCTGATTCACCCCCCCCCCCCCCTCAGGGTATCTAACCTAGTTGGGCTAACACCAAAGGCACTAAACCTTTATATTTGTGGAATAGATTGTAATTATATTTAATGAATACTCAACTAATAAGATGTAATATTTATGTATGAAATTCTTGGATCACCTCTATTGGTATCAAATTAAGGTTTAGTTATCTTTAGAAACTAGGATGAGAAAAACATATTAAGAAAACTTAGGAAAAGCCTAAGTGTATGAAAACATCCAAAGTTGTGGTAAATAAAGAAGAGTGGTTTTCCTAGAAAATAAATCCTTTTTTGGATAATAGAATGTGTATGTGGTTATGTCATAGATTTACCTAGGGGTAACAAATCTAAAAAGGGTGAATTGGTTATTAAGGCAATCCTCAATGGTGAAAAATGAGTGGGCCTAATATTTCACACCTTTATAGATACTCCTAGGGATATGTTTATGTAAATTTAAATTTTCTTTATATACCATTATTAATGATTTGAATAAATAAAGAATATGGATAAACATGGTTAAAATTAAGGTTTCATAGACTGAAAATAAGGTTTCATGATTTATACATATTATGAAATATTTTTCAAGATTATATCATTACTCACTATTATGAATATTACTCAAACATTGATTTTTTGTTTTAGTTAATAGCTAAAAACAAGAGGAATCTTATTAATACTAAATGTGATTGATGATGCAATGATTTTACTCCTCAGTAACCAAATGAAATGGGTGGTGGAATAAAAAATATGTTTATTATTCCTAACCAATTATCTAAATAAATAATTAAAAATTTAATCATAGGTGAGTTTATAAATAAACTAAATAATAGAAAAATATAGTTTCATGAAGACTATAGAGAAAAGAATATTTATATTTCTATAATTTGAAATGGTAAAAGTCACCCATCAAAATGTATTAAAATAATTATAATATGCTTTAGGTGTGGAAAATAAGTACATAGAGTAAGTAATTTTTAGGGGGAAATTAATAGTTCAATGGCGGGAAATAAAATACATCCTAAGGTATCATTTATAGTCCAATGTCTTATGTGTGGGGAACTTGGGAATTATCCAAGTCAATTCCCTAATCCAAGGGATAACTCCTAGACCAAGGAATGCTCAATTTTATACCAATATTTTAAGTTGTATTATTTAAGTTCTAATTATTTGGAATCCATAATTATGTTGTAGAAGTTTTTAATCAATGATATTCTAATTATAAGAATCATGAAACATCTCAGGATTGTTCTATAGTAGTTTTGCTTTAATGATTTTCAATAATATGTTGAATGGTACTAATAAGTGATTAGAAACTAAAAATGATATTATTAATTGTTAAAATACATAATTTTCATGTTCTACATTATTCAAAAATACCATTTTTAGTGCATTTTACAAATTGAACATTATTTCACATTATGATTGTAATTCCTTCATAAAATGTAGTATTACATGGTACATTTTTTAACACATCCTAAAACACTAAATGGTATTGATTTTACTTTAATATATCATTTTCAGGTTTTTCATTCCATTGGGAACAATTTATACTTTTGTTGAAATTGAATATTCTCATTGGAAGACCACCATTTTAGACATTCAACCTAAGAAATTCTTGGAAAAGTGAACTCGACAGTAGCCTGAAAATATCACTATAGCAGCCAAGATTCAAATCCAATTAATCTATAATTTTAACTAGAGATATATTAAATCATAATTAACATTTAATTAAACAATTTATATAGATAATTCTAATTTTTAAAGGTCTTTATAGGTGTCCCAAGTTGAAGATGAAATAATGGGACAGATTCTGTTGCCTAGAAAAACACACCACTATTTTGATCATATATCACGAACCCAAAATCAAATTGGGATCAAATTTTATATTATGTTATGAGATATCAGGGGATTAAATTTCTTCTTCTATAGAACATTCCAATTCAGCAATCAATAAGATCATTTTGGTGCCTATGTTTGGTGGATGCAAGATGGATTCCATTTCCAGTCAAGGGTGGAAAAGCAAAAATTCTACAAAATTACTACTGCCCTAGGCCTACCGTACTCAAGTGGGATGATTTTCACTATTTTTAACTCTACCCAAGGCTTAAAATTTTCAATTTAAGGTAGTGGTGTTAGAGGATTTAGGAATTCATGTTTTCTGTTTCATTGTAATGTCATACTGCCACTTTGTCTTTGTAATTGCATTTCTTTCGCATATAAGTTGTTCAATTCACCTTAGTTTCATAATAAAAGTTATTATTTTACTATTATTATGTTCTTATTAATATCACATTGATACTTTTACCTCATTTTGTGAACTTATTCACACCAAACCTTGTAAAATTCTTCACACAACGGTGGAGTGATCATTATTTCATTATTTTTCACTTCTTCAATTCTTCCATCATGAGTCTAATTCCCACTTCCATTGAAATAATGGAATAAATGTAGGGATAACCCAATTATGGGTGGATATAAGAGATTATAAAGGTTCTATATTAGATGTTACTACTCACTCTTTTAATATTTAATCACTTCTTTTAATTAAAAATTTCATTTGACAATCTTAATACTTATTCAACCTTGTTGAATTTTAAGACCCAAAAATTCAAGTTCTAATAAGTACCTTTACCTTGGAGTGATAATAAAAATTTATCCTCAAATTATATAGGTGATTATCATTAGGTTTTTTTGTTATTAAACAAATAAGTGATGGGGTTGTTTTGATCTCTTTAAATGGATCATTTTTAAGTATAAGAAATTGAAATTGTTAAAAAGGAATTTCATCCAATCCATAACTTGTAATAACATAGGATCAACCCTTTCTCATAAATTTAATTCACTTAGATAACTTATTTTTAATTTAAAACATATCAAATCAAACTCAAGTTGGCTACTTCATATCTAAATCTCCCTTTTAGAATGTATATTTATTTAGGTTTCTTCTTAGGTCTCTGAGGATTCAACAACCAAAGCTACACTACAAGTGACCTCTTAACCCTTAAAACTTGGGTAAATTTGGGAGATACCAAATTTTGGAATCATTTATTGGTACTTAATTAAGTTATATTAGACACTAGCATCCTTTTCGCACCCCAAATTCTCTATTCTCACCCCCATTTATCTTCTATCTTCCACATTCTGTTTTTGTGTGCCTTAAATTATCTACTCTAAATCTCTATATACTCTAATGGAATATATTCAAAATACCCCAACATAAACCTAAGATATGATGGAATGGAAAAAAATTATGGGAATCACCAAACTTAGGGAATTTTTTTGATCAACCCTTGAATGATTACCCTGCACCCAATGAGATGTAAAATCACTTGGATAATGATTTCTTATGGGATCAATTTCCATCCCTTCCAAGGATGGTTTTTTAGGGGGTATCTTGGCTAAAGAGACAAGATAATTTATTAATACAAAGAAAAATTACATAATTCTAAAATAAGGGATTGTAATATAATCTTTCTTAGGAAGAGAAATCAAGTCAGGTGGAAAATCATCTAACCATGTGAGATCCATGTTGATTCCTTTATTAGAAAGTAAATCTACCATAGTGTTAGATTCTTAGTAAACATGAGTGATGATGAAATTGATACTTAATAGGAATGTGATACATTGTATCCATCTAGTAGTGAGCTTCCAAGATAGATGTATCCCACCATTCCGAATTGGTTGCACCACATTAGTAGATTCTCTTTCCATCCAAAGGTTATCCATGACTTTGAGGCAAGAAAAGTTAACAACATGAATGAAACTAAGAATTTAAGCTTCAAGAGAAGAAGATATATCACACTTTATGAAAATACAACCAAGGAATTTACTATTGTGGTTTTTAAAGATAGCTCTGCATCCTTCTGATCCCGGATTACCTTTTGAGGCTCTGTCCACATTGATTTTAATCCAACCTTATAAGGGAACCTACCAAAAACTTCAAACAGACCTTTTTTTTATAATTTCTCAGCACATAAATTTTTTTTAAAACCATGAAGTTATGTACTGTATTGAATTAGTGACTTAGATGGAGTGATATGGATTCCTTGGCAGCTGCAATGAAGAAAATCAGGGCCACCGGTAGGTGAAAATGAGATTGAAAATATGTGATGGTATTTCAGAAATACCAAATAATGTGCACAAGTTCTTCGATAGTGGCCAGAAAAGAGTGTTTTAGTTGTGGAGAGGCATGCAAGACTATATATCATTGAAGTCGAGTTGCAATGTCATAGCTCTCCAGAATATAGATTTCAAAAATATCCTACAGTGCATTCCAGATAAAAGAGGTAGTGAAACATGACAAGAAAATGTGTGTGATTTTCTCCCTATGATAATTTCAAATCCTGCATCTGGAATATAAAACAATTCCATGAGATTGTAAGAATTAATTAGTAGGTGATTTTTGGTGGAAAAGTCTCCAAATCTGGGTCATTATAGAGGGCCTGATCCAAGACTTTTCATAATGTTTGAGCCAAGAAAATTCATTTTTGGGCTCAAAATTAGAATTGTAATAAGATTTAGAATCAAGAGTTCCATTTCAAGCATGTTCCCAGATAATAGTATATTTGGTAGGGGAAAACATAGATTTTAAGAAGATCTATATGGTTCCTAGACATATTTGTGCTGGAGAGAGATAAGAAGTCCTTAATAGAGACTTCTAAGTCAATAGGAAAATACTGAGGGTCAACTATAGATATGAGAGGGGAGCCCATCCAATTTCCAATCCAAAAATTCATAGAGGACTCCCTGTAATAAATCCATATTGAGTGATATATAATTTTAAAATAATAATACTTAATGGATGGACATATAGAAGAACATGTATAATAATTGTGGCCCAATTTTAATTTGTTAATAGATATATCTCTGATAAAACTGATAGCCATTGAATCACTTCTGAGAAGATTCTAAGTAAACTTGGTGTTAAGAGCCTCATTTAATAGCTTGATGTTTTTTATTCTCAGGCCACCCTTATCAAGAATTTTGCAACATTTACTCTAGAAAATAATGACTAATTTTCTTTCTATAATGCTTCCAATCCACAAAAAATTATTGAGGAAAATGTTAATATGAGTGAGCAGATAAGTAGTCCATTAATATATCATAAAGGAATGAATAATTTTTTCAACATTGGTGTGCTTGAGCAAACAGATTATACCAGCCATAGAGAGATACTTCCCTTCACATGAAGAGAGTTTCTTCTTGATTTGATCCACAACTTTGATAAAATGACTGGCCTTAGGTCACACCCAAAAAAGAGTAACTCCAATATACTAAATAGGAAATGATCCTTCTTTAATTCCCACGTCAAGCAAGATTTTATATCTTATAAATATTGGGATGGTTTTACCATAATAAATAAAGGATTTGTTCAAATTAATAGTCTTCTCTGAGACCTCTTCATAGTAAGAGAGGTCCAACTTTTAGTTTTTCATTTTTTTAGTACCTTACTTGAAAAGGATCATGTCATCAGAATACAGAATATGAGTAGGGGAAACCATATTCCTTACAATGTATATAGTTTTGACTCTACTCATATATTTGTTCTTATCAATAGTTCTCCAAAAGGTTATTTTACATGCTCAAAAGGTGTCGATCAAGGTGATCCTATCTCCACCATACTCTTATCCATTATAGAAAAGTATTTGAGTAGAGTTCTCAATCCAAATCCCCAACAATTACTTGAAAATTGTGTGAACAAGTATAGAAAATGAATTTGGAAGTTTCATCATTGATTTCAGAACTAAAAGGAATTGAAATGGTTATGGACCCCATTCCCACTCATACTATCCCTTACTCAATTTCGATAGAAGAATATTGTTACACATAAACCCCTCATGTATTTACTAAAAACCAAAATTAAGATTTGGCGTAGCTGAAGAGGATCAAGAAATTATTGAAGGGTCTTCAAATCAGGTAGAAATTGATTTTTTTATTCAAAATAGGATAATTTTACATCATGGTTTGAGTTTCATGAATTTAAATCCATTGATGATTTTTATAGAATCACTAAAATTAGAGAAATAAAAAAATCCATACCCATTCCTGACACTAATCTGGCCAATGTGGTGGTAGAAACTTATATTTAAAAGGAAAAAATTTTGTTAAGAAATTTGGAAAAAGAAACTAAGTTCGATATAAAGTCTCATCCTACTTTCAAAAGTGTAACCAATTTGATTTCAAATTTAAAGTTCTACCATCATCACTCAAGTATGAATTATTAGTGGATAATCAAACCTTTATTATTTTTATTTATTCTTATATTAAATCCAATCAAGATAGGATGCTTTTGTATATTCTAGGGAAGAATAAGAAAGTAATTGGATAGACCCTTTCTGATATTCTTGGGATTAGAACAAAAATTGGAACTCGTAGTATTGTTCTATAATCTTAATCCAAATCATTTCCTCAACATTAGTGAAGACTCAATCCCAATATTATAGATGTGGTAATGAAAGAAATTATTAAGTTTTTGAAATCGGGAATCATCTACCCCATTGATGAGAGTGAGTGGGTAATCCCAATTCAAGTTGTTACAAAGAAATGTGGAATTGCTACAATCACCAATGAGGATGTTGATATTCTCCCTAGAAAGGTAAATAGTGGATTTATAGTGTGCATTAAATATAGGAAGATAAACTCATGAACTAAGAAAAACCATTTCCTATTTCCCTTCATCGATCAAGTACTCAAGTGAGTGGCAGTTCATGAGTTCTAATAATTTCAAGATGGATTCTCATGGTATAATAAAATCAAGGTCTCCTTATAGGATCAAGGAAAAACAACCTTCACCAGTACATTCATCACTTTTTTCTTCAAGAGAATGCCCTTTTGGTTATGTAGTGCCCCTGGTACCTTCAAGCAGTGCATGATGGGAATCTTCTCTAACATAGTGGTGGATTGTTTAGAGGTATTTATGGATGAATTATCCATATTTGGGGATACATTTTAAGGATTATTTGTAAATTTTTAAAGGTTTTTTTCTAGATGTGAGGATAAAAATATCATCCTAAATTGGGAAAATGATATTTCATGCTAAAGGAGGGACTAGTTCTAGGCTATATGGTCTATAGTAGAGGGATTTAAGTTGATAAAAATATGTTTGATATCATTATTTACCTTCCATATCTAAAAAAAATCAAGGAAGTGAGCTCATTCTTAGGACATGCTGGTTTCTAGAGAATGTTCATTTGAAATTTCAGCTCCATTTCCTGACCACTTTGTGATCTTTTAGGTGAAATTTGATCCATTTATATGGACAAAAGGATGTAAGGAATAATTCTCAATACTCAAGTAATCTCTTATATCTCCACCTATCATGAAATATCTGAATTGGAAACTTCTACTCAGGCTCATGTCCGATGCGGGTAACTTATCTATAGGAGCGGTCTTAGGACAACATTGTGAGAAAACTCCATGTCTCATTTATTATGAAAGTAAATCATTAAATTATTCAAAAATCAACTATACCAAAAATGAGAAATATTTAGTTATTATTTTCTTTTCCTTGGAGAAATTCAAGTACTATATCTTAGGATCCCCATCATTGACTTCACCAATCGTTCAGATCTGAAATACCTTTTCTAAAAATAAGATTCCAAAGCTAGATTGATTATGTGGTTCCTTCTGATTTAAGAGTTTTATTTAACCATTAAGTATAAAAAGGGTGTTGATAATGTTGTAGTAGATCACATATCTATGATGGAATTAAAATACAACTCACATCACCTTTCTATGTTTGATTCATTTCATAATGAGGACCTCTATTCTATGAGTGATTTCCTATGTTATGATGTCATAAAAAAACTATTTGTTTATGGGGGGCCTTACAAATTTCCTTAGGACCTAATCTAAGAGAAATTACTTTATGATATCAAAAACTATGTGTATTATGATCCATACCTCTATAATTGTTTTTCTGATCAGATCATTATGATAAGTGCTCTCGAGTCTAAGTAAGAGTCCAATTTAAAAAAATCACGGAGAGGCGTGTGGAGTCCACTTTTCTACAAAGAAAAACACTAAAAATTTCCTCAAAATTGGTTTCAATTGGACTAACCTCACTAAGTATTTCTAAAAAATATAAAAAAATCCTTATTATCAACAATTAGGATACATAACCAAAAGGAATCAAATTCCCCTCACTCTCATTCTAGTCATAAAAATCTTTGATTATTGGGGAATTAATTTCATGGGACCCTTCCAATACTCTAGGGGATATCTCTACATCATCTTATTTATTGATTATGTCCCAAAATGGGTTAATTCCATTCCCACCAAGTCTAATAACCATTAAATTGTGATCTAATTCCTAAAAGAGTGCATATTTTCTAGATTTAGAATTCCTAGGTATATCATCAGTGATCTTGGAACTCATTTATATAACTATATCTTATTATAACTCATGTATAAGTATAGGGTTTCTCAAAAAGTTTTCACTTTATATCATCCTCAAAATAGTTGTCAAGATAAGTTGGAAAATTAGGAATTTAAGAAAATTATTGAAAAAACTATCAATCCATCTTGGAAAGATTAATCTAAGAAATTCTTAGATTCCCTTTGGTCAAATCAAACTTCATTCAAAACCATCCTAGGCATGTCACCATATAGATTGTTTTATGGAAAATCATTCCATTTACCTATTAAAATTGAACACAAGGCCTTTTGGGAAATCATAAAAATAAACTTTGACATTTCTTTGGCTGAAACCAAGAGGAAATTAGATCTTAATGTAATTGAGGAACTAAAGATCGAGTATTATGAAAATTAAAGAATCAATAAAGCTATATTTTAATCCTATAAGTCTAGTAATCTAAATTTCAAAAACTTTTAACTATGAATATTTATGACCTTGTATAGTTCAAAACATTATTTACACTTAGGAAAGTTAAGGTCTATATTTTTAGGTCCTTATATAGTGAATCATGTGTATTCTCATGGGGAAGTAGAGATTTAGGATCCCACTAGTGGTCACACCTTCAAAGTCAATTTTAATAGGTTAAAACCATTAATTAAGTCATTCAATAAACAAAAACTAGAGGATTAGTTAACTGATCCAACCTATGAACCATAAAAAATTTGATACATTTACAGTCCATGTTGGGCTAATGACAATAAACAAAGTACTTTCCAAGAGGAAACTCAGCCTTTACCTATACATTTACTAAAGGTTTTGAGTTTCAAAGTAAATAGGTACATTTTTTCTCCATTCATTTTGTTTTTTTATTTTTAGATAAGGGGTACTCAAGGAGTTTCCATTGTGTTCTAATTGTGTTGGTGTGTAAGATTCAGGGGTTGTTGAAATTCAGGAATTTTTAGAAAAATCATAGTTGTAAAAAAAACTACCATCATTGATGAGGAATATTTGAGTTATATATAGATCAAGGGATTAAATAGGAGAAACATGAACTTCCACTTCAACCACTATATGACTTCATTCCATGATTCTCATTTTCAATTTCCTTTTGGAACTTCTCTTATCTATATTTACTCTCCTTCCTAATTTTCCATTATTTAAACATGGGGTCCAATGTTATTTTATGTTGGGGGGATGAAATAAAAAAATCATAAAAAAAGGAAGATTTGAAATGAAAAATATTTCTTGTTAATGGAATGAAAATTTTCTTTAACCTTGAACATGATAATACACATTTTAAAATTTGAAACTAAATATAAAATTATTTTTGCATGCATTGATTTTAACTTTAATCTATGTTTAAGTACATGACCATATATTGGAAACTATGGTTGTCTAAAATAATTTTTCACCATTTACATTTTCATCTAATTAATAAAAATTTCACAATGTGCATCCTTTGGATTTTTGGGTATTAATTTGAGATCTTTGTATCACATAATAAATATCATAGGTTTAGTGATTTTTTTAATTTTAACATGATTATTCAAAAAATCAAAAAAAAATAATTACATGTAGATAAATGGATTGACCTAATGTGTGGATTTCAGAACTTAAGGATCATGAATCCATAGTTTTATAACCCATAGTTGGGAATCTTATCTTTATTTGTGATAAAAAATTGAATTAAATCGAGATGATGCCTGAGTATGTGAGCTTCACTTGGTGCCCTAAGTTCTTAGAGATTGAGAGTCATTAGTAAAGTATCACTATAGGGATTGACTTGATTGAGTGAAATTTCAGTTAATATGGAAAAAATAAAAAATATAAAACAAAAAAACAAAAAAAATGAATACTCATATTAATATTAAAATGTGATTCCACCTAGAGCTTCCATATTTTCCCCCTATAATAAAAATAAACCCCTATGTCTATTGTGATCCACAACGCATCATCAAGCATAATTGAAATTTTATGAAATGTGGTGATGAATTTGAACAAAGTAATGGTCTTAGTATTGTTATATTATTTTGAACCTATATTATGTTAAAATATTTTTATGGTTTTAATAAATGTTTGGTATGATTTATTTTGGTGATCATTATATATTAAAAAAATTGAAAAGAGGGTTTAAATTTTATATTTTTGAGATTTATTTTGTTCGGAACTAAAATAACTCAATTTGGGGGGTGTGATTATCAAATGAAATAGGGTATTATTCATTTTTAATATATATAATTTTCAAGTGTTATATTATTCATAAACATCATTTTTAGTGTATTTTAAAAATTTAACATTATTTCACATTATGATTGTAATTACTTCTTAAAATGAATTATTACAAGGTAAATTTTTTAACATATACAAAAAAAATAAATGGTATTGATTTTACTTTAATATTTCATTTCTAGGTTTCTTATTCCATTGGGAATAACTTTTACTTTTGGAGTAGTTGAAAATTCACATTGGAAGACCACCATTTTGGACATTCAACCCAAGAAATTATGGGCAAAGAGAACTCAACATCAGCCCAAAAATATCATTGAATTGAAAAAGATAAAATCACAATTAAAATAAAATTTTAACTTTTTATATAGTAAATCATGGTTAAAATTTCATTGAAAAATTTCTAAAGCTAATCTTGATGCTTTATTGGAGTTCCAGGGGGTCCAAGTTGAAGATGAAATTCTGGGCCATATTTTGTGGTATAGAAAAACATCCCACCATTTTGATTATATATCATGAAGAAAACATAAAATTTAGATATAATTTTTCATTATTTTATGATATATCCTGGGATTAAATTTATTCTTCTATAGATCACTCCAATTATACCATCTAGATGCTCATTTTGGTGCATCTTTTTGATGGAAGCAAGTTGGATTCCATTTCGGGTCAAGGGTGGAAAAGTCCAAATTCCACAAAATTTCCACTATCCTAGGCTTACCATACTCAAGTGGGATGACTTTAACTTTTTATTTATATACCAAAGGCTTTAAAAATTACTATTTAAGGTAGTTTTGTTGGAGGATTTATGAATTCACGGTGTTTGTTTCATTGTAATGTTATGTTGTCACTTTGTCTTTGTAATTGCATTTATTTCTCATGTATATTGTTCAATTCACCTTAGTTTCAAAATAAAATCTCTTCTTATACTATTATTATGTTCATATTAATATAACTTTGATAATTTTTCCTCATAGTGATAACTTATTTACACAAAACCTTGTGAAATTATCTATACAACGGTGGATTGATCATTATTTCATTGTATTTCACTTCTTGAATTCCACCCTCACGAGTCTACTTTATAATTACATTGAAAGAATATCATCAATGTATGGATAAACCTATTATGGTTTTATCCAATGGAGTATAAAGGAGTCTTATTGGATATTATATATCAATATTTTAATGTTTAATCACTTCTTTTAACTGAGAAATATTTTTGAAATTATTAACACTTCTTAATCCTTGTTGAATTTTAAGGCCACACATTTCAAGTACTAATAAGAACATTTACCTTGGAGTGAACATAAAAATTGATCCTACAAGTGTATCGGTTATTAGAATTAGTTTTTTTTATTAAACCAATAAGTGATAAAGTTTTTTTGATATTTTTAAATGAATCACTCTTGAGTATAAGAAATTTAAATCTTTACAAAGAAATTTCATCCAATCCATCCCTTATAATAACCTAGGATCAACCCTTTCTCATTAATTAAATTCACTTAGGTAGCGTAGTGTTAATTTAAACCATATCAAATCATACTAAAGTTTTCCACTTCATATCCAAATCTACCTCTTAGAATGTATGTGTCTTTAGGTTTCTTCTTAGGTCTCTGAGGATTTGATAACCCAAGCTACACTACAAGCGAAAACTTAACCCTAAAAACTTGGGTAAATTTGGATGATTCCAATAAACTATAAAATTGATTTAATGGTTACTGATATATTATAAAACATGTTATTTAGGGATATATATCCCTAAATATGTTCCAAATGTTGAGATAATATTTTTTAGTTAGGATAAAGAGATTATTGATATTGAGAAAGTTAATTGGATAGTATTAGTGACCTTTAAATTAATGAGTGATTTAATGAAAAAGTGATTTATGTTATCTTTTATGAAGTTTATTATTTTTTTAGATTTATGAAGTATATTGGATAGTTTAAGATTTTATTTTAGAAATAATATTATAGTTAATTTTTGGAATCATGTATATATTTTCATTAACATTTTATGGTGATTTGGGTTATTAGTTTGTTTTAAAAGAATATATAATCAAGGTATTCACATGTTTGGTATGTGAAATTAAGAGATACTTTATGTTTTTTTGATTAAATTCAATTTTATTTTGGAAATTCTGTGACCAAATTGTTTCTAAATTTTTTAGGTTTTGAATACTCTAAGCATTCTTTTAGTATTTTAGGAAATTTATCCATTTTTGAAAATAATTATGTAGGTATTTGGGTATTATTATTTATATATTTTATAATGATATTTTAAATGATATTTTTTCCCTATTAGTTATATTAGCATGTACTGACCATTTTTAGTTTCAGTAACTGAATATATACAAGCGGAATAGCTTTCCATCATATTATAGATCTTATAATCAATTATAAGTTTATTTTAGTGCTTCATGAATGAAAAGAAATATTCATATTTTTTCATACATAATTGGAATATGGGATGAAAATAAGTAAAAACTAATTGAAACAATCCACCAAAGGATACAATTTCATTTATGGATTTAAATAAATCATGTAATTAAATTTTCTAAAATTTCATGGTAAAATAATTCCTCAACTCTAGGAAAAAAGACCTTGAAATTAATTTCTTTCCTTTTTACAATTATTTCTGAATAATTGATGGTATTTTTACCCCTTATTGATTTATGATTTTGTGGTCATTAAATTTCTCATGACTATGTTATTTATCACTCTCTATTATTATTTTGACAATATATTTCTCTCCCATGTCCATATTTTCACTTCACACTAATATTCTCTTTATTTGGGAACTCGGTTGTGCATTATTTTTGGAAACCTTTATGTTTCTCACTTACACTTTTCAAAGGAAGTTTTATTATCCCTTTGTATGATGTGGGTCTTCAAAAAGGGTAGTTTAAGATATTTAACCTTTTATTACTAAGATAAAAATTGACATGAATCAATATATTTAAGGGTTGAAAATATAACACCACAAAAATTTAGTTTGATCTAATATTATTCTCAATAGCTTTCTTAACACACAACACCAAGCTTTAAGTGAAATGCAATATACTATAAAAATTATTATCCAAATGTGACGATTATAACCTAGTCGTTAAATTGGTGGTATGAATAGGAATAAAAAAAATTAATAAGAATATTTATAAATGTTTTTATTTAATTAAAATGTATTTATTAATTTATAATAAATAATCACTCAATTTTGAATAAAGTCATTTAATGCTTTAAAAATATGTTTTCTTCAAAAAAATGGTTTTTATTGAATTTTGTGAGAAGAAATTATAATTAATTTCCAAAAAAAATATAAAAAATTTATTTTAATAAATTAATATCATTTTTAAATCATCATTTCAATATTATATTATGGTGAATTTTTTATATTTTTTCGAAAAGATTTATTTTTAAGTGAATAGTAAAAATGTTGATTTTTTGTAAAACTATCATTTATTTTAATTAAATCAAGTAATTTAAAAGTAATATTATGTTTTTCAATTGATATTAAATCAAAATATTTCTCATTTTATTATAAAAAATCTAGTTAATTATATAGTAATCAGCATTATACTTGATTTTGGTATAAGTTCATTTTTAAGCTTAAAAACACATTTTTTCTAAAAACTATTTTTTGTTGTGTTTTATGAATTTAAACTAAAATTTATTTAATATAAATCTATAAATTTATTTTTTTTAAATATATTCCATTTTTGGAATCGGTGGGTTTAAATTTTTTAAATAGGTCTCTTTTATATTTGGTTATTATGAATAGTAATCATAGTTAAAATATGTCTCCTCAGTTAGGTTAATACTTGATTAAAAATATGGGATAAGGGTTTAAAATATCTAAAACACTTGAATTTATCCTATTTTATGTGGTTTATTCAAATAAATAAACCTTATATATATGAAAATATGGAAATTTATTTCAACTTTACTTTGATTATAACATTTATATTATTTTAAGAAAAGGATAAATACAAAATGACACTCTCTTTATTTTAATTTATATTATATGTTTTAATAGAGATAAAAATAAGTTATAAATTAATATAGAAGGTTATTTTGAACAAAAATAAATTATTTTTATGTTCATAGTTTATTTTAAATAAAATTGATGGTACAATTACCTTAAATTCTTACACAACGCTGACTCAGTGCTTGTGCAAACAATATCAAACGTCTAGTAAATTGTTTTAAAGACATTAAAAGAATTTTGGTTTATATGAATTATGTTGTTACACTACTTTTATTTTTAATAATAATGTATAATATTTTTAAAGGTTTTTATATTCTAAATCCATTGTAATTATAATGACTTTATAGTCAAATTAAATAAATAGTTCTAAAAATTAAATTAATGATATTTTATGTTAAATATTATGTTGTTAAATGATTTAAAAATTAAAAAAAATATTTAAATAGGATAGTTTTTTTGAGAAATGGTATAAAATTTTATCCAAGTAAAATTTTTTATCCAATTTTCACCTTATAAGTAAATTTATGGCCCTTAAAGGAAACAAATGTGTTACCATGGTTAAGGTTAAAAAGGTTTAATAGAGGGGTTAAACCAAAATATTGGGTTTATAATGAAACTTAAAAAAGTATAAATTTAATTTTTTTTACTATTATTTAAACCTTTTAAATTCATAAATTCTAAATTATAGATGTTTTTTCACTTTAAATGATTATGAAATATATTATATTTAAATGTTTTATATAATTTCAAGTGTGACATTTCCCTTTCTTATAAAAGGGGACCTTCTCTTCTCATTTATTCAAAATTTTGAGCATTCAAAATCTTCAAATACTTACCCTAATACCTTTCTATATGAATTATTCACATCTTAGAGCATATATTCTTTCCCTAAGACCAATATTTCAAGGCTTGAGTTGTAATCCAAAGGAGGCCTCTCAAAGAAGAGGTAATCATCTTATTCAGTTATTTCAAAGTTTATTTCATCTTATACATCCTATAAATATATTTTATTTATACCAAAAAAATTAATCTAGTATCATAAATATAATGATATTTTATTATTATTATTTTACTACCATTAACCTCCTCTTTTTTATCAAATCTAAAATGAAAGTATCATTTGTGTGCACGTGTGGACTACCATATCCACGTAGTGATAATATTCATTTTCCATAGCCGCCTCACATTGATGGATGTGATGATGGATTTAATAAATATATATGATTTTTATTATATAATTATGGTTTTTTTAGTGATAAAATATTATTTATCTTTCTTTCCTTCTTTTCATTAGAAAATGAAAATAGCATAATTGTGTACGCACGGACTACCATATCCAGGATTAGTGTAATTCATTTTTTATATATACCTTTTATGAAAATTATAAATATATATATATTTATATATTGAATAAATATTATATTTACATCATTATTAAAATTGTATAAATGATAGAACCATGATCAAGATGTAAGGACTAGAGCATCCAAATCAACACATTCACGAAACATTAAACACTTATCACTCAGAATGGTGGTAAAGAATAGTAAATGAATGGATAATAATATGTTATATGTAAACCATATATGGTATTATAAGTATTAATATGTTTCTATTATATAATAATAAATAATTTAAATTTATTATAAATGAGTTTAGATTTCTTACGAAGCAAGTCAAACTTGAGGTAAGGGTTTCTCATCTCACTTTTATTTATATGAGACATATATCATAATGACTAGTTATTTATTTCATGTGGCCTATATACTACTCATTTTGTATGTTATATCATTAATATGTTTATATTAATGGTATTTAAATTTTCATATTGAGTTATTTATTTAATTTGGATTATGATTCAAATGTTACTAAAGCAGTACGGATTTTTCATTACAATATCACTTTTTACCATAATTGTATATGCTTAAATTTACAATAATGAAATTATATGATATATATCTAAAAAATATTATTTATTTTATTCTAATATGATTATTTCTAGTGATCATAAGTTTTCCTTTAATTTTCCTCTTATTAATTACTCAAGTGACTAAAGGAATGTTTATAGGGAAAATAGAATTTATTTCTCTCTTTGATCAGGAATATTTTTCTTCTATATCCATATTTTATTTAAAATTATTTCAAGAATGTTTTTATCATTACATAATTATTTTATAAATTCATTTTAAACATATTTTTTACTTTCTAAAAAAGTTTTTAAAGTTCCCCAGATCAATATAGGATCACTGAGAGGGGGAGGGGTGCATCCATTATCACTTTTCCTTAACAGGAAATTTTCTTTACTTTATAAGGAAACATTTTCTAACATATTAAACTTTTTAGAGTTATTATCCACTCAAATATAAATCTAAACCTAAACATTTATATACAACAAATAAAAATATATATCATCATATGATATTTAAAAGTTTGGTATAAATACATACTCCTTGAAAAGTTGGTTATTCTCCCTAACATGGAATATTTTACTGTATTCATTTTGGATTAAAAAGGAAAAGGAAGTAACTATTTATACCCTATAGTAATTATTTTTTTAACCAACCATGTTTCTACCCCCTATAAATCATCTCTTATACTATAGTTAGTTATACCCCCCCCCCCCAATTATCCTAATTGTATCCACTTTTTCATATTTGGTTATACCCTCATCCCCAATACTTTTTAGTAACTTTTTATACCCCCCAATTACAATCACTTTTCATATTTTTTTCTTGTCAACTATAGAAATAAATTCAATTTATTCAAAATAATTTTGGACCACCTTTATTTGAGTATAATATTTATAATCTTAAACAAATATCTTAAGTTTCTATTTTCCTTGAAACTTCCTCCTGATCTTAGAAATACCTGGATATGCTCAATCTGAAATTTTTCATAACTTCATTGGGAAAAATTCTGTATAAATTTTTTCCCATCGGCTTCATCTAGTATACCAACTGAATAATGGTTCTTCATTTTAAACACATCACTAAACTTTAACCCAGCATAATCTATTTTATGTACTTACACTTGATGTTCTTAGTCTAATGATTTTATTTCTGATGATGCTAGATCATTATAATGCAACTTCTACTTAGACCACTTATTTTTCCATTGGTTATCTAATTGAATCTTCTCCATTGAATTCACTATTCTCCAACTGAGTGGGAACTCAGTTGGATGACCTCGCTATTTCCTATCTGAATTATGGATCTCAGTATGGTGTAAATTTTTCTTTGTTCGATGAAACTAGGTCTAATAGAACTCTTCTTCAACCAAGTAGGAACCTTGGTTGGATTCTCATGGCACAAAATTTTCATCTCTTAAACTATTATTCATATGAAAATTTTTCAACACTTTCTTAATACTATTCCACCCCTTTATATAGGTTATATTATAAGGTGAATTTATGGGAACTCAAAACATTTTTCTTATATATCTTGAACTCAAGTTTCATATCTCATACTTAATGATTTTTATAGGAAACTTCTCAACTATTTTGGAATAATCTTGAGTATTATTGAAGTTTCTTGAAAGATACCTCTTTCTTCAAAATTTATTAACCTCACTATTAAGGAACTTATACAAACTTCTTTAACCTTGAAAATATAGAAAAATTGAATGATCAACTCAACATCTTCATTGTTAATGACTTTTAATAGTTTATGTAATGCTCCTTAGATATCCTTTGTCTAAAATATGTCTTTATGTTTCCTTCATTAAGAATTATTTATCCTATGATACACCATCAGTATTCTTCAACTGATAAATTTTAAAAAATTCATCATCTGATGGACCTACATTCAGTTTCATTATGTTAGGAAACCTCTGTCTGATGAACTAATTAAATTTTTGATCAATAAAATATCATATATTCATCTAATGGATCATCACACCACTCTCTAACTGATACTCTTCATATAAAACCTCTGACTGATGACTCGGTAATCCTATATCTGATCATTCTGCCATATAAACTTAGTTTAGTACATATTTATAGTATCATTGATATAATTACATCCTATACCTTATTCTTATTTTCAACTATCTGATTAAACTCAACTTCATCTCAAACTTTTTATACCCTTCTATTCTTATATTGACTTCACATTTCTCCATCCAATGGAATCTCAAATATCTATTTTTTGGATCTAATGAGTGTCAAACTGATGGAACTTAAACTATTGTGAATTCATTAAAATCTCTATCTAGAGCTCTACTCAGATTTCCTCTGAATGATATCATAGATAAGTTGTCCTCCATATAGTTAAATTTATACTCTCTCATTCTATATCTGATGAAGCTTTGTAACATTCTTTCAACTGATCATAACTTTTATGACTTCTCTATCTGATCATTCTGCATCTAAATTTTGTAAAATATTTGTATAGTTTCAACTTCATAGATAATTATCCATAAAAATATAACTCATGCTATTTAACTCTGAAAATCATTTGATAATATGATCTTGATCAAGTCTGTTTGATTACATTAATAATATTTTTAAAAATAGTATGTCTAATAACCCCATCTTGAACTTTGTACTGCCACTTGAACTTGGAATTCTCTCAATTTATGATTTCCCCCTTTATATTTTATCACTTTGTAAAAAGTCAGAAAAAATCTACCTAGATCATGACTTTCTTCATGATTTAATTAACTTAAATAACATTATAGCATCATCTAACTTGTAAAGAAATGTTCCTATCATATTTAAGTATACTTTCTTACACTCCTTAAGGAAGGTTGTTACACCTCGTAAGGAAACTTCCTTAATCTTTATAAGGAAAGTTTCTTACACAACTCTAGAAACATATTGTATCAAATTTCCCTATAAACATATATTTACATATTGAAAAAAAAAATTGACCAAACACAATTTGGCATAAAAAACTCCCACTTTGTGTTTGTTGTCAATATCCACATAAAACTTAAAACATATTTAAAGTCATTATGTTTTCTAAATTATTTATCCTCATATGATGTTTGAATTTTCTTAATCCCCCTATGTTATTTATTCCCATTATTTGTAATCAAATTCAAATGGTAGCATAAGGATCATCATATATCATCTTCTTTCATCCCAAAACCTTGAACAATATCTTCATGTGAAAAGTAGTATCACATGAGTTTCATAAAAAGTGACTTTAACTAAACATCTATAATTTTATATGGGTTTACTCAATATTGAAAACAAGTGTTTATAATTACGGAGATATATTTTTTCTAAAACAATTGTTTCATATAGTAATTTCCTCAATCTTCTTCCAAAATCATTATATTATGGGAAATATGAAGAAAAAAAATTAAGGAAAAAATGGAATCCATATTATCAAACATATCAAAATATTCATGAGTAAAGAAATAATTCCCCCAAAATCTCATCTTTCTTATCATCTCTACTTTATCTTTAAATAAAAGTGTTATGTTCATACCTCAAATACATATTTACTCCCCCTTAATGGTAGCACTATATTCCTCACCATGGTTGAAAATTTTCCATGATGTACATCTCTTATTATTGTAAAGATTCTATAGTACTCAATCAGCTTCCTTCTTCTCCTTTAATTCCCTATAAGTTAGTGAAAATAAAAAAGTATTGAGAATAAGCAAGAACCTCAGTGTTCCTTAGAAGTAAGGTTTAGACTATGAATATTCACTTAATATTAACTTCATTTTATTTTTCTTGTATTTTTTATGGGATGAGATTTATTTCTTCTCTTATGTATAATCTTCAGATAAATCCAACATCTTCTCTTCAACTTTCATAAAAAAATTACCTTAATCTTGTAACTCCATTTTCATGATTTTATCTTAGTTTGGTAAGATAGTTATAATATTCTATGTAATATTCCAATATTTCTCACACCTCTTTCATTTATTCTAAATCTATAACTTTCAATTTATTTATTACTTATTATTAACTTTTTTATCATTTTTTGAAACATGCTTATCCCATTTTTCTTCATTATAATTTTTTGCTTCCTCTATATTTATATGTATTTATATTTGATTTAGATAAATAAATATGTACTCTTTATTTCCTTTCTCAACATTATTGAGTTCCTTTCCTTCCTCAACTTTCTTTATTTTATCAAATTTACTAAACTTCTCACATGTTTTTCTTGTAGAATTAACATTCTTTACACCCTAAACTTTATTTTTCTATTCATGATACTTTCTTGGAAATTTTTTTCTTCTTTGATCATTATATCCCACTCTTTAACCTTTATTGAGATAGATAATAGTATTTCTTGAAATTTTTTTCCATTCAGACTGATAGTAGTATTTCTATTAAATTTTTGTTTTATTTATTTTTATAAACAATGGGAGACTTAATTCATGGAGATACATTGTTGATGAATCCCAATCTTTTTTAGTGGAAGATGATTTCTCACAAATATTAACTTTTGAACCTTAATTGTTAATAGAAGTAGACATACATTGACATTGTTTGGGAATAGAAACAATGTGCTTCTATGGTCCTTTCTTCTCACCAGCTTGAGAATATTATACTTTAACCTTGATTACTTTTTTGAAGTCTTCTCTCATATTTTTTAACTCAATTTTTATTTTAAGAAATATTGATTGTGTTTTTGACAACTCTTATTCTTTCTCATATAAATTTTATTTCAAAACATTTACTATATTCTCTAATTCATCCAACTTCAACTTATTCTTATTATATTCCACAAAAAATATTGTTTCTACATTATTAAGATTTTTATACCTAGATGATGTTTATTCGTAACTTTTTAGTTTTCTCTCAATTTCACCAACATTCATTTTATTTTTCCTAATAACATTAAGGTTTATCTCTTATTTTTTGATTCACTCACTATTCTCCAAATCTATCTACTTAACATTGTTTTTAAACTTCTTTATTTACTTCTTTAGTATTTTATGTTTCTTAAGAGAATATACCAAATTTTATTTAAGAATCCACTCAACTTTTATTCTCTCTTCACCATCATCATAACTGTTTTAAAATTCACTTACTCTTCTAACATGAGATAAGATGTTGACATAAGAATCAAATTAATTAATGGATGAATAATCATCTTTATCTCTTATATAAAAAAAAATTTCTTCTTATTATTAGGAAAAAAGTTCATAAGTTTTTTTAACTTCTTTTTATAAGACTTATAATCTTCATCTTCCAACTTAGAATCATCATACTTTCTATAAAATCTCCTAAAAATCCTTTATCATTATAATTCCAATATTTAATAGAATTTTTACCATTCTACTTTACCTTATTATATATCTTAGAAAGAATAGTAATGAATTTTTTGAAGTCCTATTGTTATTCATATTCAACTGGATTACTTGATTCTTTTACATCTTCTTTATCTCTAAGATTCTATTTTAATAAATATTTTGACTCTATTTATTCCTCAGCATTATTCTTAAAGACTATTTTTCCTTCTTCATATATTCCACAATAATGTTTTTAAGTTCACCCATATATAAATATTCTAAATATTATACAGATAAAACTTTAGCCTCAAATCTATTTGTAAATTTTCTCATCAGTTTCTCAAAGATTGTAGAATATTATAACTTCTCGCTAAAACCTCTAATATTTATAAAAATCTCATTTCCACTTGTAAATTATTCACCAATAATTTTATTATCATCCATATTAATATATTCAAACCAACTCATATATATTTTTATCTTTTCTTCCTTAACTTTCTCATTCCCTTCAAACATATTTCTCAACTTATCCGATATTTTTTATTAATTTGAAACCCTATTATCTTTATATAAATATTATATGTGAGAGACATCAATAATGAATTATATGATTTTCCATCAACTTACAAATTTCTATCATTATCATCTAACATAGAAACCTCATTAATGGGAGGAAATATCAATATTGTAACATCTCTAACTTTAATTCGAAGAGATATAAAATAGGATAACATGTTATGATTACAACTATAATATTTTATACCATCAAAAATAGGAACACCCATGTTGTTCACTGGATTAAAATTCTACATCCCTAGTAGTTGGATCTTTCACATGGAATCTACCCTTTATGGCCAATTAAAGTTCCTTTGATCAATTTAGGACCTCTAAAATGGGGAGGGGTTGAATCAATGATCACTTTTCCTTTACATTAAATTTATTAACTTTATAAGGAAACTTTTCTTGAAATATGAAACTTTTTAGAGTTAAAATACACTCAAATTTAAATCAAAAACTCCCTTTTCATATAAAAAAATATAAATATAGATTAGAAAAAAAAAATTACAAGGTTAGGTATAAATACATAATCATTTTCATGTTGCTTATTCCCCCCCCCAACATGGATTATTTTACTATATTATTTCATGATTACAAAGGCACATAAAGAAACTAGTTATACCCCCCAATAATCATCCCCCCAACTAACCCTTATTTTAACACCTAGGAATCAACTCTTTTTCCACATTTGGTTATACCTCCCAACTATCCTAACTATATACTCTTTTATATAGCTAATTATACCCCTAACCAAAATCTTTTTCAATAACTAGTTATACCACCAAGAAAAAACTTATTTCATTATTCTTTTTTAGATACATTGTAAAAGGATATTTAAATTTTACCTAATAAATTTGGATCACCTTTACCTATGTACAATCTTTAAGATATTCAATAACTCTCTTAATAATTTTTTGTCCTTGAAACTTCCTCTTAATCTTAGGAAAAATTCTATATAATCAGTATAATATATTTTATAACTTTCTCCAAAAAACATTCTTAATAATTCTCATCTGATCAAATCCATATGTTATACCATCTATCTAATGGGTCCACATCCAATGTCTCTCCATCTGATTCTTATCACTACACTTTAATCTGGCATGATCTATTTGATACACCACCATCTGGTATTCTCAGTATAGCATTTATGTGTCTGATGAAGCTAGATCAGTATGATGAAACTTCTTATTTGACCAGTGATTCATCTATTGGTTCTATGATCAATGATACTCTATCAGATTCACTCTTATTAAACTAATTAAGAACTTAGTTGGTTGCTCTCATTGTTTCCACTTTGTATTATGGATCTTGTTCTGATATAAATTATGCTTTTTCTGATGAAACTTGGTCCAATGGAACTCTTCTTCAACTAAGTAGAAACCTTTGTTGGATTCTTACTATATAAAATATTAATCAATTTATCCCATCCATATATAAAGATCATTCCACAATTCCTCTATACTATTTCACCCCTTTATGTAGGTTCACATCTAAAGTGAATTTATGGGAACTCAAAACACTTTTTCTACTTATCTGAAACTCAAATTTCATATATACTACTTAATTATTTTTAAAGGATGTTTCTAAACACTTATATAGTATTATTGAGGCTTCTTAAAGTTTCTTGAAATCTCCCCCTTTCTATGAACTTTTGTAACCTTAATGTTAATTAACTTTTTTCAAAATTTCTTAACCTTGGAAAGTTAGTAAACTTTGAACAATCTACTTAGAATAATCATTGTTGAGTTATTTAAATGGTTTATATAAATATCCTTATATATCCTTTATCTATTATATTTATTTTTGTGTACTTATTTAGGAATTCTTTGTCATGTGGTACATATTTTTTATTCACTAGCTGATGAACATAAAAACTCTCATCATATGATGGACCAACATTTAGTTTACCTATTTTAGGAGACCTCCATTTGATAAACTCAACATATTTCTATCTGATGAAATCTTATATATTCATATAGTGTATTTTTATATTGTTATCCAACCATTTATCTTCATATGAAACCTATAAATAACGAATTGGAAAGCCTATGCTTTATTATTCTTCCATAGAAACTTAGGTTGGTACATCTTCATAGGATTAAACATCTGATTAAATTATCTACCACATTGTAAATTTTTTCTACATAATTAAACTCAAAATCATCTAAAAATTCTTACTCCCTTATCTTCTTAGAGATCCTTCACATTTCTCCATTCGATGAAATCACAAATCTCCATCAGTTGGATATTTTGAGTGTATTTTCAAGGGAACTTAAACTTTTGTGACTTCATTAACATATCCATCGAGTTATCTACTCGGATTTCCACCTAAATATATCATTTTCAAGTTATCCTCAATCTAATAAACCTTATACTCTCCCATTATCCATCACATATAGCTTCATAACATTATTTTGACATATCAAAACTTCCATGACTTCTCTATTAGATCATTCTACATCAGAAAATTTTAACTCAATATTTATAAGGCCTCAACATCATAGATAACTATCCATATAGTGGAAAATCAAACTTTGTAAATTGTACCTTCATTTGATCTCAAGTACCTAGTATATTTTATACAATATCATTTCATAGATTCATATAAATATTATGTCTAATAACTCCATCTTGAACTTTGATTTCCCACTTGAACTTGGAATTCTTTCACTTTTTACTTCTCCCCCTTTGTACATTTTTAAATTTGTAAAAATGAATATAAACTCTTCTTGGATCATGAATTTCTTCATGATGTTACAATATTGAAAAAAATAATAGCATTTTCTAACTTGTAATGAGAGTTTCCTAACATAATTATGTAAAATTTATCATATTCCTTAAGGAAAGTTTCTACATATCATAAGGAAACTTCCATTAACCACCAAAAGAAAATTTTCCTACACAACTCCACCAATATCTTCTCTTAACTTTATCTACAAACACATATTTATATGACAAGAAATTAAATGAAATACACTTTGTAAAAATATGTTTAAAAGTTATATTCTTATCATTTCTGAATGAGGAACTTTTTTCTAAAAGGTGTGAAATAAATTTTTATTTTAACATATACCACATAAACAGATTTTTCTTCCGTCATGACCAATCAATTATTTGAATCTTATTTTATAATTTTTCATAGTGATTTTAAAATAAAATATGTTCCTTAATATATTGAAAAATTTTAGATTTTAAATAATTGGTTTCAAAATAAAAAGCGTTTCCCCTAAATAAATATTCCAATTATCTTATAAAGTCATTTTCAATATATAATAACAACCTTTTATGTTACTTATGATTTAATGGGGATTTAATCCTATGATACCATCATTATTCTTTCTTTGGAAGGTTTATGATTATGGTGATGAAATATTTATAAAAATTATTTTCTTTTCTATGGGTTAATCTATGTTAAAATGATAAATGTATCCCTGATCTTATGGAATGCATATTAATGGATTGTGATTATGTGATAGGTTGGTATATTATATCCCACCAATGAATTGAGAAAAGATAATTTTTTTATGAGCTAAAAGGTTAGATGTTAGGTTATCCCAAGCCCAAAAGAGGGTATACAAGAAGTTATCCTGAGCCTAAAGTAATTACACTAGTGGTTTACCCAAGACTAAAATGTGATGAATGTCTTGGTGAGTAGCCTTTACTTAAGATTTATATGATTATGATTATTCCACCATTTTATGACATGATCTTATGCCAATTTTATCCTCTCATGGATCATATTATTTTATTCTTTTATGATTTATGTCTTATGAACTTCTAGGCTTAATGTAATTACTCATGATTATGATCTATGATTTTATGGATATTATTTTCAAATTTTAATATAATTTT
The DNA here is from genome assembly GCA_963277665.1 of Viscum album. Taxonomy (NCBI): domain Eukaryota; kingdom Viridiplantae; phylum Streptophyta; class Magnoliopsida; order Santalales; family Viscaceae; genus Viscum; species Viscum album. Next base: position 455,208,450 of record OY728141.1, on the reverse strand, counting down.
CTCAAAACCTAATGCTTTTGAAATTCTTATATATGATAATTGACTAATATCTACCTTTTTACCCTTATAGATCATTTTATCTCACCCTTTATTATGTTTACTTTTCTCCAAGATATGATGAAATTTTTTAAGTATGATATGTCTAATAAGGGTTCTAGTTATGAATATCTTAATGGTAGATGATGTAGATAGTTTATGTTCCAATAGTTAATATTTCCAAGTTTTTGAAGACACTAAACCTTTATAGTTATTTCATGGATCATAATTATATATAATTAATATTCATAAAATATGATGTAATATTTATGTATGAAATGCTTGGGTCACCTCAACTTTCAATCAAAATATCTCAAATAGTTCACTTGATAAAACAAAATTTGTAATTATCTAAGGAATAAAACTCTTTAATCAAAAATAGATATGGAATTAACTAAAATGAAACTCACTGATCAAAAAGAAAAAGTAAAGTAACCCTAATGAATTTACTAAACACAATACAAACCCATGTATGGAATGACTCAAGCCAAAAAACATTGCCAATGCACATCCAAGATCCCTAAAAGACAATATCTTACTATCCAAATGAGTGCAATATGTCAAGAATACCAAAGAAAATTACCTTACAAGCACTCTAAAAATATTCCCATGAAAAGGGCTTTCAAACCACACATTGACACCCTGTGAATAGTAGTTAAAAGGAAAAAGGAATAAAAAATGAGCATGCCCCATAAAAATAGTATGACTCTAGACTTAAGTCAAAGAATAAGGAAGTGTAACCAAGGAACTCATGCTTTGGATACTTATCATGGTGATCCCAAAAAATTCAATCCAACACTAGTTGATGCATAATATTAATTGGTTCAACATTCATCCTAGTCACCCAAGAAGCACACTCATGGTTTTACTCATTCCCAAAGTGCCTAAAATAAATCTCATTATAACCATAACCACCCAAAACCCTTAAAATACCCAAAAAAATCAACCAGGAAATATTGAAACCTTAAATCATGACATCAACATGAAATAACATAAGGAAACCCAAAGGAAGAACACATAAATAGTAACACACAAATAATTAATTAACTAAAAACCCATAAGATATAATCTCCTACACCTGATAATGCTCAAGACCTTTCAGGGGGTATACTCTCAAAAATGTGTAGAACACAAGATATGGTCAATCACATTCAAATAAAAACTAACCCTTATCCAAAATCACATACCAGTTGAAAATAAAAAACTGAAATGAATGAATCGTAATCACCAACCAAGATAATCACATCACTAAACAAGTCAAAAGCACCCTTTTTGTCCATTCCAAAATAATAACCTTAAATATTATATATTAAATATTCACTTGAAAATACATTTTAAACCTTTTATACTCTTTATTAAAAAAATTAAAATATTTTAAACACCAATTTCATTTTTAATCCATCTTAGAAAACCTATTTACAAATCCAAAAAATACACTTTAAAGTCAATTTATTATTAGAAACCCCATTTATCAATTTTTCAAACCCAAATAATTTTTTCTTGAAACCGACCTTCTTATTAAAAAACACCATACATCATTTTAAAACACCAAATAATTTTTTAAATTCATCTTAGTCATTTTAAAAACACATAGCATATGTATACTTTTAACATAAAGGCATGAACATTGGAAATCATGAATAATCTCCTTTGAAAACAAACCTATAGTGAAAAAAGATTTTAAAACCAATTCATAGATTTAAAAATAAGATAAATTCAATTAAAAGTGAATTTAGAAAGTTTCAAACACCTCATAGTGTCTTTATAAAGGAAAGGGATGGAAACACCTACTTGTAACTCATCGCTTCTAAAAACCAGAGTCTAAAACCACCTCAATAAGTTCAAAAAACTCAAAGAGGGTAATAAGAACCTAAAAAAAATCAAATCCATAAAAATTAGAGTGATATTGATATATAGGTTTACAAGACCTCAGTAGGGATAGAAACAATGATATGAAGAAGGGACAAGAGGATAGAAGATGATTCAAAGGTACTTTCTTGGAGGATTCAACCATAAAGTTTGAATAAATCACAAAACCCAAAGAGGGATAATGTGGAAAATATTTAGATCTCTTAGATAAATATAGATTCATGAAATTAACAAAAAAGAAACACCAAATGGGTTAAATCGTGAGAGGGAAAAATCTAGAATTTTCTAAAAATTTAAACTTACCTAGATCAACTCACAGCATGAAATAGGGGTTCACTCCAAGAAAGGTCCTTCCCCAAAATATATCAGTCCATGAATCCCCATTAATGACATTAATTCTTTGAAAAAAATAAAGGTGACACTAGAAGGATATTTAATGGTGTGACACCCCCTTTCATGGAATAAACCAATAACATCTGCAGTTTTTAAAAATTCAGCCTCTCCTAAAACTCTTAAACAACCTAAAAAACAAGAGAGGGAAGATAAACACTCAATAAGTGGATAAAATACACATAGTTTTGAATTTAGGGTGTGACATCAGGGATCTTAACTATTATTTCCTATAAGATGGTTTCTCAGTCCCAATCATAGAATTATTGATTGATGTAATGGATGACTTCTAAGACCTCTCCTTTATGGATAGGTATTCTAGTTATAACCAAATCTAAATAGACCCTAAAGATGAGGAGGAAACTACCTTTAGTAAATCCCAAGGGGCATGATATTATCAATTAATTCTATTTGGATTGAATAATGTTGGTGATATATACCAAGGTTCTATTCACTATATTTTTAAGTCCATTCTAGGGGAAGCCATGAAGAGCTACTTGGATGATTTGGTGTTAAAATATCGATAATGTTGTGATATTTTTGTCAATATTGATTCTATTTTCAAAAAACTTCATCAAATCATCTTGAATATGAGCCCCCTAAAATTCACTTTTGTGGTAACATTGGTAAAATTCCTTGGTTTATTATTACACCATTAGGCATCAATGTTTTCCCTAAAAATATAAGAAATTCCTCATATGCCTCCTCCTCAAAATCTCAATAAATTGAGAGAACATAGGGGGTTAATAACCTAAATAAAGTGATCTATGTCCAAATATTTATGGAAAATTTCTTCCCTTCACAAAGTTGATGAAGAAATGGGTCAATTATTATTAAGATCAAGATTTCTAGAAAATAATTTATGATATCAAGTATTATATCTTTTATCCGTGAGTATTAATGACTTATATAGAAGGGAATCCTATCATACCCTATATGGAAACACTACAACAATCACTTGGATCCCTCACCACTCAGATGAATGATTTGGTTAAGGATAATGGTCCCTATTTGAGGCATTATAGAACCACATTCTTAGGTATGATACTAAAAACATTATTTACACATTGTATTTGATACAAAGTGATATGACTCAAACTAACCTTGCATATATTTTACATTAACATTACATCTCACAATAGTCTCACAAAAACCCAAGAATCATAATGGTTTATAATCTTTGAGGGATAGATATATAAGTAACTAATTTTACAATAGTTGTGAACATTTATCTATAATCACAACATATTAGATCCCCATCTAGACATATTCTAGTTTATACTCATATTCATAACCTCGGTAGTGGAAATATAATAAATGGGAAAACTCGAATGAGTAGTAGGGTAAAAACTCATCAATATGTCATCTAGGGTTAGATCATAAGAATATGAGAAAACATGAGTAGGGGAGAAATATATTATTACAAAGAATATATAACAATAATAGTTTCCCATAATTAATGATAGAATGATGTATAAATCAAATAAACAAACATGTACTATGGCATAAGAGTTTGAGATAATAAATATGATCCATATAACATAATCATTTTCATATGAAATAGAAATATTAGATATCATTGAAACATATCATAACAAGGAATTATGGTATAAAACATAGTCACATGGATTCATCATATTATGATCATATCCACGAAAACTCACCCTTTATATTGTGAGTGCAATCCAAGAATGTTCAAACTATGTGTTATAAATGTAATTTAAGAAGTACCATCCTTTATGTTGTGATTATAATCTAATAAGTCTCGCCCTTTATTTCATGAGTGTAATCTAATAAGGCACTCCCTTTATGTTGTGAAAAAATAAAAGTATTTTCATGCTTCATTATCTCTTCAGATATAGAAACTTAACCAATTAATTAGTGGGATTTAACAAACTCAACCCATCTTAGGGATTTAACAGACCCAAACATTCCCATAATTAATATCATACATAATTGTGCTACAATATAATAAATCATTCACTATTTCATTATATCTTAATTAACCCATGGGAAATAAAATAGTTTTAGGTAAACTTACTTAAAAAAACATCATCATAATCCATCCAAAGAAATAAGGTGGAAGGTATATTAAGAAAATATACCAAGTATATAAGTAATTTCAAAGGATGTTGATAGAGATTAAAAACACCCATTAAATATTATTGAATAAATCACTTTGAAAGATAATAAGAAATATCCTATTTTGAAAATCCTAAAAAACTCCAAAAAATTATTTCTTAAAAATAGTTTAATTTTATAAAAAAAATATAAAAACATTACCCCTTTAACCTAAAAAAGTTTTCTTAGAAAAAAAATTATAAAATAAATATTCTTTCAAAACATTCTTTGAGGATACCTAAAAATACTAAAAAATTATTCCTCAAAAACTAAATCCTTTAAAACCCCTTATAAAATAAAGAATTCCATTTTAAAATTAAACTTTGACATTTGAAAATTTAAAACAACATTTCATTTTATGTTTAAAATCATTATGAATTAAAATAATTTCTATAACCATTTTAAAACATGGAAAGGAAGCATCAGAAAAAATAATTCTCGTAATGGGAAATACATGGTAAAATTGTTTTTAGATAACTTTTTTATCATATTCATAAAAATGGTGTTCCATGCCATATTCAAAATCTATTTTAAAAAACATAAAGAAAAAAAATTGGAAAATTTTACTTTTACTAATAATATTAAATAATGGATCCTTAGAAAATATATAATAGTTTTTTAGAGAAAAAAAAGAGAAGTGGAGGGTAAAAATGTGAACTTGAATGGGAAATCCTTTTTAATGTTTTCAAAATACCTTTATTAAAACCCATGTCATAAAGAGAGTGAAAAAACCATCATTTTAAAATATGTAAATATAAATATAAATATTATTATAAATAAATCATATTTTGACTTCAAAATAAGAAAGAAGAACATTGATGAGAAGAGTAAATATGGATATTGAAGAAAACATGCTCACTTGGAAAGAATGGGAATTATTATTAACGCCGTAAAATTTTATGATGAAAAGAAATCCATCAATTTAATTCCATATAAAATATAGATGGAATTATAATATCATCATATAATAGAAGTAAATTATCTTTTAAATCCATAGTCAAATAGAAATCATTATGACTTAAGAAATGAAGTTGAGTCAATAAAACCAATTACCTTTTACTCCCAAATTATAAGAAATATCTTTAACCTACTATATAATAAACATAACCATATTAATAAAATATTTCAGAACCTTATTCATATCTATTACCTTTTCCTTACCCTAATTATAATCATTTTTTATACATTTATAAGTTAGTTATAGTTTATTTTTATCATTTTATGTTTAGAGATTTTGATTATTTTGTCCATACTTTAAAATGTAGATGTTGATTATCTTTATTTTATAGCATGTTCATTATTAATAGATTATAAAAAGTAATTGAAAATATTATTTTTAATTATTTATAAATTTCTAATTACATTCAGTGATAATTTTAGCCACAATTCACGAATACTGAATCAGCGAAAAGCTTATTTCAATAACTTTGGATGAACAAAAGTTGGTATGTTAATAACATGTAAAATATTAATATAACCCAAACATAATAATAATAAAGTAATGTAAATAATTTTAATTTTTTATATAAATTCCTAGACTCATCCAAGTAGGGTGGTGACAAAAAAATAAATCCATCATTCCATGGAGGTGGTAGTCTGCACATACATAGGGGTAATGTTTTCATTTTTCATAGAATGAGATAAAGGAAGAAACTAGTTTATATTTTTAGAATCATAAACATGATATAAATATCTTGTATATTTATTAAATATCATTTTATAAAAAAATCAAGTAAGTTGATTATGAAAAAAGAAAAATGTTTCCTTTTGGAGGAGGTATTATGCATGTATGCATAAATGGTGTTCTCGATTTTATAATAGAAAAGGGGAAATTTAGAAAGTGATTATTACCTATTAATAATAAAATTATGCATATAAAAATAATTATTTATTATATAATAATGTTAAAATTATATTTGGAAGATAAATATTGGGAAAAAGTGGTTATGGGATGATTGGTACACACATTCAGAACTTGAGCTTTCCTTTGAAGGACTTCTTTAAAATGGAGGACTTAAGACACTTTCATGTGACCATAACCTTAGGTAAGTAGAATAGTATTATTAGGGAATTTAAAAGGGGATATTTTAAATGGAACTTATAATTTTTAGATTTTCTTTGAATGGATTATGGAAGGTCCCTTTTATAAGTGGGATAAAATGAATTTTTGTAAAATACGAAAGGACAAGTCATTATTCAAAGGTAAAATTGATCCAATCATGGAAAATAATATGGTGGGAAAACAGGTAAGTTCAATAAATCCGCAACCATATATTTTCACACATGTTTTAAAGTATTTTACTCATAGATTTTTTCACTTTTATAATTTTAGTTTTTTACCATGTAAACTAATTTTTACTTAAATAATTTACTTTTAATGGGAGAAAAATAAAATGTGCCTTATTATATAATTTGGAAGTGATTATTCCAAATATGAAATCCATTTTTGAAAATAAAATTTCTAAGGGTGATAAATCTTAATTTTAATATCAGCGCACAAAACATGTAAAAACCAATTTTTTTGAAGATGTGTATTTTTAAGCATAAAAATTATTATTTTTTATAAAAAAAGGTTGGGGCTGAAGCCTCATTTATTATTAAAAGAAAAGACCTATTTCAAACTGGGTAGAGGGGGACCCATTACATAGCCTGAAGGCCCAAGACCAAGTGATCTTAATACAAGGCCTGAAAGCCCATTTTTTGGCCCAAAGGGCCATTCAGTGAATAGTACTGCTACAGTACATGGGCTGCTACAGTCCCGCCGCTGCTACAGTACCTGCTATAGTCCCTCCACCACTACAGTGCTACCAATGCTACAGTTATAAGGCTGCTATAGTATTGCTACAGTACCTAGGAAATTAGTCCCTTCTCGGATTTGATCCTGGGTCTTTTGGATGACAAGCAGGAGCCTTTACCACCTGGGTATAGGAATTGGTTGGTTTATTATTAACCAAATAAGGTATTTTTTAATTTAAAATTAATCCAAAACCGAAGTCCACCTTTTGAATAATTAAAAGGAACTGACTAAGAATATTTTTTAAAGAAATAAATTTTACTTGTTCAAAATGTTAAGCATAGGATTTATAAATCAAACATAGTATTTTTAAATTAATCATTTTACTTAATAAATAATTTTTTATTCATTAAAATTGTTATATAAGTTTGAAACCCAGCCAACGAGCATGTACCTGAGTGGTAAGGGCTCCTGATTGGCATCCAAGAGACCCAAGTTCAAAACCGGGTGGAGGAAAATTTCCGGGGTACTGTATCAGTACTGTAGTAGTTACTGTTCAGTATTATAGCAGCTGGAACTATTCACCCGATTTGGGCCTTCGGGCCACCGGTTTGGGTTTATGGGTCTCCAGGGCCTTTGAGTCATCAAAGGCCTTCAGGCCACATGGCCTTCAGGTCACGTAGACCATGGAGTAGCCCATTTCACACAAAATAAGGCTCCATAAGAGGATCAGAGCAATAGGAGTAGCAGCCACCAGATACAGAGCCAACCGAATTGGAAGAATTAGAGGGTATGGCAGCTGGCATCGGGACTAGGCATCGTGCAGCTTTGTACGGGGCAATGCTAGCCAATCAGAAATACAAGGTGGGGAGTTAGGTGATCAATGACGCAGAAAGCTGGGGAGGGGCAGTTCAAGTGGGATGGGCCTATGGGTTATGTATTGGGCATAGTATGCCTCTGGGCCTTCGGTTCATGTATTGAGGGTTTGTCGGCCCTTGTTCCTTGGGCCTACAGGTCATGTTCGGGTTCCCCTTCAACCCTTAAAAGGGGAATTATCCATAATAAAATAAAAAAGAAGGCCTTCGGGCCATTAGGAGTAAATTTTGAAACCCATATTTAGTTTATGATAATGTCATAAAATCTATTGTATTATTAAAAATTATATTTTTCAGTACTCGCTTAAAAATCAATATTCTCAAACTATTCCCAAAAATTCATCATAAGTTTAAAAACCCCAACCCCAGTATCACTGAGACGATGTATTAATTTATTACATTTTCATATAAACAAAGAAGATGCATCCCAAAGTACCGAATAGTTTAGTAGTTTAGGAAAATCATATTACACATCTAAACATCACATTAAAATATGAAATGAAATATAACATATAAACTTCTTTTGAATCACAAATAAACTTTTAGATTATACATGCAAGCCATTCATTATAAACATATTCTCATACTAGGAAAAAATAAAACATAATAAAGGGGTGATATCAGATTCTCAGTAAGGGTAAATAATACATAGGAAGCATATATAAACAAAAACTCATGGTGAATGACTAAAAACAAATTCCATTAAAAGTAAACTTGAGCATAATATGGAAAAAATATAAACTGATTAAATAATTTCATAAAAAAATTTAACCATGGATATTTTACTATCCAAATAATTACATGGACTATCAACTACTAATTTCATAATGATGTAATGCATAATGTGGTACATCATAACCATATTATCAAGGCCTCGTGCCAAGGCCATACATAAATGGGTAAAAACCCAAACTAGTTTATCATGATACCTAGCGATGCACCGAGGGGATATAGAAGACCCTACCCAACACTTACTAATTCCAATTAATTAATCATATGAAAGGGGTGAAACATAATCAACATATACATTCATATTGAAACTATCATATGAAATGTAAATAACTTCCCTAATCAATAAACATAATCATTAACCATTTGGAGTAATATCGTGAATAGTATCAAGGTAGCATATCTATAGTCAAACTAATCATAAACCATTAAATAAAATATAGAATATGATATCATAAATTATTAATACCAATTAAAAATAATAGTCTTAAATTTTGTTGAAATATATGAAAATACTCTTATAAAATCATCGAGGAATTCTTCATAGAAATACTCTTATATTTTTCAGAGAAGAGTTCCTTTTGAAAAATATTTATATAAAACAAGAAGTTAACTAAGATATTTTTTCATAATAAAATGAGTTATTTTAGAAAAATAATTTCATATTACAATATTTTATAGTGTGTACCTTAAAATAGGTAAGAATTAGAGTCGTTCCCTTAAATCAGGCTTGCGTATCGGGAAGAATTGAAAAAGGAACCTTGTAAAAAGTATTACCCATAAAAAAAGATGCATAGATCTGGATACATGAGTTTGTAATGTATAAACATAATTTATAATAATTATATGAAAATAATAAATAATTACATATGTGTATATAGGGAGAAATTATAACCTAAAAGAAATTGGAGGTTCGGGAAGAAACCTTTACCTTATGTATATGAATGTGTACTGCACTTGACCTTAATGTCATGGATGATAAAATTAAATCCATTAATTAGTTAATTTAGAACCTTATATATATTTATTTTTTTAATTATTATTTTAAAAAGTTCATTTATTCCCTTATTGATGAGTTATAGAGTTTAATTTCATCGTTTAGGAGCTTTCGTTTTCTTGGTTTCCTTGATCATTTCGCTTGTTTTTTAGTAATGAATTTCAGGTAAAATGGGTATAATTATCCATAAATGGAATTATATTTTATTAATGAAAAACCTTAAGTTTAATTTTTATTTTTTTTTATTTTTTCCCATATGTGAGGATAAATCATTAGATAATATGTTAATGATAATCATTTATCTTAATTTTAGTAGTTTTTCGATCATAATGAACTAGTTTTGTTCTATTATTTAATATCATGGATATGTGATGGTTACATAAAATTAAATATAATATATATTTTATAATCTGTTTCAACCATAAAAATGGTTTCATGACCAGCCTTGAAGAATAAATTGAAGAATGAAAGTTCATCATCCATGAAGGTTGTAAATCGACACCTCCCGAACGATGATTTTGCTTTTAAAATAAAATAGAGAGAGATTGAGGAGATTGATAATGGATTTTCCATTAACATGTTATCATTACAGTATATATATGATAATGGAGTTATCATAATCATTTGTATATTGTAGGTGAGGATAGAATAATAAAATAAAAGAACTTGAAAAGAAATTAAAAGGAAAGGGAAAAGGATTTTACCACTTGAATACTCCTTGAGAACCTCCTTAAGGGGATTGGTTTTGGTATTTTGATGAGACCAAGAGATCATAGAACTGGGGTAGAGAATTTGGAATGATATTGGATAGAAATTTGAAGTCTCAAATCTTGGAAGGTGTGAGGAGAAGGGGCGGTGAGGGGTGGTATTTATAGTGGAGGAGAGGGGTGATTTCTCATTATTTTATTCACTATTTTATTATTTCACTCAAGACAAGAAATAATGTTGATTATTACGACTAAATAAAGTAAAGAATTCATGTGAGTTTGAAACAAGGGTTCTTACATCATCCAAACATCACATGTGACTCAATAAATCATGTATTTATCATTTATTGTAAATTAGCATATTTTACTATTCACTAAAAATTCAAGTATTTTAGAAAAATCCCAAAAATTCACCATCACCATTTTTTAGTGTGTATAATAGAAAAATGAAATCATTTTTAAGAAAATAATTTTCTAAATATTAGAAATTTAATTTTTAATAAAAACCATCATTTACTTGAAAAATACAAACGTTAAACCTATAACTAATTTTATATCACTTTCAAAAATTACCTAAGGTCTCATAAAATTATCCTAAATCATAAGACAATAAAATATTAAATTATGAATACATTTTATGAAATTGAATTTTCTTTTAAATCATTTTTAATAATTATAAAATATTAATTAAATATTTATGACTCACAAAAATACCAATAATTAATTAATAATTATTAAAATATTCATTTATCTATACTATGATATAATTATATCATACTTTAATTTATAAGATTCCTAAATTTTATTTATACAAACATGGGTGAGGTTACTATTCATTCACCCTATTTACTATTCATAAAGGGTCATATTACTATTCCTAAGTTCAAGTTACTATTTCATCGATATAGGTTTCTTAACTTCTAGAAATAACTATTATTTCATTAATTATTTATTTATTATGTTTTTATTATGTTCTAGAAGTGATCTTATGTGATTTATACTATATGAAATAAACATAATAAGGAAAATGTAACACCTAGATGTTTTTTATGAAATAATTTCTTTAAATAATTTTTATTTTTCAGTAGCTTCCTTTACACGCAATTGGGAGTTTAAATGAATTGTGGGACACAATTATTATAAAATTACCATTATATCCTATCTTTTAGGTTATCTGGAATAATTATAACTAACTTGTGAAAATGCATTGTCAATTCATTGGCTATCAATTAATTATGAAAAATATAAATCAATTAGATATTTTTATTTTTTAGTGAATTGCTTTTCATAATGAAATTAATGAGATATATATGTCTTATATACTTAATAAAATATTTTTGATATTCATCCATGGTATATTTTAGTCATAGGGTATGAATAAAACCCTATTTGATGTATAAAAACCTATTTTTTTAAAAAGATTAATTTTACACCTATGAATGGTGAACAACTTTTAAATTAAGATTTTGACATATTAATAATTTTTATATGACAACATAAAAATTTTATTTGGAATTGGGATATAAAAATTTACTTTTGATGAATTTTTTATATTTTTCTAATAACTTTTATGTTTTGATGAATAGTAAAGATACGCTAAATTTTAATTAAAAATAACTTTTTTCATTGAAATAATTTACATGGTTAAATTATATTATTTAATGATTTAAAATATAAATAGAATATATTTTTACTATTTAATATAACTTAGGTCATTGGAATTAATTTCACATTAAATTCATATGTAAAAACATTTCAATCTTTTGAAATATTTTAACTTTTAAAACTCATTTTGTCATTTCAACAATGGGTTTAATTTTAGATTAATTACTACAACTTATGGGTTTTGAATTTTGAAAAATTGACTTTATATTTTGAATTAGTGGGTCCAAATTATGTAAATATATTTATTTTGTTTTAGGGCAATATGAATATTAACTTCGGTAAATTTTATTAACACGGTAAAAGGGTGAATCGGGTAATTAAGGGTAAAAATAATATTATAAAATTACCCTAACACTTTTCTTAATATAATTTGATGATTATAATTTTTTCTAAAACATACTTTTTTCAAAATGGTATTTATTGGAACCCACATGGATGAGATTATAACATTTAATTTGTTTTATTAAAAGAGAAGTGAAATATGTCTCACTCAAACATTAATAATTAAATTAATTTTAATATAAGTTTATACAGAAGATAAATTCGATTATAAAAGCTCATTTTAAATCTAAAATTTTTTTATTTATCGGGAAAATTTATTTTTAATTTTTAGGAAATAAATAATTACCCTAAAGACTTATACTTGGATGATGAAAAAAATTAATTAATTGATGAGAAATCAATAAAATAATTTTTAATAAATATTTATAACCATAAAAAGGCATAAACACTTTATCAAACCTTATTGGTCGAGTATATCTCAACCATAATCATAAAATGGTAGACTTATTGATCATTTGGAGTCTTATATAAGTGATTATGATACTTATATAATTTTATTTAAAGTGAATATAAATTTGACACATTCATGTTTTAAAAGAGTATATCATTTTTAATTTTGGGTTTTTTAGAAGATAAATTATACTACAAGTATTATTATGAAATATAATGGATTTATCTTCATCATATTATTTTATTTTGAATTTTTATTCAATAAATAAGTATACTAAATAATTACACAAAATTGAGGTAGTAATTATTTTATTAATGAAGAGATCAAATAAATGTTATTAAAAATATTTTAATAAATATAATTTTTACCTTGTCCCCTTAGGGAAATAATAAAATATTTGGATCTAGGTTCATTTCTTATTTTTATATTTTTAAAAATCCATGAAATAATTAGTGTCAAAATTGACACTATTGATATTTTGTCAAAATAAGGTTTTCTGGAATTATTTAAAAATAATAAAACGTTTTTAAAAATATATAATAATTATTATATGGTCTAAAATGTTGTAAATTATTCATTTATTGTCTAATTTACTTCAAATAAGTAAATATTTTACCATTTTAATATCGAAATATTTGTTACCCTGGTTAAAAATTAAATAGAATAAGTAAGTATTAATTAAAATGATAATGATTAAATTGAAATAAACACTTGTCTAAAATTTATTGGTTGATGATATTACAACCACAAATAATCTCATATTTTAAATTGCGACATTTTTTAGGTTTTTAAGTGGGGTTTGGTTTTACTATAAATTAATATTTTTTAGGTTTCCAAAAGTGCCCATCACCTCAATTATAAAATGGAACTTCCTCCCTCAGCTCTTCAATTCATTTTTATCCTTAAATATAGACCATAACCTTCCCATTTCCATTATCAAATTCCCTAGAAACATTATATAGTTCCTGGACTTCTTAAAATACAAACTCTAGTGCTCTAAGAGTATTTTTATAGGAGGCACGTCGAAGAAGAGGTAAAATCATTTACTGATTCTTTCAAACTTCTTTCTCCTTATACTTCCACCTCAGGAATTTTTTCATTATAAATTAATATATTAAATATTAATTATATACTGATAGGTTATTATGATTATGAAACAACCATATTCCACCTTCAACCCATCCTAGGAAAAATGAAATCACAATGCGTGCGTACGTACGGCTTATCGTCTCCACACCGTGGTGTAATCTGTTTTTCACCACCACCTTACATGGATGGGTATAATTATGGAATTAATATATATATATATATATATATATATTTAATATATAAAATTATATTTATTTTGAGATAATATACACCATCCACTTCAATATCATTTAATAATTATGGGAATGATATCGTCGCTCGTGCGTACGTACGGCTTACCGTCTCCACAGTGTAACGTGATTCGTTCTACATAATCATCATTAAATCATGATTATATAAATAAATTTAAAGAATAAATATTATATATATCATATTAATACCATGATTTAAATTATATAACTATAACCTAAAAATATGAATAAGACTTATCCGACAAAACGTGCATAAGAACATAAAGTAGTTAATACCCGAATAACAACTAATAATGAAATGTTACTAACAAACAGAAGAAAATATGATCATAAATGTTATAATAAAAATGATTATGATTATGTAATAAACCAGTAACATTATTTAAATCATTATACAGGATGTTCGGATACATACGAAGCATATCATACCTAAGGTAAGTGATAACTTTGAAAATATCATTTTTATCTGATATTGTTTATTCATAAGTATTTACTGGGGTATAATTATCATCCACATATATATTTCCTAAATATGTATTTAAAAATATTATTTATATCTTTATATAATTATTTAATGTCAATTTTACCCATTGGTTATTTTTTACTAAATGGTATGAATGGAATCTTTTTTCATTTTCAGTATGAGGTACTTTTTGACTTTTCTAAAAAAAGTATGAGAAAATGTTTTTTTAACTTGTATGGCATGAAAGTATATTTACACCTTCATAATTCCTTATTTCCTTGAAGCTTAACCTACAAGATAAAAAATTTATTTTCACATAAAATGGTTTCTTCTAAAATTGTGTGGCATTTTGATGAAGGAAAACATTTTTGAAGAAGAAAGGATATTTTCCTCATGAATTAAGCTCAAGTGATTTATAAAAATTATTTTCCATATAAGATGAAAAAGGTTTATGTTTCTATCCCTATTATTACTTTAATCTTATTATGTTTATAATGGAATTATTTTAATGAAATCCATTTATCTTATATGAATTATGCTATGATGGAATGATGTTTAAGAAACCCATTTTTTGTTCCTTGGGTTATGCTATGGTGAATGGTTTATGTGTTGTGGAAAATGTAAGAATTATTTAATTATGAGATGGGTGGGACATATATCTCCCTAAAATTCATTGGGTAAAGATTTATATCTCATGAGATAGACATTAATGGAATGACAGGTAAATCTGGTTCAGTAATATAGGACTGGAATGGGGAGTGAACTTGGTTCAGTAATGGAATTTGTCAACTATGATGGTCTTGGAAATGATCCTTGACTAATATGAAATGATTTTTTATGATTATTTGTGTATTCCATTAAATTTCTTGTCTTATTCTATGACTATTTGGATTACATTGCACTTTTATGATTTATCCCATGACATTATATTATGATATTTTATATGAAAGATAAGATTTTCAAATGCTATGTTCTTATGATTATGATATGATTGATATTTCTATTGTTTACCCTTAAAAATAATTTTATATAACCCTTTCATATGTTTCTTTTACCCAGGTCATGAAGAATGTTATTAAGTAAGATATTTCAAAAATGAGTCTAGTTATGAAGAAATAAGCGGGAGACAATTTGGATGTTTTATGAACCAGTTGTTTATGTTTCATAGTTTCTAAAGACACTAAACCTATATGGTCTTAGAGTGGTTTTTTTTATGTTATGTAATGAATATTATTCAATGTTGAATTAATATCTATATGTAAATTATAGGCCGTTATAGTTAGTATCAGAGAAAAGTTATAGTTAACCTTTGGAAACTATGATGAGATAACCTTAGTAAAAACCTTAAGGATATGTTTAATTATAGGTTAAAATCTTATCCTAGTGTTTTAGATTTGTTCATGAATAACCTAGGATAAAACCTAGTGTCCTAAATTGAAATTTTATTCTTGAATTATGCGGTTTTCCCATTATGATTAGTGTTTCTCAGACTATACTTCTTGGTTTTAGTCAATGGTTGGAACCCAAAGGAACCGCGTTAATACTAAATGAGATGATCAATGAAATGATTGTCCCCCTAAGCAACCAAGTTTTGTGGGAGATGAAATGAAAAATCTTATAGACATGCTCACACAACTTTCTCAAGATATGAATAATGTCAGACCTCCAAACGATAAAAGGAGGGACCAAAATTCTATTGAATCCTTTATGAGGCAGCTTCTACCTTCATTCAACAGGTCTTATGATCCATTAGTGGAAGAACAATGGATCAGTTCCACTAAAAAGATATTTTTAGTTATAAAATTTTCTAAACATGATAAAGTCATCTTGGAAATATATCATTTAGAAGGTGAAACTAATCAATGGTGGAATATTGTCAAGAATATAAGGAAAAGAGATGAAATTGAGTCCATGGAATGGGATGAGTTCAAGAACTTATTTTTCAATAAGTACTTTCCTCATATTATTTGAATAAATATGGAGAATTAGTTCCTTGAACTTAATAAAAAGGATGATGAATCCATTGGTACCTACGAAGAAAATTTTACAAGGTTTTCAAGGTATGCTTCTAGAATTATTATCCAACCTGAGAGTAAAATTGATCGATTATTTAGTGGATTAAAATCAAGTCTCTGAAGGGCATTAGACATAAGGGACTTCAATAGATACAAGGAAATTATTCTATGTGCTCTCAAGGTTGAGATGGATATTGTAGTAACCCATCAATCATATGGGTTTGATAAGAATAGGAAAATGGAATTCAAAATAAAATTTAAAAACCACATTGAAAAGAAGATTAGTTTTTCCTTATGCTCAAAGTGTGGAAAGAAACATGGAGGGAATTGTCTTAAAGGGAATAGTAAATGTTTTAAGCATGCAAAATAAGGTCATCAGGTAGTTGAATGCTAAAGTGATGGGAAAAATGTATAATGATATGAATAAAGAAAAGGCTACACAAAATTCACCTCCTACACTTCAATGTTAAAAGTTCAAGGAAATGGTTCATTATACCAATCAATGCCCTAATCCAAGGGTTATTGATGATGATCGACACCAACAAACTCTTAAGACCAAAGACAAAGGAAAGTCACATGAAATCGCTATAAATGATGTGGATTGTGATAATAAAGTGTTGAAAGGTACACTTACCATTCACTCTATAGTATAAAATGTTTTATTTTATTATGGATCTACCCACTCTTTTATTTCTGAAGAATTTTCTAAAGGTATCATCATATTACCTTAATAATTAGATGATGATTTAGTTGTGACAACTCCTAATAAAATAATGGTTGTATAAAAAGTTTATAATTATTCTTCAGTTGAAGTTTGTGGGAAAGTGCTTCCTACAAATCTTGTGATACTTCCTATAATGGACTTTGATGTGATTCTTAGCATGGATTGGCTTTCTCTATATGGATATCATATCCATTTCCAAGGAAGGGAAGTCACATTTCATATTCCAGATTGATCTATGATCATCTATCGATGCAAGTATGAATATAACCTTTCAGTATAAATTTATTACATCTTATGGGTCTTGATTTCTATAAATGAAGGTTATTTATCTCAAATGGTTTGGGAGAAAATAATTATTAAGAATACACCAATTCTACAAGAGTTTGATGATGTCTTTCCAGATGAATTTCTAGGTCTTCCATCAAATTTTGAATTTGAGTTTTCAATAGAACTCATACCGGGTGTTATGCCTATTTCAAAGACACCTTATAGAATGGACCCAATTGAGTTACAGGAATTGAAGAAGCAAATCCAAGATAATCTTGATAAGGGATTCATACACCCTAGTGTGTAACCTTAGGGAGAACCTATTCTGTTTTTTAAGAATAAAGATGGATCAATGAGACTCTACATTGATTATCAAGAACTTAACAAGATCACTATCAATAACAAATATCATATTCCCCACGTAGATGACTTATTTTACCAACTACGTGGAGCTCAATACTTTTCCAAGATTGATCTTCATTTAATATATCATCAATTAAGGGTCAAAGAAGAAGGATATACCAAAGACGGCATTCCATAAAAGGTATGGACGCTATGAATTTATAGTGATGCCTTTTGGTATTATTAATTCCCCCGCTATCTTTATGGATCTAATGAATAAAGTTTTTAGAGACTATCTTGATCAGTTTTTGGTAGTCTTTATAGATGATATTCTTGTCTATTTAAAGAAAAAAGAATAACATGAATATCACTTGAGAATTTTACTGAAGACCCTGAGAAAGAAGAATATTTATGCTAGATTTACCAAGTGTAAATTTTGGCTTTATAAAGTTTCATTTTTGGGTCACATAATCTCATGAGAGGGGATATCTATGGATCCATCAAAAATAGAGGTTAGTGAAAGATGGTTGAGACCAACAACGGTAACTGATATTCAAATTTTTCTTGGTTTGGATGGATATTCTTGACATTTTTTGAAAGATTTTTCACGATTATCAAATCCACTCACCAAGTTGAATTATAAAGGAGTTAAGTTCATTTGGAAAGAGGAATTTGAATAGAATTTCAAAGATCTAAAAAGAAGGTTAGCCAGTCCACCTATGCTCATACTGTCTTGTAGTGTAGAAAGGTTTTTGATCTATAGTGATGCATCTAAGAAGGGTTTGGGATGTGTTCTCATGCAAAATGATATAGTGATAGCTTATGCCTCATGGTAGTTGAAAATACATGAGAAAAATTACCCAACTCATGATTTGGAGTTAGCTATAGTAATCTTTGCATTAAAGATATGTAAGTATTATCTTTATGGTGAAAGGTGTGATATTTATACTAATCATAAAATTTTAAATTATATTTTCACATAAAGGTGATGAATATGTGCTAAAGAAGATGGTTGGATTTGATTAAATATTATGACTGTTCAATACATTACCACCCTAGGAAAGAGAACAAGGTGACAGATGCATTGAGTTAACAAGACCATGCTAGTCTATCCATGATGAGGATCAAAAAAGATCCAATATTTATGGATTTCTAAAGGATGGATATTGAAATTTTAAAGGAATATGGGGAATCTTATATTTCTCAAATGAATGATCAACCATATATACAAGTTAAGATTAAGGAGGCATAGAAGAAAGATGTAGAGTTATAAAAGAAGGTGAGAAATGTTACTGAATTCTACATTGATTGTGATGAAATAATAAGTTCAGGAATAGGGTTTGTATTCCTCCCATACCAGAATTAAAGAAGGATCTATTGGATGAGGCTCATACTTCTTCATTATCTATTCACCTTATAAGCACAAGAGATGTATAGGGACCTGAAAGAGTATTTTTGGTGAGATGGCATGAAAATAGATGTCACTGAATATGTCTCTTGATGCTTGGTTTGTCAAGAAGTTAAGGCTAAGAGATAGAAGTCTAAGTGGATGTTATAACCATTACCCATACCAGAATGGAAATGGTAAAACATCACTATGGACTTTATTGTCAGACTTCCCAAAACATCTAAAGGTCATAATTCTATATGGGTTATAGTTGATCTCCTTATCAAGTCGGTACACTTCATTACTATTAGATAGGATTTCTCTCTTAATCAGCTTTCCAGGATATATGTAAAGGAAGTGGTAAGATTTCATGGAGTATCACTTTCAAAGGTGGTTGGGATCAACACCTACCTTTGGTGGAATTTATTACAAAAATATCTTTCAATCCAGTATTTAGATGGATCCTTATGAAGCCCTTTATAGAAATAAGTGCATAACTTTAACTTGTTGGGATGAATTTAGGTAAATAAATCTATTTTGACCTGATCTTGTTAATGAAATGGAAGAAAAGGTTGGATCTATTCAACAACACATAAGAGCAGCTCAGATTCAACAAAAAAGTTATGCTGACAACCAAGGAAAAGACCTAGAGTTTGAAGTGGGTGATAAGGTGTTTCTATTAATATCTCCTTGGAAGAGGGTAATGAGATTTGGAAATAAGAGCAAGTTGAGCCCTAGGTATATCGGTCCTTTTGAAATTTTGGATCATGTTGGGAAGGTGTCTTACCGATTAAAACTTCCACCGAATCTCTCTCAAGTTCACGATGTGTTTAATGTATCTCTCAGAATAAAGTACATACCCTATCATTTACATGTACTAGTCTCAAAAATAATACCGCTGGAGCAAGATATTTCTTATAAAGAAAAACTGATAGAGATTTTGGATCATAGCAAAAAAATTCTATGTAATAATACCACTTGCTTAGTTAAAGTTTTATGGAGGAACCAATAATTTGAAGAAGCTACATGGGAACTTTAGGATATTATTAGGGAGAGGTATCCTCATCTGTTTCTTTCCAAGTGATGAATTTTGAGGGTGAAATTCGGTTTAAGGAGGTAGAATGTAACACCCGAATGTTTTTTATGAAATATTTTATTTAAATAATTTTTATTATTCAGTAGCATGATTTTTATAAAATCATGAGGATAAATGAACCAAGAGACACCTTTATTATAAAATTACTGTTATATCCTAACAATTAGTTTAGCAGGAATAATTATAACTAACTTATGAAAATTCATTGTGAATTCATTGGCTATCAATTATTTATGAAAAATATAAATCAATTAGATATTTGTATTTATGATTTAATTACTTTTGGTAATGAAATTAATGATATATATATGTTTTATATACTTAATAAAATATTTTTGATATTCGTACAATGGATATTTTATTCATAGGGTGTGAATAAAAGCCTATTTAATGTATAAAACCCAATTTTTTTTAAAAAAGTTTAATTTTACACCTTTGAATGGAAAACCCATTTTAAATTAAAAATTTTGACACATTAATAATTTTTATATAACAATATAAACATGATATTTTGAATCGGGATATGAAATTTTACTTTGGATGAATTTCTAATATTTTCTGATAACTTTTATGTTTTGATGAATAGTATATGGTAAATTTTAATTGAAAATAAATTTTTTCATTGAAATAATTTATATGGTTAAATTATATTATTGAATGGTTTCAAAGTATAAATAGAATATATTTTAAAATTTTAATATAATTTAGGTCATTGGAATTTATTTTACATTAAATTCATATGTAAAAACATTTCAATCTTTTGCAATATTTTAACTTTTAAAACTCATTTTCTCATTTCAACAATGAGATTAATTTTAAATTAAAAACTAAAACTTCTGCATTTTAAATTTTGAAAAATGGATTCTATATTTTGAATCAGTAGGTTCAAATTATTTTAATATCTTTATTTTATTTTTGGGTAATATGAATATTTACTTTAGTAAATTTTATTAACACGGTAAAAGAGTAAATTGGGTAATTAATGGTAAAAATAATATTATAAAATTACCCTAAAACTTGTATTAATATATTTGGATGATTATAATTTTCCATAAAACATACTTGAGTTTAAATGGTATCCATTAGAACCCACTTGGATGATATTAGGACATTTAATTTATTTTATTTAAAGAAAAGTGAAATATGTCTCACTCAAACTTTAATAATTAAATTATTTTTAATATAAGGTTATACAGAAGATAAATTCTATTATAAATACTCATTTTAAAACTAAAATATTTTTATTTATCATGAAAATTTATTTTTAATTTTTATGAAATAAATAATTACCTTAAAGACTTATACTTGGATGATGAAAAATAATAATTAATTGATGAGAAATAAATAAAACAATTTTTATTAAAATTTTAATAACCATAAAAACACCCAAAAACTTGCACAAACCTTATTTTTCGAGTATATATATACCATAATCATCCAAGGGTATACTTCTTAACCATTTGAAGGCATATAGAAGATATTATTACACTTATATTATTTTCTTTAAAGTGAAGATAAATTTGTTACATTCATGTTTTAAAAGAGTGTGTCATTTTTAATGTTAGTTTTTTCAGAATATAAATTATACTACAAGTATTATTATGAAATATTATTTATTTATATTAATCATATTATTTTATTTTAAATTTTTATTCAAAAAATAATTATATTAAATAATTACACAAAAAATGAGGTAGTAATTATTTTATTAATAAAGAGATCTAATAAATGTTATTAAAAACATTTTAATAAATATAATTTTGGATAATTATTATGTAAAATGAATTTTATATATTACCTTGAACTCTTAGGGATATAATAAAATATTTTTATCAAGGTTCAATTCTTATTTTTAAATTTTTAAAAATCCATGAAATAAATAGTGTCAAAATTGACACTATTGGTATTTTTTCAAAAAAATGTTTTCCAAAATTATTTAAAAATCATAAAACATTTTTAAAAATATATAATAATTATCATATGTTATAAAATGTTTTAAGTTATTCATTTATTTTCTAATTTACTTCAAATTAGTAAATATTTTACCCTTTTAATATTGAAATATTTGTTACCCTAGTTAAAAATTAAATAGAATAACTACGTATTAATTAAAAAGATAATGCTTAAAATTACATAAAAACTTATCTAAAATTTATTGGTTGATGATATTACAACCCTATATAATCTCATATTCGAAATTGGTACATTTTTTATCTTTTTAAGTAGGGTTTGGTTTTATTATAAATTAATATTTTTGAGGTTTCTAAAAGTGCCCCTCACCTCAATTATAAAAGGTCACTTTATACCTCAACTATTCACTTTATTTTGAGCCTTAAAGCTAGATCATAACCTACCCATTTACCTTATCAAATTTCCTAGAAACATTATATTGGTTCTGGTGTTCTTCAAAGACCAACTCTAGTGCTCTAATAGGATTTTTAGAGGAGACATGTTGAAGAAGAGGTAATATCATTTACTAATTATTTCAAACTTCTTTATTCTTCTACTTCCACCTCATGAGTTGTTTCATTATAAATTAATAACTCTAGTAGTAATTATATAATTAGAGGTTATTATGATTATGAAACAACCATATTCCACCTTCTACCCATCCTATGAAAAATTAAATCACTACATGTGTGTAAGTACGGCTTATCGTCTCCACGTCATGGTGTAATCTGTTTTTCACCACCACCTTACGTGTATGGGTATAATGATAGAATTAATATATATATATATATGATTAATATAAAATTATATTTATTATGAGATATTATAAACCATCCACTTAAATACCATTCAACAATTATGGGAACCATATCGTCACTCGTGTGTACGTATGGCTTACCATCTCCACAGTGTGATGTGATTCATTCAACATAATCTTCATTAAAGCATGATTATATAAATATATTCAATGAATAAATATTATATATATAATACTAATACCATTATATAAATGATATAACTATAACCTAAAAATATGAATAATAACTTATCTAACAAATCATGCATAAGTACATAAAGTAGTTAATACCTGAATAATGAGTAACAATGAAATGTTACTAACAAATGGATGAAAATATAATCATAAATGTTTTCATAAAAATTATTATGATTCTAGAATAAATCATTAAAATTATTTAAATCATTATTTAGGAGGTTTTGATACATACGAAGCATATCATACCTATGGTAAGGGATAAATTTGAAAATATCATTTTTATCCGAGATTGTTTATTCGTATGTATTTACTGGGGTATATTTATCATCCACATCCATGTTTCCTAAATATTTATTTCAAAATATTCATTATATCCCTCTATAATTTTTTAAAGTTAATTTTACCCATTGGTTAATTTTTACTAAATGGTATGAATGGAATCTTTTTTCGATTTTGGTATGAGGTACTTTTTGACTTTTTCAGAAAAAAGTACGAGAATAATGTTTTTTTAACTTGTAAGACATGAACGGATTTTTACGCTATCATAATGCATTATTTCTTTGAATCTTACCCTATAAGATTAAAATTTTATTTTCACATAAAATTATTTCTTCTAAAATTGTGTGGCATTTTGAGGAAGGAAAACGTTTTTGAATAAGAAAGTATATCTTCCTCAGTAATTAAGCTCAAGTGTTTTATCAAAATTATTTTCAATATAAGATGATGTAGGTTTATGTTTCTATACCTATTATTACTTTTATTTTATTTTTTTTATGATGGAACTATTTTTATGAAATACATTTATCATATATGAATTATTTTATGATGGAATGGTGTTTAAGAAACCCATTTTTTGTTCCTTGGGTTATGTTATAGTTAGTGGTTTATGTTTTATGGAACATGTAATAATGATTTCATTATGAGATGGGTGGGACATATATATCTCTCCAATTTATTAGGTATATATTTATATCTCATGAGATAGACATGACTAGAATGGTAGGTAAATCTGGTTCAGTAATACAGGACTGGAACAAGAAGTGAACTCGGTTCAGTAATGGACTTTGTCCGCTATGATGGTCTTTGGAATGAGCCTTGACTAATATAAAATTATTTTCTATGCTTATGTGTGTATTCTAAGAAACTTTATGTATTATGTTATGACTATTGGGATTATATTTCACTTTTATGATTTATCCCATGACATGATATTATGATCTTTTATATGAAGGATAATATTTTCAAATATTATGTTCTTATGATTATGATATGATTGATATTTCACTTCTTTACCCTTACTGAGAATTTGATCTCACCCTTTCATATGTTTCTTTTCCCCAGGTTTTGAATAAGGGTATTAAGTAAGATATTTCAAATAGGACTCTAGTTGTGAATGAATAAGCCGGATACAATGTGGATGTATTATGAAGTAGTTGTTTATGTTTACCAGTTTCTAAAGACACTAAACCTATATGTACTGGCATGGTTTTTGTTATGTTATTTAATAAAAATTATTCAATGTTGAAGTAATATATATATATGTGTGTGTGTGTGTGTGTGTGTAAATTATGAGCTGTTATAGGAAATTTCATTGATAGAGTTCTTGGTCGTCACATTCTCCCCTCCTATAAAAAATATGTCCTCAAAATTTCCAAATTGTCACCCCACAAAAATATTTTTGTAGTTCTTCATCATATACTCCTCAGGCTCCCACATTACAACTTAAATTTTATGATTTTTCCAAATTAACTTCACCATCTCATTCTTTTAATTCCTCAACACCTATTCTTTTGTGTCTAGAATCTGAATAGGCTCTTCATAATAAGATAAGTCAAGTACCAATTCTATACTATCAGAAGTTAGTACATGTTTTGGGTCTAGAATTTACTTCCTTAACAAAGAGATGTGTAAAATATTGTCTACCTTAGAAATGATAAGCATAATTAACAAACAATAATCCACAACTCTAATTCTCTCCAGAATTTCAAAAGGACCAATGTATTTGGGGCTCAGTTTCCCTTTCTTCCCAAATCTTATAACATCCTTCCATGGATATACATTCAAGAAAAAGTGATCTCCCATTTGAAATTCCAAAACCTTACTTTTATTATCAGCATAACTCTTTTTCCTACTTTGAGCTACTTTGATATGGGTTTGAATATTCATTACCTATGTTGTTGTTTCCTCTAAAACTTATGGATCCATAAGCTTCCTTTCACCAACATCATTCCAACAAGTTGGTGTGCAACATCTCTTTGCATACAATGCTTCATATGGTTCCATTTGAATACTATAATAGAAACTATTATTTAATGAAAACTCCACCAAAGTTAAATAATGATATCACATGCCTTTAAATTCAAGTGATCATGATCTCAACATGTCTTCTAACATTTGGATCGTTCTTTCTGACTGCCTGTTAGTTTTAGGTTGATAATCAGTACTCAAAAGAAGCTCAATATCAAAATATTTATGAAGAATTTTCTAGAATTTCGATGTAAATAATGGATCATGATAAGAAACAATTGATATAGGTGCTCCATGAAGTCTTACAGGTTCATTAAAATAGATTCTTTCAAGGTTATATAGTGGAAAATTCTCCCTTATAACAAAGAAATGTGCAGATTTGGTAAGTTGATCAATAATCACCCAAATTTAATACTTATTTATTTGTATTTTGGTAATCCAGTGAAAAAATCCATAGTGATGTCATCCCATTTCCGTATAGTAATAGGCAGGGGTTTCATGACACCTCTAGGATGTTGCCTTTCAGCCTTCACCTATTGAAAGACTAAACATCTTAATACATAATTAGCAATTCCCTGCTTCATATTATCCCACCATAAATGTTACTTTATATATCTATACATATTAGTTCTACTGGGTTGTATAGAGAAATTTGAGCTATGGGCATCATCTAATAACTCCCTTTTTAGCTTGGGTATAGAGGGAACATGTAGCCTCCTCCCAAATTTCAGAATTCCATCCTCACACATAAAGTCTGGAAACTTCCCATCATTCACAAATTTAATTTTCATTTGAATATTCTCATCATTACACTAAGAACTTTTAATTATTTACAATAAATATGGTAGGGAAAATAGTTGAAAAAGTAATGAAGTTTCACCTTCCTTGATAATTCCCATATCCATATTTACTAGATCCATGTACATAGGATCTTTTTCAATCCTAGTTTTTTTCATAACTCCATGACCCTTCCTACTCAAAGAATCTGCAACATTATTTTCCTTCCCTGGGTGGTAGTGTATTGAACAATCATAATCCTTGAGTATCTCAAGTCATCGCCTTTTCCTCATGTTGAGATCTTTCTGTGAGAAGATATATTTAAAACTCTTGTGATTTGTATATATCTCACATCTTTTACCATAGAGATAGTGTCTCCATATCCTCAGAGAAAATATTACAGCCGCTAACTCAAAGTCATGAGTTTTATAGTTCTGTTCATTAGTTTTTAACTGCCTTGATGTATAGGAAATAACTCTTTCATTCTACATAAGGACACAACCAAGTCCTTTCTTTGATACATCACTATAAATCACAAACCCACCATTTCCCAATGTTAGAGTCAGGATTTTAGCATTCACAAATTTTCTATTAAATTCTTTAAAACATTCTTCACATTATTTTTTCTACACTAACTTTACCCCTTTACGAGTAATCTTAGTTAACGGGTTAGCTAATTAGGTGAAGTTCTGAACAAAACAGTGATAATAACCTTCTAAAAAACAAAACTACATACCTTGGTTATGTTTTTTGGTGTAGGTCATTCTTGAACTACCTTTGTCTTCACAAGATCAACTAATATTCCATCCATATAGACAATAGTGCTAAGAAAAGAAATTTTTTTAAGCTAGAATTCACACTTTCTAAACTTCCCATATAACTCATTTATTATAAAATTATTCAAAATAATGTGCAAGTGATTCTCATGATCTTTATAGATTTTGGATTATACCAAGATATCATCAATAAATACCACAACAAATTCATCAATACATTCCTTGAAAACTCTATTCATTAGATCCATAAAAATAGAGGGTGCATTAGTCAGTCCAAAAATCATTACTGTAAACTCATAATGCTCATACCTAGTTCGAAATGTTGTCTTTGGAATATATTCCTTCCTCACACGCAACTGATCATATCCATATCAAAGTTAAATCTTAGAAAAATATTGGGCTCTGTGAAGTTGATCAAATAAATCATCAATGTGATGAAGAGCATACTTGTTCTTTATCATAATATCATTGATTTCCCTATAGTCAATACACAGCCTCATGGATCCATATTTCTTCTTAATAAAGAGAACATGGTATCCCCATAGAGAAACACTAAGGTGAATAAATCCTTTATCACTCAATTAATCTAGTTATTTATTTATCTATAATAATTATACTATGTCCATTCTATAAGTAGTCTATGATATAGACATTTCACCAGGAATTAAATCAATAGAAAACTCAATTTCATGCTTCGAATGATGGCTAGGTAAATACTCTGTAAATACATAAATGTATTCTTGTACAATAGTTACATCATCAATTTGAAGATTTATTTCCTCACCCATAGATATTATTTTCTATTCCTCCCTAAGACTTATATTTAGAAAGCTATTGGGGTTAGATCTAAATAATAATCAGATAGTGAGGTTTTTTCCCTAAAGATAAGGGACTCTACATCATTCTCAAAAAATGTAAATTCCTTTTTCTTACAATAGACTTCAACATCATAATTTGAAATCCAATACATACCAAGAATTATATCAAATCCAATCATAGGTATGATGATAAGTGCAGAAACTAAAGCACATTTATGTGTCATAAAGGGGACAGATTGACACATATTTGTTACAATGATACTTCCCTTAGGAGTTTCGAATGAAAACTCCTTTATTAAATAAAATTGTAGATGTATAATTTTCCTATAAAACTAGGAAGATATAAAATAATTTGATGATCCAAAATCAAATAAAGTATTGGATAAGTTTGAGGAAACAATTAGAGTACCTTCCACCAAATCATTAGGAACTTCAACCTTAGAAATTATGATCACATAAGCTTAGTCTTTCTCCCTTGGCCTCCTCTGAGGAATGTTTCCTTGACTTTTATGACATTAATGGGAATAATGTACCATCTATTTACAATTATAGCATTGAACATTGGTATATTATTTCTTTCCATTGAAATCATGGGATTGGTGGCCTTTTTCTCCACACTTGTAACAAACACCCATACCCTTCATGCAAGTGTCTGGGTGTTCCTTCCCACAATTATCACAGGATGGAAAATCAACTCTTCCCTTCTTCCCCTTTTCCTTATTTACTTTTCTAGAGTGATCATCATCCCTCTTATTCTATTTCTTTACTTTTAATTCATATGACTTAAAGAATTATTTTTCTCTCTTAATATCACATGAAACTATATCTTCGTATAATGAAAAATTTTGGGAGACTAGTTCCCTTTGTAGGAATGGTTTTGAACCATCAAATAATCAATCAATATTACTCCTTAGATTACATATTTAGTCCACAAAATTCTTTTTTAGCCTTGTAAAGTTGTATTCATACTTGAAAAATTTATCATCCTCCTTTTTCCAAAGATTCAATAATTTTTTTTCCATATCTTTTCATTGTTCATTAGGAAAATATTTTTCTAGAAATATTTCCTTAAAATACCTCCATTCCATACTTGTAATTTCTTCCTCCTCCTTTTGTTTTGGATTAGTGACCACAATTGATCTACATATCCCAATAGATTATGAACTACCATGACAACATTCTCCCTTTCATTACTTCCCAAATCGAGAAACATCTTATCTAAGGAACTTATCCACTTCTTATCTACAAATGGGTTTGTAGTCCCATTGAATAATGGAGGTTGTTTTCACATAAAGCAGTCTAACATTTCTCCTCCACATTGTGGATTAGGATACTCCATACAGGTAAGGTTATTGTCCATAACCTGATTCATCTATCCTGGTATATTTATAAGTTTCTCAACACCAATCATAGCTCCAATATTGACATCAATATCTTTCATAGGAAGCAAATCCCTACATGGGATACATGCGTTGATATAGTTTCCATTCCTTCCACTAGGAGCCATTTCTAAATAATAATATACACTAGATTAGGTTATGAATCCTAATGTATAATCTAAAAATATAAATATACTTAATATAAATTGAAATTTTATGCATAACTAATCTTTTAATCATAAACATGGTTTCCTAGGTATATATTTACTTTTAAATACTTCATAATGGTTCATAAAGAAAATGTGACTTATCCTAAGCATATCATTCGGGAGTGTCAAACCAGCTGCGTAGTAAGCCCCGTTTTCATGTACCAAGTTACCCCAAGTCAGGTCCAGGAAACCTTTTCAGAGTTGTTACCCCTAGGTACATATTTTCCAAAACCATGCCCCATTGTAGTATCCATATAGTAATGTATTTCTAAGAAGACTCACATAATTTATACTTTACCAAAATTTAAGGATGTTATCTAAGGCTTATCCTCAAAGAGTTTCTTAGGACTACGTTTCCTAATCTGTGTTTTCTTAATCTAGTTTCCATGGTTTCTACTAAAATTCCTCTGATGACAATTGTAAAGACCCCGACCTCGGTAGCCTGAAGACGGTTCCTTAATTTATTACATTGGAATATAAAAAAGTAATACACATCCCAAAGGACCAAATAGTTTAGTAGTTTTTGAAAACCAAATTACATATATGAACTTTATATTACAACATGAAATGAAATAGAACATATCAACTTCTTTTGAATCACACATAAACTCCTAGATTATCCATACAGGTCATTAATAATATACATATTCGCATCTTGGGTGAAAATAAAACATAATAAAGGGGTGAGATCATATGATCATTAAGGTTAATCAATACAGCAGAAGCATAAATAAATAATAAGGCATGGTGAATGACTGAAAACATGTTCCATTAAAAGTAAACTTTAGCATAATATGGTAGAAATATAAAATGATTAAATAATTCCATAATAATACTTAACCATGGATATTCTACTAGTCAAATAATCACATGGAATATATATTATTAGTTTCATAATGAGGGAATGCATAATGTGGGACATCATAACCATACTGTCAAGGCCTCATGCTAAGACCATACATAAATGAATAAAACCCCAAACTAGTTTGTCTCAATGGACCGACTGATGCACTGAATGGCTATAAAAGGCCCCACCTGACAATTACTAAGTCTAGTTCATTACTCATATGAAAGTGATGAAACATAATCAATGTATACATTAATATTGAAACTATCATATGAAATGTAAATAACTTCCTCAATCAATAAACATAATCACTAACCATTCAGAGTAATACGGTGAATGGTATCGAGGTAGCACATCCATAGTCAAACTAATCCTAAACCATTCAATAAAATATGGTAGATTATATAATAAAATATTATACCTAATTAAACATATGAATCAAAAAGGGTGTTGAATTAGATGAAAATACTCTTATAAAATCATCGAGGAATTATTGAGAGAAATACTCTTTTATTTTGAAAAGAAGAGTTATTTTGGAAAAATAATAGAATAAAACTAGAAGTGAACTAAAATATTTTTTCATAGTAAAATGACTGATTTTATAAAAATAATTTTGGATTAAAATTGTTTATAGATTTCACTTGAAAAAAGGTAATAATTTGAGTTATTCCCTTCAATCAGGCTTGCGTATTGGGAAGAA
The DNA here is from genome assembly GCA_963277665.1 of Viscum album. NCBI lineage: Eukaryota > Viridiplantae > Streptophyta > Magnoliopsida > Santalales > Viscaceae > Viscum > Viscum album. The sequence goes on along the minus strand of OY728141.1, from coordinate 455,177,263 downwards.
TTAAAAAGGGAACCTTGTAAAACAAGTATTACCCATAAAAGAAAGATGAAATGATCTAGATACATGATTTTGGAATGTATAAAAATAATTTATAAGAAGAATATAAAAATAATTAATAATAACATTGGTGTATATAGGGAGAAACCATAACCCAAAATAAATTGGAGGTTCAGAAAGAAACCCTTACCTTGTGTATGAATGTGTTCTACACTTGACCTTTATTTCATGAATAATAAAATTAAATATATTAATTAGTTAATTAAGAACCTTATCTACATTTATTTGATTCATGGTTGTTTTATTAAGTTCATTTATAGCCTTATTAATGAGTTATATATTTTAATTTCATCGTTCGGGATCATTCATTTTCTTGGTTTCCTTGATCGGTTCGCTAGTTTATGAGTAATGAAGTTCATGTAAAATGGGTATAATTCTCCAAAATTGGAATTATATGTTATTAATGAAAAATAGAAGTTTAATTGGTATTATTTATTATTTTTTCCATATATGAGGATGAATCATTAGATAACATGTTAATGATAATTTTTTAGCATCATTTTAGCGGTTTTTCGATCACAACGAACTAGTTTTTTTCTATTATTTAATATCATGTATATGTGATGGTTCTAGAAAATTAAATATAATACATATTTTATAATCTATTTCAACCATAAAATTGGTTTCCTAGCCATCATTAAAGGACAAATTTAAGAACGAAATTTTTTGTCCACAAATGTTGTAAATCGGATCCTCCTGAATGATGATTTATTTTTTAAAATAAAATAGAGTGAGAGTAAGGATATTGATATGGATATTCCATTAACATGATATCATTAAAATATATATATTATACTATAGTTATCATGATAATTTTTACAAAGTAGGTGAGGATATAATAATAAAATAAATTAACTTGAAAATAAATTAAAAGGAAGAGGATTTTACCTCTTGAATACTCCTCCTTGAGAACCTCCTTAAGGGGATTGGTTTTGAACTTTCAATGAGACCAAGAGATCTTGGAAGTGGGGGAGAGGCTTAAGGAGAATATTGAGAAGAAATTTTACAAGGCCCAAATCTTGGAAGGTGTGAGGAGAAGGTGTGGTAAGGGGTGGTATTTATAGTGAAGGAGAGGGGTGATTTCTCATTATTTTATTCATTATTTTATTATTTTTCTAAAGACAAACAATAGTGTTTACTCTTGTGACTAAATATAGTCATAAGTGCTTGTGAGTTCAAACCAAGGGTTCTTACATCATCCAAACATCACCTATGACTCAATAAATCATGTATTTATCATTTATCGTAAATTATCATATTTTACTATTCACCAAAAAATCAAGTATTTTAGAAAAATCCAAAAAAATTACCCTAACCATTTTTCATTGTGAAGAATAAAAAAATAAAATCCATTTTATGAAAATAATTTTCTAAATATGAGAAAATTAATTTTTAATAAAAACATCATTTACTCAAAAAATACAAATTTTAAATCTATAACTGATTTTATATCACTTTTAAAAATTAACTAAGTTCTCATAAAATTATCCTAAAATCATAAGACAATAAAATATTGAATTATTAATAAATTTTATGAAAATTAATTTTATTTTAAATCATTTTATTAATTATAAAATTGTATTTAAATATTTATTACTCACAAAAATATCAACACCTAATTAATAATTTTTAAAATATTCATTTACCTATACTATGATATAATTATATCATACTTACATTTATAATATGTATAAATTTTATTTATACAAACATAAGTGAGGTTACTATTCATTCGACCGATTTACTATTCAAGAGGGTCATATTACTATTCCTAAGTTCAAGTTATTATTTCATCATTATAGGTTCCTTAACATCTAGAAATACCTCTTATTTCATTAATTCTTAATTTATGATGTTTTTATTATGTTCTCTAAGTGATTTCAGGTGATCTATACTATATGAAATAAATATAAGAAGGGAAATTTTATTTATAGAGTTCTGGGTCATTCCAATAAGATAATATTTTTATTTTAAATAAAAGAATGAAATTAATTTGATCAAATTAAATTTATAAAATTTTAGAATTTAACTTTAAAATAAAAATGTAAAAATATAATGAAAATTATTTTCATAGGAAAATAAATTTTTGAAATATTCACTAGTCTTATTCTTATTTCCTATCAATTATTAATTAAATGGGTGTTAATGTATTATTCATATCAATAATATATTTTATACATGATATATTTATTTTGGTAATGTTGGTCGGAGTGGAATCTCTAAAGGGGGTGAATTGGGTTCCTACTTAAAATTTCTGTTAAAAACTTTCTTATAATGATCCCCCAAATTTTGAAACGGCCTAGTTAATTAAGGTCGTAGAGATATAAACGTCTAGTTGGTCAATAATTTTCTTAAAGGGTGATTATTCCTCAGGTGAATCAGTGTAAAACACTTCTTCAAATTTTGAAACAAGTTTATTGAATTAAACACAAACACACACTAACCAAAACTAACTATCAAAGTGAATGAAAAACAGTTTTATGTTTTAGTAGTTATAAGCAGCAGAAAATAGAAAAAATAGAGTATAACAAAAGTATAGATCACAGTGAAGTTAAGAAAGAGGTTCATTCTCAAGCCGAGACTTAATCCTCTCTACTTGGTGATCACCTAACACCAAGTAATTTATATTAACAATAAACATGACACTCAACCTGTATCGGGCTTTACAACAGTTTTCACAAACTGTCCAAGGTCCACACCATATACCATATTTCTTCTTGGGAAAAAAACAATACAGACTGCACACGGTCTCTTACAAAGTTATATATGGGAAACAATATGTAAGTGAAGTTTGATGTGAAGATATTTAGTATCCTCTAGTTCAAGCACAGGAGACATTGTGTGTAACAGACAAACACACACTTCTCAGAAATCTAAAAATAAGGAACACAATAGAGCTAATATTATAACCTTGAGTTTAGAAAGCTCTATTAGTTTGCAGTTTAGCTCTTGACTCCTTGGAGTGAAGAATTTTTTGTTCGAGTCTTTCTCTAGAAGTTGTCCTCAAAAAAGAGTGTCGTAACTCTAGGTTCTAGGTTTCAGAAATTGAATGTTATGCTTATTGTGTTGATCGAGAGTTGATGAGGCATAAAAGGTAGCCTTGAAATTGTTCTCCTGAAATTATCTTCTTGAAGTTCTTGGGTTCATAGTGTAAGCATTGAATGGTTCTTCTTTGATCGATCAAGTAAGCTCATTCACATGCACAGACATGTGCTTCGCATGCCACACACCTTTCTTTTCTTCCTCGGCCTTCTCTTTTATATTTGAGGTCCGACAATAGGAATAAGTACGTCATGTTCGATCTTTCTCGTACCTCATATTGTCCCAAGATACGGTCTCTTGATATGTCTACAATTAGCATTAATTAATGTCAGAAACATTAAATTTACCAAATATGACCATTATAATAATCTTAAGAATTTGAAAACGTATAGAGTAGAAGAGTATGGTAGACTGGTAATAGTAGCCTTACCAATGATAGGCTTCAATATTAGGTGCACATCGACAACCTTCATCGGTAACCTTCCCAACGTTAACCTTCCATTGGTAGCCTTAATCGGTGACCTTTTCATCGGTGACCTTTGCATCGGTGACCTTTGCATCGGTGACCTTTGCATCGGTGACCTTTGCATCGGTGACCTTTGCATCAGTGACCTTTGCATCCTTGACCTTTGCATCGGTGACCTTTGCATCAGTGACCTTTTCATCGGTGACCTTTTCATCGGTGAACTTTTCATCGGTGACCTTTACATCATGAGCTTAAACAAAAGGGAGGTGAGATTAAAAGTACATAGTTATTACTTTGATATAAAAAATATTTTCATGTAAATGATTATACTGTAAGAGAAACAAGATTATTTATATAAATGAAACATGATTTGGGATTATCAAAATAGGTGAGTCCAAAAATCTATCCTTTTTTGATAATCACAAATTATGTTAGTATGTTTGAATCAGGGTTAAGCACATTTTCTATAAGTAAAATGGAACCAGGTTCATTATGATCATATATATGCAAAGAGTTCAGTCAACTTAAAAAATTCTCCTCCTTTCAGGTTAGGAAGCTTAAAACTTAGACTAACTTATACTTGTTTCTCCCCCTTTGTGATTAAAAAAATAAAGGAAAGACAAAAAGAAACAGAAGATTGTTTTCCATTAATGAAGCAATAATACAATATACAAAAAAAAATTACAAAGATCCCTATCAACTAAGACATCCCACATTCAATCCACATTAGATATGTCCAAGGGAGATTTGTCTTTGGAAGTTTATGAGGCAGGTTCTGAAGATGGAGGGATAGGCCTAGGTATGTCAGTTAGTAGGGTTGGAGGAGCTGCAAAAGTGGAATCAGTAGACCTATAGTGAGTGGATCTTTAAGGAATCATCAGGGTCAAACTTCTGATGTCCTGTGCAGGAGTCATCATTGGTGCAGCATTGGTATTTCCTGAAGCATCTGAGGTAGAAGGAAGAGCTAGAGAAACAATTATGGGAGTGTAGTCCACATGGATGAAGGGTAGAATAAGATTTCTAAAATCCATAATAATACTTCCTCCTCTTTCCATAGCTGAAATAAAATCATCATTATTCTCCATGAATTTCTCTAAGGCAGGAGTCAACTCTTTGAGCCTGGCAACCTGATCCTTAAATTCTTGAGTGACAGGTGGAATCCTCAAGTTCTCCAAAAACAACTTGAAGTGACCATTTTATGCTTAGTATACACTCTTTTTTATTATAAATCAACTTGCTCTTTGATGGCTTTCTGATCCTGAGAAGCTTCACTTAAATAATTTACCACAAGGTTATGAATTTATCTTGTAGTAGAAATGACATGAGTCATAGACTAAGGGTATGAGGTACTGGAACTAGATAACTTCTCTTATTCTTCTCTGAAAACTGGTCTGAAAGCTTCTAGATCAACATGAGGAGCAGTGAAAGATGAAGCAGATGCACACAGAGGTTCCATAGTGAAAGCCACTTTCTCCTTAAAGGATTTGGTCAGCCCATTGATTAGCCTCTTCACATCATCATCTTGTTCACTCACATGTATCTCCATGGACTTCTTAAATTCCTCAAACACAGTGATCATTCGTTGAACCACACTTTTCACATATTGAAGATCTTTGTCCACTTGATCCCTTGAAGCAATATAGAATTCTAAACTAGCAATAGACTGCTTCACTAATTCCATAGAATCTTCCAAGGTTCTGATCTGATTCTGACAGTCCTTTACTTTCTGTAGCAGGATGGAGTGAGAGGTAGAATCTAGCCTTTCCACTATAGAAGTTACAACTTCTTGATTTAGAGTCATAGACCTCTCTAACCCAAAAAATATCTCATCAAAGTGGCTCTTCAAATATAATTTTATTGATTCCAAATCATCCATCTTCACATAGTCTTGAGGAAAAAGAACCACTTGCTTCACAATAGTAATTTCTAAAATATTAGGAATTGGAGGACTTATAATAGGCTGATCATCATTAGAATATCCATAGTCTAAACCCAAAACCACAAAACCAGGGTCTTCTAACCAGTATTCAACTGAATCAGCAACCTCTTCATCTAAACTTTCAACTATTTATGTATGCCCTATTAAGGGACTAATACTTATTCTTTCTTCTTCAATTTCACCAAAAGCTTTCTCAAAGTCATCATGACTAGATTCAGTATCCTCATCCTTATCTGAGATCTCTCTAATGTCTCTTAATACATTTTCTGCCACTTCTTCTTCGCTAGTCTCTTAATCATCACTGTCCCTTAGGATTGTCTCCCTTCTAGGAAATCTCTTTAGTGGACTGGGCTCACCAAAGGATACATTATTAGCACGAGGATTTGAGGGAAGGTTAGGATCACTCCTGTCAACTATAGGAGAATCCTCTCTTTCTTGCATAGCAGCAGCCTCTTCTTCTTCATCTGAATATGTAGGATCCACTTCATTAGGCTTTAGACCAGGATATTGCTTATACTTAGGCCAAGTAGGATGAGTAATGGGGTTTAATTCCTCATATATATTAGCCTCATCATGCATCCTTCTTCTTTTTGAAGGGTTCCAATTTATCTTCACCAACTTGCAAATCAACTTTGTAATGCAAAAATTGTCCCTTACTACAACTATTTCCTCTTTATTTCCAGAAACTCCTTTCACCTTCAACATCAAGGATATCAATATGGAATGAAACAATTCATTGGACTTGGAATTGGTCTTTGTCATATCCTCTAATTGAATCATCTGCAACCTACACAATTTTATCTTATGTCCATGCTTCAAAAAATACAAAATAAATACATCCTGATACTTCAAGGTAGAAAATTCCCCTATCCTGGGACTCAAGACATACTGGACAAACTTAAATAGTAGCTTGTCCTCTCCTTCCATCTCAGCAGAAATGACTTTCCTAGGGATCCCACTCCTTGTTAGTTCGGCTAAGGCTTCTTCATAACAGAAAAACTCAGTAGTGGGAGGCACCACTCCTGAGTAGTAATCATAAATCTCTTCATGTGCTACTCTCAGATACTCATCCCATTCAATAGAGGAAAAGATCATAATCACTCCATTTACCCTTGAAGACATTCTTTTCTCATCCTTAGTCTATTCAAACATCAATAATTCATAAAACTTCTTCACTAACTTTGGGTAATAGGGTCCATTGTTGTTTGAAAAGCATTCAACCCAGCCTTGAACTTCAAGTGCCTTCAGCACTAAAGATCTGCTAGTCAGCAACCATTCAGAACTTAGCTCTTTTTCAACCATGATTTCCCTCTTTTAAATATGAGGTTTGATTATATTTTCCAATACCTAGCTTCCACTACTCGACTCATCTCAAGGTATCTTTGGATTTGGCGCATATCCTTCATCACTGACCAATTGTAGCTTCAATCTTTCCATTTCAATCTAGAGCAGTTCGAGGGTTTGGAAGAAGTTGAGGTTCTTAGATTAGAGATCAAGATCTTCGGGAGAGAAGTGAATAAAAATGTGGTATATTATTTAATTTTATCACTTAGGGATCTAAAAACAAATCAGATAAAATAAATAAGTAAAACAGAAAACATTTCAAATTCTGGCAGAGAAAACACTAAGTCCTAGAAAAGTTCAACTATTGGTAAGGTGACAATGGTGAGGTATATTGGAGAGGTCCTAATGGTGAGGTCTATCGGTGAGGTCTAACAGTGAGGTCCAACTGTGAGGTCTATCGATTAGGTCCTAATGGTGAGGTCCAACGATGAGTTCTATCGGTGAGGTCTTAATAGTGAGGTCTATCGGTGAGTTCCTAATGGTGAGGTCCAACTGTGAGGTATATACCTTAACATTTTATCATACCTAACTCATGTTTTATGTAATTTAACCTCTCAGAATTCAAAGGATTTGTGAATATATCATCCAATTGATGTTTAGTGCCAATGAATTCAAGAGTGATATCACCTCTTTGATACCGATCTCTCAAGAAGTGATATCTCACATCAATGTACTTTATCTTAGCATGAGATACTGGATTTTTAGAGATGTTAATAGAACTTGTATTATCACAGTTTATATAGAAATGTTTGAATTGATATCCATAGTCTAGTAAAGTGTGTTTCATCCATAGAATTTGAGCACAACAATTGCCAGCAGCTATATATTCAGCTTCGAAAGTAGATAATGCAATAGAATTCTATTTCTTACTACACCATGATACTAGTGACTTGCCTAAAATGTGACATGTTCTAGAGGTGATCTTTCTATCTAACTTGCAACCAGAAAAACCAGCATCTGAAAAACTTATTAAATCAAATGATTGTCCTCTTGGATAAAACAATCCTATATTTGTAGTATACTTGAGATATTTAAAATTCCTTTTAACAGCAGTTAAGTGAGACTATTTGGGATTGGCTTGAAAATGATCACACATGCATACACTTATATAATATTAGGTCTGCTAGCAGTAAGATAGATCAGACTGCTAATCATACCTCTATAATTATTTTGAACCACTGGTTTACCAGTTTCATCAGCATCCAAATTAAAGGTGGTACTCATAGGTGTATCACTACCTTTATTGCAGTCCAAATCAAGATGTTTCAAATGATATTTAATATATTTACTCTGATTTAAAATAATACCATTTTTATTTTGAAAAATTTTAAATCCAAGGAAAATTTTAAGTTCCCCCATTAAACTCATTTTAAATTCATCTTGCATCATTTTTGAGAAATCAGTTCATAAATAATTTTTAGAGGATCCAAAAATAATGTCATCTACATAAATCTGTACTATTAGAACATATTTGGAAATCCTTTTAATAAAAAGAGTAGGATCCTCTATTCCTTTAGTAAAACCTTTTGAAATAAGAAAAGAACTAAGTTTGTCATACCAAGATCTTGGAGCTTGTTTCATACCATATAAATCTTTAGACAGTTTAAAATGTGATTTGAAAAATAGGGATTTGTAAAACTAGGGGGTTGTTCAAAAAATACATCCTCAAATATGTACCCATTTAAAAATTCACTTTTGGTATCCATTTGATAAAGTTTGAAATTTAGATGAGCTGCATAAGAAAGTAGTATCCTAATGGCTTCTAGTCTAGATACATGTTCAAAGTTTTACTCATAGTCTATTCCTTGTTCTTCGCTATATCCTTGTGCAATTATTCTAGCCTTGTTTCTAACTATGTTTCCAGATTCATCAACTTTATTTATAAACACCCATTTAGTGACTATGGTAAAAGTGTCTTTAGGTCTTTCTACTAATTACCAAACCTTGTTTCTTTCAAAAAAAATTAATTCTTATTTCATAGATATCACCCAAAATTCATCATTGATTGCATCATTGATATTTTCAGGTTCAATCTGTGAAAGAAAGGCTTGATGTTCAACCTGGTTTCTCAGAGAAGCTCAAGTTTGTGTTCCTCTATTTAAATCACCTACTACAGCATCTAAAGGATGATTCTTGAGAGTTATAATACCTCTAGAAAGGGTTGAACTAGACTCCTCATGATTGTCTGTAGGTTTAGATTCATCATTCACAGATTCTGGAAAATTTCCAGAACTGGTTGTTTTCACTAAGGGTTCACTGTCTTTATCATTCAGGTCCAGAATTGACATATCATCCTCAAGGTGTTAAACAAAGGTTTTGGGTTCGTGTGGATTAGTCTCATCAAATTTTACATGCACTGATTCTTCCACACATTATGTTCTCTTATTGAATACTCTATAATCTTTACTAGAGATTGAGTAACCTAGGAAAATTCCTTCATCACTTTTGGAAGCAAACTTGTCAAGATTGTCCTTAGTGTTAAGGATGAAGACTTTGCAACCAAAAACTCTAAAGTAATTAACCTTAGGATTCCTATTATTCTAGATATCATAAGGGTTCTTCTTAATAACAGGTCTAATTAAGACTCTATTGATAATGTAACAAATTGTATTAATAACTTCAGCCTAAAAATAGATACGTATATTATACTCATTTAGCATAGTCCGAGAAATATCTTGAAGTGTCCTATTTCTTCTTTCTACTACTCCATTTTGTTGAGGTTTTCTAGGATCGGAGAAATTGTGACTATATCCATTTTGTGAGCAAAAAGATTCAAATTCCTGATTTTCAAACTCACGGCCATGATCACTTCTCAAGGTCTTAATTCTAAGTCCACTATAATTTTATAAAGACTTGGAAAATTTAATGAAGTAAGAGAATGCATCAATTTTTTGAGCTATAAATTATACCCAAGTATATCTAGAAAAATCATCTACAAGAACATAAACATAATGTTTCCCATTTAAACTTGAAATTCTAGATGGTCCAAACAAATCCATGTGAACCAACTCAAGCGGTTGGGAAATAGAAACTCCTTTATTTGGTTTGAAAGAAACTTTGTGTTGTTTTCCATTTTGACAAGGATTAAAAACTCTTTTATGTGTGAATTCTAATTTAGGTAAGTCTCTAACTAATCCTTTCCTAGTTATTTTACTAAGTGAGTGCACATTGCAATGTTCTAATCTTCTATGCCATAACCAGGATTCTTTATGAAAAGCATTTAAACATGAAACATTTTTTTAACTAAGGAGTTTAAATCAACAATATATACATTTTCATTTCTAAGAGTAGTAAATATTAAATCATTTTTAGAATTAAAAACATTGCATGCATCATTTTCAAATTTAACATTGAATCCATCATCACACAACTGAGATATACTTAATAAATTGTATTTTAACCCATCAACAAAAAGCACTTTTGAAATTAATACATTATTAGGGTTACCAATTTGGCCTAAGCCGACGATCTTCCTTTTATAATTATCACTGGATGTGACATGTCCACCGTCAACTTCAATTAGTCTCTTGAAGAATGAATAGTCTCTTGTCATATGTCTTGAACAACCATTTTCCAAGTACCATAGAGTTTTATAGGAGCTCTTTAGATAATTTTCCTCAGATGTTTCTGTCATGAAACACAGATCTGCATGTTTGTTATTCTCAATATATGAAGTGTCGGATTCACTTAAGATATATTGTGAGGCACTCCAAGTAGCTTTCATATCCTTTTTATATCCCTTGACCTTGTCTTCATATTTCTTCTTAAATTTCAGCTTCGGGAAATCAGCCTTCACATGGCCTTTTCATTTACACTCATAGCAGACTATCTCATTTGTGTTGTCATTCCATTTTCGGTCCTTTCTTCACTGTCCTTTATTATCATACCTTCCTTTATAGTTTTCTTTTCTAAATAACTTCTACTTGCAGTATAACTTCTTGAATCTCCTATCAAGATGAGTTATCTCATCATCACTATCAGAATCTTAGTCTTCACTGGTGGAAGTGTCTATAGAAGCTTAAAATTTTTCTTTATCTTTGTTCTTTGAGGTAGCAGTCTTGAATGATACAAATTTATTTCTTGGTTCTTCATCATCTTCTTGATTAACCTTAAACTCTTCTTCGTACATCATAAGTTTTCCAATTAGTTCCTTTACTGGTATCTTGCCTATGTCACAATATTCTCAGATAGAACAGAAGTTCCTCTCCATATATCAGGTAGGCATCAAATCAATCTCATAATCTGATCCCTGTTGTCCACTAATTTCCTAATAAGACTCATGGTATTCACTATTTCATTGAACCTGAGATGCATTTCAGAGATAGGTTCATCAGGATTCATTTTAAAATTATCATATTTAATAGTGTAGGTATTTAATCTCATTTCATTAACATTGGTTTTTTCCTCATGAGAAATAGCTAAAGTATACCAAATTTCATATGCAGTTTTACAGGAAGATATTCTATTGAATTATTCATCACCTAGAGAACATTATAATGCATTCATTGCTTTACAGTTATTGTTATATGTGGCTTTAGTCAACTAAGACCATGTGTCCCTAGAAGTAGCAGGCAATGCATGTTGTTCTTCAATTATGTTTCATATTTCAGGTCCCATTCTCTCTAGATACATTTTCATTTTAATTTCTACTTAGCATAGTTATTACCATTAAAGAAAGGTGGACTGTTGGTAGCAGCACCATCAACTCTATTATCCATTGTTAATTAGAATTTTAAAGAACTGAAAATTTAGATAAGATAGAAATTTTAAGATCTTTAAGATATAACTAAAAACACAGTTAAATAATTTGACAACTTGCACAATAGTTTAGATAGTAGTAATAAAAATTAAGTCCACTGATACCAAATTTTGGTCAGAGTGGAATCTCAATAGGGGGTGAATTGAGTTCCTACTTCAAATTTCTGTTAAAAAATTTCTTATAATGATCCCACAAATTTTTGAAATGGCCCAGTTAATTAAGGAAGTAGAGATATAAATTTCTAGTTGGTAAATAAGTTTCTCAAAGGGTGATTAGTCCTTAGGTGAATCAGTGTAAAACACTTCTTCAACTTTTGAAACAAGTTTACTGAATTAAACACATACACATGCTAACCAAAACTAACTATCAAAGTGAATGCAAAATAGTTTTATGTTTTAGCAGTTATAAGTAGAAAAAAAATATATAAAACATAGAATAACAAAATTATATAGAACAGTGAAGTTAAACAAGAGGTTCAGTCTCAAGTCAAGACTTAATCCTCTCCACTTGGTGATCACCTATCACCAAGCAGTTTATATTAACAATAAACTTGATACACAGCCTGTATCAGGCTTTACAACAGTTTTAACAAACTGTCCAGGGTTCACACCCTCTACCATAGTTCTTCGTGGGAAAAACAAACAATACAGACCACACAAGGTCTCTTCCAAAGTTATACGTGGGAAACAATATGTAAGTGAAGTTTGATGTGAGGATATTCAGTATCCTTAAGTTCAAGCACAGGAGACTGTGTGTGTAACAGAAAGACACACACACTTCTCATAAATGTAAAAAGAAGGAACACGATAGAGCTGAGATTATAAGATTGAGTTTAAAAAGCTCTATGTATTTGCAGTTCATATCTTGACTCCTTGGAGTGAAGAATTTGTTGTTCGAGTCTTTATCTGGAAGTTTTCTTCAAAATAGAATGTTACAACTCCAAGTTCTAACTTTTAGGAATTTAGTGTTCAACTTCTTGTGTTGATCGATAGTTGATGAGGCACATAAGGTAGCCTTGAAATTGTTCTCCTGAAATGATCTTCTTGAGGTTCTTGGGTTCGTAGTGTAATCGTTAAATGGTTCTTCCTTGATCTAGAAAGTAAGATCCTTCACATGCACAGACATGCGATTCACATACCACACACCTTTCTTTTCTTCCTTGGTCTTCTCTTTTATATTTGGTGTCCGACAATAAGAATAAGTACATCACGTGTGATCTTTTTCGTACCTTATACTTTCCCCAGATACAGTCTCTTGATATGTTTATAATTAGCATTAATTAATTTTAGAAGCATTAAATTTACCAAATATGACCGTTATAATAATCTTAAGAATTTGAAAAGGTATTGAGTAGAATAGTATGGTAGACTGGTAACGGTATCCTTCACAATGGTAGGCTTCAACAGTAGGTGCACATCGGTATCCTTCATCAGTAACCTTCCCAATGATAACCTCCCATTGGTATCCTTCATCGGTGACCTTTGCATCGGTGAACTTTGTGTCGGTGACTTTTGCATCAGTGTCCTTTTCATCGGTGACATTTTCATCGGTGACCTTTGCATCGGTGACCTTTTCATTGGTGAACTTTGCATCAGTGACCTTTGCATTGGTGACCTTTGCATCAATGACCTTTGCATTGATAACCTTTTTATCGGTAGCCTTTGCATTGGTGACCTTTGCATCGGTGCCCTTTGCATCGGTTCCCTTTGCATCGGTGACCTTTGTATCAGTGACCTTTGCATTGGTGACCTTTGTATCGGTAGCCTTTACATCGGTGACCTTTGCATTGGTTACCTTTTCATCGGTGACCTTTGAATCGGTGACCTTTGCATTGTAAGCTTAAACAAGAGTGCAATGAGATTAAAAGTACATAGTTATTACTTTGATATAAACATGATTTTCACATAAATGGTTATCCTGTAAGAGAAACAATATTCTTTATATAAATGAAACATGATTTGGGATTATAAAAATAGCTGAGTCTAACACTTAAAATAAATCCAAAAAAAACTCTTTTTAGATAAAATACATTTTTATCAAAAAAAGGGTTTTATTAGCTATTTAGATATATTAATTAAGTTTTATCAATGAATTAGTATTTAAAATGATTTTTTAAAGTAAAAATGTGAAATATATAAACTACATGTGGTATTAATTAATTTATTAAATTGATAATTACATGTTTATATTATCTTAATTGATACTTAAAACCTCATTAAGATCTCTGTATAAGATCTAGGCATAAGATATTCTATAGTGATAGTCAGGATTCGTGGTTCATCTAGTATGAATCTTGTATAAATTTCTATGATCTTGAAATTATATCATATATGATTTCACTAATATTGTGATTGTTGGAGTTAAAATTGGGCTTGGTCTATATTAAACCCAAATGATGCTACCTCTTTTCTAAGATATGATAGGTGAGCCTCATAATGAAGACTCATACTGCTTAATGGCATCACTTATCCATTTTACATGGTTTTCATAGTGTGGTTACTATAATTTATATTTTCTAATTTAATAGATATATTATATTGGTCAAAATATAATATTTATAATTTTCTCTTAATAAATTTATTGTGATTTTATTTAGTTTATTGTTTTATGTGAAATAAGATATTCAACATTTTATTCAGATTAATACTAAAATATTATGGCATTTCATTCCTCTTTAAATAAATTGAATCCTTAAAATTTTTAATCACAACTCACTAATGAAATAGTTAAGTGTGTGTATAAGATAAATATGACTTGGGATTTGATTTATAATGAGGTATAAACCTTAGTAAGTTAGGTAATTATATGAAACTTATTTATCCATTCATAATATACATATCATAATATTGATTTTTTTTCTAACCACTAAATATAAATACTTCTCATGATTAGGTGTTAAGGCCTATATAATGGAATCAATTTTCTTAGAGAGTTCATAGTCATCATTTCAGTGATAAGTGATAAAAAATTGATTTCAAATATGAAATTTTGTTTCTCTATTTCATTAATATGGAGTATTTTTTGGAGATAGACAAACCATTTATAAAATCACATCAAATTTTTCTAAATTAAGGATATGAATCAAAATCCATAAACCTTAAATTGGCATATAATATTAACCAGATTTTTTACTTGATAATATAAAATAATTTTGGTGGTGATTTGATTCTCTTAGATAACTTCCTAGGTATACTAGAGTGTCTATACTAGAATATAATAAGATATTTAAAAATATATGGTGGAGAATAAGTTTAACTTATACCACTTAATTATCAATATCCACTTTAATAATAGTTATTTCACAGGATTTCCCTTTTTCCCTTAGATTAGTATGTTGATGAGGTCTATCATCCTTGTTAGCCCTTAGATTAGGGAATAAATTTTTATAATTCCCAAACTCCTTACATTTGAGTCATTTTACATTATTCTCCTATATTTTATTGATCAAATTTTTTACATCATCTCAACAATAATAATATCTATAGAAAATTCTTCTACACTTATTATTTCATTGATAAATTCCCTTATGTTCTTCTTTTCAAATTTTTACACATAGGAAGTTGAATATTTTTTTCACTCATTATCTTCATCATCTGATCTTCTTTGAAAATCCATCCTTCTTTTATTTGGTTTTTTTGTATGTTTGTAAACAATTAAGTAGTTAATCATAACTCAAGATATTTGAGTGAGTATAACCATTATATTTTCAACACCAATCTCCATCCCATGTGGGTGCTCATTAGGACCATCATCGCATTGTTCATTGTATCCATTTTTATCTTTGTTTCTTATGATTCCAACCATTACTAAAACCAAAAGTGTTAACATGAGTAATAACATCATAAGAGAATTATCATAAATAATCTCTTCGAAAACTCAACCTATAAACATCTTACTATTCAAAACCATCATCTTATCTTTCAGTTCAACCTAAATCACTCTCAGTTCAATCTAGGTTTCTATAATTTGGGTTCAATTATACTTCTTATCCTAATTTAACTAATATAATTACTAATTTTTAAATTTTTATAGAGATAATGTGATGAACCAAATCATATCCCCTAGGAATGTTAAACTGGGTATCCAATTTGGCCTATTTTTCAGACATTAGGTGAAGATAAAGTTAATTCCCAACCATCATTTCTAGGTTTATTAACCCTAAATGAATCTATGTTAGAGACTATATCCACTTTTGTATATCTAGATAAGGATTTCATTACTGGTAAGCCACACAATCTATATTTTACCAAAATATCTAGATGTTATCCTATACTTAGATTTATCCCTAGAGTTTTCACTAATGTTTTCTTATTTTAATATCCAAAATAACTAGACCAATCACCAAAAATAACTAAACCCAATTTTTGGTACCAAATGAGGTTCCCCATACTCATACTCCTAAGTTTAGTTCCAAAAAACATTATTTACACATTGTCTTTGATACAAAGTGAGATGAATTAAGATAATTATTTTATATTTCACATTAACATTACATCTCACAATAATCTCACAAAAACCTGATAACCATAAATGTTTAGGGTCTTTAAGGACTAGTTACATATGAAACTTATTTTATAATACTTGTAAAAATATCTCCATAATTTCACCATACTAGGCCCCATTCAATAAATCTCCTAAGTTATACTCATCATCATAACCTAGGGAATAGAAACATAGGAATGGGGTGGTTTAAAACTCTCAATAAGGTATAAATAATCAATAAGTCTTTAATGGTTAGATCATAATCATATGAGAAAACATGACCAAGGGATAAATATATTATTAAAAAAATGTATCAATAATAGTTTCCCATAAGTCATGATATAAGTATATTTAATCTCAAATGAAAAAACATGTACATTAGAATAAGAATATAAGATAATAAACATGATTCAAGGGTGTAACCATAGGTACATAACATATAAATATTGGATTTCATTGAAACATATCATGACAAGTAATTATGGTATAAAACATAATCACAAAGAACCATCATATTGTGAGCATATCCAATAAGAAACTCCCTTTATGTTGTGAGTATATCCAAGAAGGCTCTCCCTTTATATTGTGAGTGTAATACAATAACTCTCACCCTTTATGTTCACCCTTTATGTTGTAAGTTTAATTAAATTAGGATTAACCTTTATGTTGTGAGTTTAATCCAAGAAGTCTCCCTTTGTGTTGTGAGCATAATATAAGAAGAATCAACCTTTACATTGTGATTGTAATCAAATAAATATCACCCTTTATGTTGTGAGTGTAATAAAAGAAGTATCACACTTTATATTGTGAAAATAATCCAAGAAGGATTACCCTTTATATTATTAGTGTAATCTAAGAATTTTCACCCTTTATGTTGTGATTTTAATCCAAGAAGTCTCACCCTTTATGTTGCGAACAAATCCAAGTATGTTCATGCTTTATTATCTCATGAGATATAAAAACATAACCAATTAATTAGAGTAATTTAATGGAACCAAACTATCTCAGAGCTTTAAAATTGTCTCATAATGAAAACCATATAAAATTGTTCCATAATATTATAAAAAATTCATCATTTCATCATAGATTAATTAATTTGTGGGAAAGAAATGGGTTTTATAGAAACTTACTTAAACCATAATCATCATAAGCCATCCTAGGAAATAAGGTGCATAGAATATTAATAAAATATCCCAAGTGTAACATAATAAATTTAAAAGTATGTTAACATATATGAAAAAAACTCTTTTAATATTATTAGATAAATAACATTGAAAAAAAAGAAGCAATATCCCTATTTAAAAAATTCGAAAAACTCATAAAAATATTTTATTTAAAAAATAATTTAAACTTCACAAAACATTTTAAAAATTACCAATTTAAAAATAAAAAGATTTTTAGAAAAAAATTATAAAATAAATATTCTTCAAAAATTATTCTTTATGGAGATATAAAAACACTGAATAATTCTTTTTTAAAAACACAAGCCTTTAAAACCCCTTTTAAATTCAATAATTCCATTTTAAAATAAAACTTTTACCTATGAAAAATTATAACAACATTTACCTTTATTTTCAAAATAAGTTTGTATTTAAATAATTTTTAAAATCATTTTAAAACTTTTAAAGTAATATTTATAAAGAATAATAATTACAATGGGAAGGAAACTCTAAAATAATTTTTAGAGAATGGTTTTACCATTATCATAAAAGATGATGTTATGGGTCATATTAAAAATTAATTTTCAAAAAAGAAAACTGAAATTTTTTATAAAAATAACTTTTAAAAATAATCTTCAATAATGAAACCTTGAAAAATACTTAATGGTTTTTTAAGGAAAAATAAGTGGACTGGAAGGTAAAAATACGAACTTGAATTAGAAATCATTTTTAATGTCTTGAAAACACCTTTATTGAAAAATGAATCATAAAGAGACTTAAAACATAATTAATTTAAAAATAGGTAAATATAAATTTAAATATTACCAAAAATAAACCATATTAATATTTCATAATAAGAAAGTAACGCATTTTTTGGATGAGTAAATATGGATATGGAATAAAAATATCTTGTTTCGATAGAATGGTAATTATAATTGACATCATAAAATTTTATGAAGAAAAAAATAAAAAATGTAATACATTAGAAAATAAGGATTGCACTCATTATAATATCATCATATAACATAAGAAAACTAACTTCTAAAACTATAGTCAAAGAGGAATCAATATGACTCAAAAAACGATTTCGAGTTAAGAAAACCCATTAACTTTTACTCTTGAATTCAATAAAATATATTTAACCTACTATATAATAAAAATTATCATATTAATAACCTATTTCATAACCTTTTTTATATCTATGACCTTTACCAAACTTAAATTATAATCATTTTTTATACATTTAGTAGTTTTTTATAGTTAATTTTCATCATCAGATGTTTAGCGATTTTTATTATTTTGTGAATACTTTAAAATTTTGATACCAATTATATTTATTTTATAAAAAAATAATCACTATTATATTGTAGATTTTAATATAATATAATATTTATAATTATTTAAAAATCTATAATTCCATTCCATGATAAATTTAGGCATGATTCATGAAGATAGAATCGGTGAAGATCTTGTTTTGATAGTTTTTTATGAACAAAATTTGGTATATTAATAACATATTAAATATTAATATAAACGTTAAATAACCTTAATAATTACATAGAAATAGTTGTAATTCATTATATAAATTCTTATTATCATCCAAGTGTGGTGGTTACAAAAAAAAAGAAATATGTTGTTCTATGGAGGCAGAAGTCTACAAGTACACATAGAAGACATTTTCATTTTTAATAGAAGGGAAGAATGGTATAAAATGGTTAATATTTTCATAATCATAAACATGTTATAAATATCCTATTTATTAATTAAATACCCCTTTATAATCATCCATGTAATGTGGTTAAGAAAATTTTAAAACATTGCTTCGTAGAGGTGGTATTTTGCACGTACGTATGAATAACATTCTCATTTTTCTAAGGAAAATGGGAAAGGTGGAAAATGATTATTCCCTCAACATAATAAAATTAAGTATAAAAAATATTGATATATTTATATAGTGATGTAAAAATTATATTTTTAATAGAAATATGGATTAAAAAAGAAGTAAGGGGATAATGAGTACTCACATTGAGAACTTTAGTTTTCCCTTAGAGGACTTCTTAGAAATTGAAGATTTATGTCAATTTATTATAACCAAAGGATTAGGGAAGCTGAAGAAGATTCTAGGGGAATTAAAAAATTTAATTTTTTCAAGTGAATTTTTAATTTTTAGAGTGGATTTTAAGGGGTGGTGGAAGGCCCCTTTTATAAGTGAGGTGAGTGGCATTTTTGTAAAATAGAAAAGGACAAGTCATTATTCAAAGGTCAAATGGATCCAATAATGGAAAATAATGGATTAGGGAATGGTTTAAGGTAGATAAATCCTCACCCATATATTTTCACACATTTTTAACATGTTCTTAAGTCTTTCACTCTTATCTTTTTCACTTTTATTGTTTTTTTGTTTATCATGGTGAAAAAATTTTACCTAAGTAATTTACATTTAATGGCTAAAAATAAAATGGACATTATTAAATAATTTGGACCTAATGATTAAAAATGTGAAATTAATTTTTATAAATAAAATTTATAATGGTAGAAAATATTAATGTTAATATTAGCACACATAGCGCGTAAAAACCTATCTTTAGAAAAAATGTATTTTTAAGCATAAATTTTTTTTAGGATAAAATTATCAATGTTGTTAATTTTTATGACATTGGTTGGTATATTATTAATTAAATAAGGGCTATGTAAATATAAAATTAAGCTAAATCCTAATTCCACCTTTTGGATATTTAAAGGAACCAATCAAAAATAGTTTTTATTAAAATAAATATTACTTAAGTTTCATCATGTTAAACATGGGTTTTCTAAATCTAGAATAGTATTTTTTTAAAATTAATCATTTTAATTATTAAATAATTTTTTGGAATTGAATTTTTTTTATAATTTTTAAATTCATAACTAACTTATATTATTTTCATAAAAGATACTATAATAGTAAAAACTATATTTTTCACCATTCAACTAAAAAAATATTCTCAAAAAAAGTCCCAAACATTTATCCTAAGATAATATTATTATTATAAATCTATTAATGAAGTTAATTTGGTCAAATTTAATTTCTAATATTTTAGAATTTAAAATTAAAATTAAAATATAAAAAATATAATGAAAATTTTTTTCATAGGAAAATAAATTTTTAAAATATTATTCATATCAACAATATATATTTTATCCATGATTATTTATTTTCTTAAAATAAATCACATAAAAAGCTAATGTTTAGAAAACAAATTAGCATAAAATTATCTTAATAGTTATTTAGATAAATTAATTTATTTTTATCAATACACTAATATAAAAAATAAACTTTATTTTTCTTTAAAATTAAAAATATGAAATGTATAAAATACAAGTGATATAATTAATTAATGACATTGATAATTACATGTTTATATCTTCTTAATTTATACTTATATAGCCCCCCAAGATCTTCATGTAATATCTAAGAATAAGATATACTCAAGTGGAATTCATGGGTGGAGGTTTGGATAGCATGAATCTCATGGAAATTTTCTCAATCTTGAACTTGTATCATATATGATCTCACTCATAACATAATTTTTGTAGATCAAATTGGGATCGTTCTAGTGAAAAGCCTTATGAAACCACCTTTTTTCTAATATTAGCTAGGTGAGCCTCATAAGGAAGACTCATACTACTCAATTTCATTGATTTTCTATTCTATATAGTTTTCATAGTGTGGTTACTTTCATTTATACTCTCTAATTTCATGGCAATATTATAATAGTCAAATTATAATACTTATAATTTTCTCTTAATAAAAGTATTACAGTTTTGTTTTAGTCTGGTGTTTCATGTGTAATAATCAATTCAATATTTTATTTAAATTAATACTAAAATCTCTAGGAGTTATACTATTATCTCGGTAGAACAATGTTGGACTTTGAGACCCAATATTATAATATCGAGAATAACTACCTTGCATTTATTTTCATAATGCAGAAGCTAAGATATTATCTATAGCACCATGTGGTCAACCTCATCTCTCATGTTGATCCACTAAATGAACTGTAAAATAATATACCATTATACCTTATTCACTAAATTGGAATAATGAATATGAATAAATTTTATTTTTAAAATTATTTATAAGCACTTGGTTTTTAGTACTCAATTTTTAGTAGTCATTACATGCTTTAAAAAATACATTTTTCTCTCAAAAATGGTTTTTATTACTTTTTGTGAGATAATAATATAATTAATTTCTATTAATTTTAGAAAATTAACTTTTAAAAATTAACTTTAATTTTAAAATTATAACTTCATAATTATCTCAGAGTGAATTTTTGATAATTTTCTATAAAGATTGATTTTTTGATGAAAAGTGAAAATATTGATTTTTATTAAAAAAATTCTTTTCGTTTAAATCATTTACAAAATTCCATTTTATTTTAAATAGTTTTAAAAATAAAAATAGTTAATTTATATTATTAATAATATAATTAATGTCATTGAAATTAAATTTTTCTGGATTTTGGTATAATAACTTTTATACTTTGGAAAACATTTTTTTTGGAAAACTGTTTTTTATCATATTTTACAGGTTTAATTTTAAATTAAATTCTTAAAATTATATGAATTTAATCTTTAAAAAAGGATTAAATATTTTGAATTATTATTTTAGAATTTGGTAAATAGTTACCTTTTATTTTTTTTCATTATAAATAGTAACTATGGTAAATATTTGGCACCTCCGTAAGGGTAAAATAGATAAAATAGGGTTAAAACCATGAGATAAGTTCTCAAAAACAACAAAACACTTTTTTATACTATTATATGAGTTTAATTTTCCATTTAAATCCAATTATAGAATATATTTCCATTTTTTACCATTTTTCTTTGATTATGACCTTTATATTAGTTTAAGGAAAGAATAAATACAAAATGTCACTTTCTTGAATTTAATCTTTATAAAAATTATTACATAAGGATAAAAAGATGATATTTTTTGTTATAAGAGTTTTTTTTAAATATAAATTTATTTTTTATCATGTTAATATATATCTAATTTTTAGTGATTAAATATTTACTTTAAATGCTTACCCAACGCCAATAAAATATTTATTCAACTAATAAAAAAATGATTTTAAAAATATTAAAAGTAATATTATATATGTGAATTATTATGATCCAATAATTTTTTACAAATAAATAACAAATTATATATTTTTTAAAGGTTTATATTTAAATTCTATTATTTTCATGTTGTTTTCAAAGTTAAATATGTGAATATTTCTTAAAATGACATTAATGGTATTTTATGATAAAAAAATTATTAATTTATTTAAAAATTATAAAAAAAATTGAAATAATAAAATTATGATTATAAATGGTCTAAAATATCATTCATCGTTTATTTATGATCCAATTGTTAACTTATAATTAAAATTATAACCCTCACGGTTAAGATTAAAATTAGTAAACCAAGGGATTAAACCGAAATATAAGGTTTAAAATGATACCAAAACCTATATAAATTTAATTGGATGATTATATTTAGACTTTATCCTCTTTTTATTTTAATATCTATACATTTTTAATCATTTGTATAGATAATTATTTTGTTATATTTTTTATATTTTTGGTAATTTCAAGTGTTCCCTTTCCATTTCTTATAAAAGAACAATCATTATCTATTTTATTTACACGACTTTGAACCATATATCTTGAAAAAATTTTACCAAAATCCATCCAAAACATACTTATAAATTTTCTATAGTTTATGGTATTCCCAAAATACTAACCCTAGGGTCCTTAAGAAGAGATCTAAAGGATTTCTTTCAAAGATGTAATCGCTTTAACCGATCACTTTCTTTTTACTTCTTATTTTACCTCTTATAAATATATGGTATTTATTATAAAATAATAACTTTATTATACTAAATATAATTAATTTCTATTATTATTATTATGATAACACCATTATCAACCCTTATTTCCATCAAATGGGAAGTTAAAGTATCACACGTGCATACGTCTAGACTATCGCCTCCACATAGCGATACAATTCATTTTTTATCAACATATTTCATGGATGGTTATTATGATGGTTTTAATTTTTATATAAAATATTTATGACATAATTATTAATTTGTAATTATAAAATCATATATACCTTATTACCTTCAAATCCATTGTAAAATGATAATGTCGTTCATGCGTATGTGTAGACTACCTCCTCCACAAAGTGATGTGAATAGTTTTTTGTTTCTAATTTACATGGATGGTAATAAGGATAGATTTAATAAATATATATGATATATATGATATAATAAATATTCTATAAATTTTAAATAATATTTATCTTTTTGTAATTCCAACCATTGAAAAGTGGAAAAAAGCATTCATGTGTACGTACGACATATTGTGTCCATAAACAGTGTAATTAATTTTTCTATCTCTATATTTTATGGATGATAATATATATATATATATATGGAATATATATTATATTTATATCATTATTAAAATTCTATAAATGATTAAAACATGATCAAAGTACAAGGACCAAAACTACCAAACCAAAACATATGTGAAAAATGAAGTAGTTATCAATCGGAACAGTGATTTTAATAAATAATTATTAATAAAAGAGTGATAAAAGGTTATAAGTAAATTTTATATGGTATGATAAATATAATTTTGGTTATATAATATATTTATAATAAATATTTTTTTATTATACAGGAGGTTCGAACACATAGGAAGTAAGTCGTACCTAAGGTAAGGGTTTCTCATCTCACTTTTATTTCCATGAGACATATGTCATATTCACTATTTGTTTCTTTCATTCAGTGTATATACTACCCCTTTATATAATATATTGTAATTATATTTATATTAATGGTATTTAAAGTTTTATTTTAATTAATTTATTTCATGGGGTTATGATTCAAAAGTTACTAAAAAGGTAAGGGTTTATTTCACCATCTCATCCTTATTCATGATTATTTATGTTTTAAGATTCCATTGGGAAAATTAAATAATATTTATATATTAAACTCAATATACTTTCATCTCCACTTGTTTTTTATGAAAATTATAATTATTCCTTTCTTTCTTCTCTTTTAATTACTCAAGAAACCGAAATAGTTTTTTTAATGAAAATCGTCTTTGTTTTTTATTCATTCGAGAATATTTTTCTTCCATAACCATGTTTTCATTAAAAAAATAATTTTTTAATATTATCTAATAATTTATTAAACTAATTTTTACACATGTTTTAATTTTTATAAAAAGTTTTAAAATTAATCTTCTTTCCATTTTCTAAACAAGACATCGTTTACCGAAGGTGTGAATGGAATATTGGTTTTAACATACACCACACGAACAACTTTTCATACCATCATGATTAATATTTTCCATTAATCTTCCTTAAAAATTTAAAAATATTATTTTTAAAGAAAAATTTTTCCTTGATATTTTGTAAATTTTAAAATTTTAAATAAGTGATTTCAAAATAAAAAATGTATTTTCCTCAAGAAATTTTACTATGATATTTTAAAATTATTTTCATATATGTAAACATATTTTGGTGAATCTTATGATTTATTGAGGTTATAATTTAATAATACCATCCATCATATTACTCTAGATGTTTTATCATTAGTTTTACTAGGTATTTATTGAAATTCCATATTTAGTTTTCCCAGTATGAATAGTTGTCGATTATAAGGCATGATGACTAAGTTATATTGTTTATTCATATGATGAATTCATTTAAATTATTAAGTGATGCATAGGGACTAAAATTATATAACCCATCAACGCATCAATGGGTATCATGAGACAAAATAGGTTGGGTATTTGTCTGAGGCCTTACCCATTTATGTAAGATGTCTAGGCTTGAGTTCTCGACAATATGTTTAAGATTTATTAGAATTGGGCCTCTCTGGTAGGTTTAAGATTTTTTTCATTATGAATTATATCACTATAAAATCCATTAATGATATTTATGTGATTATTTAAATAGTTATTATATCTATGGATAAGTTTCAAAATCATTTGATTATTTATATTTAATTTTTTTTATCATCATTTATTCTTATCATATTATTTTTCTTTCTCAAGTTATTGATTAAATGGAATGTTTTTTCAATTATTTACCTTTCCATGTTGATTGTTGCATATTTAATTAAGATAAATTTTTTTGAATATAACACTTAAAAGAATTTAATCTCACCCTTATTTTTTTCAATCCTTGGGATGACAAGAAGTGTATTATTATTAATATGAATGGGTATTCTAGAGAAAATAATGATGTTATCAAAGAAAATAATTTGTTGTATTTTATGTTTTCAAATACGTGTGAGATTCAAGTGTGTATATAGTTTACAAAGACTACTAAACTATTTTTTTCCTTTGGGATAATATCACTTGTATATAGTTCTATTTTAATAAAGTAACCACCAACTATAAGCTATTGGGGGTTTGGGTTCATTTTTTTCTATTAGAGAGATTTAAAAAAAACCTTATGTCTAGATTTAATAAAGCATTTATTATGGATCATAACCCTATAATATACATGTTGGATAAATCTAAGTATAGGATAACATCCTAAAGTTTTGGTAAGGTGTAGATTATGTGGTTTTCCTAACAATGCATCTCTGTCAGGATACTATAAGTGGATGTGGTTTTGGAACAAATTCATATAGGGGTAATAACCCCAAAAAGAGTCGTTCTGATGTATCTAAACTATTATTCTAATGTATAGTGAGTGTTCTATTACTACACACCTTGTTTGACACTCTATGGGGATATTTGTGGATTAATTCAAATTTTCTTTATCAACCATTATAAAGGATTTGAATAGATTATAATCATGAATGACCTAGTTTAAACCTAAGATATCATAGATTGAAAAAAAGGTGTCGTGATTTATACATACTATAAATTATTTTTCATGATTATGTGGTTTCCCACTGTGATTATTATTTCTCACACTATGGTTTTTGGTTTTTGATAATGGATTAAACCAGGATAAATTGTGTTAATACTAATTATGGTGGATAGTATAATGATTTTTATCCTGAGAAACTGAATGAGATGGGATCTGGAAGGAAAAATCTTGTGATTATACCAAATTAGTTATTGTGATATATTATTAGCACCATAAACTTTGGTTTGTTTCCTTAAGCATAAAATAAGAGGAAGATGGGATTTTATGGAAGTTAATGTGGTAATAACCATAGAGGAAAGAAATTTAAATTTTTTCATGTTAATAATATAGGAAGGGTTCATGATTAAAATTCTATATAATATAGAACGGTGATCATATTACAAGGGCCAAAACTATAGAACCAAAAGATACGTGAAAAATGAATGAGTGATCACCCATAATAGTGATTTTAATAAATAAATTTTAATAAATGGATGATAAAAGTTTATAATTAAATAATATATGGTAAGATATATATAAGTATGGTTTTGTAATATATTCTTAATAAACCTATATTTATTATATAGGAGGTTTGAACACATGTGAAAGAAGTCAGACATGAGGTAAGGGTTTCTCGTCTCACTTTTTTTCTATGAGGAATATGTTATATTCACCTATTATTTCTTTCATTTAGTTTATATAATTCCCATTTTATGTTATATATCATGGTTTCCTATATATTCATGTTATTAAATGTTTCATTTTAATTTATTTCTTTTATGAGGTTATGATTTAAAAGTTACTAAAGCGGTAAGGGTTTATTTCACAATCTCATCCACATTTATGATTATTTACCTTTTAAGATTCCATTGGGGGGTTATATAATATTTTTTTCATAAACTTAATATATTTTATTATCCAATGGTTTTTTTTTAATTATAAGTTTTTATTTCATTTTCCTCTTTTAAGTACTCAAATGAACGAAATAATTTTGTTAAGAAAAACTAACTTTTTTTCTACTCGGTCGAGAATATTTTTCTTCCATGTCCGTATTTTCTTTAAAAGAATCTTTAATTTTTTTAATATTATCCAATTATTTATTTAATTAAATGTTACCCATGTATTAATTTTTATAAAATGGTTAAAATTAATCTTCTTATCATTTTCCAAATGAGGCACCTTTTACCTAAGGTCTGAATGAAATATTTTTTTTATGTAAACCACACAAAAAAAATTCCCAATAGTATTACTAATATTTTATTTGAATATTTATTTAAAAGTTTAAAAGATTAATTTAAAACAAAAAAAATCTTAATATTTTGGAAAATTTTAAATTTTAAATATTTAATTTTAAATAAATACAGTATTTTCCTCAAGAAATTTTTCAATGATATTTTAAAATTTATTTAATCTACGTCAAAATATTTTGATAAATATTATGATTTATTAAAATTATAATATAATGATATTATCCAACATATTTCTTTGGATGTTTTATGATCAGTTTTACTGGGGAAGTGTTGACATTCCATATTTGGTTTCTCTAAGAAATACCATTTTTTATTTTTAGGCTTGTTGATTAAGTTGTATTGTTCATTAATATAGCGAATGAATTTAACTTCTTATGTGATGGGTGGAGACCAAAATTATATGGACCTGTGATTCATTCATAGGTCTCATGAGATAAAACTTGTTAGGTATTTGGTTGAGGTCATGCCTATTTATATAATATATCTAGGCACAATGACTTGAAAGTATGTTTATGTTGTATTAAAAAGGAGGCATCGATGGTAAGTTTAAGATATTTAGAATTATAATTTACATCATTATCAAATCATTTATTGATGTATGTGTGATTATTTTAATATTTATGATATCCATAGATAAGTTCCAACTCATGTGATTATTTCTATGGAATTATTTGATCATCATTTATTCCTATCATATTATTGTTCTTACTCAAGTTATTGATTAAATGGATTGTGTTTTTAGTTATTTACCTTTCTATATTTATTATTCCATATTTAATCAAGATAGATTCCACTATACATAACCCTTAAAGATCATTTGATCTCACCCATATTTTTTTCATTCCCTATGATGCCAAGAAATGTACTATGATTGATATAAAAGGATATGATAGAGAGAATAATGTTGTTCAAAAATAAAATATTCTATTGTATTTTATGTTTTATAATGTATGTGTTGTTCAATAATATATTTTTTTTAACAATACTACTAAAATATTCAATCCTTCGAGATGTGATCACTTATATCTTGTTCCATTGTATTAAAGTGACCACCAACATCGGGCTACTGTAGTTTGGAGTTCTTTGTAGTGGGTGGTCATTTTACACTACTTTGACATCCAATTCTTATATTAAAAGGTTATCAAAGGAAAATAGTTATATTATTTCCTCATGGCACACCCTATATCATAAAATTCATTGTTAGACATGGAACTCCCTAACAAATAAGTATTCTCCGACCATGAAACCTCTTAATCATGGTGGATATACTTTGATGGAACCTCTAGGATCCTAATAAATATGAATAATGTAAATTTTAAATCTTTATTGGGTTACCTTATAGATTTTATTCATCTATATAATTAAAGTGGTTCTTTCTTACTCCTCCATACTATTATAAGGATACACCAAAATAAGGTAGGATATCAATCCCTCATTACAATCATGGAATTGGCCATTAAATTACCAACTACTTAATTAAATATTAGGGGAAATTCAGAGTTGGTGATAAGGAAAATTAATGGTGATTATTCCATCAATAATGAAGATTTGATTACCTTAATTAATTTTGTATGAGTATTGATAGATGAATTACCCTTAAAGACAACATTATCTCTCATCCTACATTTATACAATACCCAAGTGGGTTCACTATCCAATTCAATTATAGAACTAGAAGATCCATACCTGGAAAATATGTTCATTCATAATGCACATTGTAGGGTTTTCTTCTTATTTATCAATAATAATATAGAAAAATCAATTAAGTTAACACCACCCTTGATCAATGAAAACCTTTACCCTCATTGACTGAAGCCACACTTGGATATATGATCCCAATATTCAAGTACCTTAAAATTGGATTCTCCGATAGGATATATCCAATAAGGATTAGATCCATTGGCGGGTATAAAATTTCATCCTTTATGATAGTTTGAATTCCAATAATTTCCTCTATAAATGAGGATTTTATAGATTCCTCCTCAGGTGTATTGAGGGAGGAGATACACTAGTTTTTATAAAATAATTCCATATTAGAACTATGGATCCCACCAGTCAGGAACCAAGATCTTAAATCAAATCAAAATACATGGATACTTCAAGCCATCAATAATGTAGGATTTCATGTAATTCATTAAGTTATTTCATACTTGTCAAATAAATTCCAATTTCAACCATAAACCCCTCGAATTGTTTCACACTACTAAATAATCATGGAAATTTTCCATATGGGAATAGATTTCATGGTTACTTACCCTCCATCCATAGACAATTAGTTCAATTTTATCCTTACTTCCACTAACTTCTTCTCCAAATATTCTAAAGTGGTTCCCATAAAAATAAGTTGGAATAAAATATATTATCAATTTTGTGAAGTCTAAAATCATTACCGTATTTGGTTCCCCTTTCACAATATTGATAGAAAATATCACTAATTTTTTTACTTCTAAGTGGAATAAGTTATATTGGGATTACAATATATATTCAAACAATTTATCTCTCTACCATTAAGTATCAAATGTATAGATAAAGGCCTTCAAAAAAATCTATCTAATATCTTTTATAAGTTGGTGGGAAAAGAAAATAATCCTTTCCTAGATAAACTCACATATTATTTGTGGTCTTATCAAACCACACCTCGAACTTCTACACAAGTGACCCCATATTCTTTTTTGTATGGTGAGGCATCAATTCTTCCCATCGAGGTTCAATTTACTTCACTTTACATCTCCATTTTTGATCAACTATCTAAAGATGATAATCCCTATATATGTATTAAATAATTAGTGTAACTTAATGAGAAGAGGTTTTACACACTGTATAAATTTGAGATTCATCAAAATTTCTTTAGATGAGTATTTAATAAGAATTATTATCTTCACCCGTTCATCCAGGAAGAATCCATGTTGGCTCTGAGAACTCTAATGATTCCTAGTAATAAACCCACAAAGATGTAGAAAAATTGGTAAGGGCCCTACACCATAAATAAAGTATACACCAATGGGGATCAATCTTTGATTACAATGGATAGAGAGTGTCTCAAACCCGCCACTAATTCAAAGTAGAAAATAATTTGTATAGTTTCATGTTGGGTTTATACTATCCCAGTTACATAACTTTAAACTGCATAGAAAAAATATCATTCCATATATATTTAAAATGCATTAAAAATTTTCTAGTCATATGACCTCAAACGTAAATAAACCTATTCCTTTTCATATGATGTTAAACATCACAATATATAATCCTTCCTACAAGACCTTAAACTACCTAGAGTGATCTTCCCTATATGACATAAGTCTCATATATATGATCCAAAACTATGTAAGAGTTCCTAATGTATGGGTTCCCCTCACACATGTAATATTTCCTTCAATGGACCCTTCACTAGGAAAAACCCATCTCATGTTTAAAAATTACATGTGGATTGATTCCTTTTATCATAGGATATTTAGCGATGCCTGAAATTCTTACTTCGGGTATAACTAAAAATCCCATTGGTTTTAATCCTAGTTTTCAAGACCTTACTCATTTATAATGGGTGTATTAAAAAAGCCTAAATCCTTAATGAATTTACCTTACTTTATCATGTACATGATCTATAACTGTACTGAGGCCCCTTTTTAAGAACTAAGTATGTCTTTATTCTGGCTCTCATAAGATACATATCCATATCTAGTTCACATATCTTGGACTCATCCATAAATTTCATTCCATATCCAACTCTCAATTTTATCTTAGTATCTAACACTTAATCAATTTACTAACTTAGCACTAAAAAAATCCATTTCATTTTGTGCATGAGTGATAACTTCTCAAAACCCTCCACATAAAGGTCCTTATCATACGGCCTTAAACTACATAGCATGTGAGTCCTCGTTACATGATATTAAACTGCATGACCTATATTTTTCACTACATGAAATTTAAATTTCTTAGAGAAACATGTTTTATATGATCAAACTTCCTTACATGAGATCCATATTTTTTGTAATAATCCTCGGTGTATGGTTCCTCATTTATAATCTTACTCTTGGATAAAATTATCCCAAATACAACCCTAAACTACTTTTAGCTTTATTTATGTTATTATGGGATACATAGTGGCATCCATATTACTCATTTTAAACTCGACTATAATACATGATCCTTGTTGTGGAGACCTTTACCAATTCATTTCAGGTTTCAATTTATTTAGCTCACTATAGCACTAATATATTCATTTTTTCCCTCTGGCACATGATTTGGATCTGTGTAGAGATCCTTTTTAAAGAATAATGTGTGGTCTGGTTCCTATTTTCATAGGATACATATTTATGTTTGGATCTGTCATCCCAGACCCAGCTGTAAATTCCATGCCTGATTTCCCCCCGATGAGAAGACCCTTCCTAATTCTCTTTCTAGGTAAATCCTAAAGTTCATACTAGTGTGTGGTTTCTCCCCATTCATGTTTTTTATTATCATGGTTATGATTTATGGTGGAATCATTCCATTTTATATTGGTATTTAGATATCATTCATAATGAGTTTACTCCCATATCACACTAATATGATCATCCATTTCTCCTTTTCTACCATGTAAAAGAGATAGATATGTATGGATACCTAATGACAACTGCATGTGTCTTTATTAATTTTATTTTAAGATATTTAATGATATACAAAACATATTTTTTTGGCCTAGACATAGGTTATCATTCACTTACATTCCCCCTCAGCATCCTATAACAACCCAAACTTGGTTAGTTTTGTACTGGAGTGTTCTAATCAATTTTAAAGACCCTCTTCCTATATATCACTCTTTATAACGTAAGTGTTTGAATAATGCAAAACCTTTCATGTCTAATTTTAATGATTGTATCATATTCTAAAAGGATGAATCTACCTAGTAATGATACTTGATAGCCATATCTGACCTAATAATCATAGTAATATTTTCATCCTTATGAGAAGGACATCTGAACCCATGTGCCCTAAATAATATTTTCATAGAAACTATCATTCAAATGTGTTCAGTGGTCATCCTCGGTATGCTTGTTCCATTTCATCACTTCTCAACTCAAATACCTTTAGTTATGTTTTAAATTAATATAATTCCTTTTTCAAATATATTGGATCATTCTTAGCTCTTAATCCCCATTTGGGTTGTCACATTACACCCTTCATTATCTAATCTAAGCACTATGACAGGCATCCAGTTTGGGTTGGAAATGGATCTAGAGTGGATCAGAGGGGGTGGTCCTAGTTCCTGGAGTTTTTTTCTCTTTTTTGAGGTTTTGAAGGTCCGATGATTGGTTTGTGCGGCGTTGACGTCGCCGGTGTCTCCATGCTTCTCCCAAGTTGGACTCTGCCTCTTCCTATGAATGGGTGGGGTTATCTGCAGATGGCAGTAGGGCTGCTCTCAGGTGGTGTTCTAGTGACCGGTGAAGGTTCCATGGCACCAGGTCTCAGTTTGGTATCTGAAAGTGTTGAATGTTGGATGATTTTTTTGTGGAGGTCATTTGTGTATGTTGCAGTTTCTTGTGGAATGGTTTGATGCTGAAGGTGGGGAGTCGGTGCTGCCAGATTTGACTACATGGAACAGGTCTCAGAGGAGGACTCAGAGCTAGCCTTTCATCTTTGTAGTGCTCTATGGATTTGGTTGTTGATAGGGTATGATGTTTTTCATCATATCAGGCATGTGCTTTGACACAGGACACTTGCTTTCCGTATTGCTTTGCAATGATGAAAAGCTTCATCATGTTATATGCTGAGGAGGGGTAGCTCCAAGTTTGCAGTCTGGTTTTACTGTTCTTTTCTTCAAGTGTGTTTTTTCTTAAGTCCATGAAGTCTTTTGGGTTTCCCCCTTCCTCCTTTAAAAGGGGCTTTCATAATAATAAAAAAAATTAAGGCCTTCGGGTTGTTGGATGGATGCACTATGACCTTAAGCTATGTGTAACTCCCATAAAGGCTATATATACTAGAATTGGAATCTTTATTCAAATTGATTTTACTTAACCCTTATTATTATGTACACTACCTTGTTATTTTGGTCAAAGCTTTATAACCTTAATCCTCATAAACTTTTGGTCCAAGAACAATGAGAATAAATTATTTTCACTCACCCTTGAGATTGTCTATACTAGTAATGGGATATCATTTCACATCAAGTTTACCTTTCCCCTACCATATAGACTATCTCAACCTTTTTAAAAGTTAATAACCTTATTATTTATCCCTATTATAGTCAAATTTGTTCAAAATTAAACACTAGACTCATTGGTCCAACTTTAATGACCTTATACTTCTAAATGAAATATACATGGTACTTGGCAGGTTGAAAAGTTGTAAATGGAATCCTAGGAAAAAATTGAGTCTCCACTAACTAGTCATGTACCTTGCATAACATATGAAAATTTTGAGCAGTTGAAAATAAAAATGAACAAAACTTTTTATGTTAAAAAACTATAATGGGAGGCTTGAGAACAATCCAAGTTCCTTCTCACTAAGCCTCTTTATCAATTGCTTAAATAAAAGTTAGGGTTAAAATAACATATATATATATATATATACAGATCATGGGGACTAACATTCAGCCCTAGTAAAATTTCAGTTATACTCTATAGGTCTAATAAACTAGGAAAAATATAGATCACCCTTCTATTTATCACATGTACCGGTTTAAATGATACATGTGAAATGAATTAAGGTGTAATTTCAGGGTACTTTAGATCTTTTGAGTATTGAAATCCTCAATCAAAAACCCCTTTATGACTTTCATTATATTGATTTATTCGACTCTATCATGTCTAAATGGACTAACCCTAGATTATGGTGATGGTAAATTTCCCACAATATTCATACCACTTTTATTTGTCTAAGATAGCATGTTTAGTAGGAATTCAACCAAAATAACTAACCATGGATTATGGTGATGGTATATGTGATAAAATATCTATCCCCCTATGTCCTTCCAAGAGCACAAGTTTGGTAAGAAATAAACTTTTGTAATACATTTTCTCAAGAAATTTCCTAGGTTTACGGTGATGGTATATGTGCTACAATATTCATCCAACCAATATCTATTTGAGGATATATAGTTAAAATATAATGGATTGATTCATATATATCATCATTGGCTCATATATTTTTAAGTTATGATTTACCTGATCCATTATCATAAAATTTTCTAGTGGATTTCTTTATAATGATATTACTCTTTATGAGATTCATAGATTATCATGAATTTATAGTTGAGTCAACAAAAAATATTGGGAATTTAACATAAAAGTTTGAAATTGTATTTTCATTTATAAAAAATAAAAAGGAGAAACATCCTCAAGATGAACTCTCCCCGTGGCCATGTGAAAAAGGATAAATAATAAATTAAAAGAATCAAAAAATAGTTATGATGAGATCCAGTAATTAAAACACTAAAAATAAAATAATGTATAATGGTAATCATTAACTATTTTTCAGAGATCTACTCACCTGAAAATTTCATCTTTAGTTAGGGGATGTGTTTGTTTGATATGAATAGCTAGTTACTGATTCCTTTATTTGATGGTTTTCAATATGATTTCTAATTTCAATAATCATTCATTAATTTTTGATATATGATCCTCATATTCTTCTATTTCCATAGTCTAAATGGAAACCCAATTGTGAAGTCATGATTCCTCAATATTTTATCAAGTCAGGTATGAGGTGGCATATTCCATATATTTTTCCTAATGGTCCATTGTATTTTATTGTTCAGTAGAAAATAGATTAAAACTCCTAGTAGTCGAATTCATATATCCCCAAACCCACAAATATCCACCAAAAAATATATGTTGTACTCCCAATCTCAACTATGGAAGTTGTATTGATCATATCATGGATATTTTTCCATTCCCTTTCTAATTTAATTCATTCCATAGAAAAATATTCAACAAAAAAGGTTACTTCATATTTATAAACTATACTGTACTATAGGATAAGGTTTCTTATTGGAATGGTCTATACATCTAATGAAGATAAAATCAATATTGAATATAGGACTTTTGTGCTAAGAGGATCATACTCTAGAAAATTTTAATCGACATGGATTCCATGAACATATAGGGTGATAGATTCATGTAGTGGTGTTGTGTGAGCATCTTATTCTAAATTCTCATAAACTAAAAGACTATAATAAATGTTGGAGGTATCTCCTACATAAATCATGGAATCTAGGTCAATGATATCATCTTCCCACTCTACTTCTTCCTAGACTTCCCCCTTCTCAAGGAAGGGTGGTCCACATGTTCATTGGGTGACTCCTATTATTACTACGCCCTGATAACATTTGATCCATGATCATTTGTGATCTAAATAAAATCCAATTGGACCTTTGTTTAGTGTCAGGTTTATTGGAATACTAATGTTCATAAGTGTTAACATTAACCAGAATTTTCAAAAAACCATAGGGTGTTGCTCACCATGTACTCTATAATAAGGAAACAGGATCACCTCTTGTATACACTGAAATTGAAATCCATACCAATATAGAATATATGGATCATAGATGAAGACTCCGTCAACTCTTTCTATGATCACTCCATCATGTAGTGAGAATCTATATGAATGGCCACCCATTGAACTAGTGATATCAGTAATTAGTGTTCTGATGGGAGCCTTATAAGGAGAAAATATGAAATATGAATAACTCCCTATAACATGGACCAGGATTTTTCCGTCCATGATTATTGGGCATACG
The DNA here is from genome assembly GCA_963277665.1 of Viscum album. Classification (NCBI taxonomy): domain Eukaryota; kingdom Viridiplantae; phylum Streptophyta; class Magnoliopsida; order Santalales; family Viscaceae; genus Viscum; species Viscum album. The sequence goes on along the minus strand of OY728141.1, from coordinate 455,141,140 downwards.
CCTGTAATGTCTTATAACATGTTTATATGGGTGAATTGCGGGGACAACACTATGTTCCTCAGAACATAGCTACTGAGATGTGCCACTACCCAACCATGTAGTAACTAGATTGTGTTATAGGCTCTATGGGTAGTTTCTTCTCATTGAACTTAGTCCAACACTTAATAGCGTCTTACCAAGGATAGTATAGTGCGATTTAAATCTCCCTAATGCTAAATTCACATCTATCATAATATTGGTATCCCTTACACTAGTGTGATCATCTCAGGATGGAAAAATCCATTTACTAAGAAACATTATAATAAGGCCTTCTAACCAATGATAAAGTCTTAGATATAACCTAATTTAATAGCCCCATGTTTTATATTGACTATTGTCTAAAATAGATTGGTGAGTATTCTGATCCCCACTAGTGTGCTGAGTAGGGAAAGTCCTCAGTAATTTTACCTGCCTATTTAATCCATGGAAACATAGAAATATATTTATTTATGAACTAAAGGGTATGTTAAGATATGGATAAACTACCCTCTTCAAATTATACTTGACCAACTTTAACAGATCCCTATATAGAATGAGAGACCACCCAGAATTATCTCAAACACTGAAAATGGGGAGAAATTCTTCATACATGTCATCGATAATAGGTAATCCCTTGATCTTGTAAATATATTAGAGGTTATATAATAGGATAACCATGTGATATCCCCAACATTGAGAGGGAGTGAATCAGTGTTGGTACTTTTAATATAATTTAATCCTTTGTCCCTTTTTTCCCTCCTTACTTATTTAGTGAATATATATATACATATATATATATATATATCTTTGACTCTTTATCTCACCCTTGGATTGAATGCATATACAGTAAGTATAAAATCACACAGTAAGACACCAAAGTTTTTTAATTAGGTATTCCTCTATATAGGAAGAATGTTATAATGACCTGACACACTAGGTCCTGCCTGGCCAGTGAAAGGTTGATCCTTCACAACCCCAAGCCCGCCTCTGTAGGTTATGGGATGGCAACAAGTGCTAAAAAGGCATAATATAAAATGGGAGGCTTTTCTATAATGTACCTATACACACGCACCCAACCATATCCATGAAATAGTGTATAGGGATAATAAAAGATACTAATATCTAGATTAAACTATGCATGTAATAACCTCTAGGAAAAACAATTAGTGTACGAAAAAATACAACCAAAGTGTAAAGGTGAAAAATACACACCCAACTAGAAAATATTTCCTAACCTGACAAAAACTAGAATAAATTAAAGCTAATAGAGAGCCTATATTGTATTCTCCATGATCAACCATTGTATGTAATCAATGCATCCAGGTATCACTATGATCCACCATAATCATCTTTGATCTTTCTTTTAACTACATAAGATATGACACGTGCGGGAAAAGACCATACAGGGATGAGTATATACATACCTAGTAGGATTCTAAAAAACCAAAAGGGAGGAATATAGAGAAACAATAATATTATACTCAACCCAAATCAAGAGGGAAACGAAACCTAATACTTATATATACTCAAAAAATAAACCCATGTGAGAGAGAAAGGGGATATCAATCATGTAGCCCAACCAAAGTCAATAAGTCTTCTTATGGCTTCAAATTACCATCACTGATTCCCAGCATCAAATGAAACCTCAAAAGAATATGTGTGGATGGGACCTCTCCTTGTTACTGCACTCTACAGCCGAGGAAGCCATGCTTTGTGGAGGACCCTCACCCCATCAGAGCTTCAAGACAGTGGAGCACCACTCCATAGATAGAGTACCTGCACATATTTAGGGGATTGCCATCTATATCTATGTAAAGAATATAGGTTAATTTCACCCTGTTTGATAGGAGAGTACCATCCCCAAAGATAGAGGACATATGCCCTGAATAGGGGAGTTCCATATCTACCGGAATAAAGAGTATGGGGGACCCTCCCCCTAGTGCGAATAGGGAGTACCACCCCTATAGATAGAGGACTCGCACCCTGAATATGGAATTATCATCTCTTACTGAATAAATAGTATGGGGGAACTGTGTCCTGGTGAAATAGGGGAGTATTGTTCACATAGATAGAGGGATCATGACCTAAATAGGGGAGTATTATCTCTACTTTGAATCTATCTGATGATCTTTCCTGGTCATTGTCTTTGATGATCATTGCCTAAAGAAGATTCATGCTCGTTACATCTTTCATCATATATTGAATGCTACAATGAAGTTCACTATTGAATTCTAAACAAAAAAACACCCAAGAAAGGATACTCACAGGCTAAAATATGAGTCCAAATGAAGGAGAAATGGGAGAATTAAGTTAAAGGAGGGAATACATGGAATGTAAGGGGGTACACAAGATGTATGATCCCACCTCATAGCCCAGACATGTTATCATTTGGACATATCTTGGAATCCAGGTAATAGTAAACTATGTGTATGGGGTCTACATAGTGTGCCTCAACAACTCGGGGCCTACCCCTATGATCTTGGATGTTCTCATGTTCATCGGTTCATGTCTGTGTATATGGTCATGTACCTAGATGTGTCTGAGTACCAGTCTGTGTCTATGTACTCCCAGAGTACATGGTGTGTCCTCCCACACTGGGTCCTGAGCATGTGTCATTTGGAACATGGCTTGGCCACTCGGGTAGGTTCCCACATCATTTTTACCTAGCCACATGGTGTGTGATCATTAACGTCAACTAAAAACCTAGTCATCGTAGAGTTCAAAGAACATGTTGTGTGTTCTTATGAAATACATGGAGTATAGTATCAATTTCCCCTGAACATTCTAATCTTCCAAATGGATTATAATCCATCTTTGATTCATTGAATCATGCCTAATGACCACATGATATCAAAGGGAACCACCTCTGACCATCATTTTTTTCCCTCCAGTGGCTAGAAATATGAACCCAATGATCCATATGAAGCCCACAATTCCACTCGTGTGCCTCCTACTTGATCTTATCACACCTTCAAATATTGTATCCATAGAGTATAACCCACATCCCATGTTATTCCTCAATCCATCTTCAAACCATTGATCCATGTGCCATTTGTGCTACCATGATGAATCTAGGCATTCGATCGCACTCGAACCTGCCCTAGAAAAATAGAATTGAGACCCCATAGGTCAATGGTGAAGAAAATAATAAATATAGTTAATAAAATCATAATAAAAAATATACAAGAATAATTTTCCAATATTTCTTGGAAAAAACATAGATCAAGTATATGTAGGGTGAGAACATGGCATATAATGATTTAAATTGAATAAAAAAATTAATTCATCGACAGGATCATGCAAAGGGGGTTCAATAAAAAAAAGAAAATAAAGAAAATCAAATCCATACTTTAAAATTTTAATCAAGAAAGATAAAACCACAATTGATGAGTCCTAACTCAAAAAAGGAACAATTTTTGGTGAATAATGCATTCGTCGGTGAAGGAGAAGACCTGTTATATCCATCGTCTCTTAATCCACCTTGATCTGATCATCTTCTATCTTCCAATTCCAATTCACCAACGAGGAATTATCTGAACCTCCTCTTAGATCTCACAAGGTTTATGTGGCTAACCCCTGACAAATCATCAAAAAATTCAATGTATAGATTATTTTAATTAGTTCATTTAATAAAACAAATAAATAAATTATTTATTTATTTTAATTAAAATTAACCTCCAATGGATTCCTCAACCATATATCTGGTGTTGAATAACCTTAGGTCATGCTTAGTGTAAAACTAAAGCCCTGAAATCAACTATGGTCTTAGATTTCCAATCCAAGGATCTATTTAGTATTCATTCCACTTTTTTTAGGAAAACTGTGTGCATATGATATTAATATAATTAATATTTTTATAATATCAATTTTGGGATCATCTGGCCTTGAAATCTCAAATCGACTCAGTGCCTGGCTCCAAAAATATTCTTTAATATATTTCAAAGTTTTATAAGGAAAAAATAAGGTCACTTCATTATTCCCCCCTTCAAGGCTTTTCATCCTTGAAAAGCACAAGCTAAACAAAAAGGTGGGGATATTAATCCCACATCTAGCTCTCCCACTCCCATGATCTCTTCTACATGCTCTCTCCCTACCATAGCACGTGAAATAAGGGAATTTTCCATCCTCAAAGTATCTTGTCATGTTGATCCTCAATAACCACCAGGTACTTTGTAAACGTGGATCCATCCTAGATTTCTAGTTCACCCTAATCAATTATGTGTGTTGGATCATGAACATATTACCTCAGTTATGGAACATGGAATACTTCATGCACCAATTCTAACTTTTGGGGTAAGGATGGGTGGTAAGGAACCTATCCAACCCTTCAAAAGATCTCAAACAGCCCAAAGAACCTCAAGGATAACTTGCCTCCCTGACCAAACCTTAGTAGCCCTTATCATGGGGAGACTCTCAAGGAAATTTAATATCCCTACTCAAACTCTAAGATCCTATGACATCGATCTTTATAATATTTATGTCATTTGTAGGTTTTTCTCATCCACTCATGAATCACCTGGACCTTCTCTATCATCATCTGCACCATCACTAGTCTGATAAGAGGAGTCTTTCCAACCTCAAACCAGCATAAGGGTGACCTAAAAAGTCTCTCATACATGACCTCAAAAGGTTCCATGTTAATCTTATATTGATATATATTATTATAAGAAAAATATACCAATGTAAAATGATTCTTACAAATCTGGTTGAAGTATAAAACACAATCCCTCAGCATATCCTCTAACACCTAGATAGTGTTCTCGATCTACCCTTTAGTTTGTAGGTGGAACTCAGTACTCATTCTCAACTAGTTCCTAAATTCCTCCTGCTATCCTCTCCAAAACCATGACATAAACCGTGCATAACCTTCAAATAAAATCATTGAGTGTGCCCCATGAAGTCAAATGATCTCCCATACATATAACTATCCCAGATTCTCCACCAAACTTGTCTCTCTAATAGAGGAAGTATGATGACTTTGTGATTCGGTCAATAATCACCCAGAAGGCATCACGCCATATCACTGCCCGTGTAATCCCTATCATAAATTCTATGGATATTTTATCCCATTTCCACTTCAGGATCTCAAGAGGTTGCATCAAACCTATCAAAACTTGGTGTTCATCATCCACCTACTGACATGTGAGATGCTTAGATCCAAAATCAATGACACTCCTACTCATTCCATCCCACCAAAACTAATGTTGAAGGTCCTTTTACATATTACCTATACCCCAAATGTATATCCAAAGGATAAATGTGAAACTCTCTCATCACATCCTCTCACATCATGACCGAAACCACCATCCATCCCTAGAAAAGGATGATGTGATCCCCTCCTTAATAAAATCCATCTAGTGAATCTCCTGAGGATGTCTAGTCATTAATAAATTCATACTCGATTTATCCTAATTGAGCCTCCCTCACACGCTGAAGAAGTGGAGGATTCAACCCACCAACTAAAGAAAATTTGTACCCCTCTCCTCTACTAGGTTTAGCTATAAAGAAACCAACTACTCAGATGCCTCCTCCACCTAGAGAGAATGAGACTTCCTAATAAGGGAAAATACTACCATGTTTCCCTTCCAAGGTGTATAGACTATCTAAAAGTTATAACCTATAGGAAATCCAACCAAGGCCTCTTTCTTGGGTTAAGATATCTCTGTGTGAATATGTACCTGAGACTCTATTATTTTGAGTAAACAACAAAGATCTCTCCAAGAAAATATTACTTACACATATTCAAAGTGAAGACTACCACTTACAACTCTAGGTTGTTATTCAAGTAGTTATTATCATGAGGTATCAATATCCTTGACACATATGTGATCACTGAAAGGAATTGTCATGGGTTCTCTCAAATTAAGTGTGATTTTTTTGGGTACGTGGGTGCAGCAGAGTGGATGACCAAGGTCCTCTCTCAAAGGAGGAAGTAAATTAAAATAACTTCTTAAAGGTATTATAAAAATAAAATAAAATAGAATAAAACCACTACTTTAAAGTATGGGGGTTTTTTATCATTTATAAAACTAGAATAAGTTTTATGCAAGAAGATTTCATTTTTTTTTTGTTTTTAATTTTGAAATGAAGTTCGATTAAAAAGACGCAACAAGAAGTTGTTTTTTTAGAAAATATTTTAAAAGGCGTAATCGATCTAACTATACCTATTCACTCAATTATTTATGATTATCATTTAAATTAGAATTCTCTTAATTATGATCCCTTAATTTTTTAAATCCCAAACCCTAAAATAATTAACTTTACCACAAAGATGAAGTGAATTTAACCCTAGGATAACTTTGGAACATGCAATTGCAACACCCTGATTTGATTGATGTTCTAAGGTTAGATTATGGTCAGTGGTAAATTAAGGCACATTTACTCTCTATAAATTATAATTAATTGTTTTTAGGGATTATATTCTAACACCACAAATTTATCTTGTATGGTTTTGTATTACTAATTAAGTTCGCGCTCTCACAATTTACACAAAATCTCATCCTCACGTGTTTTTGTGTTATTTGTTCAATTGATTTCTTAGTTTCAATTAAATTAAAAACTCAATTAAATGATCATATTATTTGAATTATATTATATAATTTATTCAAAATAAATTAATGAAGAATGATATAGGTTGGTCTATTATTAAAAAAAAACTACTCTTCCATGGGTGGTGTAATCATCGTAGAAAAGTTATGCAAGTGCAAAGGTTTAGAAAGGGTATAACCCAATCTTGTTTCTACTATTAAATTTTATAATAAATAGTAATATTAATATAAGAATAAAATTGAAAATAACATAATAAGTGTAAGAGAAACTAAGAGTTTATTGAAAGCACAATAACATTACAACAAAGAATAGGAAAAGAAGAGCATTTTGGAGTAGATTCTGGATTGGTAGCTTCCATCATCCAATTGTGAATTTAAATGGTGTATAACCACTTCTCATATTCTCCAAATATCTTAATTCAATTCCCCACCCCCTAAAAATGAGAAAAAAACAAATTTATAGAGTGGAGGGGAGGCTAGGTTTAAAGAGGTTTCAAGTGTGAATGGGGAATCTCAACCAAATATTTTAATCCAAATTTCACCACCCATTTTACCTCAAAAAAGAATGAACCATCTGTTATTATATAATAATTATTTGTTAATAATTTAGTTTTAGATATCCTCTAAAAATTTGGGCCCAATCCAAGCTCGGATGAAGAAGTTATGTCCCAAATACAGAACCAATATCCAATCTGGTGGGTCCAGCCCACATTTGACTTCATGGTCCATTTTTTCCAACCAAATATACATTTTATCTCCAATTTCCTGAACAAAAATTGTATCCCATTAATTCAGGAACATAGTTACAAAATTTCAAGTTAACATAATAACTATTATATTATTTATCTTTGAAATACTACAGTTCACTATAAATGGTAAAACTGGAATTTTCACCAAATTTTCAAATGAATGATCAAATCCAAAATATTTTATAAATAAAAATATTTAACACAATTTGAGGAAATTTTATAATTTATTATCAATAAAATATTTAATAAAAATGTGTTTTATAAACTCCCCACACTTACCCTTTTGCACTCCTGGGAAAAACCTCATATCATGTGTTCAAAAAAATTGTGACAAGATATGCATATTCATATTTCTCAATCCAAAATTAAAATATAGGCAAAGTAAGAATCCCATAAAGAGTCAATATCAATAAATTTTAAATTCATTGTCTCATAAATTGTTTCAAAACAAAATCTAGTGAGATTCATAACATTGAATTTTTTTTTGTTTTTTTTTTGAAAATTTTAACCAAAAACTTAATAGAAAATACACATAAAACACAAAAATGAAAATATTAAATATCTACCCCAGAATGTTGTCCCCTCCCCCACACTTAAAATATTGCATTGTCCTCAATTTGAACCTATGATATGATATATGCACATGAAATGTATAATTTTAAATATGACAAATAATAAAAAAGTGAAGGGGTTAGGAACAGCCTGATATGCTCAATTGATGATGGGGCCATACATGTGATGAAATCCACTGCCTCAGTAGGTAATCCCTCAATGTATTTCTTCAAACGTTGCCCATTGATTGTAAAGCTCCTTCTTGTGTCCTCTTATGTGATCTCCACTACACTATAAGGGAAAACGTTAGTCACAACATAAGGACCTAACCACCTAGAATGCAACTTACCAGGCATCAGCTACAGTCTTAAACTATAGAGAAAGACTTTCTCTCTAACTTGAAATTCTCTTTTCTGGATCCTTTTTTCATGATCTTCTTTTGATATTTCCTTATAGATCCTTGAGTTATCATATAAATACAATTGAATCTCCTCAAAATCTTGAATTTTCAGCTTCCTTTTGATTCTAGCTTGGGCCAAATCTATGTTACATTTCTTTATAGCCCAATAATTCTGATGCTCAACTTCCACGGATATGACACACTTTCCCAAAAACAATCCGAAATGGGGACATACCAATGGGTGTCTTGTATGCTATCCTATAATCCCACAATGCATCATCCAAACGCTTTCTCCAATCATTCCTATTTGGTTGCACGAATTTCTCAAAAATTTGATTCAACTCCCTATTTGAAACCTCATCCTGACCATTTGTTTGGGGGTGGTATAGTGTTGATGTTTTCTGTGTCACCTGGTACTTCTGAAGCAAGGAATCCAAATTCCGATTGCAAAAGTGTGTCCCTTGGTCACTGATTATGGCCTTCAGAACTCAAAACCTGCAAAAAAATATGTGCTTTGACAAAGTCCATAACAACATGAGAAGAATAATTCCCGATGGCCTTAGCCTCCACCCATTTTCTCACATAATCAATGGTAACCAAAATATAAAGGAAACCAAATGAACTAGGAAAAGGACCCATAAAATCAATTCTCCATACATCAAAAATATCACAGAATAATATGGGATTTTGAGGCATCTCGTGTCTCCTAGAAATATTACCAGTGTGTTGGCAATGTGAGCATGACTTACAGAACACATGAGCATTATGGAATAAACTAGTCCAAAACAATCCAGAGTCCAAAACATTCCTAGCTTCCGATTGGGGTATAAAGTGTCCACCACAAGAAATTGTATGATAGAATTGCAGAATAGACTCAAACTCATGATCAGTAACACACCTCCTAATAACTTGATCACTACACATACGCCATAAGTAGGGATCATCCCACACATAAAATCTAGACTCACTCTTTAACTTTTAGAATTGATGTTTCTTTAAATTTTTAGAAATTTCGTATGCAAAAAGGTAGTTCACTAAATCAGCATACCAAGGATGTGTACCTGAGATGGAATAAATATGCTCATCGGGGAAAGTGTCCCAAAGTAGTACCTAGTCCAAGGTGTCATCCTTTAGTGTGTGAGTAAGCCTACTCATGTGTTCTACCAATAGGTTTTCCAAAACCTTCTTATACTTTATCTCAATGTCAATTTTTTGAAGAAGGATCATCCATTGGATTAGCTTGGGCTTTGCATCCGGCTTCTTCAATAGGTACCTCAAAGCTACATGGTCAGAAAAAACAACTACTTTAGAGCCCAATAAATATGAATGGAATTTATCTAAAGAAAATATAACAGCAAGAAACTCCTTTTATGTGGTTTTTTAGTTTGATTGGGTTGAATACAATGTCCTTGATACATATGTAATCACATGTTAATGTCCCTCCACCCTCTGAGATAAGATAGCTTCGACCGCCAAGTTGTAGGCATCACACATAATCTCAAAAGGAATATCCCACCATGGGGCTGTATGATCGGTGGAGTGGTCAGAAAATTCATTATCTCATCAAATTAAGTCCTACAAGAATCATCAAACCCAAAATCAAAATCCTTTTGAATTAATCATGACATAGGAAGAGAAATCTTACTAAAATCTTTGATGAAGCACCGATAAAATCCTTCATTCCCTAGGAAAGATCTAACATCACTCACACATAAAGGATAGGGTAAGTATGAAATGATATCTATTTTATATCTATCAACCTCTATCCCATGTTTTGACACTACATGACCTAAGACAATCCCATGCTCTACCATGAAATGACACTTTTCAAAGTTCAAGACCAGATTCTTCTCAATACAACAACTCAACACCTTCCCCAAACTACTTATACATTAATCAAATGAGGATCCATACACTATAAAATTATCCATAAATAACTCTATTTAGGTCTCAATAAAATCAGAAAAAATACTCACCATGCAACTATGGAAGGTACCTGGGGCATTGCAAAGTTCAAATGTCATCCTCCGGTTGGAAAATGTGCTGAAGGTACAGGTGAATGTAGTCTTATCCTGATCCTCCGGAGCTATAGGAACCTGAAAATATCTATAAAATCCATCCAAGAAACAATAATGTGTCTTCCCAGCTAGTCTATCAAGAATTTGATCAATAAATGGGAGGGTAAAGTGGTCCTTGCGAGTGGACTGATTTAGTTTCCTATAATCAAGACACACACACCAATTGTTTTTCACCCTCATTGGAAATAACTCATCTTTCTCATTTTTAACAACAGTAACACCACTTTTCTTAGGCATAACCTGAATAGGACTCACCCATTAGGAATCTGAAATGGGATAGATTATACCTGCCTTAAGAAATTTTTTAACCTCTTTTTTAACAACCTCCAAAAGTGTTGGATTGAGTCTCCTTTGTGGCTACCTAACTGGTTTAGCCCCATACTCCAAAATAATCTCATGCATGAAAATGGAGGGGCTAATACCTGGTATGTCACCCAAGGTCCACCTGATTTCCCTGATATTCTCCCTCAAAAGATTCAAATGCTTTTATTCATGTTCAAAAGGAATATTATTAGCAATTATAATAGGTAATCTCTCACCACTTAACAAGTATGAGTATTTGAGATTAGTTGGAAATGGCTTGAGTTCTAATGAAGGGGGTGATATATAGATGGATAAATTAAAGGAACTGAAATATGTGCACAATGAACATCAGTATCATAATATAAATCATTAAAATCATAGAATAAAGCATCAAATCCATAAACATACTCAACATCCATGTCATAATCAAAGTTTTCATGATCAAAATCAGAATATGAATCTATTTCAAAATCAAATCTAAGAGAGTCTTGTGCATTTGAAATAGGTGTCGAAGTACTCTTAGACATCAAACTAGAAACAATACTTATAATATTCCTAAGCATAAGAAAATCAAATTCCATGGGGTTTTTATTTTGTGGTTCAAAATGGAAGATAACAAATGCAGAATAGTCCTCTGAGGGGTACTTCATGGAGTCCATAACATTAAATATCACAACTTCATTCCCAAACTCCATGGAAAGTGTAACATAATTGACATTTATGATAGTTTTTGCAGTTTTGAGGAAGGGTATACCTAAGATAATGGGATAATGATAACTTATCTGATTGTCCTCCGTCTTAATCACATAGAAATCTACTGGAAAGATCATGTCTCTTACCTAGACAAGTACATCCCCAAGGACTCCCACTGGATATGTTGTAGATCTATTCTCTAACTGCACCACTACTCTCATCGGTTTCAACTCACCAACCTGTAAATAAGAGAATACATAGTGATGCATTACATTTATGAAAGCTCCTAAATCACATAAAGCATCAGAAAAGTGTAACTCCCCTATGGTGCATGGGATGGTGAATGTCCTGGGATCCTTTCACTTTGTTTCAATCTCTAGATTTGGTGTAATGAGTGATGAAACATTCCTTCCAATATTGATCCTCTCATTTACCTTGATCCCTCTTCAATTGGTACAAATTTCTTTTAAAAATTTTGTATAACTTTAGATTTTCTTGATGGATTCAAGTAGAAAGATGTTGATCTCATCATGCATGAATGTATCCAAAACTTCTTTTTACATCACCTCTTCAGTCATATTCTTTGTTTGCACAACCCTGTTTGGAAAGGGAAAGGTTTTATGAGGAACATCATTAATCTTTTTCTTACCTTTATCTTTCTCCTTGGTTTTCTCATCAGCTGGTTTTGAATGGGGATTTTCTAAAGTTGAGGTGAATCTCATTGGAATTATAGGTTCAAATATATCAATTGTTTGCTTCCAACTTCTCAATGTGATGGCAGTAACATTCCCATTCGGATTTGGAGTAGGTTGGGAAGGCAGATTTCCAGAATTCTTACTTACTAATTCATGGAGGGAAATGGAAATCTGGATCATTTGAGTCTTTAACTCTCTCAGCTTTGAACCTTGACTCTTCAACTCATTCTATTGATTAAGAACAATTTGTTTCAAAAGATCATCAGTTTTAGAATCTACCTTGTTTTGGGGATTCCCTTGTTGTTGAATTGTTTATTTTTGAGCTTCAAATCACCTTTGGGGTTATTGAAAACCATGTTGGTAAGGTGGAGGTTGTTGGAAGTTTTGTTGAAAGAGGGGACTTTGTTGTTGTCCAGAGGCATACCTCATGTCTAATTGATCCTTCCACCCTTGGTTGTATGTTGGAGAAAAGGAATCAAACTTCTTTTAGGGATATAGTTATTGTTTCTGCTGAAATGGTCTCCCGGGAAACACTGCTACACAATCTTATGTTTCTTATAGTTGGGGGTACCAGTCTGTTGGGTGGCTTGTCTCAGTGCAAATGCCACAAGGCCTTGAAGGAGGTTATGGGATGCCTTTTGATCCAAATCAATCTATCTCACCATATTTGTCAATTTTTTCAACTTGGTATCAATTAAATGACTCTCAAGAGAAGGACTTACCTGATGTACTCCCCTGACATGTGGTGTACCTTGATCGCCAAATTGTTGGGATTTTTGGGTCATCTTGTCAATTAATGCACATTCAGTTGTTGTTGTCTTGTCCACCAATGCTCCTCCAGCCACAACATCCACCATGCTTCTCTCCATAGGTGTTAGTTCTTCAAAAAATTATTGTATGAGGAGTTGCTCATTGATTTGGTGATGTGAGCAACTTGCACACAACTTATTGAATCTCTCCCAGTACTCATATATTGACTCCCCTTGGGATTTCTTGATCCACAAGATCTCCTTTCTAATGGATGTGGCCCTTGATGCTGGAAAAATATCTGCAATAAAAGATGTTTGAAATCGTTCCAATAAGTTACATATTCAGGTTGTAAATAATACATTCAATATTTTGAATCTCCATCAAGTGAGAATGGGAATTATCTTAGTTTGATTTGATATTTAGAAAAATTTCTTGGTTTTAAGGTTGATAAAACCACGTTAAATTCTGTAAGGTGTTTATCGGGATTCTCACCAAAGAGGCCATGAAATTTTGGAAGTAGGTGAATTAACCCAGATTTTAGTTCAAAGTCTAATTCGAGATTTGGATATAAAATACAATTTGGTTGATAGTTAATATCAGGTGAAACCAATTATCGAATAGTTATATTAAGTTCATTTGCATTATTCTCATCCATTGGTTCTTTTTTAATGGTTTAATTTGAATTTCTTCCAATTTCAATGTTCTGAGATTGGAGGAATTCTCCAACTAGTTGAATGTTAAAACTTCCCATAGACTGAGAATGTCTGATTCAAGCCATAAGGTTGCATTCAATCTTAGGGTCAAGATCTAAAAGATCCTTAGGATTAGTTCATGTCATAAATCAAATAAAAATTAAAATAAGAAAAGTAGACCATAGTAAAATAAAAAAGTAAATTTTGAGTTGATGGTCAAAAAAGAAGAAAAATAAAATAATAGAAGAAGAAAAAAATAAAATTGGGTAAAGAAGGAATAAATAAGAGAAGAATAGAATAAAATGTAAAATAAAATAAATACCTCTAATTGGTTGAAATAATTACTTGCCTCTCTAGAAACAACACCAATTTGAAAGGCGTTGTCATGGCCACTCTCAAATGAAGTGTGATTTTTTTGGGTACCTGGGTGTAGCAGAGTGGCTAACCAAGGTCATCTCTCAAAGGAGGAGTAAATTAAAACAACTTATTAAAGGTATTATAAAAATAAAATAAAATAGAATAAAATCACTACTTGAAAGTATTGGGTTTTTTTATCATTAATAAAACTAGAATAAGTTTTCTGGAAGAAGATTGCATTTTTTTGTTTTTAACTTTGAAATGAAGTTCGATTAAAAAGACGCAACAAGAAGATGTTTTTTAGAAAATATTTTAAAATGAATAATTGATATAACTCTACCTCTTCACTCAATTATTTATCATTATAATTTAAATTAAAATTCACTTAATTATGATCCCTTAATTTTTTAAATCCCAAACCCTATGAGAATTAACTTTACCACAAAGATGAAGTGAATTTAACCCTAGGCTAACTTCGGAACATGTAATTACAGCACCCTGCTTTGATTGATTTTATAAGGTTAGATTATGGTCAGTGTTAAATTAAGGAACATTTAATCTCTATAAATTAGAATTAATTGAGTTTATGGATTATATTTGAACACTATAAATTGATCCAATATGGTTTTGTATTACTGATTAAGTTCGCGCTCTCACAATTTACAAAAAATCTCATCCTTGTGTATTTTTTGTGTTAATTGTTCAATTACTTGATTAGTTTAAATTAAATTGAAAACTCAATTAATTGATCATATTATGTGAATTACAATATATCATTGATTAAAAATAAATTAATAAAGAAGGATAGAGGTTGATTGATTACTAAAAAAATTATTCTTCTATGGGCGGTGTAATCATCGTAGAAACGTTATGCAAGTGCAAAGGTTTTGAAAGGGTATAACCCAATATTGTTTCTAATATTTAATACCATCACAAAGAGTAATATTAAGAGAAATATAAAATTTAAAATAATATAAGAAGTTGAAAAGAACTAAGAGTTTATTGAAATCACAGCAACATTACAACAAAGAAGAGGAAAATAAGAGCATTTTGGAGGAGATCCTAGCTTGGTAGATTCCCTCCTCCAATTGTGAATTTAAATGGTGTAGAACCACTTATCCTCTACTCTCAATATCCTAATTCATGTTCCCAACCCCTCAAGATGAGAAAAAAACTAATTTATAGATTGGAGGGGAGGCTTGGTTTAAAGAGGTTTTAAGTGTGAATGGGGAATCTCGGCCAAATATTTTAATCCAAATTGAACCTCCCATTTGACTTCTAAAACACGTGAACTAGCTATTCTTACAGAATAATTATTTTTTTATAATTGCATTGGAGAGTTCCTCTCAAAATTTGGGCCCAATCTAATCTTGGATGAAGAAGTTATGACCCAAATACAGAACCAATATCCAATTTGGCGGGTGCATCCCACATTTGACTTCATGGTCCATTTAGTCCAACCAAATGTACATTTTAGCTCCAATGTACTGAACAAAAATTGCATCCCATTAAGTTAGGAATGCAGTTACAAAATTTCAAGTTCAAATAATAAATATTTTATTATTTATCTTTGAAATACTACAGTTCACTAAAAAGGGTAAAACTGGAATTTCCATCAAATTTTCAAATGAATTATCCAATCCCAAATATTTTATAAATAAACATATTTAACACAATGTGAGGAAATTTTATCATTTATTATCAATAAAATTTTCAATAAAATGTGTTTTGTCAATCACTGTCTACCTCTACATTATCATGCAGGTGAGCCTAGCTCCAATGGCATTGCAAAACACAACGTACTCCACCCCCTCCTTCGGTAGTCTCAACACAGCAGCATTGGTCAACCTCATCCTCAACTACTCTATGTCTCTCTGGCACAACTTTATCTAGATAAATGGATTCCCTTTCCACATTATAGTATTCAAAGGGGATTCTAATCAGGAAAATTCAACCATGAACCTCCTATAGTACCCCCTAAAATACAATAAAACTACACACCTATGACACACTCTTAGGTGTATCTTAAGAAATAACAACATAAATCTTCACTAAATCCACATCTAATCCATGTTTAGAAATGACATTCCCCAGGAAGTGAACCTTCAGGATTCATAATTGACACTTAAATAGAATACCATAAATATGGTTCTCCTAGAGTAAGTATAGAACCATCTTCAAGTGCTCTACATGCTCCTCTGACTCAAAGTGGATGATTATGTCATCAATGAAGAAACCCAAAAAATGTTCCAAGTATGGATGAAATATATGAGTCACCAAATCCATAAACATGGTGGGGGAATTCATCACATTAAAAGGAATCACCAGGAACTCATAGTGTTTGTAGAAACATTTGACTACCAACATCAAAATTTCAATCTCATGAACCCTCAACTGGTGGTAGTAGAACCTAAGATCGATATTTTATAACTAAAATACACCACACAGATAATTAAAAATTTCATCAATCCTTATAAAGGGGTACTTTTTCTTTTTCATTTCTCAGTTCAGGTGATGATAATCCACACATAGCCTCAAGATCTCATTTTCCTTTTTCATGAACAAAATTGGAGCTTCCAAAGTGGACTCATTGGTTCTAATAAAACCATTCTCTTGAAGGTCCTCCAACTGCACCCTTAACTCTTAGAGCTTGGTAGGGACCATCTGATATGCCACCAAAGATATCAGTACAGTCCTAGGGTGAAAGTCAATGAGAAACTCCATTTCCCACCTCAGAGGTAGTCCCATATCATCCTCAAGGAAGGAATTCATAAATTCATCAATTATCATGTGAAATTGAAATCTCATTGAGTTTGCTACTCCAAGGGTCATACTGGACAATTGATAAGGAATCAAATTTATCCTCCTACTCATGAAATCTTCCAGATTTTCCTAGGATTCTTTCTTATCGATAAGGAAAATTAGGTACCACTTCCTCAGGTACTCTGTA
Source organism: Viscum album (assembly GCA_963277665.1). Taxonomy (NCBI): domain Eukaryota; kingdom Viridiplantae; phylum Streptophyta; class Magnoliopsida; order Santalales; family Viscaceae; genus Viscum; species Viscum album. The sequence continues at coordinate 455,124,355 of OY728141.1, read as the reverse complement.
ACCCTCACTGGTGATAGTCATCTGGTCATGGACAGTAGGCAACCAATCTATACCAAGAAAAACATCATAGGGTCTCACTGCTAGTTATAGAAAGATTCAATTCAATTTTCTCTCTCTCCTCCTAGAGTCAAGTCATACTGCCAATATAATTTTATGACTTATGATCCTATTTTATGGAGCCTCCAACCATAAGGGTCATGATAAAGGATCCACTCATAAATCTATCCCTAAAATAAGGGATTTTTCAATAGAAAGTGTCTTACGAACATGTACTAAAACTAAAACTAGAGTAGATAAGACATTAGTCGTATATCGATCACACCTGGATCCTTAAGGTTATAAGCTCTACTACATGAATACATCTTCCCCTTACCTTTTTTCCTCCTAAGTCCCACTCTGAAACCATATCACTTCAAGATGGAATCATATATACAATTTGAAGGAACTCATCCACCACAACTCAACATTATCCACTTTGGGAAGTACTAACTAACCCGCATGGTTTTAATCATGTCACAAGGACATATCATAGTGGGGTAAGTGGGACTATTTCTTACATTCTCAAATTCACATCAAAAATCACCAACACAAGGCTCTACCAATTCCTTATGTCACCCAAGAAAAGTCTTTCCATTAGAACTAACATCAAGAGGGGTTATATATAAGTAGGAATATATCACCATAGGCTTATACCAATACTCCACTACCAGAGAAGGGGGATTTGGCTAACCAAGAATCCTGGGTGATCTCTATCTCTAAGGAACATGGTGCACACCTAACACTGGTGATACATATACCAGTACCTCTGGAGAAAAATTTGTTCATGAATAAGACTACTCACCAGTGCAACCATCTGATCTGTCCATTTCTAAACACTGGAAGACTCGAACCACTACCTCAAGGGTCTGACTCATCATGAAACCTTATTGATCTATATCCCTAGAACTCGTACAATGTGCTAAACCTGTGATTACCATCACCCTATCCTTCTGGAGCCATCCTCCGCTCAACATGCGAATGATCACCCTCTTGGACCACTGAAGGAAAATCCATACACTTCCCAAAATGTGGTAATACTACTCTGTGACTACCTGGAGGAAACACCACATGAATGGGTCCCTAAAATTAGGGCTCATTGCACAACCAGTGTTCATCATGACACTATATCAAAATTCAATATGGCTATCATAGTAGAGTCATCTTGAAATTTATCATGAATTATCACTATTAAAGAGTATATCTATATAGGGATATGAATCAAAAAGGATAGTAAAAGGACTCAATCTTATATGATGCATGTACCATTTTTTCATGCAACCAATGTCTCTGTATGTTGAGTCGACAAGTAGGTATTCAAAATCTTGTTGTATGGATTCATCATCTATTGCACTAATATTGGGTTACCTAGCCTAAAAGATTCACTTGATACACTTTGACATTGTTTCCCTAAGTCCCAACCAGTACTCATAAGGGGAAAACTCCAAAAACTATCCAAAGGAATGAACTACTTTGATACCACTCTATAATGACCCGACCCACCAGGGTCCACCTGCTCAGTGGAAGGTTAAATAATCACAACCTCAAGCCTTCATTCATAGTCCAGGGGATGGTGAAAAGTGTCAAGAAGACATAATATAAAATGGTAGGCCTTCGCCTAATGTACATTTATGCATTCACCCAATCATATCCATGAAACAAGGTATAGGATTAATAAAAAAACATCAACATCTAGAGTAAACCATTCATGTAATAGCATATAGGAAAAATAATCAAAGTAAGACAGAATAAAAATAAAGTGTAAAGAGAAAAAAATAAATACCCAACCAGAAAAGATATTGAAACCTAAAAATAACTAGAATAAAGTAAATATGCAAGAGATTTTGACCATCATACGTGGTAAATTCACCTAGGTATCACTATTCTCCACCATAATCACCATTGATTTTTCCATTTTCTATATAAGAAAAGACACATGCAGGTAAATCCCATGTAGGGGTGAGTATATACATAACTAGTAGGATGCCCTGGAAACTAGAAGGGAGCATAGAGATATACAACAATAGTCAGCTCCATCCAAAGAAAGAGGTAAATTAAACCCAATACATATATATACTAAAAAATAAAAACATACAAGAGATAAATGGGATCTCCATATCACAACCCATCAAAAGTATATGAGTCTTCCTGAATCTTAAAAAGTCCATAACCAATGCCCAACATCAAATGAAATATCAACAAAATATGTGTAGAGGGGCATGATCCTTGATATTTCACTCCATATCCAAGAGATCCACACTCCATGGTGCACCTACACCCTATCTAAGATAAAAAATATAAGAGTACCACTCTGAAGATAGAGGACTTTTTCCCATGTAGGGGAGTATTGTCTCTATCTATAAAATAAAATAGGGGTCCCATGCTCTGGTGTGAAGGGGGAGTACCCTCCCCATAGATGGAATAATTTCTTCCTAAATAGGGGAGTACTGTCTCTACCTGAATAAAGAATACGAGGGACCTATGCCCTACTGCAATAGGGTGGTACCATACTCATAGATAGAGGACTTGAACCTAAATAGGGGAGTACAATATCTACCTAAATAAAGATTATGGGGGACTCTCACCCTCATGTGATAGGGGAGTATCATTCCCATAGAGAAAATACCCATTCCCTAAATAAGGGAGTACTATCTCTACCTGAATAAAGATTATGGGTGGCCCACACACTGGTGTGATAGGGGAGTATTGTCCCCATAGCTATAAGACCCGCACCCTAAATAGGTTAGTACCATCTCTACATTGAATCTATCTAATTATCCTTCTTAATCACTATCATATTTGAGCATCACCTAAAGAAGCATCATGTTTGGAGCATCTTGCATCGCATATCATATTCCACAATGAAGGATGTCATCATGTTTTATGTGGAAAAATCACTTATGATAGGCTACTCACAAGCCAAAATATGATTAAAAAAAGAAGATATGAGATAAATAAGTTGAAGGATGGAATACATGATGTGTAAGGTGGTCCACACGGTGTGTGTCCCTACCTCATTGCCTGGAATTATTCTCCTCCAGTATGGCTTGGAATCTATTTCCTAGTACACAGCATGTATGGGGTCCACATAGTGTGTCTCAGCCACTCGGATCCTATCTGTGTGCCCCTAGTTATGCTCTTGTTCACCATGTTGTGTCCATGTATATAGTTATGTACCTTACCATGCCCAGGTATTGGGCCATGTCTATATACTCCCAGAGTACATGGCATTCCCTCCCACATGGGGTCCTAGGTGTGTGTCAACTAGCACATGACTTGGCCACCTAGGTAGGGTGATAAAACACAATTTTCTTTTGAATATTTTATTGATAATAAATGAAAAAAATTCCTCACATTATGTTAAGTATGTTTATTTATAAAATATTTGGGATTATATCATTCATTTGAAAATTTGGTGAAAATTCTAGTTTTACTCTTTAAAATTTACTGTAGAATTTCGAACATAAATATTTTGATATATATTATTTGAAATTAAAATTTTTTAAATATATTCCTAACTTAATGGGTTACAACTTTAATTTAGGACATTGGAGCTAAATCATGCATTTTATGGGTGTAAAAGGTCCATGAAGTCAAAGATGGGATGGACCCACTAGTTTGGACATCAATTCTGTATTTGGGCCCTATCTTCTTCATAAAAGATTGTATTTGGCCCAAATTTTTATATGGGCTTGGGGACCCAATTCAAAATATTTCATCCTTCTATAAGGATAGCTGAATCAGGCGTTTTAGAGGTCAAATAGGTTGTGAAATTTGGATTAAAATATTTAGATGAATTTCCCCATTCACACTTGAAACCACTTGTAACCTAGCTTCCCCTCCACTCTATAAATATGTATTTTTATCATTTTTAGGGGTTGTAACGTGAATTAGGAAGTTGTGGGAAGATGATAAGTGGATCCACTCCAATTATCCAATCATTTCAACAAGGGTATCTCTTGAAGCAAGGATCCCTTTGATGAAGCCTTATTCTTCTTCTTGTTGTTGTAATTATTTTGTTTGCATAATAAACTCCTTAGTTCTTCTTTAATTTATTCTGTTTTTCTATGTTTTATTCACTTATTTTCCTCATTAATCTTCCTATTTTGTCTGTAATTCAATATTAGAAACTATATTGGGTTATTACCTTTCTAAATCTTTGCAAATTCAATCCATTTCTACGATGAATACACCATCCATGGAAGAGTAGTTTTCTTAGTAATTGATCTACCTATTACCTTATTCATTCATTTATTTTGAATCGATGAGCTATTTTAATTACCATAAAATGATATATTAATTGAGTTTATAATTTAAATTAAAATAATAAATAAATTTAACAATTGATACAAAACACGTGAGGTTGAGATTTGTGTAAATTGTGAGAGTGCGATCTTAATTGGTAATAAAAGACCACATGGGATAAATTTGTAAAGTTAAAATATAATTAATAAACTCAATTAATACTCATTTCTAGAGTGGATATGTTCTCTAATTTAACACTGACCATAAGATAATATAATAACATCAATCAAAGCAAGGTGTTGTGATTGCATGTTTCGAAGCTAGCCTAGGGTTTAAGTAATTTCATATTTGTGGTTAAGTTAACTCTTGTAGGGTTTGAGGGTTAAAAAATTAGGGGATTATAATTCAGTTAATATTAATTTAAATGATAATGATAAATAATTGATTGAATAGTTATAGTTTTATCGATTATGCCTTTTAAATATTTTCTAAAAAAACATCTTATTGTTGTGTCTTTTTTAATCGAACTTCATTTAAAAAATAAAAACAAAAAAAATACAATCTTCTTTTAGAAAACTTATTCTAGTTTTATAAATAGTAAACAACCCACCATCCTTTAAAGTATTGTGTTTAAGTTATTTTATTTTATTTTCAAAATACCTTTAATATGTTGTTTTAAATTAATTCCTCCTTTGAGAGACAACCTTGGTCAGCCACTATGTTGCACCTAAATACCCTAAAACCAAATATCATTTGAGAGTGCCCATGATAGAACCTTTCAAATTGGCACCTTTCCAGGAGTCAAGTAATTATTTCAACCATTTAGATGTATTCCTTTTATTTTTTATTTTATTATCTTCTTCTCTTCTTTCTTCCTTCTTTACCCAATCTGAATTTTTCTTCTACTTTTGTTTTCTTCTTCTTCTTTTCAAACCATCGACTCAAACTTCTCATTTTTATTTTATTATGGTCTAGTTTTATTCTTTTCATTTTTATTTGATTTATTAAATAAACTAATCCCAAATATCTCTTAGATCATGACCTTGAGATTGAATGCATCATTAGGGATTAAATTAATCATTCTCAATCTATGGGAAGTTTCAATATTCAACCAGTTGGAGAATTAATTTACTCTAAGAACATTGAAATTGGAAACACTTCTAAATCAATATTAAAATAAGACCCAAAGGCTGAAAACAATAACAATTAACTTAATAGAACTATTCAATAATTGTCCATACCATATGTTAACTATCAACTAAATTGTATTGCATACCCAAATCTCGAATCGGACATTGAACTAAAATCGAGGTTAATTAACCTTCTTCCAAAGTTTTATGGATTATTTAGTGAGGACCCAAACAAACACCTTAAATAATTTAATGTGGTTTGCTCAACTCTTAAACAAATAAATGTATCTGAAGATCAAATCAAACTAAGAGCATTCCCATTTTCACTTGATGGAGCTGCGAAATATTGGATGTATTATTTACAACATAAATATGTAACTTGTTATAATGATTTGAAATGCATTTCTTATAGAGATTTTTTCCAACATCTAGGACCACTTCTATTCATAAGAAGATCTTGGGTATCAAGAAATCCCAAGGGGAGTCAATTTATGAGTACTAGGAGTGATTCAAGAAGTTTTGTGCAAGCTTCCCACATCACTAAATCAGTGAGAAACTAATCATCCAGTACTTCTATGAATGAATCACACCTATGGAGAGAAGCATGGTGGATGTCACAGATGGAGGGGCATTGGTTGAAAAAACACCAGCAGTTACACGTGCATTGATCGACCAAATGGCATAAAACTCCCAACAATTTGGTGATCAAGGTACACCACATGTTATAGGAGTACATTAGGTAAGTCCTTCCTCTCTTGAAAATAATTTGATTGATATGAAGTTGAAAGAATTGACCACTATGGTGAGAGAGATTTCTTTGGCTCAAAATACATCCCAACACACTCCTATGAGGCTATGTGGCATTTTCACTGAAAAAGACCACCCAACTGATTGTTTCCCCCAATTACAAGAGTTATAGGATTGTACGGCAGTATTCCCTGGGAGACCATATCAGTAGAAACAATAGACACATCCCCAAAAGAAGTATGATTCCATTTCACCAACATACAACCAAGGGTGAAAGGATCAATCGGACATGAGATATGGATCTGGACAATATCAAAGGGCCCTTTTTCAACAAAACTTCTAGCAGCCTCTGCCTTACCAATAGGGTTTCCAAATATCCCAAAGGATATTTGAAGCTCAATCATCAACAAGTCAACAACAAGGGACTTCTCAACCAAATTCATATTCTAACACTGATGATATTTTTAAACAAATTGTTCTTAATCAACATAATGAGATGAAGATTCAAGGTTTGGATCTGAGGGAGTTGAAGACTCAAATGAGCCAGATTGCCACTTCCCTCCATGAACTAGTAAGTAAGAATTCTGGAAATCAACCTTCCCAACCTACTCCAAATACCAAGAGGATTGTTAGTTCCATTACATTGAGAAGTGGGAAGAAAAAAACTACTACATTTGCACCTGTCATTCCACCAGGATTCACCTCAACTCTGGAGAAGCTTCGTTCCATACCAACTGATGAGAAACATAAGGAGATAGAAAAAGGAAAGAAAAATATTGATGAAGTTCCTCCTAAACTAGTTCCCTTTCAAAATATTATTGTACAAACCAATAACATGGCTGAGAAGGTTAGGCAAAAAGAGTTTTTGGAAACATTCAAGCATGTGGAGATCAACATCCCTCTACTTGAAGTAATAAATCAAATCCCAAGGTATTCCAAATTTTAAAAAAAAATTTGTACCAATCGAAGAGGGCTCAAGGGAAATGAGAGGATAAATCTTGGAAGGAATGTGTCATCACTCATTACACCAACTCTATTAATGCTAATAAAGTACAAGGATCCTGTAACATTCACCATCCCATAAACCATAGGGGTGTTTCACTTTTCTGATTCTCTTTGTGATTTGAGAGATTCCATAAATGTGATGCCTCACTCTGTATTCTCTTCTTTACAGGTTGGTGAGTTGAAGCTGACAAGAGTAGTGGTTTTGTTGGAAAATAGAGCTATGGAACATCCAATAGGAGTCCTTGAGGATGTACTTGTTTAGGTAAGAGACATGATCTTTTCAGAATATTTATATGTTCTTAACATGGAGGATGATCAGGTAAGTTCTCATGCTCCCATTATCTTAGGTACACCTTTCCTCAAAACTGCAAAAAAAACTATCATAAATATCAATGAGGGTACACTTTCCATGGAGTTTGAAGATGAAGTTGTGATATTTAATGTCATGGAATCCATGAAGTACCCCTCATAAGACCATTCTTCTTTTGTTATCTCCCATTTTGAACCACCAAATAAAAATCCCATAGAATTTGATTATCCCATTCTTAGGGAGATTATGAGTATTGGTTCTATTTTGATGTCTAAGAGTACTTCCATGCCTGTTTATAATGCACAATACTCTCTTACATTTGATTTTTAAATAGATTCATATTCTAATTTTGATCATTTTCAATCTGATTATGACATGGTTTTTGATTATGCTGATGTATTTAATGAATTATTCTCTAATTTTGATGATTTTTATTCTGATACTGATATTATATGTGCACATATTTCAGTTCCTTTAATGTTTCCATCCATACATCACCCCCTAAACTGGAACTCAAGCCATTTATACCAAATCTCAAATACTCATACTCATTAAATGGTGAGAAATTACATGTTATCATTGTTAACAATATCCCTTTTGAACATAAAGAAAAACTTTTGAATCTTTTGAGAGATAACATTAAGGCAATAGGGTGGACCTTGGCTGAAATATCAGGTATTAGACCCCCATTTTCATGAATATGATTCTTTTTGAGGATGGGGCTAAACTAGTTAGGCGGCCACAAAGGATACTGAATCCAACACTTTTAAAGGTTGTTAAAAAAGAGGTTGAAAATTTTCTCGACGTAGGTAAAATATATCACATTTTAGATTCCCAGTGGGTGATTCCTATTTAGGTTGTGCCTGAGAAAAGTGGTGTTTCTGTTGTTAGAAATAAGAGAGGGGATTTAGTTCCAAAGAGGGTACAAAATATTTGGTGTGTGTATTGATTATAGGAAACTAAATCAGTCCACTCACAAGGACTATTTCCCCCTCCCATTTATTGAACAGATGCTTGAGAGACTAGCTAGGAAAAAACACTATTGTTTCTTGGATGGATTTTCTGGATATTTTCAGGTTCCTATTGCTCTGTAGGATTAGGATAAGATAACATTCACTTGTCCATTCGGTACTTTTGCCTACCGAAGGATGCCATTTAGAATTTTCAATGCCCCGGGTACCTTCTAGAGATGTATAGTGAGTATTTTTTTTATTTTATTGAGACCATAATGGAGGTATTTATGGATGATTTTATAGTGTATGGTTCTTCATTTGATGATTTTATCTCTAGTTTCGGAAAGATTTTGAATCGTTGTATTGAGAAGAATTTGGTATTGAACCTTGAAAAGTGTCATTTTATGGTAGATCATGGAATTGTATTAGGGCATGTAGTGTCAAAACATGTGATAGAGGTTGATAGATCTAAGTTAGATATTATTTCATTCTTACCCTATCCTTTATGTGTGTGTGATGTTAGATATTTCTAAGGGCATGCAGGATTATATCGGTGCTTCATCAAAGATTTAAGTAATATTGATATTCCTATGTCACGATTACTTCAAAAAGATTCTGATTTTGTGTTTGATGATTCTTGCAGGACTTATTTTGATGAGCTAAAGAAGTGTCTGACCACTCCACTGATCATAAAACCCCCCACGGTGGGATCTTCGTTTTGAGCTTATGTGTGACTCCTCCAACTTCACGGTCGGAGCTGTCTTATCTCAGAGGGTGGAGGGACGTTCACATGTGATTTCATATGCATCAAGGACACTGGATTCAGCCCAATCAAACTACAAAAACATAGAAAAGGAGTTTCTTTCCATCATATTTACTTTATATAAATTCTATTCATATTTATTGGGCTCTAAAGTAGTTGTTTTTTCTAACCATGCTGATCTGAGGTACCTATTGAAGAAGTCAGATGTGAAACCCAGGCTTATCTGATGGATGCTTATTATTCAAGAATTTGATATTGAGATAAAGGATAAGAAGGGGTCAGAAAACCTGGTGGTATACCACATGATTAGGCTTACTCATACACTAGAGGATGACACCTTGGACTAGGTACCACTTCAGGACACTTTCCCTAATTTGCATCTTTATTACATCTCAGGTACACATACTTAGTATGCTGATTTAGTTAACTACATTGTTACCTCTGAAATCCCTACAAATTTAAAGAAACATCAAGTCTAAAAGTTAAATATTGAGTCAATATTTTATGTTTTGGATGATCCATACCTCTGGCACATGTGTACTGACCAAGTTATTAGGAGGTGTGTTCCTGATCATGATTTTGAGTTTGTTCTGCATTTTTCCATACACTTTCTTGTGGTGGGCACTTTGGACCCCAACAAATAGCTAGGAAAGTCTTAGAATTTGTATTATATTGGTCTAGTTTATTCCATGATTCTCATGTGTTTTGTAAGTCATTCTCACATTTCCAACACACTGGGAACATTTCTATGAGACACAAGATGCCCCAACAATCCATATTATTCTATGATATTTTTATTTATGGGGCATTGATTTTATGGGTCCTTTTCCAAGTTCTTTTGGTTTCTTGTACATTTTGGTTGATTTTTATTATGTGAGAAAATTGGTGGAGACTAAGGCCACTATTATTGATGATTCTCATGTTGTAGTGGACTTTGTCAAGACACTGATTTTTTGTAGGTTTTGAGTACCAAAGGCCATCATCAGTGACCAAGGTACACACTTCTACAATAGAAATTTGGCTTAAATCCTTCGGAAGTATGGGGTGACACACAAAACATCAACACCATACCACCCCCAAAAAATGGTCAAGATGAGGTTTCAAATCGTGAGTTGAAACAAATTTTGGAGAAAATTGTGCAGTTGAATAAGAAGGATTGGTGTAAGCGCTTTGATGATGCACTTTGGGATTATAGGACAGTATACAAGACACTCATTGGTATGTCCCCATTTCGAATTGTTTTTGATAAAGCATGTCATCTCCCAGTGGAAGTCGAGCATCGGGCATATTGGGCTATAAATAAATGCAACATGGATTTGGCCCAAGCTGGAATTCAAAGGAAGCTACAAATTCAAGAGCTTGAGAATATTTGATTGTCTTCACATGAGAACTCAAGGCTCTACAAGTAAATATCAAAAGCATCTCATGATATAATGATCCAACAAATGGAGTTTCATGTTGGAGATAATGTCCTTATCTACAGTTCACGACTGAAGTTGATGCCTGGTAAGTTGCGTTCCATATGGTTAGGTCCTTATATTGTATCTAATTTTTTTCTTTATGGTGTATTGGATATCACACAAGAGGACATTGTAAGGATATTTACAGTCAACAGGCAACATTTTAGGAAATACATTGAGGGACTTCCAACTGATGCAGTGGATTTTATCACACTTCATGACCCCATAATCACTTGAGCATATCAGGTTGTTTCTAACCCTTTCACTTTTATATTCTTTGTCCTATTTAAAATTATACATTTCATGTGCATATATCATCTTAGAGGTTCACATTAAAGACAATGAAATATTTTAAGTATGGGGGAGGGGATAACATTTTAGGGTAGATATTTAGGTTTTTCATTTGTGTGTTTTTTAGGTATTTTCTATTAATTTTTTGGTTAAATTTTTCAAAACAAAAAAATCAATAAAAAAACAAATACATCATGTAATATTCTCATGTGGAACATATGGAAAATGAAACTTTTAAAAATTCATTGGTAGAATTATAAGCATGAGTAAGATTTCATAATCAAGGGTTTATTTTTATAAAAATTGAAGTCATTGATGATATGAATGATTGTGTCATTATAAAACCTTTTAGATTTTGTCATCATTATTTGTGATATTTGTTCATGGTAAATTGTTTCATTGATTTCTCCACACAAATTTTCACTAAACCATGACTTGTGAAATTTTTCCTACTTAATTGAAGGTATATTCAAGTTAGGTAAAAAAATCATTGGTTGATCCATACGTTTGTTTATCTTATGATCAGTTTCATTACTGTACCAAATTGATCTATCTGTATATACCTGTTATCCGAATTTTTTATGCCCTCAAAAAAATATGGTTTGTGTCTTGGATGGGTCAAAAACCACTCTTCATCGACCTTTGATCTTGTTATAACTATTATAATTAGTGTCTTGAGTAGATCAAATAGGGGTTGAGATTTTAGTGTGAGATTGGTTCCAAGTGAAACTTAAAACAAAAAACAAAAAAAATAAATGAGGGGAGTGATTAAATGTACAATATATGGTGATATCTAGGTCAGAAGCTTAAGGTTTGACTTTTGGGAATGCTTAAGTGAGTGGGTCTTGAAATTTTATTGCAAAGGAATGTAGAACAGGTTCGGTGAATTAAACCAGGTAATAAGAATTGTTTTACTTGACCTGAATATACTAAATAAAGGGTGGATTTATGATCTTGGAATGGTTGGCACACATACACATGGAGAATTAGTGGCATGGTAGACCCATGACTTGTTTCGCTATGATTAGTGTTATAAATCTCACTGGATTTTGTTTTGACACAATTTATGATACAATGACTTTAAAATTTATTGATATTGACTCTTGATGGGATTCTTACTTTGCCTATATTTTCACTATGGATTGAGAAATTTGAATATGCATATCTTGTCACAGTTTTTTTGAATACATGATATCACGTTTTACAAAGGAGTGCAAAACAGTAAGTGTGGGGGAGTTGATAAAACACAATTTTTTTGAAACTTTTATTGATAATAAATGAAAAAAATTGCTCATATTTTGTTAAATATGTTTATTTATAAAATATTTCGGATTAGATCATTTATTTGAAAATTTGGTGAAAATTTCATTTTTACCCTTTAAAATTCATTGTAGCATTTCAGACATAAATATTTTGATATGTATTATTTTAACTTAAATTTTTTTAAATATATTCCTGACTTAATAGGATACAACTTTCATTCAGGACATTGGATCTAAATCGTGCATTTGATGGGTGTAAAATGTCCATGAAGTCAAAGATGGGGTGGACCCGCTAGTTTGGACATCAGTTCTATATTTGGACCTTATCTTCTTCATACAAGCTTTTATTTGGCCCACATTTTTAGAGGATATCTAGGATCTAAATCTTAACATTTCATAATTATTTAAGGATAGTTAAATCATGTGTTTTAGAGGTCAAACAGGCAGTTCAAGTTGGCTTAAAATATTTAGACGAATTTACCCATTCTCACTTGAAACCACTTGTATCCTAGCCTCCCATCCACTCTATAAATATGTATTTTTATCATTTTGAGGGGTTTATACGTGAATTAGGAATTTTAGGACATATTATAATTGTATCCACTTCAATTCTCCAACCATTTCAACAAGGGTAGCTCTTAAAGCAAGGATCCCTTCGACGAAGCCTTCTTCTTCTTCTTCGTGTTATAATACTTTTGTTTTCGTAATAAACTCCTTAGTTATTCTTTAATTTATTATGTTTTCCTATATTTTTTTCACTTATCTTCCTCATTAATATTTCTATTTGGTCTGGAATTCAAGAGTAGAAATGATATTGGGTTATACCCTTTCTAAATCTTTGCAAATGTAATTCGTTTCTACGATGACTACACCACCCATGGAAGAGTAGTTTTCTTAGTAATCGATCTACCTATTACCTTATTCATTCATTTATTTTGTATTAATGATCTATTTTAATTCACTTAATATGATCTATTAATTTATTTTTTAATTTAAATGAAACTAAGAAAGCAATTGAACAATTGACACAAAAACACGCGAGGTCGAAATTTGTGTAAATTGTGAGAGTGCGATCTTAATCGGCAGTACAAGATCACATGGGATAAATTTGTAGAGTTAAAATAAAATCCCTAAACTTAATTAATACTAATTTATAGGGTGTATATGTTCTATAATTAACCACTAACCATAATCTAACCTAATAACATCAATCAAATTAGGGTGTTACGATTGCATGTTCTGAAGTTATCTTAGGGTTTAAGTGATTTTATCTTTACGGTTAAGCTAACTACTTTAGGGTTAAAGGGATAAAAAATTAAAGTATTATAATTAATTGGATATTAATTTAAATGATAATGATAAATAATTTAGTTAATAGGTAGATTTATATTGATTACACCTTTTAAATATTTTCTAAAAAACATCTTCTTATTGTGTCTTTTTAATCAAACTTCATTTCAAAAATAAAAACAAAAAAATACAATATTCTTCCAAAAAACTTATTCTGGTTTTATAAATGGTAAACAACCCCCTCCCCCCCCCCCCTTATCCTTTCAAGTAGTGTGTTTAATTTATTTTATTTTATTTTCAAAATACCTTTAATATGTTGTTTTAAATTACTTCCTCCTTTGAGAGACGACCTTGGTCAGCCACTCTACTGTACCTAAATACCCTGAAACTGAATATCATTTGAGAGCTCCCAAAACAGTTCCTTTTAGAGGGCCACATAGTGTATGGGCCCAGAAACATGGCTTTTGATCATTAACTTCAGTTTAAACCCTAGATACCACAAAATCTGAAGAATATTTTGTGTGTTCTTCCTCACTTCACGGTGGGTAGTCTTATTTTCCAAAGAACTTTCTGATCTTCCATGTGGATTCTCTATCTATATTCGGTACCTCTAATCGGGCCTAAATAACACTCAAAATCAAAGGTAACCACCTCTGACCATCATTTATGGCCCTCCAGTTACGAGAAATTGGAACTCAGTGATCTATATGAAGCTTACAACGCTACTCATGTTCCACATGCTTGATCTCATCGTCCCTCCAGATCACGGATCCTTAGAGTATCACCCATATCCTAATTTGTTCCATGATCCATACAAAAAAATATATATTTGTGTCGTTCATTCTACCACAATTAATCCAGGGGTTTATTGCACACAAATCCACCCCAGAAAATTCAAAATGTGACCTCATAGTCCAAAAGTGAATAACATGATGAATGGAGAGAATAAAACCATAATAAAAAAGATGGAATCGTCATTGTCCAAGTGTTCTTGGATAATGATCATAAATCATAGATATCCAGGGTGAAAACATGGTAGAAATATTTAAATTTAAAATTATTTAATTCTTTGATGAGATCATGCGAAGAGCATGCAATCACCAATAAGAAAATATAGCATATTAAATACATGATTTTACAATTTAATAAAGAGGGAGAAAACCATAATTGATTATGACTACCTCAAAAAGGATCTATTGTTGGTGAAGAATGTGTTTTCTAATTAATGATAAGACATTTTGTGTTCACTTACTCTTGATCCACCTTGATTCGATCATCATTCATCGCATGATTCTGATTCACCAATTTAGATGTTGTAAACCTCCTCTTAGATCTTTCAAGGGTTATGTGGATAACCTTTGGAAAATCATCATAACAGGGTATTTATAGATGATTTTAATTATTTCATTTAATAAAACAAATAAATAAATTATTTTTTTATTTTAATTAAACATACCATCCAATGGATGCCTCAACTAGACATCTAGCACTGACTATCCTTAGGCTACTCATAGGGTAAACCCTGCATCTTTAAATCAATCGTTGTCTCAGATTTCTAATTTGAGGCTCTATTATTAGTTGTTCCAATTTTTTTAGGAAAACTACATGCACACAATATTAATATAATTAATATTTTTATAATATTAATTTCAGTCTCAATGAGCCTTGTAATATCATGTCGTCTCAGTTCATAGCTTCAAAAATATTCCTTAATATATTTCAAAGTATTACAAGGTAAAAATAGGGTCACTAAAACTAAATCCTTGGTTTTTATGGTTATTATCCCATGAACATTTATCACTTGTTATTATCAAAAGAATATCGGGAAAGGGTATGACCTTAATCCTATATAAGTAATGGAAAAAACCAGTTATATAGAAAGAACGAACTTGTAGTTCTATAAATATTTATAAAATATAATATTTGTCCTATACCACTTGAATAATGATTAGTAATGAAAATTTAGTGTCCCTCCTAGATAGTGTAATCCTGATCTTATTCCTTAATTTCATCAATCTTATAGGATTCCTTAAAGTGATTTGGGCCTTATGATATAGAGATATCATAGGCTAGAATCTTAATTGGTTAATCTTGTAAGATTATCTGACATAAATAAATTTTGACTTCTTCTATTTTACTTTAGCCTATATAAACATAACTTATATAGTCAAATTCGAATACTCTCTTACTCTTCTTCTTCTCCTTATTCAATGCATAGGAGGTGTATTTTTCATACAGTGTTGATTCTATTCAATTATTCAACACACTTAATGTGTAACTTTATTATAAGGTCATCTCTCACTCCCACTCTCACTTTGATATTTATAATCTGAATCAAAGAAGTATAATCATATTTCTCCCTTATATTTTATTCAACTTATAGAATATAAAACACTCTTAGAGTCAGATCCATCTATTCTTCTTTTAACTATTATTATTTTTATATTTATATACCATATTATTATCATAATATTTGAAATTTGAACTACCATATATCTTGGAATTTCAATATCCCTAAAATCTCTCCATTTAAAACTCATAATATTAAAACTTCATATTTTCCCAAGTTTCCTTTTAGAATTCTATAAGACTTGGAATTTAATTAGGTAAGTTTAGTCTTCTTTCTCAATTAATTCTTCCACAAAATCAACTTTCACAAAAAAGATGCAATGTATATACTTTATTAAGTATATGATAACCTTTAAAATTTTAACATAAACCTCACAATGAAACTTATCACCTTCATGATTAACATTAAGAACTCCAATAAATGTTAAGAATATATTAAATAATCCATAGAACTATGATTAAACTTATAAAGATATCCAATTAACATTGAAAACTCTTCTCAACCTTATGAATATCTCCAATGAACCTTATGATCTTTTGTAACAACCTTACAAAAATCAGGAAAACCTTATTTTCATTAGTAACAACCATAAAAGATTATAACTCATCCTTAAAAAAATATCAACATGGACCTTATGAGATTCATTATTTTTTATCATTTGTATAAATCTACTCATTATCAAATTCATGAATATCTAAATTCCTTCTTACTTCCATTCACTTAATCCTACTAAATTTTCTTTGCTCGACTCATTAGATGAAATATATTACTAACATGGCATGGAAGTTAGCTTTTATTTTTTAAAAATTAAGGTGTAATAGTCTATTTATCCAAAGAATGGTTATTTTCCAATTCATAGAACATTTCTTGAACTACCAAAATGTGAAACTTCCAATAGTAATGACTTGTGATTTCATAAACATCTAATAGTATGAAACTACAACCTTTTTCTTCCTAGATTTAATGCTATTTCATAGTATAAATGGAATAACCATGACATGAAACTTGGTGGTGTGGTAAGAAAAATCTAGTTGTGAGGTGGAATATGATGCAAAAAAACATATCATCCAAAACCGTGCATATTTTAAATGATTAATAGTGCCATCATGTTCTTTAGTCCCACATAAAACTTTTTCTAGTCATGGTCACTTGTTTATCTTACCAAGAGTGACCACAATTTCTCATTCAAATCCCATGGTACCACCTCATATCATGGTCATTTTCCATAATGACACCCCACATGATGGATATACCATTTCACAATGCTTCCTTGCACTAGGTAGACTCAACTCATGTTATCAAAACCATACGATGGCCCTATGATCCTCCATATACACCCTTGGTTGGTACTATATTTAATCTTGGTCATTGTATCCTTGATGCAAGGCTACTCAGGTGGTGTTGGACTTGAGGGATGGCACATTTTTTTCTTCTCTCCTATATTTACCTTTGCTAAAATAAATCTTGTAGCATATCACTAGTTTTTCCTCAGCCACATCCAAGTATTTTTTTTCATATAATTTTATCCTTATTCTTATTAAACACAAGGGTGGAACTTCACAAAGATATAGGATTTATCATTAAAAATACTCCATATAATTAAACTTATACTTTTTAAATAATTTCCAAATTTCATTTTCCAATAGGATATTTTTCATGAAATATAAATCTTGGGTCCCTCCTGGATATTGTAATCCTGATATTTTACACTAATTGCAACAATCTGATAGGATCCTTCTAAGTTATTTAGAACTTATGATATAGAGATATCATAGGCTTGAATTTTAATTTCTTAGGCTTGTAATATTATCTAACAGCAAAAAGTCGTTAATTTTTCTCTTATACTTCGTCCTATATAAAAAAACCTACAAAATCAAATCTGGAGACTCACTTCCTATTCTTCTTCTCCTTCTTAAATGCATGATAATGTTCTTTTGTATTCATCATTTGTTCTCTTCAATTCGTCAATACACTAAATGTGTAACTTTATTATAGGATCATCTCTCTCTATATCTCTTTTATATTTAGAATATAAAATAGGAAATAGTATAAGCTCTCTATATTCTCTTTAATTTAACTTTTAGAATATGAAATACTCATATATTTGAATCCATACCTTCTTCCTATACTTCTTTTTATATTCCTATGTGACATTATTATTATAATATTAAAATTTTGAACTTCCATAAATCTAATAATTTCAATATCTTATAATCACTCCATTTAAAACTTATGATCTTCTTCTTTTTATTTCACCATGTTTCCTTTTAAAATGTATGAAGACTTGGAATGTAAATAGGAAAGACCGGTCTTCATTCTCATTTACTACTTCCATAAAATCTTATTTCACAAAAAACTCATAGTATATATACCTTAAAAAGTAAATTACAACCATAAAAAGTTTAACATGAACCTCATGATGTACCTTATAATATTTAGGATGAAATTTATAAACTATACTCATCCTTTTGAAGATATTAAATGAGCCATATGAACTCTTATCGGCCTTATAAATATCTCTAATAAACCTTACATAATTTTCTCAACCTTATAAAGATCTCCAATGAATGTTATGATTTTTTGTAAAAACCTAAAAAACTTCAATAAGAACCTTACATTATTCTTCAATAACCTTATGATATTGTAAGTAATCCTTATGAAATTTCAAGTTGGACCTTACAAGATTAAATCCTTTAGTATCCTTCATAGGCATCTACTCATTATCAACATAATGAATATATGTATTCCTTCTTACTTTCAATAACTTAAACCTATTTACTTTTCTCTATATCACTCGTTGGATGAAACATCTTACTACCATGGTTTTTTTGTCATCTTGCATCTATTTTAAAGTGTCCAAGGGATGATCTCTTTCTCCATGGTGTGGGTATTTTCTAATTCAAAGAACATTTCTCAAACTACCAAAACATGTAGCTTCCAATAGTCATGAATCATGGATGAATGAACTTCAGATAGTTTGAAACTACTTCTTCATCTTCTTAACTTAAATGATAGTTTACTGATCAACTAGAACAATTGCAACATGAAACTCGGTGGTATAGTGAGAAAACTCTAGTTGTGAGGTGTAAGATGATGAAAATGACATTATATTAGTCAAAGATGCATGCATTTTAAATTATTAATAGTTCCCTCATATGATTTAACTCCACATATAACTTCAACTATTCATAGACACTTTTTTATCATACCTAGTGCACCTGTATCTAATAATTGAAATCACATGGTATATCTATGTACAATAGCCACTTTCAATCGTTTCACCCTACACGGTGGCTCTTCCACTACTCAACACTGCCCCACACTGGGAAAACATAAATAATGTTGTCACAACCCCCATTCTATCCCTATAATTCTCCATATATAACCTTGTATTGTGTTACCATTGATATCAATCATTGTCTCTTTGATGGTAGGATACTCGAGTGGTGTTGGCCTTAAGGGATGGTATATTTTTTCTCTTCTCTCTACAATTTCCCTTTACAAAAATTAATCTTCTAGTATATCACCAGTTTTTCCTCGGCCTCATCTAAGTATATTTTTTCATATAATCATCTCCTTATTATTTTTAAACATAATGGTAGAACTTCATAGATATATAGGATATAGAATTATAAATACTCCATGGAACTCAAATTTTACTTGTTAACTCCTTTCCAAATTTCATTTTCCAAAAGTATATTCATCATTCAATATAAATATTATCCATAACTCAAACACTCCAAACACCTTTTCCATAATGTGATTGGATCTATAATTATACAATGGCACAAATCTTACTGCTTCTAAGCCTTAAGGTAATTTTTCAATCATCATATAACATTTACACACTAATACCTTTTCTTCAAAACATCATTCTTCTTCTAAATATGTTTGGGAACTCCAAATTCCATCAAATCCATTAGTCATAAACATATATTGACATGATACAACATTCATTTATTGTGACACCCCAGGATTTATGAACTTGTCTAAGTGAACAATGTTATGTATTATAGTGATGTTTCTTGTTGTACATGGTTTGTTTTTGGTACCAATAAAGGGATTGAAACTAAATAGATGAAAAAAAGGGGAATAAAGAGAAATATTATACATTAAAATGTTACATTGCTACAAAGACCCAAATTAACCAAGAACACCATGTGAAAGACTTAACATGGACACAGCAAGACTACTAAGAATCACAACTCAAGTAATCGGATAGTTGTTGTCTTCTGGGTCCATCAGTGTGAAAAATATAATAGCCAGAGCCATGGCACACATACTCAAAACCAATGGTATGAGGAGAGCCATACACCTAGGGTTAAGTGTTTTGATTTTGTGAAAAACCCTACACCCCTATTTTTATAATGGTCCTTTAAGAAATTATGACCGTTATATATATAATCGTTGGGGTTTTCAAAATAACCTTTGGGTTTCCGTTGATAAAGTTTATCTTTATATAAAAGCTTGGTTTTTGTAATTCTCTTATAATCTTTTGATATTTAAAATATTATAATATGTCTAAGATGTTTTTTTTTCAAAAAATCATAGTTGTAGAATAAAAATAATATTCTTGAAAATAAATCTAGTTGTTTTTACAAAATCCTGATGGATACCTATATGGTTGAAAACTTAGTACTTTAAAATGTTATGAAAGTTATGTTTAAAGGGTATCCATGATAATTGAAAAAAATATATCTTATTAGATCTCTAAAACTATGTATTTTAAATTGGGGAAAACTATTGGTCTTTTAAAAAGAATTTTATGAATCAAATAGTAGAGTATATTATAATTTGGTTTTTTTTATTTTTTTGGGTTATTTACAAAGGTTTGGAATGTTAACTATGAAATATATTTATATCCTTTAAAAGGGTTATATGAAAGTGTAAATTATTATACATAGCCTAAAATGTGATTTTAGATTTGAAAATTTTTAAACTGTTTATTTCATTGTATAAAAATTCAATTTTTACCAATATTCATATTTCACACTATTTTGAAACTAAGTATACTTATTCTATTTATTTTGTATATCAAAATATTTTTTTTATAAAAAAATTTAGTTGTGACCCAGCCAAGCCTAGGGCATCCCTTGGGGACAAGCCCTCAAGGCCCAGACTGAGCCCTTAGGGACCCAAGGTACCACCAATCGAATCCCGAGCTGACCATAGCTCCGTTCAGTCGCACGCGGGCCTGTGTATAAGGCCCACAGTGCGCGTTGCATAGGGTTGGACTAAGGACCGCATGGGGCCCGTGTATAAGGTCCTGGTGTGTGTGTGTGTGTTGGTGTTATTGCTCTGAAGGCAGCGCGCTCTGTATTATAAACCACGCCTCATTTGCGGTTTGTTTCGATGTGGGACACGTTCTGTGTGATCATAACCGTCCGATCGATTTCCACTTGAATATCATCCATCCTTTCCTTAGTCTCGAGATTTCCCCGTTTGTTTTTCTCGTGACTGTCCGATCGATTTTCGCTTCAATCTCGTCCATCCTTTCCTTAGCTGCGCGATCGCCCCATTTGTTTTTCCCATGACCATCCAATCTCTCGCGATATCTAATCGCAGCCATTGGTTCTTTAAAATCGCACAACCCATCTCCCATGCCCCTCCAGCTGTTCGATCATGCCTGGACCTAATCTGGGACATCTTCTTCTCTCCCGCGTCGACCTCTCCAGCGTATTCTTCCTCATGTCGGGGTCCCGCACCAGTAGGCCTGCACCTGAGGACGCCTCGACTTCTCCTTTGCACTGCTCCTCTTGACCCCCGCACACCCCCCTCCAAGGCCACTGTTTCTTCATCTTCCCCATGCTGGACTACCCTTTGGCCAAGTCACCATGTTGCACCAAATCCCTACTTAAACCCCCCTGCCTCATGAAGCTGATGGCTTCTCCTCCTCCTTCCCTCCCTCGAACTCCCAACAAGCCAGCGACGTACCTCCGGTCCGAACTTCTCCGTCAAGCAAGGTAAGGGTGCTTGCACGCTTAGTTTTAGTTTTTCATCCATGGTATATACAGTTTATATATGTATATATAAACTTGATATGAACCCCTCGGATTGTATAGTCTTCAAGGGGTTTTGCCATCAGGTTTTTGGTAAGGATCATATGGGAGGATCTCCCCTTTTTTAAAAAAAACAATACGGTTTTACAGAACCTAAAACCTATATGTATTTATAACGTGTATATGAATTTTTTATATATATAATTTTACATCGATTATTTTTTTTTTAGTTTTTGATCAACCTATGTCTCATTTAAAAGACAGGACCTTTGGGTACGTTAAGTTTTGATTATTTTTCTTTCGGTTTTATTTCATAAAACCTATACATATATAAATATTCTAAATATAAAATTTTGTATATGTATATATAAATATATTTATAACCCAAACTCAAGCTATTTTCAGATTTCCAAAATGATCTAGTATGTTATACAAGGCATTATATATTAATGAGGGTCATTTGAAACTGATTTACCATAAAAACCCCCTCTTTGTAAACTTTGTATATATATATATCTATGTACTCATATACATGTAGACCAATACAAATCAAATTTATGATTTTAAGGGATGGGTATCAACCTTTAAGTGAATTATTATTTTATTTGAATCATGTTTTATTAAATAATCTTATTTGACATCACCCATGATGTGTTTTACGATAAAGGGTGTATTTGGATTGATTAAAATATGTTATAGGATTTAGGAATTTTGGGATCGTGCTATCATGTTGTGTCCATTTATTATATTATTATGCAAAGAACCTTCCTTGGTGAATGTTATTAATCAAGCTATGGTTTAATGACCTGTTTATCACCATAACTAATGGAAAGTGTTTTCTTTAAGCATTTCATTTCCATGAAATAATAATTTTTAAAGATCCATAATTTATTATATCATTTTTTTATGCTTTAATAATTAGCTTGTGTGCAAATAATTTTTACTAAAATATGTATGCCTTTGATTAGTTATTGACATATTTTACAATGTTAACTATCATATCATGTATTAGTAAAATGTGTAATGGTTCATTATTTATTTTAATTATTATTGTACATATTTCATGCCTATGACATGTCACGATAATGAACTAAGAAATTAGATTACCTAAAGTGGCATGGGACACCTTGGGTAAAATGAAAATAAATGAGTTATTCAAGGTGGTATGGGACATCTTGAATATACAAACTGTTTAAGTAAAGTATGAAAAATGTGGCTCACATGATGATAAAGAAAAATTTAAGGATGTGCCCTGATAGCGCTCCAATGCATTGGGTAAAGATGTAACCACTAGAGATTACAATTTTAGCAATACCTTGGGGATGGACCTTGGAAATTTTTAATGACACCTTGGGGATGGACCTTGGTGATACAGAAATGATTGTATAAGTTAAATGTTGATGACACATAATTCAAGTTATGTTACAAGTTCTTTTCAAGATAAAATGCTCATTATTTCATGAACATTTCCTTTATGTTTTTATAAAGTTCCTTTTTTTACTAGTATAAGTTTGTAGCATGATTTGTGTTTATCACTTAGTAAGATAGTAACCAGCAAATAAAATTGAAGTTATTTCATTTATGCGCAGCTCTAATTATGCATTACTCTTAGCTGTTTAATTTTATTCTTAAGTAACCACATGTCGTACTTGTTTATGATGACCATCATTACTCCTTTGAGAAATGTCATAAGTGTTTCATATATTTATTGAAAATATTTATTGAGCATTTTGATGTTATGTGTTACAGTTTTCCTTAAGATAATGATTTTAAACAAATGTTTTAAAAAAGTTACACTGTTTTTATTTTTAAAACCCCTTACTGAGTATTTCAATGCTCACCCTACGTTTTGATTTAAAAAAAATTAGGTATCAGCTTTTAAAAGATGAATCATTTCAGAAGTTGCCGATTTCCCAGAACCTGAACCGCACACAATCTCTTATATGGTACATGATGTGTAGTTTATCAGTGCATGTTTTATTTAAAAACAACACATCATGTTCAGAAGGCACCGGCTCCTGGGATTCTGGATTCGGGGTCCTCACAGTTGGTATCAGAGGTTCGGTTTGGATAACTCTGGAAAACCAGAACTGAAATAAGGAAATATATACTTCAGTATTACTAAAAAATGAGTTTTCTTAATTTTCAGATGGAAAACGAAGGTACTAATCTTTTGTCTCTCCCCACTGAGACCCTAGATACCATTGTGTCTTTATCTATCCATGAGGATTTTCTAAACTATGCCCATATTTGCCTGATATTCAAACACCTTTACGATGTGTCCAACTCACCACAGGTACTTCAGTTACACCGGGGGTTAGGAGTGGACTACCTCCTTATGATGATGACCCAGTTTCCCTCCTATGTGCATCGGGGAAGGTACCATGAGGGACTTTTCTGGGTGTTCACGGCAGGTGAGGACTTTGGTTTTATGACCCTCGACGCTTTTCAAGAGGCTGCTGCTACCGGTGACCTCCGAGCAGCCTACCTCTGTCAAATCTTGAACTTTGGCTTTTGGGGTGAGTTGTTGAACTTCAGAATGCTATAAGATGAATCCACAAGACTATCTTGTAGACAAAAAGTGTATTCTGACATCTCCCAACTTCATACCCCTCATGCTATACTCGGTAGACGTCACAAGTGCCCCCATGAGTTTGACTCTGAATGCTCAGCCTGTGTTTGGTTTGAGGAGATAGGGAGTTTTGCCTCTTTGTGTGGAGTTCTTGTAGTAAATCATTAGGGTTAAATCAAGCAAAGACGTGTAATAATAAACTTTTGTTTATTGATATATTGCCCTTCTCTTTATGTCTTAGCTTTGTTTATACCTTTGAATGGTTTTCAAGTGATTTAAATCCCATATAAAACTTTCATATGGAAGGACAAACCCACCTGTTATCTCTTCCCACTGAGATCATGGAAATCATTGCAATCAAAACTTGTGAGGATTAGTATGACCCCTTAACAAATTTGAGAAAAATTTGCAAGCAATGGTTTGAGGTGACAAACAGTCCGGAGATTCTCCACACCTTCTAGGGGAATACCTCCATCTACTACTGCATAGGCTTAGCACAGCTGGTCGGGCGTGAACAGTGAGGAAGTTACCAGGAAGGGATCTTCCTGTGTTTCATCCTAGGCCAGAACTACATGGACAGGGTAAAATTTCAAGAGGGTGCTTTACAAGTAAATGTTTATGCGACTTATATGTACCAAATCCTCAGTGTTAGCCCATATGATAACATCTATGACTTAGATATTCTCGACCGAGACATAATTTGGTGAGTTCTTTGTACGTTGGTCCGCATGGACATTTCTAAACTTTGTACTGTTCGAGCCTCCCTCTGGAAGCCTGAATGTCCAGTACATGAATTCAACCCCTCCTTCCCTAAGTGTATCTGGGTTAGGGAACTAGAGGAGTTGAGCATCGCTATAGGGATTCCGCTAAATGCACCATTTGATCCTCTACGATGGTGGATATGGTGAGAACATTGCAGAACCTTTGTGTTTTTGTGAAATAAATTATGAAGACACAATTCTCTAAAGGGGGGGATAATGTGACGCCCCAGGATTTATGAACTTGTCTAAGTGAACAATGTTATGTATTATAGTGATGTTTCTTGTTGTACATGGTTTGTTTTTGGTACCAATAAAGGGATTGAAACTAAATAGATGAAAAACAAGGGGAATAAAGAGAAATATTATACATTAGAATGTTACATTTCTACAAAGACCCAAATTAACCAAGAACACCATGTGCAAGACTTGACATGGCCACAGCAAGACTAATAAGAATCACAACTAGAGTAATCTGATAGTTGTCATCTTCTGGGTCCATCAGTGTGAAAAATATAATATCCAGAGCCACGGCACACGTACTCATCACCAATGGTATGAGTATAGCCATACACCTAGGGTTAAGTGTTTTGATTTTGTGAAAAACCCTATACCCCTGTTTTTATAATGGTCCTTTAAGAAATTATGACCGTTATATATATAATCATTGGGGTTTTCAAAATAACCTTTGGGTTTCCATTGATAAAGTTTATCTTTATATAAAAGCTTGGTTTTGTAATGCTCTTATAATCTTTTGATATTTCAAATATTATAATATTTCTAAGATGTTTTTTTTCAAAAAATCATAGTTGTAAAATAAAAAGAATATTATTGAAAATAAATATAGTTGTTTTTAAAAAATCCTGATGGATACCTATATGTTTGAAAATTTAGTACTTTAAAATGTTATGAAAGTTATGTTTAAAGGGTATCCGTGATAATTGAAAAAATATATATATCTTATTGGATCTCTAAAACTATGTATTTTAAATTGGGGAAAACTATTGGTCTTTTAAAAATAATTTTATGAATCAAATAGTATCGTATATTATAATTTTGTTTTTTTGATTTTTTAGGGTTATTTACAAAGGTTTGGCATGTTAATTATAAAATATATTTATATCCTTTAAAAGGGTTATATGAAACTGTAAAGTATTATACATAGCCTAAAATGTGATTTTAGATTTGAAAATTTTTAAACTTTTTATTTCATTGTATAAAAATTCAATTTTTACCAATATTTTTATTTCAAACTATTTTGAAACTAAGTATACTTATTCTATTTATTTTGTATATCTAAATATTTTTTTATAAAAAAATTAGTTGGGACCCGGCCAAGCTGAGGGAATCCCTTGGGGACAAGCCCTCAAGGCCGAGATAGAGCCCCTAGGGACCCGAGGTATCACCAATCGGATCTCGAGTCGAGCATAGCTCCATTCAGTCACACGTGGGCCCGTGTATAAGGCCCGTGGCACGCGTTGTGTAGGGTTGGGCTAATGCCCACATGGGGACCGTGTATAAGGCCCTGGTGTGTGTGTGTTGGTGTTATTGATCTAAAGGCAGTGTGCTCTGTATTATAAACCACACCTCATCTGCGGTTCATTTCGATGTGGGACATGTTACGCATGATCAGAATCGTCCGATCGATTTCCGATTCAATCTCGTCCGTCCATTACTTAGTCGCGCGATCGCCCCGTTTGTTTTTCCCGTGACCGTCTGATCTCTCGGGAGATCTAATATCGGCCATTGGTTCTTTAAAATCGCACAACCCATCTCCCGCGCACCTCCAGCCGTCCAATCATGCCTGGACCTAATCTGCTTTATCCACTTCCCTCCCGCGTCGACCTCTCCAGCGTCTTCTTCCTCGCGTTGGGGTCCCGCACCAGTAGGCCAGCACCCGAGGATGCCTCAGCTTCTCATTTTCACTGCTCCTCTTGACCCTCACAGAACCCCCTCCTAGGCCACTGTTTCTTCGTCTTCCCCACGCGGGCCTACCCTTTGGCCGATTCACCATGTTGCACCAAAGCCCTAATTAAACCCCTCTTACCTCATGAAGCAGACGGCTTCTCCTCCTCCTTCCCTCCCTCGAACTCCCAGCAAGCCAGCGACGTACCTCCGATCCGAACTTCCCCCTCAAGAAAGGTAAGGGTGCTTGCATTCTTAGTTTTTGTTTTGCATCTATGGTATATAAATTTTATATATGTATATATAAACTTGATACAAACCCCTCGGATTGTATGGTCTTCAAGGGGTTTTACCATCAGGTTTTCGGTAAGGATTATATGGGAGGATCTCCCTTTTTTTTAAACAATACGGTTTTTACAGAACCTAAAACCTATATATATGTATAACGTGTATATATAGTTTTTATATATATAATTTATAACGACCCAAACTTTACATACATTGTTATTACTTCAAAATTGAAGTACACTTATTACAAAATATAATAATACCACCGTAGGACCGTATAGGTATAATGTCTTTAGAAACCGGGAAACATAAACAACTGGTTCATAAAGCATCTACATTGTCTTCCATTTATTTCATCATATCTAGAGTCCCTTTTAGAATATCCTACTTAATAACCTTCTTCTTGGCCTTGGAAAAAACATACAAAAGGGTGACCTAAAATGCTCAGTAAGGGTAAACAAAAGAAATATCAATCACATAATATTCATAAGAACATAACATTTTGGAAATCTTTACCTGCAAAAGAAATCATAATTTCATAACATGGGATAAATCATAGTAGTGAAATGTAATCCCAATAATCATAACTTAAAACATGAAAATTTGTGTCATACACACATAATCATATAGAATCATTTCTTAGTAGTCAAGACTCATTGCCAAGACTATCTTAGCAGACAAAGTCCATTTCTGAACTGAGTTCACTCCTCGTTTCAGTCCTGTTTCACTGAACCAGTTTAACCTGTCCTTCCAGCCATGTCTATCTCTTGAGATATAAATCTTTAACCAATGAATTAGAGAGAGATATAGGTCCCACCCATCTCATAATGAAATCACTCTTACTTGTGCCAGAACATAAACATAAATCATTCATTATAACCCAAAGAACAAAATGGGTTTCATAAATATCCTCCCATCATAACATAATCCATATAAAACAAATGGATATCATTTCATCATAACCAAAGTGAAAGTGTATAAATCATAGAGAAATTATACTTGAAACATACACATATGAAATAATGTCATCTTATATGGAAAATGGTTTTGAAAAAACACTTGAAATGAATTCTTAAGGAAAATATCCTTTCTTCATCAAAATCATTTTCTTTTCACAAAATTCCATGCAATTTTAAAAGAAAAGTATTTTGTTGAAAATAGTCATAAAATCTTGTAGAGTAAGCTTCATGAAAATAAGGTGTTATGAATCTGTAAAAATCCATTCACGCCGTATAAGTTAAAAATAACATTCTTCTCATACTTTTGTCAGAAAAGTCAAAAAGTACCTCGTATGGTAATCAAAAGAAAGATTCCTTCCATACGATGTGCTAAAAGTAAAAAAACGGTAATAATGACTTTAAACATACAAGGAAGAAATGTAAACATTTTATGAAAACATTTTGAGAACATATGGACATAGATAATAAACATAACCCCAGTAAATACTTATGAATAAACAATCTCAGATAAGAATGAGATTGGAATAATTATCCCTTACCTTAGGTCCGATTTGCTTCGTAAGTGACTGAACCTCCTGTATAATGATTTAAATAGTGTCATTGACTTATTCCAGAATCATACTTATTGTTATGATATCATATATTGTCATATTCTTAGCTTTTTATTAGTAATATTTCATTGCTACTTGTTATTCAGGTGTTTATTACTTTTTGTTCTTATGCGTGTTTTGTCGAATAAATTCTTATTATTCATTTTAGGTTATAGATACCTCATTTACAGAATGGTATTAGTGTAATATATATCATATTTATTCATTCAATTCATTTATATAATCATTATGCGCTGAAGATCATGTAGAACGAGTCGCATCACATCGTGGAGACGGTATTCTGTACGTACGCACGAGCGATGATATTGTTCCCATGATCGTGGAATTGTATTGGAGTGTATGTATACTATTTCAGAATCAATATAAATTTACAATAATCATATATAGTTATTATTTACACCATTATACCCATCCAAGTAAGGTGGTGGTGGAAAATAGATTACACCACGGCGTGGAGATGGTATTTCGTACGTACTCATGCGCAGTGATTTCATTTTCCGTAGGATGGATAGATGGTAAAATAGGGTTGTTTAATATTTATAATAACATATAAGTATATTATTGATACTGATGTTATTACTTCATAATGAAACAACTAAATAAGAATAAGTAGAAGAAGAAATAAAGTTGAAAGAATCAGTAACGGACATTGCCTCTTCTTTGAAGCGCCTCTTCTTAACCTCCTCTTTGGGCACTAAAGATGGTCTTTGAAGAAGACCAGAACCTCTAGGATGTTTATAGGGAAGTGTATAGTAGAAATTGGCAGGGTTTGGCCGAGCTTGAAGGCTCAAAGTGGTGTGAGTAAGAGAGGGAGGAGGTGCCCTTTTATAAGGGAGGAGAGGGGCACCTTAGAAAAACTTAAAATGTTATTTTATTATAAAGTCATATTCGGTTTTTAATAGATTCAAATTGATTTATTTAGAAGATAAGGTGGGGATGGGTTTAAATTCTCTCATCCAATAGAATTTATACAAGTTTAGGTTTATATTTTAACATTATCATTTAGATTTAACTTTAAGTTAAATAATTTTACATTTACCGTGTCTTCTTATTTTCTTACACTATAAGGTTAATAAACTTACTATAATAAGCCAAACGAACCCCAAGTTGTTTATTATTAATATATATAACCTTATCTAAGTCATTTGGCTGAACCTTAGATTTTTAAAAATAAAATAAAAATTAATAATATAATATTTGTTTTAAAAACTATTTTATGTAAATTTTGACACTATTTGGTACTTGATTTTTGTGAAAATCATAACAGCATGATTAATTAAAAAAAAGTTAATTAAATCAATACTAATATGTCATATTAACCTTTAAAATTAGTTTAATTCATAAAAAATCTCAAATTACATTTATTTGGGTATTTATAACATCAATTATGTCAATATTTCATTAATAAGATAATTACTGCATCATCATTGTGTCATAAATAAATTAAATTATTTAATGTCTAAAAATTATAAATAAAATACCATTATGTAGGAAATATTTTTAGCTTTCTAATTAATATTTATAGTCGAATTTATCTTATGTATAACCCTATATTAAAAATGTTTTAGTTATTAAACTTTGATTTTAACTATTTTAACTATTCTTTAAATAAAATAATATTAAATGTCCTAATCTAATCCAAGTGGTCCTAAATGGTCATATTTTATTCCTAATGTTGTTTTTGGACGAATTAAACTTATCCAATAGAATTAGGACATGTTATAGGGTAATAATAATATCATTTTTACCCTTAATTACCCTATTTACTTTTAACCGTGGTAAAAAAAAGTAAAAAGTTACTATTCACAAAAAATTATTTTTATCTCATTGAACCACATTTTAGTCCTTGATATTAACTGTGTCTCTTGTATTTTCGAAATTCCACTCACAGAAGTGGTAAAATTAAGTTTTATGTGAATTTGTAAATTCTCCTAGGAGGTGGGTAAAAGACGGTGAAAAGTTCAATAAAATTTTTATATATCTACAATTATTATAAAATTATTCCAATGAATTAAATTGAACTTATATAGGTGTTATGTATCAATTTTTACCTAAAATAAATTTAAATAAAATAAATAAAAAGTCGGTTTTTAAATAGTAACCCAGTGTTTTCACTATTCATTAAAAATTGAATGTTTTCAGAAAAATACCAAAATTTTACCTTAGGCTAATTTCGATACTCTGAATCCAAAAATGAAGTCCATTTTGAAAGATAAAATTTACAAAATTTCAAAAAGTGGGTATTACTATTCATAACGGCTAGTTTTAATAATATTTTAATAGTATATCGTTGTTTAGTGAAACTCAGTATTGCATACAACGCAAGCTATCAAGGAAGACCGTGGTTGCGTGCAAAGCAAGCCAAGCTAGTGTTGTGTGTAGTGAAAGATTCCTTTTATGATGTATATAACATAAAAACAAAACATTTCTCATAGAAATATCGGGTGTTACATTCTACCCCCCTTAAAATGAATTTTTCCCTTGAAATTCGTCACTTTGTAACAAACAGATGAGGATACCTATCCCTCATCATATCCTCAAGCTCCCATGTAGTTTCTTATAATTGGTTGTTCCTCTATAAAACTTTCACCAAGCGAGTGGAATTTTTTCGTAGGACTTTTTCGCTAGGATCCAGAATCTCTATCGGATGTTCTTCATAGGAAAGATCTTACTCCAACGGTACAACTTCTAAGCTGAGTACATGTGAAGGATTAGGTATATACTTTCTCAAGAGAGATACATGGAACACATCATGAACTTGAGAGAGATTCGGTGGAAGATCCAATCGGTAAGCTACCTTCCCAACACGATCCAGTATTTCAAAAGGACCGATATACCTAGGGCTCATCTTTCCCTTCTTTCCAAATCTCATTACTCTCTTCCAAGGAGATATTCGTAAGAACACTTTATCACCCACTTCAAACTCTAGGTCTTCTCTTTGGTTGTCGGCATAACTTTTTTGTCGACTCTGAGCTGATCTTATGTGTTGTTGAATAGATCTGACCTTTTCTACTATCTCATCAACAAGATCAGGTCCTAATAGCTTTCTTTCCCCAACTTCATCCCAGCAAGTTGGAGTCCTGCATTTCTTTCCATAGAGAGCTTCATAAAGATCCATCTGAATACTGGAGTGAAAGCTATTATTATAAGAAAATTCCACCAAAGGTAGGTGTTGATCCCAACCACCTTTGAAATACATAGAGCAAGCTCTCAACATCTCTTTTCATGCCATCACACCAGAAGTACTCTTTCAGGTCCCTATACATCTTCATGCTACCAGGATGAATAGAGAATGAAGAACTATGAGCCTCATCCAGTAGTTCCCTCTTTAATTCTAGGATGGGAGGAACACAAACTCGATTCCTGAACCTTATTATCCCATCACAATCAAGGTTGAATTCAGGAACATTTCTTACCTTGTTTTGTAACTCTACATCTTCTTTCTGTGCCTTTTTAATCTTTACATGTATAGATGGTTGAACATTCATTTGAGAAAGATAAGATTTCTCCCCTTCCATTATAATTCCAAGATCCATACTTTGTAAATCCATAAATATTGGATCTTTTTTATCCTCATCATGGATAAGCTAGCATGGTCTTGTCAAATTAATGCATCTACCACCTTGTTTGCTTTCCCAGGGTGGTAATGAATTGAGAAGTCGTAATCCTTAATTAGTTCCAACCATATTCTTTGGCGCATATTCAGCTCCTTTTGTGTGAAAATATACTTTAAACTTTTATGATCAGTATAAATATCACACATTTCACCATAAAGATAATTCCTCCAAATCTTTAATAGAAAGATTACCGTAACTAACTCCAAATCATGAGTTGGGTAATTTTTCTCATAGATTTTCAACTGTCGTGAGGCATAAGCTATCACCATGTCATTTTTCATAAGAGCACACCCCAGACCCTTCTTGGATGCATCACTGTAGATCACAAACCTTTCTCCACTACAAGTAAGTGTGAGTACAGGTGCACTGGATAAAATTCTTTTCAACTCCTTAAAATTCTCTTCACATTCCTCTGTCCAAACAAACTTAACTCTTTTCCGAGTCAACCTGGTGAGTGGATTAGATAATCGTGAAAAAATCTTTCACAAAACGTCGATAATATCCAGCCAAAGCAAGAAAACTTCGGATCTCAGTTACTATTGTTGGTCTCAACCATCTTTCAATAACCTCTATTTTTTCTAGATCCACAGATATCCCCTATTTTGAGATTATGTGACCCAAAAATGCCACTTTTTGAAGCCAAAATTCACACTTGGTAAATTTGTCATAAAGCTTCTCCTTTCTCAGGGTCTTTAATACAATTCTCAAGTGATCTTCATGTTCTTCCTTGCTCTTTGAATAGACAAGAATATCATCTATAAAGACTACCACAAACTGATCAAGATAGTCTCTAAAGACTCTATTCATTAGATCCATGAAGATAGCAAGGGAATTAGTAAGACCAAATGGCATCACTATAAATTCATAGTGTCCATACCTCGTATAAAAAGCCATATTTGGTATATCCTCCCTTTTGACCCTTAATTGATGATACCCTGAACGAAGATCAATCTTGGAAAAGTATTGATCTCCGCGTAGTTGGTCAAATAAGTCATCAATGTGTGGGAGAGGATATTTGTTCTTGATAGTGATCTTGTTAAGTTCTCTATAATCAATGCAGAGTCTCATTGATCCATCTTTCTTCTTAACAAACAGAACAGGTGCTACCCAAGGTGACGCACTAGGGCATATGAATTACTTATCAAGATTCTCTTGGAGTTGCTTCTTCAATTCCTACAACTCAATTGGAGACATTCTATAAGGTGTCTTTAAAATAGGTAAAGCACCCGGTACGAGTTCTATTGAAAACTCAACTTCACGATTTGGTGGAAGACCAGGCAATTCTTCTGGAAAGACATCATCAAACTCCCGTACAATGGGCATATTCTTAATCATGAGTTTCTCTCCAACCATTTGAGATAAATAACCTTCATTTAGTGGAATCAAGACACATAGGATGGAATAAATTTCCATTATAAGGTTATGTTCATCCTTGCATCGATAGACGGTCATAGATTGATCTGGAATATGAAATGTGACTTCCCTTCTTTGGAAATTGATATGAGCTCCATATAAAGAAAGCCAATCCATGCTAAGAATCACATCAAATTCCACTATAGGAAGGATCACAAGATTTGCAGGAAGCACTTTCCTACAAACTTCAATCGGAGAAGAATTATAAACTTTTGATGCGACTGTTGTGCCATTAGGAGTTGTCATAGCTAACTCAATATCTAATTATTGAGTTAATACGGTGATACCCTTAGAAAATTCTTCAGAAATAAAAGAGTGGGTGGA
Source organism: Viscum album (assembly GCA_963277665.1). Classification (NCBI taxonomy): domain Eukaryota; kingdom Viridiplantae; phylum Streptophyta; class Magnoliopsida; order Santalales; family Viscaceae; genus Viscum; species Viscum album. The sequence goes on along the minus strand of OY728141.1, from coordinate 455,090,067 downwards.
TCTAGAATAAAATAAAATATTTTCTACTTTAGAGTGGATGGTAAGTGTACCTTTCACCACTTCATTATCATACTCCACATCGCTGATAGAAATTGCATGTGACTTTCCTTTGTCTTTAGCTTTAAGACTTTTTTGACATCGATCATCATCAATAACCCTTGTATTAGGGCATTTATTATCATAATTCCCCATTTCCTTGCACTTGTAACATTGAAGTGTAGGAGGTTCACTTTGTGTAGCCTTTTCTTTGTTCGCATCACTAGACATCTTCTTCCCAACATTGCGGCATTCAAATGCCCGATGACCTTTCTATCCACATTTGAAACATTTACTTGTCCCTTTAAGACAACTCCCTCCATGTTTCTTTCCACACTTTGAGCATAAGGGAAAACTCATCTTCTTTTCAGTGTGCTCTTTAGATTTTCCTTTGAATTCCATTTTCCTCTTCTTATCAACCCCATATGACTGATGGGTTACTCCAATCTTCATCTCAACCTTGAGAGCACATCGAACGATTTCCTCGTAGCTATTGAAGTCCTTTATGGATAACGCCCTTCAAAGACTTGGTTTTAAGCCACTAAAGAATTGATCAATCTTACCCTCAGGTTGGATAATAATCCCAAAAGCGTACCTTACAAGTCTTGTAAAATTTTCTTCGTAGGTACCAACCGATTCATCATCCTTTTGCTTCAGTTCAAGAAACTCCTTATCCATATTTGTTCGAAGAATATGAGGGAAGTACTTATTGAAAAATAAGTTCTTGAACTCGTCCCATTCCATGGACCCAATTTCATCTCTTGGCCTCGTATTCTTGATAAGATTCCACCATTGATCAGCTTCACCTTCCGAATGATATACTGCTAAGATGACTTTATCATGTTCAGAACATTGAAGAACTAAAAATATCTTTCCAGTAGTACTGATCCATTGTTTATCAACTAATGGATCAGTAGACCTGCTGAATGAGGGTGGACGCTGCCTCATGAAGGATTAAACAGAATGTTGCTCCTTCCTTTGCTCGTTTGGAAGTCCTGCATGATTCATAGCTTGAGAAAGTTGTGTGAGTATGGCTACAAGATTTTTCATTCCATCTCCCATAACGTTTGGTTGCTCAGGGGGACAATCATTGCATTTCTCGTCGCATTCTGCATTAACACGGTTCCTTTGGGTTCCAGCCATTGACTAAAACCAAGAAGAATAGTGTGAGCAATACTAATTATAATAGGAAAACCACATAATCAAGAATAAAATTTTACACATAAGGTCTTATCTTAGGTTATTCATGGACATTTCTAAAACACTAAGATTGTGTTCTATTCTTAGATATATTCTTAGGGTTCTTACTAAGGCTTTCACATCCTAGTTTCCAAAGTTTGACTATACATTTCCTCTGATACCAACTATAATGACCCATACTTTACATACATTGTTATTACTTAAAAATTTAAGTACACTTATTACAACATATAACAATACCACTGTAGGACCGTATAGGTATAGTGTCTTTAAAAATTGGGAAACATAAACAACTGGTTCATAAAGCATCTACATTGTCTCCCATTTATTTCATCATATCTAGAGTCCCTTTTGGCATATCCTACTTAATAACCTTATTCCTGACCTGGGAAAAAAACATGCAAAATGGTGAGATCAAATGCTCAGTAAGGGTAAACAAAATAAATATCAATCACATCATATTCATAAGAACATAACATTTTGGAAATCTTAACCTACAAAAGAAATCATAATTTTATAACATTGGATAAATCATAGTAGTGAAATGTAATCCCAATAATCATAACTTAAAACATGAAACTTTGTGGCCTACACACATAATCATATAAAATAATTTCTTAGTAGTCAAGACTCATTTCCAAGACTATCTTAGCGGACAAAGTCCATTTCTAAACCGAGTTCACTCCTCGTTTCAGTCCTGTTTCACTGAACCGGTTTAACTTGTCATTCCAGCCATGTCTATCTCATGAGATATAAATATTTACCCAATGCATTGGAGTGAGATATAGGTCCCACACATCTCATAATGAAATCATTCTTACTTGTGTCACAACATAAACATAAATCATTCATCATAACCCAAATAACAAAATGGGTTTCATAAACATCATCCCATCATAACATAATCCATATAAAACAAATGGATATCCTTTCATCATAAGAAAAGTGAAAGCGTGAAAATCATAGAGACATTATACTTGAAACATACACATATGAAATAATGTCATCTTAGATGGAAAATGGTTTTTATAAAACACTTGAAATGAATTCTTGAGGAAAATATCCTTTCTTCTTCAAAATCATTTTATTTTCACAAAATTCCATGCAATTTTAAAAGAAAAGTATTTTATTGAAAATAGTCATAAAATCTTGTAGAGTAAGCTTCATAAAAATAAGGCATTATGAAACCGTAAAAATCCATTCAAGCCGTATAAGTTAAAAATAGCATTCTTCTCGTACTTTTGTTGGAAAAGTCAAAAAGTACCTCATATGGTAAACAAAAGAAATATTCCTTCCATACGATGTGGTAAAAGTAAAAAAAAGGGTAATAATGACTTTAAACATACATGGAAGAAAAGTAAAGATTTTATGAAAAAAATTTGAGAACATATGGACATAGATAATAAACATAACCCCAGTAAATACTTACGAATAAACAATCTCAGATAAGAATGAGATTGGAATAATTATCCCTTACCTTAGGTCTGATTTGCTTCGTAAGTGTCTAAACCTCCTGTATAATGATTTAAATAATTTCATTGACTTATTCCAGAATCATACTTATTGTTATGATATCATATATTTTCATATTCTTATCTTCTTATTAGTAATATTTCATTGCTACTTGTTATTCGGGTGTTTATTAATTTTTGTTCTTATGCGTGTTTTGTCGAATAAATTCTTATTCTTCTTTTTAGGTTATAGATACCTCATTTCCAGAATTGTATTAGTGTAATATGTATCATATTTATTCAATCAATTCATTTATATAATCATTATGTAATTAAGATCATGTGGAACGAGTCGCATCACATCGTGGAGACGGTATTCTGTACGTACGCACGAGCGATGATATTATTCCCATGATCGTGGAATTGTATTGGAGTGTATGTATACTCTTTAAGAATCAATATCACTTTAAAATAATCATATATAGTTATTATTTACACCATTATACCCATCCAATTAAGGTGGTGGTGGAAAATAGATTACACCACGGCGTGGAGACAGTATTCTGTACGTACGCACGCGCGGTGATTTCGTTTTTCGTAGGATGGATAGATGGTGAAATAGGGTTGTTTCATACTTATAATAACATATCAGTATATTATTGATACTGATGTTATTACTTCATAATGAAACAACTAAATAAGAATAAGTATAAGAATAAATAAAGTTGAAAGAATCGGTAACGGACATTACCTCTTCTTTGAAGCGCCTCTTATTAACCTCCTCTTTGGGTACTAAAGATGGTCTTTGAAGAAGATAAGAACCTCTATGGTGTTTCTAGGGAATTGGAGAGGATAAATTAGTCGGGTTTTTCTGATATTTAAGGCTCAAAGTGGTGTGAGGAAGAGAGAGAGGAGGTGCCCTTTTATAAGGGAGGAGAGGGGCACCTTAGAAAAACTTAAAATATTATTTTTTTATAAAGTCATATTCGGTTTTTAATAGATCCAAATTGATTTATTTAGAATCTAAGGTAGGTATGGGTTTAAATACTCTCATAAAATAAAATTTAGACAAGTTTAGGTTTCTATTTTAACCTTATCATTTAGATTTAACTTTAAGTTAAATAATTTTACTTTTACCGTGTCTTCTTGTTTTCTTACACTATAAGGATAATAAACATACTATAACAAGCCAAACGAACCCCAATTTGTTTATTATTAATATATATAACATTATATAAGTCATTTTGACGAACCATATATTTTTAGGAATAAAATAACAATTAATAATATAATATTTGTTTTAAAAACTATTTTATGTCAATTTTAACATTATTTGGTACTTGATTTTTGTGAAAATCATAACAGCATGATTAGTTAGAAAAAAGTTAATTAAATCAATACTAATATGTCATATTAACCTATAAAATTAGTTTAATTCATAAAAAGTTTCAAATTACATTTATTTGGGTATTTATAACATCAATTATGTCAATATTTCATTAATAAGATAATTATTGCATCATCATTGTTTCATAAATAAATTAACATATTTAATGTATAAAAATTATAAATAAAATAACATTATATAGGAAATCTTTTTATCTTTCTAACTAATATTTATAGTAGAATTTATCTTATGTATATCCCTATATTAAAAATATTTTAGTTATTAAACTTTGATTTTAACTATTTTAACTATTCTTTAAATAAAATAATATTAAATGTCCTAATCTAATCCAAGTGGGCCTAAATGGTCATATTTTATTCCTAAGGTTGTTTTCGTTCGAATTAAACTTATCCAATAGAATTAGGACATGTTTTAGGGTAATAATAATATCATTTTTATCCTTAATTACCCTATTTACTTTTAACTGTGGTAAAAAAAAGTAAAAAGTTACTATTCATAAAAAAATATGTTCATCTCATTAAACCACATTTTAGTCCTTAATATTAACCGTGTCTCTCGGATTTTTTAAATTACACTCATAGAAGCGGTAAAATTAAGTTTTATGTGAATTTGCAAATTCTCCTAGGAAGTGGGTAAAAGACGGTGAAAAGTTTAATAAAATTTTTATATATCTAAAATTATTATAAAATGATTCCAATGAATTACATTGAACTTATATAGGTGTTATGTATCAATTTTGACCTAAAATAAATTTAAATAAAATAAATAATTAATTAAATAAAAAGTCGGTTTTTAAATAGTAACTCAGTGTTTTCACTATTCATCAAAAATTGAAAGTTTTCAGAAAAATACCAAAATTTCACTTTAGGATAATTTCGATACTCTGAATCCAAAAATAAAGTCCATTTTGAAAGATAAAATTTATAAAATTTCAAAAAGTGGGTATTTCTATTCATAATGACTTGTTTTAATAATATTTTTATAGCATATCGTTGTTTAGTGAAACTCGATATTATGTACAACGCAAGCTATCGAGGAATGTCGCGGTTGCATGTAAATCAAGTCAAGCTAGTGTTGTGTGTAGTGAAATATTCCTTTGATGATGTATATAAAATAAAAACAAAACATTTCTCATAAAAATCTCGGGTGTTACATAATTTAACATCGATTATTTTTTTTTAGTTTTTGATCAACCTGTGTCTCTTTTAAAAGACAGGACCTTCGGGTACGTTAAGTTTTGATTATTTTTATTTTGGTTTTATTTCATAAAACCTATATATATATATATATATATATATTCTAAATATATAGTTTTGTATATGTATATATAAATATATTTATAACCCAAACTCAAGCTATTTTCAGATTTCCAAAATGATCCAGTATGTTATACTAGGCATTATATATTAATGAGGGTCATTTGAAACTGATTTACCATGAAAACCCCCTATTTGTAAACTTTGTATATATATATCTATGTACTCATATACATGTAGACCAATACAAATAAAATTTATGATTTTAAGAGATGGGTATCAACGTTTAAGCGAATTCTTATTTTATGTGAATCATGTTTTATTAAAGAAGCTTATTTGACACCGCCCATGATGTGTTTTACAATAAAGGGTGTATTCGGCTTGATTAAAATATGTTAGAGGATTTAGGAATTATGGGACCTTGTTATCATGTTGTGTCCATTTATTATCTTATTATGCCAAGAACCTATCTTGGTGAATGTTATTAATCAAGCTATGGTTTAATGACCTGTTTATCACCATAACTAATGGAAAGTGTTTTCTTTAAGCATTTCATTCCCATGAAATAATAATTTTTAAATATCCATCATTTATTATATCATTTTTTTATGTTTTAATAATTATCTTGTGTGAAAAGAATGTTTACTAAACTATGTATGCCTTTGATTAGTTATTGACATATTTTATAATGTTAACTATCGTATCATGTATTAGTAAAATGTGTAATGGTTCATTATTTATTTTAATTATTATTGTACATATTTCACTCCTATGACATGTCACGATAATGAACTAAGAAATTAGATTACCCAAAGTGGTATGGGACACCTTGGGTAAAATGAAAATAAATGAGTTATTCAAGGTGGTATGGGACATCTTGAATATACAAACCATTTAAGTAAAGTATGAATGATATAGATCACATGATGATAAAGAAAAATTTAAGGATGCGCCCTGATAGCACTCCAATGCATTGGGTAAAGATGTAACCACTAGATATTACAATTTTAGTGATACCTTGGGGATAGACCTTGGTAATTTTTAATGAAACCTTGGGGATGGAACTTGGTGATACGGAAATGATTGTCTAAGTTAAATGTTGATGCCACATAATTCAAGTTATGTTACAAGTTCTTTTCAAGATAAAATGCCCATTATTTCACGACCATTGCCTTTATGTTTTTATAAAGTTCCTTTTTTTACTAGTATATGTTTGGAGCATGATTTGTGTTTATCACTTAGTAAGATAGTAACCAGAAAATAAAATTGAAGTTGTTTCCTTTATGCATAGCTCTGATTATGCATTACTCTTAACTGTTTAATTTTATGCTTAAGTAACCACATGTCGTACTTGTTTATGATGACCATCATTACTCCTTTGAGAAATGTCATAAGTGTTTCATATATTTCTTGAAAATATTGATTGAGCATTTTGATGTTATGTGTTATAGTTTTCCTTAAGAGAATGATTTTAAACGAATGTTTTTAGAAAGTTACACTTTTTTTATTTCTAAAACCCCTTACTGAGTATTTCAATGATCACCCTACATTTTGATTTAAAATTTTCAGGTATCAGCTTTTAAAAGATGAATCATTTCAGAAGTTGTCGGTTTCCCAGAACCTGAACCGCACACGATCCTCTTTATGGGACATGATGTGTAGTTTATCAGTGCATGTTTTATTTATAAACAACACATCATGTTCAGAAGGCACTATCTCCTGGGCTTCTGGAGTCAGGGTTCTCACATTTATACCTATTCATACCTATTGACAACAAATATACCACCATACAAAGTTTTTTCAACATTATTCCCCCTTCCCCATATGATATGTGGAAAGTATTGGTTTCAAGGTACCACTGATTAGACAACTATATTACAAGATCGAGATGATGATATAATAGGAATTATAAATTCCAAATAGCCTCATAAAGCCTAAAAACTCATAAAAGGTCCTCAAACTTAGTGCATCTCTGACTCACCCACTATGGCCATGAAAACTATTCAGATAAGTTTTCCCTAGGGTAGATATCCCACTAGAGGCTATGCCCTTTCTACGGACTCTGTGCATAGGATCACTTGATGGTCGAGTATACTTGAATATTATTACTTATAATTCTTGGGGAATGAGTTAGATAGTATAAATCCTAGTGTTTTCCTTTATAGAAACTCAGTCTATCGAGTGAAATATTCTTCCAAGTGACACCTTGTGATGACAAGATTCATAAAGTTGAAATATCGATATATTTTTCTAGAATTGGAGTGTCATCCAAGATCCAAAATATATATAAAGGAATCCTATCTAATGATTTATAGTTTATAAAAGTTTCTCCAGGAAAACATGAAAGTGTTTAATGACTTGGTCTAGTAAGATATCGAGAACTGAGCTTGATTTTGTAAATCCTCTCCTCACTGTGAGCAGCCATAACCTTAGAGGATATGGTGTTTTAAGATCCATCCACTTTTTTTAATATAATTTAAAAAATTTATATTAATGGTGAAATAAAAATCATAAAAATGTAATGAAAGAATAGTATCACAATACAAGGCAAAAAAGATATTGAGTGACAATCACTAAGTATGAATTCTCAATGAGTTCCTCACGCTCAAGTCATGGAACCCATTTGATTGCACCCAAAAGTGACCGACCAAGAAATATTGACTATCTCGATCAAAAAGGTATTGTGTTCCCATATAGTCATGCCTTGTCACTATCACCCTACTCTCATACTCTATTACTCATGCCTATAACTGATAAAAGAGTTTCACCTAGGACTTACTAAACACAACACAAGACTTTAGTAAAAATAGAGAATAAAATCTTAAACACTCACCTAGGTATTTGATGAATATTGATGAAGGTGGTACCATAATTTTTATAGGTGTTGATTTCTTCCCAAATCATATACATAATGTCAAACAATTCATGTGAACATTGTGTGTTGGAAAGCATGTGCATCATCTGAGCGTGTGACCACTCCTTCTATATGAGCACACACACTGAGCCCATCTCATGCCCAATTAATATATTTACCTCAGAATTTGATTGTAATCATGATGATTAGATCTAATTCTTAGGGGGTATTTTTTTGTGATCGTATTTTAGTAAATTGATAATTCCACAAATTCTTCAAGAAGGACGAAACTTTTTAGTGGGGAGAAACCACTTGGGCACCTAGATTAGCCTATTCCTAACACAACAAGGTTTCCATGCACCTTTTCCACATGACACCAGTATTCTCTTCCTTTATTAGCACCATGTCATGTTGTCCACCCTACTCAAAATAGTTGGGAACCCCTGAGCAGTTACATATGGCTATTTAGGTGCTGATGTGGTATGCTTTTGGTACACATTAGAAAATCATTATTTATGGAATTAATAGAGTTTTAATGATAAAATGTGCTTGAAATAGAGAATTTTTTGAATTTTTTATAAGTTGAGGTTATAGACCACTTTAATTGAAAATATTATTTAAATGTGTTTTGTTTTTGTGTTTTTAATTGTTGAAATGATCTTTAGTTAGATTTTCCAATTTTATGAGAACAAAATTTTTGAAATCAAATTGAAATTTGGAATTTTAGATGTATAGTTTTTAAAATTAAATTTGTATTATTTTTAAAATATTTCAAATGTAAATATTAATTCTTTTTAAAATTACTTGTTTTTATTTTGAACTATATTATGTGGAATTAATTTTTCACATTTTATGGAATTTAATTTAAAGGTAGAAATTTTATTGATCAAATTTTTTATTTGGAATCATTTTTTGAATATCATTTTTTAGGGGATTTCTATGGTTTAATTAAGAAATGACATTTTAATTTTTTTTATCACTTATTAAAATCTTTGAAATTGTAAGGTAATTTTTTGGTTAAGGATCTTCTATCAACAGAGAAAAATAACCATGCTACCATTGGACTATGACATTGTTAGAACCAGGCATGCAGCGGAAGCCCAAAATAGGTGGGTTTTAAAAAATTTCCATCGACGATCGACGTAAACTAGTCAACATCGATGAAGAGCATCCCGATTAAATCTAAGGATCTCGTCTGAAGGGTTTTAAGAAAAAAAAATAAACCGTAAAAATACGTGGTATAATTCTGAAGCTGTGCACGATGTCTGCTCGTCGTTGGAAATTTTTGCTCAAAGAATCCGAAGTTGAATTCTTCTAGATCATCCACACATGCTTCAAGGAATCCATGGGAGTGTCATTTGTTGTAATCTGAATGCTAGTGTGGAATTGCGAAGACGCCTCCAACACTCCAATGATCACCGTACTATTTCTCTAGTGATGCCTGAGAGAGTGCTTGATCCATTCTCTTTGTATCCAGAGAATCTCTCTCTATATTATGGGAGAGAGGAGATGAGAGATAATCTCCATGAATAGTGCTTGGAAAAAGCCCCTCCTCTTCTATTTATAGTGTTTAATTAAAATACCCAGTATCGCCTTACCAGCCCCGAATACTTAACGCACTATCAATGACATTTTATGACTACTAAATTGAGTCATAAATATTATTATCACTTACTTGTAATATATTAAAATATATTACTCGATAATAATAGTCATTAACTCGACTCATCGCTCCCATAAATATTAATTGAACCTTGAATAATATAATATTCATCAATTAATATTTTTTATGTATTTACTTAAAACTTGTAAATATATTTAATAAATAAATTCAATACTCATTATTCTAAAATTGAATAATATGAATTTATTTATTGCATTGGTGATTGTTTAACTTTGGACAAATCTTGGACCCTAGTGGCAGGGACCACTATGTCCAAAACTCTTAATCAACTGAATATGGCATATTCATGAATACGCTATTGTGTGTGACCCTCTAAGCCCTTATCTCAATATCAGTGAATATTATTCACAGACCAAGAGAGGGATCTAGAAACCCATTATGGCCCCTGAAGAGATAAGTATTTTCCCAGTAACGACAACCAACCTACGAACACATACTGTGTAATATAATATCTTTGTCTATAATATCTCATAAAGCAGGATGCACTCTCGTATCATCTCCATTTTGTTTCTTTATTGTTTATTTATTTAACTAGATGGATTTACCCTTGACTGCCATGTCCATGGTCTTATAAAGGTATTGCCATCCATATCAATATGGAATGAGATATATTACTTCCATAACCCAAAAGCGACAAATCCTTTTTTGACCATTCAACCAAATTTCATGCCACCAATGACACACCCAACACAAACTACCTCGCCACGACTTCATTTCCATGGTTTTCATCTTGCATCAAAGTACACAATCAAATGACATTCATTGGTAATGATCTCAATTCAGGAGACCATTACACATGATCGTAGATAGGAACATCCAATGACACCTGAAACATGTGGAGTTCCTATTTGTGGTTCAGTCCTCGTGATCTCACTACTAGAGATCACCAAGTACGAACTTCATGAGAATAAGTATCAATACTTATGATCCCCTGGCACATTATAGTCAAATATCTAATGTGTCCAATCAGTAATATTTATCTAGACTATAGAACATATCTTTAAGATTAATGTCATAGAATCTCAAGGTTCTCATTATATCTTGAGAACTGCTACAACCTTTTGATACGATAATTAATCTTTAGAAATTACCATTTTAATAGTGGGTGCAGAAAATTATACACTATAATGGTAAGATGACATCATGTATAGCTAACTGTATACATGATATGGTAATCAAAATCACTGAATAGTTGGGTCTAGGGCACCCACTATTTTAACACTCCCACTTGCACTAGATCCAACTTTCTAACCAAACTTGTTAGCTGCTCACATGATGAACATCATGTTTCTGTTGAGTAATGGATTTAGCTACAGGGCTTGTTGTGGTTCTACTACATGGAAGTTCTGCTATAGTGACCTCATCTCCTTGAGAAAAACTTCTCAATAGATGGTATCCCAAGTATATCCATTTTTTCTACTGTCATAACTTTACATCTTGGCTAGTAAGAATATCATAATTTATATTATGATAATATTTTTCTCACCAAGTGTGATTTCAAGAACTGGAACAAATCATTGCATTTATTTTCTTCATTTCTTTCTTATAAGCTGAAACATACTCGGTATTTGTAGGTATAGCCTCCACTATCTTATATGAGCTTGACTCGCTCATCGTCTTTAGCCTAACTACAATACTAGATCACATTGATCTATGGAAGACTAGTTTGTATCCCCAAAAACTAGTATCCTTTCTTCTCCACTTACCAAGTACATATCTTTTGTACTTTCCAAAGTACAATTAGATAGTTCTAACTGCATCCCTTATAGTGCTCCTGGATATAACTGATATCTACCCAAAATACCTTGGCAGTATTAGTTCTTGTACATATCTTGGCATGCATGATTGATTCATCACTCTGATGTATGGATTTCAACTCACCATGTTTATCTCTTCCCATGTCACAGGCAGGTCAACATGGAGAGATTATGCCCTATGACATAAGAAACAATTCATCTCTTGAATTGTTCCAACTTGTATTTTTCAATACAATGTCACTATATGTACAATTGATTGGGACCAAGCAACCTATATATTTACCTTAGTAGATCATATTCCCTAGAACTTAGGTTGCTACTTTAAGTCAGTCATTAGAGAGTAAATTTAATTTTGGTCTTAACTAACTATGAGACCAATGTTTGTTTTCCATATGTTTTCAAACATACTTCTTCTTGGAAATCATTGGTGCTCCCATGAACCTCTATTAGACTCATGGAAATCATTTGTTGCAAATTTATATTCTATGATCTTATTTCTTACTTTAATCCTAAATCGGATTTTAGTAACTTGCAACCTTTATTAGCATTTTGTGACATGACTATCCCTTTATGGTTGTGTCATATAGACACCATCCATGATTGGTGGTCATGACATCCAATGCAAAATAATTTGATCATAGATATTAGCTATGATAAGTAAAATTCTAATGGATTTTGGCATAATGACTTAGTCAAACCAATCGAGCCTTATTGGTACTTTACTTGTACCATCCATGTATCAACTCACTTGAATACCCACCATAGTATTCAAAATAATAATCCCCTTTTCACTTTGATACATAGAAACCATTAATTGAATTTTAGTTGGTCTTATCAATTTTAGATAATTTCCATACACTGCTTACTTGTTGGAAATATTATTCACATGGAATAATAGATCACCGACCATGGTGAATATAACACCATCACCATAGTTTTATCTTTCCTATGCAGTATGTGTCTCTGGAACATACTCTATTCCACATGATCTTGTGGAACTAGTTCCTATGCCAACTATTTGTGCATTTTGATCATTAACTTAACACTAGTCAATATATCTCCCACTATCTCTAATAGACATGTACACCCCTATATAGATATGTATTCCATCACTTGAGTACAACTTTTCTATCTTAGGGATTTATGTAATATACTAAGTAATCATTAGGATAAGTACCTTTGATGCACAATGTGCTTATCTTGATGCATGTTTGTTTGTATCTGAACAACCTATTTGCATCCAAGCACATGTCTTTATGACATAATGGATTTACATTATACTATTACTCGTATGATATCCATTTGTCATTTTAGTTTGCATATGGTGGTTGGATATCGTCGTTATTTGAAAAGCATTTCATAAAATATAAAGAAATTTTCTACTAGTTGCAACATTGATATTACTTATATCAATATTTTGATGTATAACATATGTGTTTAGGAATTGCTCCACACTACATGTTTTTTTATCAATGTTGATATGTAAGAATTCATCATCAATGCTACTCATTAACATCAATTTCATGATGCTAATAAGGTAATGTTTGTTTAGGAATTGCTACATGCAACATTATCATGATTGATGAATGCTTGGTCGAGATATTATTCGGTATCCCAACCCGAAGAAACTCATATCTCTTAACCATGAATATACTCCACTTTATTATTCCTTAATTACTTAAAGGAATCTTATGAAGTATATATACCTCTTGCTTATAATTGGAATAGTTCACGCTCACTAGTTGAACTATTTCCAAAAGCTTTGTGACATACCTTTATTTATAAAGGCTACATTGTCCAAACTAAAGACGTCGATAATACCAAAAGTATTTATTTGTGCCAAGCCTAAATACCATACTTGGTATATTTATGACTTTCACTTTTAGTATTACTTGAAAAAGAATTATCTTGTCACAACTGGGTATAATTATTACATTTATATTCATCACTAATTTCCTATGATTCATGTATTACTAAACTAGTGATTGAGTTTACCAAAACAACATTCATTCCAGAAACTGAAAGAATGTCTCCTTGTGTCCAAGGACACATGAGATTAATTTTTGTGGTTATACTCAATAATATTTCAACATGAATCTTTCATTTGGAAATTAAGAAGTTGTGTACTTATCACCACTGGCCTAGGTATCACCCTTTCACAACCACTTAGAGAATACAATTGACTTCTAGTAATGTTTCTATACTTGGTTATTGTATATTTATATTAAATACCCAAGTTGTAAAAGGAAACATTACATTGATGAATATGCCTGATGTAGAAGCATAAACTTTCTTCTTTAAATCGGTTTATTTCTTTTAAACTTCCATTGTATTATTTTATAAAATGTAATGCAATGACCTTTGCTAATACCTCATTAATTGAATGACATCGCAAATGTGTCATTGGAATTAAATGCCTTTGACCTTTTCACATTTTCTTTCAATTTATTCACCATAATGTTTAAAACTTAACTGTCTTCTATTCTTATTCACTTGGAAAACCTTACCTAAATTGGTAATGAAGCATTTTCTCAATACTTTTTCATTTTGTGACTTAAAATGAAACTTGAGTAAAGTGGTAAAATTGATATGAGAAAGGGATCCATTTAAAGATCATGATCAATCATTCAATTTACACATGTCGGTGTAAAATATCACCTTATTCATATCATTGCTTCACTTTATCCTTGAAAACATCTCGAAGATGAGACTTTATATTATATCATCCATGTTTTGGTGTAGCGACCGCAACTGACACCAGAAGTTGATGAAAGCATAATGATATAACTATCATATGCTTTGTACATTAGTCTCCTGTAATCAATTTCAACCTCGCTTCTTGAGGTAGTTTGACAGTGTTGGGGACACTGGCACCTTGAGTTTCCTATATCATAGTACTATGTGCAAGTGCCTCTACTATTCATGGATACTCGTGTCATTGTGGACATTTACTTTGTACAATATAATATCGCAGTTTTTAAACTTGTGGTATAACTTTCCATTTTCTACAAAAATAAATTTTAGCAGATGAGTGTCTTTTATCTGGATTACCAGTTTAGACATTTTGATTAATTACTTAAATCATTTAATGTCTCCCACTATTTTATCGGATTCTAGGAACCCTTGGTGCTAGAATCGGAATACTCTGTCGCTTGAGTATTCTAGTGGAAAGGATCCCAAAACCACCCCTCATAGTCAACAAGATATGGATATGACACTACTTGAAGGGTTCTAGGTAGGCTTTTAGTTAGCTGACCGCTTTAACTTGCGGCTCCTCGATCTGTTGAGTGAAGTCCCAGCTTCTTAAAATCAGAACTTGATTTACTCAACGCTGGCCTCTAAAATTACAACAAGATACCTATGGCTATTTCTTTGTTGCAATTTTAGTTAAGTTGACCCATCATTCTTATAAGGACTTCCCGGTAGTAAGAGACACCCTTGGCTATGGCATGACTGACACCTCAAATAGCCGGTTTTGTCCAAACTTGAATGACGGAAGGCTGTTATGACTTAATATATCTTTGAGGGTTTTATTATTTTTAATGTGATGAAAGAAATAATTTTTTCTATTTTTATAAACATGTACTATGTGATCGCACTCACATTTGACCATGCAAGAAATATAAATTTCATCGTGTCACATGTTCATTTTATCTTGCATGATTGTTTATTATTATTCTATGTGATTGTGCTATAACAACACATTTGCAAAATAATAAACCATACAAAAATAAAATGAAAAAATTGATCATGATCCGGTATTATTGGTTGATTCATTGAGTGAATAACAGACCAACCAAAACTCTAGGGGTGAAGACCTTTTAGTCACATGGATTGAAACTTGAATAGCAATGTCTGCTCATCCAAGGTATCCAACTCATGACTGGTGCGTTGCTGTCACTTGGCGCGAAGTGCGTCATACCTCTTCTCATCATTATACAACATTACTCGCACGCAGGTAAGGGGGTCTCGAGAGTAAAATGTACAACTCTGAGAATGGGCGCGCAGACACTTATACATATAATGACACTTGAGACGACACGCAGATCATCTTTTATTTAATTAAACTAATTATTACAATACCATGCAATAATTAAATAAATTAACTAAATAAATGCACCAAACATACATTGGTTGATCTCAAGATCATGGTCAGCATATGCATTAAACTCGTATATATAAACTAAATAAAGAATAAAATTAAAATTGCATTAAAAATAAACTTGAGGGCATTTAATTGAATTAAAAAAATTCACTCTTGTTTTTAATTCAGTTTAACGTTGTTCAGTCCTGATTAATTAATTTAATTTTAAAACTAAAAATTAAATTAATTAATTAATTTAATTAATCTCCCAATTAAATTAATTACGCCACATTAATTATAAAGAAAAGTTAATATTTAATTAATTTAATTCTGAACCGAAATTAAATTAATTAATTTAATTAACTTTTGATTCAAATAAAATTATCTGAGCCCCATAAACCTCAAGCAGGGAATGTGCGGGTCAGGGAGAACCTGCGCAGGCCCATACCAGGCTGTGCTGACCCCATGTGGGGTTGTTCTAGACTGAGCAGCCAGCCCATGCTCGTTTCTAGTTGGGCAGACCTGCCCAGTCTCCTGGTAAGGAAAATCAAACATAAAATGCACCCGCAGTAGGGGTTACCTCACAGTGGACAGGCGAAGCGAAGCCGATGGTCGGCCGCAAGAAAAGCAACGACACAAGCACTAACAGTGGTGGCCGAGACCTCGACGGATAGCTATGACATGGGAAAAAAGGGAGGATCCCATAGATCTGTGGCAGTCGATCCTCATGGAAGGAAGCGTCGGGGCTCACGACACAAGCTAATGGAGCGAGGTAGTCTCCTCCAGGGCGATGGATGAGGTCCGGATCTGAACCAGGAGGAGACCACGGTCTGGTGAAGGGAGGCAGCACTAGAGAGAGTCGATAGCCACGGTACATGGGGGTATCGATGGATCAGTCCAGGGCTTCACTAGAAAGGGAGGGTCGGGCAACACGAACTAGAGGGAAGTGACCCGGGGTGACGTCAGGAGCTGTCCGATGTGGGGTGTGTGGGGCGTCGGCTAGACGTAGAAGGGAGGAGGCAGCCGCGGTGCCTACTGGGCGTGGAGTAGTGGGTCTCTGTGAGGGGGTAGGATGAGCCCTGGTTCTGCGCACTGTAGTACTTCTCTATGAGGAAGGGAGGCCAACCAGCATAAGGGGCCTCGGGTGGGCCTTGGTGCAGCGGCCTGCTGCATGGAACCGTCAGACTGGGTGCACCGTGCTAGAGCAGGGCTGTCTAGGAGAAGGGGTACGAATGGTCGCCGGGGAGAAGGCCCGTGTAGAGGGTCATAAGCCATTGCGACACAAGGTGGAAGAAAACCATCAGGGGGCCGCTCGCCCCCCCCCCCCCCCCAAAGTTTTTTTTATGCTTTTCTTCCAGTCCGACCTCTTTCTTCAAAAAAATCCATTATAAACTTGACTCACTTGGGTCAAGGTCACCCCCTTTTTAAAAAAATCCTAAACCTATATAGGTTTAGGAAAATAATAATAATATAATAATAATATAATATTATTATAATAAAATTATTGTAATTATTAAATTATTATTATAATATAAATGTTATCATTACAATAAAATTATTATAATAATTATTATTATGAAAACTCACCGGAAAACACTATTCCAATGGAAACAAGAGATTTAAAAGAATGAAAATGAGGTTCATAGATCTAAAACCTCATATGTATTAACTGGTGTTAAATCCAAACTAAAAACTTTAGATGACCACAGAATGGTCATTTGATGTCGAATTAACACACGGTCTACGGCGTTGGGACCATATCGATGCTCTCTTCACAAATTAATGAAAATTTAATTTTTCTTGGCTTAAAATCGACACACATCCCTCTGATACAACTTTTTGGAACCGGGCGTGTAGCGGAAGCCCCAAACAGGTGGATTTTAAAAAAATTCCACCGACGATCGATGTAAACTTGTCGATGTCGGTGAAGAGTAGCCCGATTAAATCTGAGGATCTCGCGTGAAGGGTTTTACACACAAAAATAAATCGTAAAAAATACCTGGTTTAATTCTAAAGTCGCGCACGACGTCTGCTCATCGTTGGCGATCGCTGCTCGAAGAATCTGAAGTTGAATTCATCTAGATCATCCACACATGCTTCAAAGAATCCATGGGAGTGCCATTCATCTTAATCCAGGTGCTAGCGCAGAATTGCGACGACGCTTTCGACGCTCCAACGATCACCGCACCGCTTCACTAGCGATGCCTAAGAGAGTGCTTGATCCATGCTCCCTGGATCTAGAGAATCTCTCTCTAGATTATGGGAGAGAGGAAAGGAGAGAGAAACTCCATGAATAGTGCTTGGAAAAAGCCCCTCCTCTTCTATTTATAGTGGTTAATTAAAATACCCAGTATCGCTTCACCGGCCCCGAATACTTAACGCACTATCAACGACATTTTATGACTACTAAACTGAGTCATAAATATTATTATAACTTGTAATATATTAAAATATATTACTCAATAATAATAGATTCATTAACTCAACTCGTCGCTCCCATAAATATTAATTGAACCTTGAATAATTTAGCATTTTTCAATTAATATTTTTTATATATTTACTTAAAACTCATAAATACATTTAATAAATAAATTCAATAATCATTATTCTTATCTCTAATAATATGAATTTATTTATTTCAATAGTGATTGTTTAACTTTGGACAAATCCCAGACCCCAGTGGTGGGGCCCACTATGTCCAAAACTCTTATTCAACTAAATAGGGTAGATTTATGAATATGTTATGGTGTCTGACCCTCTAGGACCTTATATCAACAGTAGTTAATATTATTCACAAACCAAGAGTAGGATCTAGCAACCCATCATGTCCCCTGAAGAGATAAGGATTGTCACAGCAGTGACAACCAACCTACGAACACGCACTGTGTAATATAATATCTTTGTCTATAATATCTCATAAAGCAGGACGCACTCTCGTGTCATTTCCCTTTTTTGCTTTATTTTTTATTGATTTAACTGGATGGATTTACCCTTGACTACCATGGCCATGGTCTTATAAAGGTACTTTAATCCATATCAGCATGTCCTGATATATATTACTTCAATAACCCAGAAGTGAAAAATCCTTTCTTGACCATTCAACCAATGTCATGCCACCAATGACGCACCCAACACAAACTACCTCACAATGACTTCATTTCCATGGTTTTCATCTTGCATCAGAGTACGCAATCAAATGAAATTCATTGGTAATGATATCAAGTCAAGAGACCATTACACATGATCATAGATAAGAATGTCCAATGATAGTTAAAACATATGGAGTTCCTATTGGCGGGTCAGTCCTCATGATCTCACTACTAGAGATCACCAAATGTGAACTTCATGAGAAGAAGTCTCAATACTTATGATCCCCTAGAACATGATAGTCAAACATCTACTATGTCTAATCATTAAGATGTATCTAGACTATATAACATATCTTTAAGATTAATGTCATAGTATCTCAAGGTTCTCATTATAGCCTTGGAATTGCTATAACCTTTCGATACAACAATTAATCTTTAGACATTACCATTTTAATAGTGGACGTAGAAAAGTATACACTATAATGGTAATATGACATCATGTATATCTAACTTTATACATGATATGGTAATCAAAAGCACTGAATATTTGGGTCTAGGGAACCCACTATTTCAATAGATACCATCAAGGTTGGTTACTTCTGTTCTTCCTATTACCACTAAGGCCATCTACCACCACTATACTTAAATTCTTCTACCATCATCCTATGATACCGCCAGTCATCCCCTTCTACCATTAAGATTCCCTACTATTTCCAATCATCATCTACTACCACTAGTCTCTTATCTACCATTTGAACATTATTTCTATTGTTCTTATCCCTTGCTATCATTATTTATAAATTTGGCACCTACTATCACCACGGATCCTTCATCTGCTACCGATCATATTCACTTTTCTATAATTGATAATACCATCAATTATTGCTACTTATCTCATGTGATACCACCTCCATATAACACTACTATAATTTAGTGATTCTTCTGCCACTACACTACTAGAAAATGGGGTTTTGGAGACCCCTTACACGGGCGACCACCATTGGTAGTCGCTATTGGTGCCCTATAGCAACCACCAACAGTGGTCGCAATACTTCTCAAAAAAAATTGGGACCCCCCCCCCCCCCCCCCGATCCCAAACCCAAACCCTACCCCCTACCCCCCGTAGCCACCCATCCCCTCCCTTGCTACACCGACTCCGACTCCCCTGTACCGACTCCCCTCCCTCATTGCACTGGTGACGCCACACTTCTGACGCCGCACCGGCGATGCCTCCTGTTTTTGCCGATGTCGTCACCCATCCCCTCCCTTGTTGCACCACCCATCCCATACCTCATTGCACCAATTCCACCTCACTGCCTCCTCCTCCAGCTCCCCACTATCATCAGTTCCCGTCTCCTCCCTCGCCACACAGCCTCTGACTCCGGCTTCCCTCTGCTACCCCTCCTCTCTCTCGCAGCACCACCTCTAGCTCCCCTCGGTTCCAAATTTGTCTCTCTATAAGGTATGCCCTAATTTTCATTTTAAGGTTCTAATTTTGGGTAATTTATATCATAAATTTTTCATGTGTAATGATTATATGAATATTGTGTGTGAATAAAAAGTGTGGAAATGGAATTTCATGTGTATACAAGTTTGTGTGCATGAAGAATTGTGTGTGTTGACAGTGTGTGAATAACAAGTCTTCACACTTTACTTACATTCATCTGTATATAAACATATATATGTATATATATTTAAATATTTCATAGGCTCAATTTGAATCTGAGTTAGAACAGCTTTCAGAGGACCAGTGATAGCTTCCCATGTGAAGGGATGAGATATTCCATCGCATTATTGGTCATGACGGGCATGGATATACTGAATTTATTTATTTTCTTTCTATTATTTTCATTATTAAAATCTTTATAATTTTCATTTTTTGTAGGCCCCTGGCACACCGGAAGGAGGTAGCAAGCATGACCACGCATGACGCATCATATTCACGAGGTGTGTTTCTTTTATATTTATTATTGAATTAATGTAATATATTGATATAAACTTTAAATGTAGAATTGTTTGAGATTATAAAAATTTATTTTTATTAAAAACTCCATAGTTTTTTAATTTTAAGAGTATGATTAGTAATTGGATACTTTATTGTGATAGATAATTTTTTAGAATCCCCATTGGAGGATGGGAATTAGGCTAGGTGGCTCAATGGAATAATAGACCAATGGCCCAATGGCCCAATGGACCAATGGCCCAATGTCCTATTGGCCTAAGGTCCAAATGGCCTATTGGATTTCATGGTAATTTCAAAGGCCTTGAACTTCTCTCACATATGATTTCTCTTATATTGTAATTGTTAGAGTTCATTTTTATCTTGGTCTTGTGAAAACCCTAGTAGAGCTACCTCCTTTCCAAGATTATACAAATGATCTTTATAAAAAATACATGTATAAATTATGCCATTTATTTTATTTTCAACAATGGTTTTATTTTTCTTTACTTCTATTTATAATGATTTCTGGTTGGCATGTTCTCCCTCCACTTCACTTACTACCTATCATGTTATGCTAGTCCCCATCTCAGTTTTGTATAAATGTATTTTTGGTGGTTTTTGGATGGTGTTTGTGGATACATTCAGTATATATGGTGAAACTCAATTGTTCTAGTTCCAATCTATGTTTTCTAGTTATTTTAGTGGTGGCATGTGATGTTTTTTTGTGTCCATCCTCTTATGGATTTTTTCCTTTTCAGTGTTCTTCTGTTGGATGGTGAGGGATTCCTCATGAGTCGTTTTTGTTCTTTGTTTTGGTCTAGTAAAATAGGTTTAATGTGATTCTTCTAAAAAAATTTGTTGAACTAGTGAGGTGTTTCTACTACTATATTATTTTATGTTGGTGTGGTGTTCCCAATGTATATGACAACTTCATGCATAAATAGCAGTATGGGATGGATATTTTTTCTATATTTCTAGTGTCTTGTTCTTTGGATGGTTTTTTTATAGATTTTTCTTGTTGTATCATTCATTATTGATGGTTGAAGGGTGAAACATATTTCTCTATACTTTTTTGTGAAGGTTATCCCTCAAAAATGGTGTGTTAAAGGTCATTTATGGTGGTCTGTGGTGGACATATTTAGCGTGGATTTCTAGTCAAATAGATTTTTTGTTTTCTAGAAGGATGGTGGATTCTGTGGAGATATCACATTGGGATTTTATCCATGTTTTGTATAATCATTCATGAGTGGGATTTTGGTGGGCTGTTCGGGGTGAGTGTAGGGGGGGCTGTCTGGGGGAAGTTTTTTTTTTGGGGGGGGGGGCTGTCCGAGGGGGGATGTCCGAGGGGGAGTGTGGAGGGGGGGGGGGGGTTGTTCGGGGGTGGGGGATGTCTGGGGTGAGTGGGGGGGTCTATCTAGGAGGAGTTTTTTTTTGGGGGGGGGGCTGTCCGGGGGTGGGGGTGTTCGGGGAGAGTGGGGTGTCTAGGGTGAGTGGGGGGTGCTATTCAGGAGGGGGTTGTTCAGGGTGGGGGATGTATGGGGGGGTGGGGGCTGTCCAGGGGTGGGGAGCTATCTTGGGGGAGTTTTTTGGGGGGGGGTTGTCTGGGGGTGGGGGCTATCCGGGGTGAGTGGGGGGTCCGGGGTGAGTGGGGGGGGCCGCTGTTCCGGGGGGATATCTGGAGGTGGGGGTTGTTTGGAGGTGGGGGGATAGGGGCTATTCAGGGTGTGAGGGGAGTCTGTTTAGGGTGGGGGCTGTCTAGGGGGAGTGGGGGTTGTCCGAGGGTGGGGGACTATCCTAGGGGAGTTTTTTTGGGGGGGTGGCTATTCGGGGGGGCACGTGAGGGGATTTCTGGGGTGAGTGGGGGGGATGTCTAGGGTAAGTTGGGGGGTTGTTTGGGGTGAGTGGGTATAGCATCCCACCATTTTATAACAAAAACTTTCATTACATTACACAAATATGAGGATCGTTAAGGTTTAGTGTCTTGGAAACAAGGATCATAATACATAAAAAAAACATAAAACATTCTTCTTAAACACTTGCAAGGCGTCTCCTTAAGTTCATTCTAGGTTCATTACTGCATCTCACAACCTGGGGACATACATCAAAAGAAAGGGTGAGCAGAAGGCCCAGTAAGGGAAACAAGAGGAACATTTTACATGTGAACTTGAGATACTTCAATAAGGACATGAAAAGAACTTTAAGGCATGAGAAAGAAATCATGAGGCATTTCATAATAAAAATAACATTTTTCATAACTTGAAGATGTGGCTACATCATTTAACATAGACAATCATGAACATATCACCAAGGTCCATCCCCAAGGTGTCATTTGAAAATTACCAAGGTTATTCACCAAGGTATCATGAAAATTGTAATCTCTAGTGGTTACATCATTACCCAATGCATTGGAGCGCTATCAGGGTGAACCCTTAAATTTGCCTTTATTATCATGTGATCCACATATATCATCATCAAACATTTCATAAATAACCCATATAGCATAAAATAAATGGGTTTCATTTCATAATCATAACGTTTTAAAAACTGCTTTAAAGACATGATCTTTACGACACTTTAAAACCCACAAAAAAGGAAGGTGGGTCTCATGTATGTAAATCCCAGAATTTAAAATGGAACATTTTGATATATATGTGAATACCCTTGTAGAAATAAGAGCTTTTATTATTCACTTTATAACATAAAATAATTTTTGAGAAAAGAGAGAGGCATTTAGAGGGGAAAATTCTGCAGCATAACGGCTAAGTTTCGGGGTTTTAGAAAACATTGAAATGAGAGGGGACATGGGTCACCCACTCATAAATGATCCATAAAACAGTAGGGTGAAAGAATAAGAAGGACATATGGACATTGTAATGAAATTTTAGGGACATACCATTTGAAATGAAAAACATGGAAAAAAAGATTAGATTTCTCTTATGAAAATTCGGCAGCCTTACGGCGTCACTTAACTTCAAAAGAAAATGATTTGAAAAGATCAAATAGGGTCCCTCATCATATGATCATAAGAGATCATTATGATATATATAGAGATAATTCCCCAAAATAACAAAAAGTAACTTGAAAGAATTGACATGAAAGTAGAACTTCAAAACGAGAAGGGTGAAGAACCACTTAAAAATTCGGCAGCCTAACGGTGCCACTTAAAACATCAAAATACTGAATTGAAGAGATCAAATGGGGTCTCTCATCATATGAAAATAAGAGTCCAGTATGATATATATAGAGATCATACCCCAATATAACAAAAAGGAACTTGAAATAATTGACATGAAAGTAGAACTTCAAAACGAGAAGGGTGAAGAACCACTTAAAAATTCGGCAGCCTAACGGCGCCACTTAAAACTTCAAAATACTGAATTGAAGTGATCAAATGGGGTCTCTCATCATATGATCATAAAAGATCAGTATGATAATTTAGAGATCATACCCCAACATAATAAAAACGAACATGAAAGACTTGAATGAAAATAGAACTTGAAAATGAGGAAGGTGAAAGAATCCCTTAAAAATTCGGCAGCCTAACGGCGCCACTTAAACATTCTTAAAACGAATTGATGAGAGCAAGGGGGGTCTCTCATCATATGAACATGAAATAGGCAGTATGATGAATATAAAAGAACATCCTCCAACATAAGAACATGGAGTATAAAAGAAAAGACATAAAAGAGATTACTTGAAAAGAAAGAGAGAGGTCGAATCCCTTACCTTAAAACGTGACTCTTGAAACTCAAAGGATTGGACCTTGAGGGCTTGGGGGCACCTTGGGAGGACTCCTTGGAAGGTAAGAAGACCAGAACTTCGTTGGAGGAGAGTTGGGAGTGAAAACTAAAGGAGGAAAGGGTGGGTATTTATAGGGAAAGTGAGGGGACAAAGCATTAATGGCCAAGGGACACCTCACTAGTGGTTTTGGCAAAACCATGGGCTTGCCCATGGTATTTGCCCATGGTATTGGCCACTTGGTACACCTCACACCTTATCTTACTATTCATAATTCGAACATATTGAATATATACTTAATACATCATTTAATGATGTCATTAAACACCCGTAACTTAAAAACTATACTTTCACTATTCACCGAAAATTCAACTTTCTCAGAATAATCCCAAAATTTCACCTTAACCAAATATCAATGCTATGATTTCAAAAATGAACTCCATTTTATAAAAATAATTTTCTAAATATTTTTAATTTTATTTTTAAATAAATACACTATTCATCGAAAATTCATTTTTTTCAGAAAAATCCCCAAAAATTACCATAACATAATATCGATGCTCTGAGTTCAAAAATAAAGTCATTTTTATAAAAATAATTTTCTAATTATTTTTAATTAAATTTTTAATTAAAAAAACACTATTCACCCGAAAAAACTAATACTTGAATAATAATTAATGAAACCGTTATTTAACTATTTTATTGAATCACATTACTTAATCAAGGTGCCTAGATTATTTTAAAACTTTCTTTAAGTGAGATTACTAATCCATTTGGTCATATTACTAATCCTAATCATAAAATCACTATTCATAATTTACTATTCATCAAAAATCAAGTTGGTCTTATTAGACTCTAAATTTAGTACTGAACATAATTGCAGAAGACCATATTTTGAAAATCATTACACATTTTTAATTATTTAGGGTTTACATAAACATATTTAAAATATCCTTTTTCTAAAATTCATAAAAAATCTGCATACTATACTTATCCGGTCATTTCAAAATTCATCAACTTCATCATAAGAAGAAATCCCAATTTTTATTTAAAACAAGGATTACACAAGGTAGTTACGGTCTCGTTACATAACCCCTTATAATACCAGCATAGGACCTAAGAGTAAGGTGTGCTAGGGTGATAGAAGCTTGGGGCGGCTCAGTCAACATTTCCCGAGTAGTAATTTCTATCAGTTTGAACTTCTCACGAAGGCGATTCCGTTCCAGCTTCACATGATGAAGTTCGGCTTGGATTTGATCCAGAGCAAAGCCCAGTGGTGCTACCTCCTTCCCAAGCTCTGTTAGATGGGCTTCGATCGGTCCAAGACTACTAGGTGAGGCCATCGAATCTTCTTTCTATAATAATTAACCAAGATTACTTATATAAAAACATTTTATTCACAGCGGTCATATTGACCGATGGTTATATAATAGTCAAAACCCACTGATCTCATTTTAATTATAATCATGTTTATCAAATAAAACGTTTTTGTTGAGTATAACAATAACACATAAAATTGGGAAACAAAATTTATTTAAAAAAATTTGGGTCGTTACAGTGGGGGTGTTGTCTGGGGGGGGCACTATTCAGGGGGGGCTATCTAGGGGGTGGGGGGCTGCCTGGGGTGAGTGGGGGGGAGGGCTGTTCAGAGGGGGAGTGGGGTTGTCCCGGGGTGGGGGGCTATACCGAGGGAGTTTTTTTGGGGGGGGGGTTGTCTGGAGGTGGGGGTTGTCTGGAGGTAGGGGATGGGGGGATGTGTAGGTTGTGGAGGAAGGGATGTCTGAGGGGGTGGGGGCTGTTCGGGGGTGGGGGGGCTGTCTCGGGGGAGTTTTTTTGGGGGGGGGGGCTATCCAGGGCGGCACATAAGGGGTTGTCTGGGGTGAGTGGGGGGGGATGTCCGGGGAGAGTTTTTTTTTGGGGGGGGGGGGTGGTGGGGCTATTTGGGGTGAGTGGGGGGTGTCCGAGGGGCGTTGTTTAGGGGGGGATATCCGGGGGTGGGGGCTGTCCGGGGTGAGTGGGGGGGTTGTTCGGGGGGGAGTGGGGGTTGTCCGGGAGTGGGGGGATGTCCTGGGGGAGTTTTTTTTTGGGGGGGGGGTGTTCGGGGGGCACGTGAGGGGGTGTCTGGGGTGAGTGTGTGGGGGTGGCTGTCCGGGGAGAGTTTTTTTTTTGGGGGGGGTGTGGGGGTGGGGTTGTCCGGGGTGAGTGGGGGGTGATGTTCGGGGGGGGATGTCTGGGGGGTGGGGGTTGTCCGGGGTGAGTGGGGGGGCTGTCCGGGGGGAGTGGGGGCTATTGGGGGAAGGGGCTGTCTTGGGAAAGTTTTTTTTTTTGGGGGGGGTGGATATCCAGGGGTGGGGGGTTGGGGGTTCTGTGCAGGGTGTGGAGGGGGGGGTTGTTCAAGGTGGGGGTTGTCCGGGGGGGGATGACTGCCCTGGGGGAGTTTTTTGGGGGGGCTATTTGGGGGAACGTGTGGGTGTTGTATGGGGGTGGTAGAGGCATGTTCAAGGGGGGTGGGATATTCAGTACTAAACTTTACTCTATATAGTTCAATGTCGAGAGAATGCATCCGAATGGTTGTCCAAACCTCTTTTCAAACCACCTCATCACGTACGAGCAACACAGTAGGTCCCTACTAGAGTAGAGTACTGATTCTAATGGCCTAATGTCAAAATTGGCCTAATGTTAAAATTGGCCTAATGTACAATTGGTTAAATGGAGACTTGGCCAATTGGCCAAATGCCCAAATGCCCTAATGGCCTAATGCCCTAATGGACTAATGCCCCAATGCCCTAACGGCCTAATGACCAAATGGAAAATTGCTCAAATGGAATACTATCTTAATTACCAAATTTTCTAATTACCTAATGTCCTAATTACCTAATGTCCTAATTACCTAATGTCCTATTGGCCTAATGTCATATTAGCCTATTGGCCTAATGACCAAATAGACTAATGCCACATTTGACTATTGGCCTAATGTTCAATTGGATAAATGGAGACTTTGACAATTTTCCAAATTCCCAAACTCCCAAATGACCAAATTCCTTAACAGCCTAATGCCCTAATTCCCTAATATCCTAACTCCCTAACGGCCTAATTCCCTAACTGCCTAACGCCCTAACGGCCTAACGCCCTAACGGCCTAACGCCCTAACGGCCAAACGCCCTAACGGCCAAACATCAAATGCCCAAATGCCCTAACGCCATAACGCCCTAACTCCCTAATGGCCCAATGGTCCAACAACATCCCAATGGCCCAACAACCCAACAATAGCCCAACGACCGAACAACGGCCGAACAACAGCTCAACGGCCGAACAACAACCCAACGACCTAACAACAGACCAACGACCTAACAACGCCCCAATGGCCTAACAATATCTTAACAATGTCCCAATGGCCTAACAATATCCCAATGGCCTAACAATGGCTTAAAAACGGACCAATATCCTAACAGCAACCCAATGGCCTAACAACGGCCCAATGACCTAACAACAACTAAACGACCTAATGTACTACTGTCCTAATTACCTAATTTCCTATTGGCCTAATGACCTATTAGGCTATTGGCCTAATGGCATATGATACTATTGGCTTAATAACCAAATGGATAACTGGTATATTAGTGTATTGGCCTAATGGCCAATTGGCTAAATAGAGACTGGACAATTGGCCAACTTCCCAAATACCCTAATGGCCAAATGACCCAATTTGATTATTATATATATATATTTTCTAACTGAATAAATATTACCAATTTTTATTTTCTTTATTTAGTTTTTTATTTTTTATCTTATTGTGGGTTTATTGAAGTAGAATATTGGAATGGATTGGAGTTGTTTGGATCACTGGATATGAAGGAGTATGTCTGTCATTTATTTTTTTTGAGTATCTTGGTGTTTCTGGTGTTTCAAATTGATTTTTTTCTGATTTTCAATTTGTTTCTACTATTTTTTGTTGTTTTAGAAGTAGTGCTATAATTTCTTTTTAAAAAAAATTACCAGTTTATCGACTTCCATTAGCGGTCGCTAATGGATCCATTTTTTCCCAGGACCCAGTGACCACCATTGGTGGCCACTGTAGGTCTTTTTTCACTTTATCTGTAGCAACCACCATTATTAGTCTCTATAGCTCAGCTCAATAGTGACCACTATTTGGCTAAGCCTTATGTCACCTACAGTGACCGCCATTGGTGGTTGCTGTTTCCCTACAGCGACAGGCCTAATGCAACCGCCATTGGTGGCCTGAAAGCGGTATCTAAAGACCAATAGCCACCGCCAATGGTGGTCACTATTGGTCTCATTTCTAGTAGTTCTACCTCATATCTGAAGAACCTTTGAAGAACCCATATTAACCTGAAATCACCACTTAGGGAAAACTGACACCATGTGTGGTAGAATTTGAAGATCTAATTTAGGTATTCATTGAAATAAACTGGAGACTTTATCCAAAATGAAGATGTTGATGAGATTGAATATGTAGCTTGAAGAAGAGTAGATCTGAGCCTCACAAAACTAAGCTGATCAAAGATAATGAATCTAATCTGTGATGAACAAGGAAGCTAACTCCACCTTAGAATTCACTACTTCAAGTTGAATTCAATGTTGATCCTTGGTTGCATAAATAGAATTCTTCCCAACTGAAGGTGCTAAGAAATATAGGATTAACCGATTAAAAACATTGACCCAATATTCTAATCCATGTCGGCACCAATTTATGAGAGAATACTTTTCGTGAGGATGGTCACAAATACATTTATAGTACCCAAAATATAGTACAGTTTCCAACTCATGGCTTAATCTCAATGAAGTAGTGTCGAATTCCTAATAAGTGGTATTCCCAAAATTATTTTTTTGTTTTTATATATTGGAAATCAGTAAATAATAGAATAAAAACATTCATAAATTGTGATAAAGTCATAGAGAATGTGACTGGAATGAAAATAGTGAAAACAAACTAGAACAGAGAAAAAAAGATGATGAAATGGTGAAGGAAAAGAAATTCAGTAAGAAACAGGTTCAAAATCTAGTCAACACACTCATTAACTAGATATCGTTAATCTAAATATGGATTAGATCATTTCCCAACCTCTATCTTAGCATGCTTGATCTCTTAATTTACACACCTATCTCACCCAAAACAATGAACTTCTATGCATGAAATCTCTTCTAGTGTAAAAATATTCTCCTAAAGTGAAAGTATCACTCAATAAAACCATTCCATCCAAAAATAAATTTGTGGTCTAAGTGATATTCATGAGATACCAATCACAAATCCTCTCCTATATACTCTATAAACTGATCAAGAAAAAGAATGGGATAAATTTAAAGGGAAAATAATGAGGAACACTTCTATTGGGTGTTCGTTCTCTCTATCCACCACTTACATAGTTATTTTCTGCCAAGAGTGAGGAAGAATATGATCCTCATGATGTCAAAATCTCCAAGAAGCATCAAGTTTAAATTATTGAATTAATCCTTTTAATTTATCCCTTCATCTATAAATTTCATAGATCACAACATATCTAGGAGGAATAATGAACAAACATTATTGTATTTACAAAATAGAAATAGAAAAATAGGAAGAGAAACAGTGGAGAGGAAGAAATATTTACCTCCCATATTTGGGAATTTTTTTTGGATGTTTCTTGTATTTTGGAATAGAAATAATAGATTAGAACGCCTAAAATTATTCAAAAAATAAAAAATAAAATTAGTTAAAAAAATCCTAAGAGGTGGTGAATTTCAGATGGTGTGACTTGATGTGCTCATCATCAAATTCGATTGATATACCTAAAAGAATAGTCAACCTCCTATAATGAAATGTTCTTCCCCTCAAAAATTTCATGTAGTTACCATGATCACCTTCACCTTCCCTCAGGATTATCTTTCCATATTCTACTAGACAAATAGAAGAAGAATATAGTGTACTTGAGCTGAGCTTTTCCAATTTGGGAAATTAATTTCCCATTTTTAAAGTATTAATACACTAAATAAAATCTGGAAGTGGTGTTTCCCTCATGAACGTTTGGTTAATTATATATTTTCATAGATGGTGACCCATACACAAGTCTTGATGACCCTTACGCGGGTCCTCCTCCACTCTTACATAGCAAATACGGTACCCTTACGTGATTTTGGCACGGCTACCCTTATGCGAGAATTTATTGCCTCACATCCAAAATCGTCTATCATTGCTGCCATTATGCAAACCCATCCATCACCCTAGTGAAACTACCTTTATATAGGTCACAATTACCCTTACGTAGGTGTCTCCACTTCTCTACCCTTACACATTTTCACCTTTATAAAAATCAGATTATCTACCCTTACACATAAATACAATGACCCTTATGCACTAGCAATTACCCTTATGCATTCACCACTTCTACCTTTATACACCTGTGGATTATTATAAAAGCTTATATTTTAGGTGGCTTCCTCATCGAGGCTCGGGATCAGGTTCATCCATAAGTTGGGGCATTAGGTTCTCCTTCAACTGATTGAGCTTGGGATTTTAGTTTCTGAGATTCATCTATAAGAAATGATAAAAAACACCCATATTAGGGAAGAATAAATACCATAATAATTCAATGGTGTCGATCTTAAATATTAGTTTATCCAGGTGACTCAACTTTGACCTCATTGTTGGGTTTTGAAATTGCAATTTTCTTCCATGAAAACCCAATTCTCATCCCCAAATGAGCTCAGGTTTCATCCACAACCCTATATTTTTTTCAACTGTCATCCGATTTAGGATTTTCAGGGGGAATTCATTCATTTCAATCTATTATTTCTTCTCATGGTGTAATTGACTTCTTGGTTTTGTGGGTATTCTTCAATTGGTGAAGAGGTGCAACAACTGCCTTCATTTCAGGTGTGAGCAAGAATAGCTTGGGAAATTCTAGATTTTAATCGACCTCATAGGTGTGGTTTGGTTGGGGATTCTTCAATATGTACTCATTTCATTGGTGGTTTCTTGGATTCTTCATTAATAGAGTTGTCTAGTTTCAAACCACCATTTCAAAGGTAGTTCACCAACTCCACCCACCATGGTAGGTGGCTACCATGGGATAAGTCTATAGTAGGTGGGTATTGGTGGGGGAGTTGTGTCAAACTTGACACCTCCTACCATTCCTATATAAGGATTCCTTGTGGAGATTCCTTCATCATCTGTTTTGATCTAAGAGAGATCATTTATCCAATTAGATGACCTTGAGAGTTCCATGTTAGAAACAAAGGGAGGTGTGCAAGGGGTATTTTGTAACCATTTGTTCTTATTGAAATAAATATTTTTTTCTTCCCTCCATTCATCTCACTTCATGGTAATTGAATCACAATAGTGGTATTAGAGGTAGATTCTAGCAAAATAGAAGTGATCAGTGGAGTTTTTGTAATGATGAGAAAATCCAGGTTTCTCAGAATCTTGTTTTGAAGGTATATTCTGAAAGTACATGTAGAGGTGATTCCAACAATGCAAACGGCATCGAAAATTGAGCTAAAAAGATCTATCTAGGATTGGTCAAAAAAATTTCAAACTTCATGTCTTACAGTACCCCCTTTATGGAGAAGAAAGTATTGCTCTGGTATTAGTGATATTTATAGTGAGTTTCCAGCAGCTGCTCTGGTGTGCCACATTAGTTCCATGTTATCACCATGTAATCAGTTGAGCTCGGTTATTAACACTATTTTGGTCATATCTTGATCAATCAATGTTAGATTTTGATTATTCATAAGTTGATTCCACCATTTTCAACCATTCTGGACATAATAGTGAATTCCATTTTTCAAAATTCTACACCAATTTTTAAATAATTTAAATTCAGTGGAGGGACCATCTATGGGAGGTGTTCTAGGGGCCAGAAATGGATGGAAAAGCCAGATAAGGTCTATTGATGGAAGTAGAACATCATACAAATGTTACCATTGTGGAATGGAGGGACACATGAGGAAGAACTGTCAAAATTTTCTATAAGAAAAATGCAAAAATAGCAACTAACAAAGAACAAATATAAATTTTCATGTGAGAACCACCATAGAAGTTGTTCCTTGATCCAAATATAATGAAGATACATGATTTCATAAATTAGGCCAAGACATACAATGGGTGGTTGATACTACAACATCGCACCATGTCACTCTGTATTGTGAGTATTTCTTGACTTATTAAGATGTTGACTTTGGTGTAGTCAATATAGGCATGTTCCAATCCTTTGACTCAACCTATTATCATGTATAGTCTTTTATTGACAAGAATATGACAACATCTTCAATAATGAAGCATAGAATATGAAAAAAGGAGTCGTCATCATCACCTGAGGAAACATGTGTGGTTTTTTGTAAAAAACTCATGTGAATATATGTGCATACAACCTCAACATGGTGGAAGGAGAGACGTCATCCAATATGTGGCATTGGATACTTGGACACATGAGTGAAAGAGGGTAATATATCCTAATGAAGAAGAATTACATAAGTATTAACAAGGATGCATCACTTGATCCTTGTAAATACTACTTGTATGGGAAACATCATAGAGTCTCATTCAATATTGCTTCATCAATGAAATCAGATTTTTTGGATCTTGTTCACTCTGATGTATGCGAACCCATCGAGGTAGATTCACTAGGAGGTAATAAATATTTATTATCCTTTATTGATGATGAATCTATAAGGATGTGGGTGTTCTTCTTGTGGGTGAAAGACCAAGTATTGGACTACTTCAAGATATTCCACACCATGGTGGAGTGTAAAATAGGAAGGAAGCTGAAGTGTCTTCATTCAGACAATATAATAGAGTACACATCCAGAGAATTTGATGTTTTTTGTAGGAGTCAAGGCATCTGACATGAGAGGATGATCCCACGTACCCTGAAACATAGCAGAGTTACAAAAAGGATGAACATAACCATCATGGAGAAGGTCAGAAGCATGATTATTTTGGCTAAGTTCCTTAATCCATTCAAGGGAGAAACTATTCAGGTTGCATGCTACCTCATCAATAGATCACCATTGGTCCTACTGAATTTTGAGATTCTATAAAAGAGATGGTATGTTAAACATCCATCTTACTCTTATTTATGAGTATTTGGATTTTTTTTCATTTTCACATGTATCCAAGGATCTTAGGAAGAAGCTATATGGGAGGTATACTCCACGCATATTCATCAGATGTGGAGATATGGATTTTGGATACAAGCTTTGGGACTCGATAGAGAATAAAGTGATCAGAAGCAGATATTTTGTGTTCCATGAGAACCAGACGATCAATGACATTCAAAATCCTAGAATGCATCGAAGTGAAAGTGTTGGTGAATCAATTATTGATCCAACACTTGTACCAGAACCACCTATCAATGAAAATTAGGAGGTGCAAGGAGACTCGTCAGTAGTAAACCCGGTGGCGGTGGAGGAGGATATTGAGTAGGTGGAGACTCAATCCTCTCCATAAGAAGTTACATAACCATCACAAAATCTAGGTGATGTTATGCCTCTTGGACCTAACATTTTTCAAGTTCAAATATATTCACAAGGAAAGATTCCATCAACAAAATATTTGTAGTCAGAGTACCTATTGCTGACTGATGATGGGGATCTAAAAGGATACCAGGAAGTAGTTTCTCATCATGAAAAACTCAATTGGTTGCATGAAATAGAGTTTGAGATGGATTATTTGATGAAGAACTAGGAATATGATTTGGTGGAACTACCAAAGGTAAGAAGGCACTAATGAACAAATGGGTGTTTAGGCTAAAGAAGGATGGCAGAAAAATAGAGGTCAGACACAAATATCGGTTAGTTTTTTAGGGATTCCTTTAGAAGAAATGAATTTATTTTGATGATATCTTTTCACTCATGATGAATATGGATTCAATCCAAGTCATTTTCAGATTTGTGGCTATCTTGGACTTAGAGATTGAACAGATGGATGTGAAGATAGTTTTTCTTTATAGTGAACTCTTTGAGGAGATATATTTGAATAAGCCTAAAGGTTTTGAGGTTTCTAGACAATAAAATCTCATTTGAAAATTGAAGAAGATTCTGTATGGATTGAAACAAACTTTGTGGCAGTGGTACAAGAAGTTTGACTCATTCATGGTGAGTCATGGCTATAAGTAGACAAAGGCGGACCAGTGTGTTTACATCCAGAGATTTTAGGATGGTAACTTTGTTACTCTAATAATTTATTTTAATAACATGTTGGTCATTGGGAAGGATGAAGTGAAGATTAGCCAGTTAAATAAGGAGTTATCTAAGTCTTTTTATATGAAGGACTTGGGAGCAACTTAACAAATTTTGGGGATATAGATCATTCATGATAGAAAGAGGAGGTTATTATGGATATCTTAGGATAAGTATGTTGAAAATTTTCTGAAACGTTTCAACATGGACAAATCCAAACCAGTAAGAAGTCCTATTCTCGGCCATTTTAAGTTGATCAAGAGTTCATGTCCATCGTCTAGGAAAGAAACTGAGGTGATAGAGATGATACCATACTCCCCAGTGGTTGGTAGCTTTATGTACGCTATGGTGAGTATGATACCAGACATTTCCCATGCATTGGAGATCATGAGTCAATTTCTCTCCAATCTCGGTAAGAAGCACTTTGATGCAGTCAAGTGGATTTTGAGGTATCTTAAAGGTACTTCAAAGCTTTGTTTATGATATGGGGGAGTTGAACCTATCTTGGAGGTCTATACAGATATAGATATGGTCAGAGATCTTGTTAGCAGGAAGTCTAAATTAGGATGAATCTATAATTTTTCAGGAGGAGTTGTATCATGGAAGTCAAGGTTATATAAGTGTGTTGCTTTATCCACAATGGAAGTAGAGTACATTACTGCTTAGGAATCTATAAATGAGAAGTTGTGGATAAAGTGTTTTCTCCAAGAGCTTGGATTAATCCATAAGTAGTAAAGGGTTCATTGTGATAATCAAAGTGCTTAAGAATTGAACATGAACTCCATGTACCATTCCCGGATGAAGCGCATCGACATTTTCTATCATTGGATAAACAAAGTGATGGATCAAAAACTACACTAACTTATAAAGATCCACACAAAGGAGAACTCAGAGGATATGTTGAAAAAGGTGGTTTCTTGGGAGAAACTAGACCTTTGCAGATGATCTAGTGGATTAAATCTAGAGTGAGAGAATTGATAGAGTCATCCAGTTGCACACCACCATTTCAAATGTGGTGTGCCAACTCCACCCACCATGGTAGGTGGCTTCCATGGGGTAAGTCTATGGTAGGTGGGGATTGGTGGGGGATTTTTTTCAAACTTGGAACCTCCCACCATGCCTGTATAAGGAGGCATTAGGGAGATTCCTTCATCATCATTTCTAAGCAAAGAGATCTCATTTATCCATTGAGAGAACCTTGAGAGTTCTATGTGATAAACTTGATGGGTATTGCGTATTTGAACGCCTACTACCCCAAGTTTTAGAGGAAAAATAACACATCCTCGATACTATACATAGGTTTTTCTCCCTATGAATTCAATTATTAGTTCATCCATACAAGTTATTTAACACATATTCATATTTCCCCACACAAACATTAACCTAGATGACGATGTACCATATTTCCCATCACTAAGGAAGAAGAGAGGTTCACACAACCTACTAAGCGGCTGACCATGCCCAAGGAATTTTTAACCTACTAAAACTGAGAACTGGTTGATGCTCATGACCATAATAAGGTTTAAGGATACCATGAAAAATCATCTGAACAAGGGTTTCATTCAGAAGCTAAGATTTCTACTAGGGACAATGTCACTTGAACAATACCATACAACAGAAATCTCATGGCATTTAGCGAGTCATTTAAGCTCCAAGGGTACTACCTACCTCAAGATAGCCCCTACAAAAGCACAAGTTTTGACCCTATCAATAGTTCATGCCAAAAATATTTCACCGGGATCAAGAGCCTACCATTTAATCCATTTCTAAAATGGAGAAAGTCCTATAGAAAACGGTCATGTTTCCTTTCTAAGGAAACTCAATGGGAAAAGTTTAAACTACCCTTACATGGGGTTTTAAACTAATGATACCACCTAAGGTTCCATTTTCAAGTCATTACATTGATTCACATTGAATATTTAACCATTTAAAATATTTTTAAATAGAACTTCAAGTAACAATTATAAGAAAAAAGCACTGCTACTTGATTTAAATAACTCCCCAAGGGAAAACAGGCAAGTCTTATTGAATATTATTTTTTAAAACATTAAAAATTTATTAAAATCCTATCATAATTAGAAAATTTATCATATAATTCCTTTTTAATAGATAAGGTGACTTACGAGGGTCTCGTTAATCCAACCTGGGTTCATCATAATGCAACCTAATAGTAGTTTCTTAATTTATCAAAATTTAAAAACACCTGTAGTGAGTTATACCATAAGAAACATGCCCCAACTAACGTACTTGGGTTTGGTTGTTCATTTATAAAGTTAATTCATATGGTTCATTAAGCCCAATTAATAGAATTACAAACCTTTATAGAGGAAAAATTTTATTTCAGCTAAAAATTAAGCAGCTTTTTCATTTATAATCATTTCAAAATATAACATGGTCATATATATAATGGTTCAATTATATGGGTTTCCATCTCCCAATCCATAAAACTCCCATAAACTTTATAGTTTGGCATTTGGATTCCATTAATCGAAATCATTTCATTTTAAATTCTTGAGCTTTATCATCTTTTACATTTTAGAAAATATCTCTAGATTTATTTAGAAAGATTAAAAGATGTTTCAAGTACACGGGTTACCTTTCCCCAATTATAAGGTTCCCATACACCTTACAACTAAAGGTCGTCTCCCATTTAATCATAACTAATAAATTGATCCCATGAAACCATTTACATATATCAAAATAATAACTTGTTATGTTATTACAAGAAGTACACATAGAGGAATATTCCAATAATAAAAGAAACATGATACATAGAAAAAACATACTAAATGAGTAGGCATCATGGTATAACACTCAAGACACACAGTAAAAGTTAGAAAGCATCCTATAAATGGAAATACATGTCATGGAATGTGAATTTACATGTGCCTAAAATGATTCATGTAATGTTAATTCATTGACATATTAGGGCAAGGGTAAAATACCAAAATCTCATAAATTAATAAGCAATGAAAATTACACCATTCACTCAAGGTGAAATCAAAATTGATTGTAACATCGAACAACATGAACAATATTACCATCCCTGGCCACTTGTAATTTTCCCCATATATGGGTTGATCACTCCAATGCATGGCTATTTACCAGGCACAAACACATTCCTATTCTCTTATCTACTAGCATAAAATAGTAAGACAAAGGAAAAAATGAACATGCTCAGATACCCATTTGTAACATCCCATCCCGACATGCCACTAAACCAGTAGCAAAACTAGTGGGTCACATGGCCTCAAGAGCACCTCTTCATATGCTAGAGGATACCGACTAGAAGAAAGATTCTAAGGATGTGATAGTGGGGAGACTATACCCTCATGATCAGAGTAGCACAATGTCATATCATAAAGTAAAAAATAGACAGTAGAGGAATAAATGATAAAGAAAGATAGAGAAATAGAAGAATAATATAAACTGAATATAAAAGATTTTCAATGCCAATATACAACAATGCATGCATGTCCCAATATTGGTTCATAATATAAAACAGAATACATGCATTAGGTAACAATATGCGAATAAATAAAAGAAACAAAAACCCTTAAGTCCATCATAATGAGTATCTTGAGCTATAACTCGATCTTATGCTCCTAACTCCTAGGTACCAATAAAGCAGTACAAGTAAGAATCCATGGTCCTGTGAACATGAGATCTACTCAGGTACCCTATTTTAATGGTGGCTTGATCAGGGTGTGAGATATAAATCCCAGTAGATCACCACCCATGGTGTCTACTTTTATAACTAGTTAGTAAATATAAATTAAGGTAGTGTGCAGGTAAAATTAATAAATAAATAATGTCAAATAAATAAATAAACACCATTCGGCTTAGGTTCCAATAGGACTCATGTCCGACTCTACCCGCTTCGGCTCACAGCTGGAATAATATGTTTGATCAATAACCTTATGTATATATTAATAATATATATACATAGTATAGTTATATATAGCATCCACCTATATGAACCAAGTACGTATGGATGTAAGTGGCCATATACTTGGAATAAGAGGTACTAGATAGACCTGGGTGTAACTTGGTCATCCATAACCAGTCTAAACGAGAATATAAGCTCAACCA
Source organism: Viscum album (assembly GCA_963277665.1). Lineage (NCBI taxonomy): Eukaryota > Viridiplantae > Streptophyta > Magnoliopsida > Santalales > Viscaceae > Viscum > Viscum album. The sequence goes on along the minus strand of OY728141.1, from coordinate 455,051,300 downwards.
AATCATACATTCCCTACATCTCATAATGAGTGGGAGACTTCATGATCATCACTCGATATGGTGAGTGTGCCATCATGTCAACACTCGAGAAACTGGTGAGCATGTCATCATGAAAACACTCACTTAGAAACATGGTACATCATGACCACCATCCCAATAATGTCAATGGTGTGAGGCTTCATGACTCAACACTTGATGTAAGGGAGAGTTATACCCCCATTCTCAATAAAACCCTTACCATCATTCCACATCCCATATTAATGCATAATCATTTTTTTTATAATAATAATGAGGTATTACCTATCATGATTTACATTTATCAATCCCATTATAATCAAGGAATTCAATTTATTAAAATTCAAATTAATAATGTACATAAGAATGCAATAATTGTTGTGGCCTTTCCACCCTTTATAATTCATTTTAATTAAACCATTTAATTTATTCTAGGAAGGAAACCATCATAAACAAGTCATTCAATTTAATCTAACACAATTAACCTAATCCATGATTATTTAGATATAGAAAATGGTGTCATCATACCACCTAGTTAATTCCATTTAATTTAACTCATTTAACACATTCAAGGAAAGGAAGACATTATGAATAATCTATTACAATTACTACATACCATTTAATTAAAAAAAAACATGGAAATTCATTTATCAAGGTTCAATGAGTCACTTAAAAGGTACCATAGTCTATTAGGAAATTACCTACATGGGTAATCCCATTTATAAAGTAATCCAAGACCTTATGAGGAGCTTAGTTCATTACACATTTATATAAAAGGAGGGAAACTTAATTTTATAACTTCAAAAAAGTCCATGTCTCAAGCATTACATGTATCAAAAAATGACATCAAAGTATAGAAGAATTACCAAAGCATTACTTCCAAGAACATTATAAATCACTAATCATCACTTTTTAACTTTGAAGATAGTGTGCCTCATTTGAGGGGTTTTATTATAAAATCATGACATTTTTTATAAATAATTCATTTGGAAAAATTATGGATCTAATTCAAGAATCATAACTTAATTTATCAATAGAATCATTTTAGAAAAACCACCAAACATGGAAAAACAATTATAAGGTTCAACATGGAACTTAGGAGGGGCTATAATTAATTATACAAATTCCTACAAGGGTAAATTACATTTTTAATCCAAGTCAAATGCTTAGAAGGAATTCCAAACAATTAATCATTTAGTTAAATAAGGTGAAATTTCAGACAGTGCACCCAAAGGGTGTTTGTAATCAAGGTTGACAACCTCAAAATACTAAATAAGTCTCAAAAAGAGTAATACATGGTGCATATACCAATTTATATTGAATAATACATTTTTAAGGAAATGCATGGCAAAGGATGGTGTGTAGCACAATGACATTATTTATAAAATGATGGTAACCTAAGGAAAAAGTTGTAGACCACCTACCTATTACTTATAATTCTTCACTCATCCAATATCAAGGTCTGATTCGGTCCGGTTTGGAAGAAATCTAAGAAATTGACATTCTCCCTGAAAATAGGGAAAATGAGGTCACACCACAATAACTCGGTTGATAGGAAATAAACAAATAAAGATTCAAAAGGAATTGAGAGCTTACTGATGTAAATCCAAAGAGATTGGTGATGTTCGATTCAGACTTTGGATAAAGGAGGTATCATAAAGATTAGGTGGAAGAGGAGGAGGAACCCACTACGTAGGAAGATGAGGCTCACATGGATGGAGGGATAAGAAAGAAGAAGAAAAGAGTTTTAAAACTCATTAAGGGAAAAAAATTAATTTCACCCTAAAAACTGGGTTGCACAGTTTGGCCACATTGTTTGACCAAATCGTGCTCCAACCGTGCGGTGCCCACTGCCTAAGAAACCCACCTCGCACGGTTGTGCCACACGGTTTGTCTAACTATGTGCCAACTATGCGATGAATAATTCTTAGGTACTGCATCAGTGGAACTAACTATGTAAGCTAGGTGCATGGTTTGGGTAAATCATGTGCAACCTATGCAACACCTTCTTATCCTCTGAAATAGGCCACATGGTTTGCTTCTAGGGGCCACTCAATTTAAAAAAAAAACATGCTCCCTATTCATACCACCCAAACTTGTGACTTTTGGGGCTTGGCACTCTCAAAACTCAACAAGACGGACAAGGGAACCCTTGGTCCTTTACCTAAGTCTAAAAACAACACCTTGAATTGTTCCAATTATCTAAATTTCATTCTGAATCTTGGTTAAAAAAATATCCCATCCACTAAATGCCAAAAATTCAAATTCCCTTGGAATTCTACCTTGGCTCAAAACATAGGTCATTACACATGGAAATGTTTTCTACAGACATGAAACCAAGTCATTATATTACATTTAATTAGGCCAAGTCATATATATAATATAATTGTCATTTCCATTTAATATTTATTTATCAAGTTGAAGCACTTACCTTAGAAGGTTCAAATGATAAGCTGAAATGTGCTATCCATTTACATTTCATTGATTTAATCAACACTTACCTTCATCAAGAACAAGTCACAACACATCCGAACGGTGGCTCAAAAAGGCTTAATAGGATACTAAAAGCATAAAATACATAAACACCCTACTTGGTGATGTCGATATTGAGTTCATAACATCCAACGATGGATAACATATATAAAGGGTCTTATAATATTATTCTCATGACTATAATAAAGGCATATAAATTTAATAGGCCATGCTTGATGAAATCGGCGTGCACGCACTATGATAATTTATAAAATGGAAAAACTTGAGGGATGATTCATAGACCACCTACCTTATTCCTGTATCATATGTCTCATCTAGTATTATCCCTTAGTTTGGCCTGTATCGAAAGAAATATGAAGAATGTATCAACGCCCTGAAAATAGGGCATATAAGCTTGCACCTTGATATCTTTGTCGATGGAAGGACAAATAGAGAAAGGTGAAAGATGATCAAAGAACTTACCAGTACATATCTAACAAGATAGATGGATATGAAATCAGAGATCATATGGTGAAGTGGAAATAATCTTAGATTAGGTCTTCCTTGGGTGATCCTATGTGAGAGAGAGAGAGGGGAGGAGTGAGGTTTTTTCCGAAAAATTGAATCCCTACCTCCTGCTTTAAAACCTAAAGTCAGGAATTTACACGGCGTGTAGATGATTTACATGTTGTATAATGCTCATGGTCTTCCCTCCTAGAAAAACTATTTACATGACGTGAAAGTTTTAGTATATACCATTATTCGTTGTGTAATTGATACACAAATTTTATTTCAATTACATGGAGTGTAATTAGCCTACATCCAACATTCATCACTCATACCTCTTCCTTTCAAAAAACTACCCAACTAGCCCAGATACTACCTCAGGGTCTAATCCAAAAATAATGTAAACAAGAGTTTAACTGAAAGTTGAAAGAATTTTTACCTCATATAAAAACTAGGTTCTTACAGTCTTCTTCCCTTAAATGAATTCATCCCTGAGTTCAACTTCCAAGGGCAGCGAAACACTTTTTGATAACAACTCTGGCCACTGAGCATGCACATCAACCTCCCACTCCCAAGTCTCATCTTATACATGTTCATGCTACCATAGCACCCATACTAAAGGGACACATCAACCTCATAGAGCCTTCATGATCCAGTCGACGATGTTTATAGGATACTCCTCAAATGAAGCATCAACATCTAACTCAACCTCCTCGGGATCAAAAGTACAAGATAGGTCGACACGATAACAGTGAAGCCATGAAATTTGGAATACATAATTCATGGAATGATACCTATAAGGTAGTAACAACTAATAGGATACCATCTTGACTCTATCCAAAATCTCAAACAAACATATGAAATGAGGAAACAACTTCCCTTACCTTTGTATCTGTCTATTCCATTAGATGTGTGATACTCGCAAAAAAACACGATTCCTGGCCTCGAAACTCTAGAGGTCATCGATGGCTATAGGCATAGAATTTATGTCTAGAATAAGAAAGAGACATATGCTTTTGGATTAGTTGAACTTTCTCTGAAGTCTCCTGCATGATACGAGGACCTAGTAGTGTTGCTCACCTCTAACCATCATAGGGGTGAAGGGAATGACCTACCATAAAAGTCCTCAAAAGGATACATTTGAATCATTGCATAAAATCTATTATTATAGGAGTACTCAATAAGATGGATATAATTCTCCCATGAATTGTTTAAATAAAGGATGCATGCTCAGATCATGTCCTCTAACACATGTATCATCTGTTTTGACTAGCCATTGGCTTGAGGGTGTAATGTTATGCTCAAAATCACCTGTATACCCATAGTTCTTTATAACCCCTTCCAAAATCATGATGTGAAATTATCATCCCTAACTAAAATGATAGTACGAGAGACCCCATGTAGCCATATGATCTCACAGACATACAGTCTTCGCAACTCACCAACTAAGAAATTATCCCAGATAAGAAGAAAGTGGGATACTTTCGTTATTTTGTCAACGAAAACCCAAATTGTGTCACTTTCTCAAGACGACATCAGCAATTATACTACAAAGTACATGGAAACATATTCTCATTTCCATTTCAAGACTAGAAGTTGATGTAACAATATAGTAGGTCATAGGTTCTCCACCTTCACCTACCAACTGGTGGAACACCTAGTGATAAAACCTATTATCTAGCATTTCATCCTAGGACACCAATACTAGCATCGCATATCTCAGTACATCATAGAGATGGCTGAATGAAATACCCACTAAGAATTGTGATACTCTCGCATCAGTTCCTATCTCATATCTATAGAAACCTGGGCATGTCCATGTATATGTAGGATTTCATCTCTATCCACAGACCAATCCAAAGGTGGGTCATCTCCTGAAATAATTTCTCAGAGAACCAAGCCTTCAGGATCTAAAAATTGACTGATCTTTACCCTCTCAAGGAGTGAATAGGTAACTATCAAGGTTGAGGGATAATATTGATCATGAATGTCATGAAACTCTAGATTCAACTTGAAAAATAGGTTCATCAATTCCCATTCATCATTGTATTCTTGTACGGCCTATTCCTGGTTTTTCCAACTCAACATATCAGCTACTTTATTTCCCTTTCCATGCATATTGGCAAGATCAAAATCGAAGGACTAGAGGTATTTGACCTATCTTTTTTGTTTTAGATTCAATTCACATTGTGTAATGATATATTTGAGGCTCCTATAGTCTGTATATACCACAAATCACTCACCCATCAGATAGTGTCTCCTGCAATGTAATTCATGGACAACAGATGCTAGCTCGAGGTAGTGCATTGGGTAATTTATCTCATGGGGCCTCAATTTTCAACATCTATATGCAATGAATCTACCCTCCTTCATTATCACTACACCTAGCACGATGTCGTATGCATCACAGAACATTGTATAACCTCTTCCAGTCTTAGGAAGAATTAGAATAGGTGATGATAAAATCCTTCCTTTTAGATCTTGAAAGGATTTATCACATTATTATGACCACAAGAACTTAACACCCTTATTTGTAAGACTAGTAAAAGGTTATACAAGGTGTGATAAGTCCTATATGAAGTGCCTATAATATTCATCCATCCCCAAGAAACTCCATATATCAAACATGTTCTTGGGATTTTCCCTAGAAACCACAGTACACACCTTTTCTAGGTCAATATATACTCCTGATTTTGAGATAATATGACCTAATAAGTGAACTTTTTTTATCCATAAGTGGCACTTTGAAATATTTTAATAAATATGATGCTCTCTCAGTGTATTTAGAATGATCTCAACATATCAAGCATGGTCGCTAAGAGTATGAGAATACACCAATATATCATCCACAAATACCATGACGAAAGAATCTAGATAGGGATAAAAGACCATATTCATTAAAGCCATGAAAAAAATAGGTGTGTTCATAATAATGAACAACATAAACAGATACTCATACAGACTATACCTGCTACGAAAATTTGTATAAGGTGTGTCTAAAGTTCTAACTCGCACCTGATGATATCTCGATCTCCGATTGATCTTAGAGAATACCCTAGCTCCTTAGATATGGTCAAAGAGATCATATATTCGAGGTAGTGGATATAAGTTCTTGACCTTAAGTTGGTTCAACCGTCTGTAATACACACATAAACAAAGGGTCCCATCTGACTTCTTGGAAAAAAACATGGTAGAAGACTAAGAGGAAGTACTAAGCCATATAAAACCTTTGGCTCCAACTGTGTTTTAGGCTCCTTGATCTCTATAGGTTTCATCATATATAGAGAAATGGACACTGTAGATGCTCCTAGAACAATATTTATCGTAAAATCCACCTCTCTCTCAGAAGGTAATCCAAAAAAATCGTCGAGAAAGACGTCCCTAAAATTATTTTATACTAAAGTAAAATATGTAATTTGGGATATTTTCTCCTCTATGAGGAGACTATCCATCTGGGCAGTCACTCCACCTAGTCCATGATACTCTAGTTCATCTATATTAGCCTAGACATCCCACTAAAACTTTTCTAGATAATTGTTTCCCTCTGGTGATGTAAACGATACACTATGGTGATAGTAGTCTACAAAGGAATTATATGAGACCAACCAATCCATCCTGAGAATGAACTCAAATCTTGTCATCTTGAGAAAAAAGAGGTCTCATAATAAATTATAATTTCCTACCTCAAGGGGACAGTCCTTGAATTGGCGTATGACCTCTAACCATATTACTAATAGTGTGTCCAAGGTCATCACACTACCGTAATACTGAATTTCTAGCCCAAGACTTTTCATGATAGATAAAGAGATGAAGGAGTGTAAATCACATGTATCAAACAAAGCACATACTATAGTAGAGGCTACTAGAATAATACCAAGAAAGTTAGGAGTCAGGAGAACCTACTCCTAGGGAAATAAAATAAAAATTATAAAGTACATGACAAGGAATCAAGGAGACGCTCTACAAATACAAGTGTAAACCTCACCATAACAATTCGCATAAACAAAACTATCACAGTAATCAGGTGACACAAAGTACCAAAAGGAGGTGACTTCAGTAATTGCCCATTTCGCAAGATCATCAGCCACTTGATTAGCTTCATAGTAAACATGTGTGAATTCAAGAGAGAGAGAGTCAAGAAGCTGAAGGCAGTCAGTCCAGACCAGTAGAGTCTTCCACGGCACATTCCTCGATTGATCTTTCATAATTTGAACTGCAACAGATGAATCTAATTCTATCTATAAATCATTCCAATTAAAATGGACATAATACCTGATTGCTTTAATCATATCCTAGAGCTCCACTTCAATGGTGAACCCATTGCCAATAAAATGGAAGAAGTAGCCTTTTACAAACCCTCGAGAGGTACAGAATACACAACCACATCCATAGGGCCCTGGAGCACCATAGGTAACCCCATCAACATTAACCTTTATCCACCGTGGAAGAGGCGGTATCCATCGGATATATTTCACCATAAGTGGTTTCTTTGCCCTACCATTAATAATAAGATATCTCAACAAAACAAGATCAAAAACATCATTTCTCATAGAAATGGTTTGGATATTAGAGGCCATGCGGATGGAATGATGCATTGCTAAGACACCAGTATGAAATAGCGACTTGATGTTTTTGAATAGCAGGTCATTTATTGACTTCCAGATGAAGTCTATAATAGCCGCATACACTTCCAATAGAAGAGCACGAACTTTCTCACTGATATTAGCCTTGCAAATGGCCTACAGTAATCCATCAACTGATCGAACATGAAGGAAGCAGTGAAAAATATCCTACATATAAGACCAGATCCTGCTAATGAGTTTTCAAGAAAGAAAGATATGGGAGATGGTTTCATCTTCCTCCAGGCATAAAGTGCAGACCGGGGTGAGATACAACCCAGTATGTTGCAACAAAGCCTACAGTGGGAGCCTATTTTCCATATTTTCTAGATAAGAAGAGACCATGAAGGGGGAATAAAAGGTTTATTGAAACCCATAACCTAGTTTGGGGGATGCATCGAGTCACCAAAAAGAGAATTGTAACATTCCTTTTTGGTGAAAATTCCATTCAGACTGGGCATCCACACTATAACATCATAATCAGTAAAGCAGTACCTCATGACTTCCATTCATAGGTGGCTGGGCAGGATTTCAATAAGCTCCAGATCTACACAAAATTTAACAATCGATTTGAGCTTACTAGATGATGGAATGACAATATCATCATATATGGGATGGGATAACCAAGTGGTGGTCCAAAAATTCAAATTTGACTTCTTACAGACCATCCATTTTGAGTGAGCCATAAGATCAAAATAGGACTACTTTAGAGTAGTCCAGACGGAGAATCTCATATAATTGACATATCCATTCTGTAATTTTCCAATAAATCTAGTTTTCATAAACTCTATAGAGGGATCAGGACTTGAAAGAAGTTTCCAAGTGAACTTTTTAATCAAAGTGTCATTGAAGATCCTGATGTCTTTAATTCCCATCCCTCCCATTGGTGCTGGTTTAATATAGTCTTTCCAGGAAACTGTAACCAATTTCTTCTCATGAATTGAGTTGGTCCAGATGAAGTTTCTAATTTTTCCACTTAACTCTTTAATCGGTGATCTTGGACACTTATACAGAGAAAAGGAATAAACAAACATTGAAGTAATCACTGAATTTACTAGACATATTCTCCCTACTTGAGACATATTTTTCCCTTTCCATCTTGACAATTGATTGGTGATTTTCAATGCAATATTTTCTAAATTACATTTTTTAACTCTACCCCAAAAAAGTGGTACACCAAGGTTTGTAAATGAGAGAGATCCCCTTTTAACTCCCAACTTCATCACAATTCTGTTTTTCCTTGATATAATAAATCTATCGCCAAAAAAACACAGAAGATTTTCCCTAATTAATGACCTAACCTGCGAACTCTTCATAATGTGAGAAAATGCCTTTAATACAAGATATAGTACCTTTTCTCAACTTCTCAAAGAGCAAGATATCATCATCATAAAGTAAGTGTGAAGGAACACACAAATCCCTTCCAATTTTCATTCATTGATACCATCCAAAATTAACAAGATAACTACTAGAATAATACCTAGTACTATAGATAGTACTTCACTATGATCCTTGGGTATTGTTGTATTGCATGAAACTGGCATGATCCATAGCCCCATGCTATAGCTAGACTACACTGAGTATGACAGCTCTGATTACATTGATGATCTGAAGTTTGGCTACAACAGCCACAACCTCCTCCTCAACCAGTCCTATTGGTGTTACTTCAACTCCCCGCCTGACACGGCGTAAAATAACTTACCCCTGAAGGTGGATCTGATGTGATTCCTTTTCCACTAGAAGTAGATGGAAAGGTCCAGAAGAATCTCTAAATATTCCTCATATAGCTGCAATCATGGAACTCTATCAGGTTTATATCGCATTGAGACTTCAGATACCCATGTCGTTCATATTGATGGAATACAACATAGCTGCCAGTATGGTTACTCTAACCACCACTACTCTGATGTGAAACCTCAAGAGATCATTTCCTATTATCACTACTAGAAAACCAGGTATTTGCGACGGGGCATTTGCGACGGGATCCCGTCGCAAATGGATTTTTGCGACGGGGCCCGTCGCAAATAGCCCGTTGCTGAAAACGGCGTCGCAACAACACTTATTTGCGACGGGCCCGTCGCTAAAGCCGTTTTTTGCGACGGTCATTCTCCCCGTCGCAAATAGTACTCCGTATTTTTGTAAAAAACTATTTTTTAAAAAAATAAAAAACTATTAATAATACTAGTATTTGCGACGGGCATAGTATCCTGTCGCAAATACTATAAATAGCTTTTGCGACGGGTCCCGTCGCAAAAACTATTTTTTAAAAAAAAATAAAAAACTATTAATAATACTAGTATTTGCGACGGGCATAGTATCCCGTCGCAAATACTATAAAAAAAATAAAAAAAATAAATTAATAATAAATTATTTTCATTAATATAATAATAGAATTATAATTCACAAATAAAAATAATAAATTATTAATAAATTATTTTAATTAATATAATAATAATAGAATTATAATTCAAAAATAAAAAATAATAGAATATTAATAAATGATTTAATTAATATAATAATATTAGAATTATAATTCATAAATAAAAAAAATATTAATAATTTATTTTAATTAATATAAAAATAATAGAATTATTTTACATTCAAATATTAAAATAATTCAAGTATTACAAAAAATATAATTAAATTATAATATTATAAAATTTTAATATATATATAAAATTTAATATTATAAAATATAAATAATATTATTATTCATATTAATATTGTTATTTAAAAATATAATATTATTAATATTTTATAATGAGACAGAAACTACGAATAGAAAAAAAAAATTGATTTCACAAATTTTATAACATAAGTACAATCTCTAATCTGAAGGAGGGGGGGAGGTGGGGGATCTGCAGATGGTGGTGGAGGAAACTCCATCCCTAAAGCATGAGTGAGTCGGCGCATATACTCCATCTGCTCCTGATGCTGCTGCTGCCACCGACTCGCCTGCTCCTCGTACAGCTGCTGCTGGCGTCGACGCTCCTCCTCATGCTACTGACGCATCTGCTCCTGCTCCTGTCGGAGACTCTCTATCTGTGAAGTCTGAGATCGCAACTGATCCTCATACTGTGTAGTAGAAGAAGATGCACGAGCTCCTCTTGAGCTGGACGCCGACATCACAGCACTGCCATAATAATCTCCGGGAGTCAGTCGAGAGCCGATACCAACTACCCGGCCCTTCTCGAAGGCATACTGGGTGGCCTGCATCCATGCCGCTTCATCAAACTGACGGGCAGTGGTCTGATCTGATGACTCGGCCTGACTCTCAGGCCGGGCCTGTGACGCTGCGGCCTCATATGACTCCTATAGTTGCAATTTAAAATTAAAATTGTGAATATATTATATGTAGTTAATTTTTAAACTTGAAAACAAATAATACTGACCACGATGTGATGCTGACGATCACCTCTGAGCTCCCCAGTAGCAGGATCACTATACATCCTCCGATATACGTCGTACTCTGTAATATCGGGGTGCTCGACAGCCTATAAGAATAAAAAATAAACTGTTAATATTTATAGTTATATAAAATATTTATAAATAATGTACGTACCAGATGCTGTCTATGAGTACTGAAAGAACGACTCCCATCTCGATGAGTCACCTCCTGTCTCCCCCGATTCTGCCTCCCTACCGATGATCTCCTCTGAAAGGCACCACTCAACCAGTGCGCACATAATCCATCCCATACATGGGATGAAATATACTCTGGTCGGTGTGCTCTACATGACTCGTCAAAATCTGACACTCCTGCTTTCTTCATCGCAGCTTTTCTTAAATTGTGCAAAAACTGACGAAGGCGATCACGCATGGCCACCTCCCATGCCTCGTGGATGGCGTCACGCATGGTATCCTCGATCGGATACCATAAACCCTACAAATAAATCAAAATATCAAGTTAGAAATGAAATAATTTTCAAAATAAAAATTATTTATTTACGTACGTACCAACCAATGGCCGAACATGGCCTGCTGCACATCAATGGGAATCTGCTCCCATGTGGTCCACGGCTGAGAGAAATAGTTGCGCAAAATAGCTCTGCCCTATCCGACTGCTATATGCGGAAAACTGAAAAAATAATAAACATTTATTATGTGAATAGATTAATGAAATCTTAGTCAAATCCACAGGTTATCACACAGGTTGTCACACCTCCGTGTGCGTGGATCAAACCCAAGACGTGGACGTCGCTCGGGGACGGGGTCAGGAATCATCAATCGTGCAAGACCGCGCCCCCTCTGCGTACTCCCTGGAGCGCCTGCAGGATGAGGGTCATCTGTCAGCAAATCATCCGCATCGAAAGTCAGGTCAGTATCCGCCAACTCACGAAATGTGGCGTCGTCCATCTGAAACAGAAAATATTAATGTTAGCAAATAATTGATAATTACTATTATATATACATATATACATATTATGATTGTATATAAATACCATGAAATGCTATCAGTGTTCATCTTCATCATCATCTTCATATATGTCAATGTCATCTTCATATTCCTCCTCAACATCATCGATATCCATTCGAGTTACAGTTGCTTCATTTCTTACCATTTCAAATTCATATGTGACATCATTAACATCATCGTCATCAACGACTCTTAAATGTGGGGTGTCGTCATCGATACTCATGTCTCTTTATAAAAAAGATTGATTTTGAGTACTCTCTTGAAAAACTTCAATTCTTTGCACATCAGTGAAAGCACATTCACTTTGACTAAACTAATTGTCTCGAATTTTGATTTTTATTACACTCCACCAATCAGTCAATTCTCTTGATGTTGCACAGTACTTTGCGTAATAAACTTGATATGCCTGTTGAGCCAATAAGAATGGTTCATTTACTGCGAGAACACTTTTACATTTAATATCGATGATTCCATGAGTCGGATGAACACGCACGCCTCTCTCTGTATCCAACCACCGACATTTAAACATGGTTATGTAATGTTGTCCAAGATAACAGAGTTCAATGATTTCATCAAGTATGCCATAAAAGTCAACTTCATTTTCTCGATGATGAGATCCTCTCAAGCTAACTCCACTGTTCATTGTTTTTTTCGATTCCCCATATGCATGTGTGTGGAATCGAAATCCATTCACCACATATGCATTATAAGTTTTAACAAGTTTGGAAGGTGGGTTACTCAATACACACATCCGTTTGTCAATTTTATCAGCATGTCGAGACACCTGAAAATTTGTGAAATAATTATCAATATAGTAAACTATACATTGAATGAGTTGCTAAAAGATAAAGAATTTATGTTACCAGTTTTTGAAACCACTGAGAGAAATTTTTCAGTCGACATTCTTCGAGAGCAGCTACTGTAATTTGTGGAATTTGTTTCTTGATATGATTATCATACAACCTATAAAAACTAAAGTTATTTACTGTAACATAAATGATAGAATAAGTGATATAAACACTTACAGTACAACTGATGTCATCTCTTCACAGTTGAGCAGAACATACGTATGAGCTCTCTGATGTTCATCATCTGAAAGCCAGCGTTCATAAACTCCACCGAAACCAAGCTCTGACTGGTTGAAAATAGATAATTGATTGTCGATTTCATCAATATTCCTCTCGTTCCGTCCCATTCGGTTGTGTTTTGAAGGATACTCAGATTCAAAAATAATGGGAGCAGAAAAAAGATATTTCCTCTTGCAAATAATCTTCTGCAATAGGTCATTCAACAGATGCTTTGTTACGTACTTTTCTTTTCAATTTTTGCATGCATCTTTCAAATGGGTACATCCATCGAAACTGTACCGGACCTCCATATTTGGCTTCATATGGAAAATGTAACATCAAATGTTCCATTGAGTCGAAGAAAGACGGCGGAAATATTTTTTCCAGTTTACATATAATTACAACAACATCTTTTTCAAGTTTTCCTAGAGCATCATAATCTGCCGTAGCCGCACAAATTTCCCAAAAAAAATGAGACATGTCTGTTATGGAATCCCAAATCACAGAATTCAACAGACCTCTTAATCCAATGGGTAGAAGTCTCTCCATTATAACATGACAATCATGACTTTTTAATCCAGTAATATGACCATTCTTTACACATCTACCCAAATTAGAAGCACAGCCATCTGGAAGTCTCAAATCTGCAATACACTGACAAAATAATAAACGGTTTTCTTTAGACAGTGTATAAGCTGCTTTTGGTTTCAGTAACCTTTCTGTTCTGACATTCTCAAATAGTTCCAATTCTGGACGCCTGCAAATTTGGGCAAGATCTAAACGTGCATTTACATTGTCTTTGCTCTTTCCTGGCGTATCCAAAACTGTATGAAACAAATTATCAAAACAGTTCTTCTCAATATGCATGACATTTAACATGTGTCGGACCAACAGATCAGACCAATATGGCAAATCCCAAAATATGCTACGTTTAATCCAATTGTGTTCTTTCCCAAAACCAGAAATTTTCTGTTGGTTTATTGTGGGACCAAAAGTGATGGTGGGTAATGAAAATACAACTGATTTTAACTCCAAACCTGATAGCATTTTTGGAGGTCCATCCCTTTCAACTGTTCCTTTTCTGAAATGAGATCTGTTTCTGTGAAAAGGATGATCAGCTGGAAGAAATATGCGATGACAGTCAAAATAACAAGGTTTCTTTCCATGAATGAGCATAAATTCTTTGTTCTCTCCCATACAGTAAGGACATGATTTCTGACCATGTGTACTCCAGCCAGATAACATCCCATAAGTCGGGAAGTCACTTATTGTCCACATCAATGCTGCTCTCAGTATGAAATTCTGTTTCATTGCAACATCATATGTACTGACACCAGTACTCCACAATAAATTTAATTCATCAATCAATGGCTTCAAATAAACATCAATATTTTTCTTCGGATGTCCTGGAATTAGTAAAGTCAAAAAGATATATGGCTCCTTCATCAACATCCATGGAGGTAAATTGTACGGAGTTAAAAAAACAGGCCAACATGAATATTGACTACCATAAGATCCAAACGGACAGAAACCATCAGTGGAAAGGCCCAGTCGAACATTTCTAGCTTCTAAAGCAAAGGATGGATACACTCTATCAAAATGTTTCCATGAATCACCATCGGCTGTATGATTCAAGATTTTATCGGTTGAAATATTCTCTTTATGCCATGACATTATTGTCGCTGTATTCTTAGACATGAATAAACGCTGAAGTCTGGATGTAAGCGGAAAATATCTCAACTGTTTTACAGGAATCAAACCAGACTTCCCGTGTTGTCCTTCTTTATATCTCAGTTGCCCACATGTAGGACAACTATCCAACGACTCATTTTCCCCAGAATATAAAATGCAGTCATTTGAACATGCATGAATCTTCTGACAAGTAAGTCCCAAATTTCAAACCAGCCTCTTACTCTCATAGTAATTTGCAGGTAAAACATTTCCTTCGGGTAACAGTGTTTTCAGCAAATAAAATATCTGGTCAAAACAGGTGTTTGACATTCCGTTATCTGATTTGATAGCCATAAATTTTGCAACTGCTTCTAATTTGCTCATCTTGCAGCCAGGATATAATGCATCCTCAGCAAATTTCAACAACTCAAAAAATTCAGACGGTGCCAACTCAGGATTTGAAGCTATATCAGCCGGAGTTTTTGTATGTTGAACAGATGAACCTGCAACATCATGTACTAAATCTTGAAACCTGGATGGATCCGGAATCAAGTTGGTATCACCTGCTCTGGAACTGCGTTCACCATGTTGATACCAAAAAACATAATCTGGTTGAAAACCAAAACGCAAGAGATGTTCTCCCACTTTGTCAAACGTGTCAAACGTTCTCAATGCACATTTTCTGCAAGGGCATTTTATTTTTCCTTCTGAAACAAATTTTGAATTTGATGCCACAAATGATAAAAAAGTCTCCACACCCTCAACATATACTGGATTTAAACCAGAACCGTTTGGATTTCTACGTTGATTTATCCATATGCGGTCACCTAATAATGATTGTTGACGACCTCGTTGTTCTATATTTCTCTATAAAATATAAAAGCATTACTGGTTTTGAATAATTTGTTAGAAAAAACACTCAAGTAAAGATTGAATATATTGAGAATAAAGCAAAACATGTTACAAATATTGATAATTTTAATATTATATTGATTTTTTATTATTTTAATAATACTAATATAATTTTTTCATAAACATTAATTATATAATAATAACATTATTACATTATTAGTATATTTTATTATTAATATTAAAATAACATAATTTTTTATATTATATACAATTCTCCTTTCATCTGTGTGTTTAACATTCTGTCTCCACATGTAATATTTGCATTCACTTTCACCTCTCCATTGGCGAGTAGGTTGATAATTTTGAAAAAGAATGCGAATATTACATGTGGAGACAGAAAACACACAGATGAAAAGAGAATTGTATATAATATAGAAAATTATATTATTTTAATATTAATAATAAAATATACAAATAATGTACTAATTATTGGTAATTATTACTAATTATTACTAATTATTGGTAATTATTACTAATTATTACTAATTATTGGTAATTATTACTAATTATTGGTAATTAATACTAATTATTGGTAATTAATACTAATTATTGGTAATTATTACTAATTATTGTTAATTATTACTAATTATTGGTAATTATTACTAATTATTGGTAATTATTACTAATTATTGGTAATTATTACTAATTATTGGTAATTATTACTAATTATTGGTAATTATTACTAATTATTGGTAATTATTACTAATTATTGGTAATTAATACTAATTATTGGTAATTCATACTAATTATTGGTAATTAATACTAATTATTGGTAATTAATACTAATTATTGGTAATAAATACTAATTATTGGTAATTATTGATAATTATTGGTAATTATTGATAATTATTGCTAATTATTGGTAATTATTGCTAATTATTGGTAATTATTGCTAATTATTACTAATTATTACTAATTATTGGTAATTATTACTAATTATTGGTAATTATTACTAATTATTGGTAATTAATACTAATTATTGGTAATTAATACTAATTATTACTAATTATTGTTAATTATTACTAATTATTACTAATTATTGGTAATTATTGTTAATTATTACTAATTATTGGTAATTATTACTAATTATTGGTAATTATTACGAATTATTGGTAATTATTACTAATTATTACTAATTATTACTAATTATTACTAATTATTGGTAATTATTACTAATTATTGGTAATTATTACTAATTATTGGTAATTATTACTAATTATTGGTAATTATTACTAATTATTGGTAATTATTACTAATTATTACTAATTATTGGTAATTATTACTAATTATTGGTAATTATTACTAATTATTGGTAATTAATACTAATTATTGGTAATTAATACTAATTATTGGTAATTAATACTAATTATTGGTAATTAATACTAATTATTGGTAATTAATACTAATTATTACTAAGTATTGGTAATTATTGATAATTATTACTACTTATTGGTAATTATTGGTAATTATTACTAATTATTGGTAATTATTACTAATTATTGGTAATTATTACTAATTATTGGTAATTATTAGTAATTATTGGTAATTATTACTAATTATTGGTAATTATTACTAATTATTGGTAATTATTACTAATTATTGGTAATTATTACTAATTATTCCTAATTATTGATAATTATTGGTAATTGTTCCTAATTATTGGTAATTATTACTAATTATTGGTAATTAATACTAATTATTGGTAATAAATACTAATAATTGGTAATAAATACTAATTATTGGTAATTAATACTAATTATTGGTAATTATTGGTAATTATTGTTAATTATTGGTAATTATTACTAATTATTGGTAATTATTGCTAATTATTACTAATTATTACTAATTATTACTAATTATTGGTAATTATTACTAATTATTGGTAATTAATACTAATTATTACTAATTATTACTAATTATTACTAATTATTACTAATTATTGGTAATTATTGTTAATTATTACTAATTATTGGTAATTATTACTAATTATTGGTAATTATTACTAATTATTGGTAATTATTACTAATTATTTGTAATTATTCTTAATTATTACTAATTATTAATAATTATTACTAATTATTGGTAATTATTATTAATTATTACCAATTATTACTAATTATTGGTAATTATTAGTAATTATTACCAATTATTGGTAATTATTGATAATTATTACTAATCATTGGTAATTATTGGTAATTATTGGTAAATATTGATAAATATTGGTAATTATTGATAAATATTGGTAATTATTGGTAATTATTGGTAATTATTACTAATTATTGGTAATTATTACTAATTATTGGTAATTAATACTAATTATTACTAATTATTACTAATTATTGGTAATTATTCCTAATTTTTACTAATTATTACTAATTATTACTAATTATTACTAATTATTGGCAATTATTACTAATTATTACTAATTATTACTAATTATTACTAATTATTGGTAATTATTACTAATTATTACTAATTATTACTAATTATTAGTAATTATTACGAATTATTACTAATTATTGGTAATTATTCCTAATTATTACTAATTATTACTAATTATTACTATTTATTACTATTTACCGGTAATTATTGGTAATTATTGGTAATTATTCCTAATTATTGGTAATTATTACTAATTATTGGTAATTATTACTAATTATTGGTAATTATTACTAATTATTGGTAATTAATACTAATTATTGGTAATTAATTCTAATTATTGGTAATTAATACTAATTATTACTAATTATTGGTAATTATTGATAATTATTACTACTTATTGGTAATTATTACTAATTATTGGTAATTATTACTAATTATTGGTAATTATTACTAATTATTGGTAATTATTACTAATTATTGGTAATTATTACTAATTATTGGTAATTATTACTAATTATTGGTAATTATTACGAATTATTGGTAATTTTTACTAATTATTTCTAATTATTGATAATTATTGGTAATTGTTCCTAATTATTTGTAATTAAATGAATAATTACTAATAATTAGGAATAATTACCAATAATTACAAATAATAACATTATTAGTATATTTTATTATTAATATTAAAATAATATAATTTTCTAATTTATATACAATTCTCCTTTCATCTGTGCGTTTTCTATCTCCACATACAAATAATACATGTGAAGACAGCAAACACACAGATAAAAAGAGAACTGTATATATATAAAAAATTATATTATTTTAATATTAATAATAAAATAGACTAATAATGTAATAATGTTATTATCCCTAATTATTGGTATTTATTACTAATTATTAATATTTATTCTTAATTATTAAAAATTATTACTAATTATTCCTAATTACCATTAACTATGAACAATACTAATAATTTAAATTTATTAAGTAATAAAACAATATAAACATAATTAAATTACAACTAATTAAGAATAATTGAAACTAATAAAAAATTAAAAATAAATATTAAATTAAATTGAACATAAATACCTTGAAAATTGATCTGCTCTGATCGTTCTTCAAAACTTTAATATCAGCTCCGGAGAAAAAAATTAAACTGAAGAAAAACTGAACTTTATAAATATAACTTTGAGAGAAGAAGAAGATGGAATTTGAGAATGTTTTGAAAAAAACGGATGGGGGTATTTATAGGTTAGATTATTTGCGACGGGTCCATTTGCGACGGGATTCCCGTCGCAAATAGAATTATTTGCGACGGGTCCCGTCGCAAATACCTTAGCCGACATTTATTACGGTCAACGGGTAAATAGTTATTTGCGACGGGTCCCGTCGCAAATAACCACCTGCGGACATACTATTTGCGACGGGGGAATATTCCCGTCGCAAATACCTTTTACCGCCGCCGGTTATTTGCGACGGGAATATTCCCCCGTCGCAAATATGTTTCCCGCCATTTGGCGCGCAAAGGGCGCCAGTCCTTTTACGACGGGGCAAGCTATCCCGTCGCAAAAGGCTACTTATTTGCGACGGGCAAATACCCCCGTCGCAAGTAAGTTTTTAACATGGGTATTTGCGACGGGATTTATTCCCGTCGCAAATACCCATTTTTTCCCGTAGTGTATCAAAAGATCTACCAGCCTTCCTCGGTACTGATCCTCTATGCTTGGTACTATCGCATTCCCTCAAGTTGTGCTCAAGGAAAAGAGCCTAATTAACAATCTCATAGAAATTAGGTAGGCAAAAAACATTCACCTGAGTATGTATGGTATACTGGATCCCATACTCAAAGAGTTTAGCACATTAAATCTCATCACCATCTAGAAGTAGTGAAAAGCACCAAAACTCAGTAAAACGCACTAAATAATCCATAACTCACATAACACCCTTCTCTAGATACATGAACTCTCTGGCCCGATCATATATTAGTGTCTGAGGAAAGAAGTGATCATATAAAGTAGTCTAAAAATAATCCCATACCATGCCTTAATGGTGACCAATCTGGTTAATCACATTCCACCAATGCTTGTCCAAATCATGTAGTATATCGGTAGTAAGGTTGACCCTATACTCTGGAGGCATATCCAGATTCTCAAAGATAGATAGGGTGTCCTCCAGTTAAGACTCAGTAACCTATGGAGAAACATTCCCTGATAATGTGGGATGATGTTGCTGAATCTCACATGTCAGATTAGCCATCGTAGGTGCAGGTCATGGAGCACCTTGCATGGACTACATCAGATGAAGGAAACTCTGATGAAGCTAAGTTTCAGTGCCCAGATTAGGTATAATAAGTGGTGCCTCAAGTGGAACTCCTAGTAGTAAGAGTGGAGGCTCAGGTCCCACCACATCTTGAGCATGTTCGTCACCACCCTCCTAGCACACAACACGAGGACTTCATGGCGACATTGGTCTACAAATTCCAATCACACACCTCAGAACAAGCTTGAAGCAGATAGATACACTAAGGGAAGAAGAACATAAGAAGAAAATATCACTACCCAAGGTATACTACCCCAAGTACACACTTAGGATCATGTTTAAATTATAGGGGTTCTATTAGATGAAGGTTCAATAGCACCTTGCCTCTTCATTTACTAGAAATCATTTATTTCATAAGTCAAGTTTTACATTTAAGTTTCATTTTCTTATATACATGTACAAAGGTTTGTTCAAAATGGGTTTTTTTCCCAGTAAATCAGGGACCATACACCTTATCACTGAGATCAGTACCCATTTAATTTATAGTTAAATCAGTCTACATTCAGTCTTAGATTGTAAAAAGTTATATATGATGGCTTAACTTGGTAAACTACCCATTCCAACACATGAGAGCCCAAATTCCTCATGAATTGAAACAATCAGTCACACGGTCACATCCAAAGAGCAGCACAGGCATATATATATATATATATATATAGACAATTCTCACTCAATAATCACAAGAAATGCAAGAAAATGCAAGCAGTGAAATGCCCCTATATGTCATGGAATATGCATGTCAAGTGAATTCTAGGTTCTTAGAATGATGCATGATTGATGCTCCCTTCCCTCGTCTAATCAGGACAAGGATAAAATAAAAACCACAATCATAATAATTAACAACACACAACATGTGTATCACCCAACGATGAAATTTTATCAACTTTAATATAAAAAACATAACAATAATTATTATTTTAGGAAACTTGGTATTTATCCCAAATTTGGATAAGCTACGCCCAAGAACTGCTTATAAACAAGTTCAAAATAATTCCTAATCTCCTATATATTGTCTTCAAATAGTAAATTAAGAAAGGAACTACTCTAATACCACTTTGTGATGTCCCAAACCTGTGTTATACTCAAAGGTTCCCTGAGCCCAGTTGTCCACATGACCTCAAGCACATCTCCCTGAATGCCAGAGGCTGCCAACTAGTAGTGAGGGACTAGGGTGTGTCCATGGGGAGACTATGACCTCATTAATAGAGTGGGGAACAACTAATAAATATAATAACAGGTAAATAGAGGAATCAATATATGTGAATAGATGTCACAACAAAAATAGACATTAAAGACACTAGACTAGTAACTGGTCATAGCGTAATTAGAAAGGAATAATAAATAACATAATAAACTGATAGTAATACTCAAAATATGATGATAATGTATGTCATGTGTCTAAAAAACTAGAAAATAGGTATACATGGAAGCATGTAATATATTCTATACAAAAGAAGAAAAAAGAAGCCAAAAACTATCCAAACATCCTGAGCTCTAGCTCAGTCATCTGCTACCAAGATCCATCCTAATGAAATAAAGTGATATCAGGTGTCCAAGGTGGGATGCTTCCCTTTTTTAGCACATGAATACATGTAATTTTCCTGAGTGCCAATGGCAGCCTAGATAGTGTGTGAGATAAATCTCAATATCCCACCACCAATGGATTCTATAATATCCAACCCGTGTAATATAAACTGATAGTGTGCATGTATATATAAATGTAAATAAGAATTCTAATATAAATACCCAAGTACCTACTTCATCCTCATCTAGATATGTCTATGAAATGGTAGTCATTTATTTAATTAATTGTGTTCAATTTATATAAATAAGTCACATGGGGTATAACCAGCACTAACATCACCTCATGATAATAATAATAAAGGATCCAAGGTATACAAAGGCAACATGTATGGATGATAATAATGAAATGGATCCAAGGTAATAACCAAGTCATCCTTGACCTCAAGGGTTGATTCAACTCAGTAATAATTTGTAGACTGGAAATAAGGGTTCTGTGTGTAATCTAAGGAGAAATTCCCAAGTCATTCCACTATAAAATGTGTCTAACCGATTCCAAGGATCTCATCAAAGGTAAAATGGTGCAAGAAATAACTAGGACCAATGGGTGTATCGATGGTGTTACATGTCTTAAGACATCATTCTAGATCCAAGGAGTGTATCCAAGGCATCCTAATATCTAAATGATAATGGAGGGATCTTATGGTTTCATACTAAGCATTCACTAGTAGACAAGGATTGGATTCCAAGGTGGGTATCGCCCTTGGAAATCGGCATCCCTTAATCGGAATGGCATCTACAAGTACTCAATAAATCCCCTCAGGAATCCAAGGCTAGCTTGAGTTTGACCTCTCCTATAAATATTTCAAGGTCTGTATGAAATAGGCACCATATACTTGATTAATTAATTAGTTAAGGTCATGTAATAGTCATTTCATTTAATGAATCAAAGGGTTCATTACATACCTTTCATTTGTGTGACAAGGATAAAGGAAATGAAACCATTTATTAATTTATATAAGTCTTATTCAATTTGTTACATTCAATCTGTTGTCTTCCATTAATCATGTAAATTTGTGCTATGGAATTTCAACCAAGTCATTATATTTCATTTAATTAGGCCAAGTCATATATATAATATACTTGTCATTTCCATTTAAGATTGATTTATCAAGTTTAAGCACTTACCTTATAAGTTTCAAGTGATAAGTAGACATGTTCTAGCCATTTACATTTCATTGATTTAATTTACACTTACCTTCATTAGGGCTAATTCACAGCACACCCAAACGGTTGTTCAGATAGGCTTAACAAGCTATTAAAATAATAAAATATAGAAACACCCTACTTAGGTTGGTTGACATTGAGGTAATAACCTCCAATGATGGATAAATTATATAACAAGGGTCTTAGAATACTATTCTGATGACTATAAGCAAGCCATATAAATTTAATAGGCCATGCATAATGAAATTGGTGTGAACACACTACGAAAATTTATAAAATAGTGAAACTTAAGGTATGAGTCATAGAACACATACCTTATGCATGTAATAGATGATTTGTCCAGTATTATATCTTAGTTTTTCCTAGATAAGAAGAAATAAATAATGGATCAACACCTTAAAAATAGGGATATAATTCTGTACCTCGATAACTCCATCGAGAGAAGGAAAAACATAGAAAGGCACGAGATGATTGAAGAAATTACCAGTGCATATCCAATGAGGTAGACAGATCTAAAATCAGAGTTCAGATGGTGAAACAACACCAAATCCTAGCTTAGGGCCTCCTTGGGTGATTCTATATGAGAGAGAGTGGGGGTGATGTTCTGTCCAAAAAAGGGATGCCTTGCCTCCCATTTTAAAAATTGAAGTCAGGAATTTACATGGAGTTTAAATTATTTACACGTCATGTAATTCTCAGGGTATTCTATCCTAGAAAAACCATTCACATAACGTTAATGGTTCTTCCCAAACCATTATACCTCATGTAATTTATACACGTCATGTATTCCAATTACACGATGTGTAATTAGCCTGAAGCCAACATTCATCCATACAACCACTTCCTTTCAAAAAACTACCCAATGGTCCCAAATCCCAACTCAAGTTCCAATCCAAAAAAAATGTAAACAATAGTTTAACTGGAATTTAAAAGAATATGTACCTCATAGAAAAACTGGGTTCTTATAGTTTTTATGCTGAAGTTTCTAGCAAGTATCTCCACTTAGAAATGAATGGTTTCCACATGAAATCAACTACCTAATTATTTTCCTATTGAAATAAATCAAACATTAAAAAAATATAATTAAACAAAAACCAAGGAACAAAATAAATAAAAGATAATATTGAGATAACCCCCAAGGGTTCTTTGTTTAAACAATCCATAGTTTGATAGTCATTATATCAACCCCAGTTGTAAGGAGGTTATGGATTCCTATCTAAGAAACACTAGATTTGATTTATTCTAGTGTGCTTGAAGTTGTAAAAATTATGGAGTAATTGAGGGAGAAATATAAAAAAGGGCACTGCCTTTCTTTTTCTACTTGAGGGTTGGAGTACATAAGTTGTGAGTATTTATCTCTAATGTAAGGCTTTTCTTCTGGTTCATTCCAAAATATTATTTCCTACTTGACCATATAAAATGTGTCAATATCCTATGTAACACCCATGTATACTCCCAAAACCTAATATTCTTCTTCATATTTTACTATAGTTAAATTCTCAAAAAAAACTAGGAGTTATAAAAATCCCTCATTAGATACAGCTTTAATTCCATCTTGAATCTACATGAGATCACAAAAATGAGATGCATATTTAATATCTATAATGGGAACAACATAATATAGAGCAAGCTCACTATAGTCAAAATTAACAATAAACTCAACTTCTTCCATGAAATTTTTAACCCCCAAAATTAGTTATGCTTGTTCTTCCATGTGATCAAAGAGTGATCCTAGGAGTGATGTTGGGTCAGGAGTAAGGTATTCAACCTACCTAAGATTCTCTTCAAAATAGACCAACTCAAATACGATATCTTATAAGGAAAATGATAGGGTGTATTGTGCTATTTAGACTTGTTCTATCATAGAAAAGTCATTAGAAGAGTCAGAATAGTTTAAATCATCACAATGAACATTAAAAATAAAGTGATCATCTAAAAGTTATCCAGCTTCATCAATGTCTATAATTATCATCTTCTATTAACCCTTAAAATAATTCTCAGTGTGTGGGTCTTGAATTTACAGTAGTAGGTTCTTGAATATTAAGAGCTCCAAATTTTCTCTTTTTCTGCTTCTTTTCTCTTTTATTCTTATTTGCTTCCTAAAAATATTTTTAGTAGGTTTTTGGAGTGATTCCTTATCCTCTTGATTGTTTTTTATCTTATCCCTATCCTTTTGATACATTTTCATGATTTCATGATAATAATAAATTTCATCATTAGTAATCTCTCAATATTTTCATTCTTAAAACTAGCATTGAAATGCTGATATAGCCTCCTCAAGTTATTGAATTGAATCAAACAATGAAAATGAATTGGAATCATTAGAGTTCTTCATTTTATTTTTATAGAATAAAAAATTTCAAAAAACAAAAAGACATATGTTGCTTCTCTAAAAATGGAATCAATTTGATAAGCACATCTTTTTCATGAATACAGTCACAAATACATTTTCTAAATATAGCACAATTTTCAACTTAGGGTTGATCTCAAGGAATCAGTGTTGAATATCCTAGTGATTCTCCTAAAGATATTTTAGTTTTTTTAAATAAATTAAAAGTGGTAAATGAAAAAATGTATAAATAGTGTTAAAAACATAGAGGAAGTGATCTGAATGAAAAAATTTAACAAGAATAATAAATAGAGAAAACAAGGAAAGAAATAAAGAAGGAAAAAAGTCAAAAAGAAACAATCCCAAAATTAGGTCGATCCACTCCTCAACTACATATCATAAATATCCTAATGGATTATATCATTTCTCAACCTTACGCATTGTATGATCAATATCTTGAGAAACTCACCTTTTTTGCCCAAAATAATGAATACCCATGCCTTGAATCCCTTCTAGTACAAAGATACTCCCCCAAAAGTGAAAGTGTTGCCCAATCGAACCATTCCAACCAAAAAATATCTTTTTTTTGAAGTGATTTTCAAGATATCACAATCAAAAATACCATCCTATATACTCTCTCAATAAATCTAAGAATATAAGGGGATAAAGATGAAGGGGAAAGAGTGATGAACACTTCCCTTGGGTGGTTGCGCTCTCACTTCACCTCTTACATAGTCATTGTCTACCAAGAGAAAGGAAGAAGATGATCAAAATTAAGCATGGATCTATGGGTAGAATTAGAGATTCATTCCCTAGATATAGAATCATAGTTTATACCTTCATCTCTAAAGAATTTATATGACAACACATTGAGGAGTAAGAACAAAAAAACATTTTTGTATTTACAAAACAAAAATAAAGTTATAATGGAAGGAAACCAGGGAGAAGGGTTTACTCTCATCTTTGGAAAATAATAAAGAGTTGTATCCCATATCTGGAGAATAAGAAAAAGTTTCCTCTTATATCATGGGAATAATAAATAGATGCTTTATGTATTTATGGAATGAAAATACCATAAGGAAACACCTCCTCTTATTCAAAAAGAGGAACAGAAAATAGTGACATTCTAAACTAATAAGCAGTGAAGTTCACATGGAATACCTTGAGGTGCTTTTCATCTTATCCTAGTGAATTATTAGTAATAATAGCCAACCTATTGCAATGAAATTCACTTCCCCTCTAATATTCCACATAATTACCCTAGTCACCTTCACCTTCCCTTGGGATTATCTTTCCCAATTCCTCCATACAAACATAAAAAGTGTATAGTGAACTTGAGCTAAGATTTTCCAGTTTGAGAAATTAATTTCCCATTTTCAAAATTTTAGGCCACTTAATAAAATCATGAAGTGGTTCTACCCTTATGAAAGTTTGGAAAATTCTACCTTTAAATAGATATTGGCCCTTACCCAAGTCTCTATAACCCTTATTTGGGTCCTCCTCCCCCTTTTAGAAAATGTAATACACTTACATAACTCTGGTGATGCTTCCCTTATGCAAGAATTTATAGCCTCATATCCAATATTATCTATCATTTCTAAAGTTACATGAACTCATACATCACCCTAGAAAAAACTACTTTTATGTAATTCACAATAACCCTTACATAGGTGTATCCACTTCTCTACCCTTACACATTTTCACCTTTATGAAAATCAGCTCATCTACCCTTATATGCATAAATACAATGACCCTTACACACCGACCACCACCCTTATGCATTCACCACATCTACCTTTATGCACCTCTAGATTTTTCTACAAGATTAGATTTTGGGAGGCTTCATCATTGTGACTTGGGCTCGGGTTCATCCACAAGTAGCGTCATCGGGTTCTCCTTCATGATAAATTTTCAATTTACATATTTAGATGTATTTCAATTCAAATATTAATTTTATTTTGAAATATATATGTTACATGAGATTAATGGTAAAGTGTACATGGTATTTTTAATTCTCTATTTTTTTTATCCTTGCTATAAATTTGTTTTTTGGATTGAGTTTCCTTATTATAAGATTGAACCTGGACCGTTGATCACACTAGATCCAATGGAAATATGAGCTCCTAGTTGTGTTTTTTTACCTATGGATATATATGTGTCCTTGACGCACTTCCAATGGGATGTATCTGCGTGTCCCTACTAACTTCACTACTCACATTTACTCGAACAGCCTATTTCATCTAGGCTGTCCACATGGTATTCATCCTGTGTCCACTATGATCGATGCTTGATGCTTCCTGACATGCCATAACTATTCCAACTAAATTAATTCCAGTGATATTTCATTAATTTAATTTTTGGTTCATCTATACAGTATTTCAAGAGCTTTTAGTGGAAAAACCCATCTAGTTTTTGAAAGATATTGAGAGAAAGGGAGAAATTTGTGGTTTTAGTTCTTGTTCCATGTTCCCTAGTGATCAGAGTTCCATTCTTCTATAACTGGACATCTTATTTGGTAGATAATTTTTGGAGGCTTTGATTGGGAATAAAATTTGAATGACCCTCATATAAATCATGGTTTCTATGGATTTACATCTTCAACTGTAACTAGTTTTCAGCATATAAATCTAGATCTGTAAGCAGTTTCTTTTTCGTTTTCCACTATTGTATCCTTTATCTTGGGTGTATGTGTGAGTCTGTCTAGGAGTGGATGGGGCTAACTCTACATGACAGAGTTCATCACCATTTCCTGCTTTAGCAAGGCCATCCTCCTCATATAGCTTCTATAGTATTTTACTTTCTTTCATCAAGTCTGTAATTTCTTGTTTATATTTACGAATAATAATATTGCATGGGTGGTGTTCTCACCATGAATGTAGGATCACATCGAACCAAAGAACGTTATATATTGGTTTTGTTTCCTATTTTTCTTTTTCATTCCAATTATAGAATTAACCATGTTAATCAATTCACATTTTTGTAATAAAACAATTTTTTTAAATTTCTATGTAACCATATAAAATGCCTTAGAGGATCTAGATCATTATTTGGGACAGACACTTCAATGCTTCCCCAAAAATTTGTATTGAATACTTTCTAAAGAGTTTAAAATGGGTTCTATGAAGTTTTAAATAGAAAAATTTGGTGGGGAAAATGATTTTAATTTTTGGAGAATTAAAATGAATGTTCTTTTTTATCACAATGAGTTGATTGATGCTCTCAGTGTTTCTAAGAAAAATGCTACCACTCTTTACCCTGATGGAAAGATCATTACTACTTATGTTTATTTTCTGATGATGCTCTTATAAAATCTATTAGCCTTATTTTGATGACTTTAGGTGATAAGGTTCTTAAGGAAGTATCTTTTGAGTCATCTTCTATTGGTATCTGGTCTAAATTGGAAACTGTATACATGACTAAATATTTAGTTGGAAGGTTGTATAAATAGATGAGGATTTTTACTTTTAAAATACACCATATAATTCATGACACATATTGAAAATTTTAATAGAACTATATTATAAATTTCCAATATAGATGTTGAAATAGGGTATGAGGATCAAGTAATAATACTTTTAACTTCATTGGATGAGTCGTAGACTTCTGTAAATGATTTGATGATGTATGGTAGGCATAAATGGCCCGAAGGCCTTATTTTCTATTTTATTATGGATAATACCCCTTTTAATGGTTGAAGGGGAACTCGTACATGACCTGTAGGCCCAAGGCACAAGGCCCGACTGACTCGCAATACATGACCCGAAGGCCCAGAGGCATACCATGCCCAGTACATGACTGGTAGGCCCAGCCCACTTGAACTGCCCCTCCCCAGATTCTACGTCATTGATCACCTAGCTCTCTACCTTGCATTTCTGATCTTCTAGCATTGCCCCGTACAAAGCTGCACAGTGTCTGGTCCCGATGGTGGTTTTCATACCCTCTCATTCTTCCAATCCGATTAGCTCTACTTCTGGTGGCTGCTACTCTTGTTGCTCTGATCCTCTTCTGGGGCATGTTCTGTGTGAACTGGGCTACTCCATGGGCTAAGTTGCCCGAAGGCCCTATGGCCCAAAGGCCTTTGATGACCTGAAGTCCCTTGAGACCCGTAGGCCCAAATCGGTGGCCCGAAGGCCCAAATCGGGTGAATAGTTACAACTGCTACAATACCGAGCAGTAACTGCTACAGTATTGCTACAGTGACCCGAAAATTCTCCTCAGCCCGGTTTTGAACCTGGGTCTCTTGGATGCCAGGCAGGAGCCCTTACCACTTGGGTACGGTCTCATTGGCAATGATATATGGTAGGGATTATTTAGCTCTTGAAGAGGTTAAGTCCACTCTATTAGCCAAAGAAATTCAAAATAAAGGAACTGTTAAGAATGAGGTTGAAGGTTTAAACATAATAGGTAGAAATGGACATAGAGATAAGCTTTAATATAGGATTCAATCTAGTAAATAGAGGTCTAAGTCAAAGAATAGAGAAACTAAGAATAAGGTGTTTAAATGTTTTCATTGTAAACAACCTGAACATATGAAAAGAAATTTTCCTAGTAAAATTAATGACTATAATGAGAATAATAGTGATCATTATATATTAATTTAATAATACTTTGACACTATTTATGTGTTGAATTTTGATGATCATCCTACCTCTAATGAATGGATCCTAGATTCAAGATGTTCATTACATATGTGTCTAAAAAGGGAGTCTTTTACTAAACTAAGAGAGATTGAATCATGTGATGTTTACCTAGGGAATAATAAGAGTTGTCACAATATGGTTATTGGTTTTTTTTCTTTATAACTTCATGATGTCCTAGTTAAAACTCTTGAAGAGGTTAAGTGGGTACTCAAACTCAAAATAAACCTCGTTTCCTTAGGAATTCTAGAACAAAAGAGTTATACCTTTAAATCTAGTTCTGGTTATCACATAATTTATCATGGCTCTCTCACTATTATGAAAGAAAATATTAGTAATGTGATGTATTTTTTAGATGGTAGGACTCATATGAAACAGTTAAATGTTTCTGATATTCCAGTGTTAGACAATACCACTTTATGGCATAGAAGATTATGGCATGTTAGTCCCAAGGGTCTTGATAAATTTAAAAAACAAGGTCTATTAATCAGTGTTAATCCTAGTAGTTTACCTTTCAATGTGGACTATGTGTGTGGTAATTCTAAGTAAGTAAGTTTTATTATTTCATCTTATAAATCTATAAACCCATTAGAAAGTGTTCATTCTTATCTTTGGGGTCCTTCTAGTATTTCATCCCATAGTGGAGGCCATTAATTTGTGACTTTTATAGATGAATACTCCCAAAAAATTTGGATTTACATATTGAAACACAAATATGATATGTTTTAGAACTTTAAGAATTGGAAGTCTATTGTAGAAAATGAATATGGGAAGAAACTAAAAGCCTTAAGAAATGATATTGTTTTGGAATATCTATCCACTGAGTTTGTTCATTTTTATGGATTTGAGGGTGTGCATAGGTATAAGACTATTGTGGAAACCCCACAACAGAATGGGTTAGTTGATGGAATGAATAGGATCATCCTAGAAAGATTTAGGTGCATGTTTTCATATTCCTCCCTTCCCAAGTTCTTTTGGGATGAAGCTATTACTATAGTTGTATATCTAATTAATAGATTTTCATCCAATGATAATGACTTTAAAATGCTTGTTGAACTCTAGATAGGAAAGCCACCAAGTCTTGACCACCTTAGAGTGTTTGGATCCACATATTATGTACATTATAATAATGATAAGTTATAACCTAGGGTTGTAAAGTGAAACTTTTTTGGTTATATAGAGGGTGTTAAGGGGTATAAACAATGAGTAGACAAACCAGGATATCAAATATGAATCATCAGTCGTGATGTTGTGTTCTGCGAGTCATGTATTCCAAGTAGGAAGACTGATGAGTTCAAAGATACTAGTAAACCCCAGCCCTTGGGTGTTGAAGTAGATTCTAACCCTTAGATTCCTGTGGAACCTGAGCCTGCCCCTCCTATTCACCCCCACAACCTAAAGTTGAATTAGAATCAGATTCTGGTTCTGAAACTAAAGCAAAGGAGGGTGACCTTAGGTGATACCAGTTAACCCAAGACCAATCTAGGAGGATTATCATACCACCTACATGGTTTATCCATGCTGATACAGTTGTGTATGCCTTTATTGTCACTCAATACATCTATAATTATGAACTGCAAACTTTTAAGCAAGTCTTAAAGTCTAAAGAATGACGAAAATGGTTGGCTTCCATGAATGATAAGATGAATTCTCTTCTTAAGAATAAGACCTGGACTACAATAACCAAACCCTTGAATGAAAAGGTGATAAGTTTTAGATGGATATTTAAGAAAAAATAGGATAACACCATGGAATTAAAAATCAAATATAAAATCATGATTAGTCACTAAGTGATACCTTCAACGTGATAGGGTCGACTATGGTGAGATTTTTTCTCCTATTGTTAAACATTCATCCATTCATGTTATGCTTGCTTTTGCTACTAAAAATTATTTCCATATAGAAAATTTGAAGGTTAAAACTATATTTTTTAATGTATAATAGGAAGAAACCATTTATATGAGACCACCTGAAGGTTTCTCATAGAATTTTAAAATGAATCAAGTTTTCCTTTTACAAAAGTCTTTGTATGGTTTGAAATAATCTTCAAGAAAATGGTATAAACATTTTTATTCCTTTATGATTGAAAACAATTTCAATAGAATCATATTTGATTCATGTGTTTATTACAAGCATGTTAAGCATGATATGATTTGCCTGCTTTTGTATATTGATTACATGAAAGTTATTTGTAATAACATGAAGTAAATTTACCATATGAAAACCAAATTGAATTGTGATTTCGAAATGAAAGACTTGGGAAATGAAAAAAGAAATATTAGGAATGGAAATCATTATACATAGAAGAGATATAACTCTTTTTTTATCACATCATGCTTATGTTAAAAATGTGTAGAAGCAGTACTTGTTTGAGAACATTAAACCAGTTAGCATACCCTTGGGCCAAAACTTTAAGTTTTTCTTGAACTAGTCCCCTATAAGTGATACTGATATTGATTTCATGATCAAGATCCCTTATACTAAAATATTTGGGAGTATTATGTATGTAATGGTTTTTTCTAGACCCCATGTTACAAACCATCCCAGGTTGACCCGACCCATCACCCGATCTGGCTCATAACAAGGCCTCAAGTGCACCTCCTTATACACCAAAGGCTTCCAACTAGCACCAAGATCCAAAAAGGATATAATGAAGAGACTATTCCCTTAGATCAAATTATAATAACATCAGATGTAAACTGGCCATGTAAACACCCATGAACATCAAAGTGTGCAAGGATAAATAAATAGCTGAAATAACTATAATAAATGGAATGTTTCATACAGACTCAACAAACTAAAACATATAGACATTGGTCACCCATTGGGTCGATCGCATACAAAAAAATACATAAGGTTCTATTACTACTCTAAGTTGAACCACATACCCAGTCTCCACTATGGATGAATAGCTACAACACGAACCTTGAAGTCCACACAAGGATCTCTGCTTGAACATGAAACACTGGCCTCCGCCCGATCCACCACGTCATGATCAACCTGAGAGTATACATAAGGTCTTCATGTACATATAATTACATGCACATAGGGTGAGAAACACATCTAAGTAGGCCACCCCCAATGGTGGTCCTAACATCTGTTGTTATAATAAGTGCATGCAACAATAATCATTTCCAACCTAGCCAAACATGACTATCGATAAAAAGATAAAAAAAAGGATAAAAAAGAAACAAATGGGGATAAAAAAGAAGTGGAAAAACATATCTCAGGTTCTATTATATGCTAACTCTGGCCCCATCAAAAGGAATCATGAAATGTGGCTCACATAGCCACAATATCAAGTGCATCCTACTAGACAAGAAGGGGCTCTGAAATCGAACACAAGGATAGGAACACATGTTGGGACTTAAGAGTATACTACCATTCCCAAAATTCTTGCAGAACTAAATGGGTGAACGAAACTATTAGTGCATCATCGGGCTACCTAAACAGGCCCCATAACCCACAAAAAATTAGGTCATAGGGAGTGCAATAGCCTCTATGGTCCACTAACCCTATCCCTAGGAGAACTATCAGGCTAATATGGTTGCACTCATCTAGATCATCCATTATCTCCCTAGCCCCTCCTAATAACAACCAAACATAACCAATGAAGGAGAGAAACAGAATAAAACTCAAGAAACTATCCCGGAACAATAATACCCCAATGGTATCCTCCCTCATCAGTCCTGAATAAGAACAACAACAAACTTATAAGCCACATATCAAACGCTAGGGTTGGATAACACTTATACCCTCTAATCAAAACTATTGAACTAGCACCAACCACCTCAAAGGCCAACCCATATAGGGAATCCACCACAATTCCCAAAACCTTAGGAAAATAGGAACCCCTGCAAGGGGATCCTCCAGCAAACCAAAGCTCCGGAAGGATACCCTACAAGGGGTTACTCCAGCAGAACCAAACCATGGGCCAAGCCTACTCAAAACAACCATGGTTAGACTCCCAGATAAAAACCACAGAACACTCATCTAGAATGGAAACCTCAAGAAACACCTCACCCAAAAGATAATTACACAGAACAGGTCCCTCAAACCTGTCTCAAACACTTCTCAAATTCACCCTTATATACAAGACATCCAAAGATATTGAACCACCATGAAGGATATTTATGGTCCCAACCTCAGGAAATAGAACCTAAACCTCAAAAAACTAAACTAATGATCTCATACAAGAAGAAACTTGATCCCGCCTACCAAAATATGTCTAAAGAACCTCAAGAAAACTCATCTGGCATCCTTGAGCCAAGGTGATCAATAAGCTCACACCCTCACACGAACCTCACAACTCACAACCCAACCCCCAAAAATATTCTACAAGAATAAACTCAAAGGAATCCTCCCACACAACCTTTTCGGTCCAAAACACCATCTATATGGCCCTTAAATGATGAAAGGACTCCACCATTGCGATCTCATGGAAAACAATCAAAATGGACTACTCACAAGCCCAATCCTGACTCTAGGGAAAAAGATATGCCAAATGGCCTAGTGAAGAAAAAGTACATGAAGTGCACTATGGGTACACGGCGTGTACCCCCAAGCGTCCTCTCTGGCCAAGTGTTCTAGCCCACTCAGCGTGTACCTCGAGTACACGGTGTTCCTTCTTATACACGATGTGTGACCCAACATGGGTACCCACTTGTGTACCTTAGCCACACTAGGCATCTAAAACACCCCAGAACATGGGGTGTAACCCAACATGGGTACCCACCCATGTATCTAGACATGTACCCCACCTAAGAATGTATGCCTACACTGCGTTCACCCCACATGGGCACTGCTCGTGTACCCTACACGGCCAATTACCCCAGCACGGGGTGTCTGGCCGAGTACTTAGTCACACCTCAGAATCCCACTACATAATGTATACCCATGGTAAATGGCATGTAATCCCCAAAAATTCAACTTCCTAGAATAGGGGAAACACATGACATGTGTTCTTCAAACCACACATCGTGTGATTGGTATTTCCCAAACAGAAATCCCTCTAGACCACCCAAAACACCCTAAAACACCCTAATTTTTCATAAAACTACCATATAGACCCATAATGGGTCCCCAATAGGCCGGAAACAAGATTAAAACATAAAAACAACTAATCTTTGAAGATTTATGGTGGAAACATAAAAAGAATCTTAACTTTGGGTGGAAGCCACTAAAGCTTCGATCTGATTCACATTCCACAAAACCTGCACGGTGATCTAATGTGCCCCGAGCTTTACAGAAGTGCCTCCTTCTCCCTCTCTCCCTATTCTCTACCTCTCCTCTTCTTATCCTCCCTCTTGGATGAAGTAATCCCCATGAGGGTATGGGGAATATGTGAAACACCAAGGGAGAGAAAAGATAAAACAAATACAAAAGAAAAGAAAAAAAAAGAAAACAAAGAAAAGGGGGGTCAACCGAGACCCGGTGCTCGACACAAGGTTATACCCTACATAGGAAAAAATATTCCACTCTAGATGCAACTAAAAAGTCAAAATTCAAATCCAATTCTCCAAACATAAGATATCACTAAATGAACATGTGTGAATAATAATATTTAATTAATAAAATATTAAATATTTGGCTAAAATTTGAATGGCTTAAAATTTCTCCAAACTACTTTCCTAGGGTAAACACTATATTTTGGGACCAATGGAGTGGTAAAAAAATTATCCAAGATCAATTTATAGGATAAATCACAATTATTTCCCTTGAAATCCACCTGAGAGAAAAAATTCATATATACTATGTTTTACTTGAACCATCACGATGCAGTTTGTGACAAGCTCCCCACCATAAACGATTCTCACACCTGAGAAGTCCAGGTGGTTTTCCAACACCCAAGATTCACCATAGACATTGACAATCCCAACACTACCATAATTTTCCACCAATAGGTATCATAGCACCTACAACACTACCAATATGAGGGACATTTAACTGTGATTGATCTGATTCTCCCCATCGCCTAAGTATCCTTATTTTCACCCCTCAGCCAAGAACCAAAATCTATGGCCCACACTCCTTCCACAACCAAATGAAATGGAAAGAAGTGGCCAAACCACTCACACCAGAGCACCAACATGTAAAAATAGCCACCGCCCATTCTCAGCCCACCAGGAATGACAACCCCATGCTCAAAAAACCCCTAAAGACAAGGACCACAACCCACAACAGCATATGGTGCACTTCCCACCATAAGTCTTCCTCAAGACCAAAAGGACTCTCAATGAACTTACACAGGTTGACCAGAACTGTGCCTAACTGGCACATACATGCCTTATCAACAAGAATTCCTCCCAAAAAGACACACCAACACCACTCCCATTCTCAAGGAAAATCAATCTGTGAAAAACCTCTCACAAACTCTTGCGCTCAAATGAGCCATGACCTAACGAACCTAGGCTAGAATGCCTAATCCCACTAAACATGCTCCTCATATAGGTTGGTCCCAACAAACTAGAGCACCCTTGGAACTCCCCTTTTGAATTAAGGCATCTTCCTCATCATAAGATCCACCAACAAGACCACCCAATATAGGGGCATCGATCCAAAACCACAAGTGCTAAACCACACTCCCCCAAGTGAAACCAAAACCAATAGGGCCAGAAATCCAACCAAACCTTCCCTCTCAGCTAACCACAAAACCACACAACCAATAAAAAAACCAAGAAACTACAATCACTCATAAAACTTAACCAAAAAATACCTAGGAAACCTCGGACTCACCATATAACTTATCAAGGCTACCACAACCTGAGGGAAACCCGAGCCCAAATTAAGCATGTCTCAGAAATACTTTCCTTTATCGAGCCAACCACTTCCAATAGAAGTAGGGATCCCAAAATCCCACACCAAACATGAAGGGTTTCCATGCATACCTAAATGAAGGGGAATACATCTCCACCACTAGAGAACACCTCA
Source organism: Viscum album (assembly GCA_963277665.1). Classification (NCBI taxonomy): domain Eukaryota; kingdom Viridiplantae; phylum Streptophyta; class Magnoliopsida; order Santalales; family Viscaceae; genus Viscum; species Viscum album. Next base: position 455,014,269 of record OY728141.1, on the reverse strand, counting down.
ACAAAGAATCCATATGACCTTTCATCAAAATAACTATCGTTAGTAAAACACACATAGACAGGTATATGCATCTTATGTGCCTATAATGATGAATGAACATAGGACTCCTTCCATCGGTAAAAGAGATAAAAACTCATAAAACATGGAAACTAGAAAACACAAGTGCATCATTCAAGTTTAAAATCACAGAGTTATAATAGCACAAACCAAGAACAACAATCCCACAACCCTGGTAACCTAGACTTCCTAACGGAAAATTCATTCATGAAGCACCAGTCTAATATCTATCACAAGATCCAAAACATTCCTAGATACCCTATTTACCAAATCCCCAAATAATAGGACAAATAAAAAGAAAGGCTATGATTCCATTTTGTCATGAACCGGACCGGGTTGACCTGACTCGTCACCCCATCCAACTCACAATAAGGCCACAAGTGTTCCTCCTCATATGTCAGAGGCTACCGACTATCATTGAGGGCCTAAAAAGATATAGTGAGGATACTATGTCCTAATATCATAAGGAAATAATAACAGAAGTAAACTAAACATGTAATCATCCATGAACATCAGAGTGTGAAAGAATAAATAAATAGATGAAATAATTGTAATAAATGGAATGTTGCATACAGAATCAACAAACTAAAACATACAAGCACTGGTCACCCACTGGATCAACCACATATATAAAAAATAATAGAAAATAAATACACAAAGATCTAATACTACTCTGATTTGAACCACATACCCAGTATCCATGACGAATGAACAGCTCCAACATGAACCTCAAACTCCACATGAGCAGCTCTGCTTGAACATGCAACACTGAGACTACATCTGATCCACCACATCATGCTCAAATTGAAAGCATACATAAGGTCTACATATACATAGAAGTGAACACGAAGGGTGTGAGAAACAAATCTCAGTAGGCCACCCCCAACGGTGATCCTAACATCTACTGTCATAACAATTATATGCAACAAGCATCATGTCCAGCCTAGCCAGACGTGACTACCCGCAAAAAGATAAATAAAAGATAAAAAATAAGAAAAAGGGGATAAAGAAAATGGGAAACAACAAACCATGGATTTTATTCTGACACTCGCAAGCAATATACCCTCGCTCTGGCCCTAGTAAGAGGAATTATGAAACATGGATCGTGAAACCACAACATCAAGTGCATCCCCCTGATCAAGAAGGAGCTACAAATTCTAATGCAAGGATATGCACACACGCTAGACCCTATGATCTCATCCTAGGTGCTAAAACATCGAAACGCATCTACTGAGCACTAGGAATCCAATGGTACGATATGTAATAGTGGTAGGGACCCACAATCAACCATGGGAGTATACTACCATACCCAAAAGTCCTACAGAACTAATTAGGTGAATGAACCTATTAGTGCATCGCCATGCTACCTGACCAGGACCCATAACCCACAAAAAATAGTCTCAAGGAGCATAATAGACTCCATGGTCCACTAACCCTATCCCTGGGAGAACTATTGGGCTAAGGTGACTATAATCATCTAGATCATAAATTAGCTCCCTAGCCTCACCTCACAGCAACCAGCCACAACCAATGGAGGATAGAAACATAATCAAACTCAGGTAATTCACCCAGTCTAATGATATCCCAAAGGTGTCTTCCCTCATTGGTCTTGAACAAGAACAACCTCAAACCTCTATGTCATAGTTCAAACACCAGGATCAGATAACTCTTTCACCCTCTAACCAAAACCATTGAACTAGCATTGGACACCTCACATGATAACCAACACATGGAAACCACTACAGTTCCCATAACCTCAAAAAAACAGGAAACCATGCAAGGTGTTCCTCTAACAAACCATATCTCTGGAAAGACACCCTACAAGGAGCTCTTACAGCAGAACCAAACCTCGGGCCAAGACCGCTAAAAGGAACTATGGCTGGACTCCTAGATCAAACCCATAGAACACCTTCCACAAAGTGAAACCTCAAATAACACTCACGTGAAATGGAATTCCCCAAAATAGGTCCCTCAAACCTGTCTCAAACACTGCTCAATGATAACCAGTCGTACCATACATCCAATGATGTCGAACCACTTTGACGGCTTCTTCTGGTCCCAACCTCAGGTAACTAGACCTAAACCTCGAACAAACGAACTAAGGATCCTATCTAAGAAGACACTCAATACCACCTCCTAGAATCTGTCCAAATAAACTCAAAAAAAATCACCTCGAATCCTTAATCCAAGGTGATCAACAAGCGCACACCCTCACATGAGCCTCACAACTCACAACCCAACCCCCAGAAGGATTCTGCAATAATAACCTCAAAGGAATCCTCCAACACATATCTATCAGTCCAAAACACCATACATACAACCATTAAATGTTTAAATGACTCCGTAGTTGTGATCTATATGGAAAAAAATTTAGAATGGACTACTCATAATCCCAATCCTGAATCTTGAAAAAAAAGACATGTCAAACGGATTGGGGAAGGAGAAGTACATGGAATGAACCTCAGGTACATGGATTGTACCCCCAAGGGTCCTCCCTAGCCATGTGTCCTATCCCACTCAGTGTGTACCTTGGGTACATATAATTCCTTATGGTACACGGCGTGTGACCCAACATGGGTACCCGCCCGTGAAACATGACCTAGATACAACGTGTAAACCAACATGGGTAACCACCCATGTACCTGGACATGTAACCCACCTAGGTGTGTATGCCTACATGGTTTTCACCCCACATGGGCACTGATCGTGTACCCTACATGGCCAAGTACCCCAGCATGGGGTGTCTGACTGAGTACTCGACCACTCCCCGGAAGCCCACTACACAGCGTGTAACCCTGGTACATGGCGTGTAGTCCCCAAAAAACTAATCTTCCCCAATTAGAAAGAACACACTGTGTGTTTTCTTCAAACCACATGTTGTGAGATCGGGATTTCCTGAATAGAAATCCCTCTGGACCACTCAGAACACCCAGAAACACCCCGATTCACCCTAAAACTACCGAATCGAACCACAATGGGTTCCCAAAATTTTAGAAACAAGATTAAAACCTAATAAAACTAATATATGAATATTTATGGTGTAAACATAAAAATTATCCTACCTTTGGGCTGAAATTTCCAAAGATTCGATTTAATTCTCATTCTGCAGCACCCGTACGACGATCCAATGCGACCTGAGCTCTGCGGTGGTGCCTCTTTCTCCCTCTCTCACTCTTCTCTCCCTCCCCTCTCCCTCTATACTATCTCAACCAAATGTATCCAAACTAGGGGTGTACATGACACACAAGGGAGATAAAATTGAAAAGAAAGAATAAAGAAAAGGAAGAAAATGGGGGTCGGGTCGAACTTGGTGCTCGACATAAAGTTATGCCCCGCCTAGGCAAAACCCCCCACTCCAAACTCAACTTCAAAGTTATAATTCAGATCTGATGCTTAGAATGGAAGATATAACCCAAAAAACATGCATGAATAATAATATTTAGTTAATTAAATATTAAATATTCAGCCAAAATATGAATGGTTTGGAATTTTACCATGCTCTTTTCCTAGGAAAAATACCCTATTTTGGGACCAACATAGTGGTCAGAAAAATTATCCAAGATCCCTTGACATGATAAATCACCATTTTTCCCTCAAAAGCCACTTGAGAGCAAAAATTCAAATTTCCCCTATTTTACTTAAACTGTCATGACACGATTCGTGACACCCGATATTGCATTTGCAGTGTGTACTCTGAGAAGGTTCATGGGAAAACCTATAAATGAACCCTAGAACTCTATAAAATGGATTCTCATGTATGTTTAAATGTCTTATGGTTTATGCATTAGTTTTGGAAAAAATGCTAGTTATGATGATGAAATTGTAGGATTTGTAGATTATGACTATGCTCCTAATGTTGACACCTGTAAATCAATTACTTGTTTTTTTTCTGACTTATGGTGGTCCAATATCCTAGAAATGTAACATGCATTCAGTAGTTTCTATTTCCACCACAGAGGCTGAGTATATTTCTTTAACCGAATTCATTAAAGAATCCATTTGGTTGAAAGGTATTATTCATGAGTTGTCTTTATCTTCTTCAAGTGTAGTTGTACACTGTGATAGTCAATATGCATTAAATTTTTCTAAAAACCATGTGTCTTATGGTAGATCAAATCATATTGAAATTAGATTTCACTTTGTTAGGGATATAATTGAATCTGGGATAGTGTGTATCAGTAAGATACACACCAGGGATAATCTAGTTGATAGTTTGACTAAAGTTTTTCCCCTTTCTAAATTTTCATATTTTTTAGATATTATAAACCTTGTCTCAGTTTAATGATAGTGGTTTCGAGAAGACCATCAGTAAATTGAATCACTTAAACTATAAGGTGAAGATTTTTTAATTTTTTCATTATAATGTTTAGATATATTACAATTAAAATATTCATTTTATTGTGGAATATATATATATATTGTATGAGGTGTATGATACTATGTATGTGGGAATTTTAATTCTCTATTTTTTTATCCTTGATATACATTTTTTGGCTTGAGTTTCCTTAATAGAGGATTCATCCTAGATCGTTGATCACACTAGATTCGACGACCATTCGATCTCCTAGTTGTGTTTCTTTACCTATGGCTCAATTCATAGCCTTGTCTCGCTTCCAATAGGATGTCCCTATGCAAAAATTATTGTCTCAGGTTGGGCTCTCAACCTGACCTTCAGGTTTTCCATTAGATGGATGCCACATGGTTAATACATAGGCGGACCATTGGATTAGTCTGGTCTGTCATCAAGTTTGAAATCAGGGTTGAAAAAATTCATCAGTCATATCCCTCAATGGCTCGGTGAAACCCTTGGTGAAAACTGTCACACATCAACAGAACCCTACACCCATGGTTCGGAGAATCTCTCGGTGAAAGCCATCGAAGAAATTATCGGCCAATTCATTCAACATTGTCGCACCTTAGTGAAAGTCATCACACCTCGACGAGACCCTCAATGAGAAAACATGAGGCAAAGCCCTCAAAGAATCTATTGGCCGATTCGTTTGACATTGTTTCGGTGCATCTTGTCGCAACCTGACGGTGAAACGATTGGCGAACCTGGCAGTGAAACCCTCAGCCAACCCCTCTTCGACTCCCTCGGATATCCATTTGCTAAAGGTGACGATGAAGTTGTCGATGAACCTTTCTGCATTTTCAAATGATGATGATAGAAGATGTCAGGTGTTTTATGTCATTTCTATTTGTATTCTTCTTAGTTATTTGTGTGAGTCACTGGGATACAATCATTTATGGTTGTTGTTTGTAAATATTTTGCTTGTAATGATATATTTATTAGGGATTCTTGTGTTTTAGGATTATTACACAAACTTTTAGTGTTTGTTTGACATTTTCATAGTAACTTTGTAGTTCGAATTTGTACTATTAGTTATTTTCCTTATTTTTTTACTACTTGTGTATAGTTTCCTCCATGAGTGTCCAGTGGGAATTTTAAATTGTAATTTTTAGTTGGTATTTTCATTACAAAATTTCATTCCAATTTTCTATAAAAAATTATATTTCATCAACTGTATTGATTTCTAATTCCAAATTGATTCAAATTTGAAATTTCATATGGAAATTTTTAGTTCCAAAAAATTCCTCTGTCATTCTCCACTATAGATTCCTCAATGGATATTTCCTACAGGTAACTGGGATAAATTCATTTGTGGTTGTTGTTTGTAAATATTTTGGTTGTAATGATACAATTATTAGGGATTCTTGTTCTTTAGGAGTATTACCCAAACTGTTAATGTTTTTTTAACATTTTCATAGTAACTTTGCAGTTCAAATTTGTACTGTTAGTTATTTTCCTTAATATTTTTTACTACTTTTTTGTAGTTTCTTCTAGGAGTCTCTAGTGGTAATTTTAAATTTCAATTTGTAGTTGGTATTTGTATTGCAAAATTCCATTCCATTTTTCTATGACAATTTATATTTTATCAGCTATATTTATTTCTAATTCCAAATTGATTCAAATTTAAATTTTCATATAGAAATTTGCAGTTCCGATTATTGGTTTAATATTTTTTGAAAATTCCTCTATCATTCTTCATTTTAGATTCCTAATGGATATTTCCTACGGGTAACTGGGAAGTTGTATTCACTGATTTTTTCCAGTGACAATTTTTAGTGCTCATTCGGTGCTGAAAAATCAATGGAAATTCCTATCAGAAATTCCCATTGGAAATTCCCATTGGAAATTACCATTATAAATTCCCATTGAAAGTTCCTAGTTCTAATTCCTAGTGGTAATTCCCTTGTATTCACTGATTTTTTTTCCGATGACAATTTCCAATGCTCATTCAGTGCTGAATTCCCATCGGAAATTCCCATTGGGAATTCCCATTGGAAATTCCCATTGGAAATTCCCTATGGTAATTCTTAGTTATCCTAGTGGTAATTCATTCATAATTTATAACTGCAAAACAATTTTTGGAATTTAGTTGAAATTTTACTCTGTGAATTGCTTCTAATTCCATGGGGATTCCCATTGGAAATTCTAACAGGGAATTTTAAGAATCGCATTATTTTCCCAATTGGGAAGTCGCTTTGAAATTCATTTACAATTTATAATTTCTAAACAATTAATTTTTTAATCACTTTTTTTTTAATAGATAATTTCTAGTGCACATTTGGCGTTGAATTCCCACTAGAAATTTCCTCTGGGATTTTTCTAGTGGAAATTCCCAGTGGACATTCCCAGTCCAAATAGAACTAGGAATTCTGAAATATAGTTTAAATTACATGTGGAATTGATTTATAATTTCGAGCAGCAAAACCATTTATAGAATGTACATTGTGTTTTCATATTTTTGGGCTATGATATTTCTTCTGGAATTTCTCAATGGAAATTCCCAGTAGAAATTGTCACTGGAAATTCCTAGTGGAAATTCCCTGTGGAATTAATTTATAATTTCCAATTGTAGAACCATAATCAGAATGATTTAAAAAAATTAAACCATTTTTTTCTACTATTGGCATTAATATTTCTACTAGAAATTCCCAATTGAAATTCCCTGTGAAAATACCTAGTGAAAATTCCCACTGCAAATTCCCTATGGAATCTGCAGAACCATTGTTAGAATGAGTTGAAAATGTACATCGTATTTTCCTACTATCGGCATGGGTATTTCCACTAGAATTTTCCACTGCAAATTCCCACTATAAATTCACACCGCAAATTCCCACTGGAAATTCCCTCCGGAAATTCCCACTCGAAATTCACACCACAAATTCCGACTGGAAATTCACACTGCAAATTCCCAGTTGAATTCATTTTTAATTTCCAACAAAAAACTATAATTATAATGAGTTGAAATTGTACACCATCTTTTCCTACTGTTGGCATCGATATTTCCACTGGAATTTGTTACTGGAAATTCACAGTTGAAATTTCCACTGTAAATTTCTAGTTGAAATTCCCATAGGAAATCCCCAGTGAAAATTCTCACTGCAAATTCCCGATAGAATTCATTTATAATTTCCAACTACAGACCATAATTAGAATGAGTTGAAATTTTACACTGTCTTTTCCTACTTTTTGCATGGTTATTTCCACTGGAATTTTTTACTACAAATTCCCAGTTGAAATTCCCACTGAAAATTCCCACAGAAAATTCCCATTGAAAATTTCCACTGGAAATTCCCCCTGGAAATCACTACTGAAAATTCCCTCTAGAAATTCCTTGTGGAATTCATTTAAAATTTCCAACTACATATCCCTTTTTAGAATGAGTTGAAATTGCACACCTTGTTTTGGTAATATCATCACTTCTTTTCCTTATGTTAATATTGACATTGAAGAAGGTACTTTTTTGGGATACTGGTTTTTTTTATGGCAAAAGAAGCATCTATATCATCTATCATCCACTAGAGGTCTTCAATGATTGGGTTATGGAAAAAATTCCGTGATATTAGCCCTAAGATTATTGAGAATCACATTACATTTTTTAAGAATATTCCATTTTGGAAATTGTTTAAAGTCTTTATTGATAATAGAGTTCCCTTTGATGATTGTAAAAAAATAGATGGTTCTATTTTATTTGTACTAAAGAGGTACAATGTTCAATTAAAAAGGTTTGATATAGGTTTTAGGATGATGTAATTAACAGTTGATGACATCCATGATATATTTGGCATTAAGGATGGTGAGTTCTCTTTATCATATCCATACACATTATGGCCAAATAACTCATCCCTTTTAAGGAGGATTTTTGCACATGTTGGATAGATATTAACACAAGGTGTTTTACAGAGATCTATTCTTGACACTGTTGAATCAAGGGAAGAGCAATATTTCTCCGATGTTGCATGTTTTCTTTGCTTGTTTGTGTGCGCAACATTATTTTTTCCCACATCTGGTTCATATGTCAGTTGGAATTTTGTTACTTATTTTGATGATATCTTGAAAGTGAAGAGGTTTTCTTAGGCTTCTAGTATTCATGACTATCTTATCACGTCAATGACAAAAAATCACACTTGCCCATTAAAATTTGTTGGCTCCATTGTTAACTTATTGGTAAGGTCTTCAAATTTATTTAGCTGGTTAATTTTTTCATATTGGTTTAGTATTTCCTAACAATATTAAATATCATAGTATTGGTATGTTGATAAGTTAAGGAATATTTCACCCAAAAGAGAGGGCGATCCTTTATTTGTTCGGTGGAGTTTGTAAGACGTTGACACCTATGTACAAGAATATACCAAGGTACTATTAGTAGAATATGTTACTAAACAGTCCTTTACTTTTAGAATACTTTATAACATCTTTAATTATGTTTTTACTATGCAATATAGACTCCAACCAAGTATAGTAAGAGCCCTAGGATGCAGTCAAGGCCTTCTGTTGTTACAGTACCCGGTCCGCAGGTAGTTGATGAAAAAAAAGTTCTTTTTAGTATGAGGCGACACATGACAGTTATTTCAAATGAGGATTATTTAGGCTACTACATGGAGAATGTGAAAGTTCATATGTGAGTCAAGTTACTGGAAGCCCAAATAAATCTACATAATAGACAGATTCTACTTTTGAAAGAAAAGTTGAAGGAGAAGGAAGAGGTTAAAACAGTTTTCAATGTGGAGAAAGAAAATGTTTTAGAGGATATTGGGAGTGAAGATATTGAAATGGAAAAAGTTTACAACTTCAGTTGCTGTAAATGAGGGTATAACAAAGGATATTCATGATGTTGAGAGTATTGAAGAAACTATTTTGGAGGAAAGTGAGGAGGAAGATATGAATAAAGAATTGGGCAATGAAGGCCCAAAACGTGTTGACCAGTCCATTGCAGTCTCTTCTACCTCTAAGATACAAAAGTATTTGATTAGAGGTGTCAATATTAGGATGAGGAAACCAAAGTGTTAGTCTCCATATATATATCCGTAGCTGACTGCGATAAAGAGGCCAAAAAAATTTGGTAATCTATCCCAATTAATTTCTAAGCGGATGATGCAACATAATATAGTGACAAAAAATGATAGAATACTGATGCAGATGTTAGTTGATGTTGATGGGGATAGGTAATGATATTGAATTTGTGTTTTAATTTCTTTTCATATAGTTTACACTATACTTAAATTAAAAATGACCTTGCATGAAAACAGTAGTGTGGTATGGAAATCTAGTGACAAATCACAGTAGATCAATATGAAAAACATTAGTGATTTGTTAAAGAAGAGGTGCACTTCTAGTACGTTATGTTTTGGATTAGTTTCTTTAATCAAAACTTCTTTCTCTTTTATTAAGTTCAATTTTTTAAAATAGGTCATAGATTCATATACATTGATCATTTAAGAAAGATGTTAGCTTCAGAGTATGGCTAGAATTGCCGACGTGGAAAGATGTTTATTCATGCCAACCACCATTATAGTAAGACTGTACTTCATTTTTCATACAATGATGATCATATTTTTTGCAGTTTTTATGTTGAAAACATGTCTAAAGTTAATGGTTACTACATTATTACATTTTCTTTTATTATTGGCTAATAGGGAGTTCTCTATTCAAAAAATGATAAATTAAAGGACACCTTTTTTAAGCGACTAACAGTTGCTGGTATGAGGAGCTCCACGCTTTTATTATTCTTGGTAAAATCTGATAATATCCATTGGAATTTATTAGTCATGAATTTGAAAAAAATGGTGTTTCGATATTATAACTCAATGAAACACATTCGACTCATGAGAGAAAATGATATATTCCTTAAATATGCAGTGGTTGTGGTAAGTTATTATACAGTGTACAATATAATTTTGAATACATTAACAGATGGACTGATCATTGGATTTTTTTAAAGAAATCATATTTTGAGGAATTTTTCAGCATTGTTCATGACGAGAAGTTCAAGCCACGTGAATGGTACATGATAATTGAGAAGATGCCACAATAGGGAGATGTGATTTTGGATTGTCATGTCATCATCTGTTATATCATGGAATGTTTGGCTACAGGATTTGAAGTCCCAGAATCTTTTATGGAAAAATAACTTGTTGAGTGGTTCTTTTTTATGGTGCATTACTTATTAAATGATCCTAGGAGGACGAAAACAGAGATCGATGCTGAGAGTCGGAAGTATTTGGTTGCTATCAGAAGCAATGATGATTGTTAATTGACATTTTTATTGTAAAAGAAATATGGTTGTCCTGTAACAAACATAACTACTGTGACTTTTTGTGATGGTGATGGTGGGTGATTGGTGAGTGGAAATGGGTCATTTCTTTTCAGGATGAACAAACATTGGTTTTTTGATAGGTGTTGCTTTTTTCTTTGTCTTTTTAGTATGAATTGTTTTATTTGAATGACTAGGAAACTTGTTATGAATAGAATTATTAACATGGAATTCTCATTGAAACATTCTAGTGTAAATTACCATTGTAAACTGTGGATTGAAATTTTGTAGTTTGGTTTTCATCACTTTTTTGGGTGTTACATAGGATGAAAATGGTAATTTTATTATCTAGATAACCATTTTCATATAGCTTATATTGATTTAATCTTTAACAGTATGAAGGTTGTTAAACTGTTATTTCTTCTTGTAGTCTTTAGAGTCACTTCATTCAATGGAAACTAGTTGTGCATAAAAATTCCAAGTGGGAATTTACATTGGAAATTCCGATTACAATTTCACACTGTAAATTGTGGGTCAGTTGTTTCAATGTAAACTGTCTATGCATATACATTCCAACTAGGAATTTGCATTGGAAATTCCTAGTGGAATTCCCCACTATAAATTGTGGGTCAGTTATTTTAATGGAAATTGGTTGTGCATATAAATTTCAACTGGGAATTTGGAGTAGGAACTCCCACTCCAAACTGTGTGTGGAAATTTTCAGTTTTGTTTACATCATTTTATTGGGTGGTACATAGGGGGTGCAAATATTTATTTTATAATTCGGATCCAGATTTTGGTAAGGGTGATATTGATTTTATATTTGATAGTGTTATAGGTGTTATAGTGTCATTTTTATTTGCACTCTCTTCTGTCACTTGGATGGTAACTTGTTGTGCATACAAATTGCAACAGGGAATTAGAATTGGAAATTTCCAATGGACTTTTTCATTGTAAAATGGGAGGGGACATTTCTAGTTTGATCGTGTACAAGATTATTTTTATAATTTCCCTATCTACAACAACAAATTAAATTATAAAAACTAATTTTCAAAAGAATTCACATATTGTGATGACATCTGTAGTTGAAGTTATGTATCAATTGAATTTCTAAATGCTTGAAATGAGTTCTCGGTCCTCATATTTATGTTGTCATTCCCATTTGTAGCCATTGTTAAATCTTGCAGCGTCAATGGTGGAAAATTCCTCCTTGTTGGCTTCTAATTGCATCAATAATTATATATTAACAACAACAATGATAACTAAAAAAAGTGTTTCATAAGATTTCAAATAGGACAACATATCAACTACTATGAACTGTTTTTAAATTTATAGGTTTTGAAGATACGGAACAATATGTACATACATTGAGATTTATAACACTATCAGCATGGTAACCAACATTCAACGGTTCTGTTTCATTTCCCTACAACATTATTATAATATTATTTATGCATGTTAGCATTGAATGAAATAGTTAATTAACATAAGAAAATAATAGAATAACTATTTTACAAGGTTTTAAATATCACATTATATGTAGTGATATGATGTGGGTTTCAATGTAACTCTCAATGGTGGTTTCATGGTTGGCACATGGTCCACTAGGCTAGTATTGTAGAGAGTTTGGTTGGGTGAATAATTGGGGATAGAAGAGTAAGAATATTCAGAATCACCAGATGCTGACTAGGTGGATTCAGACTATGGTGTGGATACAATAGTGGATCCAGGATAGGGGTTCATGCATGTTTTACCCATGGAATGGTGGAAATTAAATTTTGAGGTGTACAAACACTTAATACGGTGAGGTATTTTAATAATAAGGGAAGCACGTCTGAATCTTTGCAAGAATTTTTAAAAGTCCCCTAGAGAAGGATAGTAGTCTAAAGTGAAAATAGAGGAGAGAGAGGAATACAACATGGATTAAGGTTTTCATCCCATATTTTAAATAGGAAGTGAATCCTTGTGTTATCATCTAATGATGAAATTCCAAAATTTCAAATGACAGCAATGTTGGGTTGTGGTACCTTGGTTATGCCATGGAGGGTGAATAAATGGAAGTGCGACAAAAAAATTAAATTCATTATGATTTATGACCCCATGATGTTGTGTAAAGTCTATAATGGAGAGTGATTAAAAATTCCATTGACATTATTATACAAAAAATTTCTTATCCCAGGACTCTATTGTGTGGTCAGTAGGCTATGATGTGGAGGGTCTGATTTTTCTAATCATTCCATAATTTACTATCAATATGTTATAGAGCTATATGGAGTGTCAAACCATGAAACCACCACTAAGAGTTACACATAACCATTTATACTGTATAAGGTTTTAAATATCACGTTATATGAAGTGCTATGATGTGGGTTTCAATATCAAATGTTTTGTAACCTACTGTACAGTACCTAAATTGACTTATGTGATAGTTTGTCCATTATAGACATTATTTAGAAGTTCAGTAGATTTTCCCTACAATAGAATTATAAAAATATTTAGTCATGAAAACATAAAATGTATTAGTTAAATAAAATAAGTAAATAATAACAATGCAGTACCAGTTTTTGGTCACTTGATTTCTGATTTTGCACCGGCTTTTCATGTGTTTTCTTACCTGCTCTAGAAAACTTTTCAGCTTGTCACCACCTTTCCTTTTATCTTTTTCCTTAAATGATGTTTTAGACTATTGTCGACCTTTGTTTTTAGATTCTTGTTTACTGCATTTTGAGGGTACATTATTTTTGGCATCTTTCAATTCTCTAGCATAATTGTTCAAATATTACATTTCAATTCTATATCCTTGTTCAAACTCAAAGGATTTTGTTACAAGCTTTATTGTCATTCATGCCAACTATTGGTAACATTGATGTTTTCTTGCTACTATATCCTATTCGACATGATTAACTGTGATGTCTACCAATTGGATGTCATGGGCATGTCTTGTCCATCTCTTACAGATATACAACTCTGGAAAGGACTGCAAGTCCAACCTTTCTAATATTTTCAGTGCATGACAACACAAATATCTATAACTCTCAAATTTTAGACAAGTACAACCAATTCTGATAGGTGATTTTTGGTACACTTCTACTCTAAACACATTTTGTGAACCTTTCATTGCCACAAGATACCATTTTGGTGAAACAGTTTCATTACAATACTTAAGGCAACAAGCACCACATAGTTGGTGTTCATGCTGAAAAAGATCAAATATTTTTTGAGTGTATAGATGACTTGATTGAACCATGATCTTATGATATGGAAAATGATTTTGTGGAATATTTTTCCTTCCATAAAATTCAGCTTTCATTTCTCAATACCAATTCTTCTCCAATACAGGCTCAAATTGTTGGAAGAATTCCAAGACACTGAGTTCATAATTCAAATAATTCTTTAATACACCATTGAAACTCTCACTTAACTATGTGCTTCGAATTCCTAATGTGAATACAGTTTTCATAAAATAATGAGCCCATTTTTCTTTGAATTTTTACATATCTTCTATCCATGTTGAATTTGTATCACTACAATGTAGTTGGATTTCTTTCCATATTATTTCAAATTTTGAAATCTCTGCAATTCCATACATGCATTTTTTCAATTTTTCCAACAATGTCAAGTCATCTTTCATTACATGGGCCAATTGTTTCATTCCATTTTGCATTAGGTGCTAGGTGCATAGGCCATGTCTTGTTGTAAGTAGTGTCAAACCAATTGCTCTAGACATAGCTGCATCTTAATCTATGAAAATTGTCTTTGGATATTTGCCTCTATGAAAATCAACAAATCTATTAAATAGCCAACTAAATGAGTCTGCAGTCTCATCATATAACAATGCTGCACCAAAAATTACAATCTCCTTATGATGATTTATACCTAAAAACACTCCCAAAGTCCTAGAATCCTTGTTTGTGTTGAAGGTAGTTTCAAACATGGAAACATCTCCAAAATTCTCATAATCAACCTTCATTCTCAGGTCAATCCAAAAAATGTTGCTAATTTGACCACACATATCAAGTTGCACTGAGTATAAAAATGACATGTTATCTATTGATTGATTCTCTAGGTATTGTAACATACCATCATCATCACATAGTTTCAACTCCCTTTGTCTTTTGGACCTTAGATAATTCAGTTGGTCCACTCGTGTATATCCAAGACTCACAGGGCCACCTATAATAACTATTTCAAGTGAAAATGAATCACTGGGATTCAGATCAACTTTGTCATTAACATCCAACATGTCACCTTGTGCATCACTAATGCGTCTTTGTAGCCTCGTGAAATGCATGGTCTCAGAAGCATGTAAAGGATGTTTATGCTCCTCAAAAAATTGTGTACACTCATACTGGTTATTAGACATGTAGACAACTCCCATTCGTGATGGAAAATTAGTCCTTGTTTATACACGTGGATTTTTAACATTGACATCACGTTTGTATGCTCTTTGAAATCCTTATTTGCTACATGCACACAATATGGATGTTACTAAGCTTTTGTCCTTTTTTATGTTTGTTAACATATTGTTTCCATACACTGAAACCAACAATGCCTTCATAAGCAATATAAAATGAATAAGCATCTGAATCTGATTTAAAATCCATCCCAATACTTGGTCTCCATGTAATACTTTCTTTAGAAATGTTTTCACATGGGGTGCTTTCTTATGAATTTGGGACTTTGTCTCTGTTGATGCTAATTTATACACTGCTCTTTGAGTTTGTATTTTCCTCACTGATATGCTTTGTGATTTAGTAGTTAGACAAATTTTGAACAACATTTAAATCAAATGAATTTATGGCCTCTGCACCTTGTAGAGAATTCAGATTCAGGTCCCTTGCTGCCATTCTGTGATGTACAATTTTTCTACACAAAGTGTCAGATCACAGTTGTCTATAGTTTTTTAATGGAATTTCCTTTGGATCTAGTGGAAATTCCCATTAGAAATTTTAGTTGAAAATTCAAACTACTATTTCCCACTTGAAATTCACACTGCAAATTCGCACTGCCAATTTGCACTGTAAATTCACACTGGAAATTCCCATTGGAAATTGCAGTTGCAAACTCCCAGTTGAAATTCACACTGGAAATTCACACTAGAAATTCGCACTGGAAATTCTCACTGGAAAATTCCCATTGGAAATTCCCATCAGACTTTCCCATTGGAAAATTACCATGAAAAATCCTAGTTCTCTTTGAATCTTTTAAAATTTGGAACTTGGAATTTCAATTGTCAATTCATAGTGAAATTTTTTCAGTAGAGATGTCAACGCATAATTTGAATTGTGATTTCATGATGTTCTTTCTAACAGAGAAAGGGACTAGCAGAATCCCAAACCTTAATGGGAATGCCTCCTGCAAACTACTACGCTCTTGGAAAGGCTTTCTGAAAATGCGTCATGTAAATGCTGCATCAAAACACCTCTTGTGAATGAACCTTCATAAATCCCCAAACGTGCATGGTTTATTATTTCCCCCTATGAACGAAAGCTGCAAATGGTGCCTGCAAATGTCGGGTATGGCTTCCATCCCCTAGAATCGTGAGGAACCCATATGGGTATAGCCGCCCCTGATAGATGGACCTAATTCGATATAGCCGCAACCAGAAAATGTTAAACCTGACCCTCAGAGAATCCTAAAGTTTGTCGCTCCAGTGTAGTCATGGTGGTCGATATATTTCCATCACCCTTGTTTAGGTGGGAATTAATTAATCTCGTTCTTTTCTATTTACTTTCCCTTATCATACTTCATTATTTTTTCCAGTATTTTAACGGTTCAGATGGACTCACATAACGTGGAAATCATCCAGCGGCCAACCTGATATAGTTTTGTATGCCTTTAATGTCACTCAATACATCTATAATGATGAACTGCAAAATTTTAAGCAAGTATTAAAGTCTAAAGAATGCCGAAAATGGTTGGATTCCATGAATTATGAGATGAATTCTCTTATTAAGAATAAGACCTAGACTACAATAACCAAAACCTTGAATGAAAAGGTGATAAGTTTTATATGGATATTTAAGAACAAATAGGATAACACCATGTACTTAAAAATCAAATATAAATCATGATTAGTCACTAAGGGATACCTTCAATATTATGGGGTTGACTATGGTGAGATTTTTTATCCTATTGTTAAACATTCATCCATTCATGTTATGCTTGCTTTTGCTACTAAAAATGATTTCCATATAGAAAATTTGAAGGTTAAAACTATATTTTTTCATGTGGAATGGAAAGAAACCATTTATATGAGACCACCTAAAGGTTTCTCATGGAATTTTAAAATGTATTTATTTTTCCTTTTACAAATTTATTTGTATGGTTTGAAATAATCTTTAAGATAATGGTATAAACATTTTTATTCCTTTATGGTTGAAAATGATTTCAGTAGAATCAGATTTGATTAATTTGTTTATTACAAGCACGTTAATCATGATATGATTTACCTGCTTTGGTATATTGATTACATACTAGTTATTTGTAAGAACATGAAGTTAATTTACCATATGAAAACCAAATTGAATTATGATTTTGAAATGAAAGACTTGGGAAATGAAAAAGAAATGTTAGGAATGGAAATAATTATACATATAAGAGATATGACTCTTTTATTGTTGCATCATGATTATGTTAAAAATGTGTAGAAGGGGTAATTGTTTGAGCACATTAAACCATTTAGCATACCCTCGGGCCAAAACTTGTAAGTTTTTCCTGAACTAGTCCCCTATAAGTGATACTGATATTGATTTCATGAACAAGATCCCTTATGCTAACATATTTGAGAGTCTTATGTATGCGGTAGTTTTTTCTAGACCTGATGTTATGAACCATCCTGGGTCGACCCGATCCATCACCTGATCTGGCTCAGAACAAGGCCTCAAGCGCACCTCCTTATACGCCAAAGGATTCCAACTAGAACCAAGAGCCTAAAAGGAAACAATGAAGAGACTATTCCCTTACATCAAAGTGTAATAACATTAGACCTAAACTGAGCATGTAACCACCCATGAACATCAAAGTGTGCAAGAATAAATAAATAGCTGAAATAACTATAATAAATGGAATGTTGCATACAGACTCAACAAACTAAAACATATAGACATTGGTCACCCACTGGGTCGATCGCATACAAAAAAATTATATAAGGTTCTATTACTACTCTAAGTCGAACCACATACCCAGTCTCCAATATGGATGAATAGCCACAACACGAACCTCATAGTCCACATGAGGAGATCTGCTTGAACATGAAACACTGGGCCTCCGCCCGATCCACCACATCATGCTCAACCTGAAAGTATACATAAGGTCTTCATGTACATCTAATTACATGCATAGGGGGTGAGAAACACATATCAGTAGGCCACCCCTAATGGTGGTCCTAACATCTAGTGTCATAATAAGTACATGCAACAAGAATCATTTCCATCCTATCCAAACATGACTATCAATAAAAATATAAAAAAAGAAACAAAAAGAAACAAAAGGGGATAAAAAAAGTGAAACAACATATCTTAGGTTCTATTCTACCCTCGCTCTGGGACCATCCAGAGGAATCATGAAATGTGGCTCACGTAGCCACTATATCAAGTGCATCCTACTAGACAAGAAGGAGCTCTGAAGTCAAACACAAGTATAGGAACACATGTTGGGACTTGGGAGTATAATACCATTCCCAAAATTTTTGCAGAACTAACTGGGTGAATGAACCTATTAGTGCATCATTGAGCTACCTGACCAGTCCCCATAACCCACAAAAAATTAGGTCACAAGGAGCACAATAGCCTCTATGGTCCACTAACCCTATCCCTAGGAGAACTATTAGGCTAAGATGGTTGCACTCATCTAGATCATCCATTATCTCCCTAGCTCTACCTCACAATAACCAAACATAACCAATGAAGGAGAGAAACAGAATAAAACTCAGGGAACTATCCCGGACCAATAATACCCCAAAGGTATCCTCCCTCATCAGTCCTGAATAAGAACAACCACAAACTTCTAAGCCACATATCAAACTCCAGGGTTGGATAACACTCGTACCCTCTAAACAAAACCATTAAACCAGCACCAGCCACCTCACAGGCCAACCCACATAGGGAATCCACCACAGTTCCCAAAAACTTAGGATAATAGGAACCCCTACAAGGGGATCCTCCAGCAAATCAAAGCTCTGGAAGGACACCCTACAAGGGGTTCCTCCAGCATAACTAAACCATGGGCCAAGCCTACTCAAAACAACCATGGTTAGACTCCCATATCAAAACCACAGAACACTCGTCTAGAAAGGAAACCTCAAGAAACACCTCACCCAAAAGATAATTACATAGAAAAGGTCCCTCAAACCTATCTCAAACACTTCTCAAAGTCACCCTTCTATACGAGACATCGAAATATGTTGAACCACCTTGAAGGATCTGTATGGTCCCAACCTCAGGAAATGGGACCTAAACCTAAAACAACTAAACTAATGATATCATCCAAGAAGAAACTTGATCCCGCCTCCCAAAATCTGTCTAAAGAACCTCAAGTAAACTCATCTAGCATCCTTGAGCCAAGGTGATCAATAAGCACACACCCTCACATGAGCCTCACAACTCACAACCCAACCCCCAAAAAGATTCTACAAAAATAACCTCAAAGGAATCCTCCCACACAACTTTGTCGGTCCAAAACACCATCTAGATGGCCCTTAAATGACGAAAGGACTCCACCATTGCGATATACATGGAAAACAATCTGAATGGACTACTCACAAGCCAAATCCTGACTCTAGGGAAAAATATAGGTCAAATGGCCCAATGAAGGATAAGTACACAAAGTGCACTATGGGTACACGATGTGTACCCCCAAGGGTCATCCCTGGCCAAGTGTCCTATCCCACTCGGCGTGTACCTTGAGTACACGGTGTGCCTTCTTATACATGGTGTGTGACCCAAAATGGGTACCCACTTGTGTACCTTAGCTACATTGGGCGTCTAACACACCCCAGAACATGGGGTGTAACCCAACATGGGTACCCACCCATGTATCTGACCATGTACACTGCCTGAGTGTGTACGCCTACACTGCGTTCACCCCACATGGGAACTACTCGTGTACCCTCCACAGCCAAGTACCCCCGCACGGGGTGTCTAGTCGAGTACTTAGTCACACCTCGGAATCCCATTACACAATGCGTACCCATGGTAAATGGCGTGTACTCCCCAAAAATTAATCTTCTTAGAATAGGGAAAACACATGACATGTGTTCTTCAAACCACACATCGTGTGATTGGTATTTCCCAAACAGAAATCCCTTCAGACCACCTGAAACACCCTAAAACACCCTAATTTTTCCTAAAACTACCATATAGACCCATAATGGGTCCCCAATAGGCCAGAAAAAAGATTAAAACCTAAAAATAACTAATCTATGAAGATTTATGGTGGAAAAATAAAAATAAGCCTACCTTTGGGTGGAAGCCACTAAAGCTTTGATCTGATTCACATTCCACAAAACCTGCATGATGATCTGATGTGCCCCGAGCTTTGCGGCAGTGCCTCCTTCTCCCTCTCTCTCTATTCTCTACCTCTCCCCTCTCTATCCTCTCTCTAGGATGAAGGAATCCCCATGAGGGTATGGGGAATATGCGACACGCCAAGGGAGAGAAAAGATAAAACAAATAAAAAAGAAAAGAAAATAAAGAAAAAGAAAATGAAGAAAAGTGGGGTCGACCGAGACCCAGTGCTCGACACAAGGTTATGCCCTTCATAGGCAAAACTCCCCCACTCTGGACGCAACTACAAAGTCAAAATTCAAATCCTATGCTCCAAACATAAGATATCACTGAACGAACATGTGTGAATAATAATATTTAATTAATAAAATATTAAATATTTGGCTAAAATATGAACGGCTTAGAATTTCTCCAAACTCCTTTCCTAGGGTAAACACTGTATTTTGGGACCAATGGAGTGGTCAAAAAAATATACAAGATCACTTTATAGGATAAATCACCATTATTTCCCTTGAAATCCACCCGAGAGAAAAAAAATCAAATTTACCATGTTTTACTTGAACCGTCATGATGCAATTTGTGACAGGATCCCCACCATAAATGCTTCTCACACCTAAGAAGACCAGGTGGTTAGCCAACACCCAAGATTCACCATAGACACTAACACTCCCAACACTACCATGAGTGTCCACCAACCGGTCTCAAAGCATCGACAACACTCCCAACATGAGGTACATTTAACTGTGACTGATCTAATTCTCCCCATCACCAGAGTGTCCTTATTTTCACCCCTCAACCAAGAACTAAAATCTATAGTCCACGCTCTTTCCACAACCAAATTCAATGGAAAGAAGTGGCCAAAATGCTCATACGAGAGCACCAACATGGAAAACCAACTACCACCCATTCTCGACCCACCAGGAATAAAAACCCCACGCTCAACGAACCCCTAAAGAAAAGGACCACAACCCACAACAGCCTATAGTGCACTTCCCACCATAAGGCTTCCTCAATACCAAAACGACTCTCAATGAACTTACACGGGCTGACCGGAACTGCGCCTAACTGGCACACGCATGCCTTCTCAACAAGGATTCCTCCCAAAAAGCCACACCAACACCACTCCCCTCCTCAAGGAAGAGTAATCTGTGAAAAAACCTCTCACAAACTCTCACGCACAAATGAGACATGACCTAACGAACCTAGGCTAGCATGCCTAATACCACTAAACATGCTCCTCATGTAGGTCAGTCCCAACAAACCAGATCACCCTTGGAACTCCCCTTTTGAATAAAGGCATCTTCCTCATGACAAGATCCACCAACAAGACCACCCAACACAGGGGCATCGATCCAAAACCACAAGCGCTAAACCACACTCCCATCACACTCCCCCAAGTGCAACCAAAACCAATAGGGCCAGACATCTAACCAGACCTTCCCTCTCAACTAACCACAAAACCACACAACTAATAAAAAAACCAAGAAACTATGATCACTCATAGAAATCCACCACAAAATACCTAGGAAACCTCAGCCTCACCATAGAACTTATTAGGGCTACCACAACCTGAGGGAATCCTAAGCCCAAACTAAGCATGTCTTAGGAATCCTTGCATTTATCGAGCCAACCACTTCCAACAGAAGTAGGGATCCCAAAATACCACACCAATCTAGAAGGGTTTCCATGCATCCCTAAACGAAGGGAAATACGTCTCTACCACCAGAGAACACCTTAACAAAGAATCCACATGACCTTTCATTAGAATAACTATCGTTAGTAAAACACACACAGATAAGAATACGCATCCTATGTGCCTATAATGATGCATGAACGCAGGACTCCTTCCATCAGGACAATAGATAACAACTCATAAAACATGGAAACTAGCAAACACATGTGCATCACTCAAGGTGAAAATCACAGAGCTGTAATAGCGCAAACCAAGAACAACAATCCCACAACCCTAGTAACCTAGACTTCCTAACAGAAAATGCGTTCATGAAGCACCAGTCTAATATCTATCACAAGATCCAAAACATTCCTAGATACCCTATCTACCAAATCCCCAAATAACAAGACAAATAAAAAGAAAGGCTTTAATGCCATTTTTTCATGAACCGGACTAGGTCGACCTGACTCATCACCCGATCCAACTCGCAATGAGGCCTCAAGCGTGCCTCCTCATATGTCAGAGGCTGCCGACTAGCATTGAGGGACTAAAAGGATATAGTGAGGATACTATGTCCTCATATCAGAGTGCAATAATAAAGGAAGTAAACTAAACATGTAAGCATCCATGAACATCAGAGTGTGCAAGAATAAATAAATAGATGAAATAATAGTAATAAATGGAATGTTTCATACAGACTCAACAAACTAAAACATACAAGAACTGGCCACCCACTGGATCAACCACATATAGAATAAAATAATAGAAAATAAATACGCAAATATCTACTACTACTCTTAGTTGAACCACATACCCAGTATCCATGACGACTGAACAGCTCCATCGTGAACCTCAAACTCCACATGAGCAGCTCTACTTAAACATGCAACACTGAGACTACATCTGATCCACCACATCAAGCTCAACTTGAAAGCATACATAAGGTCTACACATACATCGAAGTGAACATGAACGAGGTGAGAAACGAATCTCAGTAGGCCACCCCCAATGGTGGTCCTAACATCTACTGTCATAACAAGTATATGCAACAAGAATCATGTCCAGTCTAGCCATACGTGACTACCCGCAAAAAGATAAATAAAAGATAAAAAATAAATAAAAGGGGATAAACAAAAAAAAGAAATAACAAACCTAAACTTTTAGTCTGACACCCGCAGGCAATATACCCTCACTTTGCCCCCACTAAGAGGAATTATGAAACATGGCTCATGCATCAACAACATAAAGCGCATCCCCTTGATCAAGAAGGAGCTCCAAATTCTAACACAAGGATATGCACACATGCTAGACCCTATGATCTCATCCTAGGTGCTAAAACACTAAAACGCATATACTGAGCACTAGGAATCTAATGGTATGATATGTACTAGTGGTAGGGACCCCCAGTCGACCATGGGAGTATACTACAATACCCAAAAGTCCTACAGAACTAATTGGGTGAATGAACCTATTAGTGCATCGCCATGATACCTGATCAGGCCCCATAACCCACAAAAAATAGTCTCAGGGATCATAATAGACTCCATGGTCCACTAACCCTATCCCTAGGAGAACTGTTGGGTAATGTGACTACAGTCATCCAGATCATCCATTAGCTCTCTAACCCTGCCTCACAACAACCAGCCACAACCAATGGAGGATAGAAACAGAATCAAACTCAGGGCACTCGCCCAGTCTAATAATATCCCAAAGGTACCCTCCCTCATCGGTCTTGAACAAGAACAACCTCAAACCTCTATGCTAGAGTTAAAACACCAGGATCATATAACACTTTTACCCTCTAACCAAAACCACTAAACTAGCACTGGCCATCTCACAAGCCAACCAACACATGGCAACCACTACAGTTCACATAACCTCAATACAACAGGAAACCCTACAAGGGGTTCCTCCGACAAACCATATCTCTAGAAAGACACCCTACAAGGGGCTCCTACAACAAAACCAAACCTCAATCCAAGACTGTTGAAAGGAACTATGGCTGGACTCCTAGATCAAACCCACAAAACACCTTCCTAGAAGGGAAACCTCAAGTAACACCTCATGTGAAAAGGGAATTCCCCAAAACATGTCCCTCAAACCTATCTCAAACACTGCTCAACGAAAACCAGTCGTACCAGACATCCAACAATGTCGAACCACTTCAAAGGCTCCTTCGGGTCCCAACCTTAGGTAACTAGACCTAAACCTCGAACAACCGAACTAAGGATCCTATCCAAGAAGACACTCAATCCCACCTCCCAAAATCTATCCAAATAACCTCAAGCAAACTCACCTGGAATTCTTGAGCCAAGGTGATCAACAAGCGCACACCCTCACATGAGTCGCACAACTCACAACCCAAACCCCAGAAGGATTCTGCAATAATAACCTCAAAGGAATCCTCCCACGCATCTCTATCAGTCCAAAACACCGTACATACAACCCTTAAATGCTGAAAGGACTCTGTCGTTGCGATCTATACAGAAAAACATTTAGAATGGACTACTCATAATCTCAATCCCGACTCTAGGGAAAAAGACATGTCAAACGGCCTAGGGAAGGAGAAGTACATGGCATGCACCTCAGGTACACAGCTTATACCCCCAAGGGGCCTCCTTGGCCATGTGTCCCATCCCACTCAATGTGTACCTTGGGTACACAGAATGCCTTATGGTACACGGCGTGTGACCCAACATGGGTACCTGCCCATGTAACGTGCCCATGTAACATGCCCTAGAACACGACGTGTAAACCAACATGGGTAACCACCCATGTACCTGGCCATGTAACTCACCTGGGTGTGTATGCCTACATGGTTGGACCTCACATGGGCACTGATCATGTACCCTACATGGCCAAGTACCCCTGCATGGGGTGTCTAACCGAGTACTCGACCACACCTTGGAAGCCCGCTACACAACGTGTAGTCCCCAAAAAACTAATCTTCCCCGATTAGGAAGAACACACAGTGTATTTTCTTCAAACCACACGTTGTGAGATTGGGATTTCCCAAATAGAATTCCCTCCGGAACACTCAGAACACCCTGAAACACCCCGATTCACCCTAAAACTACCGAATCGAACCACAATGGGTCCCCAACAGCCTAGAAACAAGATTAAAACATAAGAAAACTAATCTATGAATATTTATGGTGTAAACATAAAAAGGATCCTACTTTTGGGCTGAAATTGCCAAAGCTTCGCTTTGATTTGCATTCCGCAGCACCCGTACGACGATTCGGTGCGACCCAAGCTCTACGGTGGTGCCTCCTCTCTCTCACTCTTCTCTCCCTCCCCTCTCCCTCTCCACTATCTCGACCAAAGGAAACTAAACTAGGGGGCGTATGCGACACACAAGGGAGATAAACTAGAAATGAAAGAAAAAAGAAAAGGAAGAAAAGGGGGTCGGGCCGGACTTGGTGCCCGACACGAAGTTATGCCCCGCCTAGGCAAAACCCCCGCACTCCAAATTCAACTGCAAAGTTAGAATTTAGATCTGACGCTTCGAATGGAAGATATCACCGAACAAACATGCATGAATAATAATATTTAATTAATTAAATATTAAATATTCGACCAAAATCTGAACAACTTGGAATTTTACCATGCTCTTGTCCTAGGGAAAATACCCTATTTTGGGACCAACATAGTGGTCAGAAAAATTATCCAAGATCCCTTGACTGGATAAATCACCATTTTTCCCTCAAAAGCCACCTGAGAGCAAAAATTCAAATTTCCCCTATTTTACTTAAACTGTCATGACACGATTCGTGACACCCGATATTGCATTTGCAGTGTGTACTCTGAGAAGGTTCATGGGAAAACCTATAAATGAACACTGGAACTCTCTAAAATGGCTTCTTAGGTATGTTTCAATGTCTTATGGTTTATGCATTCGTTTTGGAAAAAATGCTAGTTATGATGATGACATTGTAGGATTTGTAGATTATGACTATGTCGCTAATGTTGACACTCGTAAATTAATTACTAGTTTTTTCCCCTTACTTATGGTGGTCGAATATCCTAGAAATGTAACATGCAATCGGTAGTTTTTATATCCACCACAGAGGCTGAGTATATCGCTTTAACTGAATGCATTAAAGAAGCTATTTGGTTGAAAGGTATTATTCATGAGTTGTCTTTATCTACTTCAAGTTTAGTTGTACATTATGATAGTCAATATGCATTAAATTTTTCTAAAAACTAGATCGAAACATATTGACATTAGATTTCACTTTGTCAGAGATATAATTGAATATGGGGTATTGTGTCACTAAGATACACATTGGGGGATAATCTAATCAATAGATTGACTAAAGTTGTACCCCTTTCTAAATTTTCACATTTTTTAGATTTTATAAACCTTATCTCAGTTCAATGATAGTGGTTGCGAGAGCACAATCAGTAAATTGAATCACTTAAACTACAAGGTGTAGATTTGTTAAATTTTTGATTACAATGTTTAGATATAGTGCAATTCAAAATATTCATTTTATTGTGGAATATATATGTTGCATGAGCTGTATGGTGCTGTGTACGTGGGCATTTTAATTTTCTATTTTTTTTATCCTTCCTATACATTTGTTTTCTGGCCTGAGTTTCCTTATTAGCGGATTCATCCTGGATCGTTGATCACACTGGATTCAACGGCCATACGAGCTCCTAGTTGTGTTTCTTTGCCTATGGCTCAATCCGTGTCCTTGACTCGCTTCCAATAGGATGTCTCTGTGTACTACCTGCTGCGCTCCTCGCGGTTACTCGAACCGCCTGTTTCATCTGGGTCGTCCACGTGGCGTTATCCTGGTGCTCGGAGTTGCGTTCTGCTGAACGGTACATCTCGTCTAGTGGAGACTCGATGGAGACTTCAGCTGGGAATCGGATATTGACGACCTTTCGTACGAAGCATGGTTTCTGTGGATTTACATCATCAACCATAACCAGTTTTCGGTATAGAAATCTGGCAATGTAAGCGGTTTCTTTTTCGTCTTCCACTGCTGTGTCCTTTATTTTGGGTGCGTGCGTGAGTTTATCCAGGCAACTCGGCTATCCGATTCCCATCCCCAACTGAGCTCAGGTTTCATCCACAACCCTAGATCTTCTTCAGGAGGCATCAGGACTGAGAATTTCCGTGGGGACTTCAGTCATCTTCAAGCTATTACAGCTTTGCACGGTGGAATCAAAATCTTGGTTCTACGGGTATTCTTCAATCAGCGAATAGGCGCAGTGACTGTCTTCATTTCAGGTGTGAGCAGGCACATCTCCGGCACTTCCAGATTTGAATCGACCTTGGTGGTGTAGTTTGATAGGGGATTCTTTAAGCGGTGCTCAGTTTATTAGTGGTCGATGTGATTCTTTATCAAGCGGTTTCGCTCGGCATCGGCTCATCTTCAATCGGCGAGGAGCTCGATTTCATGATCTCCAATTGGCAAGGCCGGTGGTGGCTTCTTCTTCATCAAGCTTCAGTCGACATCAGGTATTATTATTATCTTTGGCTTCGATCTATTCATCTATTCCTTTTCTTCTGTGAAAATCAATTCTGCGAATGTGGTTCATTATTATCGTCTTCCCCACTGTCATTGATTGGTCGGTCACGGTTCATCGTCTTTCCATTTGACTAGATTTGGGGTTATCTGGTTTGGTAACTTCAGATTCATCCTCGGCCCCTTCAACCTTTGGTTCATCGTCTTCTTCAATCGCTTGGGGTGAGGTTGATTCACGAACAGAGAGAAATGGTGGAGTGGTAGCAAAGGAAGGAGTGGTAGCACATGGAGCAGTATCAAGGGGCGGTAGCGGGTGTTTTTATTCTGACAGAAGCAAGATTTGGGGAATGGTAGCTGTATCTGGATCTGGCGGTAGCAAAGGGTAGCGCTGGCGGTAAAAAAAAAACACCGACGGTAAGAGGGTTTTGCAGACTATGGTGGTAGGAATTTTTCACCGGTTGCGGAATTTTTATACTAACAGTGATAGGGGGCTGCCGATAGCGTTATTATTATTCTGGTAATTGATGTTGGTGATGGCGTGGAATGGTAGCAAAAACAGGGGAGCGAAGCAGTCCTAAAAAACCCAAAAAAATTTACAGACTTGGTGACAATCTAAAAACGATTTTAATAAAAATAATAATAATGGAATTCATCTGATTAAAAATTTAATTCTGGAAAAAATGAATTCCATGAAAAATTGTTCATTAAAAACATAAAAATGTATCATAGAATTAATTTTGACGTTTAAAATATTTTAAAAACCATTCAAAACTAATATCAAAACTGTACATACGAAATTCGAAGCTTCAATTCGCTTTTAGAAAATGATATTCACATAAAATTGGAAAAATTGAATTAAGAAAATTTCATCAATTAAAATACCACAAATACACATTTTTAATATGATTTTCAATGAATGCAAAATAGTCTCAAATTACCCTCAATTAATAAATCTCCATCAAAAACACAATTTCAACCATAAAACTCCATTAATTCTTAAAAAATGATGTGGTAAAGTGTGTCAAAATAGTCACATCAAGTTCACCATCACCTGAGCATAAGAAATTTGTGACCAACTCCTCCAAGATCCCCTTTAGGTGAGTTTTGGAAGGAAGGGGTATTTATGAATTTTAATGAATATGAACATTCAAATACCACTAAACCTAGGTCTTCACCAAGACTGGACCAGGACGAAGGAACCTCCTTACACCCAAGAGACTAGGGTGCACCATCCAAGTGTCCTGTCTACACCAAGAGGGTATGCCCAAAGGATTGTACCCATCTCTTAGAGGCTACCTAATTGAGCACCCATTTACTCAAGAGTTTAGGCATTATGGAATTCAACTTATGATCCCTCCTTCACATACCACCCAAGTCTTCGTAAGTGGAGTCGTGATCAGGTCCCCCCAAAGGGGTTGTGAGTCACTCGAACCACCTACTCAGGCTACCCATTTTCTCAAGTCACTTACTCGGGCACACATTCACCCAGGTCACCTATCTGGTCTCCCCTTAAGCCCAAGTCAACTACTTGGGCACCCATCTAAGCTTAAGTCAACTACTTGGGTACCCATCTACTCAGGCCTCCACCATGACCTCTAGCAATACATGATTGGGTTATGAATGTGAGAGTGCTCCTTGTAGATCATGTAGTTCATTGATAATGGGGATCGAGAATCCCATGAGAAATACAAGTTTTTCTCCCTAACCGATAGAACCCTCTAAGATTCAACAATCACGTATTCCCTTAATAACGAGGGTTCCTATCACTGGGCCATTGGTGAAAACACCTAGCTTGAGATACTTGTCCTGGATGACCAAGTCATCTTCCATAGACTTCAAGCACCCATTCAGACTTTGTTAGTCCACCTAACGAGCTTGGGATGTATATATGGGGATCTTATCTGGTGTAAT
This sequence comes from Viscum album, assembly GCA_963277665.1. Classification (NCBI taxonomy): domain Eukaryota; kingdom Viridiplantae; phylum Streptophyta; class Magnoliopsida; order Santalales; family Viscaceae; genus Viscum; species Viscum album. The sequence goes on along the minus strand of OY728141.1, from coordinate 454,985,039 downwards.
TCTCGACCCTTTCTAATTTGGTCATATCACTTCAGAGTCCAGTCCCCCTTCCCCGTTTAGATACCAATAGAAAAGGGGTTGATAAACATATATGAGCCTCCTTGAAAATGTATGCTCCGTCTATTTTCACATTGATGATCTCATCCTTATGCCTCATTAATGAGCTATAAATTCCATTGGCCTCGTACTTAGTGTAATCCTCAACTATACCCTCTCCTTTCTAATTACCAAAAGACAAGATGAACCATAAATGACCACTCATCCGTAAGTCTCACACAAACCATTGATAGACACCTTTCCTCAAGCAGTCTTAGAAAAATGTCTTTAAACCACATATCATATAGTCCATTTCGCATGATGTTAAACTGCTTAGAATAGTTCCCAAACACATGACCTTAAAAGGTACTTCAATTGGTCATGGTTTCATGTCCTTTAAAGACATCACAATAGTCTTTTTTCACATGACCTTAAAAGGTATAATGTGTGCTATAAAGAAGCACTAAACTACATGGGTTCAAATTCCCTTCATAGGGATACATAGGAAGTCCCTTTTATGTGGCCGATCCCAAATCCATAACACCCACCACCACCCTGGATGGTGATAAATTCCACAGTTCCTAGTTCTGTGGATTTAAAAGGCGGGTCCCTATTTATTACACACGTTACAAAGAAAGACGGTCTGGGGACTCGACCTCGCGACCGACGCCCCACAACCCAACCCTCCCTACCACCCCAGCCGCCCGAGGGGGGCTAGTTTTGTGGATTTAAACCATAAAATAATCAACTAGAAGGAGATAAATAGAGAACTTATTATACAAACAGATGCTCACAGTGATTTATAGTAATGATCAATCAATCTCAAGACCAATGTAACAAGTATTGTTTCTAGGAAGGATTTCATGAATGAATATTAAATATATAAAATAGTATTGGAATAGGTAATAAGTACCCTTAAGGGATGATCAAACCTCTCATCCTCTTGACCAATTCATAATCCAAGGTGTCGCTGGTATGTCATAGGTACCACCTTTTGGAAATTAGGCCCACACATACTCAAAACATGCAGGCAGAGCACGTGGGGGGAATAATCACATAAATTTTGATCAATTCATATATATATTAAAATAAAATTATTGTATAATGAGATGAAAATTAACAAATGTTCTCACTATTGGTCATTACTAAGAACTATCGACAGTTTTGATCTTGTTTTCATAGTACTTGGTCATTATAGTTTCAATGATTTTTAATAATTCAATCCCTGAAAATATAATAATTTTCAATATCGTAAGAATTTTTATTTTGAAATACACAATCAATGAAAATTTCAAAAGATAACATTATCCTATTATATTTTGATATCAACACCACTTTTGGGTGTTCTTAACCAATTCAAGGGTGATTTCTATATAAAAACATGTTATTTTTTATTTTGAAAAAAATATTTCATCTTTCGAGTAATATCATTTGCTGTTATTCTTTGCTTCTCATTAATATGTTAATCACACTTCAAGCATGTTTCAGGTTCATTAGTTTTTGTTTATTATAATATTTTATTTACAAAAAAACAAATTTCTTTACAAGTACAAATATAAGATTAAGTGATCATTATAATTTAAATATCAAGTAATTTATTTGTCACATTGTGTAGATAAATTATCATTTGAAATTCAAGTCCCCATCGTTTTTTATCATGAATGAAAAAAATTAAATAATACCCATCTATGATTTTAATTCCTCTAATCACACAAAATATTTGATATTTATTGTGATATATATTGTTAGAAATTAGTATATTATACTAAATCTATTGAAATACATCACATTATTAGTGTAAGATATAATCTTAAATAATGTTCGTCTAAAACAATTTATTTATATTTTCTGATATGTAATTAATATGTAATTATGTAAAATATATATTTTTTATCCTGGAAACTTATATATGTATATTATATCATCCATGATTATAGTAAAAATGATATCCACTTTAGGGGATGATGTTTGTAATGGATTGGGTGTTTGAGAGTGGTATTCTAGGCTAGATCTTAGATAAATTACATGTCTTTAAACCCCGTCGAGATGTTGGGAATGTTAGCGAAGGCTAGGAATCAAGTCTTGTGGGCTGACCTAGGCTTGGGGCTAAAATTCTGTAGCATGCAGAATGCCATGTCACGATGCAATGGATCATGGCATGGAGAAGGTCATGTCATGGCCAAGGGGAATCATGACATGAAGGGATGGAGGTGAATCATTAGATTGGGGTGGATCGAAGGTCATGTCATGGCTTAGGGGCATCATGGTGTGATGGTTGTCTAGAAAAGTTGAAATATGGATCAATCCTCATACATAAGTATTTCTCCTTGATATGTGAGATTTTGTGAAGTCATGTCTTGACAAGGGGTGGTTATGCCATTATGGTATGTAAGGATTTGATGATATATTGGGTTTTGGAATTTTAAAAAAAATGAGTGAGGGGGAAGTCACACTATGATGGGATTGGTTACACCATGATGGGGGTGATGTAGGTGATATCCACATCATGAAGACCTGTCTACACAGGGTCATTGTGTCGTGAAGGGAAGGTTCATCCTATGAGATGACCCAAGGTTGTGAAATTGGGGTTATAGCAGACAACACACCATGATCTAGGAGGGTCATGCTCTGACCTTCCATATCTAGTTTTTTAAATGATTAATTTATTTGGTTAAATTAAATATTTAGGGGGGGGGGGTGATTCGTTTTGTCTAGAACATAGAAAATACACCATAGTTTTTTCTCTAATATTTTCTTCTTCTTTAAATTAGATTCTAGTTGAATCTTTCTAGTTCTTCATGTCATTTATCACAGAGTGTATCCATGGTTAAGGCTAGTATTTTGTATTCATTTCCTTTTTGGATTTCTTGCTATTACTTTTTCTTTTACTAAAAAACCCTAATTCCAAGGATTTTTTTTTTCAGATTTCGGTGAACCTACTGGTTGGAGTCGAATCAAACTATGGTCTTTGAAGAGTGGATTCCTACTAACTCTAGGTAGGTGGTTTCTAGATATTTCATTTTTTTATATGTGTGTCTATGCATCCTGTAATAAATGGGTGAGGGTGAGGTCATGTGAGAAACTGAGAATAGAACCACTTATGGTTTTTGTTTTGTGTCAGAGATACCTAAGAGTAGTATCATGTAGAAAATGGTGGGTTTGTCCTAGTAGGGATTGGATGATTGAGATATGCGGTTTTAAGGCTTGATGGGAATGATACCTCATATTGAGGCACTATAAGAAAAGCGCTGATTAGTGGCGGTTTTTTTATTTGGCGGTGGTTTAAATCGTCACCACATGGTTCTGTGACGGTTTCAAAAAACCGCCTCTAAAGTTGGTGTTGACATCCAATACGCGACTATTTATTTCATTTAATGACGGTTTTTGATAAGCGTCATAGAAAGCATATTTTGCAGCGGTTAAAACCGTCGCTAAATCATAAACTCCCCCCCACCCACAAAACCACTGCTAAAACAAATAAAACTGCCACTAAATAATAGTGCGTCATATTTAGCGGCGGTTTTAACCACCGTAAAAAAAAACCACCATCATATAGCTGCAGTTTTATTCGTCACAAATAAAAAAATTTCATATTTAGCGGTGGTTTAAACTGCCACTCAATGTTGAATTACAAAAAAGACCATCTGTAGATTCTGCAGCCCTAGAATTATCCTGAAAAAAGAAACAAATGCAGACCAGGTGTATCACCTATCAAAAGCACACAAAATCCCTATCAGAAGCACACAAAATCACACATAAATAACAAATATGGCATGAACAAACAAGTATATTAATTTACATCCAACCATAAATGGGTTCAACTCTGTGTCACAAATGATACATCAATAAACCCTCTCATTCCATATTAGTCCAAGACATAAAAAAGACCACTAATCACTACCTGATGAACTTTGCTCATCACCCTCTCCATCTCCATCTCTACTTCGTACTACCAGTATCTGTAAGACAATTATATTGAAAATTAAATAGTGTTGTATATTTATATTTAAACTTAAAACCAATAAAAGTTTTGTGAACTAAATGATTTTGAAGTTGTGTGATTTACCTGCTCACCACCAGTCATCGATGCAATATCATCGAGGAACGATCCAATCGTCTTCTAATATAAATCAACCAATGCAATTTGCAAAGCAGATATTTAAGCCCCCTGTTCCTGAATTATGCTTTGCATAGAAACAAAATCTCTCTGAGCATCTTGGGGTAGGAAGTGACTACAACAAGGAGTAGATGCAGCTGCAATCCTCGATGATCTGCCAAAGACCTCAGATGGTAATGATCCCAAACCCATCCTACACACTCGACCAGGATGCTCCTTCCCAAAGACTTTACCAACTAGGTCATCCTGGGAGACAGAGTAGGACTGCATGGGATTAGAATCCCATAGTTCTTTAATTTTTACCTATAAATCAAATATCAGTCATATTTGAATTAATATATATTAACATAGTGACAACTGATAATAAGTCATTATAATGAAAAATGAATTCATATCCCAACTTCTATGACAGACTCATTAACATAACTCCCATTAGATTTTTTATGAAAATCCAACTACAATTCTATTTAGGAGGCTTGGTGTCCTAAATTTTTCAACTGCATTAAACAAAGATAAATCAACAGTTTAATATATGGAACGAATAATATTGTCTTAAAATTTTTTAAACTAATGAAAAGATTACCAGATTCGACCAACTTCTAGAAAAACTCTTTGACCCCACAGTGTGAGGGATGATTTTCTTATCCCGAATCAATACATTCTTCCTTGAAACATCCTAAAATAAATAAAATTTAATTTAATAATAATGTATGCAATTTCATGTCATTTTCATATGCATGTATAAATGTAAAATGCGATTAATATAATAATATATATTTAAATACCATGTGCTTCTCATCACGACGACTATCAATAAAAACTCTCCATTGCTCTTTAGGTACCCCATTGGGCACCTTATCATACAGTTGCTGGGTGCTCAATGAAGTATCATTGAATTTGTTCCATAATCTCCATTTAAAATCTTTCCATTTCTTGCCTAAAAGTTTCAATGTCCATTTTCGTGCTATAACATCATCAATGGGAAAGTGAAAAAACATTTGTACAAAAAGTTTCATTTTGAAAATATTAGAATTTAATAACATAATGACATTTAATTACACCATAATGTATTAAAATTACCTTTATCTGTGAATCAAAAACTTTATTTTTCCAAGATGAAGGCATATGCCTCCAATTATCATACGCAATCGGAAGGGTAACCAGCTCCGCCACCAGCTGGCCTAGAATCTGGCCAAATAATCTCACGACATCATCCTTAGGGACCCCATATTAGTCAAATGAGACAATTATCTTTATTCTGTTCAGATTCCATACATATGAACTTTTTATATTTTTCTTCGTAGTAACATTGTTTGTATCTTTTATGAAAAACCAGTTAGTAGTATAAAAAAGTGAAATAACTTTATTTAAATTAAAATTTGTACCTATAATAGTCACCCTCCAATATCCCCATGAAGAACCAGGAGTGACAAATTGCTGCCTTGCTACTGAGGCTACTGAATGGGGAGGTGTCAGCTCAGCTACTAATGGGACGCTGATGGAGGGTGTAAGAGATGGTGTTAGGGGGCAAGCAGATGGTGTCTCAGATGCTATAGGGAGAGATACAGATGGATCATCATCTGTAGGTATGGTCAAGGGAACATCGACTGAGGGTCGATTGGTATCAATATACCACTTCCTCCTTGACATTAATGTCATTTAATCAAATAAAATTAACTTCAGAACATATATTTCAGAAAATTCATGCATACAAAAATTAGAAATGATAACAGATGCACAACATTGAAAAACAAGATATGCATAACTATGACAATGAATGACTGCACAAATGACATAAGTGGTTGATAAATGAATGGATTACTGCACATACAATCATTTTCTCCTTCAATCATGTTATTTTTCTGCTCCATCATTACTTCATCTACTTCATCCACCATTACACGATTAATATTTTAAATATCATGATGGAAAAATAAGTTCACTTCTTACTGTTGATGAGATTCAATGTCAGAGGTCAAATATTCCACTTTATCACCCATATCATACAAGTCTCTTTGTTTTACGTGAGCAACTACAATCCACCCTTCATTTGCGACATATTCTACATAATATACCATTTTTTATTTTGATGATAAGATATATGGATCATGTAATTCACGGTCACCAATATCCATCAGACAAGAGAAGTTCATAGAAGTAAATTGCAAGGAATCTATTTTAACTCCCTTGATAATATCAACCAAATTGCATTTTAATAAAACAACTGAAAAATGCCCGTGGTAGTTTAATTTGATAATATCAATCAACTTTCCATAGTATCCCAATTCAAAAAATGTAAATTTACCCACTATTATGTGTTTTTAAACCCTCTTTATAATCGAATGTACGGAATTTAAATCCATTCACATTATAAGCGTCAAACTTTCTAGCCTGTTTTAGCGGACATCGATCAAGAAACTTCAAATATTCTGACAACTCAGCTCAAGTATCATTATTTATGATCTACAAAAAGTAATATAAATTATTATATTTACAAAATATATGTGTCAACCTAATATCTGTATTGATTTCAATATTTATGAACTTAGACATCGTGCAAACCATTCTACAAGCTCTTTATTAACATCTTTTGTTATATCTTTCTCAATTCGTGTTCAGCCTCTCATTCGTCTCTTTGTTTGTATCCCCAGTATCCCCAGCACTTCAATAAATGGATCTGAAATTTCACTATTCAACATCACATATCTATATGCTTGTGATAATTCCATTTTTTTCAGTGTAACATTTGAGCTCCTCCCAACTGATCGGCCAATATTAGGAAAGATTTTTGATTTCCCATGTAGTTGAAATTGAGTCAATGTGTCATCAACACATCAAACTCGATTGAATCATGTATCAATATCATCAAAGTATCTAGAACAAAAGGTAAGACACTCCTCTTCCAAATAGCCTTCAAAAATAGAGCCTTCAGGTTGAGCTTTATTTTTCATGTATGATTTCAAATGCCCAAGATATTTGTGAAATAAAAGAAAAAAATCACAATTTTGTATTTAATGAAGTACCAATAATTGTTTAATTAAATGAAAAACATATAAATAAAGTACATCTTAATTGGATACATCCATCGATAATGTACAGGGCCTTCTAATTTAGCTTCCTCAACCAAATGCACAATTAAATGCATCATGACAGTAAAAAATGATGGAGGAATGATCATCTTCATTTCACAAAGTGTTAATAAAAATCTCTTCTGAATGTTTTCAAGCTCAAATGGTTGTAGAGTTTTCTCACATAGTTGTGTGAAGAATGTGAAAAATTGGATTACAATAGTAGTAACCGTTTTAGGTAATAATGTATGCATTGCTAATGGTAGTAACTACTGTAAAAAAATATGTGAATCGTGACTTTTTAATCCATGTAACCTATGATGATTTAAGTCAACAAACCTTGAGATGTTACTTGAATACCCATCAGATACCTTCACATGTTTTAAAATGTGAAGGAATGTATCTTTATCCCTATTTTTCACTACAAAAATTGTCAGAGCATACTTTCCATTCTCATCTGGCCAGAGATCATGCTTTATGTTCATTAATTGTAAGTCTTTCCGAGCATTGAGATGATCCTTTATTTTTACATGCTCATTAAGCAATGTAAAGATTAAATTATCACAAACATTCTTATCAATATGCATCACATCAAGATTATGCCGCAACAAATTAAATTCCCAATAAGAAAGTTTGAAGAATATACTTCTTTATTCCATTATTGCGTTACTATTTCACTTGACGATGCACTTTGAACTCATTTCCCACTATCATTCAAAAGATTTACCTTCTCAAATTCTGTTTCAACATTTCCAAGTTGTACTAATATTTCAAAACTTGTTAATAACTTTAGAGGTGGTCTACGATCAATAGAACCATTTAATTTTGACTTATTCAACCGAAATCTATGAGATGCATCAAGAAATATCCGATGACACAAGAAGAACCATTTTCTATTGTGAGGTTTTAATTCGAGCTCAAAATCAAAGTTACAAATAAGAAAATCCAAACCCATGTAAGTGTTACAACTAGATAAATTTCTAGTTTAGGGAAGTCACTAATGGTCCACATTAGAGAAAATTTTATTTTGAACATTGTTCTAGAAGATGCATCATATGTCTCAACACCAAGGATCCATAACCCCTGTAATTCTTCAATTAAAGGTTGCAAGTATACATCAATATCATTTCCAGACATTTGTTTTCTAGGAATAATCATCAAAATGATGAAAGACATTTTTTGCATACACATCCATGGAGGCATATTGTAAGGGATCAAAACAACTGAAAAAAATACTATAACTGGTGCTCAAATTCCCAAATGGGTTGAATCCATCAGCAGCCAATCCAAATCAAACATTCCTAGGATCAGATGAGAAATATGAATGTAATGAATCAAATTTCTTCCACTATTGTGAATATCTTAGATGTATCATTAACTCATCATTGTTATTATCTATAGAACGAAACTTCATGTGTTCAGCGGTTTTTGATGGCATGAATAATCTTTGCAATTGAGGCTTTAAAGGGAAGTAACACAAAACTTGTGTAGGTTTGTTCTTTTTTATTCTTATTCATGGTAGTTTTTTGATTCATATTTCCAACATCACCCATTGACTTCCATATAGAAGAAGAACATTTTTTGCAATCTTGTCTACTTGAATCCTCTCCCCAATAAAGCATAAAATCATTGGGTTACACATGTATTTTTGTATAATTCATACCAAGCTTGTTAGTAACTTTTTTCACATCATAAAAAGTCTTGTGGATCTTTTCTTCAGGAAATAGATCACACAACAATTCCAATATCATGGACACCACCTTATTTGTAATTCCACATAAGAATTTTATATAATACAACTTCAGTAGAAAAGAAAGTTTTTGAATATTTCAAACATCCATTATACAGATCTTGATTTCCATCATCAACTAAACCATGAAATTCATTTTTATACTTAGTGTATTTTTCTCTAACTTTATTCTCCATAGAATCAAGAGGTGGATCCAATAATATGTTACAATCTTGTTCTAGTTGTCTTTTAGTATAAAAAACATCACTTGTGAAGTTGTTATTTGTAGCACCCTCAAATGGTTGTTCTAATATGTTTTCATATTGATGTTGGTGTCTTTCAATGCCAAATGCACCGTTTATAAGGTTTTTTTATTTCATTGTCCATTGTCGATGAAGTTGGGAGCTCATTCTATCGATTGACATCAATTCTGAAACTTTTTGTAATGTTTGATTCTCCATGCCAAATCCAACACAAATATTGAGAAGATAATTGCTTCAATATCAAGTGTTCATAAGCCTCATCTCTCTCCACCCATATTCTAAATTTGCATTTAGGATATGGACATATTATTCTCCAATCAACGGATCAATTGGAAATTAAAAAATCTAAAAACTCCTCCAAACCCTTAGCACACTGAGGTGCGTTTCTCGGTAATGTGATCCAACTTTTATCCATATCACAATGTGCCTACACTTTATTAAAAAAAATTAAAGCACAAAATTAAAATACATAATTATTACTAAGTATGAAAAGAGATAAATGGAAGTAAAAAAAACACAACCCAAGTAGTTATAAGAAGATTCATATAAGTACTAAAAAACTCAAAGTAAAAAAAGGAAATCAATCATGGATATTATTTATAGTGGTGATCTAAGAGATTCTATTTATGTATGCCACATTATATTTTTCCTTATTCATAGATGGTACATCTCAAACCAACTAGGGTGGTTTTAAAATTACCAAACATATCCACTACATTCCAAGTGAGAGTATTTGAATATGTTGTGTCATATTTCTCCTAAACATAGATGATATAAAACTGGTGGATTTGAATATGGATTTAATAAAATAGTTAAAGGAAACTTTTTCTAGAATGTTTGAGATAATGGATCTCAATAAATCAAATTGTAAATTTTGGTTACCAATCACGAGTGATAGTAATGACACATATTTGGTTCCTTCATAGTAGTAATATATCTAAATGTTCATTGAAAGATTTAGAATGGCCATATGTCACCCCATGGCCACCCAATTTTCTAGACATTTCATGTTTTCCAATGAGAAAGAAATAGAAATTTGAGTTAAGGCTAAATACAAGGAAAAATTTCTGTATACATAAATAATTGGAAGGTTTTTTCTATGATCATTTATATAAGGAATTTCATTATTGATGTTATTTTTATTTTTATTTGGATTCTAGAAATTCTAAGAAAGGACCACTTGGAAGATGTGAAGTGGATTCTCTACTATCATAAAGTATTATATGATATATCCTTTAATTTTCAAATGGAAGATCTTCTATAGGGGTACATTAATGAAATGTTTTGATGGGATATGGATAAATGAAAGACTACCATTTTTTTGTGTTTAACTAGTATCCCCACCCGTGCATTTTCACAGGACATAATAGCTTCTAAAAAAAATTAAAAAAATAACATTTTCTTAAGGATGAATAACATGAATGTTTGAGTGAAGAAATTAGTAATTAATTTTTTTAATAAGTAACTAAGAATCGCAAAAAAGGTATTGGAAGGAAGGTAGAAAAGATGGGCATTTTTTAGGAGGTAAAAACTACAGATAACATTCAAATGTTGAGAATTAAAATTCTAAAATTGTGGTACTTTGTATGTCAAGAATCTGTATCATAAGAATGGATTCTGAGAAGCTAGAAACATTAAGAGAAAAACCTTCTCGGCTTCCACTGAGGCGATTGAATGATTTTTCTCCTATAATAAAAAAATATTTTAAATGAAACAAAAAATGTAAGGTTTAGGAAGAAATCCATTTTATTAAATAAGAAAATTCAAAGAAAATAAACATTACTGAAATTGAAATTTAACCATGGATAAATATCCATAAAGCATGGAGATAACTAAACCACGTGGCATGAAAGAACTTTGAAAGTATATATGAAATATGCATATAGCGTATATGCAATGTGCATATACAAGATATGCAATGTTCATATACAAGATATATCACATATGCATATACAAAATATAAAATAAGCAATCTATAATGTGCATAAACAGATTTTGTAAGATGCAATGTAATATAATTCCATATGCAATATGCATATACTGAATATGCAATGTCCATATTCTGAATACTCAATATGTATACACTGAATATTTAATATTCAAATACTGAATATTCTATATGCATATTTGTAATTTACATATACCAAATATACTGAAGATTCAATATCCATATATTTAAAATGAAATAAGCATATACATAATATAATTATAATGAATCGAGTATGTAGAGTAATTAAAATAAGGAAAAGAAGGGTGTTCAATAGACATGAAATAACCACAGGGTTTCAAAACTAGGGTTTTCAATACAAGGGAATAAGAAAAATAGTAGGGCGTGCAAGGGATGACGATAGAGAAGGCATCTGACAGTGAGGTGGATAAGGGAGCCGAAACAAGGGGGAGAAGGGGTCATTGCAATGGGGATAGGGTTTGGTGTTGGGGGAAGAGGGGGGAGGGGTGTTGGGTAGGGGGGACAACAACATATAGGGCAACCGACAATGATGAGGAGAAGGGGGTTAGCAGATGGTAGGGTTTCATAGGGTCGTGGGAAGAGGGATAAGGGTGTCAGGTTGGGGGGGGGGGGAGAATAAGTGTCATGTGTTAAAAAAAAGTTTTAGTAGTGGTTTTAAAAAAAACTGCTATATTTTGAAAAAAAAATTTAGTAGAGGTTTCTTAAACTGCCGCTAAAAAACCACTGCTAATTACTGATTTTACTGTAGTGAGGGTAATGTTTCTTAGGATGCGACTCTTGATATTGTTCCTTGGGAATGTGTTGGATGTAACCTATATGATTGTGGGTGATGTTGATCACCAGTAATAGGTTGATTTGATTCATCAATGTGATGCATATGGTATTAACTATTATTGCGGGTGGTGATGAAGACTCACCGAGTTGTGGCTGTTGGTAGTTAGTGATTGTCTCTCATCATGGGGTTGAGGTCATTGGGGTCATTTGTACACAGGACATGGCCCATGAGGTAATTTTCACTATTGTTTCCATGGTTGTTCATGAGTGATACTACTAGATGGGAGTAGAATTCTTATTGTATATATGGGATATGTTGGGGAATATCATCTAGAGTCAGTAAAGAATGGGTGTTGTCGTTGCTTGGATTTCATCAGGTTATTGATTCAGCGGTTGGTAAAGGTCTTGAAAGACTATGGTCATGTGATATGGGTTGTGTATGTTTCATTGGGGCATTGTGATTGATTAAGAAAATTGAGGTCATGTGACATGGAAGTGGTTGGAAGTATGTGGGAAATTCTAGTGTGACAGACTATGAAAGCATCATTCCACTCCAACACCGATTGAGGTTGGTAAAGGATCACCCAGGGATGATTGGGAATAAGTGGAGAAAGTTGAGTGGTTTTCTTGTTTGATATTTATTTCACTTATATAAAGTCATATATGTATAGATATTATCTAGGGATACCTTTGGTGGTGGCCTAGTTAGTTCATAATCACCCCCTAAAATGTGCCTTATGGGACACATAAAAATTTTATGGTTTATGGATTAGGTAAAGGTAAGGTCTCGATGTCAGGAGATTAGTGGTGGTAAGATTGTCAATGGTGCATGAGTTGGATGTTAGGGTATTTCAGATGTAAAGGTGGTTTCTCAGTGCTGAGCTGACATTTTATTTTGGTTACTTATGTCATACATATGTGATTGGACTATGGATGATCTTGTTTATTTTTGGGAGACTAGAATGACATGGTAGATGTTTACTTTGCTTACCATATGTATGTTATATCTCATTGATTCATTTATTTGTGATTGATTTCATTATTTTTATGTAGTTTTAATTATTTATCTTTAGAGGGTATAGTCTTCCCACTATCACCTCATTGACCTTTGCTTCTAGTCATAAACCTTTGGTATATAAGGAGATGTGCCTAATTTATAGTTGTTCTCTAATCTGGTTACTATATAGTGAGTTGGGTCAAGACGTTACAAAGTGCTATTGGAGCAGGTTTAGATAGAATGATATCGACTAGGTTATTTTTTTCATTTGGGTTATTGTAGAATAAGTTTTAGGGAATGTGTCAATACTTGGGATGGATATTGTGTAGCGTGTTTATCCAGCACAAGTATGGACTAAATTCATAGTTAACGGTAAAACTAGGGTTGATGTTTTGGTTTTCATTGTTATAGTTGAGTAATTTATTTTGAATAAATTGGTATTTTCTATTATTGAATTATGTTTTATATTCTTAGCCCTGAGAGGAAAGAGGTGGTACTCATGCATTATTTCAGGCACATAGGACTAACATGAAATGTGTTTGTTTTCTTATGACAGTTATTTTGGATCTGTAATGGAAAGGGGTTTAATTGTTTAAAGTGTCGGCGAGAACCTATATGGTGTTTTCCAATATATATTCTTGGGGAAATTTTACTCAGTTGGATCTGGTATTTGATTCTTAGTGTGAATAAGTATATGATCTTGCACATGTATGGTGTGTGTGGTACCTAACCCTAACATGGGTAGGAGGGTCCATGAGTCTGAAAGGTATTGGACTTGGATGTGGTTGGTAAATGTGAGGTCTAATGGGTTGTGATACCTTTTAAATCTTTCCCATGTTTTGATATATGGACTATTATATCTTTATTGAGTATGATATTTGGTTCCCAATGAGATTCTACCTAGATGACCTCTGTTGGAGTGTTATGAGATAAAAGATATGGTGCCACCAAGGTGTGAGCTAGAAGAGGCCCCTAAGGGTGGAAGTGAGTATGAACCACAAACATAGACTCTAAGGTAGTTTGTATAGTCACATCGGATCAGGGAGCTAGGCCAATGGTTGGATGATTAGCTTAGGTAAATCATATCATGAGTTACATAGAGCATTGATCGGGGAGCTTAGGGAGATGATCCGTCTATGGATTATCTAACATAGGAGTTTTAGTCAAAAAAATCCTCCTTTTTTCCAGGGATAGGGTGGAATCCAAGTAGTGAAGTATTGGGTTGAGTCAGTATAGATGATCTTTGATCAGATCAAGATTCCACTAGGGAAGAGGGTGAAACTAGCTATATATATGCTCAAGGGAACAATGAAACATTGGTGGGATATGTAGCTACAAGTAGGTGGTCATGAGGGGATTATGTGGAAATATTTATAGGTTTTATTCTTCAAGCACTTCTTCTTCGAGACATTAAGGCCAGATAGATCTTGGGAGTTCATGCACCTAGTGGAGAGAGAAACTTCAGTCATGGAATATGTTGTAAGGTTCATGGATTTTCTATGGTTTTCACTGATATTTATGGGAGATGAAATTTACAAGGTGTATAGATTCTATAATGGTTTATAGTATACTATCAAGGTGTAGGTAAACAAATTTAGGTTGAACTCATTTTAAGAGGCAGTGAACAAGGTGTTGATAATAGAGTAGAAACTGGAAGAAGGAAGTATACTGATCTGAATTGTACTATCAGGTGAGAGAGGTAGTAGATCTCTATATAGTTAGAAGAAATGACACAAGGAGACCTAATAGTGAAATAAGGGTAGAATTTTGATGATGAAACTACATATCAGGTTGTTAGTGATGTGTTTCTAGTGTGGATAGACATGTCATATTTGAGCCTAGTATGATCAATCATTGAAGAAGCTTCAGGCATGTGGCCAGATGGTACATTTAGAGTAGTTTTTTCACATGAACTTGTATAAATATGGGGGTAGTGTAGCAGGTTAGACTCAAGAATTTGAGGTGGTATTGAGAGCGGTATCGGGAGATGATAGTCAGGATTCATCAATACATGCAGGATGAGTTAGCGGATAGGATACACAACAGTGGGGTCAGTGGATGACAGTGAGTTTGACTCCACATGGAGGCTAGGTATCAAGTATTAGAGCTTTGGGTCAGCTATATGTGATCGAGATAACATATTCAGAGAAGGATAGGGAACCATCTATAGTCAAAGGTATTCTATAAGTGTACTGGATAAGGTATGCTATAAGCATGTTGAATATTGTTTTTATGATGAGTACTGGTGCATGGTGTGCGTATATGATAAATGGATCGATAAGATGTTGGTTGAGATATATGCATTATGTTTAATATAGGATGATAAAGGGAATTGAGTATTATGTGGGATGAGAATGGTCATCGAGTATGATATAGGATGAAAGAGGTAATTAGGTATGATGAGGGATAATAGTGGGTATCAGTTATGATGTGGGATGATAACGGGAATTTGGTATGATGTGGGGAGATTATGGATGATGGATGGAATGTGTGAGTTTCAAGATGATGGATGGGCATGAAACTATCATCATATTGGGTGGTTTGGTCAGGACATCTGGTAAGTGGTTCTTATAGTGGGGGTGCCCATGGAAGGAATCAACCTATTTAAGTTTGGTAGTTGGGGAGGATAGGGAATAGCTAGATGTGTTTGTAATATCATTAGTGTTTTTTGGATGAGGTTAGAGGGATTATTTGGTTTTAGTAAGGGTGGTTAGTGTGTGTCTTGAGATAGCTCAGGGAAAAGCTATTGTATAGTAGGGAGATTGCAATGATTTGGGGATTTGAGAGAGGTATTTCAAGTCATATCTTGAATCAACTATGCATATTTAGACCCTGTCAAGGTGTTAGTGGTGTCATCGTAGGTCGGGGATTGAGTCTTAGGGTCCAAACCGGGCTCTGAGCTAGAATTATAAAATAAAAATAATGCCAAATTGTAACTTAGTGGACCATGACATGGTGAAGGGGGCTATTCCATGGCTAAGGGCACTAGGGCGTGAAGGGCTAGAGATGAATCATTGGATTGGGGTGTATTAAAGGTCATTCCATGCCCGGGGTAAATCACAAAATGATGAATGTATTCAAAATTCATAATATGGATAAGTCTTCATATGTAAGGACTTTTCCTAGATATGTAAGATTTTATGAAGTCATGTCATGATGATGGGTGGTCATGCCATGATGGTATATGAGTATTTGATGATATGTAGGGTTTTTAACTTTGTGAAAAATTGAGTGGGGGTAGTCACATCATGATGAGTTTGGTTACGTCATGATGGGGGCGCCATAAGTGAGATCCACACTGTGAATATCTATCTCCATAGGGAAATTACGCCATAAATGAAAGGTTCATGTCATGATGTGGCCCAGGAAAATGAAGTTAAGGTTTTATTAGGGCTTGGAGGGAGGTGTGTCACACCTTGATAAGTGGGATCATGCCACTAGGGTTTCCTGAAAGGGGGGGATATATCATAATATATGGGGGTAATGTCATGACTATCCATATCCATTTATTTTAAAAAATGAATACTTTATTTGGTTTAAATAAATATTAAATGGGGGTTGGAATATTTTGGACAAAACATAGAAAATACACCTTAGTTTTTTCTCTCATCTTCTCTTCTTCCCCAAATGAGATTCTAGATGAAACTTGTTGGTTTTTTATTTCATTCATTATAGGGTGTATCCACAGTTAAGGCTAGAAAGTCACATGCATATGTTTTTTATTTATCTCTATTACTTCATCTCTCGCTAGAAACCCACAATTCCATGGATTTTTTCAAATTTTTGTGAACCTACTAGTTAGAGTTAAATAAAATCATGGTCTTTGATTATTAGATTCATGCTAAATCTTGGTAGGTGGTTCTTAGATATCTATTTGTTTATATGTGTATTTATGCATTGTGTGAAAATGTGTGAGGGTAGGGCTGTGTGAGTGACTAGGAAAGAACCTCTTGTAGTTTCTATTATTCCAAAGAGATACCTAAGGTTATCCTCATATGGAAAGGGTGGTTTTGGCCTAGTGGGTCTTGGATTATTTGGACACATTGTTTGAAGGCATAGTGGGCATGATATCACATAATGAGGGTAAAGTTTCTTAGGATGTGACGCTTGATGTGGATTCTTTTCAAGGTGTTGGGTGTAACCCATGTGACTATGGGTGATATTGATCATTGGAAATGGAGTAATATGGTTTTACTATGTGATAAAAATGATGTTGATAATTACCATAGGTAGCGATGAATAATCGTTAAGTTGTGGTTATAGGTATTTGGTGATTTCCTCTCACCATTGGGTTGAGGCTACTGGGGTCATGTTCACACAGCAGGTCCCATGAGATGGTTTTGACCATTGGTTACATAGTGGTATCCTTAGTGGTTAAGTAGAAGATGGTGGAAGATGACAAGATTCATCAATAAAGAGGAGGATACACCATAATTATACACGATTGGTGGTGAGTGAGATTACTATATGCTAGTGGAATTCTCTCTATATATGTGGAATATGTTGGGTTCAATGATCTAGACTTGGTAAAAAAATGGGTGTTTCCATGCCTTGTATTTTTTTAGGTTGCTAAGCTAAAAGTTGGTAAAGGGATCAAAAGACTATGGGTATTGTGATATGGGTTGTGGATGTGTTTTTGTGGTGTTTTGGTTAATTCACGAAAGTAAGTCCATGTGACATGGAACCAGTTAGAAGGTTGTGGGAACTTAAATTGTGATAGACTATGGATGCATTGTTCCACTTTAGCACTGGTTAAGGTAGGTAAAGGCTCGCTCAGGGATAATCAGGTGTGGGTAGAGCAGGTTGAGTGATGTAATTTAGTTGTTATTTATTTCACTTGAATACACTCTTATAAGTACATATATTATCTATGGACATCAATAGTGGTGGCCTACTGAATTTATATTCACACCCTTCATGTTTCCTCCAAAACACATGCATAATTTATAGTTCATGGAATAGGTAAAGGTAAGGACTTGATGCCAAGAGCCTAGTGGGGGTAGGATAGTGACCCATATATTTCATACATAAATATCACATTTTATTAGATGAATATTCAATACATGGCATTACAATCCATGCTAGAATTGTATAATTCTAGTATCTTTGGAAACATAGAAACATAAACAACTTTTTCATAAGAGATCTACACCATCTACCATTTTTTTCTTCATAACTAGCACCCTTATTAGACATATCATACTTAAAACCTTTCTTCATAATGTAGGGAAAAGAAATATAAGAAAGGGTGAGCTCAGATACTTAGTATGGGTAAACAAGGGAGACATCAATGATCACATAAGTATAACATGAGCATAAGGGTATGATAAAATGAGTTTAACATTTTAAAACAATGTCCATCATATCATAGATCATAATCTTGAGTTATGGAATAAATCTTGGGAGTTCATAAGACATAAATCATAAAGGAATCAAAGAACATGAGCCATGAGAGAATAAAGGTAACATCCTAGAAATTCTAATCATAATTTTACTTTTTAATAAATTTTTATTAAATGATTAGTTTTACAATTAAAACAAACTAAATTATGATTAAATTTTTTTTGTCACTTTTATATATTAATTTAAGTTATGATTATAAATTAAATTAAATTATTCAAATTAGAAAAATATTATTTTTAAGGAATTATTCCTTTTAATAAATGAAATAAATAAGAATTTTAAGAATAAAGGATAAGTACATCTTAAGAATAAGGATAATACATTAAAATTCAGTAAAAGAACACTTCCTCAAACTAAATATCCGAGAATGTTAAATATATAACAACCATCAGTAATAAATGAGGGAAAAGTAAAATAAACATGCCAATAACAAGGTTTTAGACCAATTTTCTAGGATCCATCATGAGTAGGATCCCTCCATAAATAACTATGGTAAGAATATAGAGACACGAAAAAATAGAATTAATCCTCACATGCAAAGAATACTCAAATTCAAAGAGTTCGATTTATTAAAATGTTTCTTAAGTAGGGTACTTATAGAATAATGGATATGCACAAGACCATTGATAAATATTCGTTGTGACTCTTTTTGGAGAAAAATTATAGTAAATAAAAAAAATATAGCAATTGAGATATTTTTAATAAAGTGTACACACACACACATATCACCACTACAAAATTGGCTTTTAACAGCATTAGAAAAGGGCCTTTGTAACGACCTAGAAATTTATAGAATAATACATTTTCATATCTATTAATATTTATTAATATGATATTAATTTTATGTTAAAGAGGACACTTTGTATGATAGCGTACTCAACACACAACAACAGGTTTCTTTGAAATCTTACATTACACACAATTTTGAGTTATACAGAAAAATAATAATAATATTTTAAATGGTAGTTAACGCATAGATATTGTATTTATAGGAATGAACATAACTAACTAAATTATGATTACACATGTTTGTTAAATATCTTTAAATTTATTCAATAAATTTTAGAGGCTTAAAATAATAATGAATCTGATTTTAATCATGAAATTCTCTAATATTCTTTAAAAGACCAATTTACCACCTTTTGATGGAGAACCCTTTTAAATATAGTTTTTTTCACTTTTATATGTTCCATTTCACAAAATAAACTTCTTATTTTAAGCGAGACATAAAAATTTACTTTGGGTAATTTTTTGGTATTTTTCTGATAAAGTTCATTTTTTAATGAATGGTGAAAAATACTGCATTTTAAGTCAAAACTGTCTTTTCATCTGATTTATTTATATGGTAAGTTTATATTTTTAATTAGTTTTAAAGTATAATTAGATTATGTTTTTACCATTTAATCTAATGTTGGAAATTGCAAGTAATTTCACTATTTAATTAGACATAAACATATGTCAATCTTTTGATAGTTATTATTTCTTAAAAACATACTTTTTGGTTTTGACAATGAGATTTAATTTTAAATTACTTTATTCAACTTCTCTATTTTGAATTTGGAAAAATAGATTTCATGTTTTGGAATCAGGAGGTCCAAATTTTGTAAATATGTAACTTTTATTTTTAGACATTATGAATAGTAATTTCAGTAAATATTTTATTTACCATGGTTAAAGGGTAAATCTGGTAAATAACGGTAAAAAATAA
The DNA here is from genome assembly GCA_963277665.1 of Viscum album. Lineage (NCBI taxonomy): Eukaryota > Viridiplantae > Streptophyta > Magnoliopsida > Santalales > Viscaceae > Viscum > Viscum album. The sequence continues at coordinate 454,964,975 of OY728141.1, read as the reverse complement.
TATTATAATAATATTAAATTACCCCAACACATGTTCTAACCCTATTGGATGAAATATGTATGACCATGGGAATCCTTGGGTCAATTTTGGGACCCCATGAAGCCACTTGTGTGTGAAAATGACATTTAATTACTTTTAATTTAAAGTTAAGGAAAATATAACCTAAACATATATCTTTTAGTAAACCAATTTTATATGGGGTTATATAATTTATCTTTTCGACTATAAATAGTCATTAAAAATCTAAAAATATTTCCTATATCATGGTATTTTATTTATAATTTTTAGACATTAAATAAATAAATTTAATTATGACACAATAGTGATGTAGTGATTGCTTCATTAATAAAGGATTCAAATAAATGATATTATAAATGTTAAAATAAATGTAATTTTTTCATTTTGATGTCATCAACAAATATTCTGGATGATAATTACATGTTATCTTTATATTAATGAAGTTTTTTCGAATCAATAAAGTTGATATGGATTTTTTAAAAAGTCACAATATGAATAGTATCAAAATTGAGGTTCACCTCATCGTGAGTCTAGATGGTCAAGCTCCACCATCTCCCTATCGAACTCTACAGAAGGATCACTTCCAAGATCACCATCTGGTCAGGCAGTGTCCTCACTATGCAAAAGATCCACACCACAACCTCTAGCCAGTCCTTAGCGACCTGAGGATCCATCTCTCCCCTGAACCTGGGAGGTCTATGTCTTTGAAACTCATATAGGGCACTGATCTTATGAACGTACTCTATCGAAACCGCTGACAGTAGATTCTAACCATCAGGTGGTGGTAGCACTGGTTCACCACCCGGTGGGGCCATCTCAAGCACTAGTCCCTGAACAGACGCCTCATCGCTAGGCGGGCTGTCCTCATGACCTCGTATCGAGATCCTGGCTAGTCGTCTACGTGGAGGCATCCTGAGATAGATCAAGATGTATCATGGTCAGAATATTATACCTAGTGAGCTGACTCTTATTCAAAATTACAAGACACTTATGCAATTAGTGTTTTCATGTATTGAGCTAAAACAGAATTTAAGGTCCTGGTGTATGAATATGTTGGGTGCCGCACCAACACTGGACTCCCCGAATCTAAAAGTCGAACTTGAAACACTTAACACTGTTTCCCCAAAAAAACACAGATTCCCAGTCCTTGAGGGGGAACCAACCACCCTCTGATACCACTTTTCCTCGACCCGTCCCCCGGGGCCCGTGCTGTGACTACCCCAAGACCGCCTCCTGAAGGACAGAGGATGGCGACTAGCACCGAAGGAGTCAACCTGCAAGTGGGAGGAATTATCCTGGATACCTGTATGCACACACACGTCCAACCAAGTCTCAAATCACAAAAGGGAAACAACATACCACTGAATAACTGAGTACAAGTACATATGAAAGAAAGTGGGCCAGAATAAAAACCCAGGAAAAAGTACTGAAAACTGTAAAGTACAAAAAGTGCTCTGATGGCCATCCATAGTAAACCTCACCTGATTGTGAGAGTAGAGAAGCTACTGGAAGATGAAGTAGTACATTCTATTCACCCAGTTCTACTGGGCTTCGCCTGGTCCTAGGCCACCAAGTCCATTGTTGTAGCATCCGTCCATCTTGTCTCCCTAGTCACCCCTATCGAAATGTCGATCGTCTTCACCAGACACAACACATGCGGGCAGAGCCCGTGCAAGGGTGTGTAACACAGTACTCAGTAGGGACCCCAAAACAAAAAAGGAAAGAACACACAACAATTCCTCAAAGTAAAACACAAAACACAAGATAGCTCACACCAGGTATATTCTAGGGTAGTAACAGTAGCATCATCAGACAATTCATTAAACACCTTGGATTCTGGAGAAATACTCCTCTATTGAGTACAGTAGGTCTGCCGGGTCACACAGAGCCGCTTCCCACTAACCTTTAATTGCTTAGGTACTCCTCCCCATCGCATAGCGTGGGTCTACTGGGTCACACAAAGCTGCTCCCCACCGTGTCCTGCTGAAGTACTCCTCCTGTAAAGTACTGTGGGTTTTCCAAGTCACACAGAGGTGCTCCTCACCATGGGCCTGCCAAGTCACACAGAGGTGCTTCCCACTGGGTCGTTGAGTCACACAGAGTAAAAAATATGCAGTCTTTAGGTCTCAGCCGGTTGCAGGGTTCCGTACGTAGCGCGCTTAGGAGAACCGCTCCTCAAGCCATTGGTCATATTTCAACTAGCACGAAGTATCACAAAGAAGTAATCCAATGATCCGTTGTGTCATAAGGGTTCCAACGCAACAGAAGACGTGTCAACCAGACGCCCGGTATGTAAGTTATAGGCATTTTAGTGCTGAGGGTCCGGTTCGATTCAGGTACGATCCAACCCATCCAAACTCCAACTTTCTCTGAAAGTTACGTGGAGTATTTAAAAAGGAACTACTCATCATAAGGGTCCTAACGCCACAAACAACCTATCAATAAGATGTGCGGTTGACAAGATACAAGCATTTTAGTAACCAGGGGGCCGATTACGACGAGGCCCGGTCCGACCCGGTCAGACCGACCCGAACAACCCAAACCGGGGGTCCCGCATACCCCAGTTCAATAAGACTGACTCGACCTGATCTGGTGCAGGTCGAGGTCAGTCTGGTCCAGCCTGGCCAATAGGCCAGGCCTAATAGGCCTCGCTGGACCCAGCCTGGTTGGCCGAAGGTCCAACCCGCCGAGTCACCTGGCGACCTGGTCTAGTCTGGCCCGACCCGAAGAGGGCATGGGTCTGGTCTGCTGGGTGCGGAACCAGCCCGCTGGGATGTGGGTCCAGCCCACTGGTGCAGGTCTGACCCACCGGTGTGGGTCCGACCTGGTGGGATCGGGTTCGGCCCGCTGGGTAGCGAGACTGGCCCGACCCACTGAGGGCTCGGCCTGCCAGCTGAGGAGCGGCCGTGCAGTGCGGTCGATGTGAGCACCTGGGATGCGACAACTAGTCGTGTCCCCTCCCTATCCGAACGCGGTCCGTAAGAGGCGGGTCGCACCTCCTGCGTAGCGCCCGCCTGACACTGCATCCATCTACTGCTGCAACCGACAGGCCGTGGCCTCCCACCTACCTCATAGATGTGCGGGTCTCCTTTGCCTACCGTGGTCAAGGACCGTCACTTCCAGCTCATCCGGACGGCCTGGACCCGGGCTGTCCCTCCATGCGACACCCCGCCTGACACCACATCCTCCAGCGCACTACCGCAGCTGACGAGCTATGGTATCCCGATCAACACGGCCTCCCGATGTGGGCCGCTTTTTCCATGTGGCCGGTGTGGCCAACCGCCACCGGCGCCAGAAGAATATTTATCGGACCACCAGACATGCTTCTATGGTCCATCCTCCGAACCGTCTGTGTCTGTGACCTCCAAGGAGCGCCCTCTTCACCGCGAGGATCCCAAACCGGCCTTGCCGCCATTTTGAGGGTACGAACACCAAGAACGCACATACGAAGGCACTCGAGCTTTGTTCGTGTCGGACCGGATCCTCCGTGTTAGAGGTTTAAAGACGGGGGAGGTTCAGGGAGTTTTCGTTCAATCTTTCCATGCCAAGATTTGGACCCCGAATAAAAATAACCCCAAGAATAAAACACCGTCCCGCATAACGCATGAATCGTGGATCAACCTGTTCGTGGGTTGATATGTGTTTGTCATTTTTAGAAAAGTATGGGGAAGAACATCAAATAAAAAACCCCTACCTCTTACGATGTCTGATGTTGAGGTGTTCATCCTCAAGGGGTTAAGACGTCGATGTCACTTCCCAGCTCCGATCTTCGAAAGGCATCAAAGGTGGAGAGGATTCGCTGGCGTTCGTTGTTCTTCACTGGGGTGGAAGTCTGTCATAGGTTTGCCAAAGAATCTTCCAAATTTCTAATTTATACTTCCTCAGCGCATCGAACTATAAATAGGAGTACATTGCAACATTTCCATTATGATGTGACACCACGTCGTTACGTTGTTTCATTTATGAAACAACATCGCTGTTACGCGCCTTTAAAGCACTGTTACGCTATGAGTTAATGAGCCATTGATGATTCTCATTGATGCGCATCGTCGCCACCTTGTCACTGCCCTACAGCATCACCCATCCACTATTCCAAGGTGATAAAGAAAAGAAAATAATTTATTTTATTATTTTTCTCTAAAAGTCTGAAAAATAAATTTTTCGCTCGACCCTTTTCGGTCAAAGTTAATTCATTTATAGGTGAATCCTGGCATTCTGAATTCAACAATGCCCTTAGATTTTTGATCTGAGCTACAATTAAAAAGATAGAAAATCCCACTTGCACATTTACTGAACGTATTTTAAAAAAGTTCAAAAATTATTAATAGTCACCCTCGACCCATGTCGGTCGAGATTATGCTCTGCCTAAGTGAAACACACCCCAAAAAATCCAACAGTACTCTCATATTTTTAATCCGAGTTACCATTTATAAGTTAAAGTATTTAACATTAAAATAATTGTTACTTAATTATTTTATTTACGGCCAAAAACTAACTTCCACTGTTGGTCTACGTCGACCAATGTTAGGGTCTTCCTAAGGAAAGAATATGCTCACAAGTTCAGTGGTGGTCTCAGATTTTTAATTCGAGTCACCATTCTTGATTTATAAGCATTTGAAAAATAAAATAATTTTATTTAATTATTTTATTTACGGTTATACCATTTTTGTGTTTTCTCACTGGAGTCCTGCGCCAACTAAACTTAAGTCACGTCTAGGGTAAACCTGCCATCCTGAATGCAATAGTGCCCTTATATTTCTGATCCGGGCATCCGTTTAAGAGTTATTCCACTTTTTTCAGAAAAACTGCTCATGCGTGCTAATTAAAGCTTAAATTTTTTTCAACGGATCATTTCAGGCGCTCCGTGTCTCGGAATTATGTTCCTTCAAATTTCACAGTCTCGAAATAATTTCATCTAATAAAAAAAATTATACAGAAATTTCGGGACATTACACTCGCAAGAAAAGAATACTCAAATACATAGATTTTAGTTTACTAAATTTTTTCTTGAGTAGGGTTCTTATAGAATAATGGATATGTACACGACCATTGGTAAATAGTTATTATAAATCTTTTTGGATGAAAATGATCGTAAAGAAAATAAATATAGTCATTGATATCTTTTTGATAAAGTATATATATATATATATGCTATGATTCAATATAAAATATTTACACACAAAATATAATATTTATATTAACTAAAAGATAATTTTATAAATAATTATAATCTAATTAAATAAGTAATTTTGATGATTCTGTTTGTAATAAGTATGTTAATAATGACTAATAAACTTATATTAATTTATGAGAATTTTTTTAACTAATAAAATAATTTTGATTAATAAAATATCATTACAAAAAAAGAATGTTAAAGGAATCAATAAGGAATGAATATAGATTTTATTTTTTTAACTAATAAGAAAAAATAATTACATATATATTTAGATGAAAATAATATCCCTTTTAGATTAATTTTAGTAACCTTTTAGATATTGAAAATCTAGTTATATTAAAAAAATATTTCCATATAAGCAAAAAAAGAAGGGCCAAAACCTTTTACCCTTTATGTGGGGAGAAATCTCGACCCATAGGGGAAGGGTAGCCCAATCAGCCTACATGGAAGATTGAAGTATTGAGTTCCTGTGTTATACAGGCATAATGGATGCATAACAACCACATATCATGCATGAGGTGTGCATGGGGTGACCTATGTGGGTCGTGTAAGTGTGGCACAATCGGTGGGGGTGTGGGTGCAGTGTTCCTAGTGCTGACCCTAGTGTTGGATCAAACAGTTTGTGGAGGAAGTTGTAATATTAAGTGCCTCTCAACCTAAGTAATGATCTAAGTGGGATGTGTTCCTTAGGTCACTATTAATTCATTTTAAAAACACATATTATAACCTCAACCACCCAATCAAAACCACAACGGTCGTCTAATCATCCCAAACCCTCATCTTCCTCATAAAGACCTAGTACCCCCTTCATCATCTTCTTTATCATCTTCCTATCTAAAGCTGATCTTCATCATCATCTTCTCTTTCCTCCATCTCAAGATATCACTAGTATTAATGACCTACCGATAGTGTGGATCGGTGCCATCCTATATGACCACTATTTTTTCCTTTTGACCAAAAACTTCCTAACCCTCAGTCTATCCTTTGTAAGTTATTAGACCATAATGGGGAATGAATATCAATGGAAATATTCACTTCCTGAGCAATCTTGGCGAGGCTGATAATAGGCATAAATCGAATCATTGGTTAAAATAGTGGTGGAAACGATATATATATATATGAGTAAATCCATAACAACTAAAACAATAGATTTTTTGTTGTTATTTAGAGATTGAGGAACATCAGGAGTCTTGGAGTTTGGAATATTGTAGAGTAATAGATATAATATTTAAGTTTCCATGGAAGCCACCTTTAAATTTACCTCTAGATAGCTTCTTCCTCAAATATTGGAAATGCTTTATAGTTCCCAATAGGGCTATAAATACATACACTCTCTCACCCATCAAGAAACCCAAACCCCTATCCAAGTTTTTTCCTCCCTCTTTTATTCTTCTCATTCCTATACTGGAAGTGGAGGAATACCACTACCTTATCTCATTCTATTTTTAGTTCCAGGTAAAGGATATATATATATATACTTTCAACTATTATTTTATGAATTATATTTTAAAAAAAGTACTATTTTATGTATGAAAATTTATTATTTTCAAAATCCTAATTTCAAATTATGATTTTATGTTAAATTCAAGGTTTATTTCAAATCTTGTAAGGGGATATTATATTTTCAAATCACAAGATTATGTATTTTTAAACTTTTAATTTTTTAAGGGTGGAATGTTTTCTAAAATTCTGATTTCAAAGATCCATTATTATTTTAAAAAACCCCTTTGTAAGGGATTTATTTTAAAAATTATAATTTCAAAGTTTTTTAAAACTATATTTATTTTCTATTATTTTATTTAAGGAATAGTAATTTTATAAAAAAATTACTAATTATTTTATTTTAAGTATTTATATTTTCAAACTATTATTTTATGTATGAGAAATAATATATCCAAACTTATAGTTAAAGTAATTTTTTTTAAAACCCTTTATATGTAATCGATTATTTTCTTAAGAAACTCTATTTTCAAGTAAAACCATCATTTTATGTTCCTATCAACAAAATTATTTTTAAGTTTGTGTGGATTTTATAATTATTATTTTATGCATAAAATAGTATTTAAAATTTATGGATGTTGCACATATATATAGGTATGATCATGTACTATATCATTATTAAACATTCCATAAATTTTATAATAATTTTATTGAGTTATTTTAGAAGTGTTATATAAAAGTGACCTTTGAAGGTGTGGCCTTATATAAAGAGTATTTTCCTACACATTATTCCTCCTTATTATGTATTATTGTAAATAATAGTTGTGAAAAGTGAATTTATCCTAAATTTATGGTGTTTTCTTAAAAATTATCTTATGTGATATAAATTATTTTATTATGAAATTAATTTATATAGTTTTTGAAAGGTTTTTTAGTGGAAATTAAATGAGAAAAGCAACCATATCAAATTAATGTTTTTTATAAAACATGGCACTTGGGAATAAAATGTGATAATGAGGAAAGGGGAGTGAACCCATAGCCTTAAGTGGACATTATCCACAAAGTGATATAACAAGTAGACACATGGATTTCTTAATGGTTTCTAATTATCATTTCTTTCCATAAAAGTTATTATTTTCAAAAGGTTTTAAAAAAAATAAGGAGAAGTCCAAGAATTTTCAAAGATTGTTATGTTTTGAAATGAAGTAATGTTTTCAAAGTAAAAGGTATTTTCAAATGTTTTTAGAAAATTATTTTCTATGGATATATATTTTGAAATCCCTAGATGTATATTTTTGGAAAAATATTTAGTATATCAAATATTTTTATATAAAGGTAAAATGTTTTCAAAGTAATGTTTTCAAAGAAAATATATTTTCAAAGGTTTTTGAAAAGTATTTTCTATGCTTATATATTTTGAAAACCCTAGAATTATATTTTGAAATGTATTTATGAAATGTTTTGTATTTGATATAAAAAAATGTATTCAAAAGAGTTTTTTAACAATATTTATAAATAGTATTTTTACTAGTTTTAAAACCCTTTAATGAATAATTTTATTCTCACCGTACATTTTACAATGGTTTTGACAAACTCATTAGAAGTTCCAAATGAGTTTTACTTCATTAAAGTGTGAGCATAGGTGAAGTCAAATAAATTTTTGTAGATAATTCGTATTAAACTCTGATATATTATAATGGCTTTTACTTTTCCTCCAAAACATAGACCGTAAAATATCCTTGTTTATATAAAGTACTATGTATTTTTCATTTAATTTTTATAGAAAAATATATATAATATTTTTAGCACTAGATCTAGGAGTGCAGGTCTCGGGCTATCACAATGACATTGACATAAGACATAAGTTTAGAAAATCATTTCCTTAGTATTCAAGGCAATTTACCAATACTATCATAGTGAATTAGGTTAACTCCACATTCTATCATATCCTTAGTCAAGTTTCACTCCCAATACTATCATAGTGGACAAATTCCCTTACTGAAATGGGTTCACTCCCCATTTTAATCCTTATTATCTCATGAGATATCCATCTTTACCCAATGCATTAGAGGGATATATAATTCCAGGACCACCCATCATATAATTAAAATCATACATAAGTGTGACGTAAGATCATAAAACATTCATCATATCATAACTCATGTAAAGGAAATGAAATTCATAAACATTTCATCATTTCATCATATCATAACCCGTAGAAAAGAAACAGGTTTCATAAAGGTTTTGCCGTAAATTAACCTGTGTGAAAGTAACAGATTTCATAGAATCATACTTAAATCATTATCATCATCATAATCCATAAAAATAATTAAAGTGGATGATATAATTTGAACATAAAGTTAGTAAATCATAAGTAACATCAAATGATTTTATTATAGATTAAAAATCCCTTTAAAAGATAATGGAACATTTCTTGAGGAAAATGCCCTTTCACTTTAAAATCACTTACTTAAAATCTAAAAATTTCCCAAATATTAAAGAAAAATTTTCTTTTAAAAGAATATTATAAACTTATAAATGAATATTAAAATCATTGAGATTTCATAATGGTGGGAAATTTCATTCATGTCATGCATGTTAAAACAAACATTCCATTCACATTTTCGATAAAAAGTCAAAAGTACCTTGTTCAAAAAATGACAAGAAGGTTTATTTTAAAACAATTTATAAAAATTAAAACATGGGTAACAATTAATTTAAAAAATCATAGTATAATATTAGAAACATTATTGTATTTTTTTAGAAAACACAGACGCATAAGAAAATGGATTTTTGACCGAAGAGAGAAATAAAGTCAGTTTTTTTATAAAACATTCTTTCGGTCTCTTGAGTTCTTAGAGAGAGGAAAAAAAATATACTCACCACAAATAACCATAGTATAATAAAATTCATGGTATTATTGATAGATAATCCATAAAATTTCCTCATTGTAAACGTAATCATAAACAATCCTAATAAATAATGAGATTATTACATAAATCCCTTACCTCTTTGGTAACTTTCAAATTGTAAACCCCATGGAAGAATAAATTAAAATGAAACTTTAAATATCATTAACATAAGTATAATCATGATATAAAATTTTAAAGGGAGAATTATATACACATCATAAACATAAATATATGCATGAAATCAAACATGTCTCAACAAAACAATATTGATATAAAGAATCCTTATCGCTTTGGTAATATCTGAATCAAAACCTCAGGAAAGAGAGAACCTTATATGGATATTTAAATCCAAATAATTTTCATGATAATAATCATAAAATTAGTTCATGGTTAGTATATACTCCACACAAATGAAATAATTGGTGAATATGGCATATGTATCAAGAAAATAAAAGTTAGACGAGAAGCCCTTACCTCAAGTTAAACTTACTTCAAAAGCATATTAACCTCCTATATAATAAATTTAAATTTATTATAATGATATAACATAGTCATGTATATAATTATAATATCATATATGATCCAATTATAATATTTTAACACCCATTTATTAATATCTCATTATTAAAATCATCATTTCTGGGTGTTCACTGTTTCATTTTTCATGAAAATGTCACTTCTATAGTTTTGGTCCTTGTACTTGGGTCATGGTTCCATCATATACCAAATTTTAAACATGATATAAATATAATATTATATATATATATATAGTTTTTCAATTTTTGTTTTATGGTCTGGTTTGTTGGGAATCCTAGGGGTCTCAGGTGTGATGGGGGTTTAGTTTTGAAGTGTTTACATTGTATAATATTTCACTCTTGGTTGTCCTTGGTTTGTATTGGGATAAAGTGGTGTGTTAGAGAGTTTTGGACACCCATAGTGTCACCTTTTTGTGTTTAAAACATTAAAGAATCATTGGGTGGGTTTCCCTAGTGTTTGGGGTGTTATTTGAGGATTTTTAACCAATTTTTCTAGCCACATGGTTTGAGTGCAGTTTTCCCAAACCATGTAACCTAACCATGCGAAGTTACATATTCATTCTAGTAGCTCTCGCACGGTCTTCACATGGTTTTCCAAACCATGCAGCAAAACCGTGCAACCACTTATGATCTTAATAACTTTTGATGTGGAGCTCCGATTTGGGTGATTCCACCTCCCATTTGAAGAACTACCTATTGGATATCGACTAGAGGGAGTTCCCCCTTCATTATACCTCGTTTGGGCCACTTTTTGTTTGATTTATCACCAAAGGTTAGTGTTTCTTACTCAAATCCTTCAATTTCCTCTTCTCCTCTCTTCCCTCTTCCTTCTTCTTCCAATTTTTCATGATTTTATCTTCTACCATGGTCATGCTTGAACTAGGGTTATGTTTTACCCAGGTTTTTTATGGGGGTTATATTCCATTAGGGATTTTCTTTGTAGATGTAGGGTTTTGGAACCCGTAGTAGGAGTTTTTGGGTGTGCATTTCCATTCCGCCATAGATTTGAGGTAGGTTTCCCTTTTTCACTTGCCTTTTTAATTAAAGATTCATTAATTTCATGATTTTAAAACCTCTTTTGATTAATAAATAATGATGTATGATCCTTGGTTTCATTTTTTGGTGTGGAAAGTGGTTTTTTATACCTTTATATGTGATAAATAGAATTGTTTTTGTTAAATAACACACACCAAGTGTTCGATGAAATGCCCGGTTGGAATTTGTGAGTAGATTATGGTATGTAAAGTGTGGTTTGGATTTTTTTAACAAATATATAGCTTGTGAAATGATGATTTTAGGTTTATTGAAATCTCCTTCAAAGGGTTTTAATTTAAAAGAAGTTTGTATTTGGCTTTTGAAATCGGTTTGACAAGCGATGATGAATTGTGGTCTGGTTGGAATTTTCATAGAAAATGGATTTGACTTTAAAGTGAGATGGAAATGTTTTGAAGGAGTTTTATAAATGTTTTTACATGGTAATGGTGTGATCTATACCTCTTGAAATATGGGTTTTATTTTTTTAATGGTTCTTTTGGTGAGAAATGTTTAAGGGCCCGTTTGGCCACTTTGTGAAAATGATGAAAAGTGTTTACTATAAAAACCTATGTTGGATGTTTATCATGCCTTATTGACATGAAATGGTTGGGATGTACTTTTTTTTAATCCCTGAGTTCCATTATAGGGGTTCCTCAGTTGGAAACCTTTGTGATCTATTAATCTTAAGGCATGAGAGCAGTTCTTGGGGAGACTCAGGGTGAGGCCTATTATGGATTATTATTACTATATATGTTGTGATTGGATGCTCAGTGGACATCAGTTGGCTCATCACCTTTTTATAATTGAGACATGAGAATCTAACATATTGATAGAATATTATAAGAATGATTACTACACTGGTAGGTTATGGTACTGACCAGTGACCCATAGTAGGTGGATATATTGGGTTTATTACTATGGGATTTTCCCTCAGCCTGCCTGAGAAAGGATGGTTGAGCGTATTGGGAATTTTTATTTTCTCATGTGTGACATGTCAACGAGGATGAGGTCTCATTTATTGGTGTCTTTTGGATTATTCTTGATCTCCTAGGTTCACCCATGTCTATTGGATTTCAGTTGCTTGTAGTGATAAGTATGATGTTTGTATGTGTATTTACATTTCCCTTGTTGTGTGATTAATATTATTACTTCTTTTATATTGTTTTTCTTGGAAATTGGTGGGATGATTTTGATAAGGTTTATAAAAATGGTTTTCAAATGAATTTTTTTATTCTCTTTATAAAAATCTAAAAATATTAACATCACTTTCCCCTTGAAAATTATATTGGCACACTAGTTGAATGAATCTAGTTTTGGAAATGATTAAGGGAAATGACTCATACTTTGTTTTTGAGTAATTTTATATAAAAAATTGCTTTTTATATTTTTCATCTCAAACATGAAATTTATGTTTTATTTATTTTAAAGGATGTGCATTGGGAATAGATTATCAGATTTTCCTACTGAGTTTTAATACTCACACCAATAGTTTTCTTCTATTTTTAGCCCTTGTGAAGGTTTCATATTGAGTTAGGTCACTTTAGGAGATAAGTGTTCATTGCATTGGAGAGTGACCAGCAGGTTCACATGGAGTTAGTTTGGTTGTCTGTTTCATTTATCTCTTTTTTATAGTGTTTGTACAGTTTTGGTTCTTGAAAAAATGTTGTTCAGTTCAATTTTATATAAATGTATGTTGGGATTTCTTTTTCTTTCTGCTGTTGTTTACTTGTTTATAATTAGTATAAATCATTCCCTTGGATAATATAATGATTCCTATCACTATTTTATATCTTATGGGGATCAGAAACGCCCTTTGGGCATGCCAAGGATCAGTTCGGGTTCCCAGTTTGAGGTCAACCTGGCTGGTTTGTGAAAAAATGGTATCAGAGCAGGTCATCTCTTAGCAAACCTTGCTCTTCAGAGAATCCTTTTGTTATTTGTGGATATCAAGGTAGATGGATTAGTATTTTTGTGACTTGAGGGGTAGGTATGGGAAGAGCATCGTGAACTCTTTCTTGTTCTGATCCTCGAGTTTCCATGGGATGTCCGATTTTCTTAGTTTCTTGGTCTTTAGGTGCTGTTTAGTGATTGGGATACGAAAAGGGGAGTTGGACTAATGGTCTTCGTGAGCTTGAAGGGCCTGGAAATCCATGTGGATTTGAGGCGTGGTCATAATAAGGCTCTCTGTGTTGGTGGTGTGTTTTACATATGGCCGGCAACCATATAGTCAAGTCTCCCATTGACACTAGTTCCCTTTTGTGGGTCTCTTGGACCTTTCTTGAATTCTGAAATTTATTTTTGATATCCTTGTGTGAGAATTGTTAAAATGGGTTTTAAAGGGATGGTTGTATTCTGAAAATTAGAAAATGGGTTTTCAAAATTTAATATGAGAAAGGTTTTGGAAATTTGGGTTTTTGTGAAACAAATCTTGGGGATAAAGTGAAAATGATTTAACGGGATTGGATTTTCCCTAATCTAAACTTGTGGTTTGTTGAAATAAAATGTTTTGAAAGAATGGATTATTTTAGGATGATTCTAAAACTTTATTTTAAATGGGATGTTTGAGGCTGTTGAAAAGTATTTAAATCTGATGAATTGGTTTTGTAAATTAGTTTTGAGTGGTTGATGTTTTTCTGAAAAAGGGTTTTGGTCTTTGTGGCTGTCGGATTAAGAAATGATACCTTGATGATTTTTTTTAAATGGAATGGGTTTTTAATCAAATGTTTCTTCATGAAGTTTAGTTTGTTGAGATGCTATAATAAGTTTTGATAAATATGAAAATGGTTTTTAACTTGGTGGGTAGTGTTCCTTTGGAAGGTACATGGTTTTTGAAATGGGTTGAATGATTTGGCTTGTAAAATGATGATTTTTTTCCTTTGGTGTTTTCATGGGCGCTCACATGCATGGTTTTACATGGAATGTGGATGGATGCCCGATATGGCATGGTGGTTTGGTGCCTGGGGTGGCATGAAAATGTGCATGTGAGTGAGACTTGATGAATCACCATTGGTTAATGTGAAAATCCACCAAGTTAGTTTGTTTTTAAAAAGTGATTTGAGATGAAAAATTGTGGTGTTTGTTTGTAAAACAATGGTTATGTGGCTGGTTTTTACTATGTCTTAGAAGTTTTGTTTATTCGATATGCTTCCTTGTGATCTGGAAGTCATACTATTGTTGTGTCTTGAGATGAGATCTTATTGGTGTCTCATTTTAGGATCAATGTTTAGTGGGTTTCTAAAGATGTGTTGGATGTTGTGATGTGGTTATAGACAGTTCTCCATTGGTATGATTTTCTAGTTTATCAACCTAAGGATTCATTTCAAATATTAAATCCACCTCTTCGAATGATTCCTCACCATGTTCGTCGGAGTAAAGAGATTTTAGAGTTTGATTTAAAATTTTTCTCCCTTATAATAATTATCTCGGCTATAGTGGTTGTTTTTGGTGATGTTTGGTGTATTTTAACATGTTCCTTGTTCATTCTACTCCTCTTTCAGAGATAAGTATAATGGTAGTGTGTATCTTTAGCCCCTATTTAGGTAAAAGTGTGTTGTTTGAGGAGGTGAGTTTCACAGTGTGTCTTTGTCCTTTGTTTCCACTTAGGAGGTTTATGTGGATTCATGCAGAACTAGAATAAGGGGTTCTAGTTAGTGATTAGAAGCTCTTGACTGTGAGGTAGTAGATTCTTTAGACATTAGATCTCCAACCATAGGTCCCATAGTGAAGCTGGCGTGTAGTCAGGAATCCTAGAGGTTTGAGAAGTTTGGTTAAGTTTGTGCCTCTACTGTTGCAGTGAGGAAATTTCAGTAATCCTGTTGCGGGTACTCTATCAATGAAATATTCCCACTAGTTTCATAGAGCGTGGTGAACTTACCACTCATGCAATGTCTTTGAATATACCATCTTAAATGCAAGTTTCTAATCAGTGTCCTTGTGTGGATCACCCACATGATTTGGGTGAAGTCTCAGTTTTATCCGTTCATAGGAGTCGAGTGTTGGGTAGTTTTCTATTTCAGTTTTAGTGGTCCAAGCATTGGGCCCCTTCCCTCCCCACCCTGAGTGGTATGGTTTTTTGATATGTGCTAAAAGTGTTGGCTCAATTCTTTTCCCCTCTATTTGGGATAGGGTGGTTTAAATGTTCATGTTATGTTCCTTTTAGCTTGGGTTGGTAGGTTGTTGTGGGGATGTTTTAGTGGGACTATGCGGGAGAGGCTCGATTCTAGATCATTTCTAATTCTCATTTTATCTTTGGTTCTTAATGGTGGGGAGACCCACCATGGGTCTCATGGAGTTTCCTCTTAAGAATTTGTCGAGTGTTAGTTGGTTTCTAATAGCGGGGAATCCATTTGGGCCTCCCCTATACTGGTGATCTATTTCTGGTTTGGTTTTAGTTTTTTTAGGAGAATTAGATTGCTTTTAAAGTTTTTGATTTCTTAGTTTCCTATTTGGTTTTGGTGAGTGTTGGGTTTCTTGGTTGAAGGCCCAATAATCTTGTTGTTAGATTGCTTATAGATGTGGTGGCTTGATCCTTCCGTTGATTCTCAGGAAGTGGTTTTGAGTTGTTGTTTTTTTGGGAAAGATTTTTAAGTTTCATTTTTGGTGAGTGAAATTTTATTAGTTGAGGTGGTTTTATCATGTTTATGTGGAATCCTTAGGCGTTGATCAATCTTATAAAAATTTTTATGGCTTTCCAAGGGCAGAAAGCATTAATGGTGGGGAGAATTGTTACACCCAGTTTTTCAAGTTTTGGTTTATGGTCCAATTCATTGGGAATCCTGGTCTTTTTCTTGGGTCTAGGGTGTGATGGGGGTTGAATTTTTAAGTGTTTACATTGTATAATATTTCACTCTTGGTTGTACTTGTTTTTTTGGGATAAAGTGGCATGTTGGAGAGTTTTGGATACCCACAATGTCACCTTTTTGTGTTTAAATCATTCAAGAATCATTGGGTGGGGTTCCCTAGTGTTTGGGGTGTCATTTGAGGGTTTTAGCCACTTTTTCAAGCCGAACGATTTGAACATGGTTTTCCTAAACCCTGAAACCTAACCATGCAAGGTTGCAAATTCATTCCAGTATCCCTCACACAGTTTGCGCACGATTTTCCAAACCGTGCAATAAAACTGTACAACCGCTTATGGGCTTAATAACTTTTGACATGGAGCTCCAATTTGGGTGATTCCACCTCCCATTTTAATACTTACCTGTTTTATATCTACTAGATGGAGTCCCCACTTTGTTCTACCTTGTATTGGGCCACTTTTTGGTTGATTTGTCACCAAAGGTTAGTGGTTCTTCCTCAAATCCTCCAATTTCCTCTTCTTCTCTCTTCCCTCTTCCTTCTTCTTACAATTTTTCATGGTTTTCTCTTCTATCATGGTCATTATATACATAGGGTTATATTTTCCTCAGGTTTTTTATGGGTTTTTTGTTCTATTAGGTCTGGTCTTTGTATATATAGGGTTTCAGAACCTATGGTGAGAGTTTTCAGGTGTGCGTTTCCATTCTACCATGGATTTGAGGTAAGTTTCCCTTTTCACTTGCCTTTTTAATTAAAGATTCATTAATTTAATTATTTTTTCACCTATTTTGATTAATAAATAATTATTTATGATCATTTGTTTCATTTTTTGGTGTTCAAAGTGGTTTTTTATACCTTGATATGTGATAAATAGAATTGTTTTGTTAAATAACACACACCAAGTGTTCGATGAAATGCCTGATTGGAATTTGTGAGTAGATTATGGTATGTAAAGTGTGGTTTGTCTTTGTTAAAAAATATATAGATTGTGTAATTATTATTTTGGGTTTCTTGAAACTTACTTCAAATGGTTTTAAGTTAAAAGAAGTGTGTATTTGGCTTTTGAAATCGGTTTGACAAGTGATGATGAATTGTGGCCCGGTTGGCATTTTTAAAGAAAATGGATTTGGTTTTAAAGTGAGATGGAAATGTTTTGAAGGAGTTTTATAAATTTTTTACATGTTAATGGTGTGATTTATACCTCTTGAATGATGGGTTTCATTTTTGTTAAAGGTTAGTTTGGTGAGAAATGTTTAAGGGCCCATTTGGCCACTTTGTGAAAATAATGAAAGGTGTTTGTTATAAAAACCTCTGTTGGATGTTTCTCATGACTTGTTGACATGAAATGGTTGGGGTTTACTTGTTTTGGGATCCTTGAGCTCCATTATAGAGGTTCCTTAGTTTTAAACCTTTGTGATCTATTAATCTTAAGGAATGAGAGCAGTCCTTAGGGAGACTCAGGGTGAGGCCTGTTGTGGATTATTATCGATATATATGTTGTGATTGGATGCTCATATAGCATCGGTTGGCTCATCCCATTTTTATAATTGAGACATGGGAACTTGGCATATTGAGAGAATATTCTAAGAACTATTGCTGCATTGGTAGGTTATGGTACTGACTAGTGGTCCATAGTAGGTGGATATATTGGGTTTATTATTATGAGATTTTCCCTCGGCCTGCCTGAGAAAGAATGGTCGAGTGTATTGGGAATTTTTATTTCATCATGTGTGACATGTCAATATGGATGGGGTCTCATGTATTGGTGTCTTATGGATTATTCTTGATCTCCTAGGTTCACCCATGTCTATTGGATTTCAGTTTCTTGCAGTGATAAGTATGATGCTTGTATGTGTATTTACATTTCCCTTGTTGTGTGATTACTATTATGAATTTTTGTATATTCTTTTTATTGGAAAGTGTTGGGCTGGTTTTGATAAGGTTTTTGAAAATTGTTTTCAAATAAAAGTGTTCTATCCTCTTTGTAAACATCTAAAAATGTTAACATCACTTTCTCCTTGAAAATTCTATTGGCACACTAGTTGAATGAATCTAGTTTTGGAAATGAATAAGGGCAATGACTCGTACTTTGTTTTTGAGTAATCTTTTATAAAACATTACTTTTATATATTGTATCTCAAACTTAAAATTGATGTTTCTTTTATTTTAAATTATGTTCATTGGGGATAGATTATTAGGATAACCTACCGAGTTTTAATACTCACGCCTACAATTTTCTTCTATTTTTATCCCTTGTGAAGGTTTAATCTTGAGTTAGTTTGCTTTGGGCGACAAGTGTTTGTTGCATTGGAGAGTGACTAGCAGGGTTACATGGAGTTAGTTTGGTTGTCTAGTTTGTTTAGGTATTTTTTATAGTGGTTGTACTATTTTGGTTCTTGAAAAAAATATTGTTCAGTTCAATTTTATATAAATGTATGTTGGGCTATCATTTTCTTTCTACTGTTGTTTACTTGTTTATAATTGGGAGAAATAATTCCCTTGGATAATCTAATGATTCCCGACACTAGTTTCCAGCCCATGGGGATTGGGAACACCCTTCGGGCCATGCCAAAAATCAGTTTGAGTGCCCAGTTCAGGGTTGACCTGAGCTGGTTCATGACAATATATATATATATATATATATATATTTAGATTCATCCAAAAAAGGTAGATATAGAAAAATGAATTACACCATTCATGGAGACAACATGCCATATGTACACTTGAACGATGTTTTCACTTTTCAATGGATGGAATAAAATAATAGTAAATAATAATTAACATTTATAGAATCATTATTACCTTATATATATCATATATAATCATTAAATATATACTTATTACCATCCATTTAAAGCGGGAATGAAAAATAGATCACATCGCTTTGTGGAGGTGGTAATCCATACGTATGCACGAGCGACATTATCGTTTTCCTATGAATTAGAAGGTAAGAAGGTAGATATGATATTAAAATTAAAAAATTGTAATTATGTCATAAATATTATATATAAACTTTAAACCCATCATAATAACCATTCATAAAATATGGTGATGGAAAATGCGTCGTATCGCTATATGGAGGCAGTTGTCCACACGTGCGCACGAGCGATGCTTTCACTTCCCATTTGATGAAAAAGAGGGTAGATAATGATAGTTACATAATCATAATAACATTTAAGTATATTTAGGATACTAAATATATTATTTTATGATTAATACCACATATTTAGAGAAGTTAGAAGAAGAAATAAATTAAAAGAGGTCGAGTATAAAGATTAACTCTTCTTGGGTAGGCTTCCTTTAGATACTTTCTTAAGGACCCTTATAAAGGTATTTTAAGAGGAAACACACATATAATTTATGAATTGATAATTTTATAATATATTTGGGTAGGTTTTGGTCGATCTAGAAGACTTAAATAGGTGTAAAGAAGAGAAAGGAAGGTTTTCCTTTTATAAGTAAGGGAGATGGAACACTTGAAATTTATTAAAAGATTAAAATAAAATGAATTAATTCTCAAGAAAAATGATTCCAAATGGTTAGATATTCAAATAAAAATATTATAAGGTTTAAATATCATCATAAAATTAAATTTATACATGTTTTTGTTCTATTTTAAACATTATCTTTTGGTTTAATCCCTTTATTAATCGATTTTAACCTTAATTGCGGTAACAATAATTTTAATCTTAAAGGGTAATAATTTTACTTATAATATAACAATTGGATCATAAATGGAAAAGGGATAAGATTTTAGAACATATATTATCCTAATTTTCCTCTTTTAATATTTTTATGATTTTTAAATAATTTAATAAAATATTATTTTTCATAAAATATCATTAATGTCAGTTTTGAAATTATTCATTTAATTTGACTTTAAAGAAATCAATACAAATATGTAATTTTAATATAATCCTTTTAAAAATTAATAAAAAATTATCATTAACTGTATAATTTTTTTACAACCATAATTTATCCCAAAAATATCAGTTTTAATGTTTTTAAAATTATTTACTTTGATTTTTCCACTACTTCCACAAACACTGTTTCAGCGTTGTATAAGCATTTCAAGTAAATATATAATCACCAAAAAATAGAAATAAATTACCATCATAAAAATAATTTCATTATACAAAAAAATAACCTTTAATATTTATTCACAACTTATTTATATCCTTATGTGAATATGTAAGAGAAATCTAAATGCAAGAGTGACATTTTATATTTTTATTTACTTAAAATAATATAAATGTCATTATCTAAGGAAAATGGCACAAAAATGAAATATATTTGATGTTAGAATGGATAAGGAAGAATTGATCTCATATAATGAAATAAATAAAAGTGTTGGATATATTTTGAATGCTTTATCACATTATTTTTAACCTTAATTACCTGATTTACCCTTTACCGAGGTGATAAATTTTACCAAGGTGACTATTCATAATGACCAAAAATAAAAGTGACCTATTTACTAAATTTTATCCTCATAATTAAAAATATGGTATCCATTTTTCAATATCCATTATCTATAAGTTTAATAAATCAATTTTAATATAAATGCGTAAAATATAATAAAAACATTTTTTAGAAAAAATATGTTTTTAATCAAAAAAATTAACTTATATCAAAATCCTAAAAATTGTTGATTAAAATTGGATTAATTAAATAATTATAAAAAAATTTATTATATGTAACTTTAATAGAAAATCAAAAATATAATGGGACTTTTAAATTACTTTATTTAATGAAAAGAAATTACAGTATCTGAAAAATTGGAATTTTTTCACTATTCACTGAAAAATCTATCATTTTAGAAAAATAAAAAAATTTCACCCTAAGTAAATTCTAATATTTTTATTTCAAAAATGATTTTTATTTTATAAAATAAAATTTCTAAAAGTGATAGAAATTAATTATAATTTCCACACACAAAATGCAATATAAATCATTTATGAACAAAATGTCCTTCTGAAACATAAAATGACTTTACTAAAAATAGGGTGTTTTTTTCCTAATAATAAATTAATACATTTGTTTTGAGTAGAAAAATTATGAACATATTTTATAATTAGGTTACTCATATTCATTTCCACCAATTTAATGACTACATTATAATGATTACATTTAAATAATAATATTTTTATAACTTATCTCAATTCTCTTAAAGGTCAGTGTTTCATGTTAAGAAATCAATATATCTTATTACTGTTTTAAAATAAAGTTTCAATTTGTTATAGTAGGAGTTTTAATGGTTCATTAGTTGGATGTTATGGTTTTCTATATGGGTTAGGTGGTTCCTTGGTGTCGAGATAATAGTTTATTTTGGTTAAATATGTTGTACATATATAATCCACCAACATGAGATCCTATTTTTTATTGAGACTAACATGAAATGGTAGATGTTTACTTTTATTACCATATGATTATTTTGGATTACTGATGAATGTTATTTGTGATTTTTTCCACTATTTTTATGCTTTTGTATTATTTATCTTCAGAGGGTATATAGTCTCTCCACTATTATCTCTTAGACCCTCACTACAAGTCAAAAATCTTTAGTGTATAGGGAGGCGTTCCTAAGGTCTAGTGAAAATATGATCAGGTTACTATAGAGTGAGTTGGGTCAAGATGTTACAATATCAATATAACTAGATTTTAATTACAATTCTTCAATAAAACCATTAGCGTAATGTTAAATTATATTAATTAAATATTTTTCTATAAGGACACTATAATTTTTGTTATAATAAATACTAATAAATTATTTTGGTGTGATACAGGTACAAATAATATCCTTTTAATTAATATTTGTTTAATTTGATGTTATAATCACTATAAAAACATCTAGTTTTCCTAGTCCATTGTTTCTAATAAATATTCATTTTCAATTTAGTAAATGAAATTGTAATATTATTTTGGGGATGTTAGATATTTATAATTAAAAGTTTATTAGTTTTTTCAAACCACACATAGATGATTGAATCAATAATTTAACTTAATTTAATGTAAACGATCCATTTTATTTTTAATCATATCACTAGGATCATTGTTATTAATATTTTTATTCCATAAGGCATATATATATTATTAATATTTAATTAATTTCATAGTTCATACTAAGATACATATTTAATCACTCCCTAATTTAAGAATAATAAAATATTTATTATTGTACATATTATAAAAGAGTCAATGAGAAAAATATATTTAACATTTATTAATCCTTAATAAAGACCAATAAAGTGATTTTTTTATGAAAAGTACCCCACTGGTGCACTTCCATACTACATCAAAAACATTCATTTCCAAAAAAAATTAAATGTGTTTGTTCATTATTTGAAAACTTATAGTGGTTATCTTTAATATTTCCATTATATGAATTTTAATAATCATATCAAGCATCAGTTTTATATAAACCTTGATATATCAATAATTATCATGACCTTGATTATTTAAACTCTCATATATAACCACATTCTCTTTAGGAAAAGGAGATAATCCATAGGACGGGGATTAATAATTTATCAATAAAATTTAATCATTATCCACTATATTTAGGGGACATGATCATAAATGATACTTAAATCACATATTCAATATTTATTATATTATAATGAATCTTCTGATCAATCACTCATTAAAAATAATTTCTCTTAAAAATATTATGGGTAATGAAATTTTTTAAATTAATTTCAATATTTGTAATATGAAATAAATTAATTGATAAATTAAAGCTTCCACATATTAAAAATATGGTAAAATATTTTTAATATACAACATATATTTTATAGGAAATTAAAAATAATAATAATTATGAAATATAATATATAGTCTCCATAAATAAATATAAAGTTATTTTAATATAATTTAAAATTCTTACCTTATGGTTTGAAAAATATAAATGAAACTATTATTAAAATTCAATAAAAATTAAAACATGATATTTACCTCAATTTTTTTGAGAAATTTTTCTCATATTGGATATGTATGATACCAAAAATAAATTTATCAAAAATAAAATATAAACTTGTTTTTAAATTGAATAGAATTTAATTCAAAAACACATTGTGAGTTTTGAAACCAAATTAGAAAAAAGATTTAATCTTGCTCTGATAGTACAATAATATTGAAGAATTATTTAGAGGTCCAAATGTAATAACAATAAATCTTAGAATATATCAATGAAAATTTTAAAAATAATAATTAAATAATGAAGAAAAATAAAATTAAAACTTATAAAACTTATAGTATTCTAATTCCATTTATAAATTCAAAATTTTCACTGTTAAAACTTTGAAATAGAAAATTCATTTCAAAGCAATACTTGTAATCATAATAATTATGCCTGATAATAAAATCATTTTTAACTAATGAAAATTTATACTGATAACATTTTATCAAATTATTAAATAAAAGGGAGAGTTTTATTGGGTTATGGTCATAAGTATTTCATCACTTTAATCATTTTCATTAGTTATGCATAACGATTAAGGTACAAAATCTTTATATAAGCTTTGTAGGTCATTTATTACCCTATAATTTTTTAAACATTTAATCAATGAGTCAACATTCCCAACAATAAATAGTTTGGTCACAAATAAAAAACTTATATGGGAATTATGACATTTCTCAATTTAATAATTACTTATAATAAATGTTTTATGGGTAGTCTTATAAAATTTATTTTGAATAATTTATAATTAAAAAAATGATTTTAAAATATTCTATTGATATTTATAAAAAAAATTAAAGTTTAAAATTTATATTAACATTTATAAAAAATTATAGATAGTTTTAATATTTTTTAGAAATTTATATAAAAGTTTTGAGGATAATTTATAAAATTTTATTTGGAAATTTTATAAAATTTTATGTGGATGGTCATTGTATAAAAATATATTCCACGGATTTAAATGTTTTTGGGATATTTTTATATAAATATCATGTGAAAAAATATATATAATTTTTTTGTGCATTGTTATAGAACATATAATATAAACAAAAAATGTCTTTTGGATGGTTTTATAAAACAATTGGACAATTTTTTGAAACTTAACTGCCTGTGAGTGTCACTAATTCTCATAGTGGAAAAGGTTTAAAATTTATTTTTCTAAAACCAATACTAACCAAAATGGTATAGTATCAAGTAATTACAAGTTTGAAATCATATATAATAATGAATCCTGGTTATAACTTATAAATGAATTGTTATATCTTCAAAATATTTTTTGGACTGTGAATTAGAATCTAAATTGAACTAAAACTTAATTAGCGATTTAATGAGTTAACTATGGATAAATACAATTAGGATATTGGAATCAATTTTCAAATATATTTTTTATTTTATTAAAACCATTCAAATTAACTCATGAAATCTATAAAATTAATTTTTGAAAGATTATAAATGTAATTGACATTCATGTGATCAATTTCAATCAATACTACTTCATATCAACTCTTAATCATTATAAGAATAAAAATAATTAAAGATAATTAAGATAGAATCATAAAAGAAAAATAATAATCCAATTTACTCTCATGAATTAATTACATCTACCATGTTT
Source organism: Viscum album (assembly GCA_963277665.1). Lineage (NCBI taxonomy): Eukaryota > Viridiplantae > Streptophyta > Magnoliopsida > Santalales > Viscaceae > Viscum > Viscum album. Next base: position 454,940,491 of record OY728141.1, on the reverse strand, counting down.
GGTTTTTTTGTTTAAGAAATACATCTCTCAATGATTTAATAATGAATAAGATATAAGTAGTTTCATCACAACAAAATTTTATTTAATAAGATTAATTCATGAGAAAATAATAATTTAAAACACCTCATACACTTATTTTTATATTTATCCCACCATATTCTTTGAAGTTATCCACTCATATTTTATTGTACATTAGTCACGAGTGATCTACACATCATAAAAGAGGGAACAAACTAACACCACTACAAAAACGGGCAAGGGAAGCGCCCCCTTATATCAGCGCTAAGCAAAACCGCTGATAAAGGTTACCCTGTATCAGCACTAAAATTTTAGCGATGATAAAAGAGTTCTTTATCAGTGATTTTCTAGCGTTGATAGAGGGCCTCTTTATCAGCACTAGAAAAGTGCTGATAAAGAAACCCTATATCAGTGCTACAATTTTAGCGCTGATACAGGGATTCTTTATCAGTGCTTTTCTAGCGCTGATAAAGAGGACCTGTATCAGCGCTAGAAAAGTGATGATAAAGAAATCCTTTATCAGCGCTAAAATAACACTGATAAAAAGACCCTTTATCAGCGCTAAAATTTTAGCGCTGATACAGTAAGGATTTATCAGCGCTTTTGTAGTGCTGATAAAGGGTACTATTATCAGTGCTAAAAAAACACTAATAAAGGACACCTTTATCAGCACTAAAATGTTAGCACTGATAAAGGTAGTCTTTATCAGGGCTTTTTTAGCGCTGATAAAACCTTAGTACATTTTTTTTATAAATTCGGTCACATAGTGCCCTCGTTTTATCGCGACCTAAAGCTCTCGTTGTACTGGAACCCTGCGAATCCCCTCTGCCGCCTGCTGAGATCACGTTGTCGGACCTCTTCCGCCCTCGCTTCTCGTTGCTGGACCTCCGCCGCCCGCTGAGTTCGCGTTACTGGACCTCCGCCGGACTCGAGCTTCAGTTTGTCGGACCTCCGCTGCCCGCAACACTTTCAATCTTCGGTTTGCCGGACCTCCTTTAAGGCATGTTTTCCAAATCTTTTTTCAATATTGTTCTCCTCTCCCATTTGTATATCATTTTTTTAACATGCTTTTTTATTCTATGGGTGAGTATTATGGATTGGCCGATTGAAGAAAATGAACCATACTTGATGGGAAATGATGTAAAGGGGACGATTCACATGTGTTTACTAATTTTCATTATATTTCTCAAGAACATGGTGCTTGTTTACTTTTATTGTTGAAAATCATCATTGTTTTTTGGTGGGGTTGTTTGAGAAGTTTTTTGTTAGTTTTTTTGTGATAGATTCCATTGGGGGAAAATGTGAGATGGTTGAGGTGTTAAATCGTGCAGTGGGGAAGCATCAACCTTTCTATTGTTAAAAAGATGTAATGAGTGGGTTATTGTGGGAGATGACATCGTTAGTTGATATGGGTTTTCCTTTTAGTTTCCCAGTGACATAGAATATAGTTGTTAATGATTAAATTGAAAAGGGTTTGGTGGTAATTGAATAACTTCATGGATAAAAATGAAATGGTGGCTATAAAACTATGCTCACCCCCTACGCGATGAGTGTATCGGGTGGTTCCCTCTTCTAAAATTCAAATATGTGAGTTCCTTTACCGAGATATAAACCTATGACCACTCTTAATTCAGGAAACATCCAACTCTAGGTGATAATCCTAGGTTGCCTTAGGTGACGAGAATATGAAGTCCCTATGTTATGGGAATATGAGATCTTCTTTATCTCCCAAATAATGTTCCCTTGATTATACCTCATGAGATTATAAATAGATTCATTAGGGGATATGCCTAAGAATCCCCTAAGTGATGATCATAAGAACTCTTATTCATCTCCTAGGTAATGATACTAGGATTATACCTCACATGAGGAGCATGAGATTCCTTAGGCGATGTGCCAAAGAATCCCCTATGTGATGAGCATACGATCTCTAAACACTTCCCTTAGTAGATGATCTTATGTTCTTACCTGGTGTTATAAGAACACGATTCATTAGTTGATGAATATAGAAATCCTTATGTGCTATGAATATATTTTATGAACCAATTTGGTATAGATTCCTCACATGAAAAATGTGATCCACCTTGTGTAATGAGCATAAGATTATAGAGGTTATAAGACTTGAATTCATTCTGCAATAAGAATAAGTTACCAATTATCAATCATGGTATGACTCATGTATTACAGATAATACACCTCATGTCATGAGCTAATAAAAAATTAATAACCTCAATTTTAGATGAATTTTATAGTTTATCAATACACTCATCACCATTATTATATTCAACTAAAAGTATATTCCCTGTAACTAGAATAATAATTATAATTAACTTGTGCCCACTAGAGAGTAGAACCAAAAACTAGATTCAGAAACATGTCTTATATCTGGAACAGAGACCCAGAATAGGAATCATACTCCAAGAAGAAAACTATAGAAGGAATATCTAACATCCCATATTCCCATTCCAATCAAGGGGACAATATTATCAACCATGGAGGTGGACTCTTTCAACCTTTGGAAATAGGTAAGGTAGGTTATGAAGATTGTGGCTAGCCCAAGGAAACAGATTCAAGCCTGAGTGATTTCCCCAGTAGAGGCATCAAAAAATTACCCATGAGCCCAAATATCCAATTCAAATGGGCCTTATTCTATGGGAACCATACATATTAGGCCATACTCTAAATGAAAACATTCCCACACATAGAAGACCATATTAACTAAGTGGTCCATACTCCTACTAGTTGAAAAAACCCTATACCACATAGAGTCATATTTTTTGTGAATCCAAAAGACACTCATTAGGATATATCCCCTTTTAGTTAGACCAAAAATGTCTTATCACACATATTTACCATACTAACTTTCACTTGGTATCATTTGAAAAATCATCTATACAACTTGATGTTAAAATACATCGATTATTTATTATTAGAAGTTCATTGAACATGGTTGTGATAAATACCCTCGGTGCATTCACTAACCCATGACATGTTGGAGGATGGTTTTAGGGGGTCACTACACTATAATCTACTAACCAATAGAGGGGTCTAAATGGGTATAGACCATGAAATAGTGTTATCAAATACTTTTATTAGGATATATGATGGGGTTTGATGTTAGGAACATTTGAGGATTTCAATGGTTTGCTTTAGAAAGTATTTCATTTGAATTCATTGGTATGTTTTGGGTGTACCTTTCCTTAGGTTTCAAATTATGCTCTTAGTGGTTCTTCATGGTTAGTGGTTTTAGTCTCTTATTTGGGTGAAGGGATGTGTTCATAGTATATTTCCATCTTATGATGTTCTTCATGGTTAGTGGTTGTAGTATCTTATTTGGAGATGTATGATGTTCTTGGTGAGGGCCACTATTTAGCTAGTTGTGTCGTTGTATATGAGAAAGCATCGATGTAGTTGGAGATGTATGATGTTCTTCATTTGAGTAGACTCATTCAGATTCCAAGTAGGTGTTTCTATAATATATCTTCTTTTTGGGATTCATGTGTTTCATGAATTCGTATTTTATCCATTTGAAGTTGGTTAGACATGTTTTGATCATTTTGAATCACAAAATAACCCTATTAATGAAAATAATATATGGAATGTATGGTATCTTGTTGTGAATTAACCTTTTTCATTGAAATAAATTAGGTTTCCTTCTACCATTGGTGGATTTGATATTATAAATGAAAATCATGGTTTAAAATAAAGATAAGTTGATTCTTTAAATAAAATTTCAAATGGTTTGTCATGTGTTTGTTTATTGAATTTTTTTGGGAATGATTTCCAAAATAAATTAAAATGTCTTGTTTTTATATGGTTTATGGTATTGGTATTTTAAAAAATTAATGGGGATTGATTGTCCTTTTGAACAAAATACCTTCGATCCCGACCACTATCCATTGTTTGTTGGGGGTGACTTTAATGTCATTTACAACCCAAAGGAAAGGAAAGGTAGAAGCCCATTCCAGAGGAAGGCCATCAGGGAGTTTGTTCAGTTCATGGTTGGGAAGGGCCTCATTGATCTCAGCTTATCAGGTGACAATTTCACCTGGTGCAACAACTGGAGGGGCCATCACCTCTTGTGGAGTATATTGGATAGGTGTATAGCCAACATGAAAGCCACTAAACTATTCTCAAATACCATGTTTTTCCATCTTGTTTGGGGTATTTTGATTCACTCCCCCTTTTGGTTTCCATTTATTCTTGGCATGATCATCAGGAACGGTTTCACTTCCACCAGTAGTCAGTATTTAGGCATGATGATATTGAATGTAGGGCAGAGACCTAGGAGTGGTAGATGTATCATTCTTGATTATTCTTGTGTTTGGTCTGGGGTGATTTGAGGAAACTATAATGAATCTAAAGTAATTATATTTAATGAAGATGAATAAATACTAATGTTTAGGCTCTATTAATCTCCATTTTTATAAGGAAGTGGTTCTCTTCTACTGTATTTGGAATTCTTTTTTTGTTTACTTGAACCATAAATACTAATATTTGAGATTCAAATAGGATGGAGATGAATAAAGATTGGATGAATGCTAATCGTTTAACAATAGAGTACGAGAACAGAGTGAAAGAGTTCATCAAGTTTGCAAAGGTTCATGCAAAGGATCCTTCTCAAATCCTTTGTCTGTGTTTATGTTGTTGTTATTCTAGACTACTTACTCCAGAGGAGTTGGAATAACATTTGATATGTCATGGAATATATCGGAGTTATAAATGTTGGAATAAACACGGAGAAAAAGCAAATGTAGATACTGGGTAGGATAAAACTGTGTTTTATGGATCGTCAGATATAAATACAAATATGGATAATGAAGAAGACCGTATGGATGATGTGATTACAGATGTAAATGATGATGAAGATTGTATTGAGGAAATGACAAAGACAATTCAAGATAAACTCTGTGATTTCCCAAAATTGTTTGAGAAGTTAATGAGTTGTGTAAAGACGCCATTGTATACTACTTGCACTAAGTATACAACATTTTCAACTATACTGAAGTTGTATAAATTGAAAGCAGGCAATGGATGGAGTGATGTCAGTTTTACAGAACTAATTGCTCTCTTGAATGACATGCTCCCAGAAGATAATGAGCTCCCAAGCTGGACATATGAAGCTAGACGAATGCTATGCTCGATGGGAATGATTTCTGAAAGAATACATTCCTGCCTGAAAGAATGTATATTGTTTTTCAAAGAGAAAAAATCACTTACAGAATGCCCAAAGTGTGGTGCTTCTCGATACAAGAAAGATAAATCCAATCCTATGAAAGTTTTATGGTACTTTCCAATCATTCCAAGGTTTAGGCGTCTATATGGAAGTGAAGAAACTGCAATAAAATTTTCATGGCATGCAGATAAAAGAAATAAAGATGGGTTATTACGTCATTCGTCCGACTCTCCTCAATGGAAGAAAATTGATCATGAGTATCCTGAATTTGGAAAAGAGCCAAGAAACCTTCGTCTTGCGTTATCTATAGATGGAGTGAATCCTTTTGGTTTTCAAACTAGCACTCATAGTACATGGCCTGTTATGTTGGTAAATTATAACTTGCCACCCTGGTTATGCATGAAGCGGAAATTCATCATGTTATCTATGATTATATCAGGACCAAAACAACTAGGTAATGATATTGATATTTATCTGGATCCTTTGATCGAGGATTTGAAGTTATTGTGGGACTCAGGTGTAATGTTGTATGATGCTTATAAAAGTGAATACTTCACGTTGAGAGCGATGTTGTATGGGACAATAAATGATTTCCCTGCTTATGGAAATTTATCAGGCTATAGAATTAAAGGAACTCAAGGGTGTCCCGTGTGCGAATAAGATACAAAATCAATTAGGTTGAAACATTCATCTAAATCTGTGTTTCTAGGACATCATAGATTTCTATCTCATCGGCATAAGTACCGATCTTGGACGACATCATTCAATGGAAGTTTAGAAAAACACACAACACCGTCTCCACTAACAGGTGATAAGCTGTTTAATAAAGTAAAAGATCTGAACAATATTTTTGGTAAACCATTTTCGAAAAACCTTACGAAAATTAGTTGGAAAAAGAGATCAGTTTTTTTTTGAATTACCATACTGGAATTGTTTGTACATCAGACATTTTCTTGATGTGATGCATGTGGAAAAAAATTTATGTGACAGTGTCATCAGAACATTGATAAATGCCCATGGCAAAACAAAAGATGGAATTAAGGCAAGGTTGGACATGGTTGACATGGGAATACGAGAAGAGTTGGCTTTCGTGAAGGGTGAAAATCGAATGTTTCTTCCTCCAGCTGCTTATACTCTTTTTAGGTTGGAGAGATATCAGTTTTGCAACTTCTTCAATGATGTAAAGGTTCCATAGGGGTACTCATAAAATATCAAGAACATTGTGTCAATAAATGATTTGAAGTTAAAAGGTTTGAAATCACATGATTGCCATGTTTTGATGCAAGATCTAATTCCTATAGATTTACGTTGCATTTTTCCCAAGAATGTTCGTCATACGTTAACCAAACTTTGTTTCTTTTTCAAAGCTATATGTAGCAAAGTTTTAGACCCGGGGAAATTTCCAGCTATGGAAAAAGAAATTTTCATCATATTATGTGAATTAGAAATGTTCTTCCCACCAACATTCTTTGATATGATGGTTCATTTGATGATTCACTTGGTGAGAGAGATTCGACTTTGTGGTCCTGTGCACTATAGATGGATGTATCCTATTGAACGGTATATGAAGATTTTGAAAGGGTATGTCAAAAATCGAAGTCATCCAGAGGGTTGTATCGTGGAGCGATATATTGTTGAGGAAGCCATTGAATTTTTTACTGAATACCTATCTGATGTGGAAAACATTGGTCTCCTAAAATCTCATCACACTGGACACATTGAGGGTGAGGGAATTTCTGGAAGAGAAGTTGTGACAATCAGTATTACAGATCAGGAGCAGACTCATCTTTATGTTTTGCATAACAGTTGGGAGGTTGCTTCATATATTGAAACTCATAAAGAAATTCTCAGGCAGTTGAATCAATCGAGGGCTAAAAAATGGTTATTAGATACACATAATCACCAGTTTATAGGATGGTTTCAGGACCATATTTTTAAGCAGTTGGATGAAAATCTGAATTCATTTTCAGAACGTCTTCGATGGCTAGCCGCTGGACCAAGTGTGTATGTATTATATTACAGTGGTTATGTAATTAATGGTTATAAATTCTATAAAGATGAACATGATGAAGATAGTACCATGAAAAATAGTGGAGTTACACTAGTGGCTGAAGCGATGCATGTTTCTGGTAGTAAGGACAAAAATCCAATTTATGCAAATATGTCATACTTTGGCATTATCAAACTAATATGGGAGTTGAATTATATGACATTACAATTGCTGATTTTTCAATGAAAATGGATTGATAATGATAGTGGTGTTAAAATAGATGAATGGGGATTTCTGAAAGTTGATTTTAGTAAAGAAGGGTACAAAGACAAACAGTTTATAATGGCATCACAAGCAGTACAAATTTTTTATGTTCCAGATCCCGCAAACCAAAAGTGGTTGATTGTTATGTTATCATCCAAAACTACTGAATGTTCCGATGAAAATTTAGTTGAGGATGATCCTTTTAGTGGTACGTCACAATCATTTCAGAGCGGTCCCAATGTAGATGATGTTTTGTATGTTAGAGGAGACCACAATGAAGGGATTTGGATAGTCAATAGAGGTGTCAAATCCCTTCAACCTTTGAAAACAAGAAAGAGAGTTTAGTAAATAGGTTATATTTTGTTTGTAATATAGATCTTGTTATCTCATGTTATTATCTTATCATTACTGAATTTATGTAATCTGAATTAACTGTTCAACCACTTTTGAAGATAATGACTTCTGCACATTCTGATGCTCCTAACCTTGATGCTGAACAAGTCTCTCAAGCAGCTGCTATTGCGGCTGCTGCTGCTCCTGCAGCTCATGCTGCTGTTGCTGTTGCTCCTGCTGCTGCTCCTACTACTCCTACATCTCATGTTGCTGCTGTTGCTCCTGTTGTGGCTCCGATTGCTCCTGCTGCTCCTCCTACTGCGGCTCCTCCTGTTGCGGCTCCTCCTGCTGCTGCTCCTCCTGCTGCTCCTCCTGCTGCTCCTGCTGCTGCGGCTCCTGCTGATCTTAGTGTTGAGGTCCAACAACCATCAACACATGTCATTGATACCATTCTAGATGAACATATAGATGATATTGATATCAATGAAATGGTCGGGAATGAAGGACCAGCATCACAAAAATCACTGGTGCGTCGTAGTTTGACGGTGTTAGCCAAAATTCTTAAGGCTAAAAGCAAAGGCATCAAATTTGAAGTCGTATGGAATGAACGAGGCCAAAATGTGAATCCCAACAAGGCTATGTTTAGCAGATACATTGGATTTTTCACTCGGCAACGCGTGCTGATTGACATAGATTCATGGCACCATGTTGTGTCCGGGCTGAAGGCTGTGATCTGGGAAAAAATTACGGTAAAATTATGAATTTATTTCTTTAATTTACTAGAAAATAAAATAATGAAACAATGTATTACTCTTGTAAATCTCTTGCAGAGTAAATTTATAGTAGAATATTCACACAAGGATTATGTACTAAGGCTTCCAGGAAAGATTCATTGAGGTTTTTGTACTATTTTAACAAGATGTCACCTCAAAGATTCTAAAGGTAAAATAAACCCGCACCCACCCATTGTATACGCTCACCTGATATCCCAAGAAGCATGGGATGCATTTATTGGCCGTCATGGGGATGAGAAGTTTCAGGTACATTGTGAGTGATAATACATTGTTTGAGGATACCTATATTCATCACTTTGATTGTCAATATTTCATTTATGAAATAGAAACTCTGTACTGAAAATAAGGAACGTGCTTCAAAACCAACATACCCCTATCGTAAAGCAAGAATGAGGTATGCTTCATTAGAAAATAAAATGATACGTATTTTAAATCTAAAATAATATTTTTATGTGCCAATAAACAACATCATAATTATTTTTCTATGTTTATATGTAGATTGATGAGTCTAAAACCAAATGCACTTCCATCCCACGTCATGTGCTATGGAAGGAGGCATGTGTGAACAAAGAAGGGAAGATAGTAGATGAGAACACGAAAGTGTGAGAAATATGTGTAAGTATGACACAATGATAAAATAATTTGTTTAAAACTGCTATTACATAAAAATAATTAGTTATTTTCCTATATCTGACAGTCACAGGAATCAGCTACTCCTGTAGCTGATACAGACCTATTATTGACAGCTTTGAAGCAGCCAGAAAAATACAGTCGTGTTAGAGGTGCAGGGTTTGGGGTGACACCCCGAGTATATTTTGAGAAGAAGAAAAAATGGGTGATATAGATTAAAAATTGGAACAAATGAGCGAAAAAATAGCAACCCTTGAAGAATAATTACAATGGCAGGGAAAGCTGCTAGCAAATTTTATGGGTGGGAAGCAAAGGGAAGCCACAACTCAAGAACAATCACCGCATGAACATCCCGCCCCACCCCCCACTAGCTTTGAGGTGAGCCATTCACCTCAAAGAACTGTCTTATCCGTGGTAATCAATATTCTAATAATTGTTCCCATGAAATATGAATCAGGAAAACACTGATAATTTTTCTGTACTCATCTTCTACAGGGTGATAATGATTGTGATTTATATCTGTCAACACCCACCTATCACCTTGTAGCGAGGGCTACAATGTTTAATATCCCATATGCCACACTGCATAATAGACCACTTCCGAAAGATCATTTGAAAGTGATGATTACTGTAGCTCATGAGCCAAAGGCAGATCTACCTATTCCACTTGATGACGATGATATTCATATGGTTGAAATGTCTATTGGGACATTCATTGCATGGCCGTCAGAACTTGTAAGAGTACATGCAGACAAAGAGGTATCTATTTCCTTTTCTTTTCAAGCTAAACCCTTAACAATTAATGAAAAAAGGGTCTGAACCAATGATTATTGTTATAGACAGAGAAAGGGAAGGGGGTGATAAACGTCAGCTCAAAACCATCTAAAGGATTGACCAACCGATCCCAAGGAGCTACTAAAATCACAATAACACCACCTATTCTCTATCCACATTTACTAGCATTGAAGACTCATGTGGATACGAAGCTAAAAGATGGTAATAGTCATATAGTGGTTTTCGAAGAGAATATATACAGAGTGGAAAGTCAAGATTTCATTGCTGCTGAAAATGTAAATGAAATCCTTGAAAATAGTTGGCTAGGTGTCACAGTTGTAAATGTATATATGAGTTATGTTTCCATGAATTGATTTTCCAAAAGCTGATCTAATGTGAAAATTATGATTAAATGCATTTTATATTGTTGACATACGCATTTATGAAAAAAAATTGAAGGAATTTTCCCATGATCCAAGATTTGGACTGGTTAGTCCTCATATCATATCAACACACCTAACAAAAATAGAGCCATCAAAAAGGGATGTAATAGTGAACGGCTTGCTGAAAACATTTGAACGCAAGATTACAGATGACAGACTTTTCCTAATACCAACCATGAAGGGGTAATACTCTACGATTAAATAATATCAATTATATTTTCACTTCTTTTATTACTTATTCCTTTTTGTGTTTTTAGGAAACATTGGTTGCTAATTGTAGTGAACTTGGATACTCTGAAGATTTATTTTCTGGATTCAAAGAAAGGATATCCATCAAACCGACCACACATGATGGAGTTTGTGAATCTGTAAGACACTACAACTTACGTTTTAGGCCTAAACATCAAGTAATATAATTTATATTATCGTTTACTGAGGATTCTGTTATGATAGGGTAGTGTATCATTATCATCTAAAAAAAGGAATGAGGACAGGGGCTAAGCATAAGGAGGCGAGCAAGTACTACGTCTGGACAAATATCAAGGTATATATAATAAAATTTCACTATCCAAACACATCTCAACACAAGTTACTTATTCTCCTAATGATCAATTTTTTTGTAGTTTCCAAAACAAACAAACGATAATGATTGTGGTTATTATGTTTGTAAATTTATGAAAGAGATCGTTTTTCATCAGCAAACTAGCATCCCTAAAGAGGTATTTTTAAAAACAACTACTATTTCGTTTAAGTTATTTATTAATTCTTTATTTTTTTATTTTTCAGTACTAATCTGACTGCCGAAAATCCTCATACTCACAAGACGATATAGATGTGTTTAGAAACGAGTGGGCCGCATACCTGATAGAATATTGTACACAAATACAATAAAGATTTGTCTTGGGGACATGTACAATTTGTGGTCATTTTTGAGAGGGGTTAAGGGGATCAAAAGATAAAACATTGTTGTATGTAAATGTTCATAGGAAAATTTTAATTGTTATTAAATAAAACAGCCTCTATTCAATGAGTCATTTTCTCATTTTAACATATGATATGTACCAGCAACATGCAAGAATGCTGAACCACTCAAAGGGTCTCTATTTTGTTTAAAATGGACAAGATTTTAAGTGAAAAAAACAACTAACCTACAGAAATCAGAACAAATGCATTTGAATTGCATTGATATTTTATAAGAACGATCCAAGGGTCCTTGGTGATGTGTACGAGTCAACCCCGCCTCAATCCGAGGCACAGTGTGGCCGCTAGCACTCAAAGGGTCTCTCTTGTTTAAAGTGGACAAGATTTTAAGTGAAAACAACAACTGACCGACGGAAATATAAACAAACGCATTAGGATTGCATTTATATTTTATAATAACGATCCAAGGGTCCTTGGTGATGTGTACGAGTCAACCCCACCTCAATCTGAGGCACGGTGTGGCTTCTAGCACTCAAAGGGTCTCTATTTTGTTTAAAATGGACACGATTTTAATTGAAAAAAACAACTAACCTACGAAAATCTGACCAAACACATTTGGATTACATTTATCTTTAATAATAACGATCCAAGGATCCTTGGTGATGTGTATGAGTCAACCCTGCCTCAATCCGAGGCACAGTGTGGCCGCTAGCACTCAAACGGTCTCTATTTTGTTTAAAATGGACACAATTTTAATTGAAAACAACAATTGACCTATGGAAATCCGACCAAACGTGGATTTCATTGATCATTTATAATAATGATCCAAGGGTCCTTGGTGATGTGTATGAGTCAAACCTTTCTCAATATGAGGCACGATGTGGCCGCTAGCACTCAAAGGGTCTCTATTTTGTTTTAAATGGACACGATTTTAATTGAAAACAACAACTGACCTATGAAAATCTGACCAAACGAATTCATATTGTATTGATATTTTATAAGAACGATACAAGGGTCTTTGGTGATGTTTAAGAGTCAACCCCACCTCAATCCGAGGCATGGTGTGGCCTCTAGCACTCAAAGGGTCTCTATTTTGTTTAAAATGGACACGATTTTAATTGAAAACAAAAACTGACCTACGGAAATCTGACCAAACGCATTCGGATTGCATTGATATTTTATAATAACGATAAAAGGGTCCTTAGTGACGTGTATGAGTCAACCCCGCCTCAATATGAGGCACGGTGTGGCCGATAGCACTCAAAGGGTCTCTATTTTGTTTAAAATGGACACGATTTTAATTGAAAACAACAACTAACCCACAAAAATCTGACCAAACGCATTCAGATTGCATTGATCTTTTATAAAAACGATACAAGGGTCCTTGGTGATGTGTACGAGTCAAACTTGCCTCAATCCGAGGCATGGTGTGCCCTCTATCACTCAAAGGGTCTCTATTTTTTTTAAAATGGACATGATTTTAAGTGAAAACAACAACTGACCTACAGAAATCCAACCAAACACTTTCAGATTGCATTTATCTTTTATAATAATGATACAAGGGTCATTGGTGATGTGTAAGAGTCAATCCTACCTCAATCCGAGTCACAGTGTGTCCGCTAGCACTCAAAGGGTCTCTCTTGTTTAAAGTGGACATGATTTTAATTGAAAACAACAACTGACCTATGGAAATATGACCAAACGCATTAGGATTGCATTGATATTTTATAATAACGATCCAAGGGTCCTTGGTGATGTGTACGAGTCAACCCCGCATCAATCCGAGGGATGGTGTGACTGATATCACTCAAAGGGTCTCTATTTTGTTTAAAATGGACACGATTTTAAGTGAAAACAACAACTGACCTACTGAAATCAGACCAAACGCATTCATATTGCCTTGATATTTTATAACAACAATAAAAGGGTCCTTGGTGACGTTTATGAGTCAACCCTGCCTTAATATGAGTCATGGTGTGGCCACTAGTACTCAAATGGTCTCTCTTGTTTAAAGTGGACATGATTTTAATTGAAAACAACAACTGACCTATAGAAATCCAACCAAACGCATTCGAATTGAATTTATATTTTATAATAATGATCCAAGGGTCCTTGGTGACATTTAAGAGTCAAACCTTCCTCAATCCGAAGGACGGTGTAGCCGCTATCACTCAAAGGGTCTCTATTTTGTTTAAAATAGACACGATTTTAAGTGAAAACAAAAACTGACCTACAGAAATCTGACCAAATGCATTCATATTGCCTTTATCTTTTATAAAAACGATAAAAGGGTCCTTGGTGATTTGTAGGAGTCAACCCCACCTAAATCCTAGGGACGGTGTGACCGCTATCACTCAAAGGGTCTCTATTTTGTTTAAAATGGACACGATTTTAAGTGAAAACAACAACTGACCTACGGAAATCTGACCAACCGCATTTGGATTGCCTTGATATTTTATAAGAACGATCCAAGGGTCATTGGTGACGTGTATGAGTCAACCCCACCTCAATCTGGTGGACGGTGTGGCCGCTATCACTCAAAGGGTCTTTATTTTGTTTAAAATGGACAATATTTTAATTGAAAACAACAACTGACCTACAGAAATCAGACCAAAAGCATTCATATTGCATTTATATTTTATAATAACAATCCAAGGGTCCTTGGTGAGGTGTACGAGTCAACCACGCCTCAATCCGAGGGATGGTGTGGCCGCTAGCACTCAAAGTGTCTCTATTTTATTTAAAATGGACACGATTTTAATTGAAAACAACAACTGACCTATGTAAATCTGACCAAATGCATTCGGATTGCATTTATATTTTATAAGAATGATCCAAGGGTCATTTTTGACGTTTATGAGTCAACCTTTCCTCAATCAGAGAGACGGTGTGGCCACTATCACTCAAAGGGTCTCTATTTTGTTTAAAATGGACACGATTTTAAGTGAAAACAAAAACTGACCTACGAAAATCTAAGAAAATGCATTCTTATTGCCATGATATTTTATAAGAATGATCCAAGGGTCCTTGGTGATGTGTATGAGTAAGCCCCGCCTCAATCCGAGGCACGGTGTGGCCGCTAGAACTCAAATGGTCTCTCTTGTTTAAAGTGGACATGATTTTAATTGAAAACAACAACTGACCTACAGAAATCTGACCAAACACATTCGGATTGCATTGATATTTTATAAGAACTATCCAAGGGTATTTGGTGATGTGTAAGAGTCAAGAATTCCTCAATACGAGGGATGGTGTGGCTGCTATCACTCAAAGGGTCTCTATTTTGTTTAAAATGGACACGATTTTAAGTGAAAACAACAACTGACCTACGAAAATATGACCAAACGAATTCAGATTGCCTTGATATTTTATAAGAACGATCCAAGTGTCCTTGGTGATGTTTAGAAGTCAACTATGCCTCAATCCAAGGGACGGTGTGGCCGCTATCACTCAAAGGGTCTCTATTTTGTTTAAAATGAACACGATTTTAAGTGAAAACAACAACTAACTTACGAAAATCCAACCAAACGCATTCAGATTGCCTTAATATTTTATAAGAATGATCCAAGGTTCTTTGGTAATATGTAAGAGTCAACCCTGACTCAATTCAAGGGACAGTGTGGCCGATATCACTCAAAGGGTCTCTATTTTGTTTAAAATGGACAAGATTTTAATTGAAAACAACAATTGACCTACGAAAATCAGACCAAACACATTAGGATTATATTGATCTTTTATAAGAACGATCCAAGGGTCCTTGGTGACGTGTAAGTGTCAACCCCTCCTCAATCCGAGGGACGATGTGACCACTAGCACTCAAAGGGTCTCTATTTTGTTTAAAATGAACACGATTTTAATTGAAAACAACAACTGAACTACGGAAATCCTAAAAAACGCATTAGGATTGCATTTATATTTTATAAGACTGATCCAAGGGTCCTTGGTGATGTTTATGAGTCAACCCCGCCTCAATATGAGGCACGATGTGACCACTATCACTCAAAGGGTATCTATTTTGTTTAAAATGGACAAGATTTTAAGTGAAAACAACAACTGACCTACAGAAATCTGACCAAACGCATTCGTATTGAATTGATCTTTTATAAGAATGATACAAGGGTCCTTGGTGACGTATATGAGTCAACTCCGCCTCAATCCGAGGCACGGTGTGGCCGATAGTACTCAAAGGGTCTCTCTTGTTTAAAGTGGACATGATTTTAATTAAAAACAACAATTGACCTACAGAAATATGACCAAATGCATTCGGATTGCATTGATATTTTATAAGAACGATCCAAGGGTCCTTTGTGAAATGTAGGAGTCAACCTCGCCTCAATACGAGGCACGGTGTGGCTGATAGCACTCAAAGGGTATCTATTTTGTTTAAAATGGACACAATTTTAAGTGAAAACAACAACTGACCTACGGAAATCCAACCAAACGCATTCAGATTGCATTGATATTTTATAAGAACGATCCAAGGGTCCTTGGTGACATGTACGAGTCAACTTTTCCTCAATATGAGGCACGGTGTGGCCGCTAGCACTCAAAGGGTCTCTATTTTGTTTAAAATGGACAAGATTTTAATTGAAAACAACAACTGACGTACAAACATCCGACCAAACGCATTCAGATTGCATTGATCTTTTAAATGGGGGGGTCATGGCATGTGATTTATCAGGGTCCTAATATATATCAAGTCATGGTTGTCCTGGTATACTAGGGTGATCATGTGTTTGGGTCTATGATACTTATGGGCTTATATCTGGATGAAAATACTCCCATTTGGGAGGGTGGATATGCTTATGGGTCTTATTCCTTAAATGAGAATACTCTCATAGGGGATGGATGAGATGTATATAGGTATTATTCCCCAAATGAGAATACAACCATAGGAGTGGGATGATATTCTTATCGGGAATATTCACTAATTGAAAATAATCCCATAGGGGAGGGCTGAGATGATTATATAGATTATGCCTCAAATGAGAATACACCCATATTGGAGGGTTGATATGCTTATAAGGATTATTATTTGGATTATAATACTCCCATATGGTAAAGAATATATGCTTATTAGTATTATTCCCTAAATAAGGGTACTCCCATAGTATAGGGATGAGATCCTTTTAGGTCTTATGCCTCAGAATTGGAAGAACACATATGGGTGGTCTGAGATACTATTGAGGGTATTCCCTGGATGAGAAAACTCCCATAAGTGGATTTCCATGATGGAGTATATATAAAACTCACATATTGGAGGTCAATGATAATTATGTATATAGTGGGGAGACCATGGTATATTATATGTTTTGTGTGGTTCCTATGTTGTACTCAGAGAAACCCTAACATTGGATGAAGTAGGTATAGTTGATCAAGCTTTAATACTTGAGAATCAATGTGTCTTGATGTAGATGGGGTAGGACTTGGTCAAACTATATTTTTATAATGTCGACACGATCCTTATGAAATGCTTGGTAAAAGTTCAGCACTTGGAAAATTAATTTGGGTTTAATCATGGTCATGGATTTGAGGATCAATGATGATTTTTTATTAGTTTTATTTCAGTTCTTTCTCAACTAGGTTGTGCATATTTCCTGATCATGCACTTACAATAGCCTATTGCATGTTTAATATTGGGGGTTTATTAATGAGATTCATCCCCCCCCAAGTATGTGCACCTCAGTGTGTATACAAACCTTATAACTTCTTTGAGGTTGAGAACATGATGCATAGTGGATAGAGAAAAGTCTAAAGATTTATGTATTGATAAAACACTCCCATGTGGAGCCTTAATATTGAATTGGAAAGCCCCCCGCACACCCCTACCCCCCCTTGGACAGCCAACCCAAACCCTTGAACAACCCCCAAACCCCTTGAATCCTGAATTGATTTCTTTAAGTACTTGATTAACTTATAAATTATGTGTTAATGGTGTACATGTATAATTGTTGTATGGGTATACTTGGTATAATTTTATTATGATTTATGAGTTAATTTTGTATGGGTATACTTACTTTAATTGGCTTATTGAGATGCTGTTTTTTGCAGGTGTTTGGGTGTGCTGCTTTAGATTTATCGTAGCAGCAGAGAGGGTATTTATTAGTGCTCTTTTAGTGCTGATAAATTTTGCTTTTATCAACACTAAAAAAGCACTAATAAACTACACCTTTATCAGCGCTAAAGAAGAATTGATAAAAGATAGGTTTATCAGCGCTCTCTTAGCACTGATAAATGGTTGTTTTATCAGTTCTTTTTTAGTGCTGATAAAGTAACCCTTTATCAGCACTTACTAAGCGCTGATAAAGGGGTACCCCCTTTATCAGCACCGAGATTTACAGCGCTTTTTTAGCACTGTTAAAGCCTGTTTTTAGCGCTGTTAATGCCCGTATTTGTAGTAGTATAAAATAATAAAAAAATTGAGTAATAATATAAAACTTAGTTTAAAGATGAATCATTCAAAGAAATAATCCTATGATTAAACAATTAAAAACTAAATAAATAATAAATAAAATAAATATTATTTAAATCTATAAATCATGGTATCCTCCCTCAACTCCATAATGGTAGCAACAACTCTTTAGTTGGCATAAGAAGAAACTCAAACTATAGCATCCCTGAGTGACCGATGGATTTTTCATGTAGCATTATCCTCCTTTTATAGATATAGACATAAATATATCTATATCTTTTTATCTTTAATATATTTCCAAATCATTCTAAATCCTTCTTTACCTCATCTTCGTTTAATGGTGGCCCAATGCAACTTAAAATAGTCCTTAAAATTTGAATAGGATATGCCAAGTATCTCCTCAAAATATATCATAAAGTTTATAAAATGTTGAATAATTCAAACCTTCTTACATTTCTATAATCTATCATTTTCATGGATTAGTGAAAAGAGTTACTATATATGGAGGTATTTCTTTGAAAAATATTTGAATTCCTTGAAGATCACAATGAAACCTCTGAATTTTTCAGCCGTGGTTTGATTTTAATCTCATCTTCAATGAACCATATTATGGAATGAATGGGCCTTGGATACAATGTGAGATTTCATTGATTCACTAGTCAATATGTCCTTCTATTATTTATAGTGTGAATGGAAGAATTGGGTCATGGGTGTCACATAGTCAAATTATTGATTTCTACCTCTTTTCAGCTCCTCACAGAATAATGATCAATCCATGGTGTAGTGTCTACTCAACATAAACCTAGAATTGTCTCACATTATAAGTGATATGGATAGGTTGAGTGCTTTATAATCCTCATCACATGGTACTACCACTTTAAGTGTAGTGTAGTGCGTGGTTTCACTCAATGGAGTGTTGACCTCCATCTGGAACCCTCCTCTTTGCTCTTTTAATGCCTTCCCAGAATAAAATAATTTGACTATCTACCATTGTGACCCGCATATGTTGTGAATCTTAGTAATTGATCTATGCTTCACCTATACATGCTTGGTCATATCTAGTGATTGTGATGATTGGGAAATGATCAGTTTTACTTCTTTGATTTTTTTGAAGGACACTATGGCATGAGATCCTATGTTGTGGAATGACCACATCAGGGTTATTCATACATATCTCTATTTAAAATTCCTTTTAGTATGAGGGGATCAATTATGAATTGTTTTCTTCCTGGTTACTCATACATATCTCTAGCTAAACTCAACCACACTATGAGGTATGTGGCTATAACATGAAATGTTTCCAATTACTTTAATTTCTCTATAACCTATCCAAAATATTTAACTTTCTATTTCCAATAAATAACTTGTAAAAACAAATATTATGTATCATTTGATCAATTTAAACCCTAAAAATATGGTGAAGTGGTATGATAATTTTTGGGTTATCAAGAAAAAATGAGATTGAGCGTAACCCTCAAATCCCACTTTCAATAGGCTATGGGTTGGTGATAAGAACCAAGGGTGTATCATCACACATATATGGAGGGATTAACCTTTATAAAATTAATATTCATCAAATCACAATTAACATCAATTAAAAACCCAATCTAAAAAACATGAATAATTTGATTCAATTCATTTAGTGTCATAAAAAACAAGACAATGGTAGAAAACAATCATAAAAACCAATAACTACCCAATGCCATTGGAAATGTATTATAAAACACACTGCCTATAAAACATTTCCAATGTAACAGCCCGAGATTTTATGAAAAATATTATTTTTAAATTAATGTCTTGTGTTGTACGCTACACCAAAAGGAGCTTGCACAACACGCATCTTTGACTTTCCTTGCATTACACGCAATCACAACCTTCCTCGATAGCGTGTGTAGTACGCAATACCGAGTTTCACTAAACAACGATATGCTAGTAAAATATTACTAAAACTAGCCGTTATGAATAGTAATAACCAATTTTTGAAATTTTATTATTTTTATTTTTCAAAATGGACTTCATTTTTGGATTCAGAATATCGAAATTAGCTTAGGGTGAAATTTTGGTACTTTTCGGATAACTTTCATATTCTGATGAATAGTGAAAATTACTAAATTATAATTAAAAACAACTTTTTTAATTGAAATAATTAATAGTGATAAATTATTAATTTGAGTGGTTTTAAAGTATATTTAGAATGTATTTTTACAATTTAATACAATGTTGGTCATTGGATGTAATTTCACATTTAAACCAGACATAATCAAGTGTCAATCTTTTGATAGATATTGTTTCTTAAAAACATGCTATTTGTTTTAACAGCGGGATTTAATTATAAAATTAATTAATGAAACTTCTATGTTATGAATTTGGTAAAATAGACTTCATTTTTGAATTCAGAATATGAAATATAGCTTAGGATGAAATTTTGGCATTGTTCTGAAAAACATCAATTTTTGATGAATAGTGAAACTACTAAGTGGTAGTTAAAAAAACTGAATTTTTCATAAAACTTAATTTTACTACTTCTGTGAATGGAATTTCAAAAATCCGAGAGACACGGTTGATGTCAGTAAGTAAAATGTGGTTCAATGAGATGAAAATAATTTTTGGTGAATAGTAACTTTTTACTTTTTTTACCACGATTAAAAGTAAATATGGTAACTAAGGGTAAATATGATATTACTATTACCCTAACACATGTACTAATTCTATTGGATAAGTATAATTCGACAAAAAACAAACTTAGGAATAATATATGACCATTTAGGCCCACTTGGATTAGATTAGGACATTTATTATTATTTAATTCAAAGAAGAGTTAAAAGAGTTAAAATCAAAGTTTATTTACTACAACATTTTTAATATAGGGTTATACATAAGATAAATTCGATTGTAAATATTCATTATAAATCTAAAAATATTTCCTACATAATGGTATTTTATTTGTAATTTTTAGACATCAAATAATTTAAGTTATTTATGACACAAAGATGATGCAGTAATTATCTTATTAATGAAATATTGACATAATTGATATTATAAATGCCTAAATAAGTATAATTTGAGACTTTTTATGAATTAAACTAATTTTATAGGTTAATATTATATATTAGTGTTTATTTAATCAACTTGTTTCGAAAATATAATTCTGTTATGACTTTCACAAAAATCATATATCAAATAGTGTCAAAATTGACACAAAATAGTTTTTAAATCAAATATTATATTATTAATTGTTATTTTATTCCTAAAAATCTGAGGTTCGGCCAAATGACTTAGATAAGGATATATATATTAATAATAAACAATTTGGGGTTCGTTTGGCATGTTATAGTAAGTGTATTAACCATATAGTGTAAGAAAACAAAAAGACACGGTAAAAGTTAAATTATTTAACTTAGAGTTAAATCTAATTGATAAGGTTAAAATAATAACCTAAACGTGTCTAAATCCTATTGCTTGATAGGAGTTCGACCCATCCCCACTTTAGCTTCGAAATAATACCCTTTGGAACCATTATAAACCGATTTTGACTTTAATATAAAATAATATTTTGAGATATTCCTAAGGTGCCCCTCTCCTCCCTTATAAAAGGACACCTCCTCCCCCTCCTCCTCACACCAATTTGAGCACTCAAGCTCAGCCAACCCCTGCCAAAATCCCTTCTCCACTTCCCTAGAATAATCCTAGAGGTCCTGGTCTTCTTCAAAGACCAATCTTAGTTCCCTAAGTGGAGGATTCAAAGAGGCGTTTAAAAGAAGAGGTAATATCCATTACCGATCTTTTCAATTTCTTTCTTCTTCAACTTCTTCTTCTTTAGTTGTTTCATGATAAAGTAATAACATCAGTATTACTTACATACTGATATGTTATTATAAATATGAAACAACTGTAATTAACCTTCTATCCATCCTACGGAAAAAGGAAATCACCGCGCGTGCGTACGTACGGAATACCGTCTCTACGCCGTGGTGTAATCTATTTTCCGCCACCACCTTAATTGGATGGGTATAATGGTTTAATGAGTAACTATATATAATTATTATAAAGTGATATTGATACTCAAATAGTATACATACACTTAAACACAATTCCACGACCATGGGAACGATATCATCGCTCGTGCGTACGTATAGACTATCGTCTCCACGACGCGATGAGATTCATTCTCAATGATTAACCATTCACGAATGATTATAAAGTATATATAATAATTACTAATGAAATATATGACATAATAATGATATTGGAATTATTTATATTTATATGTATGTCATCTACTTAATTCCATTCAATTCAATAAGGAAACGAAAACAGCGTTCATGCGTACGTACGAACTACCGTCTCCATGAACGGTGTATTTCTTTCCATTTACTGATTTATTATATATGTATATTCTGAATATATATATAAATCATGTTTTATATTCTAGAATTAAGTAATCATGATCTAAGTAATCATATGAATAATTACAAGTTAAAAACACGAACGACAAATGAGACGATTTTACCCAAAACGCTACTTTAACATGAATTCACAAAAGAACGGGTAATATAAAGTCATAAGTGGACCATATATGATATAATAACAATTAATATGATTCTGTAATAAGTCAATAACATGATTTAAATCATTATACAGTAGGTTGGGACACTTACAAAGCCAGTCAGACCTAAGGTAAGGGAAATATCACAATCTCATTTTTATCCGAGATTGTTTATACTTTGGTATTTACTGGGGTGTATTTTATCATACACATCTATGTTTCCTCAATATTTAATATTGTTTCCATCCACTTACAATAGTTTAAATCCAAGTTTACCCTTCGGTGAGTTTTTAGTAAAGAATATGAAAGGAATCTTTTGTCGTTTTTTTTCGTACGAGGTACTTTTTTGACTTTTCCGACAAAAGTACGAAGAATGTTTTTTTAACTTATACGGCATGAATGGATTTTTAAAACATTATTTCCAAGAAGCTTCCTTTACAAGTTTTCAAGTTTATTTTTAATCAACTTCTTTTATTTTAAAGTCGTATGACATGTTATGAAAGGAAAAAATTTTTTGAAGAAGAAAAGATATTTTCCTCAAGAATGGAGTTCAAGTGTTTTATCAAAATTATTTTCCATCTAAGATAATAAAGGGTTCTGTTTTTATACCTATTATTAAATTGACTTGACCATGTTGTGATGGAATTATTTTTATGAATTCCTTTATCTTATATGAATTGTTTTATGATGTCATGATGTTTAAGATTCCCATTTGTATTACATGTGTTATGCAATGATTTATGATTTATGATTTTGTGGAACACATAAGAAAAGGATTCATTATAAGATGGGTGAGACCTATATCTACCTCCAATGCATTGGGTAAAGATTTTATATCTCATGAGATAGACATGGCTGGAACGGTAGGTTATACCGGTTCAGTGAAACAGGACTGGAACGAGGGTGACTCGATTCAGAAAGGGACTTTGTCCACTAAGATAGTCTTGGTAATGAGTCTTGACTAACAAGAAATGATTCTCTATTATTATGTGTGTATTCCACTAAGTTTAATGTTTTAAGTTATGATTATTGTGATTACATTTCACTGCCATGATTTATTCCATGTTAAGATATTATGATCTCTTTTGCAGGTTAAGATTTCCAAAAGCTATATTCTTATGTATATGATGTGATTGATATTTCTTTTGTTTACCCTTACTGAGCATTTGAGCTCGCCCTTTTTTGTTTACTTTTCCCCAGGATATAAATAAAGGTTTTAGGTATAAAAGAAGGGAAGATCTTTATGGGAGATGTTGACGATCTTTCACCAGGATTAGAAGATTATACTCCGAGTTTCCAAAGACACTAAACTATTACGATCCTTGTGTGTGTGTGTTTGTTATGTACTAAGTATTCCGTAAATGTAATGTAATGTCCATGTAATTCAGGATTTGGGTCTCTACAGTTGGTATCAGAGGAAAGGTTTAGTCAACCTTTGGAAACTAGGATGCGAGAACTTTAGTGAGATCCCTAGAGATATTTCTAAGGTATGTCTAGGGATGTCTCTAAGGTTAAGTATACGTATAGGTTATAGTCCTAGAATTGCGCTAACGATCTTAGAATTAAACCTAAGATGTTAGATATTGACGGTACTCCCCCTTTATTATGTTGTTTTCCCTAGCATGATTTTTGCCTCTCACACTATTCTTTTTGGGTTTTAGACAATGGCTGGAACCCGAAGGAACCGTGTTGATCAATGCAATGATTGTCCTCCTGAACAAACAAATGTTATGGGAGATGGAGTGCAAAATATTATTGCTATACTTACACAAGCTATGAATCATTCTGGACTTCCAAATGAGCAGAGAAGGAAACAATATTCTATTGAGTCCTTCATGAGGCAACGTCCAACTTATTTAAGTGGGTCTTCTGACCCACTTGTGGCTGAACAATGGATTAGTACTACTGAAAAGATATTTTCAGTTCTTCAATGTTCTGAACATGATAAAGTCATCTTAGCAGTATATCGTTTGGAAGGTGAAGCTGATCAATGGTGGAAGCTTATCAAGAATACGAGGCCAAGAGATGAAATTGAGTCCATGGAATGGGACGAGTTCAAGAACTTGTTTTTCAGTAAGTAATTCCCTCGTATTCTTTGAACAAAGATGGAGAAAGAGTTTCTTGAACTGAAGCAAAGGGATGATGAATCTGTTGGTACCTATGAAGCAAATTTTACAAGACTTGCAAGGTACGCTTCTGGTATTATCATCCAACCTGAAAGTAAAGTTGATCGATTTTTCAGTGGCTTAAAACCAAGTCTTTGAAGGGCATTAGCTATAAGAGACTTCAGTAGCTATGAAGAAATTGTGCGTTGTGCTTTCAAGGTAGAAATGGAAGTTGGTGTTACATATCAATCTCATGGTTTTGACAAGAAACGAAAGATGGAGTTCAAGGAGAAATCTCAGAATAATGGTGAATAGAAGATGAATGTTTCCTTATGTACAAAGTGTGGAAAGAAGCATGGTGGGGATTGTCTTAAAGGGACTAGAAAATGTTTTAAGTGTGGAAAAGAAGGTCATCGAGCAGCTGAGTGTCGAAGTAATGGAAAAAGGGTTTCTAATGATGTGAATAAAGCAAACACTGCAGAGAACGCACCACCAACACTTCAATGCTTCAAGTGCAAGGAAATGGGGCATTATGCTAATAAATGCCCTAATCCAAGGGTTAGTGATTATCAACATGAACAACCACTGAAGGAAAAGGACAAAGGGAAGTCACATGCGATCACTATTGGTGATGTTGAATATGAAAACGATGTGGTGGAATGATTAAGTGTTTATGTAATGGGATTCCAAAATAATGTTGTATCATAAAGTATTAGAATATTTATGTATTGGTCTATTGTGGTTTTCAATAATTTTATGGTACCAATAACCATGGAAAGTGATTGAGATATTTTTGGAAATAAGATGATATGCACATAATGAAGAGAAAATGAGAAAATGAAATGTTTAATAGTATTCATGAGCTCATGATTGATATAAGGACTAAGTGATATCATGGTTTGAGTATAAATAATTTTGAGGATTTTGGTATGTGGAAAGTGTTAACTTTTAACTGCATTCAAGTTTTCACTAAGGTTCAATGGGTATTCAAGAGAATACATGATTAAGGACTTTGAATGTTTGGAATGTGACCAACAAAACATATCTTATGATATATGGGGATAAACGATGGTATTAAATCTCTGGTAATCGTTTTCATTATATTATGAGAGTGGACTGCAGTATTATGGATAAGCCTAAATATTGGAATGGATTATGTTGGACATAAGTTAGTATTGTTTAAGGATAGAAGTTTTTTTTCGATATTATTGATGGGATGTTATAGTAATATAGTTTTAGAAAAAAGGACAACCTGCAGGACGGGCGACAGCCCATCGCGTCGGACAAGGATGTGGGAATCGAACCCACAACCGAAGTGCGATTGGCCTTTATCACCTACCACTGGCCTACAGGAAGTCCCTGTTTAGTAGAAACTAGTTTTATTATATTAAGCAGTATGATATATGAAGTATAAGTCCATTTTAGGAACCATATATGATTAATCTCACTATAGAATGACTTATGTATATTTAATAACTTTTGCTAACCTTTTGTTTGAGACAGATGGAATGAACCTTCATTCTATCACATGATCTGCTAACACTTCACGAATAACAAATTCAACTTCATTTATTTAAGAGATGAAGTGGAAATTGTTCAAGGCACGAACAACAGTGAGATTGTACCAAAATAAAGTAAGTATTTATTCTAATTCAAATTCTTCAACTTTAGGAAAACGATCTTGAAAACCAAAAATGTTGTCCTAGTGCTCTAATATCTGATGAATCAGATGGTACCTTAGATCGTCACAAATTTATGGCTTTGTGATTTCTAGCTTTTCCATAGCCATGTTCTCTACCACTCTCCATCAGAACATGATGGTTAGATTTCTCTTCCATATCCATGTTTTCACCTATGTGGAAGCCCAGTGATTAGTTTATTTGGGTAACCGTTACATTTCATACTTTTGTTTTTAAAGATTTGTTTTGGTATTCCTTTTTTACGATGTGGGTTTCAATTAAAGAAACTATCGAATAGTAAACCATTTATAACCCCGACGAATTTCGAGCGCGAAATTCATTTTAAGGGGGGTAGAATGTAACAGCCCGAGATTTTATGAAAAATATTCTTTTTAAATTAATGTGTTGTGTTGTACGATACACCAAAAGGAGCTTGCACAACACGCATCCTTGACTTGCCTTGCATTACACGCAATCACAACCTTCCTCGATAGCATGTGTAGTACGTAATACCGAGTTTCACTAAACAACGATATGCTAGTAAAATATTACTAAAACTAGCCGTTATGAATAGTAATAACCACTTTTTGAAATTTTATTATTTTTATTTTTCAAAATGGACTTCATTTTTGGATTCAGAATATCAAAATTAGCTTAGGGTGAAATTTTGGTACTTTTCGGATAACTTTCATATTCTGATGAATAGTGAAAATTACTAAATTATAATTAAAAACAACTTTTTTAATTGAAATAATTAATAGTGATAAATTATTAATTTGAGTGGTTTTAAAGTATATTTAGAATATATTTTTACAATTTAATACAATGTTGGTCATTGGATGTAATTTCACATTTAAACCAGACATAATCAAGTGTCAATCTTTTGATAGATATTGTTTCTTAAAAACACGCTATTTGTTTTAACAGCGGGATTTAATTATAAAATTAATTAATGAAAATTCTATGTTATGAATTTGGTAAAATAGACTTCATTTTTGAATTCAGAATATGAAATATAGCTTAGGATGAAAGTTTGGCATTGTTCTGAAAAACATCAATTTTTGATGAATAGTGAAACTACTAAGTGGTAGTTAAAAAAACTGAATTTTTCATAAAACTTAATTTTACTGCTTCTGTGAATGGAATTTCAAAAATCCGAGAGACACGGTTGATGTCAGTACGTAAAATGTGGTTCAATGAGATGAAAATAATTTTTGGTGAATAGTAACTTTTTACTTTTTTTACCACGGTTAAAAGTAAATATGGTAACTAAGGGTAAATATGATATTACTATTACCCTAACACATATCTTAATTCTATTGGATAAGTATAATTCGACCAAAAACAAACTTATGAATAATATATGACCATTTAGGACCACTTGGATTAGATTAGGACATTTATTATTATTTAATTCAAAGAAGAGTTAAAAGAGTTAAAATCAAAGTTTATTTACTAAAACATTTTTAATATAGGGTTATACATAAGATAAATTCTATTGTAAATATTCATTAGAAAGATAAAAAGATTTCCTACATAATGGTTTTTTATTTGTAATTTTTATACATCAAATAATTTAAGTTATTTATGACACAAAGATGATGCAGTAATTATCTTATTAATGAAATATTGACATAATTGATATTATAAATGCCTAAATAAGTATAATTTGAGACTTTTTATGAATTAAAATAATTTTCTAGGTTAATATGATATATTAGTGTTGATTTAATCAACTTGTTTAGAACATATAATTCTGTTATGACTTTCACAAAAATCATATATCAAATAGTGTCAAAACTGACACAAAATAGTTTTTAAATAAAATATTATATTATTAATTGTTATTTTATTCCTAAAAATATAAGGTTAGACCACATGACTTAGATAAATATATATATATTAATAATAAACAATTTGGGGTTCGTTTGGCATGTTATAGTAAGTGTATTAACCATATAGTGTAAGAAAAAAAAAGACACGGTAAAAGTTAAATTATTTAACTTAGAGTTAAATCTAATTGATAAGGTTAAAATAATAACATAAACTTGTCTAAATCCTATTGGTTGATATGATTTCTACCCATCCCCACTTTAGATTCGAAATAAGACCCTTTGGAACCATTATAAACTGATTTTGACTTTAATATAAAATAATATTTTGAGATATTCCTAAGGTGCCCCTCTCCTCCCTTATAAAAGGACACCTCCTCCCCCTCCTCCTCACACCAATTTTAGCACTCAAGCTCGGCCAAACCCTGAAAAAATACCTTCTCCACTTCCCTAGAATAATCCTAGAGGTCCTGGTCTTCTTCAAAGACCAATCTTAGTTCCCTAAGTGGAGGATTCAAAGAGGCGTTTAAAAGAAGAGGTAATATCCATTACCGATCTTTTCAATTTCTTTCTTCTTCAACTTCTTATTCTTTAGTTGTTTCATGATAAAGTAATAAAATCAGTATTACTTACATACTGATATGTTATTATAAATATTAAACAACTGTAATTAACCTTCTATCCATCCTACGGAAAAAGGAAATCACCGCGCGTGCGTACGTACGGAATACCGTCTCCACGCCGTGGTGTAATCTATTTTCCTCCACCACCTTAATTGGATGGGTATAATGGTTTAATGAGTAACTATATATCATTATTATAAAGTGATATTGATACTCAAATAGTATACATACACTTAAACACAATTCCACGACCATGGGAACGATATCATCGCTCGTGCGTACGTACGGACTACCGTCTCCACGACGCGATGAGATTCATTCTCAATGATTAACCATTCATGAATGATTATAAAGTATATATAATAAGTACTAATGAAATATATGACATAATAATGATACTGGAATTATTTATATTTATATGTATGTCATCTACTTAATTCCATTCAATTCAATAAGGAAACGAAAACAGCGTTCATGCATACGTACGGACTACCGTCTCCATGAACGATGTATTTATTTCCATTAACTGATTTATTATATATGTATATTCTGAATATATATATAAATCATGTTTTATATTCTGGAATTAAGTAATCATGATCTAAGTAATCATATGAATAATTATAAGTTAAAAACACGAACGACAAATGAGACGATTTTACCCAAAACGCTACTTTAACATGAATTCACAAAAGAACGGGTAATATAAAGTCATAAGTGGACCATATATGATATAATAACAATGAATATGATTCTTTAATAAGTCAATAACATGATTTAAATCATTATACATGAGGTTGGGACACTTACAAAGCAAGTCGGACCTAAGGTAAGGGAAATATCACAATCTCATTTTTATCCGAGATTGTTTATACTTTGGTATTTACTGGGGTGTATTTTATCATCCACATCTATGTTTCATAAATATTTAATATTGTTTCCATCCACTTACAATAGTTTAAATCCAATTTTACCCTTCGGTGAGTTTTTAGTAAAGAATATGAAAGGAATCTTTTGTCGTTTTTTTTCGTACGAGGTACTTTTTTGACTTTTCCGACAAAAGTACGAAGAATGTTTTTTTTAACTTATACGGCATGAATGGATTTTTAAAACATTATTTCCAAGAAGCTTCCTTTACAAGTTTTCAAGTTTATTTTTAATCAACTTCTTTTATTTTAAAGTCGTATGACATGTTATGAAAGGAAAAATGTTTTTGAAGAAGAAAGGATATTTTCCTCAAGAATGGAGTTCAAGTGTTTTATCAAAATTATTTTCCGTCTAAGATAATAAAGGGTTCTATTTTTATACCTATTATTAAATTGATTTGATCATGTTGTGATGGAATTATTTTTATGAATTCCTTTATCTTATATGAATTTTTTTATGATGTCATGATGTTTAAGATTCCCATTTGTATTACATGTGTTATGCAATGATGTATGATTTATGATTTTGTGGCACACATAAGAAAAGGATTCATTATAAGATGGGTGGGACCTATATCTCCCTCCAATGCATTGGGTAAAGATTTTATATCTCATGAGATAGACATGGCTGGAACGGTAGGTTATACCGGTTCAGTGAAACAGGACTGGAACGAGGGTGACTCGATTCAGAAAGGGACTTTGTCCACTAAGATAGTCTTGGCAATGAGTCTTGACTAACAAGAAATGATTATCTATGATTATGTGTGTATGCCACTAAGTTTAATGTTTTAAGTTATGATTTTTGTGATTACATTTCACTGCCATGATTTATCCCATGTTAAGATATTATGATCTCTTTTGCAGGTTACGATTTCCAAAAGCTATATTCTTATGTATATGATGTGATTGATATTTCTTTTGTTTACCCTTACTGAGCATTTGAGCTCTCCCTTTTATGTTTACTTTTTCCCAGGATATAAAGAAAGGTTTTAGGTATAAAAAAAAGGAAGATCTTTATGGGATATGTTGACGATCTTTCATCAGGATTAGAAGATTATACTCCGAGTTTCCAAAGACACTAAACTATTACGATCCTTGTGTGTGTGTTTTTGTTATGTACTAAGTATTCCGAAAATGTAATGTAATGTCCATGTAAGTCAAGCTTTGGGTCTCTACATCCAATATCCCAATCTAAGGTCACCCAACACCAATATTAATTTATCCATATTGTATTAAAATGAAATATAAATCTAGGGTGAGTATATAAATACACTCAATGGGTTCCTCCCTAGAATTGTCATGTGTACATGTGAATGAAACATGCCAATGAATATGTGAATGAAGTGAAGAATTAAGATTATAAAACAATACCTCATTTCGTAAGTTCAAACACAAACCACATAAATATCATACTTCATATCCATTTTACTTTTTGAATCAAAACACATCCCCTATAACACGACATCGAATAACCACTATTATAGCAACAAATTAAATCCAAATTAACATCTATGTCTAAACAATTATCCTACCACATGGACCTAACTATAAGTCATAATGTCTAGGAAGCTATGAACACACAAAGACTCTTTCTATTACTGAGTGTACACCCACATGGACTCTCCTTGCCATATCCTCATCCAAATAACCTCTTTCCAACAATGGTGGAAAATTTTCTACCAATAGGGACTCATTATATTATATATATTCACCAAATAATTTACTTAATAACTCCAATACTAACACAACATGATCAATTTGACATGGATATGTGAAATTCAATTTATAGACAAAGATTTTGGGGGGAGTTGTTCCATGATTTATGGAAATTTGAAGATATATTTGAGGATTATTTCATAACTATGATAATTATTGTGTAAAATAGAAGAGATATATCTTTAAATTAAGATACAATTGATACATTGTGTATTGGAAAAAATATTTTAAAAAAATAGAAATAATAAAAAAAATTATTTTATGATGAATAGTCTACTTTTCAAATCGATTAAACAAAAATTATAAATCAAAATAATGATTATAGCTTAAATATATAAAATAAATTGATATTTTTAATATTTTAATGAATTATTATATACCCCCTTTACTGATTTTATATGAAATGTGCATAATTTGTGTGAAATATTAATGTTTTAATATTAAGTATAATTTTTGAGCATTTTTAGAAGTAGTCCAATTGAGTCAGTTTAATGTTTTAATAATAACTATCACTATAATGATCCAAATTTTGTGGTTCTTGTTTTTTAGGATTCTAATTTCAATATACAACATTTCATTAGAATGTACCATGAGCCAATTCTGCCATTTGAAGGGATATATGGTCCTCACAAACAAGACCAAAGAATCTGTGAAGAAACTGGACTATTCATGAATATTGATTTATTGAGCTACATGGAGAAATCCAAATTCTATTATTCTCCACCATAGTTTGGGAGACAATGAAAGGAGTCTTGTATAAAAATTTCAGGGCCCAAATCTAAGAACAAGGGGCCCAAATTAAGCTTTAAAATCCAGCCCACCATTCTGGACGAGAATTAAAATCAGTATAGTATTCATAACATATCTCATGATGTAAGCATAAAATCGAGCTGAGATTTTTCATTGTGAAAATGGAGATATAGAATGAAGACTTTGTTTAATAACCCATTCATATTTGAAGGCATATTCATATTCAAAAACCCTTTCATATTCTGGACTTCAGAAAGACTGGATTGAAATGGACAGTTTTACTTTGTTTAATCAACCGGCCATAACGTTTGATACTTAAGTCCAAATGACTCCAAATTTTTAGAGTAGTCGGAAAACTCTATTATCTACAACTTTTAAGAAGGATATTGCTCGATATTAGGCTTTCTTGATGTCCATATCTACGAGCCAAGTGGAGGGGTATTTTTGGAATGTAAACAGTCCACCACCTTGGGCTATAAATACATCCCCTCCTCTCCTTTAAAAAGTGTTGGCATTTCAGAAGAGAGAAGAACATATTGGCACGAAAAAAGTCTTTCCAAAGGATTGGGAGGATATTCCATACTCAAGTTTTCACTTGAGATACCTTTCCTCCTCTCTTTGTTTTCACTTACTTTCATTTTCTTCGTTTTTGTAATCTTGTAAGTCTCTTTGTTTGTAATTCTGTTTTAATGCATGTTTCTTCTTCAATATATATTATTATTCTCCACCTTCTGTAGTTTAATATTAATGTTCTTAAAATAGTTTAAATTAAGTTGAATCCCCTTCTCTTATTTTACTTCCTCATTCAATCGAAAATCCGTTTTTAATTATCATCATTTTTCGTGTGTGTGTGTTCGACATACCACTCTTTTCTAATCCCTTTCTTTTTCTTCTATTCTTAATTTATCATCATAATTATTATAAAAAGAATATTAAACACCCAAATGGATAAGTAAATATTTCATTGGGGTGAGTCAAAATTTAGGGATGTTAAGTGATTGAGAGTATTTGCTCGATGAGTATTCGTTAATTTAACATTGTGTATGTTGGACTTAATATGTCATAGATTAATGACATATTTTGTTTAGCATGTGGTTTCCATGGATTATTGGAACCATAAATACACTACCATAAACAATTACTGATTGATTTTATAATCCTAGTTAAGTTAAGGCTTGGATTAAAGCTTTAACACTTAGGAATTCTAATCGACATCAACTTGTGAAGTGGGTGTTAATTTAAATGCAATATAAAGTAAAGCTCAAGGATATCACAAGATTAACTCCCTAATAATGAACTCACCAAAATATTTATCAATTTGTTAAATCAATTATATTCAATCAATCATTTCAATTAAGCTCTACAAACAAACCCCCCTAATCAAAATACAATCAACTAAAAACAAATGACTATTACAAAGTATCATCGCCGAGGATTCGACCCGAGTGATGCTATACACATTAGCAGAGCACTGAAACTTGACCGGTCAATATGCAACAATCGGACATGCATTTAAAATGGCGCCGTTTCCGGGGATGGTGCTTTAATTAGTCATTAGTTTCTGGTTATTTTCAAAAAACCAAAAAAAAAAACAAAATTTTAAAAAGAAATTGAAAAAAACACAAAGAAAAACCCGTATTCCTCTTAAAAATCATAAACTGAAAAAATACAAAGCAAAACCCATCTTCCTCTTTCTTCAAAAATCTCTCTGAATTCCCCATAGTCATTCAAACAATCCCTCGGATTTGTTTGACCTTGAAATTATGAAAACACTTCGCCAACTTAGGAGGAACATCAGAGATACTCAAATAATTCAAGAACCAGTCCTCATCCAACCAGTTGAAATTGAAATGGCCAATCCTAGGGAAAAAACCCTTAAATAACTCTCTGCCCCTGATATGAATTACCAACCCCTTGGTATTCAATATCCAAACATAGAGGCTGACTTCGAACTCAAATCGGGTTTGATTCATCTTCTTCCTCATTTCCACGGGCTAGCTGGTGAGGATCCACATCTCCACCTTAAAGAGTTCCAAGTAGTGTGCTCTACCATGAAGCCTCAAGGGGTTTCTGAAGAACAAATCAAACTTCGAGCATTCCCTTTCTCCCTAGCTAACACTGCTAAGTCATGGCTCTACTACCTTCATCCTGGTTCCATAACCACATGGAATGACATGAAGCAACTTTTCTTAGAAAAATTCTTTCCTGCTTCTCGTACTGCTTCTATCCGAAAGGAAATAAGTGGTATACATCAATTCTAAAGTGAATCACTCCATGAGTACTAGGAGTGGTTCAAAAAACTTGTTTCAACCTGCCCACACCACCAAATTCTTGACCAACTCTTTATCCAATACTTCTATGAGGGGTTATTGGCTATGGAGAGAACTCTCATTGATGCCGCAAGTGGCGGTGCTCTGGTTGATAAAAATCCCACAGATGCAAGAGATCTCATAAGTAACATGGCTGTAAACACACAACAATTCCATACTCGAGCACTTGCTCAAGTCAAACAATCCCAAGATAATCAATCAATTGAGCCAAACAATATGACCGAGTGGATGAGTGAACTTACAGGTCTTATGCGACAACTAGCTGTGGCTAAAAAATCTCCAACCTCATCTTCTCCACAATCAATGTTTCCTAGACCTATCAAAAACTGTGGAATATGCAACTCTCCATCTCATCCAACTGACACATGCCCACAAATTCAAGAGGATCAGTCCGACTCATTTGGACCAATGGAGCTCAATGCAGCATATTCTCAACGGAACACCAACCCTCAACTATCAGGTCAGTTTGTTAGAAACTTCAACCAACCTCACTTTGAGCCCTTCTCTTCTTCCTATAACCAAGGCCTTAGGTATGATAATCCCATATCTCATCCCCCTCAATTACCTCCTCAAAACACAAACTAGTTTCAATATGGTCAAGGTGTTGGTAACTTCCATCAACCTTATCCTTTTGTTCCTTAACCTCAAATGAACAATCCTCCTCCTGGATTCCATTATCATAGTGAGCCTTCCCAATTCCAAAACCAATACAATCGATTTCCCAAGAACCAAAATCAAGGCAATCCCAATCTGGGACAAGACTCTTCTTCCAAGCAACCATGGGAAAGTGCAGTGGAAGATCTTTCCTCCTTCACCCATTCTAGCCTTAAAAATATTGAAACCCAAATTGGTAAACTTGCATCCCACCTAAGTCAGCAGCAACCATCCAATTCTTCCCAACTTCCAGCTCAAACATTACCCAACCCCAAGGGCAATGTAAGTGCAATTGCACTTAGATCAGGAAAGAAAATTGTTATGCCTCAAGATAAGTCCTCCAACCCTCATTTGAATGTTGAACTAGAAAATGAAAAGAAAAAGAAACTTGAAAAGGAATCTGAATCCATTCCCTCACCTCCTTCAATTTCATTTAGGAATCAAATTCCTTTTCCTCAAGTTGTTTCTAATCCAAGGAAGTCCTTTGAACCTGATCCTGAAATGCTTGACATGTTTAGACATGTTGAAGTCAAAATTCCTCTATTAGATGCCATCAAACAAATACTTAAGTATGCCAAGTTTCTCAAGGAGTTGTGTACCCACAAGAGGCAATTTAGGACCTTTGAAAATGTTTCCACCCAACAGTCTATTCCCATGAAGTGCAAATATCCAGGGACCTTTACGGTTCCATGCCAAATTGGAAGTTCCAACTTTGATGATGCACTCATAGACCTAGGAGACTCAATTAATGTCATGCTAAAATCTATATTCTACAACATTGGTCTAGGTCCCTTACATCCAACAAGTATTGTTATTCAGTTATCCAATCGAAGCACAACCAGTCCTGAGGGAATAATTGAAGATGTCCTTGTTCGTGTGAATGATCTTATCTTCCCTGCGGATTTCTATGTCCTTGACATGGAAGGTGAGACAAACTCTTCTCGATCTCCCTTAATTCTAGGAAGACCTTTCCTCATGACATATAAAACAAAAATTGATGTCCATGATGGCATCTTATTCATGGAATTTGGTGACCAACTGGTCAAGTTCAATATTTTTCAATCCATGTGATACCCATCAGAGAATGAATCTGTATTCTATATCCATTATTCTAATACTTCCTTTGAGAGGGTATTGAATCCCAATCCATCATGTTCTTCATGTTCTACTAATAGAGGAGTTTGTGAGTATTGTATCCTCATTAACCAAGTCATAAATGGAGAATTTGATGTTGACATTACAAATGTAGACTCCATTGACCTAAAGGATCTTGAAAACTCTTTGGAATCTCATCTCACCCCTGACCTTCAATTCTCCAAAATTAATGGTAATAAAGAAAAATGAACTTGAACGCTCATTTGTTGATTCAAATATGATTATTCAACATTCATCCTTTCCTATCCATGATTCTGAAAATTTTGTTATATGTGAAGTGAACCCTGAACCAATGTGTTTATATTGTCCTGATGGGAGTGAAGGTTGTGACATTTGTTCCCTAATTAATAAAGTGATCACTGGTGAGGTTGAAATTGACCATTCTTTGGTGAACAACATTGAAATAAAGGATATTGAAAATTTTATTCAATCTTATTATGCCACTGATCCTCATTACTCTACATCGGTAAGTGATGAAATAAATGAGTCAAAAACAATTGGGATCTCATACTCTGCTTTCGTGTTATCTGAACCTTACATAAATGAACCATCATAATTGAGCCATCCTCCAGAATTTCCATGCATAGAAAACTAGCAATTTGTAGATAAAATCATTCCTCACATTGAAGACCAAAGCGAAGATAGAAATATTCTCTTTCCACCCCCATTTAATTACAAGCACACCAACAAAGATGGGAAGAAATTATCCAATGAATCATCAGGCCTCCCAGAGGAGGAGTTTTTCTGGAAGCACACTAGAGTTGAGAAAATACGATGGCCACCATCAGACTATGGGTAGTCCACTGCAACTATCTAGCTGTAGACAAATAAATGCAGCACTTCTTGGGAGGCAACCCATGTTTTATTTTACTTTTTTAAAATTTCAATTTCTTTTTAGTTTTTCATTATTTGAATAATGATTTTTTGTTTTCAGGTAACATCACACAATCCTGGATCATCATCTACTTCCATTGGATACCCAACTTCTCCAATCAACCCACCACTAGATGGAGATGGTGACCCGCCAAATCCAAACTAGGGGGCACCTCTTTCCCTTTAACTCTCTCTATCTCTTCCTCTCTCTACCTCTTTCTTCTTATTCCTCTATCTTTCATTTTTTTTACCACTTTCTTTTTCAAAAACTTTCTTTTTCACTTTCTCTTTTTTGTGGGTGTATCTTTATAAAAAACAAAAACAAAAACCTAAAAAACAAAAAAACAAAGAAAACAATCACTTAAAAAAATACAAAAAATTAAAGAGTCATGCTTACTCACCATCGAGTTTTGAAATTTTTTCCAACCATTTTGGAGAGTTAACAGACATGTTTTCATCTCAAAAATTTTGTATTTTCATCATGACTTTGGATAAATAATTTTGTGTCAAAATTAACAAATTTTGAATGCTTAATTTTTGATTTGGAAAATGCTATTCCCGAACCGTGAGGAACAACATTTTATTTCATGCCAAGGCCACCTATGGCCATCTTTTCAAAATGTGTGTTTTGAACCCCATTTGTGAGTCTTGAGTTTGTGGACCTTCAAGCTGAATTTCCTACCTTAGTGTGTATTAATATGATAGAGGCATTTTTTGAACCACATGAGAATCACACTAGCCAAATAGCCTCCCATTTCCCTTACATTAATCCTCATTTTGAAAGCCCCTTCGAGCCTATGAAAACCTTTTATTTGATAGCCACATTACAATCCCAATACCTTTTGCCACCCAATATCAACATGTATTTTCATTGCATAAGTTTTTGAAATTTAAGTGTGGGAGGAATAGATTTCATTGTTTGGGTACCCTATTTTTGATTTTCAACGAGTTATCATCTGCTTGAGGGCAAGCATCCATTTCAGTGTGGGGTAGAGGTTGTCATTAAGTGTGTTTTGGGGAATGTAATGAACTTCCATTTATGTAATTTTGTAAATGTTATTGACAAGTGTTCAAAAAAATGATGAAAAAAATCAAAAAAAAAATCAAAAAAAAAATGAAAAAAATGGGTTGTGTCTTGGGTAGGTCAAAAATCACTCTTCCTCAACCTTTGATCTTGTTATAACTATTAAAATTAGTGTTTTTAGGAGATCAAACATGGTTTGGGATATGAGTGTGAGATCTGTTTCAAGGTCAACTTTCGAAAAAACAAAGGAAAAAAAAAGGAAAAGAAAAAAAATAACACTTGCATTAAAATATTATTGGGAGAAGTTTTGTGTTTTGTAAATATTCCATCTTCTCATTACCTTCATATTTTCTTCCTCTATTGTGTCTTTCTTCACACAATCATTCCCTTTTCAATATGTGTTTTCATTTCCTTCCATGTTTTATTTCAAAAAAAAATGTGCATTGCTTTTTCTATGTTGGTATTTTAACCCTATTCTTCTCTCTCTTGGACATTATATTCCTACCATCCCATAGCCACAGAAAAACCCTTTAAAAATACCTCTTGATTCTTGTGCACTTTGGATAGGGATTGGAAGCTGATAGCTCTTCTCAAACTCTAAGATTTTCACTTTTGGTTGGTAAAAGAGTGAACCTCCACAAATGAATTTTATCATCTTGAGAGTTGTGAGTTTTGAGTGTCCACATTTTCCATTTCTAAATTTGAGCATGAAAAAATGAATTAGTTTTGGAACATTTTTTCTGTAACAACTTTTGGTGGAATTCAAAATGGATGAGTGAAATAGTCTAAACTTCCCCTTA
Source organism: Viscum album (assembly GCA_963277665.1). Taxonomy (NCBI): domain Eukaryota; kingdom Viridiplantae; phylum Streptophyta; class Magnoliopsida; order Santalales; family Viscaceae; genus Viscum; species Viscum album. The sequence goes on along the minus strand of OY728141.1, from coordinate 454,901,723 downwards.
TTGGAGAAAACAAAATTTTAATATCTGTTGGTGAGTAAAAATGAATTTGTCATGTTTTTATATTTGTTGGACATGAGGACATGCACAAAACTAAGTGTGGGGGAGTTGATATTGTTAATATTTTCAAGACTTATTATATACCCCCTTTACTGATTTTATATGAAATGTGCATAATTTGTGTGAAATATTAATGTTTTAATATTAAGTATAATTTTTGAGCATTTTTAGAAGTAGTCCAATTGAGTCAGTTTAATGTTTTAATAATAAATATCACTATACTGATCCAAATTTTGTGGTTCTTATTTTTTAGGATTCTCCTTTCAATATAAAACATTTCATTATAAAGTACCATGATCCAATTCTGCCATTTGAAGGGTCATATGGTCCTCACAAACAAGACCAAAGAATCTGTGAAGAAACTGGACTATTCATGAAGATTGATTTACTGGGATACATGGAGAAGTCCAAATTATATTATTCTCCACCATAGTTTAGGGTACAGTTCAAGGAGTCTTTTATAAAACTTTTAGGGCCCAAATCTAAGAACAAGGGGCCCAAATAAAGCTTTAAAATCCAGCCCACCATTCTGGAAGAGAATTAAAATCAGTATAGTATTAATGACATATCTCATGATGTAAGCATCAAATCGAGCTGAGATTTTGCAGTTTGAAAGAGGAGATATAAGAGGCCGACTTTGTTGAAGAACCCATTCGAATTTGAAGGCATATTAATATTCAAAAACCCTTTCACACTCTGGACTTCAAAAATACTGGATTGAAATGGACAATTTTACTTTGTTTAATCAACCAACCATAATGTTTGATCCTTAAGTCCAAATGACTCCAAATTTTGAGAGTATTCGTCAAACTCTATTATCTAAAAATTTTAAGAAGGATATTTCTCGATATTCGACTGTATTGATGTTCATATCTACGAGCCAAGTGGAGGGGTATTTCTGGAATGTAAACAGTCCACCACCTTGGACTATAAATACATCCCCTCCTCTCTTTTCAAAAGGGTTGGCATTTCAGAAGAGAGGAGAACATATTGTAACGAACAAGGCCTTGAGAGGATCTGCCATACTCAAGTTTTCACTTGAGATACCTTTCCTCCTCTCTTTGTTTTCACTTACTTTCGTTTTCTTTGTTTTTGTAATCTTGTAAGTCTCTTTGTTTGTAATTCTGTTTTAATGCATGTTTCTTCTTCAATATATATTATTATTCTCCACCTTCTGTAGTTTAATATTAATATTCTTAAAATAGTTTAAATTCAGTTGAATCCTCTTCTCTTATTTTACTTCCTCATTCAATCGAAAATCCATTTTTAATTATCATCATTGTTCGTGTGGGTGTGTTCGACATACCACTCTTTTATAATCCATTTATTTTTCTTCTATTCTTAATTTATCATCATAATTATTATAACCATAATATTAAACACCCAAATGGATGAGTAAATATTTCATTTGGGTGAGTCAAAATTTAGGGATGTTAAGTGATTGAGAGTATTTGCTCGATAAGTATTCGTTAATTTAACATTGTGTATGTTGGACTTAATATGTCATAGATCAATGACATCTTTTGTTTAGCATGTGGTTTCCATGGATTATTGGAACCATAAATACACTACCATAAACAAGTACTGATTTATTTTAGAATCCTAGTTAAGTTAAGGCTTGGATTAAAGCTTTAACACTTAGGAATTCTAATAGACGTCAACTCGTGAAGTGGGTGTTAATTTAAATGCAATATAAAGCAAAGCTCAAGGATATCACAAGATTAACTCCCTAATAATGAACTCAACCCAATGTTTATAAATTTGTTAAATCAATTATATTCAATTAATCATTTCAATTAAGCTCTGCAAACAAACACCCCTAATCAAAATACAATCAACTAAAAACAAATGACTATTACAAAGTATCATCGCCGAGGATTCGACCCGAGTGGTGCTATACACATTAGCAGAGCACCAGAACATTGACCGGTTGATAGGCGACAATCGACCATGCGTTTCATACACATAACATAAAATATAAATACACTTAACATAAAACATAAAATTAAACAATTAAAAAATACACATAACATAAAACATGAAATACTCATAATATAAACATAAAATAATAAAAAAACATAATATTAAAAAATCATGATATAAAATTATTTGATTACATAGAATATGTGTAGGGATGGAAATAGGTTAGGTATCCATGAAATTCACCGCACCCGAACCCAAACCTATTTATTTTTACAAAATAATAACCTTAATCAAAACTTAATTATTTTTAAAATTCAATAACTCTGGCCTATTTTATTTTTAACTACCCATTTAACTACCCTAACCTTTTTAATTACCAAATTAGAAATTCAAATATTTAAATTTTATTTATAATTAGATAATAAACATTATGTAAAATTAAGTAAATATATTTTATAATTTTATCTTCATTTAATAACATATAGTAAATAAAAAATAAAAAATTAATTTAAACATATTTATATTAAAAATTTATTTATAAATATAATATGAACCTAACTCAAAATAAATAAGTTTTATAATAATAATTTCATTTAAAATACATTATTGACAAATTAATAATAATTTGTATAAAAAGGTTTAGGTTCATGGTACCATAAGAATACTACCCTACATCTGCTCATTTATTAATCAGGTTTTCATTCTGTTACCTTAACCCTATAAATAACCATTTAAGAACCACTCTAACCCTATTTAATTGGATTGGGTAATGTACTATTCTCGGTTAACTGATACTCGTTTTCATCCCTAAACATGTGTTTTATAAATAAATAATTAACATTAAATAATAATAACCCAAGATTATCAGACAACATTGAACATATGTTTTATGGTGGAAACTCCACTCAAAATATATTAAAAAAAAATAATAAAAATAGAAATTGGTTATAAATTTTATATAGAAAATACATATATTATATAACATAAAATAAAAAAATATCAAATAACATTGAATAATCAATATATAAAATGGATAATAATAAATAAAATGTGTTTTGTATCAAATTTTATAGAATTATATTAATAATTATATATGATATAAAAATTATTTAGGAAAATTATAGAACACAGATGGAGTTTTTTTGGGGGTTAAAAAAAATTGAAAACAGATTAGGGTTAGAAGTATTTTAAAAAATGGGTCTCGGGAAGCATAAACATCATTTATTCTTTTGGTTTTCTAGGAAGCATGAATAAGGTTCACCCTTACTTTTCCACCTAGAAGGAGGTGTGAACCCCATTCATGCCTCCTGTACAAGCTGTAAATAGGATGTGTGAATGCGGATCATGCCTCTTGTTGGGTAAAAAATATAAAAGGGGTACCCCCCATTTCATCATTCTCATGCTTGGATTTGGTAGTGAAGATATGCCAGATTAGAATCTCTTTCTGAAATTATTATTTTTGGTCTTCAGGAAGGTAATATTTTTTTCCTTAAATTTTAGTTTTTAGTTATTTTATTTATACTATTTATCTAGTTTTTTAGATTACTTAAAAAATATATAGATTGTATGATTTAAATAATATTTCATTTAGATGATTTAAATGTTATTGAATGATTTACTAAATTTAAATATAATGTTTGGATGATTAAAATATTATTTAATGGTTTAATAATTTTATATTGATTATTGTACATAAAAATAAATTATTTCAAAGAATTAACGAATTATTAAATATACTTTATCAAAAGTTCTAATAAATGTATAATGATCACGAGTTAGACCAACCAGTGTATATTTAGTTATTTTTATTTGTATTTATTATTTATAAGAATTATTTTTAATTTTATTTTTGATGATTCATATATCATCCCTTACATTATATGTAGGACCTATGTCTCCTTGATAATGTATCAAAATCCCCTAGTATCCCTTAATTACATGTGAGTACTATTTAAAAAAATATTCCAAAAGAGCTAATGATGTTCGATGTTGCATCAATACATAACAGTTGAAGTGGAATGGCTGCTTTTTTAGTCAAGTTGATCAACCCATATAAATATTTCCCACTGGGATGTGGTTGGTTTATCATTTTTTTATGTATAAAACCTATTTTATATACCTCATGATCATTTTAATATTTTTAATGATAATGTTTAATTAGTTGTTAATGTGAATGTATATAGTAAATTTAAAAATAAATATAAAAATAATGAAATTTAATTAATTATAAATTATTACAAAAATATGGTATTAAAATAAATGTTTGAAAAAAATTCATGAATACCTATATATATTTAAAATAATTAAAATTGTAATTTAATGTTTTCTGAAAAAATATTACAAAAATTAAATTTATCTTATATATACATTAACAAAAAAATATAGTTTAAGAAAAATCAAATAATATAATTTTATAATTTTTTATTAAAGTAAATAATGAAATATATCAATAAGATCAAAGAATAATAATTGAAATAAATTAAATAAATTAAGATATAACTGTATTTTTATAAAAGGTTTATCAAAATAAATCTTCTTAAAATATTAAAAAAATATTTCTTAAATGATAAAAAATTTAATCTTCAATATGACACCAGTATAAAATGGATCATCCGTAGAGGGTTAAAATTGGTTGTCACCATTGGCGATTGTGAATACTATATTTTGAGACTGTTAATCGATTTTATCATTGGAAGATTCTTTCTCTACTACCAAAGGATTTATGACTTCCAAAAGTTTTCATGACTACTAAAATCTTTCATGGTTACCAAATATTTTCTCCAGTGTCAAAGAATTTCATGGTTATCAAAGGCTTTCATGGCTACTAAAGGCTTTCATGAAGGTTAAAGGACTCTATGGATTATTAAGTCTTTAACCACTACCAAAGGTTTCCTATACTTCCTCCTACACCTCTCACCATCACTTGCACTAGTCGCCATTGTTTGTACTACCACTCATTATCCCATCACACACTCATCACATCCCACACCTGCACGTCTCGTGTGTCTTTAACCATGTCATGAAAGTTTAAAAAAATAATGATGTATGTTTCTTTTTAAAGTTATAAAATAATTTAATTTATTTGAAAATATATATTTATTTTCACTAAAAATTGTGTTCCCTACACTTTTCCACATAATTCATGCTATTATCCTCACTTAAATTAGATAGGATTAGTTTGAAGAGAAAATTATGTCAATGTCAGAAGAAGAAGAAAATGGGATCTCAATGTACTGCATGATTTCTCACACATTGAGGGATGTATATTATTCAAAAAAATTTCCCAATCCAGTAATGTGGTGGTGAGAACCACTCACTAGGATTAGATTATTTATTTCCTTTTTTACTGATGAAAACGGTTTTCAAAGCCTTAAAACCCATTTTTAGGGTGTCTATAGAGAATTTTTTTTCCTAAAAAAACACTTGTATGGGGGAACCCCCTACCCAAGGTTTTATTTTTTTACTAGATTCAAATTTAATACTCATGGATCTAAAAAAACTCACAAGTAAACGATTATGGTAATTTTAAGTTTAGTTTCATTTTGGCTTGAAGACAAATGAAAAAGGGAAAATCCCCAAATAGTCCCTTCATAGCCACATACTTCCATCATAGCTAATAGTTATTTTTTGTGATATCTCTGAATCCCTTTGAAGTTTTATAGTTTCTTTACTACCATGTGCTCCCTTCCTGGCCGCATACTTCTTTCACACCTAAAAAATCATTGGATGCTAACTGACGAGACCGCTACATGGTCACATACTTCCTTCATGAATAAAAATCATTTGTGGATAGATGGTTTTGATATTTCATAGTAACGTACCCTCCTATGATACCTTTTTCCTCATATGTGGACACATGATTCCTACATGGTCACCTACCTCCTATGTAGTCCTATGAATCCCACACGACCACCTATTTTGGGAAGGCATCACCTATAAATACTTGTCATTCCATTTGAGAGGGAGGCTAAATTTATGAGGTAGCTTTCTATTTTTGGATAAACCTTTCCACTTCAATAAATCCTTTTCATAAAGGAATTATCCTAGGTAATTTTTGGGTAAAATACTAAGATTCCCCTTTGCGATACCCCTTCACAGAGGGCTATTCCTGAGGCTCCTTCAGAGAGTGTTGTTTTTAAGGCTCCTATGTTGAGACATGCTCACAAAAATAGTTATCGTAGGGTCATTCATGAGGATCCTACACTGTTCCACCCTTGTGAATATAGTTCATGGAGAACTTCCTATGTGAAAACTCATCTATGAGATTCCTTTATGAGGAATCCTCTACGAACTTCCTTCACAAGTGCTTATTCATGTGATTCCTTTGTAAGGCCCCTCCATGATCACTCTTCAAAAAATATCATTTATGATCCACATTCACATTCAGATAACCCAATCCCTATGTGAGTTATAACCCCTTTCACAAAGAACATTTCTCCTACTCAAATTGGGGTCCTCCCAGGGTGATCCTTGTACTCTTACAAATTTTTTTTAGTATGAATCATCCAACCCAAAGATGTAAACTACACAAAGAAACACAATTATGGTAAAATAGGATTCCTTTTCATCCTTTATTTTAATCAATTCACCTATCTAGGCTGAATCATCTTAAATTACCACATTGCATTTCTTTTGAAAAGTTCAAAGCTTTAAGAACTCAATTCTATTAAGGCCTTCTACTAGGTATAATCCCATACCAAATTATCATCAATGATCTAATTCCTATACACCCGTAAATTAGAAATACAAATCATGGGTCTAATACTAAGTGTAATACCCTATCATAACTTCACATGTTCAATAACCAAGGGACCATATAAAACTAAAATGGGCATCTAATGTTTAAGACACATATACATTAATAGAGTACATATAATCCTACCAGTTTCATCTAGTGTATTAAGTTTAGATACTACTCTTGGTTTCAACATAATTCCTTGACTTTAGATACTACTCTTAGTTTCCCAAAATACATTCACTTGTCTCATCTTCCAAGATAAACTAGAGTGGGAATCTCATGTATAATCCCTATATCAATGCCCTAATTCAAGATAATCCTCTTAATTTCCTTAATCACCTTGAGTCAAGATACTCCTCTTGGTTTCATCTTAACACCTTGAGTCAAGATATTCATCTTGGTTTCATCATAACACCTTGAGTCAAGATACTTCTCTTAGGTTTCTTCATATGCATTAAGATGAGATCCAACTCATGGTTCCATAAAAATACCTGCACATGGATCATCTTCCAAAGTAAATTCAAAAGGAAAGCCCAATGCATAAGCCCCACTAAATCCCCTATTGTGCATACTTAGGAAATATAATTGATCTTATATTATCTCTTATTTCTCAACCCGAGCATGAATCATGTGGTCTTAGAGTTTTTATTTGATTATTTTGTTATAATAACTAAGACAAATCATAATTAAAAGAAGGTAGAATGATAGTTATCTTAGCTGCATGACTCTAAACTACATAACACATGCCTTTACCCCATGATTATAAACTACATAGTAAGGCCCTTACACATAAATTTTAAACCATTCAACTCAAACTATGTGGATTTTATTTCTTTTAACCAAGATATATATGATTCCTCAGTGAGGTTCAACCCCAACACCCCAGTATAAATTTTAGGAATCTGTTATGAAAACCCCCTTTTGAGGTTTGTGCAGGTTGTGTTTATTGAGAAGTTGGATAAGGGTGCCCAATTTATGATTGAATGATTATTATGGATTCATTTTAATCCATCCTAAATTAGCAATTCTTGTATTCTTTTGAAGAATAGTTTTGTCTAGAAGAATGACCCTACACCATAGATCCTTCTCCATGCTATAGAATGTGTTGTCTTTGAGAAGACTATGTTGTAGTCTAGATAGCTACGCTATAGAGGATATAATTTAGGGTAATTTCAAATGTTTTTTATGCCATATTCACCTTGTTTAAATCATAATAAAGTTTATGAGGTTTCAAAAACATGGCCAAGCCCACTCAAGGTCATCACCCGAGCAGCCTTTAGACAAGCTAGTGGTTGATCTCAAACACTATTTAGCCGAGCAGACTGAAAGGGGTGTGAAAGTGAGCACCCTTGTATATAAGAATAGGTGAATGTAATGGAAATAAATGGAATTGGTGAATTCATGAGAGGTGGCATTTATCTTCTCACGTGTGGGGTGTCACAATAAGTTGTAGGAAATCATCGATTCTAGTCAGACTCAAATGATATTCTGAGAGATATCCAAGATTATATAGCGTGGGAATTATAGAGGAATTTCCAATATGGGATTTAGAGTTCATAGGATACATTAAAGTCAAATTAACTATGACATAGAGGCATTTTATAGGAGTTTTATGGAGTCTTGGTGACACTAGAATATTCTAGGTTTCTAAGAAGTGGAGAGATGGAAATGTCACAATCCTTTATGGAAGATAAGATCTACAAGATATAACTACACCTTGCTTCATTTAGGGTTGAGATTTTAAAAAATAAAGTATTTTAGGAATAATATTTACACACCATAGTGTAATAAATTACACTTAAAAGTGTTCAGTGATTTAGGAGGATTTAAATAGAATATGCAGAGATCATGGTAAAATTTAAGGGGAAATGGTTTTTGTGGATCTGGTAAACTATAGGTGCTCAAGATATAGTGTAATAGACCATGCCATAGTGAATTATAAGTAAATTAAGGTTTCACCATAATTAAGGAAATTTTAGAACATCCTACCATGTCATAGTTCAGTAGTTTCAATCAACCAACAGTTTTGGCCAAAAACCTAAAGAGGGAGTTATTTATTGGATCTCTAGGTGTCTAATTATAAATACACAAGACATTATGACCACATTAATACTAGGATAAAATTGAAAAAATCCTTGTAAAATTAGTTTCAATAATAACCATTAGATTTAAATGATGAGAGATTAGAGTATCTAAAAAGGCTGGAGAGCTTCATAAGAGACATAAAGGTTTTTACTAGAATATCGATAGAAAGAAAGGAGAAATTTATAGAAGTATTATATCACTAGAATATCATCATAGGGTGTGTAATAGACACAACATGTAAGATTTATTATCCAGATATTAATCTTGTGAATAATATCAAGAAGGTGAAAAAGGGAATAGTGAGTTCATTTATTTTTAGAGTGGTGGTGAGATTTTTAATATTGTTTGAACTATGGGTTTATAGGGTTAGTGAGAATTCCCCATTGTATAAAACAAATGAATTAGTTTAATCTATTATTTTTTGTGCATTGACACATCGTCTATTGCAAGATCATCAGACTATCCTGGTTATGGTGAACCAATTAAAATTATTTATGTGCATTTTAATGAATTAATCACTTTTCAGTATAAATTAAAGGATAGAAAATAAGTTTTCCTTACATTGGAAGAAAAAGATCATGATCAAGGGTTTAAAGGGTTAAAATTGGTGCTACCCTAATTTACCCCCAGGGAAATTCCCTTGATAATTTAATAACAAATGGTATCAAAGGGTAGGTTTTTGGGGTAATGTTTTCTCTCTACGATCATAGAAGTAGTAAAAATGGAGAATCATAAAGGCATACCAATTATCAAAGGTAATAATTTCCAGTTATGGAATAATAAGACGAAACACTTGTTAAGATTGTTGGGAATAGAAGTGTATATAATATCTATTCATGGAACTATAACTAACATGGAAAGTATGGGCTTATCAGAAAGAGACTATAAAGAGTTGGGTGCAGATGAAAAATTGATCAATGCATTAAGGGGAGACTTTTCCAACCATATATACTCCAAGGTATTGTTCTACAAAACTTATCATTCCATGTGGTAAAAACTCTTGAACATTTATGAAGGTGGTTCCAAAGTTCAAGATGCAAAGCTACAAGTGATATGGAATAAATATGAAGACCTAAGGTTGAGTCTGATTAAAACCATTGATGCATTTTTAATCATCTAAATTATCTTTTTTAAGACTTGTGATGTATTGGAAAAGATATTGATGATACTAAGATCATGAAATGATTATTAAGAATAATTTCTCTATGGTTTAATTCAAAGGTTCCCATACCTAAAGATAGGAATCCAAAGGATTTTTCACTTGATGTAATTTATATCACACTTGTAAAATATGAAATTATAAATGATGAAAATCAATCCACATGTAAGGAGAAATCATATGAAGTTTCTTTAAAGTCAATAAAAAATCACTCTATTAAAGTATATCTAGAAAAATATGAGTTTGATGGTGTGATGAAATTTATTTCCTCTAACATTAAGAGGGTAGAAGGTAAATTCAAAGGAAATATTTCACTTTCTTTATTATTATGTAGTAATATAATCCATCTCATTATTAAGTGTTTTAAAAACCTTCATAATTATGATGATTATGAATCCATAAAGAAGTATTTAAAATGATAAAAGAAGAAGAAAACTGAAATGAAGATTATTCAAGAAGAAGAATCCACTATTCATGATGATGAAAGCTTATAAGTTTATAATACGGAAGAAGTTAAAGATTATAGGGACCATGGGGAAGATGATTTAGTGGTTGTTATCGATAGATCATAAATTGATGATATTGATACTAAAAATGATGATGTTGTGAGGAGAGTTGATCTAAAAGTTAATCTTTATAAAACCCTTAAATAACAAGACAAATTTAGGGATAAAACCAAGAAAGAAAATGAAGTTGTTTATTAATCAAAGTTGTATATACAATAATAATAGTAATAGAAGTTGGAATTAAAATATAAGATTAATAAATTGAAAGATAAATTTTTTTGAAACTCGGGAAAGGAAATGAATATCAAGATCCAAGTGGAGTAAAAATAATAATCATTTAAGTATTGAACAATATAGTGAGATAAAATTCAATAGTACTAAATAACTTGAAGACGAAGTAACAAATTAGTGGAATAAGTGTGGGTATTAATAAAGACTCCTTAAACCCTACATGATATTGAGTATCTTAAAAAATAGGTCCCAGTTGAAGTTAAAAAAGTACTAGGAGTATGTATTGAAGAGTTTATTCACTTTATAAAGATGCATCAATTTAAAAACAAATGGAAATCTATTATGGATCATGATCAAATAGAGGAGATAACTGAGCCTCATGTTAGGCCAAAGTCATCAAATCTATAAAGTAAAGTGATTTTGGAAGAATCTCAAAAGAATACTTGTCAATAAATGAGAAATGGTAGAATGAAACCAAATATTAGGTATTATTTTTGTGGAAAATTGGGACACATATATTATGTCCTCTCCATTGAAAATATATTTTTTATAGAGAAACAACACCAAAAATAGGAAAGTATATTTCCATCATATTCTTATTCTTTTAACAGTTATCATTTTTTTATGAATATTATGGACACAAAGAGGCATATTGTGCCTCAAGAGTATAATAAGAAGTGACCCATGAGGCTTGAAAGGGAGTAAATAAATAGTTGATAACCTTATCCAACACATTGAAAACTAAAAATAGATTCTCATTTTTGTAATAAAAAATAGAATTTTTTAACCAAAAGAGAAGGAGTATCAATCTTTAGAAGAAGTTCCTTAATGGTCATATAATAAGAAGAAATGGTATGAGAAGGAAAATTGTGTTGATGTTTCTTTTATAGAAAAAGTTATGTCCAAATTATGGTTTCTAGATAGTAGATATACCTCACACTTGACTAGAAATAAAAAAAATTATCATCGATATTAGATATGAAAAAGGTAGAGTGTTTAGATTTGGAAATGATGAGGGACTCAAAATTATTTGCTCTAAGAAGGCTAATGTTAGAGGAAAATATATTTGGAAGATAGATGTTATCTTGGTATAAGGACTTAGAAATAATATTTTTAGTGTGGGTTATATGTGTGAATCAGGAAATGTTGTGGAATTCAAAAATAAGGGGTGCACTATTAAATTAAAGGATAGATTTATTGTTCTTAAGGGATAATGAACCAAAGGGAGTCTATATTTTATCGAGGAATAAAATTGGTTCATGTTGCTTAAAAAATATGAAAAAAATTATGGAATAAGTGACTTGGTAACTAAATCCAAAGGTATTTAGAAAATATAGTTAAGGATGAGGGAGAACATGAATTCGTCTATCTCACATGTGAAAGAAAACATACATGTCACTCTTGTAAAAGGGGAAAATAATCTGAAATACATACAAGCCAAAGATAGGTAAGTCATTAAGATTTTTGGAGCTAGTTTATGTGGATATTTTTGGGATGATTACTCCCAAATATTTAGATAGAAAATGTTATTATGTTTTATTTGTTTATGATTTCACAAGGATGGATTGGTTAATTATTATTACTCATATGACGGAAGTGTATAAGTTCATAATTTGATACCAAAGAGAAGCTGAAATAATACTTTAGGTGAAAATTCAAAAGTTTCACACTAAAAATGGTATGTAATACACAAATAACCATGTGGGAATTATATATAGAAACATGGGATTCAACATCAAGTTTTAGCAGTGAGAACTACTCAAACAATAGAGTTTTTGAAAGAAGAAATCATATCATTGACAACATGGTAGGAACTATTCTTGTTAAAAAATCCCTATTAGATAAGTATTATAAGGAAGAAATATTAATATTAGTGTAAATATCCAATTTGTATTTTCTTTGTATGAATGAATACAATATCCCATATGAAATTTGGTATAGAAAGAAACTTACATTGAAATACTTCCAAGTATTTGGAATTAAATGATTCATTTTGAAAAAGGAGAAGAATAAAAAGTTTGAATCAAATGGATATGAAGGTATATTTATTATTTATTCATCCAAGAGTAAACCATATAGATACAAAAAATAGTTGGAAAAAATGGATAAAACTTTCAATGTGATCATGAAAAAAACCAAATTTTAAATTCTAGTGAGAAAATTTTAGTTATGAAGGAGTAGAATTTTCACAAAGTTAGTGCAGAATATGAGGTGTATAGGGAAGATGATGTGTCTGTATTAGGGGGAGTTTAGAGGGATGAAAAAAACTCCAATTATAGATCTAATTATGAGGATAATATAGTAGGAATATTTAGTATAAGTAAACGGTCCAGTGGAGTTGAAATGACTGATATAAACATAATGGGTGACCGAATAGCCTCAGTTCAAACACAAAGGATGAAGACACATCAGTAAAATTCATTGTTATCTCATGTGTAACCAAAATCATTTTATGATGCCTTTATTGATGCAATTTGGGTCAAATCCATGAATTAATATCTTGATCAAATTGAGAAAAATTAAAATTGGGAAATCATCTCGAGGCCAGAATACAAAAATGTGATTGGAACCAAGTGGGTCTTCCAACACAAGATTAATAAATATGCCATAATGATAAGGAACAAGGAATATATTATAAATACCCATACTTTTCAAACATATATATTAAATCTTAATAGATAAATATTCATTTCATAAAATAATGATCCATGCCAGAATCATTTAGGCCTAGTTCATTTGGAAACTTGGACACACAAACAATTGATTCATAGGTTAACTATATATACTCCCACTAAGTTATTCATATCTAAACCCCTTCTTATAATTATCACACATAAAATATTTTTTCATAACTTGGGGAAGAAAACATAATAAAGGGTGAGATCAGATGTTTAGTAAGGGTAAAAAATGGAGATATAAATAATCACATAAGGATAACATGATCATAAGGGTATGATATTAACATTTGAAAAATATATTATGTATATCATAGATTATAAAATTGAGTCATTGAATAAATCTTGACAGTTCATAAGAAAAAAATCATAAATAAATCAAATAACATAAGCCATGATATCATAACATTTTCATATGACATAGATTGTGGCATACATATAAGTATAGAAAAACTTATTTAAATGATACCCATCAATACATTCACAACATGTTAGGCTATGTGTAAACACCCATGTACCTGCTTCGGGCTTGGGATAACCTCTCATGTACTCTATTTGGGGCTTGAGATAACCTATCATGTACGTTTGAGCTCATAGAACATTAATAATCACCCAATGAATTGGGGGGATATATAATTCCCACCTATCACATAATGAAAATCAAATATATGTGTGCCATAATATCATAAAACATTCATCATATCAGAACCCATAAAAAATGGGTTTTATAAGCGTCATGCCATCATAAATATAAACCATCTAGAGAAAAAAATGGTAATGGTATTCTTGAAAAATAAATCTAGTAAAGTATAAGAAACATCAATTTTTTTCCTTGATGAATGGAAATATCATAAAATATCATTAAAAAATTTCTTGAGGAAAATACCCTTTATATTTTTTAAAACACTTATTTTCTTGAAAAAACTGTGTACATATAAAGGAAAACATTTTGTTTGAAAATAAACTTGTAAAATTGTAAATGAAGATTAAAATAAAATATTGTTCATGATGGTGAGAAAGTTAGTTCATTTTTTATAAGTTATAAAACATTCCTTCTGTATTTTTGTCAGAAAAGTCACAAAGTACCTTGTTTGGAAACTGAAAAAAAGATTATTTTCAAACCATCTGTATATATACTAAAGAAGGATTTTTTCTACTTATGTGTCTCCTTACCACGCTTCCACGTCATACACAACTACTGTATCCTATCCTCCGAACCCGAAAATACCTCTCTCTATCCAGATTCTGATCGGGATTTTCCATAGTTACACCCCCCCGATTCAACTCCTCGATTCCACACTCCCAGCTCTAGGGTTCTGCACCCCTCCCCGATTCCCCCCTCCCTGAATCCTCTCTCCTGCTTCCTCTCCTCCCTAAATCCCTACTCCAGTCACGACTCCACCTATGCCTGATCTGACTTCGGCTCCTCTGAATTCATCTCGTCCGACTATGCTTTCTCATCGTCCAAAAATTTCACCAAGATCTACCTCCCAAATCTACGGTTAGTACTGAAACTCGACACCATGTCTTAGGCTCCTCCACCTATGCCTTCTTCGCAACTGGTTACTCAGCCTTTAGCTCTTTCACAACCGGGTCCTCCGATCCACCTAGAGTTCCCACTCTCTCAACCACACAGTGAGTAAGGCCAGGTATAAACCACTTTCAAACATATAAAGCCTGATTTTTTGTAAGATATTGCAGATAAAAATATTCTATTTGAATCACAATAGCATTGGAATCTGCAATACAGATCAATCTGTAGAATATTAAGATTCAGGTTGCTCCTCGATCCAGGTCAGTATACATGATATCCCTTACTTCTCTGGGAAATCAATTTTTTTGAGAAATCACGCCACACTGTCCATTCCAAATATTGCAACTGGTAACTCCTCCTACATTGATGCAGTCTGCATATAAATGTAGTAATCTTAGATTATTAACAGCTTACTCTTTTTTTATGACTCATTATCTCTATTGGCATCTGATAAATCTGATAATATATTTCCAGTACTGTTACTCTGTGAACAATGGTGAATTACTATTGGAAATTTTATACAACTAATTTCAACACTAGATTTGACATCTCTCTTTTACACTATATTATATCGTCTAACACTGGTATACCTACCTTATTTTATTCAATACATGACATTCAATGTTTCTATGTTTTAAAATTAATATCTCTATAATTTCTGATAGTATAAAACCAAGCAATTACAACTTTAGTCATTTTGTTGTTTGACTTCACAACATATTTTACATTAACTTTATTTTTAATAGTTAGTAAAATGGTTTCCCTGCACACCTTGAAAATTCAATATAAAGAAAAAAAATACCATTCTGTAAAAGGTAATGATACATTCATAATGTGAAAGAGGATGGAAGCCACTAGAATGACCAAAACCACGTTGTAAATGTATTTTTAACAGATGATGCAAAGCTATATAATAGAAGGCTATTTATATTGTTTCCATATTAAATATTTGGTGTTTAGATCTAATTCCAAGTTCAATCATCCCTTCCAAAGGAAAATCCTTCTACATGCCTCCATTTTACTCCATATTTATGGATTAAAATAGACATTGCTTTAAACAATTTAAGAGTTGCAGTTAGTTAAGATATTAAGAACCTTGGGATCTTGGGAGTTATTAGATTATTCTATGCATCATATTGGTTTCTTTATTTATTTATTCATGTATTGTAATCGGTCAACTTATAGTCTGCATTTTGACATTGTTTTATGATAATATCAAACTTTTAATCCTTGTAAATATTGTTTCTTCCTCTTCTTAGAGGACACAAAGTGTGCTATAAGAGGCTTAAGACACCTGCCATTGTCCACTTGATTATCTTTTTGAACCTATTTTTTTTTCTGCTAAAGGTTTTTGAACTTTAATTATTCCTTCATAGAACATGTTACTATCTTCTAATTACTATATTATTCTTAATAATGATTATTAATTTCATGGAATCATTGTTTATGTTTTGTCATTGATTTGTGTTCCGATCATTGTTTGTGGATGTCAGGGGACAGTACCTGCCATCTTGCAAGTGAAGAGGCATTTAGGGCCTACTAAGGATCGTTCAATATAACCTCATGGATGAAATTTCCCCTTCCCCTTATGATTATGTGGTACATAAATCTAGAGGTATTTTGTAAAATTACACTTCCCAAAAGTTTACATTTCATAGAATTTTTTTTCATAATTTCAGGATCTGGCTCAAGAGGCTCTATAAATCCTAGGATATCAATGTATTGAATTTGAACAATATGTCAATGTCATGTATGTATGAACAAGGTAAGGATATATTTGAGAAAACTTTCCAAAAACATCTTATAACACATATTTATGTTTGTATATATAATGTATGTTTCCTACCCAAAATATATCTTCCTGCCCAAAATATATTTATTCTTTCCCTATTTAAATATTTTAAGATCCATAGGCTATGATATGTGGTCTCAAGAAGTGATTCTTCTTCTTTTTGGTATCAGGTATGAAAAACCAACTTCCCTTGGTAATTATTTTTTCTAATTTTAATTGCTTTAATTATAAACACTAATCACATTTCATTCCATTGATATTCTCTGAGATCACATCATATAATAATTTTTTGGGTAGTTTTTCTGTGTAATTTTTTTGTTCTTTTCATTTAATATTTTTATTTGTTTGTTTAGAATGCAGGTATCTGAATTCCATATTACCATGCCAGCGTTTTATGTCAAAAATAAAAGTCATATAAATTCTTCTATTTTTTGAATTTTTAATTTTTTTTATCATTTATTTGTTTAAAATAAAACTAAATGAGGGGTGTCCAGTAGTGATTCTTCTTCTATATGGTTTCATGTATGAAAAAATAATTTATTTGTTTAAGCTACAACTAAATTTGTTTATCATTTATTTGTATAGATATCAAATGTTGTATTCAATTTAATTATATGTTTGGGTATTTTATTTCATGTGTTTTTTATACAAAATGTTCTCTAAATATGCCCATATGTAACACTCTTATGTTTATAGTTGATACTTTGTTTAGATATCAAATTTGTTCTGTATTAGTTTGTTTAGTTGATATACCAAACATGCATTCTGTATTGATTTTGTTGTTTCAAACTGAAAATTCAGTTAATTTTTTAATGAATCCATTTTCATATGTTTTTTTTGATTTTCAATGAAAGATTCCATTTAAATTTTTTATTAATAGTTAAATTGTTATATTTTTTTGTCAATTTAGTTTTTTACATTTCCGTTACATCAATTTTTTATTTTCTGTAATAGATTTATATGTTTATCTACGAGATAATATGCTTTCAGTTTTAGGTTTCTAAACAATGAATATTAGGGTTGTCATTCTTAAATGAACATACTTCCAGTTCTGAGGAAGTTCATGGGTGTGTATGTAGCCATGTCACAACATACATGGTATCCATATTCAAACCTGTGAATTCATAATTTCCAGAATTCGAATTATCAATTTCAATCACTTTTTTGTGCTTTTTTCTAATGAGTTTTAGGAATACAATCCCGAATAGATTGGATTTACCATTTTTCCATTGGATTTGATGTCTTGATTACACATATTTTCTGACTGAACAAGAAACATGTGAGTTTTCACCCCATTTTTTAGACTCAATTTGAGAATGAGTTTCCTAAATATGCATGTGCTCATTATCATATGTACGTTCTATATGGAGTTATAATACAAGATTTCCACCTGGAAATTGTTTTTTGGTTTCACTAATTTCATTACTTAATCTTTGCAGGCTCATATTTGTCATTTTCAAGAGACAGTTGTGCAACATTCTGTGTGTGAATGTGGTACAATTTTCATAACGAGTTCTATATATTTTGTCCAATTGTATTTCAATATTAAATATCACTATTTTTTGATTTTCAAAATATTGAATAATCATGTTCATTAAATTTTCATCAAACTTAATATATTTTATATGTCCATTTACATGTAATAATCATGTTCATTAACTATTGTGACCATTTACCTACAATAATCATGTCCAATATTAAGTATCACTATTTTGCGATTTTAATATATGTTATATGACTACTTACCTATAATAATCATACTATAGTAAACATGTTCATTAACTATTCATCATACTGTAACATATTTTGTCCAATACTCATATTTCAATTTTGACTACTATTCATTCTATATTTTGAACATTATTGTAAAAATATTGTTGATTGTCTAGAAAGTATACATAACAGCTGAATAAGTATTACATGTGCTACATAATTTTTTTTGTAATATTTCATTGCTAATTATCCTAATTTTTAAACTTTATATTTCAATTTTTTTCAATTGTTATGTACAAAATTTTGTCACTATGTTGTGGCAGTGGCAGTGGGTCTGTCTGTGTCAAGAATATGATTGGCGTGGAAGTGCTGTTGTATGCACTGCGAAGCCACTGCATAAAAAATCTTGGTTTGCGCTATTCCGGAATAATATCTCCAGCCCCTATAGAAGGTATCATTAAAAGGTTCGTATTCAAATGCTCATTGATTAGTACCCCTTGATTATTGAAGTAGAATCGTTGTTTTGTAAGATAAAAAGCAGCAGACTCACTTTCATCCATCATGGTGCACCTCTTTTCTTCTCACTTTTTCCCTATATTCATTGCCAGTATTTGACATCTTTGAAACTCACCCACCATAGGAAAACACTCTTAAAACCTTTTTACCTGCTTTTCTGAATATTAAAATGTCAAAACATATAAGATATTTGTTTAAAGTTGCATGTGTGGAACTGCTTTATGTCATCTGGAGAGGTAAAAACAAGGTCATCACGAGAAGACTCCTTTCCTATGCCATTCTGCATTGGCTGATATTGTTGATGTATTCCCAATGGCCAATTCACTGCTTGTATATCACTACAGAAAATCATTTGATTTAGATAATGGCACAATAGAGGTATTTACTATTACATTTTTTATATATAACTAATTTTACAGTATTTTTTCTCACCTATAGTTTCTACTGCAAGGTTCTAAAACACAGTGAACGCATCCAGGATAGGGGCTCCGCTACAACTACTCTAACCTCTAAAGAAGGGATTTTACTAATATGGTAGTATGCTGACATTCTCCTAGGATCAAATGAGGCATTATGAAAAATGAGAAGCTACTGTTATAGCACTCAGCTTCTTTTTTTCATAGAAATATTTCATTGTAATCATATTGTTATGTTCTCTCAGTTTTAATATTTTTCTTTTATGTTGATATTCACTGTTTGAAATCTCATATTTTTATATTCATTATTACTTATTATTTGAAATGTATGTTAATGTATGGTTTCTTTCCTAAATAAAAAGTTTTAGCGATTACTATAACTTTAGTTTGGAGAAATACAACAGATCATTTTCTTTTCTCACTTATTTGTTTCTTGTACATGTACTATATATTTCTTATGATACATGTTTTTGAAAAATGCATCATGTACTCTATTTGAGATGTGTATGGGTTTTTTAATTTTACTGGTGGATTTTTTTATATCCTTAAAACATGTATTTTATTTGAGCAGTGGATCATATTCTTTCTAATGATTTATCCTTCAAATGGGTTTCATTTGCATTTATGGAATTGTTTTCAGTTCTTTTCATTCACACTTATTTTCTTCATGGTGTATCTCCTAGTTTTATATCAAATATAAATAATTTGTATTAAAAATGTAATCATACATATTTACTTTTCATATGATTATTTAGGAGCCCATGGGTTAGGTTTTAGTATTTCTTACGGGACAATATAATATTCATGCAGCAGTTCAGTTGTTAACCGAATGAACTCAAAACAATGGGTGAAAGTCTTCAGGTGTGTTTGTCATATATTTTACAGAATTCTAGAAATATTTTGATAGTTCAACTCTTTCTATATACTATCTTACTTCGAGCTTAGTATTGTTTCAACTCTTACTATTATTTCAACTCCTACTATATACTTTATTTCTTTGAGGTTAGTATTGGTTCAACACCTACTATATACTATCTATAACCTCCTACTATATATATAGTTTACCCTAACAAATTCATTTTTAGAAAACTCTAGTTCTCTTAAGATAGTTGGAAATGTTGTCCATGATGGTATGTCATATTTTTTAACACATACCGCATCTAATATTTTTTTACTGCAACATTTATTAATATTAATTATAACATTGTGATGCTATTTTTATTTGTGCTGATTAAAAATTAAACATGACATGATATTTCTATTTGTAGGTTACTAAACCATATGTTTCACATATTCAGAATGCTCTACATTGATATTGACGAGGGATTTTCTCTTCATTGAGATCAATGGATCATGTACTCTCTTTGAGAAGAGGATCATGTATTTAATTTTAGCATTGGATTCTGTTATGATCATTGAAACATTTATTTTATTTGAGCGGTGGATCATGATTTTTTATTAAGTAGTGGAACATTTTTTAGAGAATTGGAATCATATCACCGTGCGAATGCATGGGTGAGTACTAGTTTTGTAAAAAGTAAAACATTGGTAAAAATGACTTTAAAAAATTGTAGTATAATAGTATAAACATTTTTGAAAACATTTTTAGAAAACATGGTCATGTAATAGAAATATTTCTCAGTGGATACTTAAACATAAACAATTCTGAATAATGATGAGATTGTGAAATAAACCCTTACCTCAAGTCTCACCTTTCCTAGTTCACATTCAACCTCCTATATAACAAATATGGATTTATTATAAATGTATTAGATAAACATACTCATATATATCATACCGTTTATGAATTATTTATGAAATATTATCACCCTTTAGTTAATTTTTTTTATTAAAACCACTGTTTTGGTTGATAACTACTTTGTTTTCCAAGCATGTTTCAGTTCGGTAGTCCTGGTTCTTATACTTTGATTGTGGTTCCATAAATTATATAATTTTAATAATGGTATAAAAATCATATATATTAATTATATATATATATATATATATTTATAATTATTCATAAAAAATAGAGATAGAAAAATAAATTACACCGTTCATGGAGATGGTAGGTCCTACGAACACATGAACACTATTTTCATTTTTTTGATAATAGAATAAAAGAAACATAAATAGTAATTCACATTTATAGAATAATTATTATATAATATATATTTATAAAATTCATAATTATTACCATCAAAGTGAAATATAAATAAAAAACAAATCACATCGCATCAGGGGGATGATAGTCCATATGTACGCATGAGCAACATTATCGTTTCCCAAAGGATTGTATGTTAAGAAAGTTGACCTAATATTATAATCAAATAAGTATAATTATGTAATAAATATCATATATAAACATTATACCCATAATAATAAAAATCCATAAAATACGGTGGTGAAAAACGAATTGTATCTCTATGTGAGATGGTAAGTCGTACGTACGCATGAATGATACTTTCACTTCTTCTTTGATGGGAAAGAGGGTGTATAATGGTGTTTTAATAATCATAATAAAATTTTATCATATTTATGATACTTAATTTATTATTTTATGATAAATATAATTTATTTATAGTATTTAAAGGCGATTATAAAAAATAAAGTGATCGATTAAGTCGATTACCTCTTCTTTGAAACAACCCCTTTAAATATCCTCTAAAGGACTCTAGGGTTGGTCTTTTTGGAATACCAAAACATCTATAACGTGTATAGGTATTTTTATAAGATAAATTTTCATATTATGGTCTACATATATGGCTAAAAGTGGTTTAATAAAGTGGGAAAGGAGGGTCATTTTTATAATTGAGGTGGGGGACACTTTTAAAATTTATCAAAAGATTAAATTATAATAAAATCAATATCAAGAAAAATACCTCCAAATGAGAAGGTATTAAAATATAAGTTTGGATATATATTTAATCCCATAAAAAAATATATTTTATACAAGTTTTGGTGTAATCTAAAACCTTGTCATTTTGATTAACCCTTAGTTAAATAATTTAATTTTAAATACAGTAACAACGTTTTTTAATATTAAAGGTTTTAATTTTTACTTATAAGGTATAAATTAGAAAAAAATGGAACATTTATGTAATTTTGGACCATATAATAATAATATCTTATTTTAATATTATTACAATTTTTTAATAATTTAATAAAATATTATTTTGATAAAATATCATTTCTGTCAATTTTTAGATCTATTCATTACTTTGACTTTAATAAAATCAATACAAAAAATAAAATTTGAAAAAAATATTTTATTATATCCCTAAAATGATATTTTAATTTATAAAATTATTTTATCACATTATTTATCTCAAGTTATATTTATTTGAATATTTTGAATATCATTTATTTTATTTTTCCATTAATTTAATAATTACTGTATCGATGTTGTGTAAGTAGTTCAGGTAATTATTTATTCACTAAAAATTTCAATTAAATTACCATGATGAAGATAAAAATTTTAGATTTAAAAATACTATTTATAAATGAACATATCTTTTAGATAACCCAATATTAAAAATATTATAATTATTAAAAACAGGAGTGTGACATGTTTGACTTTTCTTGAAATAAAATACTATATAGGTCATAATCTCATCCAAATGGGTATAAAGTGTCATAAAACATAATATTGTACGATTATGGATGAAATAGAGTTATATACTAAGGTTATTACAAGTTTTAGGGTCATTTTAAATTGCTTATCATTCAATTTTAACCTAACTTACCCAATTTACCCTTACTATGGTAATAAAATTACTATAGTTACTATTAATAATGAAAAAAAATAAAAGGGACCTATTTATCAAATTTTTACACAATAATTAAAAATATGGAATCCATTTTCAAGATTTATATCATATAATTGAATGAATTTAATTTAAAATTTATCCCACAAAATGCAAAGAAAAATAGTTTTCTTGAAAAATGATTTTTTTAGCCAAAAAATGTACTTATACCAAGATAAGGTATAAGGATGATTAAAATGTAATTAATTATACTATATATAAATAAATATTACTTGAGTTAATTTGAGATAAAATTAAAATAATAAAATGATCTTTTAATATAAAGAAAATGACAATTTAGTAAAAATCAGTATTTTCTCTATTCACTAAAAATTCTCAAAAAATTCACCTATGATAATTTTTATATGATAAATTCAAAAATGAAATCAATTTTTTCAAATAAATTTTCTAACATAACCAAAAAATTGTAACACTCTGACCTCAGAAGTCAAGAGCTTGTGCCTTACTTTATTACATTGACATGATTACAAGGAATCAAGTTCCAATGGACCAAAAAGTTTAGTAGTTTTGGAAAGACAGATTACATACATGATAGTCATATTAAATTTTTAAATATAAAATAAAAAATGGTACATAATAAAATGAAATAAACTGCATCCTTGAAATATTATTCAAATATTTCTTCCTCATAACCCAAGGAAATGAAATAAAATAAGGGTGAGATCTAGTACTCAATAAAGGTAAGTAAAGTGGGATAAATAATTAATTGATGAGAATAAATCAACATGGAAATATAAATAACTAATAACACATGACATTCAAAAATCTAAATATGAAATAATCAATACGAAATTGTAAGAAATTGAAAAACACATTCCATTTAATCAATAAACTGGGAATGAAATGCATCCATAGATTTTATCATATGAAATCCTCATCGATAATTACAATTATAACTGAAATATATATGAAGTAAATTATTAATTATTGGACATCATTTATGAGGAATATGAAAATCTATTCCATCAAAACCTTTCACAAGATGGTTTAAAACTATGGGTAGAAACCTGTTTAATTTGGCCAACTTATTTGTCACATGAGAACCTATCAGTGCATCAAGGGGATATATAATGTCCGAGCCCCGCCTGTAAATTCCTTTAAAAAACTTTATTTATATCTAGTAATCAATAAATAAACAATATTACTTATCAAATATCCATATTGAATAAAGAATACATATTTATCAATAATTCCTTAGTTAATCAAATAACCTTGAAAGTGAACACCATATGTAAAAATGTTATACGGTTTAGGCAATAATAATATACATTTCATGAGAATGTGGATTTTCAAGAAAATTTCCAATGAAAAATGATTACAATAAATTTATTGTTTGAATATAAATTTAACAATCACAAAAGTAAGTGAGATTGTAAAGATAACCATTAAGAACATTATTGAGGAAAATAATATTTAAACATTCCAAAGTGTACCATACCACTTTGAAACATTTAAATCATAATCATCATGAAGTAATGAAATTAAATGAAAATTAAAATATCATGAGAATAATTATATTCATGATATAAAATGTCAAATTTTATTATATAAACCATATAAAATAAATAAGTGTTGAAAATGATGTATGCCTCATAGAAAGAAAAGTGGGACAAAAATCACTTACCTTGAGTCCGAATTGTCATGTGTGTATTTATATTCTTGAATAATAAAATTATGTTTATTATATACTTTATTCATAACCTTTTTTCAAATTTTTATTACTTTTACTTCACTTATTACAATGTTTTATATAACTACTTAAACAATTATGTTTATGTCGGGTGTTTTGACCAAATTCAGTTCATGTGTTAAAAACGAATTTGGTAGGTTAGCTATGGTCAAAGGGGTTGTTAAATAAAAATATATAGAATAATAATCATGAAATAATTATAATATTTATACATCAATTATTATTTTAAAACCACTCATGAAATATGGTTATGAAAAATGAACCAATGTTACAATCATGGAGACGGTAGGTCGTACATATGCATGAGTAACATTCCCATTTTTTAATGATCATTATGGAAAGAAGATAAGTGACATTTTATATTTATATAATTATAGTTATATAATAAATTCCATGTTATTTAATCATATATACTTATATATATAATTATTTTAATGTAAAACGAATCACATCGCGTCGAGGAGGCGGTAGTCCACATGTCCATGAATGACGTTATCACCTTTTGTGTGTGTGAAAAGGGTAATAAAGAAAATGATATATTATATTTTAATAAAGTTATTTATGTCAATAATATCATATATATTACATTTATGTAACATATTTTTATTAAAACCATCCTTTATACATGCCATGAATAGTGTGAATGAATCACATCGCTTTGAAGAGGAGGTAGTTCACAATTCCACAAATGATGTTATCATATTTACACAAATTGGAAATCATGAAGGTATGTGTTATATAAAAATTAAATAAGTATTAAGATAACATTAAAATAATATATATCATATAAAAACAGTTTTTCCATCATAATCCCCAACCATGAAATGTGGTAAAGGAAAAAAATGAACGACATTGTTTCATGAGGCAGTAATTCGCCGTATATAAGAATTGTAAGTTTGTTACATATTATATAGAAGTGTGTGTAATTATAGGTATAAAACTTATAATAAAAACATATATTTATTTTTAGAATATTGAAGTTTTTATAAAACCACGTAATAATAATATTTGAGGGAGTGGAGAATGAAAATAAACAAAGAAGCTTTAGGAAGGATGTTACCTCTTCTTTGGGTAACTCCTCTTAGTTTGCACCAAAGGGATTACTTGGTTGGATTTATGAACAAATAGAGGATTATAGGATTAAGTTAGGGATTTTTGGATCTTATTTGAGTAGATTTTAGGAGATCCAAATGGATTTATAGGTGTAATTAAGTGAAGGGGGGGGGGTGAGTGCCTTCTTATAGTGGAGGAGGAGTGAAATTCCTATAAATTTTGGAAAAAAGAAATTACATCCATGTTTTTTCCTTATCAAGTGGATCCAATAATGGTAAAAATTAGATAAAATTGGGGATAGTTTATAAATATTAACACAGTTGATTTTGGACAATTTTATAGGTCATTTTGGCCCTTAAGTTTTAGGTTTAGTCCCTTGTTAAGTTATTTCTTCTCTAAATCGTTGTAATTAATTTTAATTACTTTCATTAATATTTTTGGTAAAACACCAAGTTAAACTTATTATAAATTATAAATTATTATTATTAAAATTATTTAATACAATTTTACAAATTTAAATCACATAATTGGAAGAAATTAATTTAAATTTAACCCTGTAGATGGGACGACAATATGGATTTTTAAAGTAAAAATATTCAAAAGTTTGCTAAGTTTTTATATCCAATTTAAAAGTGAAATTGATTAAAATGACCTAAATTTTATTATTTAATAAAAAATGGATCTAATTAAACATTAAAACCAATTTAAAATATAATTTAACTTTATAAATAAATTAGACAAAAAACAGTTTTGAATTAAAATTCAGTATTTTTCACTATTCATCAAAAAATAAAACTTCATAGAAAAATACCAAAAATTTACCCTAACATAATTTTAAAGTTTCAATTTAAAAAATGAAGTTAATATTTTTATATTAAATTCATAAAAGTTTGAAAATTCATATTTAAAGTAGATTCAATATTAAAAGGCGGTAAAATTACCTTTATAAAAATATAGGTTTTTATGTGTAATATTGGGTTTGTTCTTATCTTATGGTTATCAAATATATTATATGAATTTAAATTTTTTTGATTGAATATAATAATATATATCTATATATATTACATTAATATCACTCAATAATTGTAATTAATTTAATTTATTAGGATAAAATGACTGTGTGAGCATAAAAATAGTTTTTTTATTAAAAAATTCCCTTTATATTAAATTGGTTCTTATATTAATTTATAATTAATTTGTAACTAAATAATTAAACCATATATTTTTGTAAGTTAGTTAATACTACTCATAACCTCTAATTTAACAACTAGGTTATATATTATTATATTAAATAATAATATTTTTTAATAATATATTATTGTTCGGTGAAACTCAGTCTCGCGTGTTACACATTCCATAAAAGAGAGTCAGTATTGCATGTAATGAAATCTAACCTTGATGTTCCATGTAATAAATATAAAATTTATGTTGCATTTAACATAATCTTAACTTGGTGTTTTGTATAAATCAATCGAGGAACAAAAATTAAATTTATTCTAAAAGGAAAATATTGTAAAGTCTTGGGATGTTACATTATACCCACCTTAAACAAATTGAATCCTCCTGATTTAAACTCAATATAGATAATAAAGGGATTGGAATTTCAAAAAAAACTATTGTTCATAAACCCAAAGTGTGAATAGGGTTAATAACACAGTGTCTTAATAAGATAGAAAGGAAAGTAAAATGATTACATAACTAGGTTCCCTAGTAGTAGAACATAGGTGGGAAATGGAAACATGGATACATAAGAAAAACATAACAATCAAGTTCTGATGGAGAGTGCTAGAGAACAAATTCAGATGAAAGTTGATGACCACAAATCCTTAAACCACTGTTATGAAAAGGTCATTGATATCATAAAAAATGATGATAACAGGATAAATTTTTTATTTCAAGACCATTTTTCCTATAGTTGAGGAATCATTTCACTCTATAATAATATAATTAAATATACTTTTATATATTATAAAAACAATCTTATCCTTTGGTTGTTCCTTGAACTATTTCTACTTCATTTCTTAGCACATGTTTCATCATATGGGGATGTAATACATTAAAATATAAAACCTAATATAAGGATCAACATAAACCATTTCATAAATGGATAAAATTTTCAAAATATGATGATCTAAAACTTTAAAAGAAATGTAACCAAATTTACAAAATGAACTTATCAAATAACATGAATTGTATTTTAATCATCACATACCAAAAATGTGAATATGGTAATAACTTTAATTACTATAAAACCTTATTGAAAACATGAATTCTTATTATTCCTTAAATAAAATATAAATTATTGGATATATTACTTAAATCCAAAAATGAGGTAAAGTCCATCAATGATATCATAAACCATTTTGTCAATAAATCATTACTTAGTTCCAAGGTAGTCAGTACTTATCCGATTTGCATTTTCCAAAACAATTATTTCTTTATCCAAACACAATTTTCTTAACATTAGGAACATATTAAGGGTTATATTTCCCTCAAACATGTGTTCAAAAAAATTACTTTCCACTGAATAATTTTTCATGGTACTATTTAGCATATGATCACAAATACTTAATGAAAAAGTACTGCAACATAATCCTCATATATTCCATAATTCTTATAACCAGTACATCATTGATAAAATACTCAAATGAAATAATTCTTGAATCCAAAAATAAGAACATTAATCATTATTATTTTTCTATGGTAGTTTTATAATCTTGGACAAGATCCATTATCCTCTTTTGGGGTATATTCATTTGACACATGAGACATTGACTTGAATAGTGTCCCTATCCTTGCAGTGGAAGCATTGCACATTATAATTTTATTTATTTCTCTTCTTATCAAAAACTTGGTGGCCTTTTTCTCCACACTTATAAAAAACTCCCATTACCTTTAATAAATTACCAAGTTGTTTCTTTCCATAATTATCACATGTGGGAAAATAATTCTTTCCATTATTCTCTTTATACATCTTTTGACCTGTCATCCTATTATTTTCTTGCTTTCTTTAAAAGCCATAGGACTTGGAGAATTATTTACCAATTTCATTATCACATGATACTATTTCCACATATGACGAGAATGCTTGGGAGATTATCTCCATTATAAATATTGGCCTTAGTCCATAAAAGATATGATCCTTATTACTCTTTGGATATGTACATTGGTGAGGTTCAAATTCCTTATACTAGGCACCATTTTTAAATAAAAATATACTATAAATTAGTCCATATCATTATAAAACATAATGTTTAATCACAAAACTAGTAAAATACTTCACATAAATTGAAAAAATTATTTATAACTAATCTAATAATCATAAACATGGTTTATTTATGTACATATTTACTTTTAAATCCTTCATAATGGTTTGTAAAGAAAATGAGAATTATCCTAAGTGTATCACTCAGGAGTGTCAAACTAGGTAGGCAGTAAGTCCCGTTTTCATGTACCAGGTTATGATGAGTGAGGACTAACACACATTTTTGGAGTTGTTACCCCTAGGTATATCTATGACAAAACCACATCCACTTTTAGTATACAGATAGGGGTGTATTTATAGAAAGAACCACATAATATATACCTTACCAAAATTCTTGGATGTTCTTCTATACCTATACTCAAAGTCTATATTAGGATTATGTTCCCTAACCTAAGTTTTATAAATATAGTTTCCAAGTTTTCTGCTAAACTTCTTTTGATACTGACTATAATGCCTTGACCCCAAAATCCATAAGTCAGTGCCTTAATTTATTAGATTTTCATGATTACAAGGAATCAAATCCCAAAGGCCCAAATAGCTTAGTATTTTTGTAAATAGAGATTACATACATGATACACATATTACATTATTAAATAGAAAATAAAACATGGTAGATAATAAAATGAAATGAAATTCATCCTTGAAATCTTTTTCAAATATTTCTTTAACATAACCTGAGGAAAGGAAATAAAATAATGGTGAGATTAAATGCTCAGTAAGGGAAAGTAAATAGAATAAGTAATGAATTGATGAAAATAAATCAACACGGAAAGGTAAATAACTGATAAAAAATTCTATTCAAATAACTCAATAAGTCATAATCAATATGTTAAGTCAAGAAACTGAAAACATATTCCATTTAATCAATAAACTAAGAATGAAATGCATCCATAGATTATGTCATATGAAAACCTCATGGATAATGACAATGATAACTGAAATATCTATGAAGGAAATTATTAATTATTATATGTCATGTTTGAGGCACATGAAAAAATATATTTTCAAAATCTTTCATGAGACTGTTTAAAATTACAAGTAGAAACCTGCTTAATTTTTCCAACTTATTTGTCTCATGATAACCTATCGATGCATCAAGGGGATATATAAAGTTCAAGCTCCACCCATCACAAGATATCCAATTAATTCCTCATATCAATTAATAAATAATAAAAAAAAATCATTATAAAATATCTATATTGAATAAAAAATACATATTTATTAATAATTCCACAGTTAATCAAATAACTATCAAAGTGAAATATGTATGTAAAAATGATATACGGTTTAGGAAATAATAATATCTATTGTATGAGAATATAAATATTCAAGGAAATTTATAATGAAAAAACATTACAATAAAGTTATTGTTTCTAGATAAAGTTAAAAATCACAAAAGGAAGTGAGATTATAAAGATAATCATTAAGAACATTCTTGAGGAAAACAATCTTTAAACATTCCAAAGTGTCCCATACCACTTTAAAACATTTAAATCATAAACCCCATGAATAAATGACATTAAATGAAAATTATAAAATCATCAGAATAAGTATATTTAGGATATAACATGTATAAGGGTAGTATATACACCATATAAAAGAAATAAGCGGTGAAAATTATGTATGCCTCGTAGAAAGAAAAGTGAGACAAGAATACATTATATTGAGTCCAACTTGTCATGTGTATATTTATCTTTCTGAATAATAAAATTATGTTAATTATTTAATTACTTCCGAACATTTTTCAAGTTTATTATTACTTTTACTTCAATTTTTACATTTTTTTATACAATTAATTAAATATTTAAGTTTACATCGGTTGTTTTGACTAAATTCGGTTCGTGTGTTAAAAATGACTTTGGTAGGCCGACTATGGTCAAATGGGTCATTACATAAATGTATTCAGAATAATAATCATGAAATAATTATTATATTTATAAATCAATTATTATCTTAAAACCACTCATGAAGTATGGTTATGAAAAATGAACCAATGTTACAATCATGGAGACAGTTGATCGTACTACACATGAGTAACATCCCCATTTTTCAATGACTGATATAGAAGGATGGTAAATGACACTTTATATTTCTATAATAATAATTATATAATAAATTAAATTTTATCTAATTATATATACTTATATATATAATTCATGTGATGTAAAAGGAATCACATCACGTTGAGGAGGCGGTAGCCCACACGTCCACGAATGACATTTTCACCTTTTTAGCATGTGAAAAGGGTAATAAATAAAATTATATATTATATTTATAGAAATTTAATTATATAATGAATATAATATATATGTCATTTATGTCACATATTTTTATTAAAACTATCCTTTATACATTCCATGAATAGTGTGAATGAATCACATTTTTTTGAGGAGGTAGTAGTCCACACTTTCATAAATGATGTTATTGTATTTACACAAAAAATGGAAATCATGAAGCTATTTGTTATATAAAAATTAAAGAGGTATTAATACAACATAAATATCATATATATCATATAAAAATAGTTTTTCATCATAATTCACAACCATTAAAGGTGGTAAAGGAAGAACGAACGACATCATTTCGTGAGATGGTAGTTCACCATACACTAGAATGGTAAGTTCGTTACCCTTTAGATGGAAGTGTGTGTAAGTGTAGGTACAAACCTTATAATAAAAACATATCAGTATATTTACTATACTAAGGTTATTATAAAATCATGGAATAATAATATTTTAGGATATTTATAATGAAAATAAAATAAATGATCATTCGGAAGGATGTTACCTCTTCTTTGGGCAACTTCTGTTGGTTTCGGCTAAAGGGATTCCTTGGTTGGATTTATGACACAAGGAAGGATTATATGATGAATTTAGGGAATTTTTATATCTTATTTTAGTATATTTTAGGTGATAAAAATTACTTGATATGTGTGAGTAAGTGGGAGGGATGAGTGTCTTTTTATAATGGAGGAGTGACATTCTTGTAAATTTTGGAAAAGAGAATTCCACTCACATTTTTCCCATGTCAAGTGGATAAAATAATGATACAAATTATATAAAAGAGAGTATAGGTTTAAAATATGATCATTCAATGGCTTTTGGAAAATTTTCTAGGTCATTGTTTTCATTAAGTTTAAGGTTTAGTTCCTTGTTAAGCTCATTTTCATCTTAATCATTATAATTAATTTTAATTACTTTCACTAATAGTTTTGGTAAAAAACTACTTTTACCTTATTAGAAATCATAATTTATGATGGTTCTGAATATGGAATCCATTTTTACAAATTAAAATCACATAATTGTGAGAAATTAATTTAAATTTAATCCCATGGATGGGACAACAATGTAGATTTTAAAAGTAAAAATGTTCAAAAAGTTTGTTAGGTTTTTATATCCAATTTAAAAGTGAAATTGATTCTAATGACCTAAATTGGATTAATTAATAAAAAAATTATCTAATAAAACTTTAAAAAAAATTAAAATATAATTTAACCTTATAAATAAATTAGATGAAAATTAAAATTCAGTATTTATACTATTCATAAAAAAATGATACTTCATAGAAAAATAAAAAAAACCCACCATAATATAATTTTGATGTTTCTATTTATAAAATGAAGTTTATTTTTTCATATTAAATTCCTAAATGTGTCAAAATTCATATTTAAGGTTGGTGATCCATTAAATGGCGGTAAAATTGCCTTTATAAAAATATAGGTTTTTATGTGTAATATTGGGTTTGTTCTTATATTATGCTTGTAAAATCTATTATATAAATG
This sequence comes from Viscum album, assembly GCA_963277665.1. NCBI lineage: Eukaryota > Viridiplantae > Streptophyta > Magnoliopsida > Santalales > Viscaceae > Viscum > Viscum album. The sequence continues at coordinate 454,868,765 of OY728141.1, read as the reverse complement.
TAAAAAATATTTTATTTAATAATACATATATATATATATATATATATAATATTAAAATCACTCACTAATTGTAATTAGTTTAATTTATGAGCATAAAATGACTTTGTGAGCATAAAAATATTTTTTTTATAAAAAAATTTACTTTATATTTAATTGATTCTTATATTCATTTATAATTAATTTTTAAATAATGAATTGAACCATATATTTTCATAAGTTAGTTAATAATATTCATAGCTTCTAATTTAATGGCTAGGTTATAACTTATTATATTAAATAATAATATTTTTAACAATATATTATTGTCCGGTGAAACTATATCTTGCATGTTATGCAAGCCATCGAGGAGAGTCAGTATTGTGTGTAATGAAAACTAAACTCAGTGTTTCGTGTAGAAGAATCTAAACTTTATGTTACGTATAACATAAAATTAACTTGGTGTTTTGTATAAATCAATCTAGTAACAAAAATTAAATTTGTTCTAAATGGAAAATATTGTAAAGTCTTGGGGTGTTACAAAAATAATTATAATATTCTCTCATAAAAATAAAGAAATTCTATTTTTTAAGAAAACATATTTATAAATCATAAAAATAACTTTACTAAAAATTGAGTAATTATTTCATAAGCATTAATCAATAAATTTTTATTGTGTTTTAAGTGTATATATATTTTATAATTTGGTTAATACTATTCACACCTTCCAATTTAACATATTGGTTATAAAGAAAATATTTAAATAGTAATATTTTAATACTTTATTGTGGTACATTTAAACTTGGCTTTTCATGTAATGCATGCTATTGAAGAAATAAAATTATTTAAAGAGATACATTTCATAAAAATCTTAGGGTTTTACATTTTATCTCTTTAAAAATGAATTTCACCCACAAAATTCATCACCCAGATATAAATTGATAAGTATACCTCTGCCTCATCACATCCTCAAGTTCCCACGCTGCTTCCTCAAATTATTGGTTTCACCACAAAACTTTAGCTAGGAAATTGGTCTTGTATCCTAGAAAATTTTCTCTATAATTCAGAATCTATACTGGTTGTTCTTCATAAGAAATATATATATTCAGTGGTTTGGCCTCTGAGTTTAGTATTTGTAAGGGATTAGGTATGTACTTTATTAGAAGAGATATATAGAACACATCATGAAATTAAGATACATTTTATGGAAGCACCAATTGATAAGCTACTGTCCTAATATGATCAAAATTTTCAAAAGGACTAATATACCTAAGGATTAGCTTTACCTTATTTAGAAACCTCATCACCATATTCCAGGGAGATATTCATAGGAATACCTTATCACCCACTTCAAACTATAGATCTTTCTAAAAATTATCAGTATAACTTTTTTTTTCGACTCTAAGCTACTCTTATGTGTTATTGAATGGATCTAACCTTATTTATCATTTCCTCATCTACATCAGGTCCCGATAGCTTTCTTTATCCAACTTTATTATAGTATGTTGGAGTTATTCCCTCCTTATCATAGATAACTTCATAAGGAGACATCTGAATGATAGAGTGAAAGCTATTGTTGTAATAAAATTCTACCAAAAGAAGGTGTTGATCCCAACCACCTTTAAAATCCATAGAGTAAGCTCTCAACATGTCTTATATATTTTTAATGGTCCTCTAAGACTAAAAATCTTTCTAATGATGGTAAGAAATGTTGAAAATTAACTATATTTCTAGATCCTACTAAAGGATTCCCTAGAACTTTGAGGTAAACCTCAGATCCCGATCAAACACAAAGGAAAGTGGTATTCCATGTAATCTTACCACTTCATCAATATATATTCTGGAAAGTTGATCAAGAGAGAAATCTTCTATAATAGAAATAAAGCGTGTTGACTTCATAAGTAGATCAACTATAACCCATATTGAATTATGGCCATTATATATTTTATGGAGTCTGATGAAAAAATTCATGGTGATGTTTTTCCATATACATTATGGTATGGGTAATGGTTGTAACACCCCCTTAGATTTTTTTCTCTTAACCTTAACTTTTTGACATACCAAGAACCAAGAAACATACTCTAGAATATCTATCTTCATAAAATATATAGGAACCCTATCCCCAGTAGCCCAGAGCTAGTGCTTTCTTTAATACATTGACATAAGATACAAGGAATCACATCCCAAAGGAATAAATAGTTTAGTAGTCTTGGTAAACTAGATACATACATGATTACTATATTACATTTGAATAAAGATTTTACATCATATTTTTTTCAATAATATAATTGTTCCCTATAGCATATTCTTTTATATCATTCATAATACACTTCATAGATTCCTTGTAAAGGAAAAAAAATAGGTATGAGCTCAAATACTCAGTATGGGTAAAGCACATTGAAATATATAATGAATCAATGAGAATAATCAGTATAGAAAGGTAAATAACTAAACACACATTCCATTTAAATAATTTTACTAGAAAAATCAATATGACAATCTAAATAACTAAAAACACATTCAATGTAATAAATAACATGACTATCATAACTAGTTAAGGCATAAACATTATGGAAATATAAATAACTAAAAACACATACCATTTAATCAATAAACTGATAATGAAATACATATAGATATAATATCATATAGAAAATATAATGGATAATAATAAATGGATTCTGAATGAAGTGATTAATTATTGGACTTCATGTTTCCTGGGAACATGATACCTATGCCATCAAGATCTATCCTCAAGACAATTTAAAATTTATTGGTAGAAACCCATTTAACTAAGTCTATCCAACTGATTCATCCCATGATACTGATGATTCATTGAGGGGTTATCTATAATTTGGCCCCACCTGTGTCTTTCATGCCCAAAGCATTCCTCATATATCTAATAATTTATTTAATTCATAAATAATGTATCTTATCATTAAATATCTGTATTGAGTAAAGAATATAGATTTTTCAATATTTCCCCAGATAAAAAAATGACTTTAAATGTAGAAAACTATATATAGAAATGGTATATTGTTTAATAAATAAAATTATCCATGATAAATAATATTGATATCTAGGGGAAATTTAAAGTTCAATGATTATTTAAAATTGAACATTTTAAGGGAAAGTTATTGACTATAAAAATGTATCAAGGAAGTGAAGGTGAATAGTATTCTTAGTAAAAATAATCATAAATCATTATGAGGAAGAATAAGGATGGTATCAATACAACATATCCCTAGTGGAGTATATATAAAATAAAGTTTTTTTGTTATTTATGAATATAAATAGCATAAAAATATATTTAAAAACATTCTTGAGGAAAATATAATTTTCATTTTAAAAATCACTTTTTAAAACTAAAAGTTCACAAAAAATTTTAAAAATACTTTTCTTTAAATATAATATTTTAAACTTATACAGGAATATTTAAAACATATGAGTGGTCATAATGGTTGGAAATTTTTTTCATGCTGTACATGTTAAAATAAAAATTCCTTTCACCTTTTCGGTAAAATCCAAACAAAAATTATTTTAAAAATGACATGAATATTCCTTTAAAAACATTTTTAAAAAAGTAAAAATGGGTGAAAATAACTTTAATATATCATTTATAAAATGTTAAATAAAAATTTTAAAACATTCTAAGATAACATGGATTTTGAAGAAAATGGTTTTCTGAGAGAAGAGAGAAATAGAGTTGGATTTTATTAAAAAATATCAGTTATTTTAAGTACAAAAGAATGGAAAATTGGTATTATTACTTGAAAAATTCATAAATATTAATAGGAGAATAAAATTAAAGGTTTTATTTGTCACGACCCGACCCTACCCGGGCTCGAGCCGCAACTACCCCAAGCACGCCTCCTTAGGAAAGGGGCTGGTGACCAGCGCCGAAGGCACAATAACTCGAGGATGCCTTTGCCTAAGTACCTGTACACACACACATGCAGCACACTCAATGAAAAAGTGCAGAGTAAAAGAAAAGACATATAAAGAAAAGGGAAACTGCTATAAATAACCACAAGAGTGCATCAACCTCTAAACAATACAAAGTAAAAGCTGAAAAGAAAAGGGGAAAAACACACACCCAATCAGAAAAGTGCCACAACCCGACAATAGGTGAACAAAAGAAAAACAGCTGGAAGGGTCCCCCACCTGGAACCCGACTACGACCACCACACACGGTCTAAGATCCCAAGCTCCTAAGCTCCTCTAACGTCACGACCAACCTGTCTATCGTCTGCAAGGTCACACCAAGTGAGGGAAAATCCCAAGTAGGGGTGAGTATAAAAATAATCAGTAGGATACCCCGAAGGCTCGAGGGAGCAACAAAGGAGGTACCAAAGGGTGAGCAGTAGAGTGAACAGGAAAAGTAATGGAGTACAATAGAGGGTGCAGTAAAGAGTCCAGTAGAGAGTCCATCTCAACCCAACAAGAGAAAGGAGGTAGACTCGTCCAGTCACAAGGATCTGGAAATGGTGAGAAGATGAACTTCTCGTCGAGTCTTCACTATCTATAGCAGGAGAGTAGACTCATCCAACCACGAGAAGCTAGACACGAAAAGCACGTGGCTTACCCCGCATGTCTTTTCCTCACTTAGAAGGAGAGTAACCAAACCCAAGAAGTGGGTACTGAAACAAGATATATACATATTCATATGCTCAATCAAGAAGCCTGAACAAGGTCATAAGGGGATCTCCATCCCGTAGCTCAGCCTAAGAAATGAGAGTCACCAACAGTCCTAGAAGTAAACCACCATTGATGCCCAGCATCCCGCACGTCTACCCTGAACTACAAGTCAAGGGGATCAAACCACCGTACCTCGATACTATCCGCTTTGGGTGGAACTGACTCGCCTGCACAATTTTAGTTCGTGTCACAAGGACATGTCTCGGTGGGGAAAACGCTCCTCTTACTTGAGAGTTCTGCAGGAACATCAAACCACAACTCGTCACTGCCCCGCAGTCGAGAGGTCTTCTCAAAGTTGATAGGAGACCCCCTGCCCAGCCCCACTGGAGGGTCCCTGGAAGTCAACGGGTTCCCACTATAGGGAGACCCGGCAAGAGTCGAAAGGTTCCACACTTCCTAGTCCCGTAACAGGGTAATACACTGGAGGGAGACCCGGCTAAAGTCGACGATGAGACCACTTCCCAGCCCAGCTGGAGGTAACCCAGCATCGGGGACAACTACCCAGCCCAGCTGGAGGTAAGACTGGCATCGGGGACCACTGCCCAACCCTATTGGAGGTAAGCCCAGCATCGGGGACCACTGCCCAACCTCGTTGGAGGTAAGCCCAGCATCGGGGACCACTGCCCAGCCCCGCTAGAGGTAAGCCCGGAACTGCTCCAGTCATCCCTGCTAGATGGTACTACTCGGTGAACACCGCTGTAATGGCCATCCCTGTTGGATGGTACAACTGGAAAGCCCTGCTCGAAACAACCTTAGCCCTACTGGAAACAACCTCAGCCCTACTGGAAACAATCTCATCCCTGTTGGTAACAACCTCCTGGGTAGAGGTTTGGTGCCCACGTAAAGTGTTGGTCACACCGAATCCACAAGAACTCTACCAGGGTACATAGAGTGATGTGAGAATCTTCCCAGGCCTCACAAGGCAATCACGCTCCAATCTACTGAGTCACTGTTGAAGCGGACCGAGACAACTCATCCTAGTAAGTGGGAAAACACCCACGATGTACGAGCACATATAGTCGTAAACAATGCCGCAGTCCGGTGAAAGGGCACGACACTAAAACACCTCACAGCTGAATAAACAGAGGAACAAACCATCTCTATCGGCCAAATGAGAATAGGACCAAGGGAAAACTGAACCCTGCTGGCTAAACAAATGAGCACCAAGCTAGGGGAAGACTCAACCCTACTGGTCAACAAACAAGAATAGAGTAACCCTCTACGACGCGAGAGGTCAAAAGTACGTAAAGCAGAGCACGACACGCACATGGGGCCCACACAACATGTCACCCCAAGTCAATCCCAAATAAGCACGCAAACGTCATCTAGTGAAAACAACCACATGTACCTCCAAGCGTTCCCGTATAATCCCAGAGTATACCACGTTCCAGCCCAAAGGCTATTGTGCACATGACACCCAACGTCAACACGAAGGCGTGACATAACAACTCCAACCTGCTACCTCAACAGCTGAGGCACATCCAACCACATCTCTTCACTCACACGGGAGTGCACGTGATCACACGCCAAGGGTTCTCTGCAAACATGGCAAGAAGAACTTCCATCAGAGTGCCTTTCACATTTCCACATTTAATAAGATCACCTAAGAGGCTCCGCTCACCTGAACAGATTACACCATTGTAATCCTCACGGAAAAATACATGAGATAGACTACTTACTCGCCTCAAACGTATATTTTATGGAAAGGTCGCTAACACCGCCTCACACCCGAACGGCGTCCCGTGATCCCGAGCCTCGGCCCTGAAAACAGTCGGGCGCATCGCCCCAATGCGATCCCCTCAGGAAAACACGTCAAAAGCACTACTCACATGAGTGCAACGGATATCCGGAGAAAAAAGGTGCATTCCGGCGCACCGCACACGAGCGGTGCTACATGGGACCCGCATCCTAGTCCCGAAACACAACGAACAAATCACACCATTGCGATCCTCCCTAAAACGTACACGAAATGGACTATTCACTTGTCCAAAACGGTCACCTGGTGATAGAGATGGAAAATCACTGTCAACGCCCAAATGACTCTAATGGGCCCCGCACCATCATGCCAAATTAGAGTGGGCAGATTGCGCCATTGCAATTCCCTCGGAAAAACACCCAAAAATGACTGCTCGCATGCCCCGAACGGACGTCCGATGAAAAAGTCATGAAATGATGCACACAGCTCGAAAGACGGGCCATGGGGCCCCTGCCTCAACTCCATCCTCAATGCCTGAAACCACCTTGGAAAGCTCTGCCTCGGTGCCAGGGTCCCAATGCCACTGACTGTCCTTAAATAAGACGTCAGACGCATCCGCGCCGTCCAAAACAAGTTTCCCCGGTAAAACGACAATTCACTTAAAACACGCGTCGCGCCACCTAGGCCCCTCGTTTTGGGAATTAAAAATTCCTGAAACCATCTCAAAATGTTACCCTTGATCCCAGGATCATTTCGCCATAGACGGAACACAAAACAGACAGCTGTAGCGGAAAATACGGGCGTCTAAGTCGAGGGGGCAAGCCCCTTGGGCTGGACCGGCCCACAGCTTAGTCGCGCGGGCCGACCGTGGACTCGCAGTCCGCGCGCAGACTGGCCACGAGGTCCGATCATGACAGCCGCGTGAAGACCCGCACGACGTGGGTCTTTGTCGCCGCACGGGGGTCGCACGTCGCGACCCCGCGATCGCTGCTCCCTGGCGACCCGCCGCCGAGCCAAGGCGCTCCGCCTGGCCCCGACCTCACCCTCAGCTGAAGGCTCGCCGTGCCCCAGCCTTGCCTGGACACTCCATCGGACACCCACACCGCCTCCCGAGAGCCCCGCTGCCGCGCCAAACGCCTTCGCCGCCGCGCCATCCGCCTGAGCCGCTTGGAAGATCCGCAAACTTCGACTATCAACCCCGGCCTCCTCCGGACTCGGATTTCGATTCCAAAAAGATGCATTGTAAAGGGAAAAAAACTATACTACACATTCACGGGCTTTGTTCAAAAATCCAACAGCAATTCGACATGATTAAATGGGCTCAAAGTAGGTGCGGGAAAACAAAAATGAAAATGACAAATCCCACCTCGATGGGCTTCGCCCGAAGATTCGCCGCGATCCGTCGGAGCCGCGCCTCGCTGGATCTGTCTCGCTAGAGTGGAGGAGGAGAGAGATAGAAGAGGTCTTTCCAGGGGGTAGAAATGAGGGAGAGGGGAGGGTTTGGTTTAAGTAGAAAATAAAAATTAATTTAATTAATTTTTATTAATTACCCACGAAAGGTCCCACCTCCGAAACACTCGACAGGGTCGAGGTTAAGCCTCCCGTAGGGTTAAAACCACCTCACGAGCACAAAGGCGGTCTCATAATTTGATTTCGAGCTTCCGTTTAAAAGTTATAAAGCTGAACGCCCAAATCCACCAAATTACAAAAATGCCCCTGGGGCCATATTTCACAGACGGGCCGCGCCCACAAAACTTACACCCCTCCTAGGGTAAATGACACACTCAAAACTCAACGGTGCCCTCAGTTTCCCAATCTGAGCCACCGTTTAAGAGATACTTGAGTTTAACCATTAAACGAATAAATAAATAAATTAATTTATCCGTTTAACGTTCCGAAAGTGAGCGAGGGGTCCAAACGTCCCGCGCCGACATATTTTATGTCGTTCTTATGGTAAACACCCCATTCCGGAACCATCTGTACACTCAGATATCTGATCAGAATCATCGTTTAGGAGTTATCCTATTTATTTTGCGTTCCCAGTGTGAACGCACTGAAAATTTAATTCCGGCCACTTCGGGGCTCAGAATTGCACGACGTCTGAAGGCGCTACTCTGGAATAACATCAAGAATATTCCAAAGTCTTTCACAGAAAAAACTAGGTTCTTACATCATTCTCTCCTTCAATATTTTCATCCTCTAAAAGCAAAAATTGGGAACAACTCAGGGTACTAAGCCCACACCTGGCTCTCCCGTACCCAGAAGAACTCTCACACAACTTTACACCACCGCACATAGACCAAAGGATTTGATCTATTCACGCAAGGTCTTCCCTTGCCGATGAAGTGCATAGGATCACGTACAAATCTCTTCAGGTAAACCACGTGGGAGACATCATGCACCCACTCCAAACTTTGGGGTTAGGGAAAGGTGGTAGGGAACCTCACCATCCCTTTGCACGGTCTCAAACGGCCCGAAGGCTCTCAAGGGTAGCTCAACTTCCCGATTAAACCTCTACATCGCACGCCACGACAAGAATCACTGATTGGACATGGGATAAGGCCTGGTGATTCCCTCATTCAGAATATCCATATGGTGAAACACCCAAGGATATCTGGTCACACAAGATTTCATAGTCGATGTCTCGCAACCAAGACTCTATTACACACTCAGAAAGCGATGGAGTCGACACCATCGACTAAAGAAAAAGGTCCCATGCCTTTTATTATACCAACATAGGGTTACACCGACGCCCTGTGCCACCCTGGTAACACCTCAAGCAAGGATAAGGGAGGAAATAATTCCACACACAGAGTCTAACAATTCTACTGCAAAAAGTAGAAGAGCTGTAGAGCATACCTCTTTCCACCTCATGCTCTGCAGGGTTGTAGACACCCAAAGCTCGCGGCTGTCTGCAGTCCCAACTGTCAGCTCCCGGAGCCTAACGTGAACTGCCTAGTGGTGATGGGAAGACCTTGTGATGTCGTCCCCCACTCCCAGCTCCTCCTTCTCCTCTGATAGCACAACCTCTCTGGGTGCTAATCTGATCACCCCGCTGCCTCTGCCGTGGTGGTGCACTTACTGCCTGCCCAAAGCTCTCCGCATACCTGGTTGGGCAATCCCGTGCCAGGTGACCTCGCCCATCGCAAGCATAGCACCGACTCTCTCTGGGATGCACTGGTGCCCTCTGGTGCCACTGTGGTGTACGACTACGCCCCTGAGTCCGGTTGTCAGATAGCCACCTGCGTCGAGGTTCAATTTGCCGACGCCCGCTAGCTGCGATAGATGTCTCGGCTCCAACTTGCCTGCTGCCACCACCAACTCTAGAATGTGACAGGAAGCTCTCTGTCACTAGCGCCTGATCTAGCACCCCGACATATGTGGAAATTACCAAGGGTATTATGACAGCACAAATCTCTCAGTGGAGACCCTGCTCAAAATTCTGCGCTCAGAGGTTGTCTTCATGGACCAAGTCCGGGTAAAAGCGTGCACGGTCTGCGAAACTAGCCGCGTACTCGGCCACCGTCATCCCTCCCTGCTGAAACTGCAGGAGCTCCTGAGTCCGAACGGAGCACAAGCAGGAGAGGAAAAACTCCTCACGGAACAACAACTGAAAGTCACCCCACGAAAGCGATGAATCATCAAGAAACTAAGTCACCAGACTCCACCAATGCCAAGATGCTCCATGAAAAAGGTTGGCTGCCAAAACCACTCTCTGATCTACCGGCGTCTGCACAAGCCTGAAAAGGCAAACCACTGTCTCTAACCAAACCTCTGCTGCCTGAGGGTTTGGCTCACCACTGAACCTCAGCGGTCTCTGCCACTGGAACTCACGGAGCGCGCTCAACCTGCGCTCAAACTCAGACTACTCTGATGAAGCTGTCTGCTGCTCAATAGGTGGGGTACTGCTACCGAACTAACTGGAGACAGGGGCTCACATGATGGGTCCTAGACTGTGGCCTCGTAGCTCACAGGGTCGTCGTCATGCACCAAAGCTGGTATCTTGGATGACTGTCTTCAAGGAGACATCCTGAATATTATCAAGGAGTGCCACGGTCAGATGAGCATAAAGTATATACCAACAACAATGATGGGGAGTTGACTCAAGAAGGACAGTCAAAGACTCAATCCTATGTGATGCACAAACCAATTTTTCCCTACAACAAGTGTCTCAGCATGCCGAGTCGACAAGCGGGTTATCAAGGTCCTAGTGAATGGATATGTCAGCCGCCGCACCATCATTAGACTCCCTGGCCTGAGAGCCACTCTTGAGACACATTAACACTGTTGCCCTATATTCCAACAAATTCCTTTTATTTTAGGGGTGCCCGAACAACGTCCCAAGGAACGAACCACCTCAGATACCACTTTTTCACGACCCGACCCTACCCGGGCTCGAGCCGCAACTACCCCAAGCCCGCCTCCATAGGCCAGGGGCTGGCGACCAGCACCGAAGGCACAATAACTCGGGGAGGCCTTTACCTAAGTACTTGTACACACACACACACGCAGCACACTCAATGTAAAAGTGTAGAGTAAAATAAAAGACATATAAAGAAAAGGGAAACTGCTATAAATAACCACAAGAGTGCATCGACCTCTAAACAGTACAAAGTAAAAGATGAAAAGAAAAGGGAAAAAACACACCCCCAATCAGAAAAGCGCCACGACCTGGCAACAGGTGAACAAAAGAAAAATAGCTGGAAGGGTCCCCCACCTGGAACCTAACTATGAGCATCGCACACGGTCCAAGCTCCCAAGATCCTAAGCTCCTCTGACGTCATGACCAACCTGTCTGTCGTCTACAAGGGCACACCAAGTGTGGGCAAAGCCCAAGTAGGGGCGAGTATAAAAATACTCAGTAGGATACCCCGAAGGCTCGAGGGAGAAACAAAAAAGGTACCAAAGGGTGAGCAGTAGAGAGAATAGGAAAAGTAAAGGAGTACAATAGAGGGTGTAGTAAAGAGTCCAGCAGAGATTCTAGCTCAACCCAACAAGAGAAAAGAGGTAGACTCATCCAGACACAAGGAGCTAGAAACTGTGAGAAGATGAACTTCTCGTTAAGTCTTTACTACCTATAGCAGGAGAGTAGAATCGTCCAACCATGAGAATCTAGACATGGAAATCACGTGGCATACCCTGCGCATCTTCGCCTCACCTGGAAGGAGAGTAACCAAACCCAAGAAGTGGGTACTGAAACAAGGTATATACATATTCATATTCTCAATCAAGAAGCCCGAACAAGGTCGTAAGGGGATCTCCATCCCGTAGCTCAAACCAAGAAATGAGAGTCGCCAATAGTCCCAGAAGTAAACCACCATCGATGCCCATCATCCCGCACATATACCCCAAACTACAAGTCAAGGGGCTCAAACCACTGCACCTCAACACTATCCACTTTGGGCGGCACTGACTCGCCTGCACGGTTTTAGGTCGCGTCACAAGGAAGCGTCTCGGTGGGGAAAGCGCTCCTCGTACTTGAGAGTTCTGGGGGAACGTCAAACCACAACTCATCACTACCCCGCAGTCTAGAGGTCTCCTCAAAGTCAACAGGCGACCCCCTACCCAGCCCCACTGGAGGGTCCGTGGAAGTCAATGGGTTCCCACTACAGGGAGACCCGGTAAGAGTCGACGGGTGCCACACTACCCTGTCCCGTAACAGGGTAATCCACTGGAGGGTGACCCGGCTAAAGTAGGAGACGAGACCACTGCCCAGCCCAGCTAGAGGTAACCGCGCATCGGGGACCACTGCCCCGCCCAGATGGAGGTAAGCCCGGCATCGGGGACCACTACCCAGCCCTACTGGAGGTAAGCCCGGCATCGGGGACCACTTCCTAGCCCCTATGGAGGTAAGCCCGGCATCGGGGACCACTGCCCAGCCCCGCTGGAGGTAATCCCGGAACTGCTCTGGTCATCCCTGCTTGATGGTACTGCTCGGTGAACACCGCTGTACTGGCCATCCCTGCTGGATGGTACAACTGGCGAGCCCTGCTTGAAACAACTTCAGACCTGCTGGAAACAACCTCAGCCCTACTGGAAACAACCTCATCCCTACTGGTAACAACCTATTGGGTAGAGGTTTGGTGCCCGCATAAAGTGTTGGTCACACCGAATCCACAAGAACTCTACCAGGGTATACAGAGTGATGGGAGAATCTTTCCAGGCCTCACAAGAAAATCACGATTCAATCTGCTGATTCATTGTCGAAGCGGACCGAGAAAACTCATCCCAGTAAGTGGGAAAACACCCACGCTGTACGAGCACACATAGTCGCAAACGGTTCCACAGTCCGGTGAAAGGGCACGGTACTGAAACCCCTCACAGCTGAAGAAACAGAGGAACAAACCATCTCTGTCGGCCAAACGAGAACATGACTAGGGGAAAAATCAACCCTGCTGGCCAAACAAAGGAGCACCAAGCAAGGGGAAGACTCAACCCTGCTGGTCAACAAACAAGAACAGAAGAACACTCTACATCACAAGAGGTCAAAAGTACGTAAAGCAGAGCACGACACGCACATGGGGCCCACACGATGTGTAGCCCCAAGTCGACCCCAACTAAGCGCACAAATGTTATCAGGTACAAACAACCACATGTACCTCCAAGCGTTCACGTATACTCCTAGAGTATACCACGTTCCATCCCAAAGGCTATCGTGCACACGGCACCCAACGTCAACGCGAAGGAATGATGTAACAACTCCAATCTGCCACCTCAATGGCTGAGGCACAACCAACCACATCTCTTCACTCACAAGGGAGTGCACGCGATCACACGCCAAGGGTTCTCTACAAACACGGTGAGAAGAACCACCATCAGAGCGCCTTTCACATTTGCACATTTAATAAGATCATGTAAGAGGCTCCGCTCACCTGAATAGATTACACCGTTGTAATCCTCACAGAAAAACATGCGAGATAGACTACTTACTCGCCTCAAATAGATACCCTATGGAAAGGTCGCCAACACCGCCTCACGCCCGAACGGTGTCCCGTGATCCCGAGCCTCGGCCCCGAAAACAGTCGGGCGCATCGCACCAATGCGATCCCCTTGGGAAAACACGTCAAAATAACTACTCACATAAGTGCAATGGATATATGGAGAAAAAAGGTGCTTTCCGGATCACCGCACAACGAGCGGTGCTACGTGGGACCCACATCTCGGTCCCGAAACACAACGAACGGATCACACCATTGCGATCCTCTCAAAAAAGTACAAGAAATGGACAATTCACTTGTCCAAAATGGTCGCCTGGTGATAGAGATGAAAAATCACCGTCAACACCCAAACAACCCTCGTGGGGCTTGCACTATTGTGCCGAATTAGAGCGGGCGGATTGCGCCATTGCAATTCCCTCGGAAAAACACCAAAAAACTACTGCTCGCATGCCCCGAACGGACGTCCGATGAAAAAGTCGTGAAATGCTGCACGCAGCTCGAAAGACGGGCCATGGGACCCACACCTCAACTCCGGCCTCAATGTCTAAAACAACCATAAAATGCTCCGCCTCAGTGCCAGGTTCCCAACGCCACTGACGACGCTTAAATCGGATGTCCGACGCGTCCGCGCCGTCCAAAAAAGGTTTCCCAGGTAAAATAAAAATTCACTTAAAGCACGCATCGCGCCATCGAGGCCCCTCATTTCTGGAATTAAAAATTCCCGAACCCATCTCAAAATGTTACCCTTGATCCCAGGATCGCGTTGCCGCAGAGAGTACGCAAAATGGATGCCCGTAGCGGAAAATACGGGCGTCTAAGTCGAGGGGGCAAGCCCCTTAGGCTGGACCGGCCCGCGACTTAGCCGCGCGGGCCGGCCGCAGACTCGTGGTCTGCGCGCAGACCGGCCTCGAGGGCCGGTCGTGGCAGCCGCGTGAAGACCCGCGCGGCGCAGGTCTTTGTCGCCACACGGGGGTCACGCGCTGCGACCCCGCGGTCGCCGCTCCCTGGAGACCCGTCGCCGCGCTGAGGCGCTCCTCCTGGCCCCGACCTCACCCTTGGCTGAAGGCTCTCCATGCCCCGACCTCACCTGGCCGCTCCACCGGACTCCCAAGCCACCGCCCAAGAGCCCTGCTGCTGTGCCAAGTGCCTCCGCCACCGCGCCATCCGCCTGAGCCGCCTGGAAGACCCACAAACTTCGACGATCAACCCCGGCCTCCTCCGAACTCGGATTTCGATTCCGAAAGATGTGTTGGAAAGGGAAGAAACTATACTACGCATTCATGGGATTTTTTCAAAAATCCAACAGCAATTCGACATGATTAAATTGGCTCAAAGTAGGTGCGGGAAAACAAAAATGAAAACGACAAATCCTACCTCGATGGGCTTCGCCCGAAGCTTCGCCGAGATCCGTCGGAGCCGCGCCTCGCCGGTGCTGTCTCACCGGAGTGGAGGAGGAGAGGGAGAGGAGAGGTCTCACAGGGGGTGGAAATGAGGGAGAGGGGAGGGTTTGGTTTAATTAGAAAATAAAAATTAATTTAATTAATTTTTATTAATTACCCTAGAAAGGTCCCACCTTCGAAACACTCGACGGGGTTGAGGTTAATCCTTCCCTAGGGTAAACACCACCTCCCGAGTACAAAAGCGGTCTCAGAATTTGATTCCGAGCTTCTGTTTAAAAGTTATAAAGCTGAACTCCCAAAGCTTCCAAATTACTAAAACGCCCCTGGGGCCATTTTTCACAGACGGGCTACTTCCGCAAAATTTACACTCCTCCTAGGGTAAACAACGTGCTCCAAACTCAACGATGCCCTCGGTTTCCCAATCCGAGCCACCATTTAAGAGATACTTGAGTTTAACCATTAAAAAAATAAATTAATTAATTAATTTATCCGTTTAACGTTCCGAAAACGAGCGAGGGGTCCAAACGTCCCGCGCTGACATGTGTTATATCGTTTCTAGGGTAAATAACCCATTCTAGACCCATCCATACACTCAGATCTCTGATCCGAATCACCGTTTAGGAGTTATCCCATTTATTTTGTGTTCCCAGTGTGAATGCACTGAAAATTTAATTCCGGCCACTCTGGGGCTCAGAATTGCACGCCATCTGACGACACTGCTCCGGAATAAAATCAAGAATATTCTAAATTATTTCGTAGCAAAAACTAGGTTCTTACATTATTAAACAATTATAAAATAATTTCCTTCAACATAAATCCAATAATGAACAATCTCAACTATAATGAGATTGTGAAATAAACCCTTAGAATGACCACAATGTTGAATTAAGAATTAATCAATGAATAAATTATGAGTATCAATTGTAAATATATATAAAATAAGTGAAAATACATAATAATATGATCAAAATTAATTACACACATAATCATAGAATATTAAATACAATGGAGGAGTAATAAAACCCAATGAAATGAAATTTTGTTATGAAATTCTTTACCACTTGGTAACATTTAAGCCAAAAATAATTAAATGAAATAATTAAATTTGAAACCTAAAATACCATGAATTATTAAGGAATCATGATATTACATTTCAAAGGGTCATTATATAAACCATATAAAATAAATTAGGTGTATAATATTATAATATGATTCAATAAAGAGAAATTGAGATGAAGTCCTTTACCTCATGCTTCCTTTTGGTTGATTATGATTTAACCTCCCATATAGTGGTTTTTAAAAATATTATTAAATTATACTAGAAAAATATTAATATTTATAATATCATATATGATCCTTCAATAAAATTTTACCACCCGTTCGGTAATAATATTTCATTATTTTCATTGTTTTGGGTGTTAATTAGCTTGTTTTCTCATGCGTGTTTTGTCATTAAAGATCTGGTTCTTACACATATTACATAGTTACATCATATAAATAATAATAACAATGAAATAATTATAATATTTATACAAAAATTATCATTTTAATAGAAATCATTAATGATGTTTTTGATAAATGAAATATGTTACAATCATGGAGACGGTAGGTCATATGTACACATGTGTAATATTTCCATTTTTCAATGATCATTATGAAAATAAGGTAAGTGATATTTTATATTTAAAAATTATAATAGTATCATAAATTCCATATTATTTCTTTAAATATATATATATCATCCATGTGGTTTGGTTATGAAAATAGAGTCATATAATTTTGTGAAGTCGGTAGTCCACACGTACACGAAAGATGTTATCATCTTTCATTGAGTAAAAAGGTAATAAAAAAATGATATATATATATATAGATATATTATATTTTTATAATTATAAATATTTAATGTATACCACATATAATAATTAACTTTATCCCTATTACATTCCATGTAAAGTGTTGGTGAAAAACAAATCACATCGCTTCGTGAGGTGGTAGTTTGTCATACACACGAGCGATGTTATCATATCACCAATGAAATGGAAAGTAATAATAAATATATGATATAATGAATAAATATATATAATTATGTTATAAATATCATATATATACTTTATATTCATCATCATACCCAACTATGAAAGTTGGTAATGAAAAAACGAATGACATCAGTTCACGAAGTGGTTGTCTGTCATACACCCGAACAATATTTAAATAACCTATTAAATAGAAGTGGAGGTGATTATAGGTCATAAAATTAACATAAAAAAATATTATTATATTAAAGATATTTAGTTTTTTATATAATCATTTTTTAATAATAATTTAAGAAGTTTTATGAAGAAATAAAATTAAAACTCTCATTGAAGAACGTGGGTGTCTTCCGTAGGTTTTCAACAAAATACTTCCTAGGTTAGATTTATGTCGTAAATAAGGATTTTAAGATGAGATTAGGGAATTTTGGAAGTGATTTGGTAATTTCTTGGCTGAACCAAAATGGTTTTAAGGTGTGAATTGGAGTGGAGAGGGAGTGTTCTTTTATAAGTGAGGTGAGTGGCACACTTGTATTTTTTTAAAAAGATTCAATCATACCTAAGTTTTTATCATGAAAAAAATCCTAAAAATGATAAATTCTAAAAACAATAATATATAAGGTCTAAATATTTCCATAAAACGGGTTTTTGATAGGTTGTTCTATCATATTAACCCTTATCTTCTTAGTTTACCCCCCGGTAAATCAGTTTTTACCTTAACTATGGTAAATAATTTTTATATTTTCACTGTTCATTTTGGTTATAAATTAAGTAAGATTTATTATAAATTATAAATTATTTTGATTATAAATATTAAATCCATTTTTCTAAATTAAATTCACATAAGTGGAAAATTTAAATTTAAAATTAGTTTCGTAGACATGATGATAAAGCGAGTGTTCAAAGAGACAATATTCAAAAGTTTACAAGGTTTTTATATCTAAATTCAATATGAAAATGATTAAAATGACCTAAATTGGTTTAATTGATGTAAAATTTAACTAATTTAACTTTAAAACTATTTAAATATATAATTTAACATTATAAATTATTTAAAAAAATGAAGTTTTCAATTAAAATTCAGTGTTTTTCACTATACATCAAAAAATGAAAATTTTAAGAAAAATTCACCCTAAGATAATTTTGATGTTATGATTTCAAAAATTAAGTTCATTTTATCAAATAAATTTATAAAAGTTTTAAAAATTAATTTTAAATTATGTGCCATCTTTTAGAAAAAGATATAGTTTTTCAAAAAACCATTTTTTCTTTCAAATGATTGTTATTTTTTTACTAATCAATATATAACTAATAAAATTGTGTAAACTATACATTCTAATAAGTTATTTAATCCTATTAATAACATATATTCAAATTACTAGGCAATAACTATCATATTAAATACTAATATTAGTATTATATTATTGTTTGGTAAAACTCAATCTTACATGTAAACAAATCTATCAAAAAGATTAATTTTAGAAGAATATATTTTGTGGTTTGTTTTAAGCTTGGTGTTGTGTGTCACATATTAAATCAAATAAAATATTATTATTTTAGAGTTTCAGGGTGTTATATTCTCCCTACCTTAAATAAATTTCATCCTCACAATTTTATATTGATTTTGGTAGTTAGGGGTATGACATTTGAACCTACCATTGTTGAGAAACCCACCTCATAAAAGGGTTAATAAAATATCCTCTTAATAATAGAGAAAGGTAAGTACAAAGGTCATATGTACTAACACATAACTAGGTTTCTAAGTATGATAAAATTGGTGTAAAGTGAATATATAGACATGGAAGAAAAGAATAAATAATTATATAGAGTAATGGAGGCCATTGATCATAAGAAAGTGAGTGATCAATGGAATGTTAAGGGCCTAAAAACAAAAAATATGTGATAAATTAAATAACCATCGGTTCAACATAAATTAAGGTATTAGGATAAAATTTTTATTTCAAGATCCTTTCCTTAAAGTTGAGGAATTATTTTTCTTTTTAAGAATATAAGGAAATATACTTGCTTGTTATATTTCTATTTCATTACAAAAATTTAATATTTTGGTTATTCTTTGATCAATTTCTAAATCATCACTTACTCTAAGTAATGAATATCCATAAATGATTTTTTATGCCTGAAGCTATAAAATTCAATTTTAACAGATCATAAGATCCATAAAAGAGTGAAAATTCTTTCCACCTTATTTTCCAAATCCAATATGTTTAGCACAAGTTATCCAATATAATACATGAATATATAAACCTCAATAGTAAAACCATGGATTCATCATTAATATTTACTCATCAAATTTTTTAACTAAAAACAATGACATATTAACTAAGACTTCACATATGCTGGTGGTAGGCATTAAACCCTTATTATCCTTCTATCATGGGTTCAAGCCCCACAGACTTGTCAGATGCGTCAAGTTTTCACCTACCATGTGTGTTATAATTTTTCTAAAACCATATTAATATAATTCCTATAACATTATAAAATTGTGAGGACCAATAACTACTTCAACATCAAGATAAGATAAACTCTAAAGGTTACCAATACCATTAAAATTATGCCTATAAAATGTAAAGGAATTATTCCTCAAATAAAATTTCCACTAAAACATATTTTTGTTGTAAATTTATCCCAAAATATCCTTAATCTTGGTAGAATCCCATCACATAAAAACTAAAAAAGGTGTTTAGGGATTTAAACTAATGATCAGCCTTAAACTAATAACCCATGATTATATCTGTTACTCTTATGTTAATGAATACACGTATTATTATAAAATTCAATACAATCTGTATATGTTTCATGATTATTATAACCAAAATACCATTGGTAAAAATACTTTTAAAATGTAATTTTTGAATCCTAATACATAAATAATTCATCCATTTTATTTCAACATAGGTCCTTACTGGTCTAGATTTTAACCTTTAGAAGAGGTAATTAACTCGAATAATGTACTGGTTCTCCATATTTAAGAAAATTAACTATAAATAGATCCTTAGGATGAGATTTATTTCCTTCCCCCATACTCTTAATTTTCATTGTTAATTTATTACTTTATGCCCTTCTTTTCTACACATAAAATATTTTCCCATTCCTTTGAGTCACATTATTTTCAATCTAAGATACCTTATGTTTAATCTTGGTCATTCATTTTCATCATCTATTCAAATCCTTCATACTGGTTTTTAAAGAAAATGTGAATTATCCAAATCATATCCCCTAGGAGTGTCAAACCATATGCATAATAACTATTTTCATGCACTAGGTGATGATCAGGATAATCCCAATGCACTCTTTTTGGAGTTATTACCACTAAGAACATCTATTTTAGTACCAATTTTACTTGTAATATCCAAATAGATATGTATTTATAGAAAAAACCACATAATCTCCACCTTACCAAAACATTAATATGTTTTTCTATATTATCCTCAAAGTTTATAATATGGTTATGTTTCTTAATCTATATTTTACTAAATCTAGTTATCAAGGTTTCTACTTAAAATTTCTCTAATACCAACTGTAGTGAACTTGACCCCAATAGCCTACATCTAGTGCTTGATTTAATAAATTGTCATAATCTATAATTAATAACACCATGAAGGACTGAATAGTTTAATAGTCTTGGTAAACTAGATACATACATGATTCCCATAATAAATTTGAATACAAAAATTACATTATTTTTTTAGGATATTATTATTCCCTCTATAATATTATTATATATATATTTATATACACTTCATAGATTCTTGGGAAAGGAAATAGAGATCTAAAATTATTTGTAAGGTTTAAGTATAATGGAAGGTATAATGAATCAATGAGTATAATCAACATGGAAAGGTAAATAACTAAAAACAAATGCCATTTAAATAATTTGACTAGAATAATCAATATGTCAATGTAAATAACTAAAAAAATTCAATTTAATCAATAACATGACCATCATAACTAGATAATGCATCATAATATGAAAATGTAAATAACCAAAAACACATGTCATTTAATCAATAAACTAATAATGAAATGCATCCAAAGATAATATCATATAGAAAATCTCATGGATAATAATAAATTAATTCTAAATGAAGGTAATGATTAATTATTAAATTTCATGATTCCCATGCACATGATACCTCTACCATTAATATCTATCCTTAAGAAAGTTTAAAATTAATGGGTATAAACCCATTTAACTAAGGCTATCTAATTGATTCATCCCATGAGACTATCTATGTGTAACAACCCGAATCCGGATCCCCTCCACTGGTGCCCTGTACCCAATTCTCCACATGACCTCAAGCGCGTTTCCCTAAACGCTAGAGGCTGCCAACTAGCAGCGAGGGCCTTGGTGAGTCGGTGGGGAAACTATACCCTCATTTGGTAAAGTATACAGTGGAAGAACAACAAGTCATAATAGCAGAAACAATAACATCATACAACAACTGAACTGAATAGTGGAAGCAATTTATAAAATAATAATGATGAAACATGGTACATATATCTATGGAAAGCAGTAAACAAACCAACATGCTGAAATACAACTAAACACAAGTACTAAACCAAAATATAAAGAAAAACAGAAGAGCAACTCCTCAGCATCGCAAGCCTCGGCTCGGTCCCATGCTCTCCAGCTCCAGCAAGTTAGGTACTTGAAGTAGAAGGGAGCTTTCCCTTATCTATCCCTGCAACAACATAATCTGCTTGGGCCCAAAGCATGGCCAAACAGGGTGTGAGACAAAGTCCCTGTAGGCAACCACCCAAAGATCTGTGCCTAACAGTCAATGAATACATGACAAGTAAAGTACAAGAATAGTAAATAGGAAATACACAATAGCTACAATTCATAGTTCTAACATATGAAGCACACAAGTAACAACCAACAAAAGTAGAGAACTGGTAACCCTCTGGGTAGCTCTCACAGCCTAACCCCTATGGTTCAACCTACAAGTACCAGCAACCCTCTAGGAGGCACACACAGTCTCACCCCTCTGGTTCAGCTAAGAAAGTAGACTCTCTGAGGAAGCACTCACTATCAATTCCCCCTATAGTCTCGTAACGTGCTAAAGGATCTCTAGGGAAGCACTCAATGTCTTATTCCCTCTGTGGACCATGTCGAGGAACTACAAACTCTCTGAGGAAGCACTCATCATCAATCCCCCCTGTGGTCTCGCATCGTATTAAAAGACACTTTGGAGAAGCCCTTACATCTATTTTCCCCATGGTATACTACACTAAGTTCTCACAGTCCTGTGTGAAACTATCATGCTCAGCGCGTGTGTATCATCCAAGTAAACCTCAAGAACTACTTGGCTATCACTCTAAGGCTCAAAAACATAACAAAGCAACAGTTCCACTATCCTACAACTAGGCATGGAAACTGGTAGAATTCCAACAAGCAAAACAAGCATGGAAAACATCCAGGGTATAGTAAAAACTACCATATTCACAGGAATTTACATATACTTAAGAAATCAAGCAAATCAGGCAATATAACAAGGGAAAAACTGGAAAACGAACAATTCCCATTCAAGGGAATTCGCGCAATTGCACAAAAATACTCAAAGACTTTCTGCAGAAAGGCACAAACCACCTACCTCGATCCTAGAAGATCAATATACTTGAACCACGATGACTGATTCTACCTAGAACGACATAGATCTAAGAAAACACACAAAATTTTCAACCTTAGATAAATTGATAAGGAGGAAGAATTGGAAAACAAGGCTCAAGCAGAAGAAATAACTCACCACTGCGCTTCAAATGCAATCGACCGTGCTTGAATCAGAGAACGAACGGAGAGGTCGGAGACCGTGCTGGCCATTGTTTCTGTGCATTGGGCGTGACCCCGGTCCGTTTAGTAAAAAAAAGAAAAGTACATTGCGTGTACTTCTAGAGTACACGGCGTGTACTAGGTTTTTCTATACTCCGCCAAAAATGTCCTCCACGTCACCCCTACACACCGTGTGTGTGGCCCAAACATGGCCAGCACACGGCTTCGAGCCGAAGAAGAGTACACCACGTGTACTCAGAAAGTACACGGCATGTACTTAGAAATTTTCCAGAAACTTCATTTTTCTTAAAAACTCCAGAAAAAGGAAAGGCATACCTGAAATGAAGATCCGGGTTATTACAAACTTCCCCCCTTAAAGAAATTCGTCCCTGAATTTCCATAGCGAGGCATAGAAGAAGAAACCCCGAATAGCTCCAGCCACTACGATCGTATATCAGACTCTCTCTCTTAGGTCTTGTCCTGTACTCACCCATGCTGCCATAGCACTCGTACAAGAGGGACAAACCACCCACAGAGGACCTTCGTAATGCGATCGAGAATCCAGATAGGATGTTCTTCAAACGACGCATCCACTTTGAGCTCAAATTCCTCAGGCTGAAAGACATGAGATGGGTCTTAAAAGTAATGTTGAAGCTGAGAGATGTAGAAGACATCGTGCATGGCCCGATACCTCTGGGGTAGCTGTAACCGATAGGCGACCGACCCAAATCTCTCCAAAACCTCAAATGGCCCGACGTACCATGGTGAAAGATTACCCTACCTCCGAATCCTCTTGTGTCCAAACATCGGTGCGACGTGTAGGAAAACTTGATCCCTAACCTCAAACTCCAAAGGTTGTCTCCACTGATCAGCATAAGACTTTTTTCGAGACTATGCTGTAGCCATCCTCTTCCGAATCAGCTCTATCTGCTCTGAAGTCTCCTGAACAAGATGAGGTCCCAGCAAAGCTGACTCTCCTGACTCTAACTAGCATAAGGGTGATTAGAATGGCCTACTGTACAAGGCCTCATAAGGTTCCATCTAAATAGTCACCTGAAAACTGTTGTTGTAGGCGAAATCCACCATAGGGATATGCTTCTCCCAAGAACTGCCAAAGTCTAGGATGCAAGCTCAGAGCATATCCTCAAGCACCTGGATCGTGCGCTCGGACTGGCCATCAGTCTGGGGATGGTATGCCATACTCAGAAGTACCTGGGTACCCAAAACCTTCTGAAGTCCCTACCAAAACCGGGAAGTAAAGCGCGCATCCCTGTCTGAAACAATGGAGTGTGGAACTCCATGCAGACGAATGATCTCTCTGATGTACATTCGTCCCAGATCACTAACACTGAATGTCTCCTTGATCAGCAAGAAGTGATAAACCTTAGTGAGTTTGTCGATGAAAACCCAAACATCATCGTTCCCCCGAGGTGACCTTGGTAACCCGGCCATAAAGTCCATCGCAACGTCGTTCCACTTCCACTTTGGAATGGGTAACTGTTGTAAAAGGCCTGCTGGTCGCTGATGCTCCGCCTTCACATATTGACAAGTAGAGAATCTCATGACAAAACCAGCAACCTCTTTCTTCATACCTGGCCATCAATACTGGCGATGAAGATCTCGATACATCTTGGTGACGCCAGGATGAACTACCCAAACTGAGGAATGAAAATCCTACATCACCTCCTCGCATATGTCTGCTGGCACCCATACACATCCCTGGAAATGCAAGATCTCATCCTCGTCCACTGTCCATCCAGGAAGAGGGTCCTCTCCCGACACACCCTCCCGCAGGACTAAGCCTTCTGAGTCTGATAGCTGCCTCATCCGTACCTGATCAAGTAGTGTCGAGGTAATAGCTATAGAAGATATGAAAGTATGTCCTTGTCTGTCGTGCACCTCCAGATGCATCTCAGAGAATAGAGCCATCAACTACCACTCACTACTGGCCTCCTGAACTGCCTGAATCTGAGTTCTCCTGCTCAACACATCTGCCACTGCATTGCCCTTTCCCAGCGTATAGGCAAGCTTGAAATCAAAGGATTGAAGATACTCAACCCACCTATACTGCCTCAGATTCAGATCACGCTGAGTGAAGATATACTTGAGGATCTTATGGTCGGTGAAGAACACAAAGTGCTCTCCCAGAAGATAGTGTCTCCAACAGCGTAAGGCATGAACAACAGCTGCTTACTCCAGATCATGCGTCGGTTAGTTCCACTCATGTGGCCTCAACTGTCGAGACCCATACACAATGAATCCATCTCCCTGCATAAGCACATCTCCTAGCCCGATACTTGAAGCATCACAATAAATAGTGTAGATCTTGAATGGCTCTAGCAAGACTAGTATCAGCGCTGACATCAATCTTCCTTTCATCTCTTGAAAGGCTGACTCACAAGAATCTAACCATAAGAACTTCACCCCCTTCTTTGTTAGACCTGTCAAAGGTGATGCTAGGTGTGAAAAGTACTGAATGAAGCGTCTGTAGTATCCAACCATCCCTAGGAAACTCTGCACCTCAAAAATGTTCTTCGGCTGCTCCCAGGAGACTATAGCTCTCACTTTCTCTGGGTCCACAGATACTCCTACCTCTGAGATGACGTGACCCAAAAAGTGAATCTGATCCATCCAAAAGTGGCACTTTGAGAGTTTATCATAAATCTGAGGCTCTCTTAGTGTACTCAGAATGATCACAAGATGTGTGGTATGGTCATGTTGACTGTGAGAGTACACTAAGATATCATCAATGAAGACCACGGAAAAGGAATCCAAGTAAGGATGAAACACTCGGTTCATCAATGCCATGAAAACTACAGGCGCGTTTGTGAGACCGAACGACATGACTGTATACTTGTATAGACCATACCTTCTCCTGAAGGAGGTCAGAGGTATATCTGATGGTCTAATGCACAACTGATGATAATAAGACCTCAAGTCGATCTTCGAGAACAATCGGGCTCCTCAAATCTGATTAAAGAGGTCATCGATCCTTAGTAAGGGATATCGATTCTTGACTGTCAACTGGTTCAGCTTCCGATAATCCACACAAAGCCGAAGGGTACCATCTTCCTTCTTAGCAAACAAGACAGATGAAACCCAATGAAAAGTACTGGGTTGGATGAAACCCTTTTCCTGCAACTCCTCCAACTGCTTCTTGAGCTCCTTCAACTCAGGTGTAGCCATCCTATAAGGAGAAATAGACATCGGTGCTGATCTTGGCACGAGCTAAATAGAAAATTCCACCTAACGCTCTGGAGGCAAACCTGAAAAGTCCTTTGGAAAGACGTCCCTAAAACGATCCATAACTTTAGTAAAGCCCAACTACGAAGTCCCCTGATCATCCAGATAAAGACTAGCAATCTGGGCTGTCACCCTTCCTAGCCCATGATGCTCGAGTACTGCTCGACTTGCCTAAACATCTCATTCACCTCTATGAAGAAAATATTCACACTATGGTGAAATGAAACTCATTCTGCAATGATAACAGTCAATGACAGCTTGAAAGGGAACCAAAAAGTCCATCCTGAGAATGAAATCATAGCCTGTCATCTCTAGGACATAGAGATCCCATAAGAAACGATACCCTACAACCTCGAGAGGGCACTCTCTACACTGGCCCACACTAGATGTCCTTGTCCCCAAAGGTGTGTGTAGTGTTAACGAGTCGGCAGAATAAAGGACAGAGAGCCCAACGCTCTCCACAGTAGCAATAGAGATAAAACTATGCATAGTACCAGTATCGAAAAGAGTCGAAGATAAAAATAAGGCTACTAAAACCGTACCTCGAACTATAGAAGGGCCGAGATCCTGCTTCTGATAGGTATGCTCCACGGTGAAAGACTAGCCTGCACCGCGGCCCTGCGCCCCTGGATGACCACTCTAGGCTGAACCTCCCTATTGGTAATGAGGGACTGGTGGCTGACTGCCATGGCCTCAACCTCCACCTCAGCCCGAATGGCTAGAAGAACTCCAGTTCCCTGACTGATGAGAAATTGGTGGTGTTGCTCCTGAATGAGGAGTCATGGAAGAACCCCGGTCACCTGCTGCTGGTGAGAAAACCTAGCAGAAATGCTGAAGGTGACCCATCTTGCCACAAGATCGACACTCCATGGGGTCTCTCTGGCACTGCGACCTCGTGTGCCCTGACCGACCACACTGGTAGCGTACCACCTGGCTGCCTGACGATGCATCACGCTTCCTCGGATCACCGCACGTAGACTCTCTATGGCACTTCTTGCTGTCATCAGGAGAAAAACTAGCTATGGAAGCAGAACTGCCCTGGCTCACAACTCTAGAGTAACTCATATTGCACTCTGTAATCAGTGTCTGGTTGACAATGGAAGTGATGGAAGTCAACTGGAAGATATTCACATGTGAGCGGATCTCCCGCCTGAAACTATCCTCGAAATTCCTTGCCAAGAACACCCCACTCTCATCCTAGAGGGGTGTGAAACGCTGCAGCTTGGTGAACCGAGAGGAATACTCCATGACAGAAAGAGTACCCTGCTCTAAGCTCATGAACTCTCGGGCTCGATCATCCCTTAGGGTCTCCAGGTAGAAGTAGTCATAAAAGACGTGCTGAAACTCCTCCCAAGCCATAACCTGCTGATGACCAGCCTGTGAGATCATGTCCCACCACCTCTTGGAAGAGTCTCGGAGCATGTAGGTAGCGAGATTGACTCGCTTCTCTGGAGGTGTCTCCAAATGCTCAAAGATAGTCATAATGTCTTCCAGCCATGACTCTGCAGCCTAAGGTCCTCCTTCTCCCGAGAAAGTTGGAGGATACTGCATTTGGAAAACCCGTGTCAAGTCTGCCATAGTCATGGAAGGAGGAGGTGCTCCCTGAAATGTCTGCATCATCCTCATAAAACCTTCCCTGAACTGCGCATTAGTTCCTGCAACTAGTATGACAGCCGGTGCCAAGGCTGGCTCGACTAGAGGATCGACAGGAAGTCTCTGATCAGCCATATCTGGCGTCTGATCACTGCATGATGATAGACGTACAACCGGAGGACGTCTCGGAGGCATAACTCTGAAAGATAAAAAGCACACCTTAGATTAGAAAACAAGGACATGAAACACAAGAGTACAAAACGGGAACAGGGGAAGGAAAACACACAAGTTTACAAAACATGACTACACGACATGTATAAAAACTACACGGCGTGTCTTCTTAAGCCACTAACATGGGCATGTACCCTTTCCCTACAGGTCGTGTAACACCTCACACTACACGAAATTTTGACCCAACACACAGCGTGTACTTGAAAACTTTTCCCCTACCCAAGTATCTTTACACGACTAACCCACGCGGTCTGACTTAACCCGAGACTACATGGCGTGTTATGAACACACACGACGTGTACTAGACAAGGCTTCAGCAGCCCGTGTTGTTAAACACACGGCCTTTTACATGGCTGAACCTTAAACGGTGTGTTCCAAACAAACACGGTGTGTATAAGTGAAGGTGACACCATCCCATGTTGTTCGTGACACGGCTGGGTACCTGATCAAAACTACACGACGTGTTCCGAAGACAACACAGCGTGTTGAAGAGAAGGTAATGCCGACCCGTGTTGTTCGTGACATGGACGGGTACCTAGACAGGACTACACGACATGTTCCTTTATAACACGGTGTGTTCTACTAGAGCTCCCCTGACTCGTGTTGTTAGTGACACGACCTGGTACACGGCTTCAAACTACACGGTGTGCATCTACCGTACACAGTGTGTTCTTGAAGTTATTCTCACAACACCGTGTTTCTGCTCACACGGCCTGGAAACTACATGGTGTGTATCCGAAAATTACATGCCGTGTATTATGGGTTTTTCTGGGCAGTAGCTCAAAAACTGTACAGAAGCCCAGAAACACTGAAAACAAGGCAAAGAGGTGCCAAATTCTGATTTGTGAGGGCCCATACTCCCCGCGAATCAAAGCTTGGAATATTCTATAGTCATAGACAAGAGGAAACAGGATCATGATCCACCAATTTCCAATTCGAGAGGGCCCATAACACCTCAAGAATCAAAATTTGGCATTCATTTAAGCAAAGTAGGAAGTAAACAATCCTCTAACAAGGCAATAGAGATTCTATAAAGCATCTATCACAATAGAATGCATAATATACATGAAGTCTATCACAACAATATGCAATTGCTAATGCACCCTAGATGGCATGGCAAGAATGCATGGCATGTGATTTCTACAAGTGCCTATATGATGCATGAGATGACATACCCTCATATCCTTGGGTTGCGACAGAAATAGATCCGCAATCGTCAAGAAAACAACAACACAAAGCATGTGAATCACTCGAGGTAAAATCATATCAACCGTAAAATCTCAAAACCAGCAAACTACAATTAACGAGGTAGTATGGATTTTCTCTATAAACGGGTTAGATACTCCCAAGAACAGCTTAATACCAAGTACCGAATCCATCCTATCCCTAGCTAAAGTCTAAAAACAATAAAACAAGAGAAAATAACCCCTCTGATACCACTTTGTAATGACCCAAATCCGGAGCCCCTCCACTGGTACCCCGTACCTGGTTCACCACATGACCTCAAGCGCATTTCCCCAAACGCTAGAGGCTACTGACTAGCAGTGAGGGACTTAGTGAGTCAGTGGGGAAACTATGCCCTCATTCAGTAAATTATACAGTGGAAGAACAACAAGTCACAATAGCAGAAACAATAATAGCATACAACAACTGAACTGAATAGTGGAAGAAATGTATAAAATAATAATGACGAAACATGGTACATATGTCTATGGAAAGTAGTAAACAAACCAACGTGCTGAAATAAAACTAAAATCAAGTACTAAAGCAACATCAAAAGAAAAACAGAAGAGAAACTCTTCATTATCGCAAGTCTCGGCTTGGTCCCATGCTCTCCAGCTCCAGCAAGTTAGGTACCTGAAGTAGAAGGACACTTGCCCTTATCTATCCATGCAACAACATAATCTGCTTGGGCCCAAATCATGGCCCAAACAGGTTCTGAGACAAAGTCCTAGTAGGCAACCACCCAAAGATCTATGCCTAACAGTCAATGAATACATGACAAGTAAAGTACAAGAACAGTAAACATGAAATACATAGCAGCTACAATTCACATTTCTAACATATTAAGCACACAAGTAATAACCAACAAAAGTAGAAAACAGGTAACCCACTGGGTAGTTCTCACAGCCTAACCCCTATGGTTCAACCTACAAGTACCAGCAACCCTCTATGAGGCACACACAGTCTCACCCCTCTGGTTCCGCTAAGAAAGTAGACTCTCTGAGGAAGCACTCACCATCAATTCCCTCTATAGTCTCGTAACGTGCTAAAGGCTCTCTAGGAAAGCACTCAATGTCTCATTCCCCCTATGTCCTACTTCAAGGAACTACAGACTCTCTGAGGAAGCACTCATCGTCAATTCCCCCTGTGGTCTCGCATCGTATTAAAAGACACTCTGGAGAAGCCCTTACGTCTATTCTCCCTATGGTCTACTACACTAGGTTCTCACAGTCCTGTGTGAAACTATCTTGCTCAGCATGCATGTATCGTCCAAGTAAACCTCAAGAACCACTTGGCTATCACTCTAAGGCTCAACAACATAACAAACCAACAGTTCCACTATCCTACAACTAGGCATGGCAACCTGTAGAACGCCAACAAGAAAAGAAAGCATGGAAAACATATAGGGTACAGTAAAAACTACCATATTCATAGGCAATTACATCTACTTAAGCAATCAAACAAAGCAGACAATATAACAAGGGAAAAATAGGAAAATGCACAATTCCTGTTGAAGGGAATTGGCACAATTGCACAAAAATACTCAAAGAATTTCTACAGAAAGGCACAAACCACCTACCTTGATTCTAGGAGATTGATATACTTGAAACAAGATGACTGATTCTCCCTAGAACACCATAGATTTGAGAAAACGCACAAAACTTTCAACCTTAGATAACTTGAGAAGGAGGAAGAATTGGAAGACAAGGCTCAAGCAGAAGGAAGAACTCACCGCTGTACTTACAACGCAATTGACCGTGATCGAATCGGAGAACAGATAAAGAGGCGGGAGTTCGGGAAAGATCCGACCGTACGGGTCGCTCTCAGATGAATGGGACCTAGAAGAAGGTGTTTATGTGCGTTAGGCGTGACCCCAGTCCGTTTAGTGAAAAAAAGAAAAGTACACTGCGTGTACTTCTAGAGTACACGACGTGTATTAGGTTTTTCCATACTCTGCCAAAAATAGCCTCCACGTCACCCATACAGTCGTGTGTGTGGACCGAACATGGCTAGCACATGGCTTTAAGCCAGAGAAGAGTACACAGTGTGTACTCAAAAAGTAAACAGCATGTACTTCGAAATTTTCCAGAAACTTCATTTTTCTTAAAAACTCCAGAAAAAGGAAAGGCGTACCTGAAACGAAGATCCGGGTTCTTATACTATGAATTGAGGATATATCTATAACTGGGCCCCATATATGTCTTTCATGTCCAAATCATTCCTCATATATCGAGTAATCGATTTAATTCATAAATATTATATCTTATCATCAAATATCCGTATTGAGTAAAGAAAACAGATTTATTAACATTTCCCCAGATAAATAAATGAATTTAAATATAGAACATTTTATATAGATATGATATAAAATTTAAGAAATAAAAGTATCTATGATAAGAAATATAGATATTTCGGGTAAATTGAATGTACAATTATCACCAGAAAGTGAACATTTCAAGGGAAATTTATTGACTAAAAAAATTAATCAAGGAATTGAATATCAATATTATACTTGTTAAAAATAATTATAATCCATTGAGGGGAAAAATGAAGATGGTATGAATACAATATATCCCTAGTAGATTATATGTAAAATAAAGGGTTATTATTGTTGATGAATAGAAATTCCATAAAAATATCTTTAAAAACATTCTTGAGGAAAATAACATTTTCATTCTGAAAATGAATTTTTAAAACTAAAAGTTCACAAAATATTTTGATAATAATTTCTTTGAAAATATTATTTAAAACTTATAAATTAATCTTTAAAACATTTGAGCGGTCATGATGGTAGGAAATTCTGTTCATTTTCTACATGTTAAAACAAAGATTCCTTTCACTTTTTTTGGTAAAATCCATATAGGAATTGTTTTGAAAAAACATGAAGATTCGTTTAAAAAAATTTAAAAAATAAAAATGGTTAAAAAATTATTTAATAAATAATTTGTAAAAGGTTGGAAATATTTTTTAGAACATTTTCAGAAAGCATGGTTGTAGAAGAAAATGGTTTTCCGCTAGAAAAAAATTAAATTGGGTTTTCTTAAAAAAATATCAATTATTTTAAGTATCAAAGTGTGGAAAAATGTTACTATTAATTTAAAATTTCATGAATAAACATATGAGAATAAAATTAAATGGTTTATTAAACAATTATAAAATAATTTCCTTCAACTAAAATTCAAAAATAAATAATCTCGATTAGAATGAGATTGTGAAATAAACCCTTACAATGATCATAACATTGAATTGATAATTAATTAATGAACAGATTATGTATATCAAATTTAATTCCACATAAAATAAGTGTAAATAAAAAATAATATAATCAAAAGTTATTACACACATAATCATAGAATATTAAAGGCAATAAAGGAGTAATATAACCCAATTAAATAAAATTGTGTTTTGAAATTATTTACCACTTGGTATCTTTTAATTCAAAACCCCTTGGATGAAATAATTTAATTTGTAACATAAAATACCATGAATTATTAATAAATCATTATATTACAGGTAAAAGGTTTAGTATTTACACCATATAAAATAAATTAGGTACATAACATTACAATACACCTCAATGAAGAGAAATTGAGATGTAGTCCCTTACCTCATGATTCCTTTTGGTTGAACGTGATTTAACCTTCTATATAGTGGTTTCCAACATGTTATTAACTTATAATAGAACCATATTAATACTTATAATATCATATATGATATTTTTATAACATTTTATCACCTGTTCGTTAATAATATTTCATTATTTTCATTTTTGGGTATTAATTCCCTTATTTTATCATGCATGTTTTGTCATTAAAATATGGTGATTTCACAGATTACATAGTTCCATAATCTCCAGAATAATAATAATAATAATAAACTTATTATATTTATAAAATAATTATACTTTTAATACCAATCATTAATTATGGTTTTGAGAAATGGAGTATGTTATGATCATGAAGATGGTAGGTCGTACGTACGCATGTGTAACGTTTCCATTTTTTGATGATCATTATGAAAAGGAGGTAATTAATACTTTATCTTTATAGAATGATCATAATATCATAAATAAAATATCATTTCTTTAAATTTACTTATATATATCATTCATTTGGTGTGGTGATTAAAAGAGATTCACATTGTTTCATGAAGGTGGTAGTCCACACATACACGAATGATGTTATCATATTTCATTGGGTGAAAAAGTAAGAAAGAAAATGATATATAAATTTTATTTTCAGAATGATAAATATGTAATGAATATAATAATTATTTAATTTATATCACATATAATCATTAAATTTATCCTTATTAAATTCCATGTAAAGCATTACTGAAAAATGAATTACATCACTTCACAAGGTGGTAGTCCGTCGTACACACAGGCGACGTTATTGTATCCCCTATGGATGGAAAGTAAAAAATATATATTTAATATAATTAAAATAAGTATAATTATTTTATTAATATCATATTTATACTTTATATCCATCATAATACCCAAACTTTTAAGGTGGTAATGAAAAAATGAATGACATCGGTTCACGAGGTGGTAGTATGTCGTACACACAAATGATGATTTTATAACCCATTTGATGGAATTGGATATGGTTGTAGGTAATGAAATTAGCATAAAAACATATATTTATTTTTAAGATAATGAGGTTATTATATCATCATGGTATAATAATAATCTAAGTAGATGGAGGAAGAAATAAAATAATAATGCTCGTTGAAGAATGTTACCTCTTCTTCATGTGTCTTCCTTAGGTTTTCACCAAAATCTTTCCTAGGATGGATTTCATCCCAAAATAAGGCTTATAAGATGAGGGGAGGTAATTTGGGAAGTTATGTTTTTAGGACTTGGCTGAAATAAAAGGTTTTGAAGGTGTAAAGTGGAGAGGAGAGTGGGTGGCCTTTTATAAGTGAGGTGAGTGGCACACTTTTAATTTTTCGAAAAGATTCAATCATACCCACATTTTTATCATGATAAAAGCCTCCAAAATGGGCCATTATTGAGCGTATAATATATAAGGTATAAATAAGTATATAAAATGGTTGTTGTAAAAGTTTGTTTTTCATTTTTACCCTTATCTTCTTAGTCTAACCCCCCCCCCCCCGATAAATTTGTTTTTACCTTAACCGTGGTAAATAATTTTATACATTTTTTCACTATTCATTTTGGTCAAAAATTGAGTTTAAATTATAAGAAAATATAAATTATTATGATTAAAAATATGGAATCAATTTTTCCAAATTAAATTCACAAAATTGACCAAACATAATTTAAAATTAGTTCCGAGATGTGATGAGAAAGTAGGTTTTCAAAGAGAAACTATTCAAACATTTACAAAGTTTTTATATCTAAATTAAATATAAAAATTATTAAAATAACCTAAATTGGTTAAATTTAAATAAAATTGAAATAATTTTACTTTAAAACCAATTAAAAATATAATTTTACATTATAAATTATTTAAATGAAAAGTCATTTTTAAATTAAAATTTAGTATTTTTCACTATTCATAATGAAATGAAACTTTTTAGAAAATTCCCAAAAATTAACCCATAATTTTGATATTATGATTTAAAAAATGGATTTAATTTTATCAAATAAATTTTATAAAATTGGTAAAAATTAATTTTAAATTATTTTTGCAAAGCACAACTAAACCATCTTTAGAAAAAATACAGTTTTTCAGAAAACCATTTTTCTTTCAAATGATTATTATTTTATTACTAATAAATAGATTAATAATAAGCATGTGTATACTATATATTTTCATAATTTTGCTAATCTTATTCATACCATCCATTCCAATGTCTATGTGATAACTATCATATTAAATAAAAAAATTAATAGTATATTGTTGTTCCATAAAACTTGGTCTTGCATATAACACAAGCTTTTGAAGAGATTAAATTTAAAGGAATATATTTCATGGGTTATATTAAGCTCGATGTTGTGTGTCTTGTATTCTATCAAATACAATGTTATTTTAAAAATTTTATGTGTTACCCCATCCCACCATAAATACTATTTCTTATCTATATACAACTTCCTACTTCCATGATGAATAGAGAACAAAGAACCATGATATTCATCCATCAAATCCTTCTTCAAATTTGGTACCGAAGGGAAACATACATTTTTCCTAAACCTTATTATTCCATCATAATCAAGGATGAACTTAGGAACATTCCTTATTCACTTCTTTAATCTTTACTTGGATAGATGGTTGAACACTCATTTAAGCCTGATAAGATTTCTCCCCATTATTTAAGATCTCTAGCTCCATCCTTTACAAATCCATAAATATTGGATCTTTTTTATCCTAATCATAGATAAGTTAGCATGATCCTTTTGAATTAGAGCATATTCTACCTTGTTCGCTTTCCTAGGGTGGTAATGTATTGATAAGTCATCATCTTTAATTATCTCTGACCATATTCTTTGGTGCATGTTAAACTCTTTTTGAATGAAAGTATACTTTAAACTTTTTTGATCAGTATATATGTCACACATTTCTCAATAGAGATAATTAATCCATATATTTAATGTAAAAAATTACCACAACCAACTCCAAATCATGATTTGGGTAATTTTTCTCGTGGACATTTAATTTTAATGAGGCATAAGCTATAACCATGTCATTCTGCATGAGGACACATACCCGTCCCTTATTTGATTCATCACTATAGATTACTAAACATTATCCACTACAAGGTATAGCAATCATAGGTGTGCTGAATAGACTTCTCTTTAGTTCCTTAAAATATTCCTCACAATCATATATCCAAATGAACTTGGATCCCTTACAAGTTAACTTGGTGAGTGGATATAATATCCATGAAAAATTATACACAAATCATTGATGATATCCATAAAAACCAAGAAAAATATAGATCTTAGTCACAATGGTTGGTCTAGGGAAATGTTTAATAACTTCTATCTCTAAATGATCTAGTGATATACCCTCACTTGATATTATATGACCTAAGAATGAAAATTTATGAAGCCAAAATCCACACGTGAAATTTTTTTCATAATGATTTTCCTTCCTTAAGGTCTTTATCAGAATCCTAAAGTGATCTCCATGATATTAATTTATCTTTGAATATACAAGAATATCATCTATAAATACTACCATAAACTGATTAAGTTAATATCTAAAGGCTCTATTCACTAAATCCATAAAGATATTGGGGGTATTAGTAAGACCAAAAGGTATCAATATAAATTCATAGTTTTCATACCTTGTATGAAATGTTTTATTGGATATACCCTATATCTTGACCCTTAATTGATGATATCCATAATGAAGATCAGTCTTATAAAAGTATTATGCTTCGTGCAGTTGATCAAAAAAGTCATCAATATGGGGTAGAGGATACTTGTTCTTGATAATGATCTTGTTAAGATCTCAATAATAAATGTATATTCACATTGATCCATATTTATTATTAATAAATAGAATAGGTTCACCCCAAGGTGATGCAGTTGGCCTAATGAATCCCTTGTTAAGATTCTCTGGAAGTTGATTCTATAATTATTGCAACTCAATTAGGGCCATTCTATATGGAGACTTTGAAATAGGTGTAGTACCAGGTATGAGTTCTATAAAAAATCAACTTAATGTTTCAAAGGAAGACCATGAAATTGTTTTTTAAAGGCATACAAAAAATCTCACATAATAGTCATGTCTTTGACATTGAGTTTCTACCTAACCTTTTGAGATAAATTTTCCTTTTTGAATAGGAATTAAGACCCATAAAATAGAGGTTATTTCCATTGGAAGTTCATATTTATCATCACACTGATAGATGATTATAGGTTGGTTCATAATATAAAACATAACCTCCCTTCCTTGGAAATTTATGTGGGATTTATGTAGAGAAAGCTAAACCATGCCCAAAATAACATCGAACTCAACCAGAGGGAGAATAATAAGATTTTATGTAAGAAAATTCCCAAAAACTTCAACCAGAGAATAATCATAAACTTGGGATGCAATCATCACACTATTAGGGGTTTTTACTTCCAATTAAATATCTAATTATTGAGGTGATAATGTGATATGATTAAAAAAATTTGATAGAAATAAAATATTGGGTAGATCCATAATAAAATAATACATTAGCAACTATAGAGAAAATGATAAGTGTACCTTTAACTATGCCATTATCACACCCTTCATCAAAAATAGTGATCATGTGAGATTTACCTTTGTATCTAATCTTGAGTGGTTATTGAGGATGATAATATTCATTAACCTTAATATTTTAGAACTAGTTAGTATAATAACCATACTTCTGGAATTTGAAATACTAGATTATGGGTGGTGAATTCTATGAATATTTCTATTTATTTGCATCATTTGATAAATTATTTCCATCACTTTGGCATTTAGTCACTCAATAGCCTTCCTTTACACACTTAAACATTTTCTAGTACCCTTAAGAAAATTTCCACCATTTTTCTTCCACAAATTGATCATAAGGGATGTATCATATTCTTCTCTCTATGGTTTTTATATATTCATTTGTATTCCATCTTTATTTTCTTATAAAAACCATGAGATTGATGGAAAAACCCAATATTCATTTCCACCTTGATTGCAAATAGCATGATTTATTCAATGATATTGAAGTCCCTTATAGATAATTCCCTTTAAAGACTTGAATTTAAGACACTGAAGAACCAATTTATCTTAATTTTAGGTTAGATGATAACATGAGAATTATAACTTTCAACTCTTTTAAAATTTGACTTATAGGTACCAACAGATTCATCATCCTTTTGTTTCATATCAAGGAATTCCTTCTCCATTTTTGTTTAAATAATATGAGGAAATTACTTATTAAAAATTTATATTTTGAATTCATCCCACTACATAGATTCAATTTCATCTTGTTCTCTTATGTTCTTGATAAGATTACACCATTGATATGCTTTTCCTTCCAATAGATAAACAACTAGAATAAACTTCTCATGTTTCAAACACTGAAGAAAAAAATAACTTTTCAATGGTACTGATCCATTACTCAGTGACTAGTGGATCAATGGACCCACTAAAAGAAGGTAGATTTTTTCTCATGAAGGACTCAATAGAATGTTGTTCCTTAATTTTCTCATTAGGAAGCTAGAAATTATTCATATCTAGATAAATTTTCATGAGAATAATAGTAATATTTTTATTTCCATATCCCATAACATTTGGTTATTTAGGTGTACACTCATTACATTTTCCACCGCATTCAGTATTAATGCAATTCCTCTTGGTTAGAACCATTGACTAAAACCAAAAACCATTGTGTTAGAAACAATAATCATAGTAAATAATCATGAAAAATCAATTAGAGAATGTCTAAATCATAAAAAATTCTATGAAACCTTGGGTTTAACCTAGGTTATTTATGATTGTCGCCAAAATTATAGGATTTTATCCTATACTTAGACTTGTCCTTAGGGTTCTTACTAATGTTTTCTCATCCAAGTTTTCAAATGTTAACTAAACATTCCTCAAATACCAACCATAACATCCCATACTTTTCATACATAAACATTACATATTAATAGATAAATATTAACTAAATAAAATAATGACCCACTCAAAAATCAATTAGGTTAAGTGCCTTTGGAAACTTAGACAAAAAACAATTAGTTCATAGGTGAACTACATCTTATACCACTAAGTTCTTCATATCTAGCACTTTTCTTAGACTCATTAAACATAAAATCTTTCTTCGTAAAATGGGGAAGAAAACATAATAAAGGGCTATATTAGATTCTTGGTAAGGGTAAAAAATAGAGAAATCAATAATCACATAGGTATAACAAAATCATAAGGGTATGAGCTTAACATTTGAAAACTATACCCTGTATATCATAGATTATAAACTTGAGTCATGGAATAAATCTTGACAATTCATAATACATAAATCATAAAGAAATCATTGAACATGAGCCATGAGATCATAACATTAGCATAATACATAGATTGTGGTATATTCATAATCATATAAAACTTATGTCAAGTCTATCCACCAATACATTCATAACATGTTAGGCTTGGGCTAACCACCCATGTACCTGCTTCAGGCTTGGGATAACCTCCTGCATACCCTCTTTGGGGATTAGGATAACATATCATGTACTATTTGATCACATAGAACATTAATCATTATCCATTTAATTTGAGGGATATATAAGTCCCACCCATAACATAATGAAAATCATACATATGTGTGCCATGATATCATAAAAAATTCATCATATCAGAACCCATGAAAAGAAATGGGGTTCATAAACATTATTCCATCATAAACATAAACCATCTAGAGAAAAAATAGGGATAATATTATTGGAACATATCCCAGCTAAATTATAAGAAACATCAAATGTTGTTTCCATTTATGAATCAAAATATCATAAAATATCATTAAAAACATTCCTAAGGAAAATACTCTTTCCATTTTTGAAAACACTTATTTAAAAAAAATTATGCACGTATAAAGGAAAAAATTGTATTAAAAAATAACCTTGTAAAATTGTAAAGTATAATTAAAAGAAAATATTGTTCATGAGGGTGGGAAAATTCATTCATATTTTATAAGTTAAAAAAACATTCCTTCCATATTTTTTTATAAGAGCCACAAAGTTCCTCATTTGGAAAACGAAAAAAAGGATTCCTTTCAAACCAATTTATAAAAAGAAAAAAATTTGTAAAAATGAATTTAAAAAATTATAATATAATATTAAAAACTTTTTTGAAATGTTTTTATAAAACATTTTAATGGAATAGAAATATTCCCCAGTAGATACTTAAACATAAACAATCTTAAATAATGATGATATTTTGAAATAAACTCTTCCTCAAGTCTATTCTTTTATCATTCACATTAAAACCCCTTGTATAATAAATATGGATTTATTATACATGTATTATATAACCATATTAATATATATCATGCCATTTATTATTTATTTATGAAATCTATTCACCCTTTTATTAAGAATTTGTTATTAAAATCACTTCTTTTGGTGATAATTGCTTCGTTTTCCAAGCATGTTTCGGTTTGACTGAAATGCACAGACGATTGTCGCCTATCGACCGGTCAAAATTCCGGTGCTCTGCTAATGTGTATAGCAGCACTCGGGTCGAATCCTCAGCGATGATACTTTGTAATAGTCGTTTGTTTTTAGTTGATTGTATTTTGATTAGGGGGGTTTGTTTGCAAAGCTTAATTGAAATGATTTATGGATGATGTTTGATTTACCAAATTGATAAATATTGGGGTGAGTTCATTATTGGGGAGTTAAGCATGTGATATCCTTGAGCCTTACTTTGTATTGCATTAAATTAACACCCATGTCATAAGTTGACATTGATTGGAATTCCTAAGTGTGAAGGCTTTAATCCAAGCCTTAACTTAACTTAGGGTTCTAATCTCAATCAAAACTTATTTATGATAGTGTATTTATGGTTCCAATAATCCATTGAAACCACTCGTTAAACAAAACATATCATTAATTCATGACATATTAAGTTTAACATTCACAATATTAATTTAAAGAATACTCATCGAGAAAAACTCTCAATCACTTAACATATCTGAATTATAACTCACCCCAATGAGAGATTTACTCAGCCATTTGGATGTTTAATATTCTGGTTAAAATAATTATGATGATAAATTAAGAATAGAAGAAAAAGAAAGGGATTAGAAAAGAGTGGTACGTTGACACACACACACGAACAATGATGATAATTAAAAACGGATTTTTGATTGAATGATGTAGAAAAAGAAGGGAAGGGGATTCAACTTAATTTAAACTATTTTAAGAACATAAATATTAAACTACAGAAGGTGGATGAGAATAAGAGATATTGAATAAGTAACTTTCATTAAAAATAGAATTACAAAGAAAGGGAATTACAAGATTACAAAAATGAAGAACAGAAAAGTAAGTGAAAACAAAGAGAGGATGAAAGGTCTCTCAAGTTAAAACTTGAGTATGGAAGGTCCTCCCAATCCTTTGGAAAGGCTTTGGTCGTGCCAATATGATATCCTCTCTTCTGAAATGCCAACCCCTCTCAAGGAGAGAAGGGGAGAGTATTTATAGCCCAAGGAGTGGACTGTTTGCATTCCCAATATGTACCTCCACTTGAATCGCCAATTTGGCTATTCAGACAGCAGAATCTTCAAATATATACTTATTCAAAGTTGTATATAATAATTTTTTCCGACTACTCTCAAAATTTGGAGTCATTTTGACTTGAGGAGCAAAAGTTATGGCCGGTTTATTAAACAAAGTTAAACTGTCCATTCCAATCTAGTATTTTTGAAGTCCATAATGTGAAAGGGTTTTTGAATATGAATATGCCTTCAAATCCGAATGGTTTCTTCAAAAAAGTCTGCCGCCTATATCTCCTATTTTACACTGAAAAATATCAGCTCTAGATGATGCTTACATCATGAGATATGTCATGAATCCTATACTGATTTTAATTCTCGGCCAGAATGGTGGTCTGGGATTCAAAGCTTTATTTGGTCCCATTGTACTTGGATTTGGGCCTTGAAATTTTTATCAAAGATGAAATGTAGTGTCCCCAGAATTATGGTGGAGATTTAATGTTTTTGGAATTCTGTATTGAGCCCAGTAAATCAATCTTCAAGGCTGGTCCAGTTTGTTCACAGATTCTTTGGTCTTGTTTGTGAGGACCATATGACCCTTCAAATGGCATAATTGGATCATGGTTCCTTCTAATGAAATGTTGTATATTGAAATGAGAATCCTACAAAACAAGAAACACACAATTTAGATCAGTATAGTGACAATTATTATTAAAACATTAAACTGACTCAATTGGACTACTTCTAAAAATGCTCAAAAATTATACTTAATATTAAAACATTAATATTTCACACAAATTATGCACATTTCATATAAAATCAGTAAAGGGGGAATATAATTAGTCATGAAAATATTAATAACATCAACTCCCACAAACTTAGTTTTGTGCATGTCCTCATGTGCAACAAATATAAAAACATGACAAAATCATTTTTACTCACCAACAGATATTAAAATTTTGTTTTCTCCAATCAGGGAAGGTTTAGACTATTTCACTCATCCATTTTGAAATCCACCACAAGTTGTTACATAAAAAATGTTACAAAACTAACTCATTTATTCATGCTCAAATTTAGAAATGGAAAATGTGGACACTCAAAACTCACACCTCTCAAGATGATAAAATTCATTTGTGGAGGTTCACTCTTTCACCAACCAAAAGTGAAAATCTTAGAGTTTGAAAAGAGATCTCAGCTTACAATCCCTATCCAAAGTGCACAAAAATAAAGAGGTATTTTTAAGGGGTTTTTCTATGGCTATGGGATAGTAGGAATATAATTTCCAAGAGAGAGAATAAGGGGGTTAAAATACCAACATAGAAAAAGCAATGCACATTTTTTTTTAAATAAAACATGGAAGGAAATGAAAACACATATTTACAAGGGAATGATTGTGTGAAGAAAGACACAATAGAGGAAGAAAATATGAAGGTAATTAGATGATGGAATATTTAAAAGACACAAAACTTCTCCCAATGATATAGGAATATAATGCAAGTGTTCTCTTTTTTTTTCTTTGTTTTTTCGAAAGTTGACCTTAAAACAGATCTCACACTCATATCCCAACCCATGTTTGATCTCCTCACGACACTAATTGTAATAGTTATAAAAAGATTAAAGGTTGAGAAAGAGTTATTTTTGACCCATCCAAGACACAACCCATTCTTATATTCATTTTTTTTTGAATTTTTTTTTCTTGAATTTTTTTTGAATTTTTTTTGAACACTTTTCAATATCATTTGTACAATACATTCCCAAATCCCACTGAATGACAACCTCCCCCCCCCACACTAAAATGGATGCTTGCCCTCAAGCATATGAGAACACACCAGAAAGTAAGGAAATGATACCCAAAAATGAAATCCATTCCCCCCCACACTTAAATTTCAAAAACATATGCAATGAAAATCCATGTTGAAATTGGGTGGGATAAGGTATTGGGCTTGTAATGTGGCTATCAAAGAAAAGGTTTTCAGAGGCTTGAAGGGGCTTTCAAAAGGAGGATTAATTTAAGGTAAATGGGAGGCTATTTGGCTATTGTGATTCTCATGTGGTTCAGAAAATGCCTCTATCATATTAATGCACACTAAGGTAGGAAATTCAGCTCAAAGGTCCACAAACTCAAGACTCACAAATGGGGGTGAAAACACACATTTTGAAAAGATGGCCATAGGTGGCCTTGGCATGAAATAAAATTTTTGTTCTCACGGTTGGGGAAAATCATTTTCCAAATCAAAAATTGAGCATTCAAAATGTGTTGGTTTTGACACAAAATTATTTATCCAAAGTCATAATGAAAATACAAAATTTTTGAGATGAAAACATGTCTATTAAATCCCCAAAATGGTTGGAAAAAATTTCAAAACTCAATGGTGAGTAAGAATTACTTTTTTTTATTTTTTTAAGTGATTGTTTTTTTTTGTTTTTTTTTTGTTTTTTAGGTTTTTATTTGTTTTTGTGTTTTTATAAAGATACACCCACACAAAAGAAAAAGTGAAAGGAAAGGTTTTGATAAATAAGGTGGTAAAAAAATGAAAGAGAGAGGAAGAATAAGAAATAGGTAGAGAGAGGAAGAGATAGAGAGAGAGTTTAAAGGGAAAGAGGTGCCCCCTAGTTTGGATTTGGCGGGTCTCCATCCAGTGGTGGTTCTATTGAAGTGGATGGGGTTTCGATGGAAGTCGACGTGGTTCCTGGATTGTGAGACCTCTCATGGTGATGCTTTAACCGATGTCCGTTAACCGTGAATGTCCTTTTGGAAGAGGGGTCTTGGACTTGCACTGCACCAAATGGGTAAACATTAGTAATAACAAAAGGACCTTCCCAACGAGAATTAAGCTTACCTGGGTAAAGCCGAAATCGAGAATTGAAGAGCATTACCTTTTCACCTTCATGAAATACCTTTCTCAGGATGTGTTTGTCATGGAGTACCTTAGCCTTCTCTTTGTACATATTGGAATTCTCATAGGATTTAAGTCGAAGCTCCTCCAGTTCATCCAATTGCAACAATCTTTCTTCACCAGATTTTTCAAGATCAAAATTACATGTTTTCACTGCCCAAAATGACTTATGTTGTATTTCAACTGGTAAGTGACATGCTTTACCAAAAACAATCCTAAAATGAGACATCCCAATGGGTGTTTTATAGGCAGTTTGATAAGCCCAAAGTGCTTCACCAAGTCTTTCAGGCCAATCTTTTCTGGTGGGTTTTACAATTCTCTCAAGCACTCTTTTCACTTCTCTATTAGAGAGTTCAGCCATTCCATTTGTTTGAGGGTGATATGCAGTTGAAGTTTTATATACAACCCCATTCTTTTTCAGAAGAGCTTCTATGGTTCTATTACAAAAAATGGGTTCCTAAGTCACTGATCAAGGCACGTGGTGTGCCAAATCTTTGGAAGATGTGGGTCTTTAGGAACTCACTAACAGTATGAGCATCATCCTTCCTAG
The DNA here is from genome assembly GCA_963277665.1 of Viscum album. NCBI lineage: Eukaryota > Viridiplantae > Streptophyta > Magnoliopsida > Santalales > Viscaceae > Viscum > Viscum album. The sequence goes on along the minus strand of OY728141.1, from coordinate 454,824,360 downwards.
TGGGTTTGGCCTCAACCCACCTTGAAACATAATCGAACGCAAGAAGAATGTATGAGAATCCATTGGAAGGGGGAAATGGTCCCATGAAATTGATGCCCCAAACATCGAAGATTTCACAAAAAATTAAAGGATTTTGGGGCATTTAATTTCTCTTTGAAATCGTGCCAAACTTTTGGCAAGTGGTACATGATTGAAAAAAATCATGTGAGTCCTTGAAGAGTGAAGGCCAGAAGAATCCAGAGTCTAGGACCTTTCGGAAGGTCCTTTGTGGTCCAAAGTGGCCACCTCTAGGAAGTGAGTGACAGAATTCTAAGATGGAAGAATATTCATCTTCATCAACACATATCCTAATTACCATGTTTGCCCCAGTTTTCCAAAGTTTATTTTCTTCCCAAAAATAGTATTTTGAATCACTTTTCAACTTCATTTTTTGTTCTTTTGAAAATTTTTTAGGAAAAACACCAGAAACCAAGTAATTTACAATTGGGGCATACCATGGTAGTTTTGGAGTGAGAGATGAAAGGTGATCAATTGGAAATTCAGGATCGATGATTTCAGAATGAGGAGAATTAGGAATTCTACTCAAGTGATCAGCCATAAGGTTTTCTTTTCCAGGTCTATCTTTGATTTCAAGGTCAAACTCTTGGAGCATTAGAATCCATCTTATTAGCTTTGGTTTGGAATCACTTTTCTTGAGTAAGAACTTAATAGCAGAATGGTCTGTGAAGATGATGATTTTGGCACCTAAGAGATAGGGCCGAAATTTATCTAAGGCATAAACCACAGGTAAAAGTTCCTTTTCAGTCACAGTGTAGTGAGATTGAGTTTCATCCAATGTTTTTGAGGCATAATAGATGACATGAGGAATTTTTTCTCTTCCTTGACCAAGAACAGCCCCAACAGCTCTATCAGAAGCATCACACATCAATTCAAAGGGTAAGGACCAATCTGGGGGTTGGATTATCGGGGCAGATGTAAGAGCAGTTTTGATTTCAATGAAGGCTCTTTTGAAAACCTCATAAAAATGGAAGGGGACATCATCTTGGAGCAACCGATTGAGTGGGAGGGAAATCATACTGAAGTTATGGATTAATATCTGATAGAAACTGGCATGACCGAGGAATGAATGGATGTCTCGAACAGAAGTGGGTGGAGGAAGTGATAGGATCACTTCAATTTTGGCAGGATCGACTTCAATACCATCTTTTGAAACTATGTGCCCTAGAACAATCCCATTTGAAACCATTAAGTAACATTTTTCAAAATTTAACACAAGGTTTCACTTGACACACTTTTGGAGGACAAGAGAGAGTGAATTCAAACAAGATTCAAATGACTCACCATAAATGGTGAAGTCATCCATGAAGACTTCCATGTAGTGTTCAATGAATTCGGAGAAGATACTCATCATACACCTCTGGAATGTTGCAGGAGCATTGCAAAGTCCAAAAGGCATTCTTCTATATGCATATGTTCCAAAGGGGCATGTGAAAGTAGTCTTTTCTTGGTCCTGAGGTGAGATTGGGATTTGGAAGTAGCCGGTGTATCCATCAAGAAAGCAATAGTGTGACTTTCCGGCCAATCTTTCTAGAATTTGATCAAGGAATGGAAGAGGGTAGTGATCTTTTCGTGTTTCAGCATTCAATTTTCGATAATCGATGCATACACGCCATTTGTTCTTCACTCGAGTTGTGACTACCTCCCCATGTTCATTTGTGACAACAGTTATCCCACCCTTCTTAGGTACAACTTGAATTGGAATAACCCATTCACTATCAAAAATTGGGTAGATAATACCAGCTTGAAGAAGCTTGGTGATCTCTTCCCTAACTACCTCAAGGATGAGTGGATTGAGTCTTCTTTGTGGTTGTCTAATTGGTTTGGATGATTCCTCAAGATGGATGTGATGCATGCAAAGGGCAGGGTTGATTCCTGATATGTCATCTAGGGTCCACCCTAAAGCCTTTTTGTTTTCTTCTAACACCTGAACAAGTTTGGACTCCTCAGTTTCGGTAAGGGTGGCAGAGATAATGACAGGATATGAGTGATCATGGAAGAGGAATGTATACTTCAGGTGTGCAGGAAGAGGTTTTAGATCAGTCTCATCATTAATTTTTGGGTTAGGAAACTCAGAAATGGAGGACGAGACTTCAGTTGCTTCAGATCCATTTTTCTCAATACAGTCCAAGGTGGAGCAGTTTTGATCAGAGTTGAGATGGGATTCAAGAGAGTTTTCAAGATCCTCTAAATTGATGGAGTCTATGAATGAAAGGTCCACATCAACTTCACCATTTATGACTTGGTTAATCCTAGTGCAGATTTCACAAGATCCTATCTCTTCATAACAGGATGAACATGATGGAATGGGATTCAATTGAATCTTAGAAGTGTCCTCAGAAGCATTGATTGAGAATGCAGAGTGATCCTCATATGGGTATCACATGGCTTGGAAAATATTGAACTTGACCAGTTGGTCACCGAATTCCATGGATAGGATGCCTGAATGGACATCAATCTTGGTTCTCGTAGTCATGAGGAATGGTATTCCTAGAATTAGGGGAGATCGAGAAGAGTTCGTCTCACCTTCCATGTCAAGGACATAGAAATCAGCAGGGAAGATAAGATCATTGAATCGGACAATGACATCCTCAATTATTCCCTCAAGACTGGTTGTGCTTCGATTGGCTAACTGAATGACAACACTCATTGGGTGCAAGGGACCTAGACCAAGGTTTGAGAATATGTATTTGGGCATGCCATTAATTGAGGCTCCTAGGTCTATGAGTGCATCATCAAAGTTGGAACTTCCAATTTGGCATGGGACTGTAAAGGTCCCTGGGTCTTTTCACTTTATGGGAATGGACTGCTGGGTGGAAACATTTTCGAAGGTCCTAAGTTGCCTCTTGTGGGTGAAAAATTCCTTAAGAAACTTGGCATACTTACGAATTTTTTTATGGCATCTAAGAGGGGAATGTTGACTTCAACACGTCTAAAAATGTCGAGCATTTCAGGATCAGGTTCAAAGGACTTCCTTGGTTTATAAACAGCTTGTGGAAAAGGAATTGGATTCCTAAGTGGAATGGAAGGAGGTGAGGGAATGGATTTGGGTTCTTTTTCAAGTTTCTTTTTCTTTTCGTTTTCTAGGTCAACATTCAAAGGAGGGTTTGAGGATTTAACTTGAGGCATAGCAAGTTGCTTTCCTGATCTAAGTGCAATTGCACTTACATTACCCTTGGGGTTGGGTAATGGTTGAGCTGGGAGTTGGGAAGAATTTGATTGTTGTTGCTGGCTCAGGTGGGATGCAAGTTGACCTATTTGAGTTTCAATGTTTTTAAGGATAGAACGGGTGAAGGAGGCAAGATCTTCCACTGCACTTTCCCATGGTTTCTTGGAAGAAGAGGCTTGTCCTGGATTGGGATTTCCTTGATTTTGGTTCTTGGGAAATCGATTGTATTGGTTTTGGAATTGGGAAGGCTCACTAGGATAATGGAATCCAGGAGGAGGATTGTTCCTTTGAGGTTGAGGAACAAAAGGATAAGGTTGATGGAAGTTACCACCACCTTGACCATATTGGAATTGGTTTGGGTTTTGAGGAGGGAATTGAGGGGGATGAGAGATGGTATTACCATACCTCAATCCTTGGTTAAAGTTAGAGGAGAAGGGCTCAGAGTGAGGTTGGTAGAAGTTTCTAACAAACTGACCTGATTGTTGAGGGTTGGGGTTCCGCTGAGCATATGTTGCATTGAGCTCAATTGGTCCAGATGAATTGGATTGATCCTCTTGAAGTTGTGGACAAGTGTCAGTTGGATGAGATAGAGAGTTGCAGATTCCACAGTTCTTGATAGGTCCAGGGAATAGTGACTATGGAGAAGATGAGGTTGGGGCTTTGGTAGCCACCGCTAGTTGACGCACAAGACCTGTAAGTTCACTCATCCACTCAGTCATCTTGTTAGGCTCTATGGATTGATTATCTTGGGATTCTTTGACTTGAGCATGTGCTCGAGTATGGAATTGTTGTGTGTTTCCAGCCATGTTACTTATGAGATTTCTTGCTGCTGCAGGAGTTTTATCAACAAGAGCACCGCCACTTGCGGCATCAATGAGGGTTCTCTCCATAGCCAATAACCCCTCATAGAAGTATTGGATCAAGAGTTGGTCAGGGATTTGATGGTGTGGGTAGGTTGCCACAAGCCTTTTGAACCTCTCCCAGTACTCATGGAGTGATTCATTTGGGAATTGACGGATACCACTTATTTCCTTTCGGATGGAAGCGGTACGAGAAGCAGGAAAGAATTTTTCTAGAAAGAGACGCTTCATGTCATTCCATGTAGTTATAGAACCAAGAGGGAGGTAGTAGAGCCATGACTTGGCAGAGTCAGCTAGGGAGAAAAGGAATTCTCGAAGTTTGATTTGTTCTTTAGAAACCCCTTGAGGCTTCATGGTAGAGCACACCACCTGGAACTCTTTGAGATGTAGATGCAGATCCTCACCGGCTAGCCCGTGGAAATGAGGAAGAAGATGAATCAAACCTGATTTGAGTTTGAAGTCAGCCTCTATGTTTGGATATTGAATACCAGGGGCTTGGTAATTCATATCAGGGGCATCAAGTTCTTTCAATGTTTGTTCCCTAGGATTGGCCATATTGAATTCAATTGGTAGGTAAATGATTGGTTCTTGGGTGATTTGGTTATCCCTAATGGTCCTCCTAAGTCGACGAAGAGTTCTATCAATTTCAGGGTCAAACAAATCCGAGGGATTGTTTGGGAGGCTACGGGTCATTTAGAGAGATTTAGAAAGGATGAGGAAGGCGGGTTTTCCTTTGTGTTTTTTTTTCAATTTTTTTTAAAATTTTTTTTTTTTTTGTGTTTTCTTGACAATAAACAGAAAATAATGACTACTTAAAGCACCATCCCCGGAAACGGTGCCATTTGACACGCACGGACGATTGTCACCTATCGACCGGTCAAAATTCCGGTGCTCTGCTAATGTGTATAGCAGCACTCGGGTCGAATCCTCGGCGATGATACTTTGTAATAGTCGTTTGTTTTTAGTTGATTGTATTTTGATTAGGGGGGTTTGTTTGCAGAGCTTAATTGAAATGATTTATGGATGATGCTTGATTTACCAAATTGATAAATATTGGGGTGAGTTCATTATTGGGGAGTTAATCATGTGATATCCTTGAGCCTTACTTTGTATTTCATTAAATTAACACCCATGTCATAAGTTGACGTTGATTGGAATTCCTAAGTGTGAAGGCTTTAATCCAAGCCTTAACTTAACTTAGGGTTCTAATCTCAATCAAAAATTATTTATGGTAGTGTATTTATGGTTCTAATAATCCATGGAAACCACTCGTTAAACAAAACATATCATTAATCCATGACATATTAAGTTTAACATACACAATATTAATTTAAAGAATACTCATCGAGAAAAACTCTCAATCACTTAACATCCCCGAATTATAACTCACCCCAATGAGAGATTTACTCAGCCATTTTGATGTTTAATATTCTGGTTAAAATAATTATGATGATAAATTAAGAATAGAAGAAAAAGAAAGGGATTAGAAAAGAGTGGTACGTTGACACACACACACGAACAATGATGATAATTAAAAACGGATTTTTGATTGAATGAGGAAGAAAAAGAAGGGAAGGGGATTCAACTGAATTTAAACTATTTTAATAACATAAATATTAAACTACAGAAGGTGGATGAGAATAAGATATATTGAAGAAGTAACTTGCATTAAAACAGAATTACAAAGAAAGGGAATTACAAGATTACAAAAATGAAGAACACAAAAGTAAGTGAAAACAAAGAGAGGATGAAAGGTCTCTCAAGTGAAAACTTGAGTATGGAAGGTCCTCCCAATCCTTTTTCAAGGCTTTTTTCGTGCCAATATGATATCCTCTCTTCTGAAATTCCAACCCCTCTCAAGGAGAGAAGGGGAGAGTATTTATAGCCCAAGGAGTGGACTGTTTGCATTCCCAATATTTCCCTCCACTTTCATCGCCAATTTTTCTATTCAGACAGCCGAATATTCAAATATCTCCTTATTCAGAGTTGTATACAATAATTTTTTCCGACTAATCTCAAAATTTGGAGTCATTTGGACTTAAGGAGCAAAAGTTATGGCTGGTTTATTAAACAAAGTTAAACTCTCCATTCCAATCCAGTCTTTTTGAAGTCCATAATGTGAAAGGGTCTTTGAATATGAAGATGCCTTCAAATCCGAATGGTTTCTTCAACAAAGTCGGCCGCATATATCTCCTATTTAACACTGCAAAATCTAAGCTCGATTTGATACTTACATCATGAGATATGTCATGCATACTATACTGATTTTAATTCTCGTCCAGAATGGTGGGCTGAAATTCAAAGCTTTATCTGGGCCCCTTGTACTTGGATTTGGGCCTTGAAATTTTTATCAAATATGACATGTAGTGTCCCCCGAATTATGGTGGAGAGTTAATGTTTTTGGAATTCTGTATTGAGCCGAGTAAATCAATCTTCAAGGCTGGTCCAGTTTGTTCACAGATTCTTTGGTCTTGTTTGTGAGGACCATATGACCCTTCAAATGGCAGAATTGGATCATGGTTACTTCTAATGAAATGTTGTATATTGAAAGTAGAATCCTACAAAACAAGAACCACACAATTTGGATTAGTATAGTTACAGTTATTATTAGAACATTAAACTGACTCAATTGGACTACTTCTAAAAATGCTCAAAAATTATACTTAATATTAAAACATTAATATTTCACACAAATTATGCACATTTCATATAAAATCAGTAAAGGGGGAATATAATAAGTCATGAAAATATTAATAACATCATTGACAGTCCCAATCCTTATACATTGATCACAATACCATAATTTATAGAATGTTAATAATGATATAAAAATAATATACATTCATTATATATATATTTATAAAAATTCATAAAAATTAGGGATATAAAAATGAATTACACTGTTCATGGAGACAGTTTGTCGTACGTACGCCTGAACATTGTTTCCATTTTTTGACTGATGGAATGAAATAAATGTAAACAATAATTAAAATTTATATAATTATCATTATATAATATATATCATATATATTCATAAAATTTATCCTTATTACCATCCAAGTGAAATATAAATGAAAAATGAACCACATCACATCGTGGAGATTGTAGTCCATACATACACACAAACGATATTATCATTTACCAAAGGATTGGATGGTGAGAAGGTAGGAATGATATTATCATTAAATAATTATAATTATTTCATACATATCATATATAAATATTAAATATATCATAATAACCATCTATAAAATATGGTGATTTAAAATGAATTGTATCGCTATGTGGAGATGGTAAGCTATATGTACGCACGAGCGACACTTTCACTTATTGTTTGATGGGAAAGAGGGTATATAATGGTGTTTTAATAATCATAATAAAATTTAAGTATATTTAATATAATTAATTTATTATTTTATGATAAGTATAATTTATTTAGAGGAGGTAAATATGATTAGAAAAAATAAAGTGGTCGGTTAAGTTGATTACCTCTTCTTCAAAATAACTCCTTTTGATATATTCTAAAGGGATATAGGGTTAGTATATTATGAATAAAATAACATATATAATGTTTCTAGTAAATTTTATAAGATAATTTGGTAGATTATGGTCGATCTAGAAGGCTCAAAGTAGTGTAATTAAGTGAGGGAGAAGGGGTCTATGTATAAATGAGGCGAGGGGAACGTTTTGAATTTCTCAAAATATTAAATTATAATAAATTCAATCTCAAGAAAAATGAAACAAAATGATAATGGATTAAAATATAAGGTGTTATAGGGTTTAAATACCATCAACCAATAGTTTTTATACTAGTTTTTGTATCATTTTAAACCCTATCATTTTGATTAACAGTTAGTTAACCAATTTTAATTTTAACTACCGTAACAACTCTATTTAAAGGTTCTAATTTTTACTTATAAGGTGTAAATTGAACCATAAATGGAAAATTTATGAAATTTTAAACCATATAATAAAAAAATGTATTATTTTAATATTTTTATTGTATTTTAATAAGTTAATTAATTATTATTTTGATAAAATATCATTTTTTTCAATTTTTAGAACTATTTTTTACTTTGGATTTAATAACATCAAGACAAAAAATAAAATTCAAACAAAATATTTTATTATATCTATAAAATTTCATTTTAATTTATAAAATTCATTTATCACATTATTTATCTCAAATTATATTTATTTTAATATTTTTAATATCATTTATTTTATTTTACCATTAATTGAATAATTACTAGATCAGCGTTATGTAAGCATTTAATATAATTATTTCTTTGCTAAAAATTTAAATTAAATTAACATGATGAAGATAAATATTTTATATTTAAAAATAATATTTATAATATAAAATATCCTTTGGATGAACCCATATTAAAAATATTATAGTTATTAAAAATAAGTGTGATGTGTTTGAATTTTTTAGAAATAAAAGACAATAAAGTTCATAATCTCATCCAAATGAATATAATATTCCATATAGTTGAATATTGGTATATTATTAGTGAAATGGACTCATAAAAAAAGGTTAATTCAATTTTTAGGGTCATTTTATAGTCCTTCTCATCTTATTTTTAACCTAAATTACCTGATTTACCCTTACCGTGGTAATAAAATTACTATAGTTACTATTCATAATGACCAAAATTAAAAGAGAACTATTTAATAATTTTGAACCCAATTATTAAAATTATTTAATCCTTTTTTTAAGATTAAACTCACATAATTTTTAGAATTTAATTTAGAATTAATCTCGCAAAACACAACGAAAAACAATTTTCTTAAAAAAATGCGCTTTTAAGCCTAAAAATGTACTTATACCAAAAGATGGTATAAGTATGATTAAAATATAATTAATTAGAATATATATAACTAAGGATTAATTAAGTTTATTTGAGATAAAATTAAAATCATAAAGGGGTTTTTTAATATAAAGAAAATTATAGTTTTCTAAAAATTGGTATTTTCACTATTCACTAAAAAATTAACCTTTTCAAAAAAATCTCAAAAAATATTACTAAGATAATTTTTAAATTTTTAATTAAAAAATTAATTTTTTTAAAATAAATTTTCTAAAATTTCCAAAAATTAATTATAATATTCACTCATAAAAAGAAAGAAAAACCATTTTTGAAGAAAATATATTTCCAAAGCATAAAACAAATTTTCTAAAAATTGATTAATTATTTCATAATCATTAATCAATGAATTTTTATTGATTAGGAAATTTATATATATTTCATAATTCGGTAAATATTATTCATACCCTCTAATTTAACGGCTAGGATATAATGACCATATTTAAATAATAATATTTTAATAGTTTATCACAGTTCATTTAAACTCAGTGTTACGTGTAACGAAATCTATTGAAGAAATAAAATTATTTAAAGAGAAATATTTCATAAAAAATTTCAGGGTGTTACACATATCATTTGTAAGTTTTATTCTCAAATCGATAGGATCAACGTTGATGAAACATTTTCACTGGTGTCCCGTCTTTAAACCATTAGATTATTTTTGATGATGAACATGAAAAAAAGATTTTTAAATGTATAAAATGTTTTGTCAAATCAAAATTCATATATATAGTTATTCAATGAGAAGTCTACGTTGATAAATTAGATGGGTTTCTCATCGATGATGATGAAAGGGAGGTATTCCAGTGGGGGAAAGTGTTATACGGGCTGAAACAAGTTCCACAGGTTTGGACTCAATGTTGGATTAGTACCTAAAGAATATTTGTTATCATCGAGGAGGGTATGATCACAAATTTACATAAAAATTATCAAGGTAAGTATATGTTCATACTTATATATGTTTACAAAATCATCTTTGGATGATTGAATGACATCTAATGTAAGAAATTTTCAAATTTTATGAAGTGTGAATTTGAAATGTATTTAATTGGTGAATTGTCATTCTTCCTTGGGTTATAGGTGATTCAAAAGAAGAATGAGAGATTTATCTCTCAAAAAAATATGTCATATAGGTTCATATAGAAGATTCCAAGGTAATGGATACTCCAACATATACTTGTATGGGATTATCAAAAGATGGTTAAGGTGAGAAAGTGGATTTGACAATATAAAAGAAAATTATCAAAAAACTACATTACCTGAAAAACACTCATCCAGACATTGTGTTTTCCACATTTCAAGAAAAAAGATATCAAATTTTTTCTAAGGAAATTCACATGATGGTTATGAGATGGATACTTCGTTATATCAACTAAATAGTGGATTATGCTTTGTAATATTGAAAAAATACATAGAATAAATTGGTAGGATATATGGATGTGGATTGGGAGGTTTTGGTAGATAACCAAAAATTTACCTAAGGAGGTGTGTTCTATATTTTAATATCTTGTATTTCTTGTAAAATTAATAATCGGGACTGTATATCCTTAAGAACTACTAAATTGGAATATGTGGCACTAACTCAAGCTTGTAATCAGTTGATATGGATGAAAAAACATCTCAAAGACATTATTATTAATGTGGTATATCTAATTCTGATTATATGTGATAAATATAGTTCTATAACCATTAGAAAAAATCCAATTCAACACTTAAGGATGAATCACATTGAAATAAAGTGCCATTTCATAAAGAAGAAGGTATAGTAACAAGTTTTCAAGATGGAAAATGTACCAAAACAAAATCAAGTTGTGAATATAATGAAAAAAAGATTTACCAAAACTAGGTTTTGAACATCATCGATTGGCTATTAGAGTCTTTCCAAATCCATATCTTTAGATAGAATTAGATACATAACCCCCACTTCTATGTTAAAATTTCTTTAAGATAAAAGTATGAATTATTTCATTCACTCATGTTAAATGTTTCTAAATCTATTTTTTGAACCTTTAAGGAAGTGATATTTGGGTTCTTTGAAAAATGGTTAGAAGATATGTTCGAAAAAATTGACAAATGGATAGAATCCACTCAAGGGTATAGTTATTTGTTTAATCAATTTGGGGGTTGTAGTCATGTGTTAAAGGCATGTTATAGAGGTTTTATACTTTAAAATAAATAATGTTTTATCATATGATAATGATTTTATTTAATATTTTTATAACATTGATCATTATCTCATGTAATCTTAGAGTTTATGATTGATGAATCATTGGTGCACTCTTTAAAGTAAAAGTATCAACATGTTTTTTAGGTGTGTTCTGTAAAATGATATAATTGAATTGATTGTGTTGTTTTTGTTTGGAATTGTCAATAAACCCAAAGGGGGATATTGTTGGCCAAAACCACCTTAGAGGTTTGTGTGGGTTGTGTTTGTTGACAAGTTATATAAGGGTGATAAATTTATTCTTGGAGGATTATTATGGATTCAAGTTAATTCATCCTCACTCAAGAATGCTTGGAATCTATTAATGAAGACTAATATCTGGAAGACAAAACCCATATCATAGATCCTTATACATGCCATAGAGTTTGTTTTATTTGAGAATACTACATCCTAGTGTAGATAAATATTCCATAGAGGATATAATGGAGTGTATCTTCAAATGTTGTCCACATATTAGTCACCTTGGTTACACCACAATGAAGGATGAGAGGTTTCAAAAACATGTCTAACCCCACTCAAGGCTAACACCTAAGTAGTCTCCTAACGAGATGGTAGTTGAGGTCAGAATCCTTTTAGCATAGTAGGCCAATATAGATGTGCAAGTGGGAACTCATGCATGTAGGCACATGTGTGTGTGTGTGTGTGTGAAGGTAGTCTACAACACTAGTGAAGTGGTGATAGGCGATGCTTAGCTCTCATATATGGGTTGGCATAAGAAGCCATAGGTGAGCACCAGATCCATCAAGACTCAAATTATATGTTGAGAGACATTTAAGATTATATAGCACTATAATTCCTGAGGAATTTTTTATGTGGGATTATAATTTCATAGGATATTCTAAAGTTAAATGAATCAAGGTATAGGATAATTTGTGAAGAGTTTTTAGGAGTCTCAGTGCCACTAGAAGATTCTAGGTTTCCATAATGTGAAGAGATGGCTACATCGTAGTCCTATATGGAATATAATATTTCCATATTGTATCTAGGACATGCATCATGGGGGGTCCAAATTTAATAGAATCAATAATTTAAAGAATAATATTTCCACACCATAGTGTAAGAGGCTACACCAAAAATTTTATGGTGATTTAATAGGAGTTAAATAGAACATGCATAGATTATATGAGAATTTAAGGGGAAATGGTTTTTGTGGATATGTTCAACTATAGGTGCTCTTGCTGCATTGTGATGAAACACTTCATAGCGAAGTATGAGGAAATGAATGTTTTAACATAGTGAAGGTGACCATGCCATAACATATGGAAAAAGGATAATGTTATTCCATATATCATCAGGCCACTCTGTAGCCAGGTAGTTTCAGTTAGTTGGTAGTTTTGGCTAAAAACTTAAAGAGGGAGTTATTGCTTGAATATATAGGTTTCTAATTCGAATTAAATGTGTTATCATGTTATAATTAATCATAGGATAAAATTGGTACAATATTAGTAAAATGAGGTTCAATACTAACCATTGGATTGAAATGAAGAGAGTGGAGAGTCCTAAAAGGCTAGAGAGCTTCACATGAGACATCAAGGTTTTTGAAGTAAGATTAACAGTAAGGAAGGATGAATTTCTAGGTGTATTATATTTCTAGAACATAATAAAATGGTTCAGAAGAGACACACTATTTAAGGTGTATTATCCAGATCTTAATCTTGTGAAGAAGATTAAAAAGGTGATAAATGGAATAGTGAGTTCATCTCTTTATTGAGAGGTAGTGAGCCTTCTCATCTTGTTTGAATAGCGATTTTAGAGGGCCAGTGATACTTATCCATTTTGTAAACCAAATAAAGAAGTGTGATCTATTTTTTTTGTGCATCAAGACATAATCAATTGAATACTCCTTGGACTATCCCATTTAGGGTAAAACAAGTAAAGTTATCTGTGTTCATTTTACTTCTTTAATCTCTTTTCATGATAAAGTAAGGGTGGTGAAAGGAGTATTTTTCACATTGAGAGAATAAGATCATGATAAATGTTTTCAAGGGTTAAAATATATGCTACACTAATTCACCCCCCCTCTTAGGGTATTTTCCTTGATAATTAACCAACAAACTCCTACTATGTATAAGTATGAACAATATCTCTTTCCTTCCTAATCTAGTTACCAATGGAAATGAGGGTATATAACCATATATGGGCCTCTTATAATGTGTGACCCCAACCATATTATCTTCATTACTCATCTAGTTACCAATGAATAGGAGGGTATAAAACTATATATGGGTCTCCTTCTAGGTGTAATCCTCAACCTTTTTAGTCTTCCTTGTCTAGTTACCAACAGACAGGGGGTAGGCATCCATATATAGTCCTTCTGCTATGTGTAAGCTCCAAACTTTTGAATATTCCTTCCTCATATAGTTACAAAAAAATAGTGAGGTATACATACATATATGGTAATCTAATAGGTGTAATCGAAAACCCCTCCAAACTTCCTTATCTAGTTACCAATAGACAAAAGGTTGAAACCCATATATGGGCCTCCTACTAGGTGTAACCCCAAATCATATAGTATCATATTTTATTACCAATATATAGTATCTACTAGATATGTTTGGTCATGAATAATCCCCACACCAACCTTTGTTAGGTACCTTTCACCTAGTATTCCACTTTTTATGACTTTAAAATGCTCGGAATGGGTCTTAGATGCATGAAATTAAATGTAAATTCACTCGGTCATGGTTGAAGGACCTTAAAAGTCATCATCATGGTCCTTTTCACATTAATTTAAAAGGTAAAACATGTCCCATTGATAATCACTAAACTATATGGGTTCTAATTCCCTTTATAGATATATATAAGAATCTACTTTCATGGGCTTGATCCCAACTCCACAACACCTCCTGCCTCCTTTTACAAGAGATCAATCCATCTATGTATGAAAATATACTTTAAATTTACTATATATATTGATTTAAACTATAGAGTGACTAAATAGTTGCATCATATGAGAGACAATATAATCCCCAAGTAAAGTATCCTTTCAAATTCATGTTGTCATTCAATCAATTTTTTAAGGGTAACCGATAGTGTTACTACTTATACTGTGAAGAATTCATGAACATGTATTATATATTTAAGAGAGTCACTGAGTAGAAAATAATTCCCCTATAAAGGTGAAATGATCCCAACCTCCCATCCTCTCGACCAATTTACAACACTAAGCATTATTGGTAAAGTCCTAGTGATCACCTGCCTTTGTAAAGTAGGTATATACAAACTCAAAAATTTCATAGGAGCGTGTGAGCATCAGAAATAGAATGGTGAACCCAAAGTGAATCCTTAATTAGGAAATAAGTTAATTGACCATGAATTATTATCAGTGATACTACACCGATGGGTTTATTATTCTTTTATAGAATCCAAATAGCATCCATAATGAGTTTATTGTAAGGATTTAGGATCTCTAGCTAGTCTGAGAAAAACCACATAGAAGAAAGGTTTTCTATGAACCACCAACCAATGGCATATTGATCCTATGGTACTATAATCACTAGTAATTCCTTATATACAAGTCACAAATGTACACTATCACCTAACTAGAATGTGCAGTCCGATATGGTGAATTCAATGATGTGAGAATCCCTATATGAAGGTAAAATTATAACTTTGGACATAGATTATTCCAATATGGATGGAATGAATGCATGATATTCAAAACAATGTAGACAAATCAGAAAGGGGAAGGTGACCCCCATCTCAATATAAAACTTATTTGAGATTCTCTATACAGTGAAAGGAAATTCCCACCTTTCTTATCTTAGGGAGTTGGATGAGGATTTCCAACACATATAGACAACAATATCATAGCTACATAAGAGTGAAAATATCCATTTTGGTCATCACCAATGAGGTTTGACCCTGATTATAATTTTTTTTGAAAGGAATTTATGCTAGACCCAATCATCTAGGATCTAGAATCCAAAAGAAGAACCTAGTAAAGACATCCAACCACTACAAATACAAAGTAGGTATGCATCCCTATCATTTATAGCACCCCTAATGCCCATTAGTGTACCTCAATAGTGGACTAGGACCATTACAAATCATTAATATTTAGAAGCTACAAAATTAATAATAGTTCGACTTGGTGACCACAACATTATAAGGGAAACCATATACCATAGTTCTAGGGGAATTTTTATACCCACTTTAACCTATGGTTTTGTAAATTAAGTAGGGACAAACCCATATTATAGATATTACTTCTTCAAGGAAATATTAACTTTCTACCATAGGTTTTACTTCAGTAAATGTTATCATTATTGGATCAACTAATGTTGTGGGCCATGGCACTATCCAAAAGGATAAATAGATGGCCATATCCATAGTCCACCAACCACCTAATGATGGTGAGAATGTCTCAACATAAGAGTAGGTTTATTAGTTCAATTACCTAATTGAGAATCTTGAGTATATCAATGTTTAACTACTTAGAATAAACATACCTACTGAGTCTGATCTTTAGGATAAATCCATCATGCCTCTTTCATCCAAACCTTATAAATGAGAGGAGAGTGCTCAACCCAAAAAATAAAAATTAATCCACCTCATCAACATGATATCACATCAATCAGTCTATTTGAATGTAAAACCAATATATTATCAATAGTTCCCACCACTAGGGTGCCATAAACCACCAATTTAGAAGATTCACCTGAGGATAACTTATATAGTGGTGTCCCAAAAATTACTAGGTACTTTTATCACTCTGATGGATTTTATAGAAGGCCAATGTGCACTGATACAACTAGAGAGAAGGTCGTATCTTGAGTGGGTGGATTCAAATCCTCCACCATCCTACTTTGATAATCTCAACTTCCTTACATTCAATGGAATGAGATATAGAGTAGTATCTCACCCATATTTCTTCCCATCACAACCCAATTTTGGGAACCCTAGAACAACATGATGCATCCAAGATCAAATTCTTCATGAAGACCTTATAAGTTCATGCATTTTCTTAGTAAATTAACATCACAACTGGGTCTATTAAAAATTTAAAATATCACCAACAAAAATTACTATTCTAATTCATCTCTACGCTGAAAAAATCGATTATCCTTGACCACTCTAAATTCAAGAATTAATAGAATGATAAAGTCATGGATTTCATATAATATGGAATGGTTTGGTATGATATTTGAAAATACATCTTCCCTGATAATAATTACTGGAGATCTATATAGATAACCTATGATATGAGTTGTCAACCATGCTCTTCCCCCCAAATCTCAAGATCTTTTCTACCTTCTTAGAGAACCTAAATCTCTTGTCTTTCTTCATGGAGAGAAATGCTAGGGATACCCAGGGGAAACATTGGGTCTCATTAATCCATTCCTCTAAAAGTCCACCAACTAAACCCTTAGCACTCAAAAATTTATGGGATACATTATATATGATGACACAGATATCAAGGTCATCCTAGGGTGAAAGTCAATATAGATGTCTATCTCTTGGTAGGGAGGTAAACCTATCACATCCTTAGGAAATACATCCACATACTCTACCACCCCAGTAGGAAACTAAAATACCATAACATCAAATACTTAAAGATAAATACTATCCAACTTGTGAGTAATTATTTATATCCTCCTATCCATGATATCATCCTACTCTACCTGAGTTTCCTTCTCACCCATGAAGGAAAACCTCGATCTCTCTCCATGAATACACCACATCCTCCACCTAAAATAGTCAATATAGGCATGAATTTAAGATATTCAGTCCTTATCTAAGATGACATCATAAGGTATCATTTCTACTAAAAAATATACCATAAAATTATCTCACCTCCAAGTGTTAGGTCACACTATCAGCAGAAGTGTGTGATCACTAAGTCACCTATGATCGGAGTCTCCAAGCACAAGGGTTGAGCTAAGAGTTCAAATATAATATCTAAGTTTTGAACTAGAGAAGTGGTAAGAAAGGAGTGGATAAAACTCGTGTCTATCAGTGCTACAACTAAAGTAGATAAGGCATATATTGTGCCTCTAATCATTCCAGGATCCTCGAGGTCATAGGCCTATACTTCATGTAGTTTCCTTTGTCCCTGGACAACAACTCCCTGAGCCTAGCGTAGACCACCTAGGGGTGGTGGTGTAAATAAGTCACATCATCTACCACCTTAGGTTGTCCTAAATTATCCTCTACCACGTATTCTACCATGAATACCTCCTTTCTCCTACCATTGTCTCTATCTAGGCAGTCCATCGACCATCTCTCTATCAGTTGAATGATGGGTCAGACAATCCTGAGAAATATGTTCCCAACCATTGCATGAGAAGCATTTCCTCTCCCTTGGTAGACTTGATCCATCCTAAGAGCCCTGAGCTTTCAATCCCCAATCCTACGATTCTCTCTTGAAGAATCTAGCACACTCAGATCCATGTGACTATTGTAGGCTAACTGCTACTGAGGTCTCAGATCCTGTGATCCCACTACTACCACCCACTATTAGCATATTCTCTACCAAGAATATATATACTACTAAAGCTCACTCAAGAAATCCAGTATAGGTGAGAATTAATAGAGATATCACTTTATCCCTGATATCTTAGAATAATCCATTCTCAAAGGTTCGTTCTTGAAAAAATGAATATCTAACCATATCTAGGGAGTATTACGAGAGGTTAGTGATCCGTGATAAACACTCCACCATGGTCATACTACCCTAATGAAACTATAGAATCTATTTAATTCACACTAATTATAATGTGGGTAAATATAACTCCTCCCTAGAGAGTCTCTTAAAGTATGACCAGGAGAGAGCTTGCTTGTCATTTGAATGAGTCACCAGACTCCACCATCACCGAGTGGAGCTCTAAAAAAGACTTGCATCAAGGAATACTATCTGATCTATAGGTTTTCTTACAAGGTGAAAAACTCAAGTGACTACCTCTATCTAGTATTTATATACTTGTGGGTTTGGCTCACCTTGAAACTTGGGAGGTCATTTCCTATAGAACTTGTGTAGAACACTCATCCCGTGTGCATCCTCATCCAGTATTTTTTAAACTAACTTATACTCAACGGGTGGTAAAATACCTGGAAAATCACCCACAGGTACCACCTCCTATAGTAGATCCTAAACTAAAGCCTCATCACTCAGCGAATCATCCTCATGATCATGAAGTAGAATCCTAGTTGCCTATATTCACAGAGGAATCCTAAAATAAAAAATATGCATCATGGTCAATGAGTATATCTTGGAATATGACTCAATAAGGATATGTAAACCACAACTCATTCCTAGAATATAACAATGTTTTTCCATACAACTAGTGTCTACATGTGCTGAGTGAACAAGCAGTTTATCAGAGTCCTAATGAATGGATACATCGGCCTCTACACCAATAATAAATTCCCTAGCCTGAAAGTTGGACTTGAAATATTTTAGCATTGTTACTATAAATACCAAACCAACCTCATAACTAGAAAAAAAAACTACACTCTGGTCTTAAGGTAGATTCATGGCTCTGATACCACTCTATCATGACCTGACCCATTAGGGCTTTCCTGGTCAACAATAAGCTAAGTGTGACTATCCCAAGCCTACCTTCAATAATCCAGGGAATGGAGACCAGCACTGATTATTCATATCTCACACATGGTGTAAGAACCTGCATTTTTATGAGTTGGGATTCCCTGGGGGAATTATAATTTCTCCTTTAATGGATGGTTTATTTGGAAATTCTGAAATCAAAGTGATTTTATAATGGTTTGAATGTCCTAAAATGAAGTTTTCAAGCAGGTTTATGTTTCGATGAAAATCTCGGGGGTTTGAGCGAACACCAAAGGTGGAATAGATAAGTAGATATATTGAAAATAACTCCAAGAGTTCATTAACATCATGAACATGATCCATGATGTGAATATATTTCATGGGGTGTGATCGGAGGGTTTCATAATGTGAAAAGGGGTCTAGGGGATAACATCGTAAATTCACAGTATGAAACCAGGTTTCACACCATGAAACTATTCTATTAAGATTTTTTTTAAATTCAAAAGGGGGCTTGGTCCCCTTCCTTATTTTAGGTCTGTCGGGTAAGTGGAGAACAAAAGGGAGAGCTCATCTGAAACCTACCTATCTCAGATATCCATTGTTCTTGGTGATCTTGGGTGTGATTCGATGGTGTCCGTGGGTAGGATATTCCTCCACCATCCTTCCAGATTATTTCTCTTACATCTTTCTGATTTTAAGAGTTTCCATTCTAGGTTGAAAATGATGATTTCAATGGAGAATAGTGAAATATACATATTTATTTATAGATTCCATGAAGCTTATGAAGAGGGGTTCCTAAGATGATGTTTGCATGTGTTTCTGTGTCAATCTATTGAGGTATGAATAAATTTGTATTTTTCAAATGGTTTTTTCCATAAATTGATTTTTTTGGATTGCTAAATCAGTGTAATTAATTAGGGATTTTATGCAACCTAAATCTAGTGATGCATTGAGAGTATAATGCACCCATTTATTGATGGTTTCAATGTGATGGAATGTCCGATGAGTTGACTAATGATATTCCAAGTTTGTATTTAATTAATTAATTAATTATAAATTACTATAATTAATTAATTATGTGTTCTTGGGGTGAATTAGGAGATTAGGGCCTTGTGGAGGGTCTAGTTGGACAAGACGAGGCTAGAAGGGCATGGTGGGACTTAGTAGATGTTGGCCCTTATTATCAAAGTGGAAATTCTTAGTTTGAGGTAGGTTGTCTCACAAATTGACCCTATGTAAATTTATTTTGTTTTATGATGAACATGGATTCTTAGAAAAACCATTGAGATTATTTCCCCTGTTTAATTTAATTGAATAATATTTTTTATTTAATTCAAATTTTTAATGGAATGGTAACTGTCAGGGGTCATGAACAACCCATGAGTGCTCGCATGACACATCGATCATTGATGACCGATGTTAAGACCTTGAGAATATGGGTGGACTCTTTACCTCTTGTGAGGTGAAACCAGGCCTTTTTGGACCCTTTTTTTACATGGTTTATTTAATTTAAATGGAATGTTTACATTTAGTAAAATATCAGTTGAAGATGAATGAGAACCAAGAGTCACGAATAACCCTTGTGTGCTAGCTTGTTGCCTCGGCCACTGATGCCCTAGGCTGAGACTAAAAAATATTAGTAGGGATACATAACTCTAGTGAGGTAAGGAAATACCACTAGATCCTTATCACATGTGATGGGGATTGAGATCTTAGAGGACTCCCTTATGGACTCCATGCCATTCGAGCTCATCAAGACAAGGACTAGACTTGTGATATTGTTCTGTTTGATGTGACCAGGACTAGTTGGATTGGCAGTAGGATGACCGAAACTAGGTTTTGATGAGTGGACTAACCCATAGTGACCCTAAATACTAAGATAAGATATGGTACATCTCATGATTTCCTCATATGTATTAGGACCTGTGTATCCGATGAGGTTGTGCCAATTTGTTGATGATGTTGTGGGATGCTCTATCTAGGTGCATCGAGTTTTGAACCAAGGCTATAATTGAGACCAAGTAGCATGTGATAGTTCTTCAACTGTGTTAGGACCAAAGGAACCCATTGGGTTCCCCATTCACTAACCAACCCTAAGTGGGTAATGTGATGTGGTAGCGAGTGCCATCATGGAACCCGTATGTGACCTTAGAGCCAAAGGGATATGGATAGAAATGTTTATAATATAAGTTAATATATCTTTTTTAGTTTTTTCCTTTTGTTATTTGACCTTAGGATATATGTGACAAGGTTTTGATACCAGTATTTGAGCTATGGTGCCAATATTAGGTTTCCATGTTTTGGTAACTGGTGGGTTATTAGCATGTCTGTCCAGAGATTACTCTATTTTGATTTATGTATGAGGGTGTGATATTAAATGATCTTTTGAGTTTATTTATTATTATGAATTATTATTATGTTGGTTCCTAAGGTATATGTTCATGTTTATAGACTGCCTGAGGGCTAGATTCATGGTGACATACCACTTAAGTTCTATAGGCATGGTAAAAACCACTCAAGGTCTAGATGTGTGATTACTTGATGCATGTGGGATATGTTAATGTTCATACCACTTGGAGGCTTGGAACATAGGAACTTGATTCTTTAGGGTGGAGTGTATGATCATTTTTCATACCCAAGGGATAGATACATAGTCACTAGATTCCTAGGGGCAAGAATCTGGATTTCTGAGAGAAAGACTTTGGATGCCTAAGGGTGAGATTCTGGTTAGCCTGAGGGCAGTGACCAATTGTTTATAATATGTTGTTCTTCATGTGATTCATCCTCAATAGGATAATTTTCCACCAAATTGGGTGATATATCCTAAGGCAATAGGATTTACCCTTAAATAGAGATATCTGGTAGAGCATCGAAGCATGTATGGTCGATCAGGGTTGCTGGCCTAAGGATCGATGATAATTAATTCATCTGGATTTGTCCATTTTTTTCATATGTTCATGTCACATAAACATATCACTATATATGTTGGTTATTATGGGACTGTATTGGTGGTTACCTATTAATTTTTCTACTCACACCCTTCTCAGGCTACCACTTTATGTGGGTACCAAAGAATACGTTCACTTGGTTGCAGGCACAGGTTGGGAAAAGGCCTGGGATAGCTTTATCGAGTAGAATAGCTTGGATGGTATTAGAATAATGGATGTGGTTTGGCTTGAAGATACTATAGATCCATTTTTTATTTTATTTATTTTATTCTGGTATATATCTATAATTGGCCCAGTGGGTGATCTTTGTATGTACAACATGGTTGTTTGGGCCTCTTCTAATTTTCATATATTATTGTTGGACATGTATTTATTTTCACATACTATTATTTTTCATTTCCATGGATTATGTTTGGTTATTTAGTTATTTTTGTGAACTCTAGCATAGGTGGCATAGTCTCCCCACTATACCATCTTACACACCCACTGCTAGTCAATAGCCTTTGGCATATGAGGAGGTGCACCTAAGGTCATTTGGAGAACTGATCTGACCATTGGTTATATAGTGATATAGTGTAGGATATTACAAAGTGGTATCTGAGCATTCTTTTCTTTTATTTTATGATTTTGGGATTTGGTAAACTAGAGATTTAAGAATGTTTCAGATCCTTTGATGGATGTTGGGATGGTGCATCGTGAGCACCAATTCTAGTATAAATTCCTAGTTACCAGGGCATGGTTATGATATTCTGATTTGTGTTGTTACAAATGTATTATATTATTGTCTTGGGAGACACACATGTGGTTTGTATGTTTTGGTTTATGATGGATACCTAGATATTGGCCAATTGGTAAGAGTCCAATGAATTTATTTTTACTCTTGGCCTATAAAGGAAATATTTTTATCAAGCATCATATTAGGAACATTGGATTCACATGACGTATAGAACTAATAGTGTGTGATTTCAATGATGATAGAGGCACATTTTCTTAAAGTGTCAAAAATTTCTCATATGTTGATTGCACATATAAGTACTTGGTGGAATTATACTCAGCTAGGTCAGCTTGTATATGTAATCTTTTCTTATTGAAGGTCTTGTGAATCTATAGTAGGATGTTACTTTATTAGGATGATTATGATGTGGTCCTAATGAAAATAAGGTGCAACGACCCCAGTGGTCCAGTTTGGATCTTTTGAAAAACCTTTGGACCCCTTAATAATGGTCTCTGTTTGGTTTGGTTGTGTGGCCTAGTCCTTTAGGGAGTAGTTTGTTGCATAAGTTCTCATAGAGGATGGGTGACTTAGTTTTTTATAGGAAGTTTTGAATTTTGATGGCTTTTGTTTGTGAGACCCATAGATAGAATCCATAAAATATTTATGTCATGTGACATTGGGATGGATGCATACTTGATTCCCTGTGAGTAGTAACCTTATGACAGGTTAACCTGTGGACTAGGTAGTCAGACCAAGTGAATTTCTTGATACTTTATCGATAGGACTAGGTGGGAGACCTAGACATTTTTTACTTTGAATTAGACCCTAGTGGGTTGGTGTTTTAATTTGTATGATGGTGACTTATCAAAGGAGTTACCTGGGGTTTTAGGATGTTTTGTCTTGAGATATTGATGCACAATATGTATCATCAAGTTTCTATACAATTCATGGTTATGCCTTGGTTTTTTTCTAAGGGAAGCACCTTGAGTGCTTGTGGTAAATTCTCATTAGATATTCTTAGGGATGCTAAGTTTTATGGTAGGGAAACTGTAAGAATCTAGGTTTTTAGGATATGATATTCCCTGTGGGAATTAAAATTTCTTCTTTAATGGATGGGAGGATTGGAAAACCTTAGATAAGAGTGATTATCTAGGGGTTTGAACCTCTAAAAATAATTTTTCCAGGCAATTTTATGTTTTAGTAGAAGTTTTAGGGGTTCGGTCAAACACTGAATGTGGAATGAATGATTTGAGCTTCTGAAAACAGACCTAAGAGGCCATTCAAGTTGTGAATATGATTCATGACATGAATATAGTTCATAGGGTGTAGTTGGAAGGTTTTAAAATGTGAAAAGGGGGATGATAGGATGACCCTATAAATTCAAATCATGAAACCAAGTTTCATGTCGTGAAATAATTCTATCCATCATTTTTTAAATTCAAAAAGGGGATTTGTCCCCCTCTTTTTGTCAGGTCAGTTAGGCAATTAGATCACACAAGGGAGGGCTTGGATGACACCTCTCGCCCTCTTGGATCTCCATCATTAATGGTGATCTTGGGTGCGATTTGACAATGTCAATGGGTAGGATCTTCTTCCACCCTCATTCTGTGTTGTTTCCCTTCCATTGTTCAGATTTTAGGAGTTTCTATTCTAGGTTGAAAATGATAATTTCACCAAATAATGGTGAAACTGCTTTATTTATTCAGAGATTCCTTACATCCTAGGAATATGAGACCCCAAGATAATGTCTTCTGGTGTTTATGTGTCAATACGTTGAGTTATGAATCTATTTATATTTTCCAAAGGGTTTTCCCCTAAATTTTTTTGAGTTGTTTAATCAGTGAAATAATTAGGGATTTGGTAAATATTAAATATGGTGATATGTTGCGAGTAGAACACACCCAATTATTGATGGTTTCAGTGTGGTAGAATTCCCAGTGAGTTGACTAGAAATATTCCAAGTTTGGATTTAATTAATTAATTAATTATAAATTTCTATAATTAATTAATTATATATTATTGGTGTGATTTAGGAGCTTGGGGCCTTATGGTATGTCTGGTTAGACAAGATGAGGCTAGACGAGCATGGTGGGACTTAGTAGCTATTGCTGGACCTTGTAATTAAAGTGTAAAGGATTCATTTGAGGTAGGCGGTCTCACATACTTACCTTGTAGAAAATTATTTTGTTTTATGATACACATGGATGCTCAGAAATTCCATTGAGGGTTTCCCACTATTTAATTTAATTGAATAATCATTTTTATTAAATTAAAATTCCTGATGGAATGGTAACTTCTAGGGGTTGCAAATAACCTATGAGCGCTTGCAAGACACTTCTTCCACTGATGACTGATGTCGAGACCTTGAGATTATGGGTGGCCTCTAGACCTCTTGTGAGGTGAGGTAAATCCTTTTTAGGCCTCTTTTCTAAATGGTTTATTTTATTTAAATGATGTGTTTGAATTTCATAAAATATCAGTTAAAGAAGAATGAGAACCAAGGGTCATGAACAACCCTTGTGGGCTAGCTTATTGTCTCAGTTGCTGATGGGCAAGGCCAATATTGAGAAATATCAGTAGGCCTCCATACCTCTAGTGAGGTGTGGTAATAACACTAGATACTTGGCCCATGTGATGGGGATTGATACCTTAGAGGACTCCCTTATAGACTTTGTGCCATTATATATCATTGCGATGAGGACTAAACTTGCGATATTGTTTTGTCTGACATGACCAGGACAAGGTGGACTGAATGTAGGCTAACAAGAACTAGTTTTAGGTGAGAATACTGACCCAGAGTGACCCCTACAACTAAGATATTCTATGCTCCATATCTTGATTTCCACCTATGTGGATAGACCCATGTAGTCGGTGAGGCCATGCCACCTTGTGTATGATGACATGGGATGTATTATCATAGTGCATCAAGTGTTAACCTGAGACAATAACTAAGACTAAGGACCGGGTGAGAGGTCCTCAACTATGTTGGGAACTAAGGGACCTAGTGGATGCCCCATTGATTGACTAACCCAGAGTGGGTGGCATGATACGGTAGCGGGTTCCATTATGGAACCCTTACTTGACCTAGGATCTGAAGGGTTGTGGATAGAAATTTCAAGTGTTGGCATTCATCTAGATTTTTGTTTTCCCTTTTGGGATGCACCCTCTATAATGACCCAAACTTTAATTAATGAAAATTCCACTTGATCTAATTAAATTTCTTATCATGGTTATATAAAATGTGAACATCATTCGACCAAACCCTGACCTAATCTCTCTAGAATCCTCCCAAAATGCCCCAAGCTCCCAATAATCCTCTCTCAAGCCTCTCCCAAGCCTTTGAGATCACACTTCCAAGTAAGGGATTTTTTCCTTTCTCATTTTTGTCGAATTTTATTTAAGTTGTTATACCCTTTTTTCAATTAAAAATGTTAGGGTATGATTTCTCACTTCCCCCATACTTTCTTATTTATGTTTGGATGATGGGAGACCCATTTATCTCTCATTAATTCCTCCCATGTACACTCGTTACCGTGATGAAATTCCGTGAGGGATTTCTCTCTCTTCTTTTACATACAAGTAATTCTTTTATAGTATGCATCTTAATTCCATTATGTTTGTTTGGACATGTATATATATTACCACCTTACTATCCATTTAATTTACATATTATGAGACACTCATTTATCTCTCATTAACCATTTTCTTGAATCCTTATGTCACGCCATTATGTTGCCAAAATTGCACCACATTTTTTTAAGCCAAGATCATTGTGTAGTGAATACCATACCCATGTCTCTATCAAGGGTATTAAACTTGATGCACATGTACATATTGATGGTACTTTAATGTATTTATTACAAATTAATTAATCATGGAATAACTTATGATGTTGATTGATTCCATGTTATATGATCCATGTGGCACACTTATGCATGAAATGAAATGTTTAAGAAGGGTGTGCCCCGATAGTGCTCCAATGCATTGGGTAAAGTATAGTATCATGATACGTCACATGCAATGGGTGTTGACTCATTCTAATTAAAGTTCAATGAGGTTTTACTCGTGCTTCATGTGCACTGAGGGTTTACTCATGCTCCATGTGAAATGAGCCTTGGTTCACGCTAATTCCATGTTAAGTGTTGTTGCCACTTTTTCATGTTATGATTATCATGCTTTATCATGCATTTTTGTTAATGTTTATCTTGTGCTCCATTGATATGCCTATTGCCTAACATGTATTTTATTCCTCATGTTATTCCATGTTTATTCCCTTACTGGGATTTATAGCTCACCCTTTTCTTATGAATGTCCTCAGGTTATCCCATGAAATGCTAAGTACGAGGGAATGTAGTGGTCATGTAAAGGAAGTTTTCAATAAAGATGTTGTATTTCATGTTTTAAGTTGTTATGTAATGATCCTAAGTCCCAAAGACACTATACCTCTCTATCTTCTATGTTTTATTAAGTTATGTTTGTGTAATAAATCATGTTTTAGTGTGTAATGAAGAGCAAGGTTGTTATAATTGGTATCAAAGGATAGGTTTAGTTATTTTTTGGGATTAGGATTAGAAAACCCTAGTGAAGACTAAGAGACAATAATAAGTATAATAAAAACATTCCTAAGTATTGGTGAGTATTGAGTAAGTGGTTTATCAAGAAAATACATCCATGTTTGGATATAGCAGGTAGAGGTGGCTCTGGTACAGATGTATCTTAGGGTTAAAACCCGAAAACACCGCTTTGAGCTAGACTCTAATGGGAACCGGTGCACAATAATGAGTCTTGCTTCACTCTTGATTACAACACTTTTTGGGGGTATGATTTGGTAAATTCACAATCTTAGTATGAACCCTTATTAAGGGAATGAAAAAAATTCCCCTAATAATATATGTTAGAAAGTAGATCATGAATAACATAGATTGAAGCCTATGGATTAATAAGTTAAGGAAATAAAAGTTATTTATAAGTCATCAGTTTTTTCCTTGGATTACCTTTTATGTATTACCCCTAACTTTACTTTTATTCTAGCCAATGGCTGGTAATCAGAGGACTCGGGCTAACAACCGATGTGAAGATCAATGTGATGACTATGATAATGAGATGCCCAATTCGATGGGAGCAGGAATCACAAACTTTGTCATGCTTCTCTCTCAGTTAACTCAATATTTGAATAGAAACATGGGTCAAGAGGAACTTTCAACCCCCCCACCCCAAGAAAGAACAATTCGCTATCGAGAGCTTCATAAGACAAATGCCTCCTACTTTTAATGGATCATTTGATCCCTCAATTTTCAAACAATGGATCAACTCCATTGAAAAGAACTTATCCATCCTTTAATATTCTGAATAAGAGAAGGTTCTAATGGATGCTTATTGTATGGAGGGTTAAGCTGATCAATGATGGACATTGATAAAAAATACGAAGCCTGAGGAGGAGATCGAGGTGTTGGAATGGAAGGATTTCTAGAAGATGTTTTTCAATAAATATTTTCCGCACACCCTCTGAATTAAGATAGAAAGGGAATTTTTTGCCCTCAAGAAAAAAGATGATGAATTTGTCGAAGCATATGAGTAAAAATTCACAAGGATTGAACGATACACCTCTGACTTTGTCGTTACCCCCGAATACAAGGTTGAATTATTCTTTAGTGGGCTGAAACCTAGCCTGCAGAAAGCCCTGGAGATCCACGACTTTGACAGCTAAGAGGAAATTGTCTGATGTGACGTCAAGGTTGAAATAGAGATCAAGGAATCTCAGGGGTATCATGGGGATAAGAAGTGTAAGGTGGACTTTAATACTAGCGGTCCGATGGATAAATCCAATGGTGCTAAGAAGATCCAGCACCCCACTTTCTAAAGGTGTGGAAAGAATCACCTCAAAAATTTCCTGAAGGGGATGAGAAAATGCTTTAGGTGTGGAAGAGAAGGGAACCTAGTTGTTAACTATCGATAAGAAAAACATGCGGTTGCAACAGAGGAGATGAACGCTCCGTTCGAACCTCAACCTGTTGTTCATTGCTACAAATGCAAAGAACCGGTGCATATTGCAAATCAGTGCCCTAATCCAAGGGTTTTTGGAGGCAACCAACAACCTCTAAGGTAGCAAGGGAGATATTTTTCCATCACTACTACTGAAGTGAACCTCAAAAACGAAGTGGTGATAAGTATTCTAGTTATTAATTCAAGAATAGAGAACATACTTTTTGATTTAGGTTCTACACATTCTTTTATATCCCAAAAGTTTAGTAGAATAATCCCAGCACCACCACAAATCATAGAAGTAAAGATGTCGGTGAGTACGGAAAATGGGGAAATCGTTTCATCCCAGGAATATAA
The DNA here is from genome assembly GCA_963277665.1 of Viscum album. Taxonomy (NCBI): domain Eukaryota; kingdom Viridiplantae; phylum Streptophyta; class Magnoliopsida; order Santalales; family Viscaceae; genus Viscum; species Viscum album. The sequence continues at coordinate 454,795,670 of OY728141.1, read as the reverse complement.
CTTCTCTCCTATCATAATTTGTGGATTGAATTTCCTGATGAACCTCATCATACTTTCTATAGTATAATTTGATACAATTCTTGGCATGGATTGACTTTCCTTATATAGAGCCAACATAAATTTCCGTGAGAGGGAAATCACTCTCCATTTGGATAATCGAACCTCGATTCTATACAAGTGCAAGGAGAATGATGAATCTTCTTTATCTCCATCATCTCAAGTGTGGATATTACTTACCTATGAGCACGCGTATCTGGCTTAGATGATTGAGTCTAAGGAGGAAACCATCCTTGAAGACATTCCTATTGTGAGGGAATTTGCTGAAGTGTTTCTCAAGGAATTTCTAGGTCTTCCTCTTAGAAGAGATACTGAATTCTCAATTGATCTTATACCTAGGGCATTTCTAATATCCAAGACTCTATATAGAATGGCTGTTTTGGAGCTTGAGGAGCTGAATAAACAACTACAAGAGAGTATGGATAAAGGGTTTATATGCCTGAGTGTTTCACCATGGGGTGCACTAGTCCTATTTTTCAAGAATAAATATGGTTCAATGCGCCTTTGCATCAATTATCATGAGCTTAACAAAATTATGATAAAGAACAAGTATCCTCTCCCACGAATCGATGACTTGTTCAATCAGTTGTGTGGAGCACAATACTAATCCAAGGTGGATTTGCAGTTAGGATATTATCAAGTAAGGGTGAAAAAATAAGATATCCCCAAGAATGCTTTTTGTACAAGATACGGGTAGTATGAATTCATAGTAATGCCTTTCGGACTCACTAATGATCCATAAATCTTTATGGACTTGATGAATAGAGTCATTAGGTATTACCTAGAAAAATTTTTGGTAGTATTTATAGATGATATTATGATATACTTCAAAACTAATGTGGATCCTGAGGAGAATCTAAGAACTGTACTAGAGACCTTGTGGAAATAGAATCTCTATGAAAAGTACAACTAGTGTGAGTTCTGGTTGAAGGAGGTCTCATTTTTGGGCCATATCATCACAAGTAAAGGGATATATTTGGATCCCTCCAAAACAGATGCAACTGAGGGATGGTTGAGGCCAACATCAGTAATGGATATCCATAGCTTCTTGGGGTTAGCTAGATATTATGAACGATTTTTGAGAAATTTCTCACGATTGTCCAACCCTCTTACCAAGCTAAATTGGAAGGGAGTAAAGTTTTCTTGGATTGATGAATGCGAAGAAATATTTAAGGAGATAAAAAGTAGGTATATCACTGTGCCTGTTCTCAATTTACCCACAAGTGGAGAACATTTTGTGGTATTCAGTGATGCATCGAAGAAGGGCCTGGGCTGTGTGTTGATGCAAAATGACAAATTCATTGCCTATGCTTCAAGGTAATTGAAAGTTTGTGAGCATAATTATCCAAAAAATGATTTGGAGTTGGCTGTGGTGATCTTCACTTTAAAAATTTGGCGGCATTATCTCTTTGGGGAGAAGTATGAAATATATACAGACCAAAAAATCTTCAAGTATATATTCACACATAAAGAGTTGAACATGCACCAATGAAGATGGTTAGAGCTGATCAAAGACTATGATTGATCAATCCATTAACACCCTGAGAAAGAGAATAAGGTGGAAGATGCTTTAAGTAGAAAGGACCCAACGATTCTATCATGGATGAGAATTAAGAAGGATACAATCTTCTTAGACTTGATGAAGATGGACATGGGAATCATAAAGAAGGGAACATCATCAATCCTTTCACAAATTATTACTCAACCATATCTTTTGGAAAGGTTAAAGGATTCTCAAAAGGATGATGTGGGAATTCAAAAGAAAGTGGAAGCTATCAAAAAATGGAAATCCTCGGAGTTAAATGTTAATGAAGAAGGAATTGTGAGATTTGGGAAAATACTATGTGTTCCATCAAGTCCATAGCTGAAAAAGGAACTTTTGGATGATGCACATAGTTCAAATTTATCTATTCACCTAGGAAACACAAAGATGTATCGATATCTCTGAGAGCATTATTAGTGGGATAATATGAAGAAGGAGATCAATGAGTATACATCAAAGTTCCTGGTGTGTTAGTAAGTGAAAGCAGAGAGGTAGAAGTATAAGGGGATGATGCAACCATTTCCCATACCAACATGTAAATGGGAGAACATCACCATGGAATTTTTCACCGGACTTTCGAAGACATCCAAAGGAAACAATGAAACCTAGGTTGTTGTGGATTGTCTTACAAAGTCTGCACACTTTATTGCAATTAGGTAAGATTTATCATTGGATCAATTGGCATAGGTATATATCAGGGAAGTGGTAAGGCTTCATGGAGTACCACTATCTATTGTATCTGATCAAGATCTAAGATTCACCTCTATGTTTTTTAATAGTCTTCAACATGCTCTGGATACTGAACTGAACTTCAATAAGGCCTATCATTCTCAAACTGATGGCCAATCTGATCAAACCATTTAGACAATGTAGGATATGTTAAGATCATGTTCTATAGACTTCAATAGAGGGTGGGACCGACATCTTCCACTGGTTGACTTCTCCTACAATAATAGTTTCCACTCAAGCATCTGAATGGAACCTTATAAATCCTTATATGGGAAGAGGTTCATAACACCAACATGTTGGGATGAAGTTAGTTAATGTAAGCTGCTAGGACCAGAAATGGTTGAAGAAATAGTGGAGAAGGTGAAAACCATTCAACAACATATCAAGGCAGCCCAGAGTTGACAGAAGAGTTATTCGGATAACCATCAACGAGACCTTGAGTTTAAAGTTTGAGACATGATATTTCTACATATATCTCCATGTAAAAAGGTCACAAGGTTTGGAAAGAAAGGGAAGTTAAGTCCTAGGTACATCGACCCCTTTGAGATTCTTGATCGTGTTGGAGTTGTGGCCTATCTACTAGCACTTCCACCAACCATGGACAAAGTACATGATGTCTTTCATGTATCCCTCTTAAGGAAGTACATACCAGACCCTTCACATGTACTATATTCAGAGGTAGTACAACTAGGGTATGATCTTTCTTATAAGGAGCAACCAGTGAAGCTCTTAGATCGTAGAGAAAAAGTTCTATGAAATAAGACAATGCCCTTCATCAAGGTGTTGTGGCGAAACCACAAGTTTAAATAAGTGACATGGGAATCATAAGAAGTGATGAAGCAGAGTTACCTGCATTTGTTTTATAGTGGGAAAAGGAAATTTCAAGGGAGAAATTTCTTAAGGGGGGAATATTGTAACGACCCAAACTTTCATTAATGGAAATTCCTCTTGATCTAATTAAATGTCTTATTATGGTTATATAAAATGTGAACATCATTGGTTTTATGTTTCTGTATTATAAAATACCATTATGAATTGTGACTTTTGCTAATATAGTCATTGAATAGTGATCAAATGATTAGTATAAATATAGGGCTTTAACAAATCCAATTTACTCAGACAAAGGAAGAAATGGCCTCATCCAGTAGACTTGACCCATACGAAGCCCATTTTTCAGAGCTTGAAAAGTAGGTGGCATCATTGGGCTTCCCTCTTTACCAAACCTAAGCTAAGCTTGAACACGTTAAGCTTGAGTGGAACTGACTATGGGAGCAGTGGAAGTTAATAGAGATTACCACCCAAGCAATGTAATCTGAGCCACCCCAAGTGTCTATCACCATCGCACACCTTACCCTTCAGTCTTATGCGGGTGTTATAAGGGTTTATGTAACAAAACCCCAGCACTATGACTATGTACATTCATTTTATTATTGTTACTTTGTAAATAGTTTTTAAAACACAAATAGTATTTTTAGTTAATATTCAACTAAGAAATATATTTTGATAAATTAATGGTTTTTTTAATTAAATAATATTTTAATAAAATATTATTATTATTAAATTAATTTTTATTAAATATAAATTATCGTATAATTTTATGAATGCAATTGAGATTTTTATTAAGGTTTGAAAGTTGTTTTTGTCAAAACCCATGAATTTTCGATAAATGACGGTTTTTATTTTAAAAGTAAAAATTAAAATATTCAAAAAAATATTTAGATAAAATTAATATTATTTTTGGAATCATAATTTCTAAATTATCCAATATTTAATTTTTTATAATTTTCTGAGACAATCGAATTTTTGGATAAAAATTAAATACCATTTAAATATATAATGTGTTTTATGACATCATAATGACCCAATAGTGATGTAATAAAATACTATAAAATTTATTTTAGGCCAATATACTTTTTACCATTAAAATAATGTGATTTTGGGTTTGTTTGATTTATTTTACAAATCTTTAATGGACCCTTCAAGGCTTATAAAACATTTTGTCTTTTTAAATTGTGTTCCTTGAGAGTGTGACTCACCTCCACATGAGCAACCCTATTATTTTAATAAGTTCGGCCATTGGACTTATAAAATATTACTTTCCAATCCCATTTGGAAAATACCATGGGAAAAAACCATGGTCTGGTTTGTGGTATTGATTAGTTTAATGTGTGGTGACCCAAACCTAAATAATAAAGAATTCTCTCTCATTTCCTATATAAACCCACCCAAGATCCCACATCCTATTCACTCAAAGACTTTTGGAGTTCTAACAACCCATTCCATCCTCTTTCTATAATCCTATCAAGGCACCCCAAGCTCCCAAGAAGCCTCTCTCAAGCCTCTCCCAAGCCTTTGGGATCACACTTCCAAGTAAGGGATTTTTTCCTTTCTCATTTTTTTCCAATTTTCTTTAAGTTGTTATACCCTTTTTTCAATTAAAAATGTTGGGGTATAATTTCTCACGTCCCCCATACCTCCCTTTTTATGTTTGGATGATGGGAGACCCATTTCTCTCTCATTAATGCCTCCCATGTACACCCGTTACCATGCCGAAATTCCGTGAGGGATTTCTCTCTCCTCTTTTACATACAAGTAATTCTTTTATATTGTGCATCTAAATTCCATTAAGTTTGTTTGTACATGTATCTATATGACCCTACTATTTTCTATTTCATGTATATATTATGATACACCCATTTATCTCTCATCAACCATTTTCATGAATCCTTATGTCACGCCGTTATGTTTCCGAAATTGCACCACGTTTTTCCTAGCCAAGATCATTGTGTAGTGAATACCATACCCATGTTTCCATCAAGGGTATTCACCTTTATTCACATATAAATATTGAATGGTACTTTCATGTATTTATTCCACATTACTTAATCGTGTAATAACTTATGATGTTAATTGATTCCATGTTATATGATCCATGTGGCACACTTATGCATGAAATGAAATGTTTAAGAAGGGTGCACCCTAATAGCACTCCAATGCATTGGGTAAAGTATAGTATCATGATACGTCATGTGTAATTGGTGTTGACTCATTCTAATTCAATTACAACGAGGTTTTACTTGTGTTTCATGTGCAATGAGGGTTTACTCATTCTCCATGTGCAATGAGCCTTGGCTCATGCTAATTCCATGTTAAGTGTTGTTTCTACATTTCCATGTTATGATTATAATGATTTATCATGCTTTTATGTTAATATTTCTCTTGTGATCCATTGATATACCTATTGTCTAATATTTATTGTATTCCTCATGTTTTTCCATGTTTATTCCATTACTAGGATTTATAGCTCACCATTTTCTTATGCATGTCCTCAGGTTATCTCATGCAATGCTAAGTACGGGGGAATGTAGTGGTCATGTAAAGGAAGTTTTCAATAAAGATGTTGTATTTCATGTTTTAAGTTGTTATGCAATGATCCTAATCCCCAAAGACACTAGACCTCTCAATATTCTATGTTGTATAATGTTACGTTTATGTAATAAATCATGTTTTAGTGTGTAATGATGAGTAGGGTTGTTATACCCTCAGTGTGGATATAACAAGGTTTTTCTACCATGATTGGAGATAGGGTACCAAGATTAGGTGTCCATGTTTTGGTAACTGGTGGGTTGTTACATGTTTGTCTAGATATGACTTTGTTTTGATTTATGTCTAAGGGTGTGATATTATATGACATTTTGAGTTCATGCATTGTTCTACATTGTTTTTATGTCAGTTCCTAAGGTCCATGTGCATGGTTGTAGACCACCTGAGGGATAGATGCATGGTGACATACTTCTTGAGTGCTAGAGGCATGGTACAAACTACTTGAGGGCTATACGTATGATTACTTGATGCCTGAGGGATATGTGCATGTTTCATACTTCTTGAGGGATAGGTTCATAGGTACTTTTACCTAAGGTTGAATTATATGAGTAATTTTTCTGCCTAGGGGATATATATATATATTTAATAGATGCCTGGTGGAGAGACTCTGTATGTCTAAGGGTGAGACTTTCGATGTCTGAGGGTACAATTATAGTTATCCTGAGGGTAGCGACCATTTGTTTATGGTATGTTACTAATCATTCAATTCATCCCCGGTAAGAGAATATGCCATAAACTTAGGTTATCCATCCTCAGGTAGGATTATTTTTCCTTAGATTGAGATATCTAGAAAAGTGATGAAGTAGGTATGGTCAATCAGGGTCATTGACTTAATTATCAATGATAATTTATTCATCTAGAGTGGTCTTTTTTTTTCAATTGAGCATGTCATGTGCACATATCACTATATATTCTAGTTAGTGAAGGAATTTTTCGGTGGTTCCCTATTGATTTTTGAACTCACACCCTGCTTGGGCTGGCCCTGCACTTGGGTACCTGAGAAAACACTCACTTGGTTGTAGGCATAGGTTGGACATAGGATTGGGATAACTTGATCGAGTAGGATAACTTGGATGGTAACAGAAGACTGGATGTGGTATGAATCAAATATGTTGTAAATCCCTTTTTATTTTATTCCTTTTATTCTAGTACGTATCTGTAATTGACTCAGTGGGTAGTCTTTGTCTGTACATCATGGTTGTTCGGGCCTCTACTACTTTTCATGTATTATTGTTAGATGTTTATTTATTTCCATGTACTCTGATTTTTCATTTCCATAGATTATCTTTGGTTATTTAGTTATTATTACACATTATGATATAGAGGGTATAGTCTCCCCACTATACCATCTTACACCCCCATCTAGTTAGTAGCCTCAGATATATGGGGAGGCACACCTGAGGTCGTGTGGAAAATTGGTCTGAACACTAGTTATATAGTGATTCAAGGTAGAAAATTACACATGGGAGGCCTTATACTAAGTACCTACACAAACACACACACATCTCTAATCCCATAAAATTCTAAGAAATTAAAAAAATTGATATCATAAATGAATGCACAACATTTATCTCACATCTGAGTATTGTAATAAGTTATGGAAATTGATAAAAAGAGGACAAATTAAATCCCAAAAAAACTAAAAAGGAGTAAAACCTACTCAGAAGGATGGTACTATTGTCAAACGAAACACTTGATAAACACCTCAGTCTTTATAACCCAATCTAATCTCTGCCTAATCCTGGTCCTCTTAGGACACCATCAAATGGCCTATTGTATGCATAGATATAACATGTGCAGGAAAATACCATGCAAGGGTGAGTATAATAATACCCAATAAAAAACCCCTAAATCACTAAGAATGAATCATCAAGAGTATTCAGGTCAACATAATATATTTCAACAAGATAAGAGACATAGAAATTATAAATCTAGATATAATGATAACAGAAAACCAGTTTCAAGGGGTCTCAACCAAAACTACATACCTCAGGATTCTGCTTGAGTTTTCTAGGTAACAATCATCTAGGAGGGATTTCTCCCCAATCTATGTTGTCACTAATGAAACTTTTCTAAGAGGTCATGCTCATTTTTCCTCACTAATATGTACTTAATAGATCTCATAAGATCACTTATGTAATATCCTGGTTTTGGAAGCCACCCAGAGGCACCCCATACCCGGTTGGTCACATGGCCTCAAGCGCATTTCCCCGAATTTCAAAAGCTGCCGACTATCAGTGAGGGACTTGGGTGTGATAGTGGGGAAACTATTCCCTAATTTTCAGAGTAACACTGTGGAACAAAACAATAGCAATAACGAAAGCAGCAAAAATCCATACAAAAGTAATCAGCAGAAGATTGGAAAATAATAAACTGGAGCACACATATACATGAATGATGCATGATACATATTTCTAGGAAATCATCCAAACAAATCACAATGCTAGAACACAAAAATTATAAACTAAATACAAAATAAATAAAGTAAACAACTCCTCATCATCGTAATCCATAGCTTAGTCCCATGCTCTTCAGCTCCACAGTCAATCAAGAACCCGAAGTAGAAGGGTGATTTCCCTTATATATACCTCCAACAATATAATCTTTTTGGGCCCAAAAGCATGACCCAAACAGGGTGTGAGACTAAATCCAAGTAGGAAACCACCACAAGATATGTTCCTAATAGTCAGTGAATAAATATGGCAGGAGATAAGTAAAAGAGCAGTAAACAATTCCACAGTTTCAAAGCATTCAATTTCACATATCAAGTAAGAAGATAATCAAAGAAGGTAACCCTCTAAGAAGTACACACAGCCTATACCCTATGGTTCATCTATAAGAATATACAAGTACTCTCTGAGGAAGCACCCACAATCAATTCCCCTTATAGTTGAAAATGATTTAAGACTCTCTAAGGAAGCTCACACGGTCAATTCCCCTTATAGACTAAAATGATAAATGAATCTCTGAGGAATCTCACATGGTCAATTACCCTTTTAGTCTAAAGGGGTCAAAGACTCTATGAGTAAGATCACATGGTCAATTCCCCTTATAGCCTAAAGTGATCAAAGACTCTCTGAGGAAGTTCACACGGTCAATTCCCTTTATAGTCTACTACACCAGGTTCTCGCAACCTTGTGTAAGTCAAAAGAGCATAGAAGTGAAATAAAAAAAAATTAAACCTCTAGAACTACTTGGATAACAGTCTACAGCATATCGAGCATGTCAGATAGCAATAATCACTCTATCCTATAGTACTAGGCATGGGAAGAACATTAAGGAAGCCTAACAGTCCAAATAGAACCAACTGATCGTAAGCAGAACATGCATGGGAAAACACTTCCAAAACATTAAAATCAACTCTATTTGCATCTAATTAACCTCTACTCACACATATCAGCATAAAAGGAAATTAACAGGGTTAAAATGGTAATTATGCAATACCCCGTTCAAGGGTATTGGAAAAAATTGCACATATTACTCAAAGACTTTCAACGGAAAGGAACAAACCACCTACCTTGATGTTGGGAGATCAATATACTTGAGTATCAGGGCTTGAATCACCTTAGAATGCCGAAGATCTACAAAAACTTATAAAATGTTCAACCGAGGATAAATTGAGAAAGAAGAGGAATCGTGAAACAAAGCTCAAGTAGAAGGGAGAGCTTACCGAGGTGATCCCAACTCAATCAACGGTGGTCAAATCGGAGATCAGATGCTCAGTCGGGGGCTTAGAGGAAGATCATGACCGTATGGGAGCTCTTGGCTGAATTAAACCTAGAAGAAGAGCGTTTTGGTTATTAGACGCGACCCCGGTACGTTTAATGGAAAAAAATAAAATACACAGTGTGTACTTTTGGATTACATGGTGTGTACTTTCCGTTTCCATACCCCTCTTTAGGTGGCCTCCATGTCACCCCCACATGGCCGTGTATGTGACCATTACCCGGCAAGCACAAGACCTTCTACGAAAACCGAGTACATGGCATGTACTCATAAAGTACACAACGTGTACTTCAAAAATTTCCATAATTTCTCATTTTCCTCAAAAATGACTAGATGAAGAAAAACATACCTGAAAAGAAGACCCGGGTTCTTACAAACTTCCCCCCTTAAATAAATTCATCCTCGAATTTCCCAAGCAAGGCGGTGTAGAAGAAGAAACCCTAAATAGCTCTGGCCACTGTGGTCGAACATTGGCCTCCCTCTCCCAAGTCTCGTCCTAAACTAGTATGTACTTCCATAACACTCGTACCAGAGGAATAGACCGACCACATAGAACCTCTACACTTTGATCAAAAATCTGGATAGGATGATCCTCAAACAATGCATCCACTTCCAACTCAACCTCCTTAGGTTGGAAGATATGAGAAGGGTCTGGGAAGTAATTTCGTAGCTAATAAACGTGGAAGACATCATGCATAGCCTAGTACCTCTGAGATAACTACAACCGATAGGCAACCAGCCCAACTCTCTCCAACACCTCAAACAACCTGATGTACCTCAGTGAAAGCTTACCTTGTCTCCTAATCCTCTTGTGTCCCAACCTCGGTGTGACACATAGGAAAACCTGATCCCTGGCCTTGAACTCCAGAGGTCATCTCCGTTGATCAGCATAAGACTTCTGTCGAGACTGTGTAGTATCCATCCTCTTCCAAATCAACTCTATATGGTCTATGGTCTCCTGAAAAAGATAAGGTCCCAGCAAAGCTGCTTCTCCTGCCTCTAGCCAACATAAGGTTGATCGACATGGTATACCATACAAAGCCTCATAAGGTTCCATCTGAATATTTTATTGAAAACTATTGTTGTAGGAAAACTCCACAAGAGGTATGTGCTTATCCCAAGAACCTCTGAAATACAGGATGCATGCTCAGAGCATGTCCTCAAGCACCTGAATCATACGCTTGAACTGACCATTTGTCTGGAGGTGGTAAGATGTACTCAAAAGCGCCTGTATACCCAACGCCTTTTGTAGCCCCTACCAGACCTGAGAAGTAAAACATGCATCTCTGTCTGAAACAATGGAGTGTAGAAATCCATGCAGGTGTACAATCTCACAGATGTACAACTGTCCCAACTCATCAACATTGAAGGTATCCTTGATCGAAAAGAAGTGAGAAACCTTCATGAGTCTGTCAATGACAACCCAAACTGCATCATTCCCTATAGGCGACCTCAGCAACCCGATCACACAATCCATCGTGACATCATTCCACTTCCACTCAGGGATGGGTAACTACTTTAAAAGACCTGTTGGTCAATGGTGCTCTACCTTCACCTGCTGACAGGTGGAACACCTCATGAAAAAACCAAAAACATCTCTCTTCATACCTGGCCACCAATACTAGCGGTGTAGATCACGATACATCTTGGTGACACCAGGATCAACTTTCCAAACTGAGGAATGAAATTCCCACATCATATCCTCGCATATGTCTGCTGGAACCCATATGCGCACATGAAAACACAAGATCTCATCGTCACCTACTATCCATCCAGGAATAGGGTCCTCTCCTACAACAATATCCCATAGGAATAGGCCTTCAGAAACTGATAGTTGTCTCATTTGCACTCGATAAAGTAGAGTAGAGGTAACAACTACATAAGATAGAAACATCCGCCCCTATCTGTCATGCACCTCCAAATGAATCTCAGAGAAGAGAGCCATAAGATACCACTCATTGCTAGCCTCCTTAACTAATTGTACCTGAGTCCTCTTACTCAACTCATCAGCTACTGTGTTTCCCTTCCCAGGCGTATAGGAAAGTTCAAATTAAAAAGAATGAAGGTACTCAACCCACATTCGTTATCTCAAATTCAGGTCACACTGAGTGAAGATGTACTTGAGAATTTTGTGTTAAGTAAAAACCACAAAATTATCTCCTAGAAGATAATTTCTCTAACATCGTAAAGCATGAACAACAAAAACCAAGTCGATATCATGCATCAGGTAATTCCTCTCATGTGGCCTCAAATGCCAAGAATTGTACGCAATGACTCCTTTTCCCTGCATAAGCACATCTCCCAGCCCGATACCTGGTGCATCACAGTACATAGTAAAGCTCTTGCCTAGCTCTAGGAACACAAGTATCAGTGTTAAGTCAACCTCTCTTTCATCTCCTGAAATGATGACTCACAAGAATCTGACCACAATTACTTTGCACCCTTCTTAGTCAGACCCTTCAGTGGCGCTTCTAAGTATGAAAAGTCCTATATGAAATGTCTGTAGTATCCAGCCAACCCTAAAAAACTTCTTACCTTAAAGAAGTTCTTCATCTACTCCCAGGAAACTACTGCTCTCACTTTCTCTAGGTCTACTGATACTTTTATCTCTGAGATAACATGACAGAAGAAGTGAATTTGGTCCATCCAAAAGTGGAATTTTGAGAGGTTAACATATAACTGATGCTCTCTCAGTGTACTCAAAATGATCTCAAGATGGGCATCATGGTCGTGTTGAGTGTGAGAGTACACCAAGATATCATCCCTGAAGACTACCACAAAAGAATCCAAGTATGTATGGAACACTTGGTTCATCAGTTCCATGAAGACTACAAGTGTGTTCGTGAGACCGAATGGCATAACCACATACTCGTATAGACCATATCTACTTCAAAAGTTTGTGATAGGTATATCAGATGGTCTAAACCACAACTGATGGTAAACAGACCTCAAGTCAATCTTCAAGAACACCCGGGCTCCTTGAAGCTGATCAAAGAGATCATCAATCCTCGGTAAGGGATATCAGTTCTTGACCGTCAACTGGTTCAACATCTGATAATCCACACAAATCCTGAGGGCACCATCTGCCTTCTTAGTAAATAGGATAGGAGAACCTCAAGGAGAAGTACTAGGTTGGATGAAACCCTTTACCTGCAACTCCTCCAACTGCTTCTTGAGCTCCTGTAACTCTAGTGTAGCCATCCTATAAGGAGGAATGGACACCGGTGCCACTCCTGGAACTATCTCAATAGAAAAGTCCACCTCTCACTATGGAGGCAAACCTGGAAAGTCCTCTAGAAAGATATCCCTGAAACGATCCACCACTGGAGGAAAGTATAACTGTGAAGTCCCCTGGTCATCTAGATATAAAATAGAAATATGGGTTGTAACTCCTCCCAACCCATGATGCTCGGGTCCTGCTCTGCTCGCCTAGAAATCTCATTTTCCCTTATGAAGAAATGATATGCCCTTTGGTGATGTGAAACTCACCCTACGACGGTAACAGTCGATGAAAACCTGGAAGGGAATTAACCAGTCCATTCCGAGAATAACATCATATCCTGTCATCTCTAGAACATAGAGGTCCCATAAAAAGTGACACCCACCAACCTCTAGAGGGAACTCCTTGCACTATCGCACACTAGCCGTTCTAGTCCCCAACAGAGTGTCTAAAATCAATATATCCGTAGAAGAAAAGATGCAGAGACCAAGGCTCTCCACAACAGTAATAGATATAAAGCTATGGGAAGATCCAGTATTAAAAAGATCATAAGCTAAAACTGAGGATACTAAGATTGTACCTCGAACTGTAGAAGGTTCGGGATCTTACTCCTGTTGGGTCTGCTCCACTGCAAAAGTCTAGCCTGCTCCACGGCCCTACGACCCTGCCTGTCCACCCTAAGCTGATCCACCCTGATGTTGCTGAAAACCTGGTGACTGGATACATCGGCCACGACCTCCACCTCGGCCTAAACTTCCGGAATAACTCCAATTCCCAGACTGGTGAGAAACTGGTGGTACTACTCCTGAAAAGGGAGTCATAGAAGAACCCATGTCACCAAAAACTAGTGAAAAGATCTGATAGAAGTGCTGAAGATGACCCATATTTCTACAAGATCGGCACTCTATTGGGTCTCTCGGGCAATGTGTCCTCATATTCCCACTCTTCCCACACTGGTATCACACCACCTGGATACTAGAATAGATATCTTGCCTACTCTGATCTCCTCGTGCATACTCTCTGTGGCGCTTCCTGCTATCGGCTGGCAAAGCACAAACCCTGGGTGCTGAACCGCCCTGGACCACTACTCCAGAATCCCTCAGATTATGCTATGTGATCAGCGCCTAGTTAACTATATAAGATATTAAAGTCAACCTAATGATGTTCACCTGAGACTAGATATCCTATCTGAGACCATCCTCAAACTTCCATGTAAGGAAAAACTCATCTTCCCCTATAAAGGGTGTAAAGCTATGTAGCTCAGTGAAGCAAGATGAATACTCCATAATTGAAAGATTACCCTGCTCCAGACTCATGAAATCTCAGGCTCGATTGGCCCTCAAGGTCTCTGGATAAAAGTAGTCATAGAAGAGGCATTGAAACTCATCCCAATCTATATTATGTTGGAATCCTACATGTGAGACCACATACCACCACCTCTTGGCAGAGTCTCGAAGCATGTACGTAGCGAGCTTCACCATCTTCTCTGGAGATATCTTCAGATGCTCTAAGATTGTTAGCATAGATTATATCCATGACTCTATAGCCTGGGGTCCTCCATACCCTAAGAATGTGGGAGGATTCTACTGTTGAAAGACCCGTGTCAATTCTTCCATCGACGGGGTAGGAGGTGGTGTTCCCTAAAAAGTTTGCATCATACTTATAATGCCTTACCTGAATTGTGCATCAGCACCTACGTTCGGAATAACGGCTGGTGCCAAGACTGGAACAACGGGAGGATCTATAGGTAGTCCCTGATTAGCCATATCCAGTGTCCAATCACTACCCTGCAACTGACGTACAACCGAAGGATGTCTCGGTGGCATGACTCTGCAAGGTCAAACACACACCTTAGATCAAGATTATCAAGGACCAAAAAGTGAAAATGTAAGAAAGGAACAGGAGAAGGAAAGCATTCAAGTTTTACAAAACATGACTACACAGCATGTATAACACCTACACGGTGTGTTCCCTTCAGCCATTCACATGGGCGCATACTCCTGCCAGAACTGGTTGTGTAACACCCCATACACATGGCGTGTTCACCTAACACACAACGTGTACTTGAATCATCTTCCCCTACCTGATTCCTTCTACACGGCTAAGCCACACGGTTCTCCTTATAACAATACTACATGACATGTTAGTGACAAACACAATGTTTACTAGATGAACCTCACCGACCCGTGTTGTTAGATACATGGCTAGTTACCTGGGTTACACCACATGGCATGTTCCAGACGAACACAACGTGTACTAAGAATATTTTACCGAGCTGTGTTGTTAGTGACACGACTGGTTACACAGTTATATGACACAGTATGTACATCCTCTATAAGGCGTGTCTTACCAAAGATTCCAAACCCTGTGTCCCCACCCACACAGTTTGAGACATGGTTAGAGACTACACAGCATGTACATATGGTACATGGTGTGTAATTAAGAAAAACAGTTTCTTCTTGAATAGAAGAACACATGGCATGTAGTCAAAACTACACGGCATGTATTCTGGGTTTTTCTAGACAGTAAGCCTCCAAAACTACTCTGGAGCCCATAAAACACTGAAATAATAATTTAAGTGCCAAATTCCGATCTGTGAGGGCCCATAATCCCTATGAATCAAATATTGGCATCTTATTCATGTCATATATAAGGTAAACGAGTCAAAGATCCACCAAATTATGGTCAATGAGGTCCCATAACACCTCAAGAACCAAAGTTTAGCATTCATTCTAACAAATCCTTACACAAAGCAAGACCCTATCAAATAGAGGGTATTCTATCAAAGCATCTATTACAACAACATGCATATCTAGCACAACATTTATCACAACAACATACAATTGCTAATTCACCCTAAATGGTATGGCAAGAATGCATGACATGTGATTCCTAACAAGTGCCTATATGATGCATGAGATGGATTACCCTCATCTCATCAGGTTGCAATAGAAATAGAACCTCAATAACATCAATAGTAACAACACAAAACATGTGAATCAATTAAGGTGAAATAAAATCAACTGTAATAATTGCAAAACCAGATTTTTTTTGCAATAAACGAGGTAGATTAGATTTTCCCTATAAATGGGTTAGATACTCCCGGACACAACATATTACCAAGTACTTATTCCTTCCTATACCTATCAATAGGTTCCAAATAGTAATTCAAGAGAAAAAAATTCCTCTGATACCACTTTGTAATGTCTCAGTTCTGGAAGCCACCCAGAGGCGCCCCATACCCGGTTGGTCACATGGCATCAAGTGCATTTCCCCGAATGCCAGAGGCTACCGACTAGAAGAGAGGGTCTTGGGTGTGATAGTGTGGAAACTATTCCCTCATTTTTAGAGTAACACAACAGGAAAAAACAATATCAATAGAGAAAGCAGTAAAAATCCATACAAAAGTAATCAACGGAAAACTGGAAAATAATAAACTGGAGCACACACATATATGAATGATGCATGATACATATGTCTAGGAAAGTATGGAAACAAATCACAATGCTGGAACATAATAGTGCTAAACCAAATAAAAAATAAAGCAAGTAAACAAATCCTCAACATCGCAAGCAATATCTTGGTCCCATGCTCTCCAGCTCCATAGTCAATCAAGAACCCGAAGTAGAAGGGCACTTGCCCTTATCTATACCTACAAAAATATAATCTGTTTGGATCCAAAAGCATGACAAAAATAGGGTGTGAGACTAAATCCTAGTAGGAAACCACCATAAGATCTATGACTAATAGTCAATGAATAAATATGGCAGGAGATAAGTAAAAGAGCAGTAAAAATTTCCACAGTTTCAAAGCATTCAATTTCACATATCAAGTAAGCACCTAATCAAAGCAGGTAACCCTATAGGAAGTACACACAACATATCCCCTATGTTTCAGATATAATAATATACAAGTAATCTCTGAGGAAGAACCCACAATCAATTCCCCTTATAGTTGAAAATGATTTAAGACTCTCTGAGGAAGCTCACACAGTCAATTCCCCTTATAGCCTAAAATGATAAATGACTCTCTGAGGAAGCTCACACGGTCAATTCCCCTTATATTCTAAAGTGGTCAAATACTCTTTGAGGAAGCTCACACGATCAATTCCCCTTATATCCTAAAGTGATCAAAGACTCTCTGAGGAAGCTCACATGGTCAATTCCTCTTATAGTCTACTTCAACAGGTTCTTGTGGCCCTGTGTAAGTCAAAAGAGCATAGCAGTGCAATACCACCAAAGTAAACCTCTAGAACTACTTGTCTAATATTCTATAGTATATCAAGCATGTCAGATAACAATAATCACTCCATCCTATAGTACTAGGCTTGGTAATAACATCAAGGAAGCCTAACAGGCCAAACAGGACCAAATGGTCATAAATAGAACATGCATGGGAAAACACTTCCAAAGCATAAAAATCAACCCTATTTGCATCCAATTAACCTTTAATCACACATACCAACATAGAAGGATATTAACAGGGTTAAAACGGTAATTACACAATACCCCGTTCAAGGGTATTGGACAAAATTGCACATACTACTCAAAGAATTTCAACAGAAAGGCACAAACCACCTACCTCAACATTGGGAGATCAATATACTTGAGTCTCAGGGCTTGAATCACCTTAGAACTCCGAATATCTACAAAAACGTCTAAAAATTTTAACATAGGATAACTTGAGAAAGAAGAGGAATCATGAAATGGAGCTCAAGTAGAAGGGAGAGCTCACCGAGATGATCCCAACGCAATTGATGACGGTTGAATCGGAGATCGGATGCTTGGTCGGGGGCGCAGAGGAAGATCGCGTATGTACGAGAGCTCTCGGCTGAACGAAACCTAGAATAAGAGCGTTCTCACAATTAGACGCAACCCCAATATGTTTAATGAAAAAAAATAAAATACACGGCATATACTTTTGGAGTACACGGTGTGTACTTTTCGTTTCCATACTCTACTTTAGGCGGCCTCCAGGTCACCCCCACATGGTCGTGTGTGTGACCATTACATGGTCAGCACACGACCTTCTATGGCAACCGAATACACAACATGTACTCATAAATTACACGGCGTGTACATTAGAAATTTATATAATTTCTTCTTTTCCTAAAAAATGATCAGAACAAGAAAAACATACCTGAAAAGAAGACTCGGGTTCTTACAACTTCATCCAGGTAGGGTATCACACCCAAAGACATTAGGGGAAACCAAAAACCGTACTAGATTAACCTTTTCGATTGGGTATCAATGCCCTATGAATGGTATTCACATTGATACCACAAACTCCACCTACAAATGATGAAGGATTCCACACTGGTCCCATAGAGGGATACACAAAAATCTATCTGATACTGAACTCGTAAAGGGGATCACAATCCTTTGTCAAGGACATAATGCCAAACTATACCCTTGTGGGAAATGACCAAGGTATTGCGCTCAACAAAACTTTTTCTACACTGGACTAATAAAGGGATCAAAACACCCTCTTAGGGAGTTCAAAACATGTAATGGGGGGTACACGGTGTGTCTTTCCAACCCTTAGTCTACCTGTATCTCACCATCTCACACAAAATCCAATTATTCAAATACATGGAATGTCCTCTCTAGGTGCATGGAATATAGAGGTTGGTCTTCACTCTGTTCATGTCATTTTCTTATGTCTATGTACACTTGGTCATGCCCATGTACTTAGGGTCATTCTCATATATTTTGGTCATTCTCGTTTACTAGGTCGTGTCTAAGTACTGGGTTGTGCCCATGTACTCTACCTGTGCTCATGTGCCTGTTCATGTACATGAACGTAACCTCCCAGAGTAAATTTCAATCTTTCATCCATGGGAGACACAGTGTGTGACATGTTTCACACGACATTTGATCCTTAACTTTTCATGGAAACCATAGCGCCATAAACAATGGGTCTCACACTATGTGTATCTCTGAATTACAAGTCGTGTAACACATGATTTATATAAACTATGGGTTCCTTCATGCATATGACCACACTTTTTTCACCTATAGATCCATATACAATCTCGCTTGGGTATTGAAAATATTTTCTAGTTGAGCCTTTCCATCGATGGATATCTGATTTCGGATGTCTAAACCAATCTAGAAACCATCATTTTCCCTCATTTCGTCATCTCATGTTAAAATAGGATGAACAGTAAACATCAGACAGATATGATCCACCTCTAGTCTTCCTCTATAACCCTCATACCTTTATTGGGAAACACACTCACATTATTGATCCGTTGCACCAAGGAGTGGTCACATAATGATCAAATATCGAGTATTTATTGAACCAAGGGCCAAGAAATTTTCTACTTTGAATGTTTTAAGAAATAGTGGGTAATCACAAACCAAAAAATAAGTAATAAACCCTGGCCATTTTTTGGGTTGGTCTCAATTCATTGTTGTTAGAATGATGAAAAAAGAACCAAATAAACAACCATCAAATCAACTATAAAATAAATCAATTGTCGATGTGTGAATCAACTATTGTTAGTGGAATTAATCCAAGTTCTACACAAGATATCAAAACAATATGAATACAAATAAAACAAAACATCTTAACTCAAGTTCATATCAGTCACTAATAAAGAACTATCATGCATCATAGTCATTAGATAAATCCACGAACTCTGTTGATGTAAACGATCCTTGCGGTATCGATTTGATCATATGATTCATTGTCTTCCGCCAATGATCACCTCCAATGATCTCTCTTAACTATTAGGTTTATATATCTAATCTTTCTAATTTTCTATAACATCACATTTATAGAAGATGTTTAGGTTTTTGGATTTAATTAAACAATTAAATAAATAAATTTAATTATTTATCCCACGATGGAACTCAATCCCAACACTCCAATCCACCAAAGATTATGTTATGTCTAGGGTAAAACCCACATTCCAGAATCAATAGAGGTATCAGATTCCTGATCCAAGATTCCATTTTGGATTTATTACACTATTTTAGTAGAAATAAATGTGCGTGATATTAATATATTTAATATTTTTATAATATCAATATCAGGCTCACTAGGCCTCAGAATGTCATGTCGTATCAACACATAGATATGAAAATACTACTATATATATTTTAAAGCTTTGTATGAAAAAAAGAATATGTTACAATATGATAGGATTATCCCATTCCCAAGATGGTTTATGGGTGGTTATCCTAATTCTGCTATGTAATGAATGTCTTAGTGGGTAGCCTTGACATATGATTTCTATTATTATGTTTTTTCCATGAATTATGAATCATGATTTATATTTCATGTTTTATTGGGTATGATTTTATTATTTATAATGATTATACTCATATGTTCATCTTATGCTCATTTATGATCTTCAATTTTCAACGCTTATGTTTACCCTTATTAAGAGTTTCAACTCAACCCTTTATTATGTTTATATTTCCCCAAGTTATAAAGATAAGAAAAGTATGAAATTTCTAGAAGAGTATCTTATATTATGAATTAGTGGGTGATTTTGAAGGCTTTGTATGGATTAAGTAGTTGCTTATATAGTGGAAAAAATGTCTATTAGTTGAAAAAGACATGGGTTTTTTTGGTTTATAGTTTTTCATAACTCTTTAAACTAAAAAAAAGGTTTTTGGGAATGTATGTAATAAAATATTTTCTTTATATCATGTAATTGATATGGTCACACCCATGGAGAGTCATAAAATAGTTGCGATGATACTATCATAAACCTAATGTCATGGTTCACCTAACCTATGACCAATTTCCCCCCTTATTAGAAGTATGTGTGGCTTTATCCTAGTTACCTCAGGATACATGGTGATTTATGGGCCTCATATTTTAGGATCATTCATAAATTCACATTAAACGTCTTATTTTTCTAGGTGTCTGATCTATTAATTCATTCACATTGGGTTTTTTTCTCATTAAATCGACACTAAGACAAATTTATCTCATTTTATGCAAGATCTAGATCTTCACAATGTCCCCTATAAAAATTTTCTCGACATATGACCTTGAACTACATGGAATTCGAGTCCTTGTTGATTTATGTTAAACTTCAAGATGTATGGTTCATCCTAAAAGACCATAAGCTACTTAAATTGTTCCATCCTATGTGACCCAAATTCCTTAAATGAGAGGCAGATCTAGGTAAGGTTTCCTGAAATTTGGTCTCTATCTGTAAATATATGATAGGGTTGAATGCTCCATTCCTAAGACAACCTAGATATCTTATCCAGGGTATAAGTATTAGATATTATTCTAGTTTCAATACCATTCCAAAATAAAAAAATTATTACTCCTTATATATGAGTTAGATTTATACAGGGACTATATTTTAATAAAATGTATATGGATTGATTCCTGTTACTCCAGGACACACAGTGACTCTTTTCTCTCATATCCTTGTCCCAATAACAAACTTATATCTCATTATTTTATCTAAGAATTACTACAAAAAAACTATGGTTGGTAGAAATTATTTAGTGTTCTAACAGAATTTTAAACTACTGCTTAATTGTTTAGTGGTGGTTGATAAAATAGCTACGTATTTCACGGTCACTAGTCAATTAGGGGTGGTATATTTTATTTCACGATGGTTTTTTAAGTGTCATTTTTGAATCATTTTATGGTGATTTATTTTTTAATTAGAGGTGGTTTTATAATTAAAAAAATATCCACTATTAATATAAATAAAATAAAATTAACCACCAAAAATTATTTCATGATGGTTATTTTTAGTGACAGTTAATCTGAACCACCGCAAAATACATTTGGTAATATATGTGTAGTGGTGGTTACAACAAACCGCCACTAAATATTTTTTTATTTTTATAAAAATATAAAAAAATGACATTCTATAAACTAAAATATAAATATATGATAAACCCATCTTTCATACATCACATATCCACAGTCATAAAAATAGTCATGGCCATCATAACCTAAGCCTCAGTCACCCCATACATCAACCAATACCTTAGTCATCAATATATACATATAAAATACGTCCAACAATAACCCATATAGAATATACATCCATGTCATGACCTCTATTGTATATGTATGCCTTCACATCATCTCATAAACTGAAACCGACCACGTCATCTCATCGGTTGTAACAAAAAATAAAACAAAAATTAAAATTAAACATAATTAATCATAATTATAGTATAATAATTGATAAAATTTTAACATACCATGGAAACTAAAAATGGTCACAACTACCATATGAAAAATGACATGGATCAGAATGGTCAACCTCTTACCTACTATTGGAATCTTCCACCTATAATAAAAACTAGAACATTTAGGAAAATAATTGAGAAAGAGAAAAGACACATAATATATTCAAAATTTTGCACATAAAATTTGTTATTTTGTTAATAAAAAAGAAGGAATTTTAACATAAAACAAATAATATATAATTCAAAACACTTTGAAAACAGAAAAATACCTATTTAAGATAAGATTCAACACTTGAAACTAAAAATGGATAAATAAATATTCTAATTTATTTTTAAAGCGACATGCGGTGTGTTTTAAATTTATTTAATAATTTTTTTAAAAGATTTTGATATCGCAACATCTCCTATATTTCAAAAAAACTAATTGGTGGTTTTCCCATGATTTTACACCAATTTGGGTTCGTTTTCTATGGTTTTGACCATTTCGCGCATGTTTTAGTGTTTTCAAACACTAAAAACACGTTTACATCCATAACAGACATACCATAATTTGGAATGATGTGTCATTAGTTCCTAAATTTTATAATTAAATATATGGTCATTGAACCCTAATTTTAGGATAATCCGATGTATTTTTCCTAGTTTTGACCATTCCATGCAAATTTTAGTATTTTAAAACACTAAAATGTGTTTACTGCCATAACAGGCAAAACATCACTCAGAATGATGTGTCTTCACTTCCTAAATTTCAAAATTAAATCTAGGATGATTTTCCCTTGATTTCAGGACAATACGACATCGTTTTCTTAGTTTTGACCATTCGACACATGTTTTAGTGTTTAAAAATGCTAAAAAAGAATTTACAGCCATAATAGAAAAACCATCATTCATAATGAAGTGCCATAAGTTTGTAAATTTCAAAATTAAATATATGTTGATTGTCCCATTATTTCACATCAATCTGAGATCATTTTTTTGGTTTTATCCGTTCCATGTACGTTTTAGTGTTTTAAAACACTAAAAATGTGTTTACAACCATAATAGGAAAATCATCATTTAGAATGATGTTTTATCGGTTCCTACATTTCAAAATTAAATATACAGTAATTGTTCCCTAATTTTAGGAAAATATGATATATTTTTCCAATTTTTAACTATTCCATGCATGCTTTAGTATTTTAAAACACAAAAAATGCATTTACGACCAAACTGGGAAAACCATCATTTGGAATTAAGTGCCATCAATTCTTACATTTAAAGATTAAATCTATGGCAGTTTTACCTTGATTTCAAGACAATTCGATATCATTTGTATGGGTTTGACCATTCCATGCACGTTTTAGTGTTTTAAAACACTAAAAACGTGTTTACGACCATAACAGGAAAACCATCATTCAGAATGATGTGATATCATTTCCTAAATTTTACAATTAAATATAAGGCCTTTGTTCCATAATTATAGGGAAATACAACATTGTTTTCCTAGTTTTGACCCTCGGTGCATGTTTTTAAAGGCTTTTGTACCTTTCATAAGTTTTTAACAAGTAATTCTGACCACACAACACATTAGATTGACATTTTGTCTATGCGTACAAATCAAAAACAACTAATCAATGGTTTTACCTTGATTTATGGACAATCCAGCATCGTTTTCTTGGTTTTGACAATTTCACGTGTTTTTTAGTGTTTTAAAACACTAAAAATGTATTTACAACCATAATGGGAAAATGGTCATTCCTAATGATGTGAGGTCAGTTCCTATATTTCACAATTAAATATATAGTGGTTTCCCATTGATTTCAAGACAATATGACATCGTTTTTTATGACAATTTCATGCACATTTAAGTGTTTTAAAATACTAAAAAGGTGTTTACAGACATAACGGGAAAATTTTCATTCAGAATGACGTATATTAAGTTCCTACATTTCAAAATTAAATCTATGGTAGTTTTATCTAGATTTAAGGACAATCCAATATCATTTTCTTGGTTTTGACCCTTTTGCAAGCATTTTAGTGTTTTAAAACACTAAAAATGTGTTTACAACCATAACAGGAAAACCCTCATTTGGAATGATGTGTTGTTAGTTACTACATTTCAAAATAAAATATATAGTGGTTTTACCTTGATTTAAAGACAATATGATGTTGTTTTATTGGTTTTTACCATTCACGCATGTTTTAGTGTTTTAAAACACTAAAAACACGTTTACGGACATATTGGGAAAAATATCATTTGGAATGATGTGTCATGAGTTCCTACAATTAAAAATTAAATATACAGTTGTTTTCCCCTGATTTCAAGACAATATGATGTCTTTTTCTTAGTTTTGATCGTTCCATGCACATTTTAGTGTTTCAAAACACTAAAACACGTTTATGGCCAAAATGGAAAAACTGTCATTTAGAATGATGTGTTGTCAGTTCATAAATTTTAAAATTAAATCTACAATGTTTTACCCTTTATTTTAGGACAATCCAGTATCGTTTTCTTGGTTTTTACTTCCATGCACATTTTAGAGTTTTAAAATACTAAAAACGTATTTATGACCATAATGAGAAAACCATCATTCAGAATGACCTTCCATCCATTCCTAAATTTCACAATTAAATCTATGATGGTTTACCATTAATTTAAGTAAAATATAACATCTTTTTCTCGGTTTTGAATATTTCACACACATTTTAGTGTTTTAAAACACTAAAAATGCATTTACAACCATAATGAGAAAATTTTCATTCAGAATGATGTGTTGTCAGTTCCTACATTTAAAAATTAAATCTACAATATTTGTCCCCTTATTTTAGGCCAATATGAGGTAATTTTCCTAGTTTTTACTATTCCACACACATTTTAGTGTTTTAAAACACTAAAAATGTGTTTTTAATAATAACGGGAAAATCGTCATTTGGAATGACATGCTATTAGTGCATGCATTTCACAACTAAATATATGGTCATTGTACCTTTATTTCATGATAATATGACATTGTTTGTCTAGTTTTTATCATTCCATGCATGTTTTAGTGTTTTAAAACACTAAAAATTCATTTTTAGTCATAATAGGAAAATTGTCATTCAGAATGACATGCTATCAGTTCCAACATTTCAAAATTAAATCTACGGTCATTTTCCCCTAATTTCAGGTCAATAAAATGTTTTTATTGGTTTTTACCCCCCAACATTTGTTTTTAAAGGATTTTTTACCTTTTATAAGTGTTTACTGATCTAAAACTAAGAAAAAAAACTCAGATTGTTTTCAAACTTATGGATAATGATCTATAATTTATTTTTGATGTATAGAAATCAACCGTATGTCAATACAACATAATATGAGGTCAATATAACTTGTAATGTATGTTTTCTATATAGAAGTTTCATTTTATTGTTTTATAGATGTTATATGTGTTCTTTAAAAAATCCCTAAGTGTGAAATGGAGTTAGGGACATCAAAATGAAAAAACATCTATAAATAAAAAACACAACACTTTATAAGTATATTACAAAATTTACTCATGACTTTTAAATTAGTTATCAAGGAATATTAAATTAATATTACCTTTACTTGAGTATCAAAGAACTCATTTTTACAAGTTGTAGGAATATGCCTTCAATCTTTATAATTAATGGGAAAGTTCAATATCTTGCAAGCAAAATTCCAAAGAATCTACCCATATATTCCAATACTGTCACCGATAGGCACCCCAAAATCATAAAATGGAATGATAATCTTGAATTACTTCATATCCCATACATATACGGTGTTCATATTTGCATCTCTTCTATGATTGTCTTTATCTTTTTGACAAATGCATTAAAAAATTAATAAAATATAATGTTTTTTGATAAATGACATACATACCAATAATGGTAGCCCACCAATATCCCCTAGATAGAGGGGTGACTAACTGTTCTATCGCTGAAGGTGAATCAGGAAGTGGTCTACCAACAACATCTAGGGAAATGTATAGCTCTCTATCAATCTCAGGTATAACAAAATCACTAGGATCCATAGAAGATGATGGTAGTGGTGGAGTGCTTTGAGATGTTGATAGTCTAGAATCCTGAAATATTTTTTTTCTCAACATTCCTTCATTTAAAATGGTTAAGGTATATTAAATATATAAAAAATGAAAAACTAAAATCATTTTACAAAAAGAAAAAGAAAAACTAGAACAATGTATATATGTACGAAACACTTATCAATGGGAAATTATAATATAATTTCATTACTAATTTATACATTCAATTATCTTCATCTTCATTATCTTAATTATTATCAACCTCCATTGCAATTTTTTTTCATTTTCACCCTCTCTTGTAAGTTCGACCATTTTGATTTTGACAGGAAAAAGCTATTTGATATTTTTTGGTTGATGAGGTTCACTATCAAAAATCACCAATTTATCTTCATCGCCCATATCATATAATTATCTCTGCTTTAAGTTTAAAAAAACACTTCAACCTTCATGTATTTCATCATCCACATAATAAACCATATTTTCTTGTAAATCCAAGATAAATGGATCTTAATTTACATGTTCACCAGTATCCATCAAACAAGAGAAGTTGACAAAAGTAAAATGTAACGAATCTTTCATTATACCCCTATCAATGTTAACCCAGTTGAATTTGAATAAGATAGATGAAAACTAGAAATGATAGTTTAATTCAATTATATCAGTCAACTTCATATAGTATCCCACCCCTAAAAATGTGAATACACCACTATATTGAGTTTTCAAGTCTTCTTCATGATAAATTGTATGAAATTAGAAGCCATGAATATTGTGGGCATCGAATCTCTTAGCCTTCCTTAGAGTAACTTGAGCCAAAAACTTCAAATCATTTGATATTTCAGCTCGATTTTTAACATTCATTCTCTAGGAAAAAAGATATAATCCATTACTTTTAACATAGAAGAAATAAATACACATTAATAATATAAATATGAGTATATACATACACGACAGACAGACCATTTGAAAAGATCCTTATTAATATCTTTTGTTAATTACATATCATTTTTGAGCTCGACCCCTTAGTCACTTATTTGTTTAAAGTCACAATTACTCAATAAATGCATCTATAATAACACTATTGAGTAGTATGTATCTATGTGCTCGTAACAACCCCAATTCAGTCATTGTAAAATTTGACTCCTTTCTAATTCGCCTTCTAATATTTGTAAATACCGATGATTGATTTTCAAAAATAAAATTAGTGGATATGTCATCAACACATCTATCATTATTTAATTTAGTCTCAATCCCATCCAAATACCTAGAACATAAGGTCAATCACTCTTTATCTATGTAACCTTTAGCAATAGAGCCTTCTGGTTGAACTTTATTCCTCAAATATGATTTCAAATAACCTAAGTACCTAATGAAAAAATAAGAAACAAATTTAAAAAATTATGTAATGATTTGATAAAATTAAATTCACTAATGAAAATAATAAAAATATCAACATACCTCTCAATTGGATACATCCATCAATAGTGTACTGGTCCACCAAGTTTATCTTCTTCAACCAAATGAATAGAAAAATGAATCATGAATGTGAATAATGAAGGTGTAAATAAAATATACAATGAAATAGTGTCAAAACAATTCTTTCTTGAAGTTTATCAAGGTCGGATGGATTTAGAGTTTTTCCACAAATCTCTCTGAAAAAGGTACAAAACTCAAGTCGAACCATTGTTACTTTTTTAGATAAATTATTACACAAAGACAATGGAAACAACTACTCTATCAAAATATGTGAGTCATGAATTTTCAATCCATGTAAATTTTTATGTTTTAAGTCAAAATAGCTTGATATTTTACTTGAATATCCATTTGGAACTTTTACATTCTTTAAAGTTCAAATGAATACATATTTCTCATAATTTTTCATTATGAAAATAGCTAAAGGATAATTTCCATTCTCATTTTCCCACAAACCATGCTTCAAATTCATTGACTCCAAATCCTTACGATAATTAATGTGATCCTTTGATTTACCCTTCTCATTAAGAACTGCAAAAATTACATTGTCACAGAAGTTCTTCTCAATATGAATTACGTTAAGATTATGACGTATCAAATTAAACTCTCAATAAGGAAGGTTTAAAAATATACCCTTTTTCTTCGATTTTTGTGTTCCAGCTTCTTCAAATATTATACCTCGTACCCTTTTACCCCTTATTTAAACTAATGAACATTTCCAAATTCTTTAGTGACATTCATTAATTTTCTCAATATTTTTGAACCATATAACACCTTTGGCGACTTTCTCATTTTAATATCTCCCTTGAATCATTTCTTGTTAAACCTATATTTTTTAGAATCATCAAAAATCAACCATGAAACATAAAACACCATTTTCTTCTATGAGGTTATCATTGAGATTCAAAATCAAAATTAAAAACTAGACAAGACAAACTGGTATGATTGTTCCCACTAGATAAATTTCATAGTCCAAAAAAGTCACTAATTTTCTACATTAATTTATCATGCATTTTGAATAGTTGTCTCATTGAATCTTCATATGTTTCCACACCATCATCCCATAATTCTCATAATTATTTGATTATAGGTTAAAGGTATACATCAATTTCATTTCTAGGAATTTTCTTTCCAGGAATAATCATCGAAATAATGAAAGAAGTATTATTCATACAGATCCATGGCAGTAGATTATAGGGTATCAAAACAACTGGACAAAAGCTATAATTAGTACTTAAAGTACCAAAAGGTTTAAAACCATCAGAATCCAATCCCAAATGTACATTCCTAGGACCTGAAAAAAAATATGGATATAGAGAATCAAACATCTTCCATGATGTTGAATATTTTGCATGTCTCATCAAGCCATAGTTACTATCCCGAGCATTCCACTTCATGTCGTCTACAGTCTTAGACGACATGAATAATATTTACAAGCATGGTTTCAGAAGAAAATAATGCAATACCTTTGTAGGAGTTTTCCTAGGGTTTCATTGATTTATACTCTCACTATTTTTAATTGACTTACATCTTCTTGTATGAAATCTTCCACATCCTTCTTTATCAGACTCATCTTCCTAGTAAATCATGAAATCATTGAAGCATGCATGTATCTTTGTATAATCAACTCCAAGTTTTTTTATGAATTTATCTATCTCGTAGAATGATGCAGGGATCTTAGATTCACTAAATAAATCATGAATCAACTCTAAAATCATGGAAATTTATTTTTAAGTAATTAAATAGAGACACTTTATATGATACAACTTAAGTAGAAAAGAAAAATTTGAATACTTGGAACACCCTTCATACAGTTCTTGTTGTATGTCTTCAACTAATTCATAAAAATCATTTTTTGGTCACTAAAGTTTTGAGAAAGATTAACCTGCTTAGGATCAAATAATGGTTCTATTGATCTATTAAAATATTGGACATTGTATTATGAAAAACCAAATGTGTCATTTGAGAAATTTTAAACTGAATTCTCCTCTGTCGGGTCACTTTTTATTTAGTTGATAGTATTGTCATTGATTTTACTTTCCATAACACTTGATTCACCATCAAAAATCCAACATACATATCGAGCAGGAAAGTGTTTCAATATCAAATTCTCATATAATTTGTTTCTATTCAACCATCGCTTGAATTTACAATCAGGACATAGAAATTTTATTCTATCATCAACTAATCGGTATGAAATTTCATAATATAAAAAAATTCCATACCCTTGGAATATCAAGGTGTGTTTTGAGGTAAATTAATCCAAATTTTATCCATATGTATTGGAATTTATTCTCCTTGTATATTCAGATATAAAGATATAAATGTTTAATCAAACAAGTAAAATCAAAATTAAATATCTCCCAACTTCACCATTGACTCTTTCATAAAAAATATAAAGGAAAATGGTATGAATCGAATAATGACCCTTTTATTACTAAACATATAATATAAAAACATGTTTCAAATAAATTATTATTTCTAAAAAACATAGATGAATGAGATGAATCAAATAAAAGATAATGGTGTATTCTACCCTAGTATTGTAACTAAGGAGGGTTCATTCCATTGAAAAATTAGCTACTTTGATCAATGTCTGAACCATTTCCCATGATCTAAATAAGACCAATATCACCCCTTAAAAAATATGAATGAAAATTATACTTTATTTGGATGTCACGATATGTCATGCATACCCAAAATATTCAACTCTATATGTTTATATTATATTTAACTGGTTTTGTGTGACTTCATGTTGTTCCATGAATTATATAAATCAACTTTGTTCACATAAAATCAAATCATATATTCCTTAAATTTGATCTAAACATAAAAAACATGATGTTAACATAAATTTTAATAATTTATATTGTTATTTTCAAATCAAATGATAAAAAATTAGTCATTTAACTCAACAAAAAAAACTACACACTATAATTAGTTTTATTAAAAATCATGTTAGTTAAAATAAAATCAATGAAACTATGTTGGTTGTTTCAGTTACCATAATCAATAATTGATTATCTTGCATGTAAAACTAAACCCTAACTACTCTATCATTATTCGATAGATTTTATTAAACTAAATGATTACTCACATATGCATAAAACAAGAAGCATTTTGATAAATTTAAAAAGGGTATAATATCTCATTTTTAAGGCCTTTATCCTTAGAGACCTTTCTAGAGTTGGTGATGAAACCATGTGTGACCCCAAACCCTTCCAACAATTGGTTATGAGTTGGAAAATAGCCTCAATTTTGTATCTTCCAAAAATTATAGACATTAACATATATAGAACAAAGTGGAATTCATTAATATAAAATAAAAACCATGAAATTATGAACGATCTAGATTCCATAACCGAAATATATCAAAACCTATTTTTTTAATTTAATAAAACAAAACCAAAATTAATGATTATTATAACTCTAAACAACTAACTGCAAGATCTAAATAACACATTATAAACCAAAATTAAAGATATAATTATTATCCAATGAATAAAAAACAAATTCTATACTTTTTTTATCACCCATTATTTTCTATCTAATGCTACTCAATAATAAAATTAGGGTGAGTATGATGAAACCTTTATGGGGGTTTTGTTGACACTGAGGAGGGGATTCGAACTAGGCAGAGGGAGCTTGGAGGGGGGGTCCACATCACTGCCAAAGAGGGGAACCGATTGGGGTGAGGGAGTTTAGAGGGGGGGTCGTGTCGTCAGTGAGCTATCCAGAGAGGAGGTCAGAGGTGGGAGGTTCGTGGGGGTCGGGGTTGGGGGGGTCAGGAGGGTCATGGGTCATGGGATCAGGGTCGCAGTCTTGGGGTCGTGGGCTTGGGGTCTCCACTGGGGAGAGGAGAGGAGGAGGGGTGGGGGAAAGAGGGTTACGAGCTTGGGGTCACCATTGAGGAGAGGATAGGAGGAGGTTGGGGGAGGTGGGGTGGGGGGAAGGGGTTAGGTTCACACAGAAGGAGTGGGGAAGGGGAGATATTAGAGTTTTTTTAAAACATTTAGCGGTGGTTAAATTGAAACCTCCACTAATTGAAAACATAAAAAATATCTCAGTGGTTTTATTAAACCATAGAAATATTATATTTTTTTTAATTGGATTTATTTCTCGGTGGTTACTAGAACCACCATAAATAAACCACCACTAACCATCACTTTTTTGGTAGTGCATCATAACCTTTAAATTGTGTGCACCTATCTTTGAGGCTGTCTGTATTGGCACTGATACTTCATTCATGTTGGGTGTGTCTTCCCCTTGCTTCCATATAAACTTCCTCAACTATTGTTCAAAGTTGTATGAACTTAAAACTTCATACCTTTATGGTCCAAATTAAAAGACCTTAAATTACAAAGTACAAGTTACACAAATGATTTTCAAGTTGAAAACCCATAGAGTGTCATGATAAAAATTCAATTTTCTACTCGCTAAGCATCCACCTTTCATGGATAGGAAAAGGTTTGATCATAAAATGAAAAATTCATGAAGATTTTAGAAACCAAAATTCAGCCTTATAAAAATTGAAGTTATTCTCTTTGAACCCCCTAGTGTAGAAAAAAATCAGGACATATATTCATTTCCCTATACAGGTGAGTTTAAGCTAGGTCAGGGTACATTTTCATTCACAAAAATATCATCTAATACTCATCATTATAGATATAAAAAATATAAATTTATATTTTCCTACTTGAACTAGCATAGTGATAAGTTGGGTTAAACCCAAGGGAAGATGGGTGAATATCTAATGGTTTATTTAAAACATATTCTGCTAAAAATAG
Source organism: Viscum album (assembly GCA_963277665.1). Taxonomy (NCBI): domain Eukaryota; kingdom Viridiplantae; phylum Streptophyta; class Magnoliopsida; order Santalales; family Viscaceae; genus Viscum; species Viscum album. The sequence continues at coordinate 454,763,550 of OY728141.1, read as the reverse complement.
GAAATGTGAGTGATGAAGAAAGAGAGAAAGTAGTGTGTGTAGAATGAAAATGAATAAAGAAATAAAATAAGTGATTGGGTGTGTGATCTTGTAGATCCTAATACTAAAGGGTTATGGATAGAAAACATTCCAAAAGATAAAGTGGGAATGAAAATGATGCTTCTTGTATAAAAAATATTTCTCAAGAAAATGGGTTCAATAAGTCTTTTATGATTGGGAAGAGTCATTCACAAAACAAATTGTCATTAAACAATAAATGTATATTCAACATGTCCTATTACTCACTCTATTGATCTATTGTATTGATTGAAATGGTTCAAAACTATCTTGAAGTTAGTTTTCTTCTATCGAATCATCAACCAAATTAAGAATAGAATTGAAGGAATGAAATTACCATGAAAAAGGAAAAGTGAAATTAAAAAAAATCAAGAACATTAAAATATTAAAAAGAAACAACCAGAGATTTCTTTATAAGATTATAATAACAGTGTATGTTTACAAAATAAAAGGACGTCATAAGAAAAATGAAATATAAATTCATCCAGTAATAGATAAGGGAGATGAAGAAATCTTCTTTTCAAAGGTGGAACTCCACTCCCCCATCTATCTCAAACTTCATTCTTCCTAGAAGTATGGATCATTCCCCCAGCTCCTACCCCTAACTCCAAAAGTTATTCACGGTCCTAGTTTAGTCAATGGTGGTTAATCGATCAGTGGTGGATGGATGAATGGTATAAATGTAGAGGTTATATCCTTTTTGAATGCATTCATGCACTAACTTTTTGCATTGAGATCATTGGTAGTTTCTCTAGGTTAAATGGCTAGTCTTCACATAGTCATAGTTCACTATTCATCGTCTTCTTTCTATGACTCGAATAGACCTTCTCTAATAAATATTTATCCTCCCACATGGGCTTCTTTATTTGGATTATTCTTTTTAACTTTCTCATATATATGTTAACTTCTTATTGTGAACTCTTCTTTGTTAGCCTGAGCTCCCCTTTGTTTATTTTAATTTAGAATTGAGAATTAAGGCTTTGTTATTTAACTACTTCTAACCTTTACATAATTGTTTGCATGCTAAAGGCACACTTATGCAAGTGTTGAAGTATAGTGGTACCTTGATGTAGGTATGTTTAAGTATTGGAGTACCTAGACATAGGCTTCTTGAAGACCTTTACATGACAATCACTGATTCTTATTAGGGTACCCTTTGTGAAGGTTCCCTTTTGTAACTACTCACTACCTTTTTCCATGGGGACTGAATTTATTTTCAAGGATTACATTCATATTGATATTATGGTTCTGAATTTTTTTATCATTTTTTACAATGTAGTTTTATTTATAATTAAATATATGCATATTTTCTTATATTTACTTATAATAAACCATGTTTATAATTACATATTTACATAGAAATATATTTTAAAACATATAAACCATATGGAATAAATATTATTATTCATTTCATTTAAAATAAATAATTATCAATTTTATTTACCTTATAAAAATGCATTAATATGTACATATATACCTATACAAGTAATGTTTATATATAAACATGTGTGTTCCAATAAAAAAAATCTATATTTAAGCGCATATTCTAATATATGTAAATAAATACATATATATATGTAAATATTTGTGTGTATAAATCATATATAGATTTATTTTTATATAAATATATCATTATCATTAAATATAGTATATGAATGAATTTACAGTAAAACTATATGAATACACACACACACACACATATATATAATGTTTATATATATATATATATATATATATATATATATATGCGTGTGGATTGATAAATAAATATATATTTATATTTATATTCCAATATATGTAAATAAATATTAATATATAATAAGTATATATATCATACACATTTGATGAGATTTCATCTTCATTTAAGAGAGTCTTCATATAATTTTTATTCTATTTATGATTTTATTTCATTGATTTACATTTTTATTGATTTGATGGTGTTGTAATTATTATACTTTTTCCTCTTTTGGTAATTTATTATCAATTGTGTATATCTGTTTATATGAATTTATGAATATTTGTGTATATTTATATACATTTGTAAATATTTATACATATTTATGTTTATATACTTTTATATCGTATATGTGTAAATATATATAGAGAGAGATATTAATATTTGATTCTGTTTACATATATATTTATATTAATATACAATTATATTTATAAGTGTGTTTATATATATTTATGTAACATAAATGCATGTTTATATATATATATATATATATATATTGTGTTATATGTATATATATTTATAGATATTTACATCCATTTACTATTTCATTATTTTATAATTTTATTGTTTATTATTTATTATGTATTATGTATTATTTATTATTTATTATTCGTTATTTATTATTTATTATTTATTATTTATTCAATTATTATTTATTATTTATTATTTTAATATTTATGTATTATTGATTTATTTATTACTGATTTAATTTTATTATTAAATAATAGTTAAATAATTATTTAATGTTTATTTATTATTTTTTATATATTTTTTATTTTTTATTTTTTATTTTTTATTTATTTCTTATTTCTTATTGATGTATTGTTTATTTATTATTTATTATTTATCTATTATTTATTTATTTTTCATTATTATTTTATTATTTTATTATTTATATATTATTTATTTATTATTAATTAATAATTATTTATTATTTATTTATTTATTTATTATGTATACAATAGTTATTAATTTATTTTTAATTTACTATTCTTATTTTATTTTTAATTACCTATAATTTTATTATTTATTTATTATTTATTATTATTATTATTCATTTATTATTTATTTCTTATTTATTTGTTTATTATTTATTTATTCATTATTTTTTTTATTGTTTATACATTAATTATTAATCTTTTTAAAAATTTCATTATTTTATTATTATATTATTAATTTGTTATTAACATATTATTAATTACTTATCTATTATATATTCATTGTATATTTATTGTTTATTTATTCATAATTTATTATTTATTATTTATTATTTATTATTCAATAATTTATTATTTATTTATCATATATTAATTTATTTTATCATTAATTTTTTATTTATAAATTAATTATATATTATATATTATTTTTTTATTATTTTATTATTTTTTATTTTTTATTTTTTATTTTTTATTCATTATTTATAATTTATAATTCATAATTCATAATTTATTGTTTATTATTTATTATTTACTATTTATTATTTATTATTTATTATTTACTATTTACTATTTATTATTTACAATTTATTATTTATTATTTACAATTTATTATTTATTATTTATTATTTATTATTTATTATTTACTATTTTTTATTTACTATTTACTATTTACTATTTATTGTTTATTATTTATTATTTATTGTTTATTGTTTATTGTTTACTATTTAATATTTACTATTTACTATTTACTATTTACTATTTATTATATACTATTTATTATTTACCATTTATTACCATGTTGTATATTTATTTATTTATTATTCATTTATATTTTATTTATTAATTAGTAATTTGTAATTTGTAATTATTAAATATTAATATTTACTTATTAATTATTAATTACTAATTAATGATTAATGATTAATGATTAATGATTATTGATTATTGATTATTGATTATTGATTATTGATTATTGTTTATTGATTATTTATTTTATATCTATTTTTTATGTATTATTTGTTTTTCCAATCAATATATATAAGTATATTAAATTATATTTATTTACCATATGAAGAGTTTGCTAAAGTGGTAAAGTCTTTAAAGAATAAGCAAGAGGTAAGGGATTCAAATCACACCCAACACATAATTTTTGGAGTCATAAAGTCTTTGAAGGATAAGCAAGAGGTAAGGGGTTCAAATCTCACCCAAAACAAAATTTCTATATATGGCATGTGTATGTGCATGTCCATGCGCACGTGCATGGTAATAAATAATAAATAATAAATTAATTACCATAATTAAAAAATTAACAAAATAATAATTAATTAATTACGTGAATAAATAAATAACTAATAATACACTACTACAAAAACGGGCAAGGGAAGCGTCATCTTTTATCAGTGCTAATTAAAAGCACTGATAAAGGCACCCTTTATCAGCATTAGAAAAGCACTGATAAAGTGACCCTTTATCATCACTAAAATTTTAGCACTGATAAAGGGTGATCTTTATCAGTGCTTTTTTAGTGCTGATAAAGATCACCATTTATCAGCGCTACAAAAGCACGGATAAAACCATAGTCCCATTTTATAAAATGGGGTGCACAATGCCCTCTGTTTATCGCACCCTAAAGCTCTCGCGGGATTGTGCCCCTGCGACAACTCCCCTCCCCCTGATCTTCTCTATGTCGGACCTCTACCGCCGCTAGCTCTACTCCACCGTTAGCCCTACTCCGCCGATCTTCTCTTTGTTGGACCTCTGCCGCCCCTATCCCTACTCTTCTGCTATCCCTACTCTGCCACTCTTCTCTTTGTCGGACCTCCGCTGCCGCTAGCGTTACTCCACTGCTAGCCCTACTCCGCCGTGAACCCTACTTCAAGTGTTTGGGATTCCTTTCGATGAGGTTTGATTCTTGGCTTCCCATCTTTGATCTTTGGTGATTCCTCCGCTCATCCTCATCTGTTTCCTTTTGTTCTTATTCTAATATTCACAACAGTGGTTTGGTTTGGTTTGGGTTGTGTTGTGTGTTTGGGCTATATTTTTAGGTCACATTCTTTTGAAAATGCATAAAGTGATAAATTTTTACCAAGTGAATTGTTTATTACTTATAGGGTTTTGTTAAGTTATTTTCAAAATTAAGATTATTCTAAACACTCTGTTGTAAATGTGAGTAGTGAGAAGGAGAGAAGAGGTTGTTAGATTTTTCGATGGATTTAAGAATGGTGGCATGGGGTGATGAGGTGGTTGTGTTATTGGAGGGTCTGATGGTGATGATTTCATAGGAATATAATATTTTATAATGGATTATGAATTTGTTTTGTAGTTTATAAGTGTTGGGGTATATATGATTCTTTTAGTGTGGAAGAGTATCCCTTGGTGTTGGTAAGTTATTTAATTTTTTAGATTAAATTTATTAATTTTGATGCTTATTCATGTTGAAACATTATCATGGTAAAGTGCGCAGGAATTAGAAAGATATATGGGATAGAGTGTTGTCAAATTTCAATAGTAGGAGGTGTTGATGTTTATTGTCTAGGTGTTGGGTCCTAAGGTTAAAAATTGGCTAGAAGTAGTTGAGAAGGGTTTTGAATTGGAAAATATTCTAGCTCATTTATGGGTTTCCTTAGTAGTGGGATTACTTTTAAGGGTGGCTTGAGAATGATGGAAGGAAAATCATGTTCAGTCAAAAGTCATTTTATGAAGAGCTTTACTCCCAAGATATAGAAGTATGAGTGTATACAAAATATCATGGAATTCAATCAAGTTGGATACAGTGTGCTTTCCCTTGGGATTCACATCTGTGCATTGATGGTCTAGTTTTTAGAACACTTGGTTGATGAATAAATGAAATCCTATAATTTTGAGTCATCTTTGAGGTTAGAGATTCTAATTAAGGTTTCAAGTTTATGTTTGAGGTTTTGGTTGTAGATGAGGGATTGTGATGAAGTTATCAAGAGTGGTTTTCTTTGAGTTTCTTAGAAGGCTAAAGATGGTGCCTTGAGTTGTGGTCCTAATGGAATGAAGAATAAGGGAGTGATGAGATTTTCTAGATGTAAGGTGGGGATTATTCCCTAGGGTTGAGTATCTCAAGGTGTACTATAACTATATAGTTGATCTATTTCAACGGTGATGCAGTGGGGCATTAGTAGTTTGAGTTCCCCATGATTCATGGTGTTTCTTGGTTCTAGCAAGGTGTAGTTTTATTTAGTCAGATGGTCATGTTTTAGTTGATAAAATTTTGGGATGTGGTGAGTTTGGTTTTAGAGTCTAGGCATGATTATGTCCTAAGTTATTGACCTCATCCCTTTATTAACCAATAACCTCTTTCAATTGATTCTAAATTATTCAACTGAATTATTTTCAATGGAATTATTTATCTCTATTTACCTTCAAATACCTTTTGAAAATATGAATTTTATTGAGTTGGTTAGTGTGTTTGTCCAAATTTAATGATTCATAAGAAAAAAAGGAAGCATATTTCTATTTTACCTAAATGGATGGGAATTTTTCTAATCTAAAGGTCGTGATTTTGGGAAATAATTTATTTATAAAATTAATTTCACAAATTTTTTCAATATTATGGAAGGCATTAACAGTTAGTGAGAAGAGGTTTGAGTTTTGGGTAAGGATGGTCGATGTGGTCCTTCTCCCTCATGTGTGAGTTTTTTAACACTAAGGGGTTGTTGTTTATCCCTTTGTATGGGAATGTTCTTTTTATAGAATAGATGTAAGACGTGTCTGTGGATATTAATTACAAGTTTGGGGAAGGTGAGGGAGAGTTATTTCATATCCTTTAGATGTTCATGATAGAATTTATGTCCACTAACCTCAATTTTCTATTTCTTATGTTAATTTGGGTAACAAGATCTATGATATTCCATAGTAATTTTGGATAAACCTAGGTTATTTGTCTCCCTCATGAACCCCTTTGTGTTTGGAAATGTATCTACTATATTAGTTTTCTCATCAAAATTGTATCCTTGTTTTCATTTTATTTGAGTTTGGTCACTAGTTTTGGGCTATTTAATGTGATTATTTTATTATGAATAAGGTGGCTGGTAGGGGTGGTTAAAAGGATGTTTAATGTTTTTCTGCAAGGGTGGTGGGTGCTAGAACTATTGGTAAGGGGGCTGGAAAGTGTGTTGATTTTGATAGGGGGTCTATCCTAGTTCTGTTGATTTCCAAATCTTTATTGGAAATGGTTAGGCTCTATTAATCTTTATTTTTATAAGGAATTGGTTCTATTATACTATATTTGGAAGTCTTTTTTTGTGTATTTGAATCATAAAAAATAATATTTGAGATTCAAATAAGATAGATATGAATAAATATTAGATGGATGTTAATCGCTTGACAATAGAGTATGAGAATGGAGTGAAAGAGTTCATCAAGTTTGCAAAGGATCATGCAAAGGATCCTTCTCAAATCCTTTGTCTATGTTTATATTGTTGTTATTCTAGACTAACTAATCGAGACGAGTTGTAAGAACATTTGATATGTCACAGAATAGATCAGAGTTATAAATTTTGGAATAAACATGGAGAAAAAGAGAATGTAGCTACTGGATGGGATAAAACTATGTTTTATAGATCATCAGATATGGTTACAAATATGGATATTAAAGAAGACTGTATGGAGGATGTGAATACAGATGTCAATGACAATGAACATTATATTAAGGAAATGACAAGGACAGTTAAAGATGAACTCTGTGATTTCCCAAGATTGTTTGAGAATTTAAAGAGTTGTGAAAATATGTCATTGAATGCTGGTTGCACTAAATATACAGCATTGTCAGTTGTACAAAAGTTGTATAAATTGAAAGAAGGAAACAGCTGGAGTGATGCCATTTTTATGGAACTACTTTCTCTCTTGAATTTCATGCTCCTGGAAGATAATGAGCTCCCAAGACGGACATATGAAGTTAAACGAATGCTACGCTCGATGGGTATGATTTATAAAAGAATACATGCCTACCCGAAAGACTGTATATTGTTTCTCAAGGAGAACAAATCACTTACAGAATTCCCAAAGGGTGGTGCTTCCCGATACAAGAAATATAAATCCAGTCCTATGAAGGTTGTATGGTACTTTTCAATAATTCCAAGGTTTAGGCGTCTATATAGAAGTGAATAAATTGCAAGACAATTGTTGTGGCATGTAGATAAAAGAAATAAATATGGGAAATTATGTCACCTAACCAACTCTCCTCAAGGGAAGAGAATTGATCATGAGTATCCTAAATTTGGAAATGATCTGAGAAACCTTCGTCTTGCATTATCTATAGATGGAGTGAATACTTTTGGTTTTCAAACCAGCACTCACAGTACATGGCCTGTTATGTTGGTAAATTATAACTTTCCACCCTAGTTGTGCATGAAATAGAAATTAATCAAGTTATCTATGCTTATACTAGGACCAAAACAACCAGGTAACGATATTGATGTTTATTTTGCTCCTTTGATTGATGATTTGAAGTTATTGTGGGATTCAGGTGTTATGTTGTATGATGCTTATAAAATTGAATACTTCATGTTGAGAGCGATGTTGTATGGGACAATAAATGATTTCCCTGCTTATGTAAATTTTTCAGGCTATATCATTAAAGGAACTCAAGGGTGTCCCATGTGTGAAGAAGATATGGAAGAAATTAGGTTGAAACATTCATCTAAATCTATGTTTCTAGGACATCTTAGATTTCTACCTCATCAGCATAAGTACCGATCTTGGACGACATCATTAAATGGAAGTTTAGAACAATGCACAACACTGTATCCACTAACAGGTGATCAGCTGTTTGAGAAAGTAAAAGATGTGAACACTGCTTTTGGTAAACCATTTTCAAAAAACCTTACAAAAATCGGTTGGAAAAATAGATAAGTTTTTTTTGAATTACCATACTAGAATTGTCTATACGTTAACCATTTTATTGATGTGATGCATGTGGAAAAAATGTATGTGACGGTGTTATTAGAATTTTGCTAAATTCCCTTGAAAAAACAAATGATGGAATTAAGGAAAGGTTGGACATGGTTTACATGAGAATATGAGAAGAGTTGGATCCTATGAAGGGTAAAAATTGAATATTTCTTCCTCCAGCTGCTTACACTCTTTCCAAGGAGGAGAGATATCAGTTTTGAAACTTCTTCAATGATGTAAAGGTTCCAGAGGGGTATTCATCAAATATCAAGAACATAATCACGTGAATTCCATATTTTGATGCAAGATTTAATTCCTATAGCTTTACATTTCATTTTTTCCAAGAATGTTCATCATACGTTAACCAAAATTTGTTTCTTTTTCAAATCTATATGCAGCAAAGTTTTAGACCTAGCGAAATTGCCAGCTATGGAAAGAGAAATTGTCATCATATTATGTGAATTAGAAATGTTCTTCCCACCATCATTATTTGATATAATGGTTCATTTGATGGTTCACTTGGTGAGATAGATTTGACTTTTTGGTCCTGTACACTATAGATGGATGTACCCCGTTGAATGGTATATGAAGATTTTGAAAGGGTATGTCAAAAATCGAAGTCAGCCAAAGGGTTGTATTATGGAGCGATATATTGTTGAGGAAGACATTGAATTATGTATCAAATACTTATCTGATGTGGAAAGAATTGGTCTCTTGAAATCTCATCACACTGGATGCATTGAGGGTGAGGTAATTTTTGGAAGAGATGTTGTAACAATCAATATTAAAGATCGGGAGCAAGCCCATATTTATGTTTTTCATAAAATTTGGGAGGTTTCTCCATATATTGAAACCCACAAAGAAATTATTAGGCAGTTTAATCCATCAAGGGATGAAAAATGGATATCAAATACATATAATCACCAGTTTATAGGATGGTTTTGAGACCATATTTTTAAGGAGTTAGCTGAAAATTTGAATTCAATTTCAGAACAACTTCGATGGCTAGCCACCGAACCAAGTGTGTATGTATTATCTTACAATGGTTATGTAATTAATGGTTATACATTCTATACAGATGAACATGATGAAGATAGTACCATGAAAAATAGTGGAGTTATACTTGTGGTTGAAGCGATGCATGTTTCTAGTAGTAAGGAAAAAATTCCAATTTATGTGAATATGTCATACTTTGGAATTATCAAAAAAATATGGGAGTTAGATTATGTGACATTCTAATTTCCAATTTTTTAATGTAAATGGGTTGATAAAAACAGTGGTGTTAAAATAGATGAATTGGGATTTGTGAAAGTTGATTTTAGTAAAGAAGGGTACAAAGACGAATAGTTTATAATGGAATCACAAGCGGTACAAGTATTTTATGTTCCAGATCCCGCAAACTGAAAGTGGTCGATTGTTCTGTTATCATCCAAAACTACTAAAGGGTCCGATGAAAATTCAATTGAGGATGATCATTTCTATGGTACGTTGAAATCATTTCACAGTGGTCCCAATGTAGATTATGTTTTGTATGTTAGAGGAGACCACAATGAAGGGATTTGGATAATCAATAGAGGTGTCAAATCTCTTCAACCTTTGAAAAAAAGAAAAGAGTTCAATAAACATGTTATATTTTGTTTGTAATATAGATCTTGTTATCTCATGTTATTATCTTATCATTACTAAATTTATTTAATATAAATTAACTATTCAACCACTTTTGTAGATAATGACTTCTGTACGTTATGGTGCTCCTAACCTTGAGGTTGAACAAGTCTCTCAAGTTGCTGCTACTACTGCTCACAGTGCAGAGCAACAACAAGTTTTTGAACCTGATACTGCTCCTAGTGTTGAGGTTCAACAACCATCAGCACATGTCGTTGCTACCATTTCAGATGAACATATTTATGATGTTTATATCGATGAAATGTTTGGGGATGAAGGACCGACGTCACAGAAAACATAGGTGCGTCGGTGTTATCCAAAGTTCTTAAGTAAAAAAAATAAAAGGCATCAAATTTAATGTCGGATAGAATGCACGAGGCCAACATGTGAATTCCAACAAGGATATGTTTAGTAGTTACATTGGAATTGTCACTCAGCAATGCATGTCGATTGACATAGATTCATGTCACCATGTTGTGTCTGAGCTGAAGTTTGTGATCTGGGAAGAAATTACAGTAACATTATGATATTATTTCTTTAATTTACTAGCAAATAAAATAATGAAATAATGTATTACTCTTCTAAATCCCTTTTAGAGTACATTTATAGTAGATGATTCACACAATAATTATATACTAAGTCTTAAAGGAAGGATTCATCAAGGTTTTATCACTATTTTAACAAAATGTCACCTAAAAGATTCCAAAGATAAAATAAACCCACACCCACCCCTTGTCTACACTCACCTGATATCCCAAGAAGCATGGGATGCATTTATTGGTCGTTGTGGGGATGAGAAGTTTCAGGTACATTGTGGCTAATAATACATTGTTTGAGGATATGTGTATTTATCACTTTTATTGTCAATATTTCATTTATGAAATAGCAACTCAGTACTGAAAATAAGGAATATGCATCAAAACCAACATACCCCTATCGTAAAGCAAGGATGGGGTACACTTCACTAGAAAAGAAAATGGTACATATTTTAAATTTACAGTAATGTTGTTATGTTCCAAGAAACAACATCATAATTATCTTTCTATATTTATATGTATATTGATGAGTCTAAAACCAAAGACACTTCTATCCCATGTCATGTGCTATGGAAGGAGGTACATGTGAATAAGGAAGGGAAGGTAGTAGATGAAAACACACAAAAAGTGTGGGAAATATATATAAGTGTGACACGATAAAAAGTTTTGTTTTAAATTCCTATTACATAATAATAATTACTTATTTTCCTATATATGATAGTCACTAGAATCAGCTACTCCTGTAGCGAATGAAAACATATTATCGATGAATTTGAAGCGGCCAGAACAATTCGGTCGTGTCAGAGGTGTGGGGTTTGGGGTGACACCCCGAGTATATTTTCAGAAAAAACAAATGAATGATAGAAATGAAGAAATGAAACAAATTAGTGAAAGACTAAAAACTCTTGAAGAACGATTTCAATGGAATGGAGAGTTGCTAGAAACTTTTATGGGTGGGAATCAAGTAGAAGACACAACTCAAGAACAACCAGTGCGTGAAGATCCCGCCCCACCCCCACCAGCTTTGAGGCGAGCCATTCCCCTCAAAGAGATATCTTAGCCATGGTAATCAATACTCTAATAATTGTTCCCATGAAATGTGAATTAGATAAACACTGATACTTTTTCTGTACTGATCTTATACAGGGTGATAATGACTGTGATTTATATCTGTCAACACCCACGTATCACCTTGTAGTGAGGGATACGGTGTTCAACATCCCAGAGGAAAAACTGCATAATAGACTACTTCCAATAGATCATCTGAAAGTAATGATTACTGTAGCTCATGAGACAAATGCAGAGCTACCTATTCCACTTGATGACGATGTTATTCATACGGTCGAAAAGGCTATTGGGACATTAATTACATGGTCATCACAACTTGTAAGAGTACATGTGGACAAAAAGGTATTTATTTTCATTTTTTTCAAGATAAACCTTTAACAATTAATGAAAAAAAGGTATGAACCAATTAATGTTATTATAGTCAGAGAAAGGGAAGGGAGTGACAAGAAACATGGGCTCAAAATCATCTAAAGGATCGACCAAACGATCCAAAAGATCTACTGAAAGCATAATAACACCACCTGTTCTCTATCTACATTTACTAGCATTGAAGGCTCATGTGGATACAAAGCTAAAAAGTGGTAGTAGTCATATAGTTGTTTTTTAAAAGAATATATATGGAGAGGAAATTCAATATTTTGTTGCTTATGAAAATATAAATGACATCCTTGAATACGATTGGCTAGGTGTCACAGTTGTAAATTTATATATGAGGTATTTTTTCATGAATTGATTTTCTAAAAGCTGATATAATGTGATAATTATGACTAAATGCATTTAATATCATTGGAAGGCGTATATATGAAAAACAGTTGAAGGAAATTTCCCATGAGCCAAAATTCAAACTTGTTAGTCCTCATACCACATCAACACAAATAATGAAATTAGAGCCATCAAAAAGGGATGAAATAGTGAAAGGATTGTTGAAAAATTTTGAAAGCAAGATTACAGATTACAGACTCTTCCTAACACCAACCATGTCGGGGTAAAACTCTAAGATTAAATCATATCAATTATATTTTCACTTATTTCATTAATTATTCCTTTTTGAGTTTTTAGGAAACATTGGCTGCTAATTTTGGTGAACTTGGATACTCCAAAGATTTATTTTCTAGATTCAATGCAATGATATCCATCAAACTGACCACACATAATGGAGTTTGTGAATCTATAAGACACCAAATCCTATACTTGAGGTATAAAAATCAAGTTATATACTTTATATTATCTTTTATTGAGGATTCTGTTATGATAGGGTGGTGTATAAATATCGTCTAAAAAGGAATGAGGATAGGGTCTAAGCATAAGGTGGTGAGAAAGTACTACATATGGACAATTATCAGGGTATATATAATAAAAAATTACTATCCAAACACATATCAAAACAAGTTACTTATTCTCCTAATGATCAAAGTTTTTTTAGTGTCCAAAACAAAAAAAACAATAAATATTATGGTTATTATGTTTGTAAATTTATGAGAGAGATTGTTTTCCATCAACAAACTAGCATACCTAAAGAGGTATTTTAAAAAACAACTACTATTTCATTTAAATTATATATTAATTCTTTATTTATATATTTTTCAGTACTAATATGATTGTTTAAAATCCTCATATTCACAAGATGATGTAGATTTGTTTAGAAATGAGTGGGCTGCATACCTGATGGAAGTTTGTACAAAAATATCATGAAGATCTCAATTGGGGATGTGTACAATTGGCGAACATTTTTGAGAGGGGTTCCTAGAGAACAAAAGATAAAACATTATTGTATGTAAATGTTTGTAAGAAAATTGTAATTGTTATTAAATAAAACATCATTTCTTTAATGAGTCATTTTCCATTTTAACAGATAAAATGCACCAGAAACATGCAAGAATAATGAACCACTTTTCTTTGGGATTTGGATAAGAAAAACCAGTAAAATATCAAAAATACCTTCATATCATGAATGCCCACTCACATTGAAATAAAATATGAGTAAATTTATCCATACTAAATTGATTTCAGTGTAAGCATCGAGATTTCAAATGGATTCTCATGCATTAAACATTTTCATTGGTAGAAATTGTATGTTTTTTGATTATCCATAATAAGAAAATGAACATTGTTAGAACCTCCTTCTTCCCCAGGGTCACCCCCACCAAATCCATGTTTTAAATTTATCACAATGATCCATGGGTAATTTTTGACATGTACGAGTCAACCTTGCCTCAATCCGAGGCACGGTGTGATCGGTATCACTCAAAGTGTCTCTCTTTTATTTAAAATGGACATAATTTTAAATGAAAACAACAACTAACATACGGAAAACCAAACAAACAAATTATTATTGTGTTGATAATTTATAACAATGATCCATGGATCATGTGTGATGTGTACGAGTCAACCCATCCTCAATCCGAGGCATGGTGTTGCTGGTATCACTCAAAATGTCTCTCTTTTGTTTAAAATGGACAGAATTTTAAGTGAAGACAACAACTGACGTATGGAAAACAGAAAAAAAACATTCATATTATGTTTATACTTTAGGAAAAATATCCATGGGTCATTTTTGACATGTATGAGTCAACCCTGCCTAAATCAGAGGCACGGTGTGACCAGTATCACTCAAAGTGTCTCTCTTTTGTTTAAAATGGACAAAATTCTAAGTGAAAACAACAACTGACATACGGAAAACTGACCAAACGGATTTGGATTGTGTTGATAAATTATTAAAATGATACATGGGTCATTTTTAACATATAAGAGTCAACTATACATCAATATGAGGCACGGTGTGACCATTATCACTCAAAGTGTCTCTCTTTTGTTTAAATTGGATAGAATTTTAAGTGAAAACAACAACTGACGTACGAAAAACTGAACAAACGCATTTGGATTGTGTTGATACTTTAGGAGAATTATACATGGTTCATTTTTGAAATGTAAGAGTCAAAATTACCTCAATATGAGTCATGGTGTGACCGGTATCACTCAAAGTGTCTCTCTTTTGTTTAAAATGGACAAAATTTTAAGTGAAAACAACAACTGACATTCAAAAAACTGATCAAACACATTCTTATTGTGTTGATACTTTATTAGAATGATCCATGGGTAATTTTTGATGTGTATGAGTCAACCCCACCTCAATATGAGGCACAATGTGACTGGTATCACTCAAAGTGTCTCTCTTTTGTTTAAAATAGACAGAATTTTAAGTAAAAACAATAACTGACATATGGAAAATTGACCAAACGCATTAGTATTGTATTGATACTTTAGGAGAACAATACATGGGTAATTTTTGACATGTAATAGTATACCCCATCTCAATCTGAGGCACATTGTGACCGGTATCACTCAAAGTGTCTCTCTTCTGTTTAAAATGTACAGAATTTTAATTGAAAACAAAAACTGATGTACGGAAAACTGACCAAATGAATTAATATTGTGTTTATACTTTAGGAGAATGATCCATGGGTAATTTTTGATGTTTATGATTCAACCCCACCTCAATCCAAGGCACAATGTCAATGGTATCACTCAAAGTGTCTCTTTTTTTTTATAATGGACAAAATTTTAAATGAAAACAACAACTGACATATAGAAAACTGACCAATCGCATTCAGATTGTGTTGATAATTTAGTAGAACTATACATGGGTCATTTTTGACATGCAAGATTCAATCCCGCCTCAATCCAAGGCACGGTGTGACTGGTATCACTCAAAGTGTCTCTCCTTTGTTTAAAATTGACAGAATTTTTAAGTAAAAACAACAACTAACATAAAGAAAACCATCCAAATGCATTTGGATTGTGTTGATACTTTATTACAACGATCTATGGGTCATTTTTGACATGTATGAGTCAACCCCACCTCAATCCGAGCATTATGAGTTTACATTAATTTCTTTTGGACTAACTAATGCACCATCTGTCTTCATGGATCTAATGAACAGAGTTTTCAAGAATTATCTTGATGACTTTATAGTGGTGTTTATTGATGATATCCCGGTATACTCTAAAAGATATTAAGATCATGAAAATAACTTGCGCACTATTCCATAAACACTTAAAAGAAATAAATTATATGGGGAGTTTAGCAAGTGTGATTTTTGGCTCCAGTCAGTTGCCTTTCTGGGGCACATTGTCTCTAAGGATGGAATATCTATAGATCCTATGAAGAAAAAGGATGTGAAAGAATGGCCTAATCCAATGAACGTAACTTAGGTATTTAGTTTTATTGGTTTATCAGCTTATTATCGATGTTTCATTCAGAAATTTTCTCATTTATCCAACCCAATGACCAAGATCACATGAAAAAGGGTTATGTTCGTATGGACAAAGGAATTTGAAGGATGTTTTGAAGAATTGAAGAGGAGGTTAGTGAATGCTCTGATCCTAACTCTACCATCAGGAAATGATGGGTTTATTATCAATAGTGATGCATCAAAGAAATGACTTGGTTGTTTCCTTATGCATAATGATCAAGTGATTTCCTATGCATCTAGACAGCTAAAAATTCATGAACAAAACTATCCAACTCATGATCTTGAGTTAGCAGTGGTAATCTTTTCTCTGAAGATTTGGATACATTACCTCTATGGTGAAAAATATGGGATATATACAGATCATAAGAGTTTGAAATATATATTCTCACATAAAGAACTCAACATGAGACAAAGGAGATGGATTGAGCTACTCAAAGACTATGATTGCACAATACACTACCACCTGGGAAAGGAAAATAAGGTAGCATATACTTTGAGAAGAAAGGATCATGGAGTTCTGAACAACATGAGGGTTGAAAGGGATCCTTTGTTCACAGATCTAGTAAATATGGATATGGGAATTATCAAGGAAGTAACACATCACTACTTTTTTAGATAGTTTCCAAACCATCTTTACTAGAGAGGATAAAATGTTCTCAGGCTAATAATGAGGAATTTCAAAAGAAAATTAATGTTGTAAATGATGGGAAGTTGACTGACTTCGTATGTGAAGGTGGTATTTTGAAATTTAGGAAGAGGCTTTGTGTTCCCTCTATTCCTGAGCTAAATATGGAACTATATGATGATGCACATAGCTCTAATTTCTCTATACACCCTGGTATCACAAAGATGTATCGAGATCTCTGAGAAAAATTTTGGTGGGATAATATGAAAAGAGAGATTGTTGAATATACATCAAAGAGTCTGTTATTTCAACAAGTGAAGGATGAGAGACAAAATTCTAAGGGGATGATGCAACCACTACCCATACCAACATGGAAGTGGGAGAACATTACCATGGACTTTGTCACTGGACTTCCAAGGACATCCAGAGGAAACAATGCTATATGGGTCGTTGTGGATCATCTTACAAAGATAGCTCACTTCAATGTGATTCGATAGGACTTATCATTGAATCAACTTGTATGGATTTACATCAAATAATTGGTAAGGCTGCATGGAGTAACACTATCTATTGTATCTGACCGTGATCCTATATTCACCTCAAACTTTTGGAAAATTCTCCAAAATGCTCTAAGAACTGAACTGAACTTCAGTACGACCTATAATCCTCAAATTAATGTCCAATATGAGCGTACTATTTAGAAATTGTAAGACATGTTGAGAGCATGTTCTATAGAATTCAAAGGGGGATGAGACCAACATCTTCCACTAGTTGAATTCTTCTACAACAATAGTTTCCACTAGATCATCTGAATGGAACCATATGAATCCCTTTATAGGAAAAGGTGCAGAACACCAGAATGTTGGGATGAAGTCGGTGAGCGTAAGATGCTAGGACCTGAAATGGTTAAAGAAATGGTGGAGAAGGTGAAACCCATTCAGCAGCATATCAAGGAAGCCCAAAGTCTACAGAAGAGTTATGCTGATAACCGTTGACGAGACCCTGAATTCAAATTTGGAGACCTGGTTTTTCTATGCATATCTCCATGGAAGAAGTTCATGAGGTTTGGGAAGAAAGTAAAGCTATGTCCCAGGTATATCGGCCCCTTTGAGATCCTTGATCGAGTCAAAGTTGTGTCATATTGACTGGCATTTCTACCTACCATGTCAAAAGTACATGATGTCTTTCATGTATCTATCTTAAGGAAGTACATATCAAACCATTCACATGTACTCTCTTCAGAGGTGGTACAGTTGGAGGATGATCGTTCCTGTGAGGAGAAGCCAGTGAGAATCTTGGATCGTAGAGACAAAGTTCTACGCAACAAGACTACTCATCTGGTCAAGGTACTATGGTGAAACCATAAGTATGAAGAGGCAACATGGGAACTGGATGAAGCAATGAAGGAAAAGTACCCCCACCTCTTTTTGGACTAGATTGTAAAATGAAATTTCGAGGATGAAATTTTTGTAATGAGGGGAGAATGTAACACCCCAAGATTTTGAAAATAAATATTGAATGAATTTTATAATCTATCCATTAAACACAAATTTGCCTCTATTGTGTTTGGAATTTTGAATAACGGTCATCTAGAGTTGTGACCAATAAGTCATTTGGAGTCTGTTAGAACAAACTTGATTTTTGGTGAATAGTAACACACCCTTATGAATAGTAATATGACCCTTATGAATAGTAAATAATGATATTATTTTATTTTCTTAAGATAATAAGATAATGAGATCTTAATTGATTTTTCAATGTGATATAAAACTAATTATACCTTAAAAATGTTATTTTTTTAATTAACTATGATTTTATTTAAAAATTAAATTAATAATATTTATAAAATTATTTTTGAAAAATGGATTTAATTTTTTAATTCTACACGTCAAAAAATGGTAGGGGTGAATTTGTCGGAATTTTTCTAAAATACTTGAATTTTTTGTGAATAGTAAAAAATACAGTTTTGAGTTTTCAGTAGTTTAATGACATCATAATGACATAATAATTAAAATAAAAGGCTGGTAGACTTTTGTATAGTAAAATATGACATGAGGTGTCCCAAGTGGCTAAAAACATGGTCAAATACCATGGGAAAGCCCATGGTTTGACAAAAACCACTAATGATGCGTCCCTTTGAAATTATTAAAAAACTCCCTCTCTTTTTCTATAAATACCCACTCATCCATTCGTTTTATTTCATTAAAAATACCTCATCCTAGAATCTATGGTGGTTTTACCTCTCTAATAGTCCTACCTAGGTGTATTTAATCCCCCAAGGTCCCAACCTTCAAGTTCTAGGAGTTACTCTACAAGGTAAGGGAATCTTTCACCCTCCTCTTTTAGTCGACACTTATTTTATGTTATCTCTTTAAATTTACATTCTAATATGTCGAGGTTTAATTTTATGTATTATTCTTACTGTCCTTTTGATTTCAATATGATGAGTTACTCTTTTTCTCCCATCATTTCATTTTATGAAATATTAAGCGACGTTGTTAGGCTGTGGAATTTTCATAAGGGATATCTCACCTTTTCTCTTATTTTCAACATCATCTCTTTTCTTTTTCTCACCTCACATACTCTATTCAAATTTCCATGATAAACTCCAGTATAATCTATATAATAGAATAATATCATGTGAATGGAATAACCATAATCAATATTCTTACTCCCTCCCTTTTATTTTAATAAACGAAATCAACATCCATGAGGTTCCAATTTATAACCTTCGTGGACGATGAAGTTTTGTTCTTAAATTTCTCCTTAATTACTGGTCATGAAACCATTTTAATGGTTTAACAAGACTATAATACATGTATCATAACCTAATTAATTTTTAGGAACCATTATATGTACATATTATTAAATCATATGACAAAACTAGTTCATAATAATCCAAATACCGCCAAATAATCGAAGTGGTTGTCATCTAATGATTAATCCTAATTCCATGTAAAAAAAGATGGAAGTTACCATTAAAAATTATTTAGGTTCATAAATAATTTGTAACTTCAATTTTGGAGAATTACAACCATTACACGTGAACTTCATTACTTAAAAACAAGTGAACCGATTAAGAAAATCAAGAAAACAAACACTCCGGAACGACAGAATTCAATATAATAACTTATAAATAATAACATAAATGAACTAAAAATAATTATTATAAACTAAATAAATGTATATTAGGTTATGAAATAATTTATTGATATGTATAATTTCATATTCGAGGACCTTAAGTTCAAGAGGGGAACACATTCGAATTTAAAGTAAGGGTTTTTCCACCCGAACTTCCATTTTCATTCAGGTTATTTTCATTGTCTAAATTACCTCAATGAAATTCTTATGTATTATTATATACTCATCGTGAATTATTTTTGAGTGTTCTTTATATGTACACAAACCATAATCCTTCTTTATTTTATGGTTAGTTACATTATTTAAAAGGATCTTTCAAATTGTTTCCGAAATACAATCCTGATTCAAGGGAATATCTCAATTTCTTACCTATTTTCAATGGAAATATACAGTATATTTTTGGAAACCATTATATTGATAAAATAACTCATTTTGTTATGAAAATAATATCTTACTTCACTTCTGGTTTTATACAAATATTTTTTTCAAAAGAACTCTTCTTTTCAAAGTAAGAGTATTTATTTCAAGAATTACTTGAAGATTTTATAAGAGCATCTTCCTCTATTTCAACACACTTGTTTATTCTTATGTATTATTGGGATTAGTATTCCATGTTATCATATACCATATTAAATTTAATGGTTTATGATTATTTTTTCTATTTATGTTCTATCTTAAACCATTCATCAGTTTACTTTGAATGGTTTGTGTTTTTTCTTAATGTTTGGGGAATCTATTTACATTTCATAAATTAGTTTCAATATGAATGTGTATGTTGATTATGTTTATCCCCATTCATATGAGGAATTAATTGGACATAGTAAGTTTCAGTTGGGGCCTGCTATATCCCCTCGGTGCATCGGTAGGTCTCATGAGACAAACTATGATCTTGGCACAAGGCCTTGACAAAATGATTATTTATGGTCTTGGAACGAGGCCTTGACGGCATGGATATGTTGTCCCGCATTATACATTCCCTCATTATGAATATAGTATTTATGGTTCATATGGTTATTCAACTAGTAGAATATCCATGATTATGTTATTTCAATATTTACTCAGCTCATGTTTCTACAATATTATGTTCAAGTTTATTTCTAAAGGCATGTGTTTTCAATTATTCACCATGTCTAATGTTAATGTTATCTTCCAATGTATTGCCTACCCTTACTGAGCACTTGAGATCACCCCTTTATTATGTTTCATTTCCATAGGGCAAGAATAATTCTATTATGAATGACATGATGAAATAACCTAGGAGTTATGGAAGTTGTATAAGGAGTTTATACGTTGTTTTTCATTTCAAGTTGTAATGATGAACTTATATATGTATCTTGTTTCCAATAATACTAAACTACTTGGTCCTTTGGGATGTTTATTCCTTGTTTTTATGCCAATGTAACCAATAAGGCACCGGCTCTGGGTAACTGGGTTCGGGTCCTTACAGCTGGTATCAGAGCAAGTTTAGTAGAATACTTGGAAACTAGATTTAGAAAACATAGAATTAGGGAAGAGTCCCTAAGTTAGTCTTTGAGGATATACAGACAATAACATCCTGGTATTTTGTTAAGGAATATATTATGTGGATCTTTCAAGCAATACATCCCTGTCTAGATATGAGTAGGTAAAGGCGGCTCCAGCACATATGTATCTAGGGGTAAAACCTGAAAACACTGCTTTGAGATAGACTTGAATGGGAACTGATGCATGACAATGGGTCTTGCTGCACTCTTGGTTATGACACTCCCAAGGGATATGCTTAGGATAATTCACATTTTCTTTACAATCCATTATAAAGGATTGAAATGTAAAATTTTCCTCAAAGAAACCATTTTTGTGAATATGGGATTAGCCATGCATAGGATCTCAATTTTTGATAAGTATTTTGTTAAGTTAAGATTATACATTATGATTCATAACCTAATATAGTGTATACCATTATCTAGAGATAGCACCAAGTGGAAGGAATGGAAACCGCATGAACGCACATGTCCCCTTTAGAGATTTCCCTCTGATGTAAGATAATGATGTTGGATCTAGTACTGAGCAGCTCATAACTATACTGGGACAACTTAATCAGGTTATGAATAATAACCTTACTCATATGGAGCATCCAGATCCACCACGTGGAAGAGCTATGTTAGATTGCTTTATGCGACAACAACCTTCATCATTCAATGGGACTACAAACCCGTTTTTAGTAGAGCAGTTGATATATTCCCTTGAGAAGATATTTATTGCTTTGGGATGTAATAAAAGAGAGAAGGTTATCATGGAATTTTATTGTCTAACAGATGATGTAGATTAGTGGTGGTATTTATCCCAAAACACAAAGGAGGAGGAAGAAATATAAGAGATGGAATGGAGGTATTTTAATGAAATATTCTAAGAAAAATATTTCCCTCGTGAATAGCGAGCAGATATGGAGAGGAAATTGTTGAATCTAAGGAAGAAGAAGGATGAAAATGTTTCTAAGTATGTAGCCAACTTTACAAAGCTATAAAGGCATGTTGCGGACTACATACGTAATCCAAGGAGAAAAATTGATCGATTCTTTGATGGTTTAAAACCATTCCTCCAAAGGTCTCTTGTCTCCCAAAGATTTTAATCATATGAAGATATAGTCTCAAGTGCTATCAAGAAAGAAAATGAATTCTCTAAGTATTATGACTTTAAAGGAAAGCAAGAGAAGAATAGGGCATCTGAAAACTCTGGGAAAAGAAATAAGGAAATGGGGAAGAAGAGAAGAGTTGAATTTCCATCATGCAGTAATTGTGGGAAGAAACACCCTGGCACTTGCCTAAAGGGGGTGAGAGTCTGTTAAAAGTGTGGAGAAATAGGACACCTATCTCAGGATTGTAAGGGAAGAAAGAAGCTACAAATGTTCTATGATATAATTTCAGGGAGATGAGACATTATGCACATGAATGTCCAAAGTGTCAGGGAAATTTTCCCCAAAGAAGGCCAAGGGAGCAAGGCCAAGCTTATGCGGTCACAACTGTGGAGGTTGAAGTTCCTAACAAAGTGGTGGTAGGTACATTGATTGTTTCATCCAACTTAGCCAGTACTTTATTTGATTCTGGATCGTCTCATTCATTTATATCTTCCTAGTTTTCCAAGAAAATTAGATATGTCCAATTTGATTTAATAAAGGAGTTATCAGTCAAAACTCTTAGTGGATGTATCATTGCAACAAAGGTGTGTCGATTAGTCCCCCTTGTGACACATAAATGTTCTTTAGTTTCTAACCTTATCATCATACCAATGGTTGACTATGATATAATTCTTGGTATGGATTAGCTATCAAATTATGATGCGAAGATCTATTACAAGAAGAAGGAAGTTACAATTTTTGAGAATGGTGTAGAATCCCTTATTTTTAGAGCAGAAACCTCACCATGTGATTCTCATCTAGATCCACCCCCAGTAGCTCTTCTGAATTACATTATTGGGGAGGAAGGGAATGAAATAAATATGGGTGAGGAGAAGAATGTATATATAGAGGATGTACCTATTTTGAAAGAATATGTTGACGTCTTTCCAGAGGATTTACCTGGACATCCTCTAGAGTGGAAAATTAAGTTTTCCATTGACTTAATTCCTGGTTCAAGGCCCATATCAAAGACCCCTTATAGAATGGACACTGTGGAATTAGTGGAACTAAAGAAAAAACTATAGTAATTGAGTGATAAAGGATCTATTCACCCTAGCATTTCTCCATGGGGAGCCCCTGTCCTCTTTGTCAAGAAGAAAGACAGATCCATGAGGTCGTGCATTGATTATAGAGAAATCAATGCTATTACAATAAATAATAAGTATCCTCTTCCATGAATTGATGATTTATTTGATCAACTTCATTGAGAACAATATTTTTCTAAGATTGATCTTTGATCTGGATATCATCAGTTTCTTGTGAGGAAGGAAGACATTCAAAAAACAACATTTTGAACCAAGTACGGGCATTATGAGTTTAAAGTAATGCCTTTTGGACTGACTAATGCACCATTAGTCTTCATGGATAAAATGAACAGAGTTTTCAAGGATTATCTAGATGAATTTGTAGTGGTGTTTATTGATGATATTCTGGTATACTCTAAAGGATATGAAGATAATGAAAATAACTTGCGCACTATTCTGAAGACACTTAGAAGAAATAAATTATATGGGAAGTTTAGAAAGTGTGATTTTTGGCTCCAATCAGTTTCATTTCTAAGCCACATTGTCTCTAAGGATGGAATATCTATATATCCTATGAAGACAAAGGCTGTGCAAGAGTGGCCTACTCCAATGAATGTAACTGAGGTATGTAGTTTTATTGGTTTAGCAGGTTATTATCATCATTTTATTCAGAACTTCACTCGTTTAGACAACCCAATGACCAAGATTACACAAAAAGGGGTTAAGTTCATATGGACAAAGGAATGTGAAGAATTTTTTGAAGAATTGAAGATGAGGTTAGTGAACTCTCTGATCCTAACCCTACCACCAAGGAATGATGGGTTCATTATCTATAGTAATGCATCAAAGAAAGGACTTGGTTGTTTCCTTATGCATAATGATCGAGTGATTACCTATGCATCTAGATAGCTAAAAATTCATGAACAAAACTATACAACTCAATATCTTGAGTTAGCAACTGTAATCTTTGCTTTGAATATTTGGAGACATTACCTCTATAGCGAAAAATGTGAGATATATACAGATCATAAGAGTTTAAAATATATATTCTCACAGAAAGAACTCAACATGAGAAAAAAGAGATGGATTTATCTACTCAAAGACTATGATTTCACAATACACTACCACCCGGGGAAGGAAAATAAAGTAGCAGATTATTTGAGAAAAAACGATCATGGAGTTCTGAACAAGATGAGGGTTGAAATGGATCCTTTGTTCATGGATCACTACTGGAAATACAGGATTTCCCAACAGTTTAAAACCGTTGGAAAAGGCTGCAGAACTATTGGTATATGTTATACCAATGGTTCTGCAAACCGTAGGGAAGTAATCCATTGGGAAAAACTTTTCCCAATGGTTTACAGTGAATTGTTGGGATAGGGTGGAGAAAAATTACCTTATCCCAATGGTTCTGGAAAACCATTGGGAAAAAACCAAAATCTCCTCTTTCTCAATGGTTTAGAACCGTTGGGAAAAGTGTTTTACCAACAGTTTTATGAACCGTTGGTAAAACAAAACCTAGACATTCTATGCCAACGATTTTGAACCGTTAGCATAGCCTCTGCTGGGCAAATTGCACAGCAGCTCTGCAATTTGCCCAGCAGCTCCCCAATTTGCAACCAGCTCTCCAATTTGACCACTAGGTCTCATTTTGTGGGTTACATCTCATTTTCAATCCAATTATTATACCTTCAATAAACTAACACATACATATACAATTATTGTACCTACAATAACCAACTAACACTTACATATAGAGAACAAATTCATACACATTTAACATATAATGGTGGAACTATACACATCCATAATTAAATTATAATTCATAACGTAATTATAAACATACATAATTAATTTAGAATTCAATTTAAATTTTATATGACAATTATATGTGGAATCTGGAAGTCAATTCATAATTTGATCGGTTTTTTGTATACAATATATTTTTACCTGAAATAATGTCCATTTTAAACATAATACATATAACTGGAGTGCTACCAGCCACACCGTGCCCTGTATTGAGGCGAGGTTGACTCGTACATGTCACATATGACCCATGGATCGTTGTGATAACGTATCGACACAATCTGAATGCATTTGGTCGGTTTTTTGTATGCCAGTTGATGTTTTTCAATTAAAATGACGTACTTTTAAAAAAGGCAGACACTTTGAGTGGTGCCGGTTACACCACGCCTTGGATTGAGGCATCTTTGACTCATACACATCACATATGACCCATGGATCATTCTCCTAAAGTTTCAATGGAAACCGAATGCGTTTGGTCAGTTTTCCGTATGTACTTAAAATTTTGTCCATTTTAAGAAAAAGAGAGCCACTTAGAGTTATTCCGGCCACACCATGTCTTAGATTAAGGTAGGGTTAACTCATACACGTCACATATGACCCATGGATCATTGTGATAAAGTATCGACACAATCCAAATGCGTTTGGTCGTTTTTCCGTATGCCAGTTGATGTTTTTCACTTCAAATGATGTCCTTTTGAAACAAAAGACAGACACTTTGAGTGATAGTGACCACACCTCACCTCGGATTGAGGCGGGGTTGACTTGTACACATCACATATGACCCATGGATCGTTTTGATAATGTATCGACACAATCTAAATGCGTTTGGTCGGTTTTCTGTATGCCAGTTGATGTTTGTCAATTAAAATGACGTACTTTTGAAACAAAAGGTAGACACTTTGAGTGGTGCT
Organism: Viscum album; assembly: GCA_963277665.1. Classification (NCBI taxonomy): domain Eukaryota; kingdom Viridiplantae; phylum Streptophyta; class Magnoliopsida; order Santalales; family Viscaceae; genus Viscum; species Viscum album. Next base: position 454,737,218 of record OY728141.1, on the reverse strand, counting down.
GGCCACACCACACCTCTGATTGAGGCGGTGTTGACTCGTATATGTCACATATGACCCATGTATCGTTCTCCTAAAGTTTCAATGGAAACCGAATGCATTTGGTCGGTTTTCCATATGTACTTAAATTGTTGTCCATTTTAAGCAAAAGAGAGGCACTTAGAGTGATTCCAGCCACACCGTGCCTCAGATTAAGGTGGGGTTGACTCATACACATCACATATGACCCATGGATCGTTTTTCTAAAGTATCAATACAATATGAATGCGTTTGGTTGGTTTTCCATATGCCAGTTGATGTTTTTCATTTCAAATGATGTACTTTTGAAACAAAAGACAGACACTTTGAGTGGTGGCGGTCACATCACGCCTCAGATTGAGGCAGAGTTGACTTGTACACATCACATATGACCCATGGATTGTTGTGCTAATGTATCGACACAATCCGAATGCGTTTGGTTGGTTTTTCATATGCCAGTTGATGTTTTTCAATTAAAATGACGTGCTTTTGAAACAAAAGGCAGAAAATTTGAGTGGTGCTAGCCACATAGTGCCTTAGATTGAGGTGGAGTTGACTCCTTCATGTCACATATGACCCATGGATCGTTCTCCTAAAGTTTCAATGGAAACCGAATGCGTTTGGTCAGTTTTCCATATGTACTTAAATTGTTGTCCATTTTAAGCAAAAGAGAGCCACATAGAGTGATTCCGGCCACACCGTGCCTAAGATTAAGGTGGGGTTGACTCGTACACGTCACATATGACCCATGGATCGTTTTTCTAAAGTATCTACACAATCCGAATGCGTTTGGTCGGTTTTCCGTATGCCAGTTGATGTTTTTCACTTCAAATGACGTCCTTTTGAAACAAAAGACAGACACTTTGAGTGGTGGCGGCCACACCGTGCCTCGGATTGAGGCGGGGTTGACTCGTACACGTCACATATGACCCATGGATCGTTGTTCTAATGTATCGACACAATCCAAATGTGTTTGGTCGGTTTTCCGTATGCCAATTGATGTGTTTCAATTAAAATGACGTCCTTTTGAAACAAAAGGCAGACACTTTGAGTGGTGGCGGCCACACCACGCCTCGTATTGAGGTGGGGTTGACTCTTACATGTCACATATGACCCATGGATCATTGTGCTAATGTATCGACACAATACGAATGCGTTTGGTTGGTTTTCCGTATGCCAGTTGATGTTTTTCAATTAAAATGACATACTTTTGAAACAAAAGGCAGAAACTTTGAGTGGTGTCGGCCACACTGTGCCTCTGATTGAGGCGGTGTTGACTCTTACACGTCACATATGACCCATGGATCGTTCTCCTAAAGTTTCAATGGAAACTGAATGCGTTTAGTCAGTTTTCCGTATGTACTTAAATTGTTGTCCATTTTAAGAAAAAGAGAGACACTTAGAATGATTCCGGCCACACCATGCCTCAGATTAAGGCGGGTTTGACTCGTACACGTTAAATATGACCCATGGATTGTTGTGATAAATTATTGACACAATCTGAAAGTGTTTGGTCGGTTTTCCGTATGCCAGTTGATGTTTTTCACTTAAAATTATGTCCTTTTGAAATAAAAGACAGACACTTTGTGTGGTGGCGGCCACACCACGCCTCGAATTGAGGCGGGGTTGACTCGTACACATCACATATGACCCATGGATCGTTGTTCTAATGTATCGACACAATCCGAATGCGTTTAGTCGGTTTTCCGTATGCCAGTTGTTGTTTTTCAATTAAAATGACGTACTTTTGAAACAAATGGCAGACACTTTGAGTGGTGTCGGCCACACCGCCCTTCAAATTGAGGCGGAGTTGACTCGTACACATCACATATGACCCATGAATCTTTCTCCTAAAGTTTCAATGGAAACCAAATGTGTTTGGTCGGTTTTCCGTATGTACTTAAATTGTTGTCCATTTTAAGAAAAAGAGAGCCACTTAGAGTGATTCCGGCCACACCGTTCCTCAGATTAAAGCGGTGTTGACTCTTACACGTCACATATGACCCATGTATCATTTTGATAAATTATCGACACAATCCGAATGCGTTTGGTCAGTTTTCCGTATGCCAGTTGATGTTTTTCAATTAAAATGGCGTCCTTTTGAAACAAAAGGCAGACACTTTGAGTGGTGGAGGCCACACCGCGCCTCAGATTGAGGTGGGTTTGACTCGTACACATCATATATGACCCATGGATCGTTGTTCTAATGTATCGACACAATTCGAATGCGTTTGGTCAGTTTTCCATATGCCAGTTGATGTTTTTCAATTAAAATGACGTACTTTTGAAACAAAAGGCAGACACTTTGAGTGGTGTTGGCCACATCGCGCCTCGAATTGAGGCGGCGTTGACTCGTACACATCACATATGACTCATGGATCGTTCTCCTAAAGTTTTAATGGTAACTGAATGCGTTTGGTTGGTTTTCTGTATGTACTTAAATTGTTGTCCATTTTAAGCAAAAGAGAGCCACTTAGAGTGATTCCAGCCACACCGTGCCTCAGATTAATGCAGGTTTGACTCTTACAGGTCACATATTACCCATGGATCATTTTTCTAAAGTATCGACACAATCCGAATGCGTTTGGTCGGTTTTCCGTATGCCAGTTGATGTTTTTCACTTCAAATTATGTCCTTTTGAAACAAAAGGCAGACACTTTGAGTGGTGGTGGACACACCGCGCCTCGGATTGAGGCGGGGTTGACTCGTACACGTCACATATGACCCATGGATCATTGGGATAATTTATCGACACAATCTGAATGCGTTTGGTCGGTTTTCCATATGCCAGTTGATGTTTTTCAATTAAAATCACGTCCTTTTGAAACAAAAGGCAGACACTTTGAGTGGTGCCGGCCACACCGCACCTCAGATTGAGGCAGATTTGACTTGTACACATCACATATGACCCATGTATCGTTCTCCTAAAGTTTCAATGGAAACCGAATGCGTTTGGTCGGTTTTCCGTATGTACTTGAATTGTTGTCCATTTTAAGCAAAAGAGAGCCACTTAGAGTGATTTCGGCCACACTGTACCTCAGATTATAGCGGTGTTGACTCATACACATCACATATGACCCATGTATCATTGTTCTAAAGTATCGACACAATCTGAATGCATTTGGTCAGTTTTCCGTATGCCAGTTGATGTTTTTCAATTAAAATGACGTCCTTTTGAAACAAAAGGCAGACACTTTGAGTGGTGGCGGCCACATCGCGCCTCTAATTGAGGCAGGTTTGACTTGTACACATCACATATGACCCGTGTATCTTTTTTCTAATGTATTGACACAATACGAATGCGTTTGGTCAGTTTTTCGTATACCAGTTGATGTGTTTCAATTAAAATGACGTCCTTTTGAAACAAAAGGCAGACACTTTGAGTGGTGGAGGCCACACCGCGCCTCGGATTAAGGCGGATTTGACTCTTACACGTCACATATGACTCATGTATCATTTTTCTAATGTATCTACACAATACGAATGCGTTTGGTCAGTTTTCCGTATGCCAGTTGATGTTTTTCAATTAAAATGACATACTTTTGAAACAAAAGGCAGACACTTTGAGTGGTGTCGGCCACACCACACCTCGGATTGAGGCGGCATTGACTCGTACACGTCACATATAACCTATGGATCGTTCTCCTAAAGTTTCAATGGAAACTGAATGCGTTTGGTCGGTTTTCCGTATGTACTTAAATTGTTGTCCATTTTAAGCAAAAGAGAGCCACTTAGAGTGATTTCAACCACACCGTGCCTCAGATTAAGGCGGGGTTGACTCGTACACATTACATATGACCCATGGATCGTTGTGCTTATGTATCGACACAATTTGAATGCGTTTGGTCGGTTTTCCGTATGCCAGTTGATGTTTTTCACTTCAAATTATGTCCTTTTGAAACAAAAGACAGACACTTTGAGTGGTGGCGGCCACACCGCACCTCGGATTGAGGTGGGGTTGACTCATACACGTCACATATGACCCATGGATCATTTTTCTAATGTATCGACACAATCCGAATGCATTTGGTCGGTTTTCCGTATGCCAGTTGATGTTTTTCAATTAAAATGACGTACTTTTGAAATAAAAGGCAGATACTTTGAGTGGTGCTGGCCACACTATGCTTCGGATTGAGGCAGATTTGACTCGTACACGTCACATATTACCCATGGATCATTATCCTCAAGTTTCAATGGAAACCGAATGTGTTTGGTTGGTTTGTCGTATGTACTTAAATTGTTGTTCATTTTAAGCAAAAGAGATCCACTTAGAGTGATTCTGGCCACACTGTGCCTCAGATTAAGGCGGGGTTGACTCGTACATGTCACATATGACCCATTTATCATTGTGCTAAAGTATAGACACAATAAAAATGTGTTTGGTCGGTTTTCCATATGCCAATTGATGTTTTTCAATTAAAATGACGTCTGTTTGAAACAAAAGGCAGACACTTTGAGTGGTGACGACCACACCACGCATCAGATTGATCATTGAGACATCATTGCATAATCCAAAAAATCATTGATCATCCACATAAGCACAATGCACATCTAAAATATGTCTTTCGATCATGCATCGTATGTGTGCACACCCACATCCCAAAGAAGTTTCAACTCTTTTATTAAAGGTTGCATGTAAACATCAATATCAATGCCAGGATCAGAAGGACCAGATATGAGTATACTCATGAAAGTGAAAGGTTTTTTCATACACAACCATGGGGGAAGATTATAGATGTGTATAAAAACTGGCCATGTGTTGTGCGAAGTAATCATCTGCCCAAACAGATTAAAACCGTCACATGAAAGACCCAGCCTCACATTATGCACGTTAGATGCAAAATCAGGATATCGAGCATCAAATCTCTGCCATGCAAATCCATCTGCAAGATGAACCAACTCATCATTAGTCTTCTTTCTCTCGGCATCATGCCATCTCATTTTTATTGATATGTCATCAGACATAAAAAGATTTTGAAGTCTGGGGATCAATGGAAAGTGCCACATTACTTTCTGTGGAACGCGGGATGGTGTTCCATCAGATTTTGACTTCCAGTGGGATGTGCCACATTTTATACAATCATTTCGTTCAGCGGTTTCCTCCCAGAATAAACTGCAATATTTCGGGCAAGCATGAATTTTGTTTCTTAAAAATCCAAGTTCCTCAACTAACTTCCATGCCATATAGTGGTTTGAGGGAATATCTGCATCATCTGGAAGTAAATCCTTCAAGAGGGTAAGAATGTAATCAATTGCTGTATTAGAAATTCCATACATAGTTTTCCCATGAAACAATCAGATTAAAAATTCCAGCTTTTTCATTTTATTGCATTGTCGATATACTGGAGTCGTGGTAGCATCATTCAATTTTTTCACCCTATTAATATCATCATTTTCACTAGATGCATCAGCTGTCCTCATATCAAAGTCTTCTTGAGTAAAAATCCTTTCTTTTTTATGATGACGAATAAACGGAAACCGATCATCTAACAAATTCTCCATTCCAGTCCTTTCATTTCGATCATCACCAATTTGTGATTTCAGTTTCTCCCCATTGTGATACCACACAAAGTAGTTTGCTTGAAAACCATTTTTGGTTATGTGGTAGCTGACTTCTTCATGGCTCAACCAAGGTCTACCAACACAATTGGAACATGGGCAGTGTATGCGACCACTATCTAAAGCATTGTGAAATGAAAAATCTATAAATCTCTCCAAATTGTTTTGAAAATTTCTTGAGATCTAATCGGTTTCATACATCCAACTTCTGTCCATTCTATAAAAAGAATTTATATAAGTCATTTTGTCATAAACAATTCAATAGAATTGAACTTTAATAGAAAATACATTTAAGTAAACGATAAAGGAAGAAGTTTCTAGTCGATGTAGTGAAAATCACCCCACCCTCATAAAAGTGAGTATTGGCCAAGAAGGACACATAATATACAACGTACAATGAGAACCATATTTAGTTGACCCTAAAGTTATATTAGTACAGTCATCTTGGGGGAATTGGAATATATGATCCTGGTTAACTGATGAATTCAAAAATCTCATATTCCATATGTTGGACACTATCTAAGGTAAGAAATCATGTGAGGATGAGTTGACATCACTCAATTTCTTACATGCTAGTGAGAATGAGGGATTAAATTAATGAATTGAGTTCACTGATACCATTTCAACCGTTATACACACCACGTGAACCCTTATACACACCATATGAACCCTTATACCATATCGTCATTATTACAACCATTAATAACAACTTATTAAATAACATCACTAGTTAAAGATAATCAAATTGAACATAAATCAATAATAATATTGGATATATCAAGTAAAATGAAGTCAAACTATCTTACATCATAAATGACCACCCACAACCATGATTAATGACCACAAAGCTCCCCTTTTGGCCAAATCAAAAGTGAAAACAAAAACACATAGTTGTAGAAAAAAACTTTATTTGTGTGAAGAATAATAATCTCATGGTTCTCATGATATTTGAACCACGCAGTCATGATTTTCGAGATGAACTTATATCCATGAAACCATATGAGAAACACAATTCAATACATGCATTTTTCTGATTTTCCCAAGCATTTTGAGGAACCCAAAATCAGTGAAAATATTCATTGTGTTTTAAAAAGGTGATTGAATAACACATGTACGATGTCGAAGTCAGAATGATTAATGGTTATATTAGAAAAACTAATATTCACTAATATTGCAAATTTTACATTCTGTGAATTAGTTTCATGAAGAAGGAAGAAGTACTAATTAGGGACCACATACTATTTGGAAAAGTTCAAGAATATACTCCATATGTTCTATTGTGCAAAGGATAAGTGAAAAGTGTGTCATTTTATATATATATATAGATTTTTATAGAAACATGATACATACTTGTTATGTAATACACATAGTGTACAAAAATTAAGATGAATAAGATCTTCATGTTTGGCATGATCTTAATGAAAGGAGTGATTTTCATGAAATAATATCAATAAATATTACAAACAATTTCTTATTAGTTCCTATACATGAAGCTATAATATTTGAAGCAGATTAAAAAAACTATGAATCTTCAAAATTAGAACACAATAAAGAGACACCATGCCCTTATAAATGTAAATGTGTAATGAAAACATTAATTGGACATACACCGATATAGGGATTTGAGTACACAATTCGTGGAACAATCATAAAATTTTACAAAAACCCTAAAAATTGGGAATAACAAAATTGAGAATAGAAGGATATGATTTATAAGAGGTAGAACTATATCCTTTATAAAATATAGAATGAGTCTAACCTGGTAGGTGCTGATCCGATGGAAGATATGGGGATTAGGAAGTCCTTCTGCCAAGGAATCACTCCAGGAGATGAGCGGAAGGGTTCTGGAAATCGTGGGGAGGTCGCTGCCTACATTTTAGTATTTGGGGATTTTTTTCCCAACGGTTCTTAAAAACCGTTGGGAAAACTATGGAAAACCCAATCTTTCCCAATGGTTTCATAAAACCGTTGGGAAAACATAGTTTTCCCCCAACTTTTCCCAACGGTTTCACAAAATCGTTGGGAAAAGTAAGTTCTTCAAGGTCTTTCCCAATGGTTTATATAAACTATTGGGAAAGACAATATATGCCAACGTTTCCTTTGAACCGTTGGTATAAAAGTGTTGGGAAAACTCCCCTTTCTAGTAGTGGATCTAGTAAAGATGGATATGGTAATTATCAAGTAAGGTAACACATCACTACATTTTTAGATAGTTTCCAAACCATCTTTACTGGAGAGGATAAAAAGTTCTCAGGCTGATGGTTAGGAATTTCAAAAGAAAATTAGTGTTGTAAATGATGGGAATTTGGATGACTTCGTATGTGAAGGTGGCACTTTGAAATTCAGGAAGAGGCTTTGTGTTCCCTCTATTCCTAAGCTAAATAGGGAACTATTGGATGATTCACATAGCTCTAATTTCTCTATATACCCTGGTAGCACAAAGATGTATTGATATATCTGAGAAAACTTTTAGTGGGACAATATGAAAACAGAGATTGCTGAATATAAATCAAAGTGCCTAGTATGTCAACAAGTGAAGGCTAAGAAGAAAAAGTCTAAGGGGATGATGCAACAACTACCCATACCAACATGGAAGTGGGAGAACATTACCATGTAATTTTTCACTGGACTTTCAAGGACATCTAGAGGAAATAATGCTATATGGGTCATTGTGGATTGTCTTATAAAGACAGCTCACTTCATCTTGATTCTAGAGGAATTCTCATTGAATAAACTTTCACAGATTTACATCAAAGAAGTGGTAAGGCTTCATGGAGTACCACTATCTATTGTATCCAACCATGATCCTAGATTCACCTCAAAGTTCTGGAAAAGTCTCCAACATGCTCTAAGCACTAAACTGAACTTCAGTATAGCCTATCATCTTCAAACTGATGGCCAATCTAAGTGGACTATTCATACATTGGAAGACATGTTGAGATCATGTTCTATGGAATTCAAAGGGGGATGGGACAAACATCTTCCACTGGTTGAATTCTCCTACAACAATAGTTTCCACTCGAGCATCTGAATGGCACCATATGAAGCCCTTTATGAAGAACACCAGTGTGTTGGGATGAATTCAGCGAGTGTAAGCTGTTAGGACCTGAAATGGTTGAAGAAATGGTGGAGAATGTAAAAACTATTCAGCAGCATATCAAGGTATCCCAAAGTCGACAGAAGAGTTATGTGGATAACCATCGACAAGACCTTAAATTCAAAGTTGGAGACCGGGTTTTTCTACGCATATCTCCATGGAAGAAGGTCGTGAGGTTTGGGAAGAAGGTAAAGCTAAGTCCCAGGTATATTATCCCCTTTGAGTTCTTTGATCGAGTCGGATATGTGTCCTATTGACTGTAACTTCCACCTACCATGTCGAAAGTACATGGTTTCTTTCATGTATCCCTCTTAATGAAGTATATACCAGACCCTTCACATGTACTCTCTTCAGAGGTGTTACAATTGGAGGATGATATTTACTATGAGGAGTATCCAGTGATAATCTTGGATCGTAGAGACAAAGTTCTACGCAACAATACTACTCATCTAGTCAAGGTACTATGGAGAAACCATAAGTATGAAGAGGCAACATGGGAACTGGAGGAAGCAATGAAGGAAAAGTACCCCCAACTATTTTTGGCCTAGATTGTAAAATGAAATTTCAAGGATGAAATTTTTTTAAGGAGGGGAGAATGAAACACCCCAAGATTTTGAAAATAAATATTGAATGAATTTTATAATCTAACCATTAAACACAACTTTGCCTCTACTGTGTTTGAAATTTCAAATAATGTTCATCTAGAGTTGTGACCAGTAAGTCATTTAGAGTCTGTTAAAACAAACTTGATTTTTGGTGAATAGTAACATACCCTTATGAATAGTAATATGAATAGTAATATGACCCTTATGAATATTAAATAATGATATTATTTTATTTTATTAAGATAATAAGATAATGAGATCTTAATTGATTTTTCAATGTGATATAAAACTAATTATACCTTAAAATTGTTATTTTTTGAATTAAATATGATTTTATTTAAAAATTAAATTAATAATATTTAGAAAATTATTTTTGAAAAATGTATTTCATTTTTCAATTCTACAAGTATAAAAATGGTAGGGGTTAATTTTTGGGTTTTTTCTAAAATACTTGAATTTTTCGTGAATAGTAAAAAATACAGTTTTGAGTTTTCAGTAGTTTAATGACATCATAATGACATCATAATTAAAATAAAAGGATGGTAGACCTTTGTACAGTAATTTATGACATGAGGTGTCCCAAGTGGCTAAAACTATGGGAAAATACCATGGGCAAGCCCATGGTTTGGCAAAAACCACTAATGAGGTGTCCCTTTGAAATTATTAAAAAACTCCCCCTCTTTTTCTATAAATACCCACTCATCTATTCATTTTATTTCATTAAAAATCCATAATCCTAAAATATCTTGTGTTTTTACCTCTCTAAGAGTCCTACCAAGGTTCCATTAATCCACCAAGGTCTCAATCTTCAAGTTCTAGGAGTTACTCTACATGGTAAGGGAATCCTTCACCCTCCTCTTTTAGTCGACACTTATTTTATGTTATCTCTTTGAATTTCCATTATAATATGTGGAGGTTTAATTTTATGTATTCTTATTACTTTAATTTTAATTTATATATGATGAGGTACCCTTTTGGTCTCATCATTTCATTTTATGAAATATTAAGCGATGTCGTTAGGCTACTGAATTTTCATAAGGGATCTTTCACCTTTTCTCTTATTTTTAAGATCATCTCTTTTCTTTTTCTCTCCTCACATCCTCTATTCAAATGACCATGATAAACTCAAGTATCATCTATATACTGGAATAATATAATGTTAATGTAATAACCATCATCAATATTCTTACTCCCTCCCTTTTATTTTTATAAACGAAATCAATGTCTATGAGGTTCCAATTTATAACCTTCGTGGACGACAAAGTTTCGTTCATCAATTTATCCTTAATTACTGGTCATGAAACCATTTTAATGGCTGAACCAGACTATAATACATGTATCATAACCTAATTAATATTAAGTAATCAGTATATGTACATATTATTAAATCATATGACAAAACTAGTTCATAGTAATCCAAATACCGCCAAATAATCGAAGTGGTTGTCATCTAATGATTCATCCTCATTCCATGTAAAAAATGATGTAAATGACCATTAAAAATTCTGGATGTTCATAAATAATATTTAACTTTAATTCTGGATATTTACAACCATTCCACATGAACTTCATTACTTAAAAACAAGTGAACTGATTATGAAAATCAAGAAAACAAACACTCTGGGACGACAGAATTCAATATAATAACTTATAAATAATAACATAAATGAACTAAAAATAATTATGATAAACTAAATACATGTATATTAGGTTCTTAAATAAGTTATTTATATGTATAATTTCATATTCTAGGACCTTAAGTTTAAGAGGGGAACACATTCGGATTTAAGGTAAGGGTTTTTTCACCCGAACTTCCATTTCCATTCGGGTTATTTTCTTTGTATAAATTACCTCAATGAAATTCTTATGTATTATTATATACTCATCATAAATTCTGTGTGAGTGTTCTATTTATGTACACAAACAAGAATCCTTCTTTATTTTATGGTTAGTTACATTCTTTAGAAGGATCTTTCAAATTGTTTCCGAAATACAATCCTGATTCAAGGGAATATCTCACTTTATTACCTATTTTCAAGGGAAATATCTAATTTGTTTTTGGAAGCCATTATATCTATAAAATCACTCATTTTTTTACGAAAATAATATCTTACTTCACTTCTGGTTTTATACAAATATTTTTCCAAAATAACTCTTCTTTTCAAATTAAAAGAGTATTTTTTTTAAGAATTACTCGAAGATTTTATAGGAGTATCTTCATATATTTCAACACACTTGTTGATTCTTCTGTATTATTGGGATTAGTATTCCATGTTATCATCTACCATATTAAATTTAATGGATTATGATTATTTTTTCTATTGATGTTCTATCTTAAAACCATTCATTAGTTTACTTTGAATGGTTAGTGTTTTTTCTTAATGTTCGGGGAAACTATTTGCATTTCATAAATTAGTTTCAATATGAATGTGTATGTTGATTATGTTTATCCCAATTCATATGAGGAATTAATTGGACATATTAGGTGTCGTTTAGGGCCCTCTATAGCCCCTCGGTGCATCGGTAGGTCTCATGAGACAAACTACGGTCTTGGCACAAGGCCTTGACAAAATGATTATTTATGGTCTTGGCACGAGGCCTTGACGGTATGGATATGTTGTCCCGCATTATGAATTCCCTCATTATGAATATAGTATTGATGGTTCATATGGTTATTCGACTAGTAGAATACCCATTATTATGTTATGGAAATATTTACTCATCTCATGTTTCTACCATATTATGTTCAAGTTAATTTCTAAAGGCACGTGTTTTCAATTATTCACCATGTCTAATGTTTATGTTATCTTCTACTGTATTTCTTACCCTTACTGAGCATTTGATCTCACCCCTTTATTATGTTTCATTTCCACAGTTCAATAATAATTCTATTATGAATTACATGCTGAAATAACCTAGGAGTTGTGGAATTTTTCTAAGGAGTTTCTATGTTGTTTTTCATTTCAAGTTGTAATGATGAACTTATGTATGTATCTTGTTTCTATTAATAATAAACTACTCGGTCCTTTGGGATGTTTATTCCTTGTTTGTTTTCCAATGTAACCAATAAGGCACTGGATCCGGGTAACTGGGGTCAGGTACTTACACCCAACTTCCAATTTCTGCAAGTCTTGCCAAAATAACAAATTCAAGGTCCTCAAGGGGTCATTCAAGGAGGTGAAAACCAATAATAGATATTTCTAACTATTGGACGACCAATTAGAAAGGGGTCAAATTTTACACTGCTTGAATTAGAGTTACTACAAGTGCATAGATATGTGATGATCAACAGTATTATTTCAGATCCATTTATTGAATAATTGATATTACAAAGAAAGAGGAGACTAAGGGGTTGAGCTCAAAATGAGTCAAAATTAACAAAAGTTGTTAATAAGAAGATTGTTTAATGGTTTTCATATCATGTAAGTATATAATCATATTCATATTATTGACATGTAGTTGTTTTTTATATGTTAAAACAAATACCTTGTATATTCTTATCTAGATAATGATTGTTGAGAATCAAGATGAAATATCAAATGATTTAATGTTTTTAGCTCGTGGTTCTCTAAGGAAGGTTAAGAGTTTTGATGCCTACAATATTCATGGCTTCAAGTTTCATACAATTTATGATGAATAAGACTTGAAAAATCAAAATAGTGGTGAATTTACACTTATATAGTTGAGATATTATGTAAAGTTGATTGATATAATCAAACTAAAATATCATGGTCAATTTTTAGTTGTGTTATTCAAACACAAGTGGGTCAACATTGATAAGGTTATAATGAAAGATTTATTAAATTTTACTTCTTTCAACTTCTCTCACTTGATTTATACTAGCAAGCATGTAGATCATGATCTGTTTATCTTATATTCACAAGAAAATATGGTTTATTATGTGGATGATGAAATACATGAATGTTTGATTGTTTTTGTACACTTAATGTAGAGATACTTGTATAACATGGACAATGCGGATCAATTGGTACTTTGTGATAGTGAACCTCATCAACCAAAAAACACTGAATAGTTTTTTCCTGACAATATTGAAATAATAGAACTTTCAAGAGAGGGTGAAAATGAAATATTCGTCATAATGGAGGTTGATAATAATGAGGAAAATTAATATGAAGATAATTGAATGTATAAAGTGGTAATGAAACTATATTACAATTTCTCATTTATAAGTGTTTCATACATATATACATTGTTCTATTTTTTTCTTTTTTTTTTGTTAAAATATTTTATTTTTTCATTTGTTATACATTTAATATATTTTGAACCATTTGAATTATAGGAATCCTGAGAATAAAAAAATTTCAAGATCCTAGCCAATCAACATCTTAGAGAACACCACCACTACCATCAACTCATGCCCCCATCTCCTACCCCCAACTCTAAAAGTTAGTCACAATCACAGTCTAGTCAATGGTGGTCGATCGATCAATGGTGGATGGATTAATTATCTAAATAAACAAGTTATATCCTTTTTGAATGCATTTATGCACTATATCCCTGTATTGATCTCACCTGTAGCATCTCTCAGTTGAATGGATCATCTTCATATAGTCATATGTCACTATTAATTATTTTTTTCAGTGACTTGAGTGGACCTCCTCTAATAAATTGTGCTCCTCCCACATGGGCTTCTTGATTAAGTTTCTTTTTCTTAGCTTCCTCATCAAGATTTAACTTTTTCTCACAAAATCTTCTTTTTATCTTGAGATCCATTTTGTTTATTTTTATTTAGAATTGAAAATTAAGGATCTTTGATTTAACTTCTTATAACCTTTACATAATTGTTGGAACACTAGAGGCACCCTTATTCAAGTGTTGAAGTGTAGTAGTACCTTGATGTAGGTATGTTGAAGTGTTAAAGTACCTTGATGTAGGATTCATAAAGAACTTCACATGGAAGTCTTTGATCCTTATATGAGTACCCTTTATGGTGGTTCCCTTTTGTAGCTACTCATTACATTTTCATAATGTCAACTTCACCTTTACATAACTATATGAATCCATAAGGAACCTTTATGAAGATGTTCAAATACCGTGATGTAGCCTCTTGTGCAATGAAGTTACCATGACACAAGCTATATAGATGACCTTTATAAACACTTCAGTCATAGTATACCCTTACACATCCTCATGCACTAACTTTACATGAGAAAATGAGTTACCCTGAAGTATCACAACAACAATCTTGATGTAGCCTTTAGACACCTGATATTACATTTATATAACTCTTTGAAACAGAGTAGTATCCTTATATAGGTCTTATAAACTTCACGCAACACCTTCACTGTACACATACCAATACACAACTTCCAAAACAAAATATAATTCAACACTTAGTGAAAATATTAATTCTCAAAGTGAAATTAAACTTCATAAAAGAATAATCAATGAAATAAAAATTTGAAAATAAAAATTAAAAGGAATTTCAACAGATCATATGAAATTTTAAATCATAGAATTTTGGAAATATTAAACCCAAAAATCAAAATCATCAAATTCACTTCTAAAATGATATTCCAATTAAAATATCACAAAAAATAAACCAAAATATTTGTTTTTAGAGGTATGGAAAACAAAAAAAATGAACATTCGGTCATTTAAGAACCATAAATCTTCATTATTATAAAAAAAATATTTAAATAAAAAGAATTTTATTACAAAATAGACAAAATTAATTAATTCTTCATTAAAATAACACTTTAGAATTAAATAAACAATTAATTTTCAACTTAGATGTGGAAAACATGTATCAAATAAAAGGCACATCAAATTCCCCCACACATACCATATTGTTTGTCCTCAAAAAATCAATTCATAAATTTATATAGAAGTAAATTCTACTTAAAAATGAAAGATTTTCAATTCCAACTAAGAGGTGATTTTGAAAAATGTTTACCCCATGGACTCCTTCAAGTAAGTAAATATAATTTATATACACAAAAGAAGGTATTTTGTAAAGAATTTTTTTAGTTTTAAAAAAGTGATTGATTTTTAAAATTATAAAAATAATTAAAAAACTTCACTTTATATTTAAATGATCTTCTAAACTTATATTTTTCTCCAATGTGAATATAATTTTATAATTAACACATAGAATAATTAGATGAAACTAGTGGATGGAGTGATTTTAATAATTAAAAGGAAGCATAATTAACTCATCCACCAGTTTTAGATTAAATAATAAAAAACACAATGATTGGGAGTTCATTTTATCACTCCTTTAAATACAAACCTTATGAGTTTAAAATATAATTAAAAATTTAAAAACCAATTAATATTGTAAATATTAATCCCAAGGTTTGACCCAATGCATGAATTTTTAATTGAGTAATATAAATGATGTTACTAGATTGAATATATGGGGAAAATGAAATGATCAACTACTCAAAGCAGCAAAATAGTCCTCAGATACAAGAAAAATTCACAAGCCCTAAAAATGAAAATTGATACTTGAAAAATATTTGATTTTGAAAAAAAGGGAAAATTGATATGTTCTCAATGAATTACATCATAAAACATTTAAATACTCATTCCCTACACTTATAAATCATCATCTTCACCAATGTTGAAATCAATGTGGAAGAACAATTTAAATAGTTTGGTTCAAAAATATTTATCAATTCAGTAGTTTAAAGGGAATGTTTAAGGGTGATGGTTTAGTTCAAATAGAATGTTTCCATAATTTCAATTAAATCATTAAAATAGAATTTCAAATGTACATTTGTGTTCCCAATGGAAGAACACCATGATATTTCAAATCAGCTCAAAATAGTAGCATGTTTAATAATAATTCAAATAGTAAACAGAATTCTGAACAACTTTCAAACACTATCAAATAGTTCAAGATGTTTTAAGAGTGATAATACTATATTTTAAAATAGATTCGAAAATATTTTCAATGACAAAAGATTAAGAAATCATAACACCCTTAAATGAAAACACAAATTTAGAATGAAAACATTAGAATTGAATTTCAACCAGTAATCAAAATTACCTTTTAACAATAACCCTTCCTCCCTCACATTTAAATTTCAGTAATAGAAAATATTTTAACCAAAGTTCACATTAACTCTTCAACATAATACCACTAGCATGGAAGAATGAAATAAAATCCAAAATGTAAAATTTCAAGGCAGAATAAAAGAAAATACTCCCCTCACAGTGGTGTTGTTCCCTTATGCACAATGAATGATCACTCTCTTTTAACACTTATGATCCTCTTGGTCTATTTTCTTAAAGTGGCTATAAAAGTAGAACAATTTAATCATTAGATATAAACATTCAAAATTAAAAACATGGAACAAGGTGAAAAGGTGAGAGGTTGTAGTTGTGAAATTTTTTAGCCTTAGATTAAAGACTTTTCATGTTAAATTCTAAGAAAAAGTGAGCAAGGGGGAAATAATGTGAATGCAAAAATTCAAGCAAGGTGAGGGACTTTTTTTAAAATAAAAAAAATAAAAAATTACTAAATCATGGGTTCCTTCCCATGCAGTGTTAAATTTATAGTCTTCAGCTAGACTTCCCTAAGAATCTATCCATAGTCACTTGGAGGGTGTGGTTTACTAGTTAGTAACCACAAAATACGAGTTTCTCATCTATTTGTTTGTGAAAATAGAGTTTCATGGGCTCTAAAACTTATAGGGAAACACCAAAATCCTTTATCACTTAATAGAAACCCTAAAAACACCCTTTGAAACTAGTGGGAAGATTTTTTTCCACTTTTAATTTTTTCCAAAACTGTAGAATTTCACCCCCCCTCTTAAAAGGAAAACAAAAAGGTATTTATAAGGTTTTAGAATGATTACAAAAAAACTCTTCCCCATTTTAGTGTATAAATTCATCAAAAACAAAGGGTGAAAATGTATGAGTTTTGAAAATATTTTTCATCTTTAAAAATCAACCCTAAATCTATTTTCCCATTTATCACAGCTTCAAATTCAAGTCTATCCAACCTTTTTTCCAAGTCAGCAAGCACACTGGTATTGAGATTTTAAGAATAATAAAAAATGAGCACATTAACTTACATCAAAATAAACACCATAATTAATTGGTCCAATTCTTCAATTTTTAATTCAAGGAGTGTGAGTGCTTCCTCAAAATTAAAGTAACTAGAATCAAACTCAGAAATTTCAATAAAGTTACCAAAATCCATTAATTTAGCATCAATGGTTTCAATATCTTTTAGTTTTCTTTGGGAGTGGGAACTAATCAAATTTCTATGGGTATTTTTCCAATGATCACTAATTTCAAAAAAAAATTCCAACACTACATCCCTATATAAAATTCATTTCACATGCCTCTGAAAAATTAGGTTAAATTGTTTCCCCATTAGATCCACTTGTTCACAAAGTTAATTAATTCCTAAAACAATACTATCAACCTCTATCTCATTAGCTTCAAGAAATTCCTTCCAATTTTTTTTTCCATGAATACACAAAAACAGTTTTATTGTTTTTCTTACTTATTTAATTATTATTTGGTTTTTCTTAAACCTAATACACTCAATTCTCACCCTTCTTGGAAATAATGAAAAAAATTTATACTCATCGTTGTAGATATAAAAATATCAATTTGTATTTTTCTACTCACACTAAAATAGTGATAACCAGCATTGAACCAAATGGAATATGGTTGAATATCTAAGGTATTATTTAAAATCTATTGTACTAAAAATAAGAAAGGAGAGTGATGAAGAAAGAGAGATAGTAGTATGTGCATGCATAATGAAAATGAAAAAAAATTGAAATAAGAGAGGTGGGTTTGTGATGTTGGAGGTGTTATCTATAGAGCCTAATACTTTAGGGTAATGTTAGGCATATATTCCAAAATATAGAGTGGGATTGAAATTGATGAAAATTATTGAAATGATAATTATCAAGAAAATGGGTTAAAAAATACCTGCTACTGGGAAGGGTCATTCATGGAATGAATTTTCATTCAATTGTAAATATCCATTCAAAATGTACCATTACTCACTATGTTGATCTATTGTATTGGGTGAAATGGTTAAAAATTGTCTTAAAGTTGGTTTTATTCTATTTAATCATCAATCAAAATAAGAAAAAAATTGAAGGAAGGAAATTACCATGAAGAATAGAAATAATATTTGAAAAAATAAGTCAAGAACATGAGAATATTAACAAAAAAACATCAATTCCCATCCAAGATTCCAATTATAGTTCATGTTTGGAACTCTACTCCCCCATATATATCAATATTTTTTCCTCCTTGAAGTACATCCCATACCTCCAACTCTCACCCACAGCTCCGGAAGTTATTCACAGTCCCGGTGGATGGATAAATGATTCAAATGAGAAGCATCTGGACTTTTGAATGGTTGGTCACTACATGGTTTTTAGTCACTATTAATCATTTTCTTTCTCTAACTTGAGCAGACTCCTCAAACAAATTTCGTTCCTCCAACATGGTTTTCTTAATTCGGTTTCTTCTTCCTAGCTTCCTTTGAAATCTCTGACTTCTTCTCATGAACTCTTTTTTGTCAGATCAAGCTCCCCTTTATTTAATTTTATTTAGAATTGAGAGTTAGGGCTCTACGATTTAACTCTTTATGACCTTTACAAAATTGTTGACATGCTGGAGGCACCCTTACGTGAGTGTTAAAGCACAGTCTTACCTTGACGTAGGTACATTGAAGTGTTGGATTACCTTGACACATGCTTCATGAAGACCCTCACATGGAATTTGTTGACCCTTGCATGAGTACCCTTTACATAGTTACCCTTCTATAGCTACTCATTACCTTTATAAAGCATCTACTTCACCTTTATAAAACTCTGTCAAGTCGGGTTATACCCTTAAGTGGATGGCCTGATACCATGTCGTATACTCCTGCGCACTGAAGTTACCCTGACGTGAGCTCTATAGGTGACCTTTACATGGACTTCAGCTGTGGTATACCCTTAAATAGCCTCATCCACTAACTTTATGTGAGAAACTAAGTTACCCTAACGTAGTGCATCAACTACCTTGACATAGCCATTAGTAACTCGATATTAACTTTACGTAACTCTTTGAAATGTAGAAGTACCCTTACACATGTCTTTTGAACTTTATACAGCACCATCCCACTACACATACCTATAAAAAACTTCAAAAAAAACAGAATTCAACACTTAGTGAAAATATCAACTCCAAATGCAAAATTAAACTTCATTAAAGAATAAAAAATAAATTAAAAACCATAAAAAAATATTAAAAGGAATTCAAACATGTCATATAAAAGTTTGAAACATGGAATTTTGAAAATATAAAACCCCAAAATCAAAATTCAAAAAATCACTTCCAAAATGATATTTCAATTAAAATATCAATAAAAAATTAACTAAAATATTTGTTCTTAGAGATATGAAACAAAACAAAAAACTTTTGATCATTTAAGTACCAGAAATATTTATTTTCATAAAAAAAATTAAATAATAAAAAAATCATTAAAAAATATCCAAAATTCAATAATTCTCCATTCAAGGTACACTTTAGAATTAAAAACACAAGCGACTACACCATAGAGGCTGAACAGTGAGAGTTGTGGGATAGTATGTAGAATGGATCGTTGGAAGTTGGTCCAACTTCATCTAAGGATCATACTACACCATTCCAACATCTCTATTACGGAAGGTACACTACTACACATATGCCCTTTAACAGTGCACAAATCAGTTTTTAACAGCGCTAAAAAAGCACTGTTAATCACAGTGATGATAAGGGGGGTCCTCTTTATCAATTCTAAAAAAGCACTGATAAATGGGGTCTTTTATCCATGCTAAAAACCATTAATAAATGACCCCATTTATCAATGATTTTTTAGTACTGATAAAGGTCACCTTTGTCAATGATATTTTTATCACTGATAAATGCCTAGTCGTCTGCAATGTGCTATTAATATAACAACACACCCATAAGAAAAAAACCTACAATTTCAAATGCTATATACAACTTTTAATTTCAAAAAATGATATAATTTCAAATAATTCTATATAAAAAACCACAGTTATTTACATTTCAAACAAAATGTTTTATATAATTAAATTTACAATTAATCAACAAACATTCTAAAACATTAATATTTCATATTTTGATGTATGTGATCCCCTCTCAAAAATGTTCACCCATGGTATTAGTTTCTAAACAATTCATCTCAGCCCAAATAAAAATATTCCTCCTATATAATAAAACAAATATTATGTTAGTAGTACTATAAAGAAACAAATTAAACATTAATATGAAAGTATACATTAATAAAATGTCAACATTTAAAAAAATGACACATTTGGAGTTATATCGGTCACACTATTCATCCTATTAAGGTGGGGTTGATTCATAAACGTCAAAAATGAGTTATGGATCAATGTCCTAAAATAAGAAAACAATCCGAATGTGTTTTATCGGTTTTGAGTATGTTTCTTGTTCCTTTACTAAAATTAATGTCGATTTTAAATAATGAAATATTTAGAGTTATACCGGTCACACCATGCATTGGATTTAGGTGAGGCTAATTCTTACCTGTCATAAATTACTGATGGATCATTTTCCTAAAATATCAAAACAATCTAAATGTGTTTGATCAGTTTTCAGTATGTCACTTGTGTTTTTTTTATTA
The DNA here is from genome assembly GCA_963277665.1 of Viscum album. Classification (NCBI taxonomy): domain Eukaryota; kingdom Viridiplantae; phylum Streptophyta; class Magnoliopsida; order Santalales; family Viscaceae; genus Viscum; species Viscum album. The sequence continues at coordinate 454,716,304 of OY728141.1, read as the reverse complement.
AAATGTCATTTCAAACTAGAAACGTGCATTATGAGTCATATCGGTCACATCGTGTGTCAGTTTGATATGAGACTACTTCATATATGTTACAAATTACTTATGAATAATTTTTCTAAATTATCAAGACAATTAGAGTGTGTTTTCTTGGTTTTTAGTGAGCAACACATTTTGAACTAAAATGTCAATTTTAAACTGATAACAGACACTTTTAGTCATACCAGTCACACCGTGTATCAGATTGACGTGTGGTTGACTCATACATGTCACAAATGACTCATGGATCATTCTCCTAAAGTATCAAAATAATATGAATGTGTTTTCTTGGTTTTCAGTATGTCACTTGATGTTTTTACTTAAATTAATGTCAATTTTAAATAAAAAGAGACACTTTGAGTTATATCAGGGACACCATGTATCAGATTGAGGTGAGACTAATTCCTACACATCAAAAATTACTAATAGATCATTTTCTTAAAATATCAAATCAATCTGAATGCATTTTATCAATTTTCATTACATCAATTGTTATTTTTAAATTAATGTCAATTTGAAATAAAAAGATACACTTTGAGTTATACCCACCACACCGTGTGTAGGATTGATGTGAGGTTGATTCCTACACATCAAAAATGTCTAATAGACTATTTTTCAAAAATTTAAAAAATATCCAAATGCATTTTCTCAGTTTTCAGTATGTCACTTGTTCTTTTACTGAAATTAATATCAATTTTAAATAATGACACATTTGGAGTTATATCGGACACGCTGTGTGTCATATTGAGGTGAGGATGATTCCTACCTATCAAAAATGACTAATAGATCATTTTACTAAAATATCAAAATAATTTGAATGTGTTTTCTCAGTTTTTAGTATGGCAGTTGTGATTTTTTACTAAAATGTCATTTCAAACTGGAAACATACATTATGAGTCATACCGGTCTCATTGTGTGTTGGTTTGATATGAGACTACTTCATACACATCAAAAATGACTTATGAATTGGTGTCCTAAATTATCAAGATGATTGGAGTGCATTTTATTGGTTTTCAGTGAGTGGCGTGTTTTGAACTAAAATGTCAATTTTAAACTCATAATGGACACTTTCAGTCATATCGGTCACACTGTGCATCATATTGAGGTGAATTTGACTCCTAATTGTCAAATAAAACTCATGTATCATTCTCCTAAAGTATAAAAACAATAAAAATGTGTTTTCTCAATCTTTAGTATGCCACTTGTTGTTTTTACTTAAATTAATGTCAATTTTAAATAAAAATATATACTTTGAGTTATACCAGCCACACTGCACTACTAAAAATATGACTTATACCAACATTTTTGTCCAAACCGTTTGTATAGTTCATTAATTTGGACCTATACCAATGGTTTGGCCAAAACTATTGGTATAGGTCACTTATATGGACCTATACCAACGGTTTTGGACAAACCGTTGGTATAGGTCCGTTGCAGAGACCCTATACCAACGGTTTAGCCAAACCATTGGTATAGGTCCCCCCTATACCAATGGTTTATCCAATACTGTTGGTATAGGTCCCAAAATCAAATTACATATACCAACAGTTCTCAAAACCATTGGTATAGACCTATACCAACGGTTTTGAGAACCGTTGGTATAGGTTCTTTGATTTTTTATCGGATCTTATTACCGAGAACATTATATAAATCAAAATTTAAAATAATTATGATAATACATATATATTTATGAAATTATGTTTAAAAAAGTCATGTTAGGTTATTGGTTAGGTCGTTCAATTATAAACTAGAGGTCCTATGATCAAATCCCACTGAATGTTTTTTTTGAAATACATATACCAACGGTTTTATGGAACCGTTGGTATAGATTTTCATATTACATATACCAATGGTTTTGAAAACTGTTGGTATAAGTCTATACCAATGATTTTCCCAAAACCATTGGTATAGATCTATCCCCACGCCTTACTTGGCCACAGTCCTCCAAACCTTTGGTATAGGCTATACCAACGGTTTGGAGGCCTATACCAACGGTTCCAAACCGTTGGTATAGGTTATTTTTTCAGTAGTGTTGTGCATCAGATTGGGGTTTAATTAATTCCTACATGTCACAAATTACTAATAGATCATTTTCTTAAAATATAAAAACAATATGAATGTGTTTTCTCAGTTTTCAATATTTTTCTAGTTGTTTTTACTTAAATTAATGTTAGTTTTAAATAAAAAGAGATACTTTGAGTTATATTGGCCACACTGTGCATCGAATTGAGGTGATACTGATTCATAAATTTCAAAAATCAGTAATATATCATTTTCTTAAAATATAAAAATAATTTGAATTCTTTTTCTTGGTTTTCATTATTTCACTTTTCTTTTACTAAAATTAATTTCAATTTTAAATAATGACACATTTGGAGTTATACTAGCCACACCATGTGTCGTATTGAGGTGAAGCTAATTCATACCTATCACAAATGACTAATAGATCATTTTCCTAAAATATAAAAACAATATTAATTCTTTTTCTTAGTTTTCAGAATGTCAGTTATGTTTTTTCAGTAAAATATCAATTCAAACTGGAAACACGCATTATGAGACATATCGGTCTCACTATGCATCATTTTGACATGAGACTCCTTCATAAAAATAAAAATGACTTATGAATCAGTTCACTAAATTATAAAGATAATTAGAGTGTGTTTTCAAGCTTTTTAGTGAGTGACATGTTTTGAACTAAAATGTCGATTTTAAATTGATAATAGACCGTTTTAGTCATAATGGTATCACTGTACTTTAGATTGAGGTTCTATTGACTCCTACACATCATAAATGACTAATATATCATTCTCATAAAATATCAAAACAATCCTGATGTGTTTACTCAATTTTTAGTATGTCACTTGTTGTTTTTACTTAAATTAATGTCAATTTTAAATAAAAAGAGATATTTTGAGTTATACGAGGCACACCATGCATCGAATTGAGTTATGGATAATTTATAAACATCACAAATGAATATTAGATCATTTTCCTAAATTATCAAAACAATATGAATTATTTTTCTCAATTTTCAGTATGTCACTTTTTGTTTTTACTTACATTAATGTCAATTTTAAATAAAAAGAGACACTTTGAGTTATACTGGCCACAACATGCATCGAAATGAGGTGAGGATGATTTCTAAATGGCAGAAATTGCTAATATATTATTTTCCTAAAATATAAAAACAATTCGGATGTGTTTTCTTAGTTTTTAGTATGTCACTTGTTGTTTTTACTTAAATTAATATTAATTTTAAATAAAAACAGATGCTTTGAGTTATACCAGCCATAACGTGCATCATATTGATGTTAGGATGATTCCTAAATGTTAAAAATTACTAATAGATTATTTTACTAAAATATAAAAACAACTTGAACGTGTTTTCTTAGTTTTCAGTATGTCAATTGTGTTTTTTTACTAAATTGTCATTTCAAACTGGAAACATGTATTTTGAGTCATATCAGTCGCATCATGTGTCGGTTTAACATGAGACTGCTTCATACACATCACAAATGACTTATGAATTGATTTCCTAAATTATCAATACAATCAGGTAATGTTTTCTTGGTTTTCATTGAGTGACACATTTTGAACTAAAACGTCAATTTTAAACTGATAACAGACACTTTTAGTCACACTATGCATCGTATCAAGAAACGGATGACTCTTACATGTCAAAAATGACTCATGGATAATATTCCTAAATTATTAAAACAATCTTAATTCATTTTCTTTGTTTTTAGTATGTCATTTGTTCTTTTTTACTTAAATTAATGTTAATTTTAAATAAAAAGACACTTTGAATCATACCGGCCACACCGTGCATCAGATTAAGGTGTGGTTGATTCCTACACATCATAAATGAATTATAGATCATTTTAATAAAGTATCCAAACAATATGAATTCATTTTCTTAGTTTTCAGTATGTCATTTTTTCTTTTTACTAAAAGTAATGTCAATTTTGAATAAAAAGAGGCACTTTGAGTGATACCAGTCACTTGTTCTTTTTTCTCAAATTTGAGTAGGTAAAATGATGAAAATTTTAATTTATTACACGATTAATAGTAATTATACTTTATAACTTCTTGAACTATTTACTTGTTTTCATTATCTCAGTTGTAGCCTCAAGGTCCAATCTATCATGAGCATGGTCGATTTCGAACAGACCACTCCAACTCGAAAAAAGGAATCCACCTATATAAGAAAACAATTCTTATATGAGCAATGATAAAAATAAGTAAATTAAACATAAATATGAAACAATCCACTACTTATATGGAAGTCACATATTCACGCTACTTGTGTACATTCTTCCATTAGGTATGTTGCCCATTTGTTTTTGAACACGTCTATATCATCTTGTAAATATGAGTCTTTTCGATAGTCATAGTAGTACTGAAAAAATATAAATACACAAAGTATTAATAAATATTTTAAATGAAACAATAATTATCTTCAAAAATACCACTTCAGGGATGCTAGTTTGTTTATGGAACATGATCTCTCTCATAAATTTACAAACATAAATAACCACAATCCTTTCCATTGGTCTGTTTTGAACATTTCAGAATAAGTAATTTGTTTTGATATGTGTTTGGATAGTGAAATATTATTATATATACCCTGATACTTATCCATAATTAGTACTTTTCTTGGTCCTCATTCTTAGACCCTAACCTCATTCCTTGTTTTTCATGATATTGATGCACCACCCTCTCATAACATAATCCTCATTAAAAGATAACATAAATTATATAACTAGATTTTTAGTTCTAAAATGATGTATATAGTGTATTAAAAATTGACAAATGCCATCATGTGTGGACGGTTTTTTGGATATCCATGCATTTAATCTAGGAAATAAATCTTTTTATTATCCAAATTTACTGCAATGAGTATCTAATGCTCCCTAAAAACACAAAAAGGAATAAGTAATGAAAGAAATGAAAATATATTTGATATGATTAAATTGAAGAGTTTTACCCCTACATCATTGGTATTAAATAGAGTCTGTCATCCAAAATTTTCCTTTCAAATGATTTTATCAGACCTGTCACTATTTAATCCTTTTTATTGGTATCTATTTTCGTTTGTTCTGTAGAGGAGATGTGAGGACAAACGAGACAAAATTTTCTTTCATGGTAAAATACATTCAATTGTTTTTAATATGTATATATACCAAAAATATGAAATTTATTTAGTCATAATTAACACAGTATATCAACTTTTCAAAAATAAAATCATGAAAACATACCCCATGTATACATTTACAACTGAGCCGCTTAACCATTAATAGTTAAGGATTTCACTAACACTCTCAACACCAATGAAGTCTTGATCTTTCTATCCATACATATTTTCTTCAAAATAAACTATGTAATTACAACCATATTATAACTTTTTATCCACATGAACCTTTAATGATATTAAATGTAGATATAGAATGGGTGAGGTAATGGTGATTTTAGTAGATCTTTTGGATCAGTTGGTCGATCCTTTAGATGGTTTTGAGTCTCTCTTTTGTTTAATCCCCTTCCCTTTTTTTATCTATAATAACATTCATCAGTTCGGAACTTTTTTCATTAATTGTTAAAGGTTTAGTTTGAGAAATAAATCGGAAATAAATACCTCCTTGTCAAATTTTTTGTACAATATGTGACGACCATGCGATGAATGTTCCAAGAGATTTTTTGACCATAGAAATATCTTCCTCGTGAATTGGTATAAGTATCTCGGTGCTTGGATCATGGGACAATCTAATCAAAACTTTCACATTCCCTATTGTAAGTGGTATGTTGTGTAACATGTCATTTTGGATATTGAAAATTGTAGCCCTTACTAAAAGGAATTGGGAAGGTGTTGATAGATATAAATCATAGTAATTATCACCATATAGAATATCAGTACAGGAAAGGTATTGGTTTCTGTCTGATTCATATTTCAAAAAAAATATTAGAACATTGATTACCTTGGATAATACATCTCTTTGAGGGAAATGTCTTGCCTCATAGTTGCTGAGTGTGGGGCGAGATCTCCACACGGTGGTTGTTCTTGAGTTTCTTCTTCTCCTTGCCTTACCCCCATAAAAGTGGTCATCATCTCTCTCTACCATTGGAATTTTTCTTAAAGGGTAGCCATTATTTCCCTCATATATTTTATTAATTCACTTTGATCCTTCTCTTGTTTTCTTTCTCAAAATATTCTTGGGGTGTCACCCAAAAACCCACACCTCTGACATGGCCATACTATTCTTTCCACTTTAAGGCTACTGATAGTATGTGTTCATCTGGTATAGGTGTTATTGATTCCTATGACTATTTTGAATAGAAAATATAGGAAAATAAGTGGTCATTGTTATGTAATGGTGATTTAAAGCAAAAAAAATTATTATGTAATACTTACACATGTTTTCCACACTTTCGTGTGTTTTAATCTATTATTATCTCATATTTATTTGCATGTGCTTCCTTCCATAACACATGGCATGGGATAGAAGTGGATTTGGATTTGGATTCATCAATCTACATATAAACATAGGAATATAATTATGGTGTTGTTTTATGTCACATAAATGTATTACAATGGATTTAAAATATGTACCAATTTTTTTCAAGTGAAGCACACCACATCCTTACTTTATGGTAGGGGTGTGCTAGTTTTGTTGCTCGTTCCTTATTTCCAGCACTCAGTTGTTTCATAAATAAAAAATTGTCAATCAAAGTGATGAATACATGTATCATCAAACAATATATTACTAGCCAAAATATACCTAAAAATACACATCTATACGAGGATTAGTAAATGCACCCCATGTTTTTTGGGTTATCAGTTGTGCATAGATAAGTGGTGGGTGTAAGTTTATTTTCCCTTCAGCATCTTTAAGATGATGTCTTCTTAGGATTGTGTGAAATCCTCTAAGAATCCTTCCAACAATCATTAATACATATTTCTTATGGGATTCATCTACTATAAATTCACTCTGTAATAGATGATAAAGAGTAATTCAATGTTTCTTTATTTTATTTTTTAGTAAAATAAAGAAATGATATCATAATGTTACTATAATTTCTTCCCATATCAGTGTCTTAATCCTGGGCACAACATGGTTCCATGAATCTACATCAATCAGAACACATTTTCTAGTGATGATTCCAATATAACTATTGAATGTGGCCTTGTTGGGGTTAACATGTTGCCCTCACACATTCCATTCGACCTTAAATTTGATGCTTTTGACTTTCACCTTAATGATTTTTTCTAACACCATCAAACTACAGTGCTCTTGTTTTTTCTGCGACGTCGGTACTTCATCACCTACCATTTTCCCAGAATAAACATCATAAATATGTTCCTATGGAGCGATAACATCAGCATGTGCAGATGGTCATTGTACCTCTACACTGGGAGTGGTAGTAGGTTGAGAAACCTATTGTTCCTCAAGAATGGGAGCACCAGCATGTGTAGAAGGTCTTTCATATACACTGTGAGTAGTAGAAGGTTGAGAGACTTGTTGTTCCTTAGGATTGGGAGAACCAATACATGTGGAAGTCATTATCAATATAAGTGGTTTAACATTTAATTTAAAGTACATAAATACATAAGAAAATAGATAATAACATGAGGTAACATGATTAATATTACAAAAAAATGTAACCTGATTATTGAACTCTTTTTCTTTTTTAAAGGATAGAGGGATTTAACCCCTTTATCAATGATCAAAATCCCTTCATAGTGGTCTCCTATGATATAAAAAAATTTATCTACATTGGGACCACTATGAAATGATTTTGACATCCCAATGAAAGGGCCATCCTCGGTTGAATTTTCATCTAACCCTTTAGTGGTTTTGGTTGGTAACAGAACAATTGACCACTTTCAGTTTATGGAATCTAGAATACAAAATATTTGTATTTCTTGTTATTCTATTATAAATAGTTCATCTTTGTACCCTTCCTTACTAAAATCAACTTTCACAAATCCCAATTTATCTATTTTAATAGCACTCCTGTTATCAACCCAATTGAATTGAAAAATTGGCACTTGGAATGTTTTATAATCCAACTCCTATATTTTTTTGATGATGCCAAAGTATGACGTATTTGCATAAATTGGATTTATGCCCTTAGTAGCAGAAACATGCATCACTTTAGCCACGAGTTTAACTCCACTATTTTTCATGGTAATGTCTTCATCATGATCATTTTTATAGAACATATAACCATTAATTACATAACCAGAATAAGAGAATACATACACACTTGGTCCTCCGACTATCCATCGAAGTCGTTTTGAAATTGAATCTGAATTTTCATCTAACTTCTTTAAAATATGGCCCCAAAACCATCCTATAAACTACTGATTATGTGTATTTGATATCCATCTTCCAGACCTTGATGGATTCAAATGCCTAAGAATTTATTTTTGGGTTTCAACATATGGGGAAACCTCTAAACTTTTATGCAAAATGTAAAGGTGGGTTTGCTCCCAATCTATAATATTGATTGTGACAACATCTCTTCCAAAAATTCCTTCACCTGCAAGCTGCCTAGTGTGACAAGATTTTGGTAGACCAGTTCTTTCCACACCGGAAAGGTATTCGGTAAAGAATTCAACAGCTTCCTTAATAATATATCGCTCTACAATGCAACCCTCTGGCCGAATTCGATTTTTGACATACCCTTTCAAAATCATAATATACCGTTCAATGGGGTACATCCATCTATAGTGTATAGAACCACATAGTCAAATATCTCTCACCAAGTGAACCATCAAATGAACCATCATATAAAAGAATGTTGATGTGAAGAAAATTTATAATTCACATAATATGATGACAATTTATCTTTCCATAGTTGGAAATTTCGTTGGGTTTATAACTTTTCTGCATATAGCTTTGAAGAAGAAACAGATCTTGGTTAATGTATGACATAAATTCTTGGGCAAAATACAACATAAATATATAGACATTAGATATTGCATCAAAATATGGAAGTCATATGATTTCATACCCTTTAAATTTAAATTAGTCATTGACACGATGTTCTTGATATTCGATGAATACCCCTATGAAACCTTTAGATCGTTAAGGAAGTTAAAAAATTGATATCTCCCCTACCTGGAAAGAGTGTGAGAAGTTTGAGGAAGAAAAGTTCATTTTTCATCCTTCATTGGTGCCAACTCTTCTTATATTTCCATGTTAACCATGTCCAACCTAGCCTTAATTCCATCCTTTATTTTGTTGGGTGAATTTAGAAATGTGCCAATAACACTATCACATACAGTTTTTCAACATTCATAACATCAAGAAATTTTTTGACATACAGACAATTCCAGTATGGTAATTCAAAAAAATGATCTCTTTTTCCAACCTGTTTTCATAAGGTTTTTCTAAAACAGTTTACCAAAAGCAGTGTCCACATATTTTACTTTCTCAAATAGTTGATCACATGTTAGTGGATACGGTGTTGTATGTTCTTCTAAACTTACATCGAATTATGTCGTCCAAGATTGGTACTTATGTCATTAGGGTATAAATCTATGATGTCCTAGAAACATGGTTTTTGATGAATGTTTCAACCTAATTGATCGTGTACCTTGTTCACTGAAGGGACACCCTTGAGTTCCTTTAATGTTATATCCTGAAAAATTTTCATAATTAGGAAAATCATTTATCATCCCATACAACATGTCTCTCAACATGAAATCTTCATTTATGTAAGCATCATACAACGTAACACATGAATCCCACAATAATTTCAAATCCTCAATCAATAGATCCAAATAAACATCACTATCATTACCTAATTGTTTTAGTCCTAATATACGCATAGATAACATGATGTATTTTTGTTTCATTCATAACCATGGTAGAAAGTTATAATTTACCAACATAATCATCCATGTACTGTGAGTGCTAATTTAAAAACCAAAAGGATTCACTCCATCTATAGATAACGCACGACGAAGGTTTCTCGGCTCATTTCCAAATTCCGGATACTCATGATCAATTATCTTCCACTGAGGAGAGTCTATCGGGTGACATAGTTTCCCATCTTTATTTATTGTATCTGCATGCCATTTTAGTTTCCCTATAGTATTCTCACTTTCATATAGGTTCCTAAACTTTGTAATTATTGGAAAGTACCATACAATTTTCATAGGACCAGATTCATCTTTCTTATATTGAGAAACACCACACTTTGGGAATTATCTAAGTGATTTTTGGTCCTGAAAAAATAGTACACAGTCATTCAGGCAGGAATGTATTCTTTCAGAGATCATTCCCATCGAGCGTAGAATTATTTTGGTGTTGTATGTTCGGATCGAAAGATAATTATCTTCTTGGATCATGTCATTCAAGAGAGCAAGTAATTCTATAAAACTGGCATTACTCCATCTATTTCCTTCATTCAAATTATACAGTTTCATAATGGTTGAAAATGTTGTATATTTAGTGTAACCACCATACAATGGCATCTTTACACAACTCTTTAACTTCTCAGAAAATTTGGGGAAATCATGAAGTTCATCTTTAACTATCCTTATCATTTCCTCAATACGATCTTCATTATCATTCACATCTATAATGACATCCTCGATACAGTCTTCTTCATTATCCACACTTTCAATCATATCAGATGATCCATGAAACACAGTGATATCTCAACCACTAGCTATATTCACTTTTTCCCCATGTTTATTCCAACATTTATAATTTCGATCTATTTCATGACAGATCAAGTGTTCTTCTAACTCCTCTATACAAATTTTTTCTTGAATAACAACAGTGTAAACATGGACAAAGGATTTGAGAAGGGGCATATGCATGATCTTTTTCAAATGAACTCTTTCATTCCATATTCACTATGGCATCCATCCATTATTCATTTATATCCATCCTATTTTATTTGGTAATATTAATATTTAAAAAAATAAATACACAAAATGTTGATATAAAAATTAACCAAGGATAAAAAAAGTTATAGACTTTAAGTCTCCTTCAATATTTGTCCCCAATATCCACTTTCCAAAACCAAGGTCCTTCATTTGGGATCTTCTAGATAAATCAATCTTCAACTCTTCCAGTCTTTCCTTTATTGGTCCAACTAAGATAAATTCATCCACATAAATAAGTAAAATGAAAAAACTCCCACTATAATACACATTCATATAGTAGCATTTATTTTTATTACACTGCATGAACATTAATTCTACCAAGAAAGCATTGAAATTCTAGTTACACTATCTTGGTGCCGACTTAAGTCCAAAAAACTCCATTTGAGACTAGAACCAAACCTTCTATTCTATTTAGCATAAAACCTTCTAGTTTATAAATGTAGATCTCATCCTCCGAATCTCCATGAATGGAAATAATCATGACATTCATTTGTTCTATAAATAAACCTTCAATGGAAACCAAGCTGAGAACTATCTGAATTATTATATTCTTTACAACAATAGAAAAAATCTAACTTAAATATAATACTTCTAATTATTGAAATACATTTACCCTTTCCATGGTGTTATTATTGATCTACTTTTCTTCCCTATATAATGTAATGGTTTTCTTAATTCTATAAAAATATAAACTTAAAATATTATGGAAAAACTACATTTTAGATGTCCTTTGAAAATTATTTATAAAACCACAGTTCAAATCCCATTAAAAAAACAATCATTTACACAAATTCCTCTTTAAAATAACACACCCTTTTTAAAATAAACCAATTAGTTACAAACACTCTTTCATAAAACCCCAATTCCTTTTTATAAGCATTCAAGGAAACTTCATGACCCAACAATATTAATCATTTAAAATGAGAAACAACCCTCTATATTTTACAGATTTTCATTTAAAACTTCACACGCCCCTTGTTAAAATCAAACCAACATTAAATATGCTTTCAAAACATTCAAATCCATTTATGAAAACCAATCAAGTGAGTTGAAAAACACTTGGAATGCAAACTAAGTCCATGTTAAGTGTTTAAATCATTTTAAATCTATTTAAAATCAAAAAAGCTTATGTTGAACACATATAATTTTTTAAGAAACATTTCAAAACACTTGAATCATTTTAAAAGATCCACTTAGGTATTTTCACAAAGATATAAATTCCAAGAGAGGCACTTTATAAAGGATGCATGAATAAAAAATAACCAAAATTTTATAAAATATAAAGATATAAAAGGTTTATCATGTATCTCGTGAATAAATACTATTAATCCTATAGTTTACTCCCGTAATACTACTGAGGAGTGAATAAGTGATAGATAAAGACATAAGTGTCACTTGGCCATGATACTTTTGAACATAAAGTCACATCTCTTCAAAGTGGGAAACCATATTTCACTTGATGCTTGAATAATATACTACCTAAGCTTGATCCTTCCAATATGGTACATTAGAAAAAAATTTCCCCTTCTTGAGGATATACATTAGGTCAAAGTTAAAGGACTTTAGGTACTCAAATCTTATCATCTATCAATGGTTCATTTCACTTTGTGATTAAATATATTTCAAACACTTTTTTTAGTGTATTCCAAAAATATATCACCCTAAATCATATACCAATAATACCTCATGGAAAGCACCACTATTTTCAAATCTAGGAAAGGATTTGGGAAGTTTCTATTATGTGTCCTTAACTATCTGGACCCATAAGCAACCACATGACCATAATGGAATGTAACTATTCAAATCTTGACTATTTATACATCACAATATAATCCATACTCATTACCCATCTCATTTATGGTTAAGATTGGTGTTTTACACAATCTCTAATTAAGATCTTAGAAAGATATCTCATGAAAATCTAATCAAAGGAACCATGCCACATTATTTGGTTAAGGCCTTATTAGTGCTTCTAATCAAGAAGAATCATGGTTGAACCTTTGGTAATAACTAAAAATTATCAAAAATATTTGGATCTCAAAAACATTCTTTGGACTCTCTAAATAAACAATAACATAGAACTTATCAGGTTCTAAAAATATGTTATCCACTAATATCATTTTCCCCATGAAGTGAACTTATCAGGTGTTAAAAATAAGTTATCCACTAATATCATTTTCTCCATGAAGTGTACATTATCAATCCAAAACACACACTTTTAGATCATGGAATATAGTAGATTCTCCCTAAATTTTCTAAAAATTATCTCCAAATATCAAGCATTTTTTACCCTCAACTAGGAATACATGATGATATGATTGAAAAATATGGCTACAAAATTATCTAAATAAGGATAGAAGGCCCAATTCATCTCATCCATGAACACTACCATTGTATTTTTCAAATGAAATTACATCACTAGATACCCATACAATACTTATGTACTCCTAAATATAGTATGTGGTATATCAAAATACATCACCATAAACTGATGATAACTTGATATAAAATCGATCTTAGAGAACACTTTAGTAGCTCTAAGTTGATCAAATAGTATATCAATGTGTATTAGTGGATATAATTTCATTTATATCACTTAGAATAACCTCTAATAGTCCACACATATTCCCAATGATCCATTTGAATTTTTATGGAAAACAATAAGGCACCCCAAGGGGAAATAATCATTAATATGAACCCCTTAACCTCAAAGTCGTTCAATTGAGTCTTATTTTCTCATAGCTCTATAGAATCCATCTTATATGGTGGAATAGTTATATGCTACACACCTAGTAAGAACACAGTCATAAACTCAACCTATCCCTTGGGTGGTAACCTAGATAAGTTCTTAGGAAATACATATAGGAACTTGTCAATGAAAGTAGGAAACACTGACTGATGTTTCTCTCTATCATCCAAAATTACTCTAGAAAAATGGGCTATGATTCTACCCATCTATAGAAATATAGGTCCTATATAACTAGTTTTCAAATCCAACTCTCCAATATAGACATAATCATCACCCTCAAAAAATATAATTCCACCCATTGATGAAAACAATTGATATAGTAGATACATCACTACAGGGGGGTTTAATTGTAGTCACAAACTAGACTCACAGTTTTCATGTCACTCAAATTTATTATTTATCAGTTATTATAATTTTTTATTAATAAAAGTATATCTATATAAAGTTTACTTGTGTAGTTCATTTTAAATGGAAAGAAAAATAAATAAAATGAGATACACTATCCGATATAAATAATAAAATTGTAGAAATAAATATTCAATGTAAAAAAAATTAAGAAGTCAACAATGAGAATTCTTAAAATTCTAAAAAGATATTTATTATCAATATAATTTCAATCAAATGAACATGTTTCTTTTATCCAATTTATTTGGAGGATCTGTAGAGTTGATCCTAGGTATCCTAGATCCACACCCAAAACATCCTTTACTATATACTTATTGTAAGGTATCAAGTTTTAATCCTGAATATTCATTGATTATTATCTCATTTGTACAAATAGGTAACTAATACACCAAGGCCCACTTTAATATGATGATCAGCGACAACTCTGCACCAAAAATTCATCAAACATGATGATTTGGACAATACATATTCTAGACCTAGAATCTCATCAATATACTTGATCATAAATAAAAAAGTTACAGACATGGAATTGATCATGTAAATTGTACAATGAGAAAATAAAAAGGAAATACTAATAGCATTATAAGAATACTCATAGTGGTAGCACCTGAGGAGCAGGATTTGTGGCAAAGGTGGGTTTGTAGAGGAGAAGGGCTTTGAAGCATAGATGGGGTTCGGCATCATAGGTGGGGTACATGGAGGTGGTGGTTTCGTAGAAAGGGAAGGGTTCAGGGTGGAGGTGGGGTTCAGTGTGTGGCGGAGGTTAGGTTCACAACAGATGGGGTTCAACGGTGGAGGTGGTGTTCACGGTGGAGGAGGGCTTCGCAGTGGTGGAGGATGGATTCACGGCAGTATAGGAGGAAGAGGAGGGGGGGAGGAGGTGGTAGAGTTTGACTTCCACAAGAGCTTGAGGAGTGCAAGAGAAGGAGGAGATTGTTAAGGTTTATTTATAAAAGCGGGTAATCCTTTTATCAATGCTAGCTAAAAAACGATGATAAATGTGTGTTTTATTAGTGCTAAAATAGAAATCACTATATTTATTTATATTTATATATATATAATAAATATATATTTATTTATAATTATAAATTTATAATAAATATAATTATTATATTTATAATTATATATAATTAATATCTTTATTATAATTTTATAATTATTTAAATATATATATATTTATTTATTTAGAATTATAATTGTAAATATTTGTATATATTTATTATAATTTTATAATTATTTAATAACTATAAATTTATATATATTTATTTATAGTTATAATAAATATATATTTATTTATAATTATAGTTATAAATATAAATATTTATTTATTTATTTATTTATTTAAATAATTATAAAATTATAACAAATATAGTTATTACATTTATAATTTTATAAATATATAAAATTAATATATTTTTTATAATTTAATATTTATTTAAATATATCTTTATTATTTAGAATTCTAATTATAAATATTTTTAATTATTTATAAATATTTTTATATATTTATAAATATATTTATTTAATTATATATATTTATAACTTTATAAGTATAATAAATATATTTATTATAATTTTATAATTATATATATTGATTTATAATTATAACTATAAATAAATAAATATTTATTTATATTCATATATATAATAAATATTTATTTATTTATAATTATAAATTTATGATTAATAAATTTATTTTATTTATAATTATATATAATTAATATATTTATTATAATTTTATAACTATTTAAATATATCTATATTTATTTAGAAAAAACCATTGAAAAGTCCAATTAGTGATTAAACACTTTTGAAATACGAAATGAGGGTACTTGCTTTAATGAAAGTAAGAAAAAAACACATATTTATAAATATATTTATTTAATTATATATATTTATAACTTTATAAGTATAAAAAATATATTTATTATAATTTTATAATTATACATATATTTATTTATATTTATTTATTTATAATTATAAATATCTTTATAAATATTTGTATATAATTAAAAATATATATAGATATATACTTAGTAAAGTATAGATCATAAGAAATGAGTTATCACATATATATAGACAACATGAATAGTAATGAGGGTGTAATGTGTAAATAAACATTCATGATGAATACATAATATATGAACGTCAATTATATTCACGCATTAATATATTTATTCACCAAATTCATTGGAAACATATATTTATTTAAATAAATAAATATATATATATTATTTGTATATAATTATAAATATAATAAATATATTTATATATATATTATTTGTATATAATTATAAAATCCCCCCTTTTATCAATGCTTTCTGATTAGTGCTAATAATAGTCGGTGCATCCCTAGCCTAGATCTGTGGTAGTGGTTGCTCATGAGGCTCCTATGTGAAGCCACCCCAATGAACACACTTAGTGAAGAACCACCTTCGCAATAGCTCACCTGCGAGCTTCCTTTGTGAGGGGTCCTCGGTGAGCCTCCTTCACAAGAGCTCATTCACAAGATTCCTTCAGGAGGACACTCCATGATATCCCATCATGAAAGCTCATTTGTGAGCCTACTTCACACACACATAACCAAATCCCTACATGGTATATACCCACTTTCATATAGCATGTTCATCCTATGTGAAATGGTGGCCTCTTGAGGAGATCCTCTGTAAGATCCTAGATTTCTCCGTAAGGTATGTTCTTGTTATGTTTCAGTTTTAGTCCTCTTTTGTGGTTAATGAAGTGTATCCCCAAGTCCTTGTGAAGGCTAGGGGGTGTTCCAGGGATTCAGGACATGAAAAAGTGGAAAGGCGATCTTTTTGGGCAGTCTGCATGGTTTACGAACGGTTTGGAAAACTGTACGAGGGGAGACCGTGCGGGCAGTAGAAATTCACATAGTTTGCGCATGGTCTAGAAAACTGTGCAAGAGAGAGGGCGTGCAGGAAGTAGCCTCCACACAGTTTTTACACAGTTTAGGAAACCGTGTGGGTAAACCGTGCGGCCTAGAAATTTCTAAAAAATTATAAAAATTCCATTACAGGATTTCTTCTATCACTCGGTATTTTCCTTCTTTCTTCCTCCTTCATCCCTAGTGATGCCCCAAAATCTCCAAGAGCTTACAAGGATCAATCTCCCTCATCTTAAGGCCGTTTGGATTGTCGTTGGTTGCGGATTGAAGATTCGGGTAAGGCTAATCTCCCTCTTACTTTTCTTTTTGGTTTAGGATTTATATTTCTTCCCCATCTCCATTCAAAGCTCTTAAACCCTTATTTTTTGGGGAGGTTTAGGTTAAAGCTTCAAAGGGTTGGTTGAATTGAGATCTAAGTCTTCAATTGAGAGGTTGTTCACCAACAGATTCAATGTAGGTAATCTACAAGTTATATCCCTTGGTTTTTGTGTAGATTTGTGCATGTATGATTTTTATTATTGCCCCCTTTTGATGAGTTCTTGGTGCTTTTAACATGAGGAGGTGTAATGGGAGTCTAAATGGTTAACTGAACCCCTCTTGATCTCCATGGGAAACAAGGAGGATGAATCAACCAAATTAGGGCCACCCATGGGGTGTGCTGATATTTCTCAGATTTAGAGTTAGCTAAGTAAGTGTAAGGTTGTTGTGCAAGGACATATGGCCTATGTTGAATATGTTAATATGATTGAAGGATTTGTAATGGGTGTTTGGTAATACACTTAGGTTGGGAAATGGCCTAAGAGGTTGTTTGGTTTGCATGAAAAGGGGTGAAATGGATTAATTAGAAAATGATAGGGGATTAGCTTTATACTTGAATATGCTTAGTGAGATAGGAATGGGAAATGGGAAATGAGGATAAAGGGTTAAGTAATATACATTATGAATGTGTTAATGGATTGAATAAATAATGTTAATTTCCCATTTAATGATATTGTTGTGATGTTGTAAATGATATTGGCTATGTTTTTGTGATATGGTTAATTGTGGTGAATGATAAATAAGCATGTGCACATGGCTTGATTGAGTGGGGTATTGACTTGAGGTTCTACATCCACGGGTTGAGTTGGACTGAGGTTCTAACTCTGCCCCTAAATTCACATGTCAGGGAAGGGGACAGACTTTTATTCCCCTAACAGTTTCATTCCACTTGGACTGAGGCTTTGAGGTGAGGATTATGGGTTTGTTATAATGTGATGCCTAGTGAGAAATGACTTGATTTTATTTCCATATGCTTGGGAATATTGAATGCGCCTAATACATTGAATACATGAAAAGGGTGGATTAAATCATGAAATTCCTAAGTATTGAACCTGGATTCAATGGTAGTATAAATTAAATGAACATAATCTAGAATGGACCAATGAACTATTTATCCTTACTTGTCATCATTTATCACTGGCATGCACTATCTGCCTTTGATGGATATTTTGTAAGAATCATTGGTGGTGGCCTACTAAGTTATACTCACACCTTTCTTGGGGCGTCGTTGGGTACCCGAGAAAATTTCATTCTTTCACGTCAGGACAAGGGAAAGGGTCCTATGTTAGGGAGTTGAGTTGGACATGGGACATGTTGGGTGAGGTTCCAAACATTGAGTCTAAACCATTTTGAGGATCCTACTATTTTCTTTCTTTTTAGGTTTTGTTCACTTAACATTGTAGCATGGCATGACATACTTACTGTTGTATATGGTTGTACCCAATTTTGGGAATTGGTTAATTATGTATGTTATTGATTGTTGTCTTTTTTCTCCATTATTTAAGTTATTATCTGTTTTGGATTACTCTCTTTTACCAATGTGATTGACTTGCCTCCATAGGGGATCAACCTTGTGAGAGGGGACACTCTAGGTCTCCATTATTTCAGACCCCCTTAATATTTTTCTTTTCTCTCCCAACTTGTATTTTTTCTTGTGTTTAGTTTTCTTTTAGACTACTGTGGAAAATTAAATAAATTTGATGATGATGATGATGGTGATGATGGTGGTGGTAATGAGGCTATAGTCTCTCCACGTGACCTATTAGACCTTCACAACTAGTCGGAAACCTCTGGCATATGGGGAGGTGTGCTTGAGTTCATGTGACGGCTCAGCTTAGGGCACCATATTAGTGGCTCCTAGGTCAGGGACGTTACAAAATGGCATCAAAGGAAAGTTTTTTTCTCTTTCTCACTATTTTGAGATGGTAGATAGGAGGTTAGAAAAGTGTCGGGCCTTGGTAATCTGATCATGCTTGGGAGTATCTGACCCATGTATGGGGGAAAACCCAAGTCACCCTAGGAGGGGATTGTTGTTATTTGTCACGACCCGTCCCTCGGGGCCCGTGCTGTGACTACCCCAAGCCCTCCTTCCATAGGCCAGGGGCTGGTGACTAGCACCGAAAGGCGTATTCCCTAAAACTGGGAAGGCATTGCCTTTATAACCTGTAAACACACGCAACCAAACACACAACGAGATACGAACACAAGTAAACTACATAGTAAAAAGAGTCTGTACAGTAAGAAAAAGGGTCCAGAATACAATCCCAACTGGAAAGTACAAGAAAAATGAAAAGTACAAGAAAACTGAAACAGCTCCTGTGAACACTCACCAAGGATCCTACCTGAAGGGTAGGTACAGCTCTCGAATGGTCGTCTTTTTAGTACACCTAATCTAATGTCCACCTTCGATCTACCTCCAGTCCTGCTACACTCGTCCTCAGTTAGCGTTGTCCATCATCTGCACCAAACACAACAAGGTGCGGGCGTCGCCCGTGCAAGGGTGAGTATAATGATACTCGGTAGGGACCTTGAGGCCCTCAAAGGTCTCACAAAATCCACAAAGGATAAACCACAATGCATGTAAACATCTGACAACCCTACTTAGGTATATTCCCATACATATACTCAAGTTATCAAGTATACCCGTCTCATTCATGAGGAAACACAAGGTCCAACTCAAAATCCCAAAGCTCAACTGTTCCACAAAGGAAGGAATACCAAAAAGGTAACACCACAATAGTGAGTACCACAAAGGTAATACCACATAGAAGAATACCAAAAAGGTTTCACCATGAAGGAAATTACCACATAGGTACGCCATACAGAAGAATACCACAATGGTACCACCATGAAGGTAAGTACCACACAAGTACACCACACAGAAGAATACCACCAAGGTATCACCATGAAGGAAAGTACCACACAGGTATTCCACACATAAGAATACCACAAATGTTTCACCATGAAGGAAAGTACCACACAGGTATGCCACATAGAAGAATACCACAAAGTTATCACCACGAAGGTAAGTACCACACAGGTACACCACATAGAAGAATACCACCAAAGTATCACCACGAAGGAAAGTACCACACAGGTATGCCACATAAAATAATACCACAAAGGTATCGCCATGAAGGTAAGTACCACACAGGTATTCCACACAGAAGAATTTCACCAAGGTATCACCACAAAGGAAAGTACCACACAGGTTCATCACACAAAAGAATACCACAAAGGTATCACCACGTAGGTAAGGACTCATCTCACACCAGGTATAACTAAGGTATAGTAGTAAAGATGATTAGATGTAACTACTGAATCATCTTACTCTGTTAATAGGTAGACCCACACAGGATCCTAAATTATCAGACCCACACTGGATCCTAAATCATCAAACCCACATAGGATCCTAGTATATCATCAGACCCACATAGGTTCCTAGTATAACAGACCCAAGTAGGATCCTAGAGTAGTCCCACAAGGATTCCTAGAGTGGATCCAAGTGAGAATCTCGAACACATAACAACAAAGGATTCCAAAGCACAGACCCACATAGGATCCCTTTCTCATGTTACAGCCAACTAAAGGGTTCCCGCACTAAGATCTCTTGATTCTGGGAGGGTCTGCTTATCAAGAAACAGGTCGAATAATCCAACTTCCACGAAGTCCCACAAAGAAGAATACTAAAGGACCACCATGTAAAATTGGTCTCAACGTAATAGACGATGCATCAATCGGACGCTCGGTCTGTAAGTTATTAGCCTTTTAGTCCCAAGGGCCCGGTTAGATTCATGTTCGATCCAACCCGGTCATACCAAAACCTTATCGAAAACTCAAGTGGGTTATACCAAAAGGACCATCTCGATCCAAGTTTTTTGGTGCCGCAGACGGTTCGTCATTTTGAAACTGTATAAGGGAGATATTTCAAATACAAGATCCCACAATAATAATAATATTATTATTGGGTGTTTCGTGAACCCAAGATACAAACCAAAATTTAATATTCAACATTAGACTTAAATCAGTCGTCTTAATGACAGAATCACATCTTCATAGACGGTAAGTCAATCGGACGTCACACGTAGGAGTTATGGAGGGTCGAAGATTTAATAATAATAATAAATTGTTATTATTTGAGCGTTTCAGGTACCCATTCAAAAAACCTAAAAAAGACATCCAATATTGGACTCATAATTTTCATCTTGAAGTCAGGGCCATACTGTTGCTGATGGTTCGTGAAATTGAGGTCGCATGGATAAGTTATGGATGAATTATGTTTTTACAACCAAAAATAATAATAACATTATTTATATTTTTATTATTTTATTATTTTTTCCTTATAACCCATCTCAATTGAGATTCATGCACAATGGTTGTGCCTCCACCTTATTCCAACTATTTACTTTTTAATTTCTTTAGATTTTTAATTCAGTTATTTTCAATTATTCCTCTCTCTAATTAACTCTTCTTTCCCCACAATCCTCACGCATTGTTCCAGGAAGTAATCAAGCCCACAGCTTCTCCTGAAACTCTAACTGTAGGCTTCCTCCACATTTATAGAACCAACGTCGCACTGCCTATCTCACTCGGAGCTACGACCCAAAGACACGCCAGAATTTCACCTCTACATTGCCCCTTCTGTGGCCCACTGCGTCTTTGTTATAAACCTGAAAAAAAAATTCAGAAATTCATTTTGGTCACACCGGGCCTCGGAATTACACGCCGTCAATTTTCATAGACTCATAAAATTCCCATATAATTAAAAAAATTACGTATAATTTCTGGGTCTTTAAATTCACCCCACCTCAGGGATTTGTATCTTCAAAAGCCACAACAAAAAACTAGGAAAACAAGTGGGGGTACTGAGTATGTATCTGAGCCTCCTGCTCCCATGTGCTCTTTTGGAGGTTCCCATGCTTCTAGAAAACGCACACCAGAGGTATCGATTGCCCATTAAGTACTCACTCTTTTCGATCCTCAATCTCCACTGGAACCTCCGTAAACGTCGCCCCATCATAGATGTCCAGCTCACCATGGTCGATGATGTGAGAAGGGTCGTGTACGTATCTCCTCATCTAGGAAATGTGGAAGACGTCGTGCACCCGGTGCAACTGAGGGGGAAGTTATAGGTGGTAAGACACCTCACCAACTCTGTTGAGGACCTGGAAGGGTCCGATGAACCTCAGAGATAACTTGTCACCTCGGCCAAATCTCTGTAAAACTCGTCAGGGTGAGACCTGTAGAAATATGTGGCTGCCATCCTCGAACTCCATAGGTCTCCATCTAGTATTGTCATAATACTTCTACCTAGTCTGTGTAGTCGGAATTCACTCCTGGATGATCTACAATTTCTCTATGGTATCTCGTACCATCTCTGGTCTCATGAGTGTTGACTCCCCTAGGTCAGTCCAACACAAAGGTGATCTGCAAGGTCATCCGTACAACGCCTCAAAAGGTTCTATCCCAATGATGGAGTGATAACTGTTGTTGTGCAAAAAATCCACCAAGGGCAAGTGATCCTCCCAGATGCGACCGAAGTCAAGGAAGAAAGCACACAACATGTCCTCAAGGTTCTAAATGGTCCGCTCAGTCTGGCCATCCTTCTGAGGGTGGAAGGCGGTGCTCAAACGAAGTTGCATCCTGATAGCCTCCTAAAACCCCTTCCATAATCAAGAAGTGAAACATGTATCACAATCGGAGACAATAGATGAGGGTACTCCATGTATCCGCACAATATCCTCCACATAGAGGCATCTCAAGCTCTCTACTGAACCCTGCTCTCTAATCGGTAGAAAGTGGGTCGACTTGGTGAGTCGGTTGATGATCACCTAGATAGAATCATGACCTCTAGATGTACATGGAAGTACTATCACAAAGTCCATGGATATCTCATACCACTTCCACTCTAGGACCTCTAACGTCTAAACCAAGCCTGCTGGTACCTGATTCTCTACCTTCACTTGCTGACAAGAAAGGCATCGAGAGACAAACTCTGCTACTGCTTTCTTCATTCTCGGCCACCAGTGTTGTCGTCAAAGATCCTGGTATATCTTTTCTACTCCTTGATATACCGCTAGTGGGGATGTGTGGAACTCCCTAAACACTTCCTCACGAAGCGACACTAGTACCATGGTACATCCTCTGAAAAGGATGACGTGCTCCCCACCTTCAGAAAATCCATCAGGTGCATGTCCTGTGGATATCTGAGCATGTTGAGCCTCACAGTCGGTATCCCCATGTTGCGCCTCACTGAATCACTGAAGAAGTGGGGTAGTGACTTTAAGAGACTAAAGAAAAGATGCTCCATCTCGATCCACAAAGTATATCTACGAAGTAGCCATCTACTATGTTGCCTCGCCTAGTAGGTGTATACCAGATCTCCTGCTGAGTGGATATGCTACAACGTTCCCCTTCCCAAGAGTATAGACTATCTCGAAGTCGTATTCCTGGAGGAACTCAAGCCAAAGTCGCTATCTCAGGTTCATATTCTTCTGAGAGAATATATACCTGAGACTCTTATGATCAGAGTACACTATAAAATGCTCGCCCGTTAAGTAATGTCGCCACATCTTCAAGCTGAAGACCACTGCTAATAATTCTAGGTCATGGGTAGCGTAGTTCTGCTCATGTTGTCTCAGCTATCGAGAACCATATGTGATAACTTCTCTCTCCTACATCAGGACACATCCAAGCCTAGTCCCTGATGCGTCGCAGTAGAATACGTACCCAACACCCTCCTCCGGAAGCCTCAAGATGGGGGCACTAGTCAGCCTTTGCCTCAGCTCCTGAAAACTCCGATGGTATCTTTCTAACCACATGAAAGGTTTCCACTTCTTCTTCAACACTAATAAAGGTGCTGAAACTCTGGAGAAATCTGGTACAAACCTCAAGTAGTATCCATCCAAACCCAGGAAACTTTGTACCTCTGTCACACTCCTGGGTGGCTCCCAAGCAAGTACCACCTCAATCTTCACTGAATCCACTATAACTCCAGCCTCTGAGATGACATGTCCTAGAAAGTGAACCTCTTGGATCCAGAACTGGCACTTTAAGAGGTTACCATAAAGCTGGTGCTCTCTTAGTGTGTCCAGTACTACCTGTAAATGATAGGCATGCTCCTCCTCAGTAGCCAAGTAGATCAAAATGTCATCAATGAAGACCACCACAAAGCGATCAAGGTATGGCTAAAATATCCTATTCATGAGTCCCATGAACACTACTGTAGCATTGGTTATGTTGAATGACATGACCAAAAACTCATAATGGTCGTACCAACATCTGAAAGTCGTCTTCTGCACATCCTCATATCGTACTCTGAGCTGGTGATAGCCTGATCTGAGGTCTATCTTCGAGAACCATTGTGCTCCCTTCAACTGATCAAATAGGTCATCAATCCTCGGAAGTGGGTACTTGTTCTTCACGATCACCCGGTTCAGGTTCCAATAGTCAACACAAAGTCTCAATCTCTCATCCGCCTTTTTGGTGAAAAAAATTGGGGCTGCCCAAGGAGAAACACTGGGCTGAGTGAATCTCTTCCCCTGTAAGTCCTCCAGCTGTACCCGTAGCTCACGAAGCTCCACGAGAGCCATACGATATTCTGGTGTAGATATCAGTTCCATCCTAGGGTACAAGTCAATGTAAAAGTACAACTCTCTATAATGAGGTAGACCTGGAATATCATCAGGGAAGACATCTGCATACTGGTTCACCACTATAGGATAGATAGGAATCTCCACGTCAACCACTCCGAGGGTAAGGCTAGCTAACTGATGAGTGATTGGATGCACTCTCCTCCGGGTAATTCCATCCTATGATACAAAGGCTCCCTTCTCACCAGTGAAGTTAAACCTGGTCCCATCCGTGCGGACACACTGCACTTTGCATCTAATACAGTCAATCTGAGCATGGACTGTAGATAACCAGTCCATACCCAATATGACATCGTAATACCTCGACATCGCTACTAGGAGATCCAAGCCGAAGCTCTCGCCTCCTAGAGTAAGCTCACGCTACCGGCACCAGTGTTTAATCATTGAATCCTCTCCCGTAGGAGTCTCTAGTCATAAGGATCGAGCCAACAGCTCCATTGGAATCTCCGAGCTCCGAATGAGGGCAGTGGAAATAAAAGAATGACTAGAACATGTGTCTATATGTACTACAGATAAGGTGGAGTAGACGTAGATCCTACCTCGTATCATCTCTGAAGAACCATGATCGTAGGCCTCAGCTGCCTGGAGCTGAGCTCACCCCTGTCCTCCTGCTCCCTATGGTCGGGGTGTACCACCTGGTGGTGGTGGCAGTAACATCTCGAATCATCACCCACCGCCAGCTGCATGGCCAGCTCCTCTACCATGTCTGCCTACTCCCTGCATACCTCCTCAGTCAAACCTTTGTCTCTATCTAGGCAGTCCTTAAACCATCTTCTGATCATCCATATGATGGGTCGGGTAGTCACGAGCCATGTGACCCAGCCCGCCGCATGTGAAACACTTTCTATTCCTCGTATGACTGGCTCTCTCTTCGGTGCCCCGTACAACTAATCCTGAGTCATGCAGTTGTCCACTTGTAGGTCTGGTCTTCTTTGACCTCTGCGACATCTATCTACTACCAGCTACAGAAGACTCCACTGCGTGACGTCCGGTGGTGTGACTCGCTGCTGGTGACTGCTCAGCAAGAAAACTCTCCACTAAGAGGGATCGCTCTAACACCACCACCTATATCAAGATGCTAAGAGAAATCATCAAAGCTCTGATCTCCCGCCTGAGTCCCTACTCAGAGGCCTGGGCCCTAAATAATGGGTCGCGCACCATATTAGTGGAGTAGCGTGAGAGGTCGGTGAACCTCTCTGAGTACCGATCCACAGTCATGATTCCCTACTGCAGATGAAGTTGCTCCTGTATGTGCACTGCTCAAAGAGTCTCTAGGACAAACTCTGCCCAAAAACAGGCTCTCAAAGTATTCCCAGAGAAGTGTCACCTCTTCATGAACCTGGAGCATCAAGCTCCACCATCTTCCTATTGCTTCCTATAAAAGGCTGGCGGAAAGGATCATCATGAGATCAGCTGGTGTCTCTACTAGTCAGAAGACTCTCACCATGACCTCCAGCCAATCCTCAGCCGCCTGTGGGTCTGTCTCTCCCCTGAACCTAGGTGGCCTCTGGTGTTGGAACTCGTGCAACACGCTCAAGAGGCGTGAACCCTCTTCTATTGGGGCTGGTGGAATCGGTGTCCCAACGGATAATAGTACCATTGGTGCCTCCATTGGTGCCTCTACTAGAAGAGGGCCCTGCATCGAGGCCTCGTCGCTCAGTGGGCTATCAGTGTGTACTATATCTGGAACCCTAACTGGTTGTCTGCGTGGAGTCATCCTAAAAAGAAACAGGTGCACCACGGTCAATAAGTTATACCTGGTGAGATGACTCAAAGATATCACAAAGAAAACTCTCAAAAAACACACACGCAATCAGTGTTTTCATGCACTAATTCGAAAATCAGAAGTCAGGGTCCTAGTGTATGGATACGTCAGTCACCGCACTAACACTGGATTCCCTAAACTGATAACCATACTCATTGCACTTAACACT
The DNA here is from genome assembly GCA_963277665.1 of Viscum album. Classification (NCBI taxonomy): domain Eukaryota; kingdom Viridiplantae; phylum Streptophyta; class Magnoliopsida; order Santalales; family Viscaceae; genus Viscum; species Viscum album. The sequence continues at coordinate 454,689,408 of OY728141.1, read as the reverse complement.
ATTGTCATTAACAAAGATCATAGTCCTATGTTCTATGGTAGAACTGACTCCTATAATACCAATTTGTCACGACCCATCCCCCAGGGCTCGTGTCATGACTACCCCAAACCCGCCTTCCCTAGGCCAGGGGCTGGCGACTAGCACCGAAAGGCGTATTCCCTAAAACTGGGAAGGCAATGACTTTATAACCTGTAAAAAACACAACCAAGAACACAGTGAGATACGAACACAAGTAAACTGCATAGTAAAAAGAGTGTGTACAGTAAGAAAAAGGGGCCAAAATACAAGCCCAACTGGAAAGTACAAGAAAACAGAAAAGTACAAGTAAACTGAAATAGATCCTATGAACACCCACCAAGGATCCTACCTAAAGGGTAGGTATAGCTCTCAAACGAATGTCTCTGTAGTACGCCTCATCTAATTTCTACCTCTGAGCTACCTCTAGTCCTGGTACTCTCATCATCAGTCAGCGATGTTCGTCATCTGCACCAAACACAACAAGGTGCGGGTGTAGCTCGTGCAGGGGTGAGTATAACGATACTCAATAGGGACCTCGAGACCCTCAAAGGTCTCACGAAATCCAAAAAGGATAAACCAAAAAGAATATAAACATCTGACAACCCTACTTAGGTATATGCTCATACATATACCCAAGTAATCAAGTATACCCGTCTCATTCATGAGGAAACACAAGGTCCAACTCAAAATCCCAAAGATTAACTGTTCCACAAAGGAAGGAATACCACGAAGTTAACACCACAAAGGTAACGCCACACAGAATAATACCAAAAAGGTTTCACCAAGAAGGCAAGTACCACACAAGTACGCCACACAAAAGAATACCACAATGGTACCACCACAAAGGTAAGTACCACACAGGTATTCCACACAGAAGAATACCACAAAGGTATCACCACGAAGGAAAGTACCACACAGGTATTCCACATAGAAGAATACCACAAAGGTTTCACCGTGAAGGAAAATACCACACAGGTATGCCACATAGAATAATACCACAAAGGTATCACCACGAAGGTAAGTACCACATAGGTACGCCACATAGAAGAATACCACCAAAGTATCACCACAAAGAATAGTAACACACAGGTACGCCGCATAGAAGAATACCACAAAGGTATCACCATGAAGGAAAGTACCTCATAGGTACGCCACACAGAAGAATTCCACCAAGGTATCACCATAAAGGATAGTACCACACAGGTACACCACACAGAAGAATACCAAAAAGGTATCACCACGTAGGTAAGGACTCATCTCACACTAGGTATAACTAAGTTACAGTAGTAAATATGATTATATGTAACTACTGAATCATCTTACTCTGTTAAGAGGAAAACCCACACAGGATCCTAAATTATCAGACCCACACAGGATCCTAAATCATCAGACCCACATAAGATCCTAGTACATCATCTGACCCACATAGGTTCCTAGTACAGTAGACCCACATAGGATTCTAGATTATTCCCACAATTATTCCTAGATCAGACCTAAGTGAGACTCTCAAACACAGATCGACAAAGGATCCCAAAGCACAGACCCACATAGGATCTCTTTCTTATGTTACAGCCAGCTACAGGGTTCCCGCACTAAGATCGCTTGATTTTGGAAGGGTCCACTTCTCAAGCCATAGATCGAATACTCCAACTTCCATGAATTCCCAAGAAGAAGAATTCAAAAGGAACACCACGTAAAAGGGGTCTCAATACAACAGACAGTGAGTCAATCAGATGCACAGTCTATAAGTTATTATCCTTTTAGTCCCAAGGGCCCGGTTGGATTTGTGTTTGATCCAACCCAACCGTACCCCAACTTTATCAAAAACCCAAGCAGAGTATACCAAAAGGACCATATCGATCTAAGGTTTCTAGTGCCATAGACGGTTCATCATTTCGAAACCGTATGAGAGAGATATGTCGAATACAAGATCCCATAATAATAATATTATTTTTTTGGGTGTTTCGTGAACCTGAGCCATGAACCAGAATTTAATATTAAACATTATACTTAAATTGACCATCTTAATGATAGGATCACGTCGCCACAGACGGTAAGTCAATCGGACATCACACGCAAGAGTTATGGAGGGTCGAAGATTTAATAATGATAATATTTTAGTATTATTTGAGCGTTTCAGGTAACAGATCCAAAAAACTGAAAAAGACATCCAATATTGGACTCATAATTTCCATCTTGAAGTCAGGGTCATATTGTCGTTGATGGTTCGTGAAACCGAGGTCACACAGATAAATTACGGACGAATTATGGTTTTACAACCAAAAATAATAATAACATTATTTATATTATTATTCTTTTTTTCTTTTTTTCCTTATAACCCATCTCAATTGAGATTCACTCACAAGGGTAGAACCTCCCCCTTATTCCAATGATTTCCTTTTTAATTTCTTTAGATTTTTAATTCATTTCTTTTCAACTATTCCTCTCTCCAATTAACCCTTATTTCCCCACAATTCTCACACACTGTTCCAGCAAGAAATCAAGCCCACGACTTCTCCTGCAACTCTAACCACAAGCTTCCTCAACACGTCTAGAACCGCCATCGCACCACCTATCTCACCCGGATCTATTCCCCAAAGACATGCTGGAATTTCACCTCCACATTTCCCCTTACGCGGCCCACTGCATCTTCGTTCTAAACCTGAAAAAAAGTTCAGAAATTCATTCTGGGCACACCAGGCCTCAGAATCACGTGCTTTCAATCTTCACAGACTCATAAAATTCCCATATAATTAAAAAAAATTACATGTAATTTCTGGTTCTTTACATTCTTGTTGTGTGTTGTTATATTTGATGATATTTAAACATTGGGTGATGAACTTGTTGGGTGATTTGACGGTTTTGTGATATTTATCTCATGGTCGGAAAGGTATGAGGTTGTGAATTCATGCATCATTCTAGAAACCTATGTAGGAAAGTGACATGAATTATGATAGGCACACACATGGGATGGGTGTGTATGATATAAAGGTTGGGATGCATATGTTTCTTAAAAGTAATGAAATTGTGCCTAATAAGATGGTATGAATGGGTAAAAATGAAAGTCAAAGGGGTGAGTAGTAATTAGAAAATGGTGCTTAATAAAGAATAAAAGTGGATTAATATTTGGTACGAGTAAATTGGAATAGGGAAATTGTTTTGAATCAGGTAAAAGATAAGTCTTGTGACCTTGTGGATTAGATACTTGTGTTAGCCATGGCATTAGAAGAGATGGCCAAGGGTGGTGATCCGATTGTGAGTGGTCTTATTTGGGTAGTGTATGTTAACTGGTTCAGTTGTGTTAAGTGACGAGCCTACCTATATCTCAGTTTCTCAGGGTGGTGAACAGATCTTTTGTTATTAGTGTGGAAGGCTGAGGCACAATTGTGACCAGTGTCCCCACCCACCAGTTGAGTGTCGAGCATGCTGTATGTTAGGCAATGTGTAGTGGTTTTTCAGGAACCTGTGACAGTCGGGGAATCATGGAGGTTATAGGCAGATGTTGAGTGTAGGTAGGGGGTCGATTACCCCATATTAGGAAAGCAGTTGGAGCTCTACGGGTTGTACTGGTAGAGGCGGTGGACGTGGAGCTCTGGGGAAAGAGAATCCTTAAAAACAGAGAAGTGAAGTGCAGGGCACTCAGGATGGAGCTCAGGGTAAAGGGGAAGGTCATATCCATGTAGTTCAGGCTACACCTAATGGTGGTGAGGTAAAACTGTCTACTATTCAAGGTATGATTCTTGTAGCTTTCATTCTTTCTATTTATTTATTTGATACAAGTACTATGCATTCCTTTATTTATGCTCAATTCGTAGTTGTGTTGGGATTAACTGTAGAGACTGCATGTGGGGTAATGTCGCTTGATACTCCACTAGGGTTATGAGTTGAGAACATCGAGAAGTGTAAGGTTTGTTCTCTGAGGTTGGTGGTTATTGTTTTCTGTGGGATTTTTTTGTCCTAGAGATGTCAGGTTTTGACCTAATCTTGGGAATGGATTGGTTGGTGTTATATCAAGCTCATATTGACTATTAACGACATCGGGTAATGTTCACATCTCTCGATGGGAGAACTTATGTCCTTCGTGGTGAGTGCGAAACTTGAGTGGGCCACATAGGACCATTATGCCAGCAGCTGGGGGAACTCACAACCCAAGTAGCATGCCTTATTTTAGATGATGGGAAGAAAAGACAACCAGTTTTCCCATTTTTTGTGGACTAGTTTCAGGATGTGTTTCTTGAGGACTTCTCGGGGTTACCACCCAAGAGAGATGTTGAGTTTATGATTGAATTGCTTCCATGAGTGGAGCCAGTTTCCATTCCACCCTACTGAATGGCACCAGTATAGATCCAAGAACTGAAGGTTTAGTCAGAGGAATTGGAGCATAAGGGGTTTATACGCCCAAGTACATCACCTTGGGAATCTCATGTGTTGTTTTCTAATAAGGATGATGGATCACTGAGAATATGTATCAATTTTAGAAAGTTGAACCTAATGAAAGTTAAGAACTAATACCCTCTTCCTAGAATCGATGACCTTTTTGATCAGCTCAGAGGTGCCTCGGTGTTTTCTAAGATCGATTTGAGATCAGGATACCATCAGCTGAGGGTAAGACCTTTTTACATACCCTGGATAACTTTCCAAAGTAGATACGAGCCATATGAATTCTTGGTAATACTGTTTGGTTTGATAAATGCACCAGTTGTGTTCATGGCCTTGATTAACCAGATATTTCACTCGTATATGGATCAGTTTGTAGTTGTATTCATTGATTAAATCTTGTTGTAATCCATAACTCATGATGATCATGCCAAACATATTGATATTTTCTTGAGTCCAATAAGAGATAATAGGCTTTACACCAAGCTTTCAAAATGTCAGTTTTGGATTGATGAGTTGCACTTTCTGGGAAACATCATTTCTAATTCAGGTGTGTTGGTGGATCCGAAAAAGGTGTAGGTTGTGGTTTCTTGGGAGCATCCCAAGAATGTCTCTGATATTTATAGTTTTTTGGGTTTGGCTAGTTATTACCAAAGGTTTATTATAGATTTATCTCATTTGGAAGTACCGCTCACAGGCCTAACCAAGAAGGGGTTAAGTTCGATTGGTCTAAGGCTTATGAGAATTCTTTCCAGGAGCTGAAAAAGCGATTGACTACCACACCAATCCTAATCTTGCCCGAACCAGGTAAGAAGGAAAACTTGTTCTGTGATGCATCCATTGTTGAACTTGGGGCAGTGTTGATGTAAAAATGGTCAGGTTGTAGCTTATGGGTTGAGGTAGTTGAGTCCACATTAAAGAAATTATCCTAGTCATGAACTGGAGCTAGATGTTGTGGTTTATACCTTAAAGTGTTGGAGGTATTACTTGTTGGGAGAACCCTTTATGATGTTTACTGACCATCAAATTCTCAAATACATCTTATCTCAGTAGTATTTGAATCTTCAACAGTGATGGTGGGTTGAGTACCTACAGTCTTTTGATTTTGAGTTGGTGTACACACCTGGGAAAGAGAATAGTGTCGTGGATGCTCGGAGTCGGAAGACTCAGAATCAGGTGGTTTAGGAATCCAGTTCATAGTGGGTGATGATGGCCTTGTTTGCTGATATGCATTTGGAGGCACATGATGGGAATGGGCAGATGACCCTTGCATATATATCTATTAAATCTGTACTTTTGAGTTGAGTTAAAGAGAGTCAGTTGGTTGATCTGGAGTGTTTGGCTATAAAGGAAAGTCTTAAAGGTGGGAATTCACCTTCTGGTTTTAATTTTGGCACAAATGGATTTACTTATGTTCATGTTCATGATGTGGTGCTAGCATATGTATGAGAGGAGTTGATGCGTGAGTTCCATGCATTGAAGTGGGCAGTGCATCTGGGCTTGACTAATATGTATTGTGATCTTCATAGGCAGTTTTGGTGGCTGGGAATGAAGAAAGAAGTTGTGAATTTTTTGGCTGATGCCTTACCAATCAGCAGTTGAAGGATGAACATCAGCGTCCTGGTGGGTTGTTGCAGTCATTGACTATTCTAGAGTGGAATTGGAATGATGTCCCTATAGACTTTATGGTGGGTCTTCCGAGGACACCTCAGAAGAATGATGCAATTTGAGTGGTGGTATATCGGCTGGCCAAAGTGTCCCATTTCTTGTCGATTTAGGAGACGTACACAGTCGACCAGTTGGGATAATTGTATGTTTGAGAAATATTATGGTTTCATGGCGTGCCTAGAACCATAGTTTCAGATCATGATTTGCATTTCACCCCATGCTTCTGGAAGGGGATACAGAAGGAACTTGGTACCCATGTGTTTTTTAGTACGGCTTACCACCCCCAGATTGATGGGCAGTCAGAGCATACAATTCAGGTATTTGAAGACATGTTGAGGGCTTTTGTTTTGGAACTTGGAGGTTCGTGGGAGAAACACTTGCTGCTTATTTAGTTTTCTTAAAACAATATTTTTCAGGATGTAATTCATATGGAACCTTTCTAGGTACTTTATCAGAGACTGTGTATATCTCTTTTTTGTTAGTTAGAGACCAGATAATCTGAGTTGTTAGGATCGAGTCTTGTGCAGGAGACGTCGAAAAAGATTCATTTGATTCAAAATCATATGAAAACAGATCATATTAGGCATAATTCATCAGCAGATTAGCGTCGTAGACCTCTTGAATTCATGGTGGGTGATAGTGTGTTTCTTTGGGTGTCGCCAAGGTTGGGTCACCGTCGAATTCAGAAGCAGGGCAAGTTGGCACCTAGATATGTGGGTCCATTTGAGATTGTGGAAAGGATCAAATCTGTGGCATACCGATTAGAACTTCCACAATGGTATAGTGGGATGTATGATGTTTTTCATGTTTCACAACTCTGACAGTATTTTCATGATCCATCTCATGTGATAAATGATAAAGATGTCATGCTTGAGGCTGATACGTCCTTTGAGGAGCACCTGGTTCGTATTGTGGATCATAGTGAAAAAGTTTTGTAGGGAAAGGTTGTGACATTGGTTTGTGTTCTATGGTAGCATGGAAATGTTCAGGAAGAAACTTGGGAGAGGTAATCAGATATGTGGTCTTAGTGGACTGATCTCTTTCCTTTGGGAGCTCAATGATGCTTGGGAAGAGCGGCTTGGGGATGAGATTTTATAAGGTGGGGAGATTGTAAGATCCTATATTTCTCCGTAAGGTATATTATTATTATGTTTCAATTTTAGTCCCCTTTTGTGGTTAATGAAGTGTTTCCCCAAGTCCTTGTGAAGGCCCAAGGGTGTTCCAGGGGTTCAATACATGAAAAAGGGGGAAAAGGGGCTTTTGGATAGTCTGCACAGTTTACGCACGGTTTGGAAAATCGTGCAGGGGAGACTATGCGGGCAGTGGAAATCCACATGGTTTGTGCACGGTCTGGAAAACCATGCGAGAGAGAGGGTGTGCCGGCAGTAGCCTCTGCACGGTTTGTGCACGGTTTGGAAAACCATGCGGGTAAACCGTGTAGCCTAGAAATTTCTAAAAATTTACAAAAAAAACATTATAGTATTTCTTATACCACTTGGGATTTTCCTCCTTTTTTCCTTCTCTAGCCCTAGTGACGCCCCAAATTCTCCATGAGCTTCCAAGGAACAATCTCCCTCATCTTAAGTCCATTTGGAGTGTTGTTGGTTGTGGATTGAAGATCCGGGTAAGGATAATCCCCCCTTACTTTTCTTTTTGGTTTAGGGTTTCTATTTCTTCCCCATATCTATTAAAAGATCTCAAACCCTTCTTTTTCGGTGAGATTTGAGGTAAATTTTCAAGGGTTAGTTGAATCGAGATCTAAGGATTCGATTGAGAGGGCGTTCACCAACAGATTCAAGGTAGGTGATCTATAAGTTATATCCCTTGGTTTTTGTATAGATTTGTGCATGTGGAGTTTTTATTCTTTCCCTCTTTTGATGAGTTCTTGGTGATTTTGATATGAGGTGGTGTAATGGGTGTATAAATGGTTAATTGAACCCCTCTTGATCCCTATGGGAAGCAAGGAGGATGACTTGACCAAATTAGGGCCACTCGTGGGGTGTGTCGATATTTTCCAGACTTAGATTTAGCTAAGTAAGTGTAAGGTCATTGTGCAAGGACATAGGGCCTATGATGAATATTTTAATATGATTGAAGGACTTGTAATGTGTGTTTAGTAATACACTTAGGTTTGGAAATGTCCTAAGAGGTTTTTTGGTTGGCATGAAAAGGAGTGAAATGGATTAATGAGAAAATGCTAGGGGATTAGCTTTATACTTGAATATGCTTAGTGAGATAGACATGGGAAATGGGAAATGGGGCTAAAGGGTTAAGTAATATAAATGATTAATGGGTTAATGGATTGAGGCAATAATGTTAATTTCCCATTTAATGATATTGTTGTGATGTTGTAAATGATATTGGTTATGTTTTTGTGATATGGTTAATTGTGGTGAATGATAAATAAGCATGTGCACATGGCTTGATTGAGTGGGGTATTGACTTGAGGTTCTACATCCACGGGTTGAGTTGGACTGAGGTTCTAACTCTGCCCCTAAATTCACATGTCAGGGAAGGGGACAGACTTTTATTCCCCTAACAGTTTCATTCCACTTGGACTGAGGCTTTGAGGTGAGGATTATGGGTTTGTTATAATGTGATGCCTAGTGAGAAATGACTTGATTTTATTTCCATATGCTTGGGAATATTGAATGCGCCTAATACATTGAATACATGAAAAGGGTGGATTAAATCATGAAATTCCTAAGTATTGAACCTGGATTCAATGGTAGTATAAATTAAATGAACATAATCTAGAATGGACCAATGAACTATTTATCCTTACTTGTCATCATTTATCACTGGCATGCACTATCTGCCTTTGATGGATATTTTGTAAGAATCATTGGTGGTGGCCTACTAAGTTATACTCACACCTTTCTTGGGGCGTCATTGGGTACCCGAGAAAATTTCATTCTTTCACGTCAGGACAAGGGAAAGGGTCCTATGTTAGGGAGTTGAGTTGGACATGGGACATGTTGGGTGAGGTTCCAAACATTGAGTCTAAACCATTTTGAGGATCCTACTATTTTCTTTCTTTTTAGGTTTTGTTCACTTAACATTGTAGCATGGCATGACATACTTACTGTTGTATATGGTTGTACCCAATTTTGGGAATTGGTTAATTATGTATGTTATTGATTGTTGTCTTTTTTCTCCATTATTTAAGTTATTATCTGTTTTGGATTACTCTCTTTTACCAATGTGATTGACTTGCCTCCATAGGGGATCAACCTTGTGAGAGGGGACACTCTAGGTCTCCATTATTTCAGACCCCCTTAATATTTTTCTTTTCTCTCCCAACTTGTATTTTTTCTTGTGTTTAGTTTTCTTTTAGACTACTGTGGAAAATTAAATAAATTTGATGATGATGATGATGGTGATGATGGTGGTGGTAATGAGGCTATAGTCTCTCCACGTGACCTATTAGACCTTCACAACTAGTCGGAAACCTCTGGCATATGGGGAGGTGTGCTTGAGTTCATGTGACGGCTCAGCTTAGGGCACCATATTAGTGGCTCCTAGGTCAGGGACGTTACAAAATGGCATCAAAGGAAAGTTTTTTTCTCTTTCTCACTATTTTGAGATGGTAGATAGGAGGTTAGAAAAGTGTCGGGCCTTGGTAATCTGATCATGCTTGGGAGTATCTGACCCATGTATGGGGGAAAACCCAAGTCACCCTAGGAGGGGATTGTTGTTATTTGTCACGACCCGTCCCTCGGGGCCCGTGCTGTGACTACCCCAAGCCCTCCTTCCATAGGCCAGGGGCTGGTGACTAGCACCGAAAGGCGTATTCCCTAAAACTGGGAAGGCATTGCCTTTATAACCTGTAAACACACGCAACCAAACACACAACGAGATACGAACACAAGTAAACTACATAGTAAAAAGAGTGTGTACAGTAAGAAAAAGGGTCCAGAATACAAGCCCAACTGGAAAGTACAAGAAAAATGAAAAGTACAAGAAAACTGAAACAGCTCCTGTGAACACTCACCAAGGATCCTACCTGAAGGGTAGGTACAGCTCTCGAATGGTCGTCTTTTTAGTACACCTAATCTAATGTCCACCTTCGATCTACCTCCAGTCCTGCTACACTCGTCCTCAGTTAGCGTTGTCCATCATCTGCACCAAACACAACAAGGTGCGGGCGTCGCCCGTGCAAGGGTGAGTATAATGATACTCGGTAGGGACCTTGAGGCCCTCAAAGGTCTCACAAAATCCACAAAGGATAAACCACAATGCATGTAAACATCTGACAACCCTACTTAGGTATATTCCCATACATATACTCAAGTTATCAAGTATACCCGTCTCATTCATGAGGAAACACAAGGTCCAACTCAAAATCCCAAAGCTCAACTGTTCCACAAAGGAAGGAATACCAAAAAGGTAACACCACAATAGTGAGTACCACAAAGGTAATACCACATAGAAGAATACCAAAAAGGTTTCACCATGAAGGAAATTACCACATAGGTACGCCATACAGAAGAATACCACAATGGTACCACCATGAAGGTAAGTACCACACAAGTACACCACACAGAAGAATACCACCAAGGTATCACCATGAAGGAAAGTACCACACAGGTATTCCACACATAAGAATACCACAAATGTTTCACCATGAAGGAAAGTACCACACAGGTATGCCACATAGAAGAATACCACAAAGTTATCACCACGAAGGTAAGTACCACACAGGTACACCACATAGAAGAATACCACCAAAGTATCACCACGAAGGAAAGTACCACACAGGTATGCCACATAAAATAATACCACAAAGGTATCGCCATGAAGGTAAGTACCACACAGGTATTCCACACAGAAGAATTTCACCAAGGTATCACCACAAAGGAAAGTACCACACAGGTTCATCACACAAAAGAATACCACAAAGGTATCACCACGTAGGTAAGGACTCATCTCACACCAGGTATAACTAAGGTATAGTAGTAAAGATGATTAGATGTAACTACTGAATCATCTTACTCTGTTAATAGGTAGACCCACACAGGATCCTAAATTATCAGACCCACACTGGATCCTAAATCATCAAACCCACATAGGATCCTAGTATATCATCAGACCCACATAGGTTCCTAGTATAACAGACCCAAGTAGGATCCTAGAGTAGTCCCACAAGGATTCCTAGAGTGGATCCAAGTGAGAATCTCGAACACATAACCACAAAGGATTCCAAAGCACAGACCCACATAGGATCCCTTTCTCATGTTACAGCCAACTAAAGGGTTCCCGCACTAAGATCTCTTGATTCTGGGAGGGTCTGCTTATCAAGAAACAGGTCGAATAATCCAACTTCCACGAAGTCCCACAAAGAAGAATACTAAAGGACCACCATGTAAAATTGGTCTCAACGTAATAGACGATGCATCAATCGGACGCTCGGTCTGTAAGTTATTAGCCTTTTAGTCCCAAGGGCCCGGTTAGATTCATGTTCGATCCAACCCGGTCATACCAAAACCTTATCGAAAACTCAAGTGGGTTATACCAAAAGGACCATCTCGATCCAAGTTTTTTGGTGCCGCAGACGGTTCGTCATTTCGAAACTGTATAAGGGAGATATTTCAAATACAAGATCCCACAATAATAATAATATTATTATTGGGTGTTTCGTGAACCCAAGATACAAACCAAAATTTAATATTCAACATTAGACTTAAATCAGTCGTCTTAATGACAGAATCACATCTTCATAGACGGTAAGTCAATCGGACGTCACACGTAGGAGTTATGGAGGGTCGAAGATTTAATAATAATAATAAATTGTTATTATTTGAGCGTTTCAGGTACCCATTCAAAAAAACCTAAAAAAGACATCCAATATTGGACTCATAATTTTCATCTTGAAGTCAGGGCCATACTGTTGCTGACGGTTCGTGAAATCGAGGTCGCATGGATAAGTTATGGATGAATTATGTTTTTACAACCAAAAATAATAATAACATTATTTATATTTTTATTATTTTATTATTTTTTCCTTATAACCCATCTCAATTGAGATTCATGCACAATGGTTGTGCCTCCACCTTATTCCAACTATTTACTTTTTAATTTCTTTAGATTTTTAATTCAGTTATTTTCAATTATTCCTCTCTCTAATTAACTCTTCTTTCCCCACAATCCTCACGCATTGTTCCAGGAAGTAATCAAGCCCACAGCTTCTCCTGAAACTCTAACTGTAGGCTTCCTCCACATTTATAGAACCAACGTCGCACTGCCTATCTCACTCGGAGCTACGACCCAAAGACACGCCAGAATTTCACCTCTACATTGCCCCTTCTGTGGCCCACTGCGTCTTTGTTATAAACCTGAAAAAAAAATTCAGAAATTCATTTTGGTCACACCGGGCCTCGGAATTACACGCCGTCAATTTTCATAGACTCATAAAATTCCCATATAATTAAAAAAATTACGTATAATTTCTGGGTCTTTAAATTCACCCCACCTCAGGGATTTGTATCTTCAAAAGCCACAACAAAAAACTAGGAAAACAAGTGGGGGTACTGAGTATGTATCTGAGCCTCCTGCTCCCATGTGCTCTTTTGGAGGTTCCCATGCTTCCAGAAAACGCACACCAGAGGTATCGATTGCCCATTAAGTACTCACTCTTTTCGATCCTCAATCTCCACTGGAACCTCCGTAAACGTCGCCCCATCATAGATGTCCAGCTCACCATGGTCGATGATGTGAGAAGGGTCGTGTACGTATCTCCTCATCTAGGAAATGTGGAAGACGTCGTGCACCCGGTGCAACTGAGGGGGAAGTTATAGGTGGTAAGACACCTCACCAACTCTGTTGAGGACCTGGAAGGGTCCGATGAACCTCAGAGATAACTTGTCACCTCGGCCAAATCTCTGTAAAACTCGTCAGGGTGGGACCTGTAGAAATATGTGGCTGCCATCCTCGAACTCCATAGGTCTCCATATAGTATTGTCATAATACTTCTACCTAGTCTGTGTAGTCGGCATTCACTCCTGGATGATCTACAATTTCTCTATGGTATCTCGTACCATCTCTGGTCTCATGAGTGTTGACTCCCCTAGGTCAGTCCAACACAAAGGTGATCTGCAAGGTCATCCGTACAACGCCTCAAAAGGTTCTATCCCAATGATGGAGTGATAACTGTTGTTGTGCACAAAATCCACCAAGGGCAAGTGATCCTCCCAGATGCGACCGAAGTCAAGGAAGAAAGCACACAACATGTCCTCAAGGTTCTAAATGGTCCGCTCAGTCTGGCCATCCTTCTGAGGGTGGAAGGCGGTGCTCAAACGAAGTTGCATCCTGATAGCCTCCTGAAACCCCTTCCATAATCAAGAAGTGAAACATGTATCACAATCGGAGACAATCGATGAGGGTACTCCATGTATCCGCACAATATCCTCCACATAGAGGCATCTCAAGCTCTCTACTGAACCCTGCTCTCTAATCGGTAGAAAGTGGGTCGACTTGGTGAGTCGGTTGATGATCACCTAGATAGAATCATGACCTCTAGATGTACGTGGAAGTACTATCACAAAGTCCATGGATATCTCATACCACTTCCACTCTAGGACCTCTAACGTCTAAACCAAGCCTGCTGGTACCTGATTCTCTACCTTCACTTGCTGACAAGAAAGGCATCGAGAGACAAACTCTGCTACTGCTTTCTTCATTCTCGGCCACCAGTGTTGTCGTCAAAGATCCTGGTATATCTTTTCTACTCCTTGATATACCGCTAGTGGGGATGTGTGGAACTCCCTAAACACTTCCTCACGAAGCGACACTAGTACCATGGTACATCCTCTGAAAAGGATGACGTGCTCCCCACCTTCAGAAAATCCATCAGGTGCATGTCCTGTGGATATCTGAGCATGTTGAGCCTCACAGTCGGTATCCCCATGTTGCGCCTCACTGAATCACTGAAGAAGTGGGGTAGTGACTTTAAGAGACTAAAGAAAAGATGCTCCATCTCGATCCACAAAGTATATCTACGAAGTAGCCATCTACTATGTTGCCTCGCCTAGTAGGTGTATACCAGATCTCCTGCTGAGTGGATATGCTACAACGTTCCCCTTCCCAAGAGTATAGACTATCTCGAAGTCGTATTCCTGGAGGAACTCAAGCCAAAGTCGCTATCTCAGGTTCATATTCTTCTGAGAGAATATATACCTGAGACTCTTATGATCAGAGTACACTATAAAATGCTCGCCCGTTAAGTAATGTCGCCACATCTTCAAGCTGAAGACCACTGCTAATAATTCTAGGTCATGGGTAGCGTAGTTCTGCTCATGTTGTCTCAGCTATCGAGAACCATATGTGATAACTTCTCTCTCCTACATCAGGACACATCCAAGCCTAGTCCCTGATGCGTCGCAGTAGAATACGTACCCAACACCCTCCTCCGGAAGCCTCAAGATGGGGGCACTAGTCAGCCTTTGCCTCAGCTCCTGAAAACTCCGATGGTATCTTTCTAACCACATGAAAGGTTTCCACTTCTTCTTCAACACTAATAAAGGTGCTGAAACTCTGGAGAAATCTGGTACAAACCTCAAGTAGTATCCATCCAAACCCAGGAAACTTTGTACCTCTGTCACACTCCTGGGTGGCTCCCAAGCAAGTACCACCTCAATCTTCACTGAATCCACTATAACTCCAGCCTCTGAGATGACATGTCCTAGAAAGTGAACCTCTTGGATCCAGAACTGGCACTTTAAGAGGTTACCATAAAGCTGGTGCTCTCTTAGTGTGTCCAGTACTACCTGTAAATGATAGGCATGCTCCTCCTCAGTAGCCAAGTAGATCAAAATGTCATCAATGAAGACCACCACAAAGCGATCAAGGTATGGCTAAAATATCCTATTCATGAGTCCCATGAACACTACTGTAGCATTGGTTACGTTGAATGACATGACCAAAAACTCATAATGGTCGTACCAACATCTGAAAGTCGTCTTCTGCACATCCTCATATCGTACTCTGAGCTGGTGATAGCCTGATCTGAGGTCTATCTTCGAGAACCATTGTGCTCCCTTCAACTGATCAAATAGGTCATCAATCCTCGGAAGTGGGTACTTGTTCTTCACGATCACCCGGTTCAGGTTCCAATAGTTAACACAAAGTCTCAATCTCTCATCCGCCTTTTTGGTGAAAAAAATTGGGGCTGCCCAAGGAGAAACACTAGGCTGAGTGAATCTCTTCCCCTGTAAGTCCTCCAGCTGTACCCGTAGCTCACGAAGCTCCACGAGAGCCATACGATATTCTGGTGTAGATATCAGTTCCGTCCTAGGGTACAAGTCAATGTAAAAGTACAACTCTCTATAATGAGGTAGACCTGGAATATCATTAGGGAAGACATCTGCATACTGGTTCACCACTATAGGATAGATAGGAATCTCCACGTCAACCGCTCCGAGGGTAAGGCTTGCTAACTGATGAGTGATTGGATGCACTCTCCTCCGGGTAAGTCCATCCTATGATACAAAGGCTCCCTTCTCACCAGTGAAGTTAAACCTGGTCCCATCCGTGCGGACACACTGCACTTTGCATCTAATACAGTCAATCTGAGCATGGACTGTAGATAACCAGTCCATACCCAATATGACATCGTAATGCCTCGACATCGCTACTAGGAGATCCAAGCCGAATCTCTCGCCTCCTAGAGTAAGCTCACGCTACCAGCACCAGTGTTTAATCATTGAATCCTCTCCCGTAGGAGTCTCTAGTCATAAGGATCGAGCCAACAGCTCCATTGGAATCTCCGAGCTCCGAATGAGGGCAGTGGAAATAAAAGAATGACTAGAACATGTGTCTATATGTACTACAGATAAGGTGGAGTAGACGTAGATCCTACCTCGTATCATCTCTGAAGAACCATGATCGTAGGCCTCAGCTGCCTGGAGCTGAGCTCACCCATGTCCTCCTGCTCCCTATGGTCGGGGTGTACCACCTGGTGGTGGTGGCAGTAACATCTCGAATCATCACCCACCGCCAGCTGCATGGCCAGCTCCTCTACCATGTCTGCCTACTCCCTGCATACCTCCTCAGTCAAACCTTTGTCTCTATCTAGGCAGTCCTTAAACCATCTTCTGATCATCCATATGATGGGTCGGGTAGTCACGAGCCATGTGACCCAGCCCGCCGCATGTGAAACACTTTCTATTCCTCGTATGACTGGCTCTCTCTTCGGTGCCCCGTACAACTAATCCTGAGTCATGCAGTTGTCCACTTGTAGGTCTGGTCTTCTTTGACCTCTGCGACATCTATCTACTACCAGCTACAGAAGACTCCACTGCGTGACGTCCGGTGGTGTGACTCGCTGCTGGTGACTGCTCAGCAAGAAAACTCTCCACTAAGAGGGATCGCTCTAACACCACCACCTATATCAAGATGCTAAGAGAAATCATCAAAGCTCTGATCTCCCGCCTGAGTCCCTACTCAGAGGCCTGGGCCCTAAATAATGGGTCCCGCACCATATTAGTGGAGTAGCGTGAGAGGTCGGTGAACCTCTCTGAGTACCGATCCACAGTCATGATTCCCTACTGCAGATGAAGTAGCTCTTGTATGTGCACTGCTCAAAGAGTCTCTAGGACAAACTCTGCCCAAAACAGGCTCTCAAAGTATTCCCAGAGAAGTGTCACCTCTTCATGAACCTGGAGCATCAAGCTCCACCATCTTCCTATTGCTTCCTATAAAAGGCTGGCGGAAAGGATCATCATGAGATCAGCTGGTGTCTCTACTAGTCAGAAGACTCTCACCATGACCTCCAGCCAATCCTCAGCCGCCTGTGGGTCTGTCTCTCCCCTGAACCTAGGTGGCCTCTGGTGTTGGAACTCGTGCAACACGCTCAAGAGGCGTGAACCCTCTTCTATTGGGGCTGGTGGAATCGGTGTCCCAACGGATAATAGTACCATTGGTGCCTCCATTGGTGCCTCTACTAGAAGAGGGCCCTGCATCGAGGCCTCGTCGCTCAGTGGGCTATCAGTGTGTACTATATCTGGAACCCTAACTGGTTGTCTGCGTGGAGTCATCCTAAAAAGAAACAGGTGCACCACGGTCAATAAGTTATACCTGGTGAGATGACTCAAAGATATCACAAAGAAAACTCTCAAAAAACACACACGCAATCAGTGTTTTCATGCACTAATTCGAAAATCAGAAGTCAGGGTCCTAGTGTATGGATACGTCAGTCACCGCACTAACACTGGATTCCCTAAACTGATAACCATACTCATTGCACTTAACACTATTGTCATTAACAAAGATCATAGTCCTATGTTCTATGGTAGAACTGACTCCTATAATACCAATTTGTCACGACCCATCCCCCAGGGCTCGTGTCATGACTACCCCAAACCCGCCTTCCCTAGGCCAGGGGCTGGCGACTAGCACCGAAAGGCGTATTCCCTAAAACTGGGAAGGCAATGACTTTATAACCTGTAAAAAACACAACCAAGAACACAGTGAGATACGAACACAAGTAAACTGCATAGTAAAAAGAGTGTGTACAGTAAGAAAAAGGGGCCAAAATACAAGCCCAACTGGAAAGTACAAGAAAACAGAAAAGTACAAGTAAACTGAAATAGATCCTATGAACACCCACCAAGGATCCTACCTAAAGGGTAGGTATAGCTCTCAAACGAATGTCTCTGTAGTACGCCTCATCTAATTTCTACCTCTGAGCTACCTCTAGTCCTGGTACTCTCATCATCAGTCAGCGATGTTCGTCATCTGCACCAAACACAACAAGGTGCGGGTGTAGCTCGTGCAGGGGTGAGTATAACGATACTCAATAGGGACCTCGAGACCCTCAAAGGTCTCACGAAATCCAAAAAGGATAAACCAAAAAGAATATAAACATCTGACAACCCTACTTAGGTATATGCTCATACATATACCCAAGTAATCAAGTATACCCGTCTCATTCATGAGGAAACACAAGGTCCAACTCAAAATCCCAAAGATTAACTGTTCCACAAAGGAAGGAATACCACGAAGTTAACACCACAAAGGTAACGCCACACAGAATAATACCAAAAAGGTTTCACCAAGAAGGCAAGTACCACACAAGTACGCCACACAAAAGAATACCACAATGGTACCACCACAAAGGTAAGTACCACACAGGTATTCCACACAGAAGAATACCACAAAGGTATCACCACGAAGGAAAGTACCACACAGGTATTCCACATAGAAGAATACCACAAAGGTTTCACCGTGAAGGAAAATACCACACAGGTATGCCACATAGAAGAATACCACAAAGGTATCACCACGAAGGTAAGTACCACATAGGTACGCCACATAGAAGAATACCACCAAAGTATCACCACAAAGAATAGTACCACACAGGTACGCCGCATAGAAGAATACCACAAAGGTATCACCATGAAGGAAAGTACCTCATAGGTACGCCACACAGAATAATTCCACCAAGGTATCACCATAAAGGATAGTACCACACAGGTACACCACACAGAAGAATACCAAAAAGGTATCACCACGTAGGTAAGGACTCATCTCACACTAGGTATAACTAAGTTACAGTAGTAAATATGATTATATGTAACTACTGAATCATCTTACTCTGTTAAGAGGAAAACCCACACAGGATCCTAAATTATCAGACCCACACAGGATCCTAAATCATCAGACCCACATAAGATCCTAGTACATCATCTGACCCACATAGGTTCCTAGTACAGTAGACCCACATAGGATTCTAGATTATTCCCACAATTATTCCTAGATCAGACCTAAGTGAGACTCTCAAACACAGATCGACAAAGGATCCCAAAGCACAGACCCACATAGGATCTCTTTCTTATGTTACAGCCAGCTACAGGGTTCCCGCACTAAGATCGCTTGATTTTGGAAGGGTCCACTTCTCAAGCCATAGATCGAATACTCCAAATTCCATGAATTCCCACGAAGAAGAATTCAAAAGGAACACCACGTAAAAGGGGTCTCAATACAACAGACAGTGAGTCAATCAGATGCACAGTCTATAAGTTATTATCCTTTTAGTCCCAAGGGCCCGGTTGGATTTGTGTTTGATCCAACCCAACCGTACCCCAACTTTATCAAAAACCCAAGCAGAGTATACCAAAAGGACCATATCGATCTAAGGTTTCTAGTGCCATAGACGGTTCATCATTTCGAAACCGTATGAGAGAGATATGTCGAATACAAGATCCCATAATAATAATATTATTTTTTTGGGTGTTTCGTGAACCTGAGCCATGAACCAGAATTTAATATTAAACATTATACTTAAATTGACCATCTTAATGATAGGATCACGTCGCCACAGACGGTAAGTCAATCGGACATCACACGCAAGAGTTATGGAGGGTCGAAGATTTAATAATGATAATATTTTAGTATTATTTGAGCGTTTCAGGTAACAGATCCAAAAAACTGAAAAAGACATCCAATATTGGACTCATAATTTCCATCTTGAAGTCAGGGTCATATTGTCGTTGATGGTTCGTGAAACCGAGGTCACACAGATAAATTACGGACGAATTATGGTTTTACAACCAAAAATAATAATAACATTATTTATATTATTATTCTTTTTTTCTTTTTTTCCTTATAACCCATCTCAATTGAGATTCACTCACAAGGGTAGAACCTCCCCCTTATTCCAATGATTTCCTTTTTAATTTCTTTAGATTTTTAATTCATTTCTTTTCAACTATTCCTCTCTCCAATTAACCCTTATTTCCCCACAATTCTCACACACTGTTCCAGCAAGAAATCAAGCCCACGACTTCTCCTGCAACTCTAACCACAAGCTTCCTCAACACGTCTAGAACCGCCATCGCACCACCTATCTCACCCGGATCTATTCCCCAAAGACATGCTGGAATTTCACCTCCACATTTCCCCTTACGCGGCCCACTGCATCTTCGTTCTAAACCTGAAAAAAAGTTCAGAAATTCATTCTGGGCACACCAGGCCTCAGAATCACGTGCTTTCAATCTTCACAGACTCATAAAATTCCCATATAATTAAAAAAAATTACATGTAATTTCTGGTTCTTTACATTCTTGTTGTGTGTTGTTATATTTGATGATATTTAAACATTGGGTGATGAACTTGTTGGGTGATTTGACGGTTTTGTGATATTTATCTCATGGTCGGAAAGGTATGAGGTTGTGAATTCATGCATCATTCTAGAAACCTATGTAGGAAAGTGACATGAATTATGATAGGCACACACATGGGATGGGTGTGTATGATATAAAGGTTGGGATGCATATGTTTCTTAAAAGTAATGAAATTGTGCCTAATAAGATGGTATGAATGGGTAAAAATGAAAGTCAAAGGGGTGAGTAGTAATTAGAAAATGGTGCTTAATAAAGAATAAAAGTGGATTAATATTTGGTACGAGTAAATTGGAATAGGGAAATTGTTTTGAATCAGGTAAAAGATAAGTCTTGTGACCTTGTGGATTAGATACTTGTGTTAGCCATGGCATTAGAAGAGATGGCCAAGGGTGGTGATCCGATTGTGAGTGGTCTTATTTGGGTAGTGTATGTTAACTGGTTCAGTTGTGTTAAGTGACGAGCCTACCTATATCTCAGTTTCTCAGGGTGGTGAACAGATCTTTTGTTATTAGTGTGGAAGGCTGAGGCACAATTGTGACCAGTGTCCCCACCCACCAGTTGAGTGTCGAGCATGCTGTATGTTAGGCAATGTGTAGTGGTTTTTCAGGAACCTGTGACAGTCGGGGAATCATGGAGGTTATAGGCAGATGTTGAGTGTAGGTAGGGGGTCGATTACCCCATATTAGGAAAGCAGTTGGAGCTCTACGGGTTGTACTGGTAGAGGCGGTGGACGTGGAGCTCTGGGGAAAGAGAATCCTTAAAAACAGAGAAGTGAAGTGCAGGGCACTCAGGATGGAGCTCAGGGTAAAGGGGAAGGTCATATCCATGTAGTTCAGGCTACACCTAATGGTGGTGAGGTAAAACTGTCTACTATTCAAGGTATGATTCTTGTAGCTTTCATTCTTTCTATTTATTTATTTGATACAAGTACTATGCATTCCTTTATTTATGCTCAATTCGTAGTTGTGTTGGGATTAACTGTAGAGACTGCATGTGGGGTAATGTCGCTTGATACTCCACTAGGGTTATGAGTTGAGAACATCGAGAAGTGTAAGGTTTGTTCTCTGAGGTTGGTGGTTATTGTTTTCTGTGGGATTTTTTTGTCCTAGAGATGTCAGGTTTTGACCTAATCTTGGGAATGGATTGGTTGGTGTTATATCAAGCTCATATTGACTATTAACGACATCGGGTAATGTTCACATCTCTCGATGGGAGAACTTATGTCCTTCGTGGTGAGTGCGAAACTTGAGTGGGCCACATAGGACCATTATGCCAGCAGCTGGGGGAACTCACAACCCAAGTAGCATGCCTTATTTTAGATGATGGGAAGAAAAGACAACCAGTTTTCCCATTTTTTGTGGACTAGTTTCAGGATGTGTTTCTTGAGGACTTCTCGGGGTTACCACCCAAGAGAGATGTTGAGTTTATGATTGAATTGCTTCCATGAGTGGAGCCAGTTTCCATTCCACCCTACTGAATGGCACCAGTATAGATCCAAGAACTGAAGGTTTAGTCAGAGGAATTGGAGCATAAGGGGTTTATACGCCCAAGTACATCACCTTGGGAATCTCATGTGTTGTTTTCTAATAAGGATGATGGATCACTGAGAATATGTATCAATTTTAGAAAGTTGAACCTAATGAAAGTTAAGAACTAATACCCTCTTCCTAGAATCGATGACCTTTTTGATCAGCTCAGAGGTGCCTCGGTGTTTTCTAAGATCGATTTGAGATCAGGATACCATCAGCTGAGGGTAAGACCTTTTTACATACCCTGGATAACTTTCCAAAGTAGATACGAGCCATATGAATTCTTGGTAATACTGTTTGGTTTGATAAATGCACCAGTTGTGTTCATGGCCTTGATTAACCAGATATTTCACTCGTATATGGATCAGTTTGTAGTTGTATTCATTGATTAAATCTTGTTGTAATCCATAACTCATGATGATCATGCCAAACATATTGATATTTTCTTGAGTCCAATAAGAGATAATAGGCTTTACACCAAGCTTTCAAAATGTCAGTTTTGGATTGATGAGTTGCACTTTCTGGGAAACATCATTTCTAATTCAGGTGTGTTGGTGGATCCGAAAAAGGTGTAGGTTGTGGTTTCTTGGGAGCATCCCAAGAATGTCTCTGATATTTATAGTTTTTTGGGTTTGGCTAGTTATTACCAAAGGTTTATTATAGATTTATCTCATTTGGAAGTACCGCTCACAGGCCTAACCAAGAAGGGGTTAAGTTCGATTGGTCTAAGGCTTATGAGAATTCTTTCCAGGAGCTGAAAAAGCGATTGACTACCACACCAATCCTAATCTTGCCCGAACCAGGTAAGAAGGAAAACTTGTTCTGTGATGCATCCATTGTTGAACTTGGGGCAGTGTTGATGTAAAAATGGTCAGGTTGTAGCTTATGGGTTGAGGTAGTTGAGTCCACATTAAAGAAATTATCCTAGTCATGAACTGGAGCTAGATGTTGTGGTTTATACCTTAAAGTGTTGGAGGTATTACTTGTTGGGAGAACCCTTTATGATGTTTACTGACCATCAAATTCTCAAATACATCTTATCTCAGTAGTATTTGAATCTTCAACAGTGATGGTGGGTTGAGTACCTACAGTCTTTTGATTTTGAGTTGGTGTACACACCTGGGAAAGAGAATAGTGTCGTGGATGCTCGGAGTCGGAAGACTCAGAATCAGGTGGTTTAGGAATCCAGTTCATAGTGGGTGATGATGGCCTTGTTTGCTGATATGCATTTGGAGGCACATGATGGGAATGGGCAGATGACCCTTGCATATATATCTATTAAATCTGTACTTTTGAGTTGAGTTAAAGAGAGTCAGTTGGTTGATCTGGAGTGTTTGGCTATAAAGGAAAGTCTTAAAGGTGGGAATTCACCTTCTGGTTTTAATTTTGGCACAAATGGATTTACTTATGTTCATGTTCATGATGTGGTGCTAGCATATGTATGAGAGGAGTTGATGCGTGAGTTCCATGCATTGAAGTGGGCAGTGCATCTGGGCTTGACTAATATGTATTGTGATCTTCATAGGCAGTTTTGGTGGCTGGGAATGAAGAAAGAAGTTGTGAATTTTTTGGCTGATGCCTTACCAATCAGCAGTTGAAGGATGAACATCAGCGTCCTGGTGGGTTGTTGCAGTCATTGACTATTCTAGAGTGGAATTGGAATGATGTCCCTATAGACTTTATGGTGGGTCTTCCGAGGACACCTCAGAAGAATGATGCAATTTGAGTGGTGGTATATCGGCTGGCCAAAGTGTCCCATTTCTTGTCGATTTAGGAGACGTACACAGTCGACCAGTTGGGATAATTGTATGTTTGAGAAATATTATGGTTTCATGGCGTGCCTAGAACCATAGTTTCAGATCATGATTTGCATTTCACCCCATGCTTCTGGAAGGGGATACAGAAGGAACTTGGTACCCATGTGTTTTTTAGTACGGCTTACCACCCCCAGATTGATGGGCAGTCAGAGCATACAATTCAGGTATTTGAAGACATGTTGAGGGCTTTTGTTTTGGAACTTGGAGGTTCGTGGGAGAAACACTTGCTGCTTATTTAGTTTTCTTAAAACAATATTTTTCAGGATGTAATTCATATGGAACCTTTCTAGGTACTTTATCAGAGACTGTGTATATCTCTTTTTTGTTAGTTAGAGACCAGATAATCTGAGTTGTTAGGATCGAGTCTTGTGCAGGAGACGTCGAAAAAGATTCATTTGATTCAAAATCATATGAAAACAGATCATATTAGGCATAATTCATCAGCAGATTAGCGTCGTAGACCTCTTGAATTCATGGTGGGTGATAGTGTGTTTCTTTGGGTGTCGCCAAGGTTGGGTCACCGTCGAATTCAGAAGCAGGGCAAGTTGGCACCTAGATATGTGGGTCCATTTGAGATTGTGGAAAGGATCAAATCTGTGGCATACCGATTAGAACTTCCACAATGGTATAGTGGGATGTATGATGTTTTTCATGTTTCACAACTCTGACAGTATTTTCATGATCCATCTCATGTGATAAATGATAAAGATGTCATGCTTGAGGCTGATACGTCCTTTGAGGAGCACCTGGTTCGTATTGTGGATCATAGTGAAAAAGTTTTGTAGGGAAAGGTTGTGACATTGGTTTGTGTTCTATGGTAGCATGGAAATGTTCAGGAAGAAACTTGGGAGAGGTAATCAGATATGTGGTCTTAGTGGACTGATCTCTTTCCTTTGGGAGCTCAATGATGCTTGGGAAGAGCGGCTTGGGGATGAGATTTTATAAGGTGGGGAGATTGTAAGATCCTATATTTCTCCGTAAGGTATATTATTATTATGTTTCAATTTTAGTCCCCTTTTGTGGTTAATGAAGTGTTTCCCCAAGTCCTTGTGAAGGCCCAAGGGTGTTCCAGGGGTTCAATACATGAAAAAGGGGGAAAAGGGGCTTTTGGATAGTCTGCACAGTTTACGCACGGTTTGGAAAATCGTGCAGGGGAGACTATGCGGGCAGTGGAAATCCACATGGTTTGTGCACGGTCTGGAAAACCATGCGAGAGAGAGGGTGTGCCGGCAGTAGCCTCTGCACGGTTTGTGCACGGTTTGGAAAACCATGCGGGTAAACCGTGTAGCCTAGAAATTTCTAAAAATTTACAAAAAAAACATTATAGTATTTCTTATACCACTTGGGATTTTCCTCCTTTTTTCCTTCTCTAGCCCTAGTGACGCCCCAAATTCTCCATGAGCTTCCAAGGAACAATCTCCCTCATCTTAAGTCCATTTGGAGTGTTGTTGGTTGTGGATTGAAGATCCGGGTAAGGATAATCCCCCCTTACTTTTCTTTTTGGTTTAGGGTTTCTATTTCTTCCCCATATCTATTAAAAGATCTCAAACCCTTCTTTTTCGGTGAGATTTGAGGTAAATTTTCAAGGGTTAGTTGAATCGAGATCTAAGGATTCGATTGAGAGGGCGTTCACCAACAGATTCAAGGTAGGTGATCTATAAGTTATATCCCTTGGTTTTTGTATAGATTTGTGCATGTGGAGTTTTTATTCTTTCCCTCTTTTGATGAGTTCTTGGTGATTTTGATATGAGGTGGTGTAATGGGTGTATAAATGGTTAATTGAACCCCTCTTGATCCCTATGGGAAGCAAGGAGGATGACTTGACCAAATTAGGGCCACTCGTGGGGTGTGTCGATATTTTCCAGACTTAGATTTAGCTAAGTAAGTGTAAGGTCATTGTGCAAGGACATAGGGCCTATTATTAATATTTTAATATGATTGAAGGACTTGTAATGTGTGTTTAGTAATACACTTAGGTTTGGAAATGTCCTAAGAGGTTTTTTGGTTGGCATGAAAAGGAGTGAAATGGATTAATGAGAAAATGCTAGGGGATTAGCTTTATACTTGAATATGCTTAGTGAGATAGACATGGGAAATGGGAAATGGGGCTAAAGGGTTAAGTAATATAAATGATTAATGGGTTAATGGATTGAGGCAATAATGTTAATTTCCCATTTAATGATATTGTTGTGATGTTGTAAATGATATTGGTTATGTTGTTGTGATATGGTCAATTGTGGTGAATGATAAATAAGCATGTGCACATGGCTTGGTTGATCGGGGTATTGACTTGAGGTTATACACCCATGGGTTGAGTTGAACCAAGGTTCTTAATCCACCCCTAAATGCACGGGTTAGGGAATGGGACAGAGTTTGATTCCCCTAACAGTTGCATTCCACCCGGACTGAGGCTTCTAGGTGAGGATTATGGGTTTGTTATAATGTGATGCCTAGTGAGATAAAACTTGATTTTATTCCCATATTATTGGGAATATTGAATGTTCCTAATCCATTGAATACATTAAAATGGTGTATTAAATCATGAAATTCCTAAGTAGTGAATCTGGATTCAATGGTAGTATAAATTAAATGAACATAGTCTAGAATGGACCAATGAACTATTTATCATTACTTGTCATCATTTATCACTTTTATGAACTATATTCATTTGCTGTATATTTTTTATACACCATTGGTGGTGGCCTACTAAGTTATACTCACACCCTTCTTGGGTCGTCGTTGGGTACCCGAGTAGATTTCATGCTTTTAGGTCAGGATAAGGGCAAGGGCCCTATGCTAGGGAGTTGAGTTGGACATGGGACATGTTGGGTGAGGTTCCAAACTTGGAGTCCAGACCATTTTGGGGATCTTTATATTTTCTATCTTTTGGGGTTTTTCTCACTTAACACTGCATCATGTCATGACATACTTACTGTTGTATATGGTTGTACCCAGTTTTGGGAATTGGTTAATTATGCATGTTACTGATTGTTCTCTTTTGTCTCCATTATTTAAGTTATTATCTATTGTGTATTACTCTATTTTACCAACATGCTTGACTTGTCTCTAGAGTGGATCAACCTTGTGATAGGGGATGCTCTCAACCTCCATTATTTCAAACCCCCTTAATATTTTTTCTTTGCACCCAACACAACTTGTCTTTTTTTTTGTGTTTAGTTTGCTTTTGGACTCTTACAGAAAATTAAATAAATATGATGATGATGATTATGATGATGGTAATGAGAGTATAGTATCCTCACATGACCTATTAGACCCTCAATGCTAGTCGGAAACCTCTGATGTATGGGGAGGCACGCTTGAGGTCATGTGACAGCCCTGCTCGGGGCACTAGATTAGTGGCTCCCAGGTTGGGGATGTTACAAAGTGGTATCGGAGGCAGGTTCTTTTCTCTTTATCACTATTTGGGGATGGTATAAATAAGGTTAGGAAAGTTTTGGGCCTTATTAATGTGCTCATTCTTGGTAGTAGTTAACCCATGTACGGAGGAAAACCCAAGTCAACCTAGGAGGGGATTGTTGTTCTTGTTGTGTGTTGTTATATTTGATAATATTTCACCATTGGGTGATGCACTTGTTGTGTGATTTGATAGTTTTGTGATATTTCTCTTGTGGTAGTAAAGGTATGAGGTTGTGCATTCATGTATCATTCTCGGCACCTATGTAGGAAAGTGACATGCATCATGATAGGCACACACATAGGATGGGTGTGTAGGATATAAAGGTTAGGATGCATATGTTTCTTAAAAGTAATGAAATTGTGCCTAATAAGATGGTATGAATGGATAAAAAAGAAACTCAAAGGGGTAAGTGATAATTAAAAAATGGTTCTTAATAAAGAAGAAAAGTGGATTAATATTTGGTAAGAATAAATTGTAATATGTAAATTGTTTTGAATCGGGTAAAAGAT
Source organism: Viscum album (assembly GCA_963277665.1). Lineage (NCBI taxonomy): Eukaryota > Viridiplantae > Streptophyta > Magnoliopsida > Santalales > Viscaceae > Viscum > Viscum album. The sequence continues at coordinate 454,661,952 of OY728141.1, read as the reverse complement.
AAGGCTTGTGACTCTGTGGACTAGATACCTATGTTAGCCATGGAATTAGGAGAGATGGCCAAGGATGGTGATCCGGTTGTGAGTGGGATTTTTGGGTAGTGTATGAAAACTGGTTCAGTTGTGGCAAGTGATGATCCTACCTATATCTTAGTTTCTCAGGGCGGTGACTAGATCTTCTGTTATCAGTGTGACAAGTCGGGGCACAAGCATGACCAGTGTCCCCACCCACCGGTTGAGTGCATAGCATGCAGCAGGTTAGGCCATGTGCAGAGGTTCTACAGGAACTTGTGATAGTCAGGGAATGATGGAAGTCATAGGCATATGCTGAGTGTAGGCAGGGGGTCGATTACCCCATATCAGGCAGGCAGTTGGAGCTCCACGGGTTGTACTAGCAGAGGTGGTGGACGTGGAGCTCTGGGGTGAGAACATCCTTGCCAACAGTGAAGTGTAGTGTAGGTCACTTAGGATATAGCTCAGGGTAAAGGGGTAGGTCATATCCATGCAGTTCAGGCTACACCTGGGGGTGGTGAGGTAGGACCATCTACTATTCTAGGTACGATTCTTGTAGCTTCCATGCTTGCTAGTGCTTTATTTGATACAGGTTGTACACATTCCTTTATTTATTCTCAGTTTGTAGTTGTGTTGGGATTAACCATAGAGACTGCATGTGGGGTAATGTTGCTTGATACTCTATTAGAGGTACGATTTGAGGACATCAGGCAGTGTAAGGGTTGTTATCTGGAGGTTGGTGGTTATTGTTTTCTGTGGGATCTGTTTGTCCTAGAGATGTCAGGCTTTGACCAAATATTAGGAATGGATTAGTTGGTGTTATATCAAGCTCATATCGACTATTACCGATGTCGGGTAACATTCACATCTCTCAATGGGAGCACTTATGTCCTTCGTGGTGAGTGGGATACTCGAGTGGGCCGTGTAGGGTCGCTACGCTAGCAGCTGGGGGAACTCACAGCCCAAGTAGCATGCCTTATGTTAGATGATGAGAAGAAAGGACAACCACTTTTCCCTTTTTTGTGGACTAGTTTCAGGATGTGTTTCCTGAGGACTTCTCAGGGTGACCACCCAAGAGAGATGTTGAGTTTACGATCGAATTTCTTCTAGGAGTGGAGCAAGTTTCCATTCCACCCTACCGAATGGCACCAGTAGAGCTCTAAGAACTAAAGGTTTAGTTATAGGAATTGGAGAATAAGGGGTTTATATGTCCTAGTACATCACCTTGGGGATCTTCTGTGTTGTTTTCTAAGAAGTGTGATGGATCATTGAGTCTATGTGTCGATTATAGGAAGTTAAACTAAATGACAGTTAAGAACTAGTACCCTCTTCCTAGGATCGATGACCTGTTTGATCAGATTAGAAGTGACTCAGTGTTTTTTAAGATCGATTTGAGATCGGGATACCATCAATTGAGGGTGAGACCTTCTGACATACCTCAGACAGCTTTCTGAAGCAGATATGGGCTATATGAATTCCTAGTAATGCTGTTTGGTTTGACCAATGCACCAGCTGTGTTCATGGCCTTGATGAACCAGATATTTCACCTGTATCTAGATTAGTTTGTAGTTGTCTTCATTGATGACATCTTAGTGTACTCCAGAACTCAATACAATCATGACAAACATCTTGACATCATATTTAGTACACTAAGAGATCATAGACTTTACAGCAAGCTTTCAAAATGTCAATTTTGGATTGATGAGGTGCACTTTCTAGGACACATCATTTCTGAGTCAAGTGTGTCGGTGGATCTGGAAAAGGTATAGGTTGTGGTGTCTTGGTAACATCCTAATAATATCTCGGATATTCAAATTTTTCTGGGTTTTACTGGTTATTACTGAAGGTTTATTAGATATTTCTCTTGTTTGGAAGCACCGCTCATAGGCCTAACCAAGAAGGGGGTTAAGTTCGATTGGTCTAAGGCTTGTGAGAATGCTTTCTAGGAGCTGAAAAAATAGTTTACTACCACATAGATCCTTATCTTTATCAAACCAGGTAAGAATTACACCTTGTTCTATGACGAATCCAGTGTTGGACTTGGTGAATTGTTGATGTAGGATGATCAGGTTGTAGCTTATGGGTTGAGGTAGTTTAGGTCACATGAAATAAATTATCCTACTCATGACCTAGAGATAGCTGTTGTGGTTTATTCCTTAAAGTTTTGGAGGTATTACTTGTTGGGAGAACCCTTTATGGAGTTTACTAACTATCAAAGTCTCAAATACATATTCTCTCAGCAGGATTTGAATCTTCGACAGTGATAGTGGGTTGAATACCTTTAGTCTTTTGATTTTGAGTTGGTGTTCACACTAGGGAAATTGAATAGTGTTACTGATGCTCAGAGCCAGAAGACTCGGAATCTGGTAGTTCAGGAATCCATTTCATAGTGGGTGATGATGTCCTTGTTCGCTGATATGCATCTAGAGGTACAGGATGGGCAGTCGTAAATGACCCTTGCATCTATAGCCATTAAATCTACACTTCTGAGTCGAGTTAAATAGATTCATATGGTGGACCTGAAGTGTTTGGCTATAAAGGAAAGTCTTAAAGGTGGGGAGTCACCTTCTAGTTGTAATTTTGGTGTCGATGGATTTTCTTTTGTTCATGGTCATGTTGTGGTGCCGACAGATGTATGAGAGGAGTTGATGCGTGAGTTCCATGCATCGAAGTGGGCAGTGCATCCGAGATTGATTAATATGTACCATGATCTTTGTAGGAAATTTTGGTGGTTGAGAATGAAGATAGATGCTGTGAATTTTGTGACACGATTCCTTACCTATTAGCAGGTGAAGGCAGAACATTAGCATATAGGTGGGTTGTTGCAGTCATTGACTATTCCAGAGTGGAAGTGGAATGACGTCACTATAGACTTCGTGGTAGGTGTTCTGAGGACTCCTTTGAATAATGATGCAATTTGGGTGGTGGTAGATCGGTTGACCAATGTGGCCCATTTCTTGTTGATTTAGGAGACCTACATAGTCGACCAATTGAGTGAATTGTATGTTTGAGAAATATTACGGTTGCATGGAATGCTGAGAACCATAGTTTCATATCGTGATTTGCATTTCACCTCATGCTTCTCAAAGGGGTTGCAGAAAGAACTTGGTACCCAGATGTTTTTGAGTACATCTTACCACCCACAGACTGACGAGCAGTCAAAGCATACAATTCAGGTATTAGAAGACATGTTGATGGATTGTGTTCTGAACCTTGGAGGTTTGTGGGAGAAACACTTGTTGTTTATTGAGTTTTCTTACAACAATAGTTTTTAGGAAACAATTTAGATGGAACCTTTCGAGGCACTTTATAGGAGACCGCTTAGATCTCTATTGTGTTGGTTAGAGACCGAAGAATCTGAGCTGTTAGGACTGATTCTTGTACAATATATGTCAGAAAATGTTCGTATTATTCAAAAGCATATAAAAATAGCTCAGAGTAGGCAGAATTCATATATAGATCAGCATCCTATACCTCTTGAATTCATGGTGTGTGATAGTGTGTTTCTTCTGGTGTCACCAAGGTTGGGTCACCGTCAAATTTAGAAGTAGGGAAAGTTGGCACCTAGATATGTGGGGCCATTTGATATTGTGGAAAGGATCGAACTCATAGCGGACTTATTAGAACTTACACAATGGTATAGTGGGATGCATGACGTGTTTCATGTTTCACAAATCTGACAGTATTGTCTTGATCCATCTCATGTGATAAATGTCTAAGATGTCGAGATTGAGGTTTATGCGTCTTTTGAGGAGCACCCGGTTCATGTTGTGGATCATAGTGAAAAAATTTTTGTGGGTAAGTGTTGTTCCCTTGGTTCATGTTCTATGTCAGCATGGAAACGTTTAGGAAGAAGCTTGGGAGAAGAAATCAGATATGTCGGCCCAGTGGACTGATCTCTTTCCTTTGGGAGCTCAATGATGATTGGGAAGAGCGGCTTGGGGATGAGCCGTTATAAGGTGGGGAGGTTGTAAGATCCTAGATTTCTATGTAAGGTAAGTTCTTGTCATGTTTTAGTTTTATTCCCCTTTTGTGGTTAATGAAGTGTTTCCCCAAGTCCTTGTGAAGGCATGGGGGTGTTCCAGGGGTTCAGGACATGAAAAAGGGGGGAAAGGGGGATTTTTGGGCAGTTTGCACAGATTGCGCATAGTTTGGAAAACCATAAAAGGGTAGACTGTGTGGGCAGTGGCAATCCACATGGTTTTCACATGGTCTGGAAAACCATGCAAGAAAGAGGGCATGTGGGCAGTAGCATCTACACGGTTTGCACATGGTTTAGCAAACTGTGCGGGTAAACCGTGCGGCCTGGAAAATTATAAAAAATTACAAAAATTACATTATGGGATTTCTTATACCACTCAATATTTTCCTTCTTTATTCCCCCTCCATCCCTATTGATGCCCCAAAAGCTTCAAGATCTTCCAAGGATCAATCTCTCTCATCTTAGGGCCGTTTGGAGTGTCGTTGGTTGCGGATTGAAGATTCGGGTAAGGCTAATCTTCCTCTTACTTTTCTTTTTAGTTTAGGGTTTCTATTTCTTCCCAATATCCATATGAAGCTCTAAAACCCTTATTTTTTAGTGAGGTTTAGGTTAAAGCTTCAAGGGTTGGTTGAATCGAGATCTAAGGCTTCGATTAAGAGGGAGTTCGCCAATGGATTCGAGGTAGGTAGTCTACAAGTTATATCCCTTGGTTTTTAGTAGATTTATGCATGTAGGGTTTTTATTATTTTTCTCTTTTGATGAGTTCTTGGTGCTTTTGACATGAGGTGGTTTAATGGGTGTCTAAATGGTTAATTTAACCCCACGTGATCCTCATGGGATGCAAGTAGGATGACTCGACCAAATTAGGGCCACCCTTAGGGTGTGCCGATATTTCCCAGACTTAGAGTTAGCTAAGTAAGTGTAAGGTTGTTGTGAGAGGACATATGGCCTATGATTAATATGTTAATATGCTTGAAGGACATGTAATGGGTTTTTAGTAATACACTTAGGTTGGGAAATGGCCTAAGAGGTTGTTTGGTTGGCATGAAAAAGGGTGAAATGGATTAATGGGAAAATTCTAGGGGATTATCTTTATACTTGAATATTCTTAGTGAGATAGTCATGGGAAATAGGAAATGGGGCTAAAGGGTTAATTAATATAAATGATGAATGTGTTAATGGATTGAGGCAATAATGTTAATTTCCCATTTAATGATATTGTTGTGATGTTGTAAATGATATTGGATATGTTGTTGTGATGTGGTTAATTGTGGTGAATGATAAATAAGTATGTGCACATGGATTGGTTTAGTGGGTTATCAAATTAAGGTTCTACGCCCATGGGTTGAGTTGGACTGAGGTTCTAGCTCTGCCTCTAAATGCACGGGTTAGGGAGGGGGATAGATTTCTATTCCCCTAATGGTTTCATTCCACCCAGACTGAGGCTTTGAGGTGAGGATTATGAGTTTTTTATAATGTGATTCCTAGTGGGTTAGGACTTGATTTTATTCTCATATGCTTAGGAATATTGAATGTGTCTAATCCATTGAATACATAAAAAGGGTGTATTAAATCATGAAATGCCTAAGTAGTGAACCCGAATTCAATGGTAGTATAAATTAAATGAACATAGTCTATAATGGCCCAATGAACTTGTTATCCTTACTTGTCATCATTTATCACTTGCATGCACTATATGACTTTGCTGGATATTTTGTAAACACCGTTGGTGGTGGCCTACTGAGTTATACTCACACCCTACTCGGGTCGTCATTGGGTACCTAAGTAGATTTCATGCGTGTAGGTAAGGACAAGGGAAACGGACCTATTCTAAGGAGTTGATTTAGACATGGGATATGTTGGGTGAGTTTCTAGACATAGATTCCGAAACATTTTGGGGATCCTAATTTTTTCTTTCTTTTGGGGTTTTGTTCACTTAACATTGTAGCATGGCATGACATACTTACTGTTTTATATGGTTGTACCCAGGGCCGGCCCTGGGGCAAGCCCAGCAAGCCCTTGGGCTAGGGCAACTGACAACTTTTTTACTGTACATGTACTGTACAGGCACTGTACCACTTTGGAAGGGGCAACATTTATGCCGCTGGTCTTGGGCAACAAAATTTTTAGGGGTTTTCCGGGCCGGTCCTGGTTGTACCCAGTTTTAGAAATTGGTTAATTATGCATGTTATTGATTGTTCTCTTTTGTATCCATTATTTAAGTTATTATATATTTTTTCTTACTCTGGTAATGAGGATATAGTCTCCCCACGTGACCTATTAGACCCTCGCTTCTAGTCAGCAACCTCTGGTGTATGGGGAGGCGCGCTTGAGGTCATGTGATGACTCGACTTGGGGAACCAAATTAGTGGCTCCCAGGTCAGGGATGTTACATCCTCTCCCTTTTCTAAATGGACATTATCATTAAGCATCTGATACAAGGATTTCCACTGCATTAAATAACCCAATTACAGGTAACCGAGCTTCCTTTTCATCCTTCCTTTCACTCAAGAAACCTATCTGGGATGAATCATCTTAAATGACCTTATTAACTTTCTTTCACCAAGTTCAAAGCTCTGAGAACCCCATTCTATCAATGCCTTATACTAGGTGTAAACCACTTCCATATTCTCATTGATGATATCATTCTTATGCCCTCATAAATGAGAAAAACAAATCATGGACCTCCTACTAGGTGCAAGCCCCAATCATACCTTCTCTTATTCATTTCCCAGTATACATGATAAAACTTGAATGGGTAGTTGATTTGTAAGCCCTGTATCAATTCCTTAAGTCAAGATACTCCTTTTGGTTTCTCATAACACTTTGAGTTGAGGTACTCCTCTTGGTTTTCCAAAATACCATCACCTAGCTCATCATCCATAGTAAACTAGAATGGGAAGCTCATGCATAAGCCTTAGATTAATCCCTTGACTCAAGATAATCCACTTAGTTTCCTTAAGCACCTTGAGTTGAGATACACCTCTTGGTTTCATCATAACACCTTGAATCAATATACTCCTCTTGGTTTTTATCATATTTATGGAGTTAAGATCCTACTCATGGTTCCCCAGAAATACCTTCACCTGAATCATCTGCCAAATTAAATTCAAAAGGGAATCCTTATTCATAATCCCCCCTCAAACCCCTATTGAGAGTTATCATAAAATATGATTGATCTTATATTATATCTTGTTTCTCACACCAAGCATGATCCACATGGTCTTATAGGTTTTAGTTAATCATTTCATTAGCATTATTGAGATGTGTCACAATTAAAAGTAGGGAGAACAAAAGAAGTTCTAGTTGTATGACTCTAAATTTCATAGCATACGTCCTTAACCCATGATACTAAACTACATGGTAAGGTCCTAACACATGAACTTTAAAATATAAAACACAAACTATATGGAATTTTATTCCTATTAACGAGGATACGTAGGATTCCTCTCTGAGGTTCAACCACAATACCCTAATATAAACATTATGTCTCCTTCTAGGTGTAAGCCCAAACTTCAGTCTTCCTTTATCGTCTAGTTAGAAACAGACACTACAAAAAATCCCCTATTGGAGGGGGATGTTTTTCAGTTTAGAGGGGTTTTAACCCCCTCTAAACATATTAGCGGTGGTTATAGGTAACTGCCACTAATGTGGTTTCCCTATCTTTTTAGGGGTGGTTTCATCCCTCAAGCCCTTCTCTCCCCACTTGTCATCAGACACACTCCCCCCCCCCCCCCACGTACGCCCCAGGAATCCACCCTTGTCCATAGACAAACACCCCATGAACCCCCAACATCCATCCTTGTTTGCCGACAAGAACACCCCAGGAACCCCCAACATTCACCCTTGTCCACGAACAACCCCAGGACACACACCCCACACTCCAGAAACCGCCCCTCACCACATGCCTGACCCTGACGTTGAAAACCCAAACCCCAATGTGCCAACCCACCACATGTCACAGTTTGGTGTAAAAATATTTGTCGCTAAATTTCGAACCCGAGTCATGGGGGTATTCATTGGGTGCCACTTCCACTATTCCATTTCTGCTTCAAATTAATATATACAATACTTCTAATTTATTTAGATACAGAAATATGTGATAATATGTGTGTGTGTGTAGAAATATAAATAATATAATATATTTGTGTATATATAATATGTAAAAATAATTATATTTACATATATAAATATATATTTATATATATATTTATAAATAAATTTATATTTTTTTGTCTATGTGCGTGTGTATATTTATGTATTTATATAATATTAATATATATAATATAATTATAATATATATATTTATGTAATTATTTTTATATACTTATATGTGTGTTTAGCAATAATATTATTAATTATTGTTATTATTATTATGCCTATTTTTAAACTATAAAAATTATAAGTTTTTTTTATAAATACTATACATTTATTTTACAATTTATATTATAAATATATTATATTAAATACATTTATATTATATATTTATGCATATAATTATATACATTTATATTATATCAAGTATACACATATATGTATACACACAAAATTAAATATATTCATATAATTAGAAATTTATAATATAATTAAATAATATATTTTTTTTCTAAATTAATTTATAATTAATATGGTATACTATAATATATATATAATACAATTATATAATATATATAAATTTATATATAATAAAATATTTATAATATAATATATATAATATAATTATATAATATAATATATATAATATAATTATATAATATTTATATTTATATTTAATTTTAATTTTTTCTATATTAATTATATATATTTGTATACATAATATAATAAAAATGTATTTATATATAAATATACAATAGAAATGTATTTAATATAATATATGTATAATATAAATCATAATATAAATGTATTAAATAAATGTATAGTATTTATAAAACCACATATAAATTTTATCAATTTGAATAAATATATTTATAATTACATTTATATTATGTATACCAATATTTATATATATATATATATACATTTTTCTTTATTTATATAAGCATTTATTTAAAGTATTTATATAATGTCTTTGTATATGTGTGTGTGTGTGTTTATAATGTATTTAAATACAATTATATAATTTGTTTATGTAATACACACAAACACATGTGCCCAAACACATACATATTATAAAATTTGAATTTATATGGGATTTATTTTTTAAAAAATAGAGGGCGTTAAAACCCCCTCTAATCTAAGGGATTAGCAATGGTTCATGAACCCCTCTTAATTTCTTAAATTAGAGGAGGTTCAAAACCCCTTATAATGTCATAAATTAGTGGGGATTTAAAACTCCCTCTGGTCTAAGGTATTAGTGGGGGTTCATGAACCCCCTCTAATTTCATATATTAAAGGGTGTTCAAAACCTCCTCTAATGTTATAAATTTGAAGGGGTTCAAAACCCACTCTAATCTAAGGGATTAGTGGTGGTTCATAGAGATTAGTGGTGGTCCATGAATCTCCTCTAATTTAAGAGATTAGGGGGGGTTTTGAACCCCCACTATTTTCTTAAAAAACAAATTTCATTATATATATAACCCCTAAAATCAAAATTAAAATTATATATATCACCTCTAAAATACAACCGAATATATAGTGCCATTAATTATTAAATTATAAACAGTTTTCCATAGCCGCATCTAAAATCTAACCACATATTAAAAAAATAATGATTGAAAATTTAAAGAGGGTTGTGAACCCCATCTAAATTATATGATTAGCGGGGGTTGTGCATAACCCTCTCTAATTCATACAGAAAATGAGTTTAGAGGGGGTTGTGAATAACCACCTATAAAAAACACCACTAATCTACTATTTTTTGTAGTGATAGAGGAGGGTAGACAACCATATATGGGACTCCTGTGTGTAAGCCTCAACCACATCATCTTTCTTCTTCATCTAGTTACCAACAGAGAGAGGGTAGAAAACCATATATGGGCCTCTAACTAGGTGTAATCCCCAATATTTTCAGCCTTCCTTCCTCATCTATTTACCAACATATAGGAGGGCGACATCCATATATAGTCCTCCTACTAGGTGTAATCTTGAACATTTTCAGTCTTCCTTTCTCATCTAGTTACTAACAGATAGGGAGAAGACATCCATATATGGGCCTCCTATTAGGTGTATGACCCAACCTCTCCACTCTCCCTTATTTGTATAATTACCAACATACATGAGTTTGGAGACCTTATATGGGCCTCTTACTAGGTTTATGCCCCAATCATACCTCTTATTATATAGTTACCAACAAACGAGATCTACCATAATGGGTTTCTCATCTGTAAGTCACACACCAACCTTTTCTAAGTATCTTTCACCTAGTAATCCACTCTGTGTGACTTTAAATTGCTTGGAATAGGTCTTGGATGAAAAACCATAAAAGGAACTCCATTTGGTCATGATTTCATGACCTTAAAATTCACCATCATGGTCTTTATCACATAACCATAAAAGGTATTTTGTGCCTTATTAAGTGGCATCAAACTATGTGGGTCCTGATTCACTTCAATTGGATACTTAGAAATCTCCTTCCATGGGTCTGATACCAACACCACAAAACCTCTTATCTCCTTTCATAGGAGTCCAGAACCTTCCTAGATAGCGATAAATTCTAGAGTGAAGCCTTATATGGCTCTAAACTATAGAGTAACCAAATACTTGAATCAAATGAGAGACAGTTATAAGGACCCAACCTTAAAACATTATATAATCTTGAGTTTTTAGATGATAATTCAATTTCTTAAATTTTGAGGATCTTTACGACTTATAGTTTTATATAATTAGATCATAACTCTTACATAACAAACCTATATATTACAAAGTTGACAATTCCACTCAGTATCTATTTTTTATAAAATATAAAACTTTAAAAAATGAAACACGTTTTCTTTTCATAAAAAATATTTATGACATTCAAATTAACTTCTTTTTTTTCTTACTCATCCTTAAACCCTATGAAAAACATTTTAAAATTCGGGATGAGAAAAAAATATCAGTATGGGACATATAAAATGATAAAAATAAACTCGTTAGTCCATTTCAAAACCATGAGATCATATAAGAGAGTTTGTCTTTAACATAATAACCTTTGAGCCTAAATAATCATTTAAATACACTTTAAATCATCTTTACTTCCCAAAGTTTTTCATAAAACCCTTTATAAGAAAATATAAAGTCAAAATCATAATCATGAGGGTTTCTTAGAAAACATGAGAACCTGTGAAAAATATTTTCTTAAAAAAAAACATTTTTACCCGTAAAGGGCGTAATCATTCCTTTAAATAAAAGATCATTATATTACCTTATTAAATAGAAATATTTCCATTAAAAATCATTATAAATTATAGAAAATTAATGTACATTCCTTGGTACATCTTCCTCATAAAACCCTTACAATAACCCTTACAAATGGAATAACTTACTTTGTTAATTCCAACATAATTCTCCAGAGAACATAATCATTACCCAATGCATTAGAGAGCTATATCAGGATCTTACATCATAATAAAAAATCCAAAAGGGCCATAATTTATATAAAACACATAAAATATTTCATTTCCAACATCAAACTCATAAAAATATACTTTTAACCCATAAGAAAAACATTTTTGGATATTGATATATCTCTTTCCTTTAAAGACTCATTTTTAAAACTAAAATAACCTAAAAAGGGGGAAAGTGGTTTTTATTTGAATAAAACATGGAATATTGTAAAGGGATCCAAATATCAAATAACTTTTATGGTGTCCTGAAAATTCTTTGGAATCATATACATTAAAATAGTACATTCCTTTTTCCTTTTGTAAAGAAAGTCAAAACATTTCATATAAAATGTGTAAAAAGATCCCTTTTAAAACCATTTAAATAAAGTCAAAAGAGTCATAAAATGTCCTTTATAATTTATTTATTTCAATATAAATACATCTATAAAATTATTTTAAGAACATTCATGTGGAGGAAAAGATTTCAAAAATAAATCTTTATAACATTTAAAATGAGGTTTTAAGGTAAAGTGTCTCTTCCTTAAAGCCCGTCTTTTCATGTACGTTATTTATATTTCTAAATAATAAAATTTCATTAATTATTCACTTTATTATTAACCATTTTAAATTTTATTATTCTTTTCATTTCACTTATATCTGTGTTATACTTAAATACTTAATCGATTAAGTTCACATCAGACATTTGAGAACATTCGGCTTATAAGTCAGAAATGGATTAGGTAGGTTGACTATGGTCAAAGGGTTTATTGTTACATCATATATAGAAACTTAATCATTACATAATTATAATTTTTATACATTAAATAAAATTTTATAACCATCCATGAAATTATTACATGAAAAACAAATCACATCGCTTTATGGAGGTGGTGGTCCACATGTACGCATAAACGACGTTATCATTTTTCAATGCATGGAAAGGTAAGATAATATATGATATATTATCTTTTTATAATGATAATTATGTCATGAATATCATATATGTTAATTAAATCCATGATAATAACCATCTTTATGAAGTGGTGATGAAAAATGAAACACATCGCTTCGTGGAGGTGGTAATCCACATGTATGCACGAGTGAGGATTTCATTTCTCGTAGGATGAAAATGGAGATGAAAAGGGTTATAGAATAATCATAATGAAATTTCAGTATTTTTAAGATACATATTTTATTATTTTAACATGGTTAAAGAATATTTGATGTAGGTGTAAGAAAAAATAAACTTGAAATAGGACTGTTATGACTTATACTTTCTCGTATAACCTATTTGGATTACACCTTAATCCTTCTATATTTGGTATTTTAGTGATACCATGACCTCTATGATGTGGGTAAGGATTATTGTGATATATTTGGACAGTTCTTGTCTAAACTAATGTGTAAGGAAGGGAGGAGATGAGGTTCCCTTTAATGAGTGAAGGGAGGGGTACCCTTGGAATTACTTAAAGTATTAAATTAATAAAAATTAATTTTCAGGTTCATGTGGAGATAAATTGAAATATTTAAAAACTATGATGATTTTGAGTCAAAATTATATCATCCAATGAAATTTAGACGTTTTTAGGTGATGTTTTCACCCTTATCTATAAGTTTTAACCCCTCGTTAACCATTTTAATGATTGTCATGATATCCAAGTTTTTTACTCTATATAAGTCAAGATAGTTACTATAAAAGGAAAAGTGTCCCATAAGTGGAAAATGTTTGTTATGATAGAACATTTCCTATTAACTTGGCTTAGGATAATATTTTTATGAATTTTAAATCATTAAATAAAATATTATTTAACATAATATACCATTAAAGTTATTTTTGAGATTATTCACATTGTTTAACTTTGATGGAATCATGATAGTAATGGAATTCTAATATAAATTTTTAAAACATTTATAATATGTTATATTTATATATATAATCCATGGAACATAATAATTCATCTAAATTGTATTAATTTTAATGTTTTTTAAAAATCATTTACTTGATTTTTCTATCACTTGATCAATTACTGTGTCGGTATTGTGTAAGCATTTATAGTAATTATTCTATCAATAAAATTTAAAAATAAATTATCACGATAAAAAAATTCATTCATCTTTAAAATACCTATTTAAAACCAAATAAAACCTTTTTTATCTCTAGGAAAAAATATTAGAGATATTAAAACAAAGAGAGTGACATTTTGTTTTTATTCTTTACGTAAAATTATATTAAAGTCATTATCAAAGGAAAGTGGAAAAAATTGCCACATTTTCAAACCTTGGATGGTTATGGTTGAAACAAACTTACCAATAAAATAAATACAATTTTTAAGGATATTTTTATGCCTTATCATATATTTTTAACCCTATTTTACCCATGTTATCCTTATTGAGGTGACAAATGTTTACTATGGTTACAATTCATAATGACCAAAAATAAAAGGGACCTATTTACCAAATTAGAGCCTATTAATTCCAAATATGAAATAAATTTTTTAATATTCAATTTCTAGAATTGGAAGAGATCAATTTTAGTATAAATGTGTAAAACGCAATGAAAAATATTTTTTAGAAAAATGTGTTTTTAAACCAAAAAATGAACTTATACTAAAATCGGGTATAATGATGATTCCTATGAAATTTATTATATTATATCTAATTGAAGAAGAATTATGTTACTTTAAGGTTAAATTAAAAACATAATGGGGGTTTTCAATTACTTTATTTAATGAAAATAAAAATAGTTTTACAAAAATTGGTAATTTTTACTATTCACTAAAAATCAATCTTTTCAAGAAATGCCAAAATTTCACCCTAATATAATTATGACATGATGATTTAAAAATTATATTCAGTTCCTCAAATAAAATTCCAAAAAATGGTATAAATTAATTATAATGTACTCACACCAAATGCATTAAAACCCATTTTTGATGAAAACATAAATTTGAAGCATAAAATGACTTTACTGAAAATTGAGTACTCATTTATTATGCACTAATCAACATATTTGTAATATATACATTTATACATATTGTTATATTGTGGTTATTACTATTCATACCTCCAATTTAATGGCTAGGTTACAACAATCACATTTAAATATAATATTTTTATCACAATTCGCTTAAACCATGGTGTTTCATATTAATAAGGATATCAAGAATAGTATTCATTTAAACTAAATTTCCAGGTTGTTACAATAGTATAATCCCAAATTACAGTTTCCTTTCAAAATAATGTTGTTAGAAAATTAATTTCTTAATGGTAACCAGTAGTGTTACTAATGTCGCTGGGAAGGATTCATGGACATGTCTTAAATATTTAAGAGAATCCTAGATTATGAAATAATTCCCCTCAAAAAGATGATATGAGTCTGAACTCTCATCCTCTCGACCAAAGTGCAACACAAAGTATTACTAGTAAAGTCCCAGCGACCGCCTGTCTTTGGAAAGCGGGTCTGTACTAACTCAAAATGTCTTGGGCATGTGTGCATGTCAGAAACAATATTAAATTTACTTTATGTAATAATATTTTTCAATACATGAGAAAATTAAATATTAATCTAACATGAATTTGTTTTTAATTACCAACATGTAAGAAATTTCTATCAACTATGGTTTAATTTATGTTACTGTATATATCAAATAACAATTGTCCGTAAAAAATTGCTAAATGAATTGAAGATGATTGATCTTGAGATGACCAAATGATGTATGATTAGAATTGTATGTTGTAATTATTTTTAAAATGGTTATATCATTTTTAATAATTACATTTAATTTATTCATTGATGACTTGTGTGCCATCCCACTCTTGAAGAATGTAAGAGCCTACATGCCTGTGGTAAATATGAGATAACAAAGGCTCAAGGAGTTTTTCCCTTAGGTTTTGACTAGTTTATCATACAATGATAAACCAGTTCATAAAAAAATCTCAAGATCAAGTCGCATTTTTTAAACCAAAACTAATAAAAAATGTTTAGCATTTGATGATGTAATATAAATATATATATATTGTGTTACTAAATTTACTTTATAAGAAATCATTCATGCGTCTATATATTTCAATTGTGAAGTAATTTATAATTATCAGAGTATTAGCTATATTTTACCACTGAAGATAGTTACTAATTATCTTGATTGCATGACATTGGAAGAAGTTTGTACAAGGATTCATAGTCGCTTAAAACTAAGGTTCAGTCAAGTAATAACATCAATCAATATCGACATCGTCAACATGTTGTTGCCTATGGAACATTGTGTATCCTCTACTTGATGATGAGGATTTGGTGGAACCATCATCTTTGTTCAGGCAATAGTTTAATCACAATTTAATGGAACTGTATAGGAACATTTCTATTATTGATGAGTTGCAACCTGCTACTACAAAACCCTTCTATAGGATATCTGTTGAAGTCGGTCCTTCATGAAAATATGATTCAATGTCTTATCATATGGCTCTGGTAATAGAGATTACATATCCAAATATTGTGAGATGTGCAATATCAAATGATATTATTTATGAATATAGCAACAAGAATGTCGAGAGAAATGTAGGATACATCCCTATCAATACTCAAGATTTAATGAATGAGACTTTCTATGATGAGAAAGTATCTGATGATGTGAGAGGATATGAGGTAAGTGAGGAAGATGTGGTCAATCGACCTTTAGAGGTTCCTTTATCAGGTAGCCAAGAACCAGGCATTGTTAACCATCCTCTATTATTAACTTCCTTAGTAGAGGGAATGTTATGTGCACAACAATTTGACCGGGATGTCATTACACTAAGTAGTGAATTCTCAGACATTGTAGGCAACACATCTGCCTCAACTAATAACACATTACATTCTGGAAGAGAGTTTGAAAGTAAAAGTGCATTGAAAAGGTGTTTAAGAAATACCACATCGAGCAACATTTTCCTTTCATGGTTTATGAGACAAAAAATGGTAAATACATCATTCAATGTGACAAATATGGGCCAGAATATAAATTTCACATGTGGGAAACATATGATAACTTTTTGGCATGTTGTAAGATGTCTAAGTTGGAAGGCCCACATACTTGTATGCACTCAAGTATTTCATTGGATCATTCTACATTATATGTGGAATTTATATAAATTGTTATTATTGAGATGATATGAATGTGTCAAGGTGTTCATGTGTATCATCCAAGAACGAATACAACAATTGTTCAAATACATGATATCCTATGGCAATGCTTGGATGGAAAAGAAAAAGGTAATTATAAAAGTGTATGGTGATTGGGATGAATCATATAAGGTTTTTCCGTAGCTAATGGGACTGTTGTCTCTCTATAATCAGGTCATTTATCACATTGACGTCATTGAGTATGTCTCCCTGTAAAATTAGGTTTATCAAATGAAGGTGAAGTTCCATAAGTTATTTTGGGCATTCAGGCCATGTATTGCCACATTTCCTTTTTGAAAACAGTTCATTCGGGTGGATGAAAATGTTCTTTATGGAAAGTATACTGGTGTACTACTCATTATTGCCTCACAAGATGGTAATCTCGCTCCTGTCCTGCTTGCATTCATCATTGTTAATAAATTGAATTTTGAATCATGGAGTTGGTTCTTGACTTGTATACACACTCATGTTACACAAATCCAAGGAGTGTGTATGATATCAAATCATCATCGAATGATTATATAGGTTGCTAACTATGATGGACTATCATGGAAAGAACTTAAGGCTTATCATTGATATTGCATTAGGAATATTTCTAGCAATGTCCGTAAGCATTTTAAAGATAAAGAAATAAAGAAGGTGGTCATCAAGTTGGGTATATTTCCTTAAACTTATATATATTCAAATAATATTTATTCTTATTTTAAATACATTCATGTCAACTTGTTACAGCATACAAGTTGCGATAAGGAAAATTCGATGAGCAGCTAGAAGAAATTCAAAGGTCCATTCAGTATGTGTATGATTTCATGAATCAGATTTTGAAGGAGAAATAGTCATTGGCATATGATGATGGCTCGAGATATAGCCATACGACCACCAATATTATGGAGTGCATAAATGAGATCTTCAAGGGTGTTTTTAAACTACTGATCGAAGTTTTAGTACACAATACATTTTATC
Source organism: Viscum album (assembly GCA_963277665.1). NCBI lineage: Eukaryota > Viridiplantae > Streptophyta > Magnoliopsida > Santalales > Viscaceae > Viscum > Viscum album. The sequence goes on along the minus strand of OY728141.1, from coordinate 454,644,320 downwards.
AATGTGTGAAGTACTTTATCGAACAATCCCACTAGGCTTATCAAGGGACGCAATAAGGGATGCGCTTTGGTCAAAACTTTCAAAGAAACATTGATAAGAATTTATAGGATGTGTCATCATTTCATGTTTGAATCTTTGACTAAGAGGAGAGTCGCTTTGAGGTAACAAAGTGCCATAACCCACTCATAGGAAATAGCGGTCGAGTGCTAGTGGTCTTACTAAAACACAAAAGTAATGTGATTATGGTTATTTACAGGTATTGAGGTATCTCGGTGCACATGTCATTACATCTTGTGCATCGATTAACTTATCATAGGAACCCTATATTGATCCAGTATATCGTTTGAGCACTCGGATTCCCTACTACAGTGCGCCTTAGATGCATGTTGGTTATTTTCATCATTTTACCTTGTATGCTAATCAGCCAACTACGATCCTTAATATTACCAAGTCGCAGCCTGAGGGAAGGTCAAATTTGTCAAAAATGTCCCTACATGTCAGGAAGTAGCTCTAGTCCTCGTCAATTTTTACTGTTTTTATGTATTTTATCACTGTTATGTAAGCATTTTATTATATTCGAACATGTTTTTTTCATTATGAATATTGATTGTGTACCTCTTTTTTCTACATATATTTCATAAAAAATCGTTTTAGAGAATGTATTACATTAAGTATAAATAATAATGATTATTCATATGTAGATATGGAAAATGTTACTTTGCTCACCTTCCAAGAAATTCATGTTTCCCGTGTTATCTTAGAGGGTCATCCCGCTCCACCTCTGAGTGTGTGGAGGTCACCCCACTTTGATCACATAGCACCCCTGCCTGGGATCACCCCCCATCAACGATGTGTAGGGTTCTATGGTGTAGCGATGTGTGACTTCACATTTGACAATCATCAGATCAACACAACACTTGTAGAAAGATAGAGGTCAGAGATGCATACTTTTCATCTACATGAGGGAGAGATGATCATTATTCCCAAGGATGTATCTATTATGCCAGGCCTCTCTATTGAGGGTGCGGTTGTAACATGCCAAGTTGTTGGTGATTGGTTTAATTTGTTATAGAGACTACTCGGCTTAGAGGTTTATGATGATGACAGGATCATCGTTGGTAGTCGTCTACGCATGTTATGGATAAATAGGCACTTCGCCCATCTAGCAGATGGCGCTAATGAGTTCATTATCTTAGATTTGAATGTGCGTATATTCTATGACTTACTGGTGGTACGATCCTTGTCAATCATTCTATAAAATTCATCTATTTGGTGTATTTGCCTTTACTTGAGGACCTCAACCAGATAGAGAGATACAACAAGAGTCGACATGTCTTGCATAAACATGCAGAGCACTATGTAGTGCATGTCATCTCAATAATATAAAAATTATAGGATGTGTTATTCTTATTCAAATGTGGGTATGGGAGTGTATTCCTTCACTCTGCATGTTCATGCACCATTGCCTATGGATATTATACAGGATTGCATGTGTGGATGATGGTATGTTTATCCATCCTTATGTTAAAGTCAAATATGTGAATTTATATTACAAAACTAGAACTCTAATGATGTTATCTGTATATGAAGTTAGCCCCATAGGCATTCAAATACTAGTAGACATGATGTCTATGCTTATGTTGGACAGTCTTTAGCCAAATAATGTGTGTGCTTATTAATTATATACTTAAATTATTATTTTTTGTCGTTAATGAATTCTTTTATTAATTCTATATTCATTTTTTGTTATTTTAGGTTTCATGGATGTCATATGTTGGGTTTGTTCTCCTGAGCCTCTCACCTTACTGCATGGTGATCCATACTGTTAGCACATGTGTGGTGCTTCTTATTCATTTTCACGTAGTTGAACAGCACCATGACAATCAAGTTATGAGGCAGTTTAGGTTCCATCATACCATTCTTACACCACCTAATCAATTGTCTTCACTTCATTACCTGAAGATTGTAGGGAAGCGAGGCTTTGATTGGAGGCAATATCATGTGCGATATATTGAGATATGAGATAGACGTCATGAATCTCGATTGTAAGGAGCAAGCATGGTGTGCATGCATCTATCACAATAACTGGATTATGAGTCCAAACACCGCATGAGTTTGATGTTATATCTTACACGACATGAGCCAAGCTATGATGACTTGGTAATATCATTTCCCACTTTTGAATAGCTCTTTTATTAACAATAATTAACAGAATAATTTTTTGACAGGATGTTCATATCACACGTCTCATGCACATCTCTGATCTCGTAGAGGTATTCACATTTGTCTATTTTCACATAGCAATGACATAATTGCGACATCTTATAGATGAGATTTATCATGAAATTTTCTTTGATGTGACATGCAATGTTGAGTCCCAAGTTGATGTGTCATAGGGTGACGAGCATTATCTAAACGTGCCACATGATGGGCTACACAAGGAGGATGTACAACATGATCATACAAATGTTCCTGTACATACTGTTGGAGACGAGCCACAACCTCATTGTAATCCTCCTGATACATCTTCAACTCAACATATAGAGATTTCACTTTCAGCATGTCACTACGCTTACAAAGGATCACAAAGCTTCTGGTAGTGATTCTGTTACATACTTTATCAAATTATGCTATAATGATAGTCGGTGACTGGAGCTTATTTGACTAGATTTTTCTCTGATGGTTGGATGTTTATTACACAACAGTCATCTTTTTCCCACATGAAAAAAGGTTTTAGCCAACAGTTTTCTTCATCCCACATGGAAGAGTTCTAGCCAACATTCATCTTCCTTTCAGGTATGATGATGATGTAAAGTCAATTGGAGCAAATGTTACATAGGAGCATACACCAGAACATAAACATTGACAAGCATGACGTGAGCACACAATCCATACACAGAATAATCTAAGACGATGACACAAACATTAGTGATACTTTTTCGGCTCATAAATTTTGAATTGCAATCTATGATATATGTTTGTTGCATTTTTTACTTTAAAACTATCTAAAAAAACTACAATTTATACCAACACCACCACCACCACCACCACCAATAGTAATAATAATAATAATTCTAATCCATGTTTACAACATGCACAAATGAAGAAAAAACATTCAAACCCAAGTTTGATTCTGAGACCACTCAAACCACACCAATGAAGAGACCAACTCACCCACAACCAAGAACGCCCGATAAATTCTGTTACCCAAAACTAGTATAAGAAATTTTGCCCTAAGAGTTACAGTAAAAGGGTGAAACTTTTACCCTTGTCTTTGTATTTTTTTTTTTTTTTTTTTTTTGTTTGTCTGTTGTCCTAGCCCCAGGGTTCATGGGACTTACCCAAGGCCGGCCCTGCCCACAACATTAACAACAATAACGATAATAAGAATAACGATAACAATAACAATAAGAAGAAGAAAAAGAAAAAGAATAATAAGAATAAGAATAATAGAAACAATGTTTTTATTCAAAATTCAATAATCTTCGTGACAGTCCACGCAATGATGTCTGGCTTGGCAGGACTGACGTCTTTGGGAAATCACCAGCAGCGAACATAGCTGGAACAAAGAGAAAAAGGAGAAAAAAAGACGAAGAAAGATGTGGTCAACGAATCTTGGAAACCTACTGGTATGCTCAACACTAGTAACCTCATATGATGGTGTGAAAGCAGTGAAATTCAAAAGGAATCATATGATATGGTGGGGGGGGGGGGGTGTTGATTCCGTTTGTTTCTAGAAAAGAAAATACAGACCTTCGTCCCAGCCACTATAGTGGCGTCCAGGGGATGTGCGGCCACTGCAGTAACGCTTTCTGTCGAGGGAACGAACCTGTTCTTCGCGCCCCAACCACCATCCACCTCCTCACTGCACCACAACCAAATGATGACAAAATTAATATTTGGATTAATGGTGAACAATTACTGTTAAATAATAAATGTTTCAATTTTTTACTTTATCACATTTGATATGACTTGCACAATAATTAATATGATTTAATTGCAGATGCATTAGGTTACAGCTGTTGCATATACATGGGCTACTCCAATCACTAAATGTTTCATTTTTAGACTTTATCATCTTTGTGATTGGGTTTTTTCTATTATTCAAAAAAGCTTTGTTACATGCTTTGCTCCTTATAATATAGAGATCGGTTATAATTCACAAATTTTATGCTAGAATCATTATTAAAAAAAAAAAAACTGCTTTTGGTTTTTACCCTATCTTATTTAAAGATTTTCCATATCCATTTGTAAAGTTCAAGTGTGTGTGTGCGGGTGCCCCGGGAGGAATTCCTTCAAAGAAAAATATTTGTATCTTCAATTTCATATTTTCTCTTTTTATTCTTATGTTGCAAAAGTTCATACCAGGATAATATTTGATGTCCTAACACCGAAGACATGCACAGCGCCAACTGAAAATTTTCCTCACCCCATTTGGAAAAAAAAAAAGGTTTCCAAAGTAAATCAATTTCTCTTATCCCAAACAACAAAAAACACTCTTTCCTTCTCCACCAACCAAACATAGCCTCGAGGTCTAGGTTGCCTCAATTTAAACTAGGTCAAAGGACAAGGCATGAAGGGAAAGAGTTCACTTGCTAAAAAAAAAACAGGGTTCTTACTTGTAGTCTACATGGCACGGAGATCTGGGGTCAGGGTAAAAATCCAAAATATAAATTCCTGCATCTGATGATGATCCAACCACATACAACTGCCAACCACAACGAAACCACATACACTTATCATGCTCAGTTCAAATCAACGTTTCTAACTGGAAAAAACGGGTAAGGATTATGCAGGCAATGATTTTATCAAAAAATAACCACACCCAGATGTCACCAAACGAAGTTAGAAAATGTTCTAATGGAAGAGCATGCCCAATAGAATTCTGCAATTTTTGGTGTCTTTAAATTTAGAGAACTCAGGACCCTCTCATTGAAAATCAGATGCCAAGAAACATGGTGGTCTGACCAAAATATGGCAGAAAGAAAAGGTTGGCATGATAATACAGGTATTATAAGATGGAAATTTTTAACTACAAAAGCAGCTTACAATTGTATATTCAGTTCTTGACTTCTGTTTTTTTATTTTCATTAAAGGCAACAAGATGGTTGTGGAGAGGAATAAAAATGAGAGACCCGAACCCCCCAAGGTGTTCTCTCTAAAGGAGCCTTTGGGGTTAATTTATAATGAATATTAAAGACCACACCGGACCTCAAGTCCGATATGGGATGCAGACTCCAACACTCCCTCTCAAGCTAGGTATACCTAGCTTGGACACATAAAGAAAAAACAATCCAAATAAATGAAGACAAAACAACGACAGACAACAAACACTCCCCCTCAAGCTGGACAAACCCAACTTGATGACAAAACAAGACGAAATAAAATAAAGGAAAAACTGCAAGACTGATGCTCCCCCACACGATCGCAGCTCCACTCAAAACGATGGATGGATGATATTGCGGGCGCAGCAGAAGAACCACACAGAGACCGGGTTGGTTGACGGAACGCCAGGAATGCCGCACTAGTGGGGCCGGTCGATGAAACGCCGGGAAATCCAAACTAGCACCGGGAAAAACCGCACTTGCGGGGCCGGTGACAGGAGGCGGGGATTCCGCAGAATTTTTGCGGGGTCTGGCGGCGCCAAATGGCCCGAATCCAAGGTGGTCGAGTTGGTGCGCCACGGTGGAGGAAGTGCGAAGGCATGTGCCGGAGGACAAGGAGGCGGCTACCGGGAGTCGTCGGGAGATGCCGGGGAGGCGGGGATTCCGCAGGAGGTGCCGGAGATCCAAAACTGGAAGCAGGTCAGCCGCTAGGAGGAGGCCGACATGGAAGTGCCGGATGATGAGATTCGCTGGAGGGGAGCAGATGAATCCGACCGGAGGGACGGCTGCCTTGCAGGAGGAGGCCGACAAGGAGGCAGAGCAGCGGACGGGGAACCTGGTCCGTCAGAAGTCTCGCACAGGAGGAGCAGCGGTCCGGTACAGGAGGCCGGCAGGGCTGGAGGCCGACTGCTGGAGGAGCCGGCAGGAATGGAGGCCGGCTGTCGCGCAGAGAGGGGCCGGCGAGGCTTGAGGCCGGCTGCTGCTGGAGGAGCCGGCAGGAATGGAGGTCGGCTGTCGGAGGCGCCGGCAGGGGGAGAGGACGGCAGAAGAGGGAGGCGGGGCTGGATGTCCGCACAGGAGGCGGCGCGCAGGAAGGACGCGGCGCGGGGAAGGAAGTTGCGGCGGGGATGGAGCGCGCAGGGAAGGAGTTGCCGGAAGTTGCAGGAACGGGAGGGCAGTTCGGGCGAAGCGGGAGATGCGGGAGCGACCGTTCTGCGCGCCGGGAGTTGCGGATGTGGGTGTCGTCAGGTATGGGGATCCGGAAAGGGTGTCGGCAAGTGCAGTGCAGGAGGGCCGCGCGCATGAGCAGTGCAGGAGGGCCTGCGTAGGGCAGAGACGGCGGGAGCCTGTCGCACAAGGGAAGCGTGCAGGGAGGGGCCGAGATCAGGATCTCGGGAGGGCGCCGGAGGAGATCGCCTGGACAAGGGCCGACGCGCGCTCAGAGGGGGGGATTCCGTCGGGGCGGAGCGCACCCGCTAGGATGGGGCCGCGGGAGGCGGGCCGCCGGGAAAAGCCACATGAAGGAGTCGTCGCGCACGCAGAGGCGGAACCGGGGAGGGTCGGGCCAACGCTGCAAATCCGTCGCACGCAGAGAAAGCAGCGGGAGGGATCTGCCGAGAAGGAGGTACCGGCAGGGAAGAGCACCGCCGGACAGAGGCCGGCTGAGAGAGATCCGCCGCCTGGAAGTCCGCACAGGAGGTGGGGATTCCACCGGATAGGGGAGACGGACGATAGGGGGGAAAACCGTCGGGAGGGCAAGGTCCGGGCAAAACCAGAAGGCCGCCTGTGATACGAGCCCGGAGGGGGCGGCGGTAAAAACATAAACCTATCCCTTCATGAGGGCCGCCGCCCCCCACGGGGGGGGGAGAAAAAATAAGAAACCCTAGATAAGAGGGGAAATAAAATGGGAGTAGGAGGGTTCGGGATTAATTCCCTCTGATACCATGCAGAAGAATAAAAATGAGAGACCCGAACCCCCCAAGGTGTTCTCTCTTAAGGAGCCCTTGGGGTTAATTTATAATGAATATTAAAGACCACACCGAACCTCAAGTCCGATGTGGGATGCAGACTCCAACAAGTTGATTACTCAATGAGAAGGTAATAGAGGTGGAATAGTGATTAGACACAGAAACTTTCAATTTCCCTCGGATATGAACAACAAGGAATCATGAGGACAAACTATTGCAGATGATTCACAAGCTACAAAACTGGAACATTTGTGAATCAAGTAATCAAAGCAACTAAAACAAGTGATAGCTGGTGCCAATCTTGTCACTAAAAGTTCCATTTCTGGATGTGCTTCTCTTTTGGAAGAAGCATTCTTAACGGTCAAGAAAAACAAACAGTGGTACAAACTAAAATTTGAAAATTCTTACAGAATATGCTGATAGCCATGTTGGCTTTCTCAGGTATGGAAGATCAGCAGGTCCATATGAGTCATTTCTGATTCCACAAAAATCAACAGAAAATGAGTGCTTTGATGAAAGCAGAAGCCCACGACAGACATACTAAGTCACTTACAGCCAAGATGGGGGAGGGCAATGAATGTGAGTGACCTGGCAAGTATGGATATCCAGAGCACCAGACCTAGAATGAACATTAAGTGATAGCGAGGTGAACAATCTTAGCATAACAAGCTCAGAACAAGTATCACGCAAGAAATATAACATGGAATTCACGTGGTGACCAGTTCAAAGAGAAGGCATGCACCAATGAAAATAAATAAATAAAGATTTATCCACCTTATAATTGATCATCCCTACCACTGAGTTGTTGATATGAATGTCAAAATCCCATGAATGGAAATCTATTTACAAACCACCATGCAAAATTAAACATTATAGACGAATGAATTTTTATTGAATTGGGCAACTAAATCAAATTTCACAAAAAATCTTTTCAAATACTAATTTCATCCATTTTATACATCGGTGTCGTTTCAACCTGAGTTTGGGATTGGCTCCATGTAGCAAACAATTCAGTTGGCAACAATAACCCTCAAGCTTCATCCAGCTCCATATGCTAAGTAGCTCCACACAATGCAAAATCAATAATATGCCCTAAAGCCTTTTCTTTTTCTTTTTCGTTTTTTATTTCCAATTTCCCAGTCTGCTAGATAAGTTAACAAGGAGTTGCCGGTTATTCAAGGCATATTCCCCTTTGGAACCAAACTCCGCCATGATTCTAGTGATCCGGAACTTGAGCAAAAAAAAAAAAAAAAAGCTAAAAGAGACCCAGAAAATATTACAAAGCAGATAATTTATGACTTACCAACCATCATCAAGATGGAATGCCAATCGATATGGGCAAGAGGGATCGAAGTTGATTGAGTGTATTCCTTTATTAATGATGTTTGATTGAGCCTGCAGCACAAGGAGAAACAATGCAAGGAGATGATAGATGGTATCCAAACTCATCCACATAACAAGCCTAATACTGAAAATAGGAAACTAGAAAAATCAGCACAAACAAATTTACTCGCAGTATCAAATTTCGTTCACCAGTTGACCAATTTCTTTCCACGAGCTTGCCTGTAATAAAAATTCACTCATCTATAACCTTGTTTACTAAATCAACTTTTGATTGTTCCAATATAGAAATCATTTAGACATCATTTAGACAGTATTCATAATTGAATGAAATTGTGAGATGCCTGTAGCAATATATATTAAATTTTATTCTTTTAAGAAGCCTAGATGCAAAAGCAAAACATATATCTTCTGTTGTGAGAGTGTCATAGACCCAACTTCTATGTATACTTTGATTACCATTACATGTATACAGTTTGATATATACATGTCTTTTTCTTACCATAATAGTGTTAATACTTCTGCGTTCATTATTTACACGATAATGTCCATAGATTATTTGTCATATCTACAGATTATCGCAGTTCCAAGCTATTATAATGAGAACATCGAGATGTCATGACAGTAATCTTAAACATGTCTTATGGTCTAGATACATACTGACTGGATACATATGATGTTCGATTATCAGGTACTGGAGCCTCATAAGTATTGAGACTTCTTTTCATGAAATTCACATTTGATGATCTCGAGTAGAAAAGATAATGAGCACTAACCCACCAATAGGAACACCACATATTTTGAGTGTCATTGTTGTTTCTATCTACGTGTATATGTATTGGTCTCATGACTTCTATCAATGTGTATCATTTGATCACATATTTTGATGCAAGGCAAAAACCATGATATTTATATTTGTGGCGAAGTAGTTTGTGTTTGATGCGTCATTGGTGATATAATATTGATTGAATGATCAAAAATTGATTTGTCACTTCCAAAAGAGGAATAGATATTTCTCGGGCCCAATTGACTAGGATTGTAGTACCATCTTTAAATTCATGGTCATGGTACGAGAAGGTAAGTCAGTCCAGAATGATCATTAAAAGAATAGATAAATGTTGGCCCAACTAGGTTAAATACACTGAGAGATGGTGAATCAGAGTATGACATATTAAAACTACCATTTTGGATATTGTTTCATTATTAAACAAAACATTCTTCTCTCTCTTTCTTGTAACAATGTATGAACAAAAATAAAAACATGCACGAGACACAACAATTTTACTTGATTCACTCACATTGGTCTACATCCAACGAGCATACACAAAAACTCCGCACTTTCACAAAACTCACATCCTTTCACAAAACCCACAATTTTCGCCAGGCACTATCAACTTTCGTGAAACTGCCTTGGTCAGGTTGGCACAAGTTGTTTCTTCGCGGAACTAATGTTCTTATGAAACCTTCGCGCAAGAAAATCCTTGTGATTGGTAGTGAATCAGGAGGGGCAGTGAGTCCGTTCCAAACTTTGTAGTGAATCTGGTAAATAGACACATTGTCTATGTATGCTCCTTGGACGTAGTCCAGTGCGGGTGAACCAAGTAAAATTATTATGTCTCGTGCTTGTTTTTATTTTTGTTCATACAATGCTACGAGAAAGAGAGAGAAAAGTGTTGTTTAATGACCAAAACAAGATCCAAAAGGGTAGTTTTAATATCGAGATAAGAACCTAGAGAATCGCACACAAAGCGTATTCAGAAGCTTGGTCAATTCTATTGAATTAGAGTTTTAAGATATTGTGGGCCCCATAGAGGGGGTCGGGTAATGTCCGAATTTTAACGATCGCATGGAAATAAATAAATTCAGTATTATTCAAGTTTGGAAAAATATCTATTGAATTTATTTACTTATTATATTCATGAGATATTTAGTGAATATTAAGAAAAATATTTTTAGAACGAATATTAAATATTTAAAATTCAAGGTTCGTTAAATATTTATGTGGGAGAAATGAGTCGAGTTAATGACTCATATTTTGTCACGTAATATTATTTTAGTCTTACAAGCATGTGATAAATTACTTAAAACATTTACGACACATTCACTAAGTCATAAATGTTTGTTTGGGTATATTTGAAAGGTTAAACTTATTAATGGGCCAAATTGCGAATTTTAATAAGTTTAACTTACCTATAAAAGGCAAAATATGCCAAAATTCATGAGATTATTCATTCTCATGAGTTTGAAAGGTTTTCTCACCTCTCAAGTTCTAGAGAGAGACGAAGGTTCGAGGCATCTAGATCCAAGTTCTCCCACCCGAATCGAAGAAACAATGATCTCGTGATTGTATCAACATTGAAAGCGCTTCATCTCTCTGCGCTGGCACCCGAAAATCGAAGGTTGACGGTCGAGCATGTTGGATTGGTGTTGCCCGATCCGGTTGGGCCGAATGCTTGTGGCCCGCAACTGTCGCGGAGCTGACCGACCGACACCGACAGGCACTATAGCGGTGCGGACTTCGGGGTTAACTTTACTGTAGCACTTTTGACAGTCAGTTGTCGTTCACTGTAGCGACGCGGACCACTTTTCGAACAGTGATCGTCTTCTCCATTGTTTTATAGCCCATTTTCAGGCTTGGGTTACTACTGAAATCCTCTGTAATTTTGTGCTTCCGACTCATAGTGAAATTCTGCCTCTCCCGTGGACGTAAGGATTTTTCCCGAACCACGTAAATCGTTGTGTCCTTTCTTTTCTTTCTTTCGTTTTTCCTCATTTCTGTCGTTGTGTCTCCCGACGATTCCGCAACAGAGCAAGCTTCTGATACGCGTGTAGACAATTTAGAGGGATCTGGCTTCGGTTCCTTCGAGCGATGATCGCTGACGACAAGCGAAGCGTGATTCCAATCAAAGTCGAAAGAGGTACAGTTTCGATTTAAGATTTTGTGCTTAAATTAAATTACGCGAAATCTTCGGGTTGTAACCGAACTACAATTACGCTGGTGACGACAACATGATGTTGATCGATGAATAAAAAATTTAAAATTCCCAATTTTCGGGCTTCCGCTGCCTGCCCGGTACCATCACGCCCCACTTGGGGCGCGCCCTCCACACATGATCAGGTTCACAGTTGGGCCAGGTCGGTTCGAATTCAACCCATTTTTAATATCCAGGGACGCGTTCCGAGTCTAAACTGACCCGAAAAATTGTTAAAACTTTTAGAAATTAAATTAGATCATCTGGAATTTAATAAATTTATTTCGGGTTACATGGGACATATTAATATTTTGTTTAAATTATTTTAATGTGTGTTTGATACATTAAAATTACCCTCGAGTTGAATTTTAGCAATTTTAATTTTTCTTATGCAATTTAATTGTATGTTGACTGATCATGAGTTGCAACCGACCTGTGCATGTTTAGTTTAATTTTATTTAATTTAATTATTGCATTTAAAATTTGGGTACAACCGCGAAAGCGGCACACGATGCAAACAAAGAAAATACAGTAAATCGTTGGCCCAAAGACTCAACCCCGCGACCACGTCCCTAACCCCTCCCCACCCTTACCACCCCAGCTGAGCATGGGGGCAATTTAATTATTGCATTTAACTATTTTAAAATGTACTAATTATTTTCTTTTATGACAATCTACGTATCGTCTTTCCGACTTTAATTGTATAAGGGTCTGTGTGTCCACATTTGAGTGATGAAATATAATTTCGCAACCCAAGTTCCCCTCACCTATGTGTGAGTATACTATGAAAAGATCGGAGGCATTCGAAACGACACGATTCGAGTTGAGAGCTGACATGAAACCAAACAAGTGAAATGCATGGGAGTTTGCAAATGCTGCAATTCGAGTCGGGTATTGACTTGAGGAGTTTTCTCAGGTTTTAATAAATCCATTAATCACTTAATGGCTTGACTCATAATTAACAGCACATGATCGCGTTATTATTTTTTTTATTTATTTTTATCGTTTGCATGGTTTATTATTTTGTGAATGTGTTTTTACGCGATGACATAGTATAATAATTAACTAGCATGCAAAGATAGAAATGAATAAACAAACGAGGAATGTTTTGCAATTATGCATGGTAAGATGTGAGCACGATCACATGGTGACAACATGCTAGCAAAAAACGGATTTCATTCGCCGAAACAAATTAATATCGATCGAAGATATATTAAGTCAAAACGCTTTCCATCACTTAAATTTGAGCAAAACAGTTCGTTTGAGGCATTTGTTACCCCTAGTTGAGTGTCTTGTCTTATCTCCAAGAATTATATTAGGAGAGAGCTTGACAAGAAAGATATGAGATATTCAGTGCAATATATAGATGCGGGCTGGCATAAGGTGATAAGAATTGGGGGCTTGTTGCGTAAGAGTCAGGGGATGGAGGGTTGGGGAACATCAATAATTGTCAGGGGCGGATTTGTAAAATGAGTAAGAGAGTTGTTAGATGTTGTAGGTTGAGAAACCCCCTTGCCTCCTTAGCTCAAAGTGAGGCTGAGGCGTTCTTTTATAATGAATGATAAAGACCACATCGGACCACAAGTCCGATATGAGATACAGACTCCAACACTCCCCCTCAAGCTAGGTGTACCTAGCTTGATGACAAAAACAAGACAAAACATAATAAAAGATAAAGCTTCAACATTGCTGCTCTCCCTGACGATGTTGATATGATGTCGCTGAAAGAGGGTGGGTAAACGCCGAAAAAGTGCGGGGCCGGACAACAGAGCACCGGGAAATCCACACCGGCGGGTCGGTCGTCAGAGCGTTGGGAAATCCGCACTACGGTCCGGTCAGTCAGAGCGCCGGGAAATCCGCAATGTCGGGCCGATAGACAAAGCGTCGAGAAATCCGCAGGGGAGGGCCGGTCATCAAAGCGTCAGGAAATCCGCAGGAGGTATCGGCGATGGGATGCAGTGATTCCGCAGGAGGCGCCGGGCAGGGAGGCGGAGATTTCGCAGGAGGCAGGAGGCTGGCATGGAGGGAGCAGTTGTTAATGCGTCGCGCAAGGAGGCGGAGTCGAAGCGATGGTGCGTGCGTACCAGATCTGGCCGTATCTTGAAGTAGGGCAACCGCTGGAGGAGCAGGATCTTGTCCTTGAGAGAATCGCGCAGGGAGGGGCCGCCTGGATTTCGTCACGCGCACAGGGTGAAGCCGACGAGGGAAGGCCGCTTAGGGCAGAGAGGCGCGACGGAAACAGCGTGCGCGCAACGGGGAGGAGGCGATCGGTCGGGAGTTGCGCCGTAAGGGAGAAGCTCCGCAGGACCGAGCGGCGGATGACGCGACGGGATGCGCCGGGAGGGAGGTCGTCAGGTAGGAGCCGTTGGGATCGGGCGTCGGGCCGTCGGCCATCGCGCGCAGCAGGGGGAGATCACCGGGAGGGAGGCCACAGGGACGAGGACGCCGGACTACCCGCCTGGATGTGGTCGTCGCGCAAGCAAAGGCAAAACCGGGGAGGGGCTGCCAGAGAAATGATCCCCGAGGGGCGGCGGCATAAGATTAACCTAGCCCTACATGGGGGTCGCCGCCCCCCTCGGGGGAGAGGATATGAGAAACCTTAGATAGGGGGGAAAATAAAATGGGAGGAGGAGGGGTTCGGGATTAGGTTCCCTCTGATACAATATAGGTTGAGAAACCCCCTTGCCTCCTTACCTCAAAGTGAGGCTGAGGCGTTCTTTTATAATGAATGATAAAGACCACATCGGACCACAAGTCCGATGTGGGATACAGACTCCAACAGATGTTAATTAGGATATTAAATAGAGTAGCTAAGAGTGGTTGGGGGTGCTACAAATGGTATTAAGAGTAGACTTTCAACATTGCTGAAGAGGGTTGCGACCATTGGCTTCGGGGAGCAACGATTCCGAGAAGAATTCTCTTCTTCCTCCATATTATTCTTCTTCTCCTGTCACATGCTACGACTAATAGAAATTCATTGTTTTTCTCTTACACTCCTAAAATCCTATCAATTTTGTTTTCATTGAGAACTGGTTGAGAGAGAGAATTTCATCTGAAACGGACGTTGGTACAACAGTGTTGGAGGTGCAAACGACATCTTGAGCCAGAGTCGGCTTGGACTCAAGACGCAATGGTCATAGCTGGCGGATGCACTAGACATCACAGTTCAAGTTTGTGCAGCACAACTGAGGCGAACATATCTAACGTGGCATTATCTTGATCGTGAGTTTTTAAAGTTGTGTTGAACGGTTATCTTCGCGCTTAGAGAACAGAGTAGTGGTTTTGAAAACTTCAATATCAGAGCTAAAATTTGGTTATTAGCATCAGAAGATTCGTCTACGGCGCTAGGAAAGCCGTCTACAAGAGCTTCCGGCTGTTGTGGCTCAGTTTGTCCAGAATCTGACAAAGAGCACCACTCAGGACGGCAAGTGGAACTCCATCGTGGCAGAGGATAGAGCAAACAGACTAAGACCAGGTGTTGAAGTCAGTAATCAGGGAAATGAAACAGTGGTGATTCAAACCGACCTGTGATCAGCAAAATTGGAGGAGTCGCGTGCGAATACCAAACACGTGGAGATGCCGACATTTTTCGAAGAGGATCCAGTGACCAAGATCATTAGAGCTGAAACAATCTTCACAATCTATTGTATTCCGAAGGAGTGGAAGGTTTCAAAGGCGGAGTTGTGTATATAAGGTTCGGCTCACATTTGAAATTTCTTGTCGAAACCAACTAAGGAGGTTCACCAGATTCCAAATGTTGTTGTAACAGAGGAAGTGAAGGCTGTAAGGATAGGGTCTCCTATGCCGGCAGTTGGAAGCACAACAATAATGAGGCTACCACCAGAGCCTTCACCATGGAAATGTCATTTTGTGGGGTTGTTTCTTCCCTGTTTCACAAAATTCATCAGGTTCCAAATGTTGGTGTAACAGAGGAAGTGAAGGCTGCTAGGATAGGGGCTCCTGCGCTGACAGTTGGAAGCATAGCAATATTGAGGCCACCGCCAGAGCCTTCAACATGGAAATGTCATTTTATGGGGTTGTTTCTTCCCCGTTTCAAGAAAATTTTCAGGTTTTTACCACCTTGAGGACAAGGTGATTTTTAAGGGAGTAGAAATAATAGGAATTGGGGGTTTGTTGCGTAAGAGTCAAGGGATGGGGGTTGCAAGGCATAAGGGTAGGAGGTGTTGGATTAGTGTTGCCCGATTCGGTTGGGCCGAATGCTTGTGGCCCGCAACTGTAGCAGTGCGGACTTCGAAGTCAACTATACTGTTGCACTTTTGACTTCCAACTGGCAGTCACTGTAGCACTTTTGACAAAGGTGGCCGCCTTTCACTGTAGTGACGCGGACCTCCTGTTCGGAATAGTGGATCGTCTTCTTCATATGTAGCCCATTGCAGGCTAGGGTCTCTAACCTGAAAAACTCAGTAATTTGTGCTCCTGATTATAGTGAGAATCCTGCCTCTCCGTGGACGTAGAGATTATTCTCGAACCATGTAAAATTGTGTGTTCTGTGTGCTTTCTTTTTTTTTTCTGCATTTTCTTTTGTTTCTCGTTTCTGTCATTGCGACTCTCGACGATTCCGCAACAACTGGTATCAAAAGGTGAGTTCAGAATTCTCCAACGATGGCTCTGGATGAAGGCAAAGTGAAGATTGATCAGTTCGATGGAACTGACTTCAGTTTCTGAAGGATGCAAATCGAGGATTATCTTTATCAAAAAAAGATACACTTGCCGCTTCTGGGTCTGAAGCCAACGGACATGGAGCAGTCGGAGTGGGAGTTGCTGGATCGACAGGTTCTGGGCGTTGTGCGCCTTACGTCGGCAAAAAACGTGGTGTTCAACATCAGAGATGAGAAGACAACGGTGGACTTCATAAAAGCTCTCGCGAATATGTACGAGAAGCCTTCTACAGCAAACAAGGTGCACTTGATGCGACGATTGTTCAACCTGAAAATTGATGAAGGGAAAATTGTTGCTGACCATATCAATGAATTCAACACCGTCATAAGTCAACTGACATCGGTGAAGATTGATCTTGGTGATAAGGTATGTGCACTGGTCTTATTGTTCTCTTTACCTGACAGTTGGGAAACAACTGTAACAGCTGTGAGCAGTACCTCGTTGGTTCTGAAAGATATACGAGACCTAATCCTTAGTGAGGATGTGCGAAGAAGAGAATCAAGCAGATTCTCTGGTTCTGCTCTGAACGTTGAAGGAAGAGGAAGATACCCACAACGAGACAATCGTAGAGCGCGATCAAGGTCAAGAGGAAAAAGATGAGACAAGGCAAAGGGGGTTGGTCCTACTTGCTGGACATGCGGAAAGAAAGGGCATATCAAAAGGAGTGCAGAGAAAAACGGAAAGGACCTGAAACCATTGGAGCAAACACGGCGGTTGAAGGAACTGATGATGTGCTGTTGTTGAGTGTGGATAGCCCGATGGAGTCTTGGATTTTAGACTCTGGAGCGTCTTTCCATTCTACATCAGAAAAGGGATTTCTGGAAAATTACATTTCTGGAAATTTCGGCAAGGTACATCTTGCTGATGATGAGCCCTTGCAGATTGTGGGGAAAGAAGATGCACGGATCAAGACCAGTAGTGAGAGCTTGTTGGTTCTGGAAAACGTGAGGTACATCCCTGGTTTAAGAAGAAATCTCATTTATGTGGGATAGCCTGATGATGCAGGGTTAAGTACCATGTTCACTGGTGGTGTATGGAAAATCACCAAAGGAACTATGGTCATAGCTCGGGGAGCAAAGAATGGTACCCTCTACAACATGACAAAAACCTGCATGGACATGGCTGCATCACTCAAAGTTGTGGGAGATTCACAATTGTGGCACAACAGGCCAGGCCGCATGAGTGAGAAGGGGATGAAGGTGCTGACAACAAAAGAGCTGCTACTGGAGCTGAAGTTGGTGGAAGTTGGCCTATGTGAAGATTGTATTTTCAGAAAGCAGAAGAAGGTGTCTTGCAAAAGGAAGCAGAACACAGAAGGCTGGGAAGCTGGACCTGGTGCACACAAATGTTTGGGGGCCTGCACCAGTACTTTCTCTTGGAGGGTCACAATACTATGTGGCATTCATCGATGACTCAACAAGGAAGGTATGAGTTTATTTTTTGAAAAGTAAATCTGATGTGTTTAAGATGTTTCAGAAGTTGAAGGTCATGGTAGAGAATGAGTCAGGAGCTAAGCTGAAATGCTTGAGGTCTGACAACGGTGGAGAGTATGGCAGTCAGGAGTTCAGAGAATTTTGTTCTGATAATAGAATTCGGTGGGAGAAGACAATTCCAGGTACACCGCAACAAAATGGTGTGGCAGAGAGAATGAATAGGATGTTGAATGAACGTGCTAGAAGCATGAGGTTACACTCAGGGTTGCCCAAAACCTTCTGGGCTGATGCAGTAATAATGGCAGCATATCTGGTCAACAGAAGTCCATATGTGCCAATGGGAGAACGTCTACCCGAGGAGCTCAAATCTGGGAAGGAGGTAAGACTTTCACATTTACGAGTATTTGACAGTTTGGCATATGTTCATATTGATGCTAATGCACGGGACAAGCTTGATGCTAAGTCCAAGCCATGTTTCTTTATTGGTTATGGTGTTGACGAGTTTGGTTACCGCTTTTAAGATGACCTCAAGAAGATGGTCATCAGGAGCCAGAACGTGGTATTCAATGAAGGTATCATCTATAAATATCGTCATGTAGCTGAAGATGAAAATGGGAACATTGAATCAAAGTGCAAAGAGCAAGTGGAGCTTGAAGGTGTATCTAAGCATGGGAGATCCAAACCAGTGGAACCTACTACTCTAGTGGAGCTGAGGAGATCAACAAGGGTGAGAAGGCCTGTGCAAAGGTATTCACCATCCCTGTATTATCTATTATTGACTGACGGTGCAGAACCAGAATGCTTTGAAGAGGCAATGCAGTTGAAGGAGTCGAGCAAGTGGGAGCTGGCTATGGAGGAGATTTCCCTCATTGCATGATAACAACACTTGGGAGCTGACACCCCCTGCCAACAGGAAAGAAAGCATTGCAGAACAAGTGGGTCTACCGGGTTAAGGAAGAACATGGTGGCAAGAGGAGGTTCAAGACAACGCTGGTGGTGAAAGGCTTCCAACAGAAGGAGAGAGTGGATTTCACTGAAATATTCTCACCGGTAGGGAAGCTTACCACCATCCGGGTGATTCTCAGCAGTGTGGCATCAGAAGACTTGCATCTTGAGCAGCTTGATGTCAAGACTGCTTTTCTTCATGGAGATTTTGAGGAAGATATCTACATGCAGCACCCAGAGGGATATGCAGCAGCCATTGTAGCACTTTTGACAACGGTGACCGCCTTTCACTGTAGCGACGTGGACCTCCTGTTCGGAATAGTGGATCGTCTTTTTCATATGTAGTCCACTTCGGACTAGGGTTTCTAACCTGAAAAACTCTGTAATTTGTGCTCCCGATTATAGTGAGAATTATGCCTCTCCGTGGACGTAGGGATTATTCCCGAACCACGTAAAATTGTGTGTTCTGTGTGCTTTCTTTTCTTCTGCATTTTCTTTCGTTTCTCATTTCTGTCATTGCGACTCCCGACGATTCCGCAACATGGAGGACATCAATAATTGTTAGGGGCAGATTGGTAAAATGAGTTAGATAGTTGTTAGCTATTAGTTAGGCAGTGGGTGGAAAATATTAAATAACATAGCTGGGAGTAGTTGGGGGGACTACGAATGGTATTAGGAGTAGACTTTCAGCATTGCTAAAGGGGGCTACAGCCATTTGTTTTGGGGCACAGCGATTCCCAAAAGAATTCACTTCTTTTTCCTCTATATTATTCTTCTTCCCCAGTCACATGTTGCAGCTAATAAAAACTCATTGTTTTTCTCTCACAATCCTAAACTCCTATCAGATGGGAATCAAACAGGACCTCATGTACTTAAGATGATCGAGTACATTGAGAGACCAGAATCATTTGGGTTCAAATTGAACCAAGAACTAGCAAATCACATTCTTGCCTCTTTACTACATAACTTATCGACTTTCAATATTAATTAATGTTAGATGTTAGACCCGTTTAAATGTATTTCCGAGTCTCAAATCATTTTCTTCCTACATGTATTTATTTCCTCTATCTATAAATGAATGTCTACACCTCTCTTTGAGGTATGAATTGTACCAATCTACATGGTATCAGAGGGATACCCACTCCGATAATTTTTCCCATCCGTTGTGCCCCACTTCGATATTTTTTTTCTTCCATTGTGCACAGACGCACCGCCTCCTTCGCCGGTCCCTACCGCGCCCTACCAGCCCTATCGCTCCCTTCCCTGAGCGTCGCCTCCTCCCCTAAGCGTCACCTCGTCCAGCCCCGCCTCGCCACGCTTCGCCGCCCTCCTCCACACACGAGCCCTAGCCACCTCCCGGTCTGGCCGCAACCCTGTCGCGCCTACTGGGTGCGCCCCGCCGCCCCTAATGGCGTTGGCCTTCCCAGACGCACATTGCCGCCCCAGATGATGTCGGACATCCCTATGCCTATCCCTTGAACGACCGCCCTCTCTTGTTGTGCCATCTCCCTGCACCTGTCCCCTAAACGACCGCCCTCTCCTGTCGCGCCGTCTCCTTGCGCCTGTCCCCTGACAGCCGCCCTCTCCTGTTGCACCGTCTTCTGACAGCGATTTTTTTTTCGGCGCCCCCGAGCAGCACCTCCAGGCCAATTGAGCACCACTCATCAACTCGCCTGAAGCTGTGCACCTCTCCCTTATGCAACACTCCTCCTGATGCCTCTCTCCGGAATCATGACATCCTCAGAATGCATTCAAAGTCTCCTCCTTCTGTTGGATGCTTCTGATTCCTCGGTGTTATTCCCGCACTCTTTAGTGGTTATACCACTCAATAACCTAATGCCTACTCTTCCTGCTGAAGCCCGTGTTTCCGTTTCCAGCCATTCCTACTGGATTTCTCAGTGCGCTCTTCCTGTCGGCTTGGTCGAATCTTGTAGTCTTTTACCACTATCTCTCCTACCATGGCAGATTCCCCAACGACTTCCTCAGTCCTTCCACAATTGATAATTGTCTCTGCACGCCTTGTAGATGAGCGCCTTGATGCAACTAACTTCTCTGTCTGACGTAAGACAGTCCTTATGTCTCTCATCAGCATGGTTCTAGACTCGCATTTGATTGCTCCCCCCCCACTACTATCAGATCCGAAGTACAAAGTTTGGAAGCTTTCCGACAGTAAAATTTTTGCATTGCTTGTCAACTCTATGGAACACTCCATCAAAGATGCGGTTCAAACGGAGAACACTATCAAAGAACTCCAGGACTCCTTGACCCTCATGTATTCTGAAACCAATAATTTAGCTCGGGTGTCAGGTGTTCTTCAACGCCTTTCCATTATCCGCCAGCACCACTGCTCTTTTCCGGTATATTTCAGAGAATATAAAGCTCTACATGGTGAGTTGCTTGAGCTTTGGCCCCTTCATCAAACACCATAGGCTGCTTTGCCCCAGGGAGATCGGTTATGTCTCTTCAGTCTTTTTCATGGTCTTGATCCAAAGTATGCAACAACTGCCACTGAAATGTCGGTCAACCCCTCCACTCTTGAGATTCCACTGGTCTACCATCGCCTTGAAAAAGCTCATCGGGTGTTTTCCCCACCTATTGACACAACAAATCATACTACACTACTGGGTCGTGGCGGTGGTCGTTTTTCAGATACTCGTGAACGTGGACATGGTGGGGGTCGTAATCGTCCTTTCTGCCAGCACTGTGGCAAGTCTAGTCATCTCATTGATCATTGTTGGGTTCTCTATGGACGTCTATCTCAGCCACCTCAGCAGGTTCAGACAGCTCTGGTCAACTCCTCCCCACCACCATTCGATATCTATCACAACCTGGACCTCTCCATGGATGAGAACGAGCTTATACACTCTCATCGGGCCGCTTCGCTACCTGGCTCCTCTTCGGCATCTGTTGCTCACACTAGTGGTCCTACTGCTCGTGTCACTCGTCGCCCGTCTGCTTGGATGTTTGATTCTGGTGCTACCGATCATCTCACTTATGATGCAGGTGTGTTAACTACTTATCGTTCGTATACTGGCACCATTGCAATTACTGTTGTTGACGGATCTAGTATCCCTATTTCGAGATTTGGCATGTACTCCCTAAATCCTTGTATTCGTCTGCCTTTTGTGGCTCATGTTTCTCGAAGTCCTTTTAATCTCATCTCCATCGGTAATCTCACAAAGGACTTGAACTGTGTTGCTATTTTTACACTATCTAGTGTTGTTTTTCAGAAGCGGTCGACGAATCGGATGTTTGGCAGAGGTCATCTTTGCGATGGGGTGTACATATTCGATACTCCGACATCCCTTGTCCGCTCGACAATCATTACTCGCGCTCTGGGTCTACATTTTCTCCTTGGTCATTCACCCACCACCATCTTACATCAGCTTTATCCCCATTTCAGTGCACACCTTTCTTTTCATTGTGAGTCCTGAAAGTTTGCAAAACATCATCGTGTGTCTTATGTTCCTCGTTTGGTAACGCGTGCATCTAAACCTTTTGATTTAGTCCATTCTGATGTATGGGGTCTCTGTGCAGTCCCAAGTCAGTTAGGGTACCGTTATTATGTATCCTTTAATGATGATTTTTCTCGCATAACATGGCATTATCTACTTTGTGATCATTCTAAGGTGTTTGATATTTTTCAAACTTTTACTATGAAATTCACACTCAATTCTCCACACCTATTAAATGTCTCCGCCCGAACAGTAGATGAGAATAGTTATCTTCTTCCCCTTCAGCATTTTCTCAAGGATCATGGCGTCCTTCATCAAACATCTTACCCCGATACACCTCAGCAGAATGGAGTGGCCGAGCGTAAACATCAAAGAGACTGCTTTGGTTCTCTAATTTCACATGCAGGTGCCTCTTCATTTTTTGGGGATGTTATTCTTACTGCTACCTATCTTATAAATCGTCTTCCTTCTTCTATCCTTCAGGGGGGAAATCCGTTTTGGCCTCTGCTCCCATATCTCCTTTCTCACCCGCTTCCACTTCGTGTGTTTGGGTATCTTTGTTATGTTCGTGACACTCGTCCTCATTTATCTAAATTTTCTCCGAAACCCTCTGTTGCATCTTCTTGGGTTACTCTCGCACTCAACACGGGTATCGTTGTTTCTCTCTAGACTTAGCGTTATATCATCTATGTTGATGTCTCCTTTATTGAGAACTCTTCATTCTCTCCACCCTCTTTCCACCCCGATACCATTATCGATGACTGTCTTCCTCGCACCATCCACCCACTCACTCTTGCCTCTGTTATTCCACTCTGATGATCACCGCTTTGGCTTTGTTTACTCTCGTCGACCATCAAACGTGCCCCCCGTTCAGACAGAGAACACCATCTCCCTAACTTCGTCAGGCGTTCTTGCTTCGAGCACAGATGACTTGTCTATTGCAATACGGAAAGGTGTTCGCACTTGGCAGAATAATCCTATATACACAACTTCCTACAAAGTCTTCTCCGCTCTGGAGGCGATATCTTTTCCTCGCACGGTTGTTGAGGCTAAATCTCACCATGATTGGCTTCAAGCAATGCAGGATGAATTACAGGCCTTGGACGACAATCACACCTGGGTTTCGGTCCCCCTTCTGGCAAGTAAACAGGTGATTAGCAGCAAATGGATTTATATAATTCGTCTAAATGCAGATAGTACTCTTCATCGCCTTAAAACTCGTCTCATGGCAAAAGGCTTTGCTTAGACTTATTGATTATTTCGATACATTTTTTATGATTGCTAAAATGGCCTTCGTTCAATTATCCATATCTCTTGCAGTTGTTCATCATTGACCTTTTCATCAACTTGATGTCAAAAATGCATTTTTACATGATTTTCTTGAAGAAGTATATCTGCAACAACCTCCTAGCTTCCTTGCCTCAAGGGCCGGTTCTCATGTTTGTCGGTTTTGTCAGTCTCTTTATGGGCTCGAGCAGTCTCCTCGTGCATTGTTTGACATATTTTGCATTGTCATCACTACATTTGGTCTATCTTAGATTATAAAGAACTACACTGTTTTCTATCAAAAAATGTCATCTGGGTGCATTCTGTTGGTTGTATATGTTGATGATAAAATTATTACTGGTAACGACTCGCATGGCATTGTCCATCTCAAGGCTTATCTTCAACAACAGTTTCATACCAAAGACCAGGGTCCTTAGACATATTTTCTTGACATTGAAGTCTCTCGTTCTCCAACCAGCATCTTTCTTTCACAACGAAAATATGCATTGGATATCTTGCAGGATACAGGCTTGTCTCAGACAAGTGTCTTTGACACTCCTCTTGAACCAGGGGAACGGTCTGATAAAGGCTCGGACCATCCAACCGACTGGATAGTCTACTCTAGGCAAGGGAAAGCCAGGGCGACAGGCGCAAGTGGCCCATGAGAGGCTGGGCAGGCGGTTAGAGAGGGAGAAAGTGGGCCGCAGGGAGCTGAGGTGGAGCAGTTAGAGGCGGGGCAGGCAGTTAGAGAAAGTGGGCCGCAGGGAGCTGAGGTGGAGCAGTTAGGGGAGGAGACACGCAGGGGTACTACAGGAATTTAGCAGGGAGGGGCGGTTAGAGGAGGGGAATCTTTTTTGTTAATAAAAGGAGGGGCCACTTCTAACAGGGGTACCTTTTTCTCTCTTTCAGTTAGCTCAGCAAGGGCTTGGGCGGGTATTCCCTGGGGAAAAAGGGATTCTCGTTGTACTTCTCCTCTGTTTTCTGCTTCTCCTCTGTTTTCTGCTTCTCTGTTTGTAATTGGCATACCTGTTTCTAAACAAATCAGAGCCTCTTTTGTTGCAATGAGTAGCGGTCTTTATCAACTTGGTCCGACCTACCGTTCTTCTCCACCGGTTGCACATCTATTGTTGTCTTCTTCCATGGAAACGCGCCAGCAATCTCGCCTGGAAATTGTTGAACAACACTTGGAATCGGTAACAGAGCAATTTAATTCTTTATCTGCTTCGATTAATAATATCTCGATGGGTCAAGAGGAATGTCGCTCTTATCTTACTTCTATTTTACGCCGACTCGATAAGCAACCGGTTCCGGATGCCGCTCCCTCAGCTCCGTTAACCACCGATTCTGCTGCAACTTTGGTGCCAGCAGCTGATTCTCCTCCTCTTGACCCTCAGTTTCTGCTTGGGGACCCCCTGTTACCCACCGCTGGATTTTCCACCCCTCGCCACCTTGATCTTCCTCTGTTTGATGGTGCCGATCCTCGGGGCTGGCTATCGCGTGCTGAATTATATTTTCGGGTCCACCATACACCAGAGCACATAAAGATTCAGCTAGCTCAGTTGAGTATGGAAGGTCGTGCAATTCATTGGTTCTCTATTTTAATTGAAGTGCATCCTCAACTCTCTTGGTCATTTTTTAAGGAGGAACTTATGGAACGTTTTAGTAGCCTTCCACTTCAGAATCCATATGAAGAACTCGCGGCTCTTCAGCAGTCCGGTTCGGTGACAGATTATATAGAGCAATTCGAATATTTGGTTTCCCTTCTCCCTCGGCAACCAGAGCAACAATATATGGGTTATTTTCTCCACGGCCTCCAAGAAGACATTCGCGATTGGGTACGCATCCAGAGCCCTCTGACACACATCCACGCCATGCGGGTGGCGCGCAACATGGAACTTGTTTTTCAGAATGGTAGTTCCGCTTCTCCTCGCCGTAATGTGGGTTTTCCCCTACCCCTACCCGTCCTTCAACGCCTTTCCAGTCTTCTTCTCGGCCACCTCCTGTCCCTACTTTCAGCCCTCTTGCTCGCCCTGGCCGTCCACCCCCTCTATCCTTAAACCCACCCCTTAACCGCACTGTTAAATAGTTATCCCCTCAGGAATGGGAGGAGCATCGAAAAAAGGGCATCTGTTTTCGTTGCGGTCTTCCGTACTCCCCTCTGCATAAATGTCCGGATCCTAAATTGTAGGTACTTGTCTTAGGCGACGATGAAGATTCTCCGCTAGCTCCTCCTGACCCTCCCTGTCCTCCAGACCCACCTACTGAGGCAGAATATACTGTTTTATTTTATCACAGTCTAGCCTCCTCTTGCTCTGACCCAGTACCTATACCGGCGGACTGCTCTATGAAAGTTGCAGCGACAATTATGGGGATACCACTTCTGGTTTTAATCGACAGCGGCGCTTCTCATAATTACATCTCCCCCAAGTTGGCCAAGTTGTTGAATATTCTCATCCATACTTCAACACGCTTACGTATTAAACTGGGTGATGGCCACAAGCTTTGGTCTCAAGGCATTTCATACAATCTCCCCCTCACAATGGGTGCCTTCACCTCCTCCCTGACGGTCCATATTCTTGACATCGGCAGTTTAGACCTCATCTTGGGCATGGTTTGGCTTCGTACGTTGGGGGATATGCATATTAATTGGCGTACTCTGACCATGCAATTCTCTACTGATGGGCAGCAGCACACTATTTACGGGGTTTGCTCTATCTCGCGGCCAACCTACCCCATCTCTGATAGCCTCCTCAGAGCCGTTGGGTCGGGCACCAAACGACTTATCTTGGGCACTCGTTACAGTAGCACTGCTTCAGCCTTAACTCCCCCTCAACACGCTGCTCTCCAAGAGGTTTTTAGCACTTTTCAACACGTCTTTACTGACACCCATGGTCTTCCTCCTCCCCACCATCGTGACCATGCCATCCGCCTTCTGCCTAATCGAGGTCCGGTTTCGGTTCGCCCTTACCGCTACCCCCATATCCAGAAAAATGAAATTGAAAACCAAGTTCAACAACTGCTACAACAAGGGTTGATCAGAAACAATACAAGTGCTTTTTCCAGCCCCGTACTCCTTGTTCGCAAGAAGGATGGCTCCTGGCGATTTTGTATTGATTATCGAGCTCTCAATAGAGTCACCATCCCCGCTAAATTTCCTATTCCGGTAGTCGAGGAGCTCTTGGATGAGCTTCATGGAGCAGTGTATTTTTCCAAACTGGATCTCAAGTCGGGGTATCATCAGATCCGGATGCGTGAGGAGGATACTGAGAAGACGGCATTCCGAACACACAGCGGCCACTATGAATTCCTGGTTATGCTTTTCGGCCTCACCAACACCCCCTCAACCTTCCAAGCAACAATGAATGATCTCTATCGTCACTTTTTGCATACTTTTGTCCTCATTTTTTTTGATGACATCCTTATTTACAGCCCGGACTGGCCCACTCATATCACAAATTTGCGGACAGTTTTTCAGGTTTTAGCTTCTGGCCACTTCTTTGTCAATCACAAAAAATGTCACTTTGGCCAGGAAACCATTGAATACTTAGGCCATGTCATCTCCCGTACTGGCGTTTCAATGGATCCAGCTAAAATACAGGCCGTGTTGGATTGGCCTGCACCGCATTCTGTTCGGGGCGTCCAGGGTTTTTTGGGCCTCACTGGCTATTACCGCAAATTCATTCAGCATTATGGGTCTGTGGCACAACCCCTCACTGCCCTTACAAAGAAAGAAGGATTCCAATGGACGCCCGCAGCTCAGCAAGCCTTCCAACAGTTAAAGCATCCGATCACCACAACACCAGCACTTCCAGATTTTTCCAGTCCATTTGCCCTTGAATGTGATGCTTCCGGTACTGGGGTGGGCGCCATTCTTCTCCAGCATAGTCGGCCTATTGCCTTTTTCAGCAAGGCCTTATCCCCTCGCACATTGACCAAGTCAACTTACGAAAAGGAGGTCATGGCCTTGGTTTTGGTCATCCAGCACTGGCGCCCTTATCTCCTAGGCCGCTCCTTGACGGTCTATTCCGACCATCGTAGCCTGAAATACCTCCTCCAGCAGCGTATTACCACGGCTGACCAGCAATGCTGGATAGCCAAACTTCTGGGTTATCAGTTTGAGATCTTATACAAACCTGGTCGCCAGAATTCCGCCGTCGATGCTTTGTCAAGAAAACAGGATCCGGGCCAGTTTTTGTTGTTGCATTCTTCTCCAATGTGGCCAGCTGCCGCAACGCTTACTGAGGGTGTTGTCACTGACCCCTCTCTCCCCAAAATCATCTCGGCCTTACAAAATCAGCAGCCTACTCTGGCTGGTTTTTCCTCTCTGAATGGGGTCCTTCTCTTCAAGGGTCGCCTAGTCATTTCGACGGCTTCCCCTTGGATACCCAGGCTGCTCACAGAGTTCCATACGAGCCCCCAAGGAGGCCACCTGGGATATTATCGCACCTACCGCTGGTTAGCTGAAAATGTGTATTGGGTTGGCATGAAAAAACAGGTTCAACAATTTGTCCAGCAGTGTGATATTTGCCAACGATTTAAATACTCGACCCTTTCCCCGGCCGGGTTACCTCAACCTTTGGACATTCCGCCCATAGTTTGGGCCGACCTTCCAATGAATTTCATTACGAGACTCCCTAAGTCCCATGGCTATGAAGTTATTTTGGTGGTTGTGGATCGCCTCTCCAAGTACGCCCATTTCATTCTCCTCAAACACCCTTTTACGGCTAAGACAGTGGCTGATATTTTTGCCCGGGAGGTCGTCCGTTTACATGGGATCCCCGCTTTTATTGTCAGTGACCGGGATCCCCTTTTTCTCAGTCATTTTTGGGCCGAGCTGTTTCGCCTCCAAGGCACTACTCTCAAATTTAGTTCAACCTACCATCCTCAAACAGACGGTCAAACGGAGGTGGTTAATTGGTGCTTGGAAACATACCTTCGTTGTTTTGCGGGAGATCAGCCCAAGACTTGGAGTTACTGGATTCCATGGGCTGAACTTTGTTACAATACCACGTGGCATAGTGCTATTAACACCACACCTTTCGAGGTGGTGTATGGGCGCAAGCCCCCATCCCTCCTCAGTTTCCTCCCATCTGATTTCAAAGTTGTTGTTGTCGCTACAGAGCTTCTAGACCGCCAGGAAGCCTTGACTCAACTACACAGGCAGTTACTTCGCTCCCAGGACCTCATGAGGTGCCAGGCTGATCCTCATCGTCGTTCCGTGACTTTCAAAGTAGGTGATGCAGTTTACCTCAAACTCCGACCACATAAACAGCAGTCTGTGTGCCATCGGATCAATCAGAAATTGGCACCCCGTTACTACGAGTCTTTCTCCATTACCAAACAAATCGGCCCCGTCGCCTACCAACTCGATTTACCACCTACAGCCCGCATACACCCCATCTTTCATGTCTCCCAGTTGAAGCCAGCAGTGGGACACCATCTTGTGCAGGTGCAGCTTCCCCCCGACCTTCTCGGGGACCCCGTGAATTGGCCTCATCCGGACCGCATTCTGTCTACCCGGACGCTGTTGAGGGATGGCTTTCGGCTCCCTCAATTCTTAATCCAGTGGGCAGACAAACCACCTAAAGAGGCCACTTGGGAAGACAAATTCACCCTCCAAAACCAATTCCCTACGTTCAGTCTTGAGGACAAGCCTGAATCTTTAGGGGCTGGCAGTGATAAAGGCCCGGACCATCCAGCCGACTGGATAGTCTACTCCAGGCAAGGGAAACCCAGGGCGGCAGGCGCAAGTGGCCCACGAGAGGCTGGGCAGGCGGTTAGAGAGGGAGAAAGTGGGCCGCAGGGAGCTGAGGTGGAGCAGTTAGAGGCTGGGCAGGCGGTTAGAGAAAGTGGGCCGCAAGGAGCTGAGGTGGAGCACTTAGGGGAGGAGGCACGCAGAGGTACTACAGGAATTTAGCAGGGAGGGGCGGTTAAAGGAGGGGAATCTTTTTTGTTAATAAAAGGAGGGGCCACTTCTGACAGGGGTACCTTTTTCTCTCTTTCAGTTAGCTCAGCAGGGGCTTGGTCGGGTATTCCCTGGGGAAAAAGGGATTCCCGTTGTACTTCTCCTGTGTTTTCTGCTTCTCCTCTGTTTTCTGCTTCTCTATTTGTAATTGGCAGACCTGTTTCTAAACAAATCAGAGCCTCTTTTGTTGCAGTGAGTAACAGTCTTTATCACGGTCCCTCCATGATTCCGCTAACTCATATTCTCATCTATATAGGTATCGTCGTTTTATTGGCAAACTCAATTATCTTACCATGACTCGTGCGGATATTGTCTGCACTGTCAGCAAGGTCAGCGAATTCATGAAACATCTGACGAAATCTCAATGGGATGTCGTTCTTCGCATTGTCAAATACATTAAGAAAGACTTTGTCTGTGGTCTCCCGTATTCACATCACGATCATTTGAATATTGAGTCCTTATATGATGTCAACTATACTGGCTGTTTATCTACCCGAAAGTCTACTTATGGGTTTGCGGTTTTCCTAGGTGGTAACTTAATCTCGTGGCGAAGCAAGAAACAAACTGTCATCACCAGATCCAGTGTTGAATCTGAATACCGTGTGATAACCACGGTGACTACTGAAATATTTTAGCTTCGTCACCTTCATCAAATTGGTTTCCCGCCACAGACATCTGCTCATATTTGATATGATAATCAGGCGGCCACGAACATTGTTTCTAATCTAGTCTTTCATGAACGCACGAAGCATATTGAGATTGACTATCACTTTCTTCGCAAAAAACATATCAATTTAAGCTACATTCCAACAGCTCATCAACTTGTCGACATCTTCACCAAAGGCTTGCCGGGAGCTCGACTGGATTCTCTATGAACCAAGTTGGTCAACCACGACATCAGCGACCCAGTTTGAGCAGGAGTGCGTGCAATCTTGTTTTTTGTGTCTTCTTACTTTCTTTTTTGTAGGACTCTTCTTCCAAGTTGTACATGTTCTAGCTTGAGGGGGAGTGTAAGACACGTTTAAGTGTATTTCCGAGACCCACATCGTTTTCTCCTACATGTATTTTGTAGAATAACAGAGGTAGACTCAATACCCAAGATACCTCTTAAGAGAGGTCGTGGAGTTTATTTATAGAGAATTATAATGATGACAAAACACTCAAGTCCGGTGTGGGACACAGACTCCAACACTCCCCCTCAAGTTAGGTTTACCTAACTTGGATACATAATTAAAGAAAACAAAACAAAGAAAAAACACTGCAAACACCCCCCTCAAGCTGGACATACCCAACTTGATTACAAAACAAGACCAAACAAAAAAGAAATAATGTGCGATCGCAGCTCCCCTTCGAGATGAAAATGATGGATGATGGAAGATATCATTGAAAAAAAATGTGTTAACCCTAGACCAGCGTTGGTCATGTGAAACCAGCAGGAATAGCCGAAGAGAGGATGCACCGGCAAAAACAATCAGGTCAAGAGCATCTAGGCATGCAGTAACAACACGCTACCAAACCATGATCGAATGTTCGGCGAGAATAGCTGAATTACATCAAATGGTGCGGAGGCATAATGGGTGGAGGAGAGGGCTGGACAAACCAATATCTTTTTGACAAAACCTACAACAAGGGACAACAGAAGTTGGTATCGGGCCGCGCTCAATTCATCCAGCAGGGGCACGCAGGAGGGGAGCCGCTCTGGAGGTGTCGCCTGGGAGCGCGCGTCGCAGGAGGATGACTGCGACAATGGTCAGGGAGTGGTCGTTGCGTATGGAGCGCTGACCAGTGAGCGGCGACGGAAGAGGCGGGGATCGAGAGTCCCATTGTAGAGTGCAGCGGACGATGCAGGACGACTGTCGGGTCTCGGTGGCTATCCAACTCGGCGGCGGCGGGATCGGGACTCCTCGGCGTAGGTAGACAGCGGTGGCGCGTCCAAGGCGGGGTCGTGGCGGTCGACGGTTTCTGATGGCGTAGAAGCAGAGTTTGGCGGCGAGCTGAGACTCGAGGAGAACGCGCACGCGCATAGCAAAGGCATCGAAGGGCAAAGGAGGAAGTAACCTGCTGGAATCAGCAGAAGGGGACCCACGACGTGGGAGGGATGCATGCAAGTAGGACACACGACAGGGGCACACTGGGAGATGGTGGGGGGTGGCACTGCTGTGATGGTGGCGAAGGGCCTACCCCCCCCCCCACCCCCCATCCCCACGGGGGAAATACGTAGGTGTACTCAAAGAACAAAGAGATGGGAGGGAGGGAGAGAGGGTTAGGGTTAGAAAACCCGCTCTGATACCATGTAGAATGATGGAGGGCAGACCCAATATCCAAGATACCTCTTAAGAGAGGTCTTGAAGTTTATTTATAGAGAATTATAATGATGACAAAACACCCAAGTCCGATATGGGACACAGACTCCAACATAATTATTTTCCTATCTATAAATGAAGGTCTCCACCTCTCTCTGAGGTAGGAATTGTATCAATCTACAATTATAATATGAATAACATGAATAAGTCACTCTCAGACTCGTTGGCTTTAGTTCGTCAAGCAGATTAAGATATGAAAAATTCTAACTCTTTAGTGCTTACGATGAACAAGAGGAAATACAAGGCTAATGTGTCGAAGACTAAGTCTAAGCCGAAGATGCCAACGCACCACCCTCCAAGAAACCAAAGATACAGGGTGGGCAATGAGCGGGAGACAGTTTGCTTTTCTTGCGGCAAGAAGGGTCATTGGAAGAAGAATTGCAAAGTTTGGAAGAAAAAGCCTTACGGTGCTTCTGCCTCAGGTATATTTTTCATTGAATGCAATCTATCTTTATCAACAAGTTCGGTATTGGATAAAGCGTGTGGCTCACACATTTGTATTCATATACAGGAACCAAGTAGATTCCAGATGATTGCAAAGCGCGAAATGGATCTCCAATCTTAACAGTGGGAGATTACCATCTCACTTTGCATAGTGGTTTGGTTCTTGTATTAAATAATTGTTATTATGTACTTTCAATTACCAGAAATATAATCTCGATGTCAAGCTTAGACACTGGGCTTTTATTTCAAGTTTGAAAAAAAAATGCTCTCTTATAAGAATAACATATGCTATGGTATAACATATCTTAACAATGGATTGTATGTACTTGAACTTGAAAACCTTGTCTTGGCAATGAGTGATAAAACCAGTGAGAATGACTCGTATCCTACCCGCCTATGGCACTTCAAGCTAGGTCTTGTAAACGAAAAGCCTTTAAGCAAATTACATCAAGAATGGTATCTAGACTATTGAGTTAAAACCCTTCGTTGTATACCATGCTTGTTTGCAAGGTAAAATGACCAAAACACCTTTCAGTGGGAAAGAAAAGGCTATGAAACTACTAGAATTGAAACATACTAATGTATGTGGTCCATTTCTAGTAGAGGCTGAGAATGAATTTTTTTACTTCATAATTTTTACCGATGGCTATAGTAGGTATGGTTATATCTACTTAATGAGGTATAAGTCAGATTTTATTCAAATGTTTAAGGAATACCAAAACGAAGTAGAAGATCAGCTTGGCAAAAAGATAAAGAAGCTCCGTTCAGATCGCGGTTGAGAATATCTAAAAGCATTTATCGATCATTTGAAGGAGTATGGGATAATTGTTGTGGAATCGTCGGGAGTCGCAATGACAGAAACAAGAAATGAAAAAAATGTAGAAGAAAAGATAGCACACAAAACACACAAAATTTACGTGGTTCGGGAATAATCTCTACGTCTATGGAGAGACAAAATATTCACTCTAATCAGGAGCACAATTACAGAGTTTTTCAGTTGGAAACCCTAGCCTGAAATGGGCTACATATGAAGAATATGATCCACTGTTCCGAACAGGAAGTCCGCATCGCTACAGTGAAAGACGACCAGCTTTGTCAAAAGTGTTATAGTGGTTGTCGGCTAGAAGTCAAAAAGTGATACAATATAGTTGACTCTGAAGGCCCCCGAACCCCCAGAGCAGGGGCGCGTTGCCCCCGCAACCCCCAACGAGCTCACTGCGGAGCTCGACCGGCGATAGTTGTTGGCCACAAACATTCGGCCCAACCGGATCAGGCTACACAAATTCAACAATAATCTCTCAACTCACTCCTTATACACCTCAGTGGAACAGTGTTAGTGAAAGGAGAAATCGTACCTTGCTTGACATGGTAAGATCGATGATGAGTCATGCAACTCTACCTATCATTTTGAGGATATGCACTGCAGACAGCAACATATACACTAAACTGAGTACCAACTAAAGCACCATATGGGATTCCATACAAGTTATGGTATGGAAGGAAACTCAATCTGTTACACATACGTGTATGGGGATGCGAGGTTTTTGTCAAAGCTATTCCTAGTGACAAATTAACATCTCGAAGCACTAAGCGCTTCTTTATAGGTTATCCTAAAGAGACTAAAGGATATTACCTATATAACCCTTCAGATAGAAAATTGATTGTAACTAGACATGTCATATTTATAAAAAATGGACACATTTCCAATGGAAATAGTGGGAGCAAGATTGACTTCGATAAAGTTGATGCTTCAGATACACAGGAGTTGGTATAGAAACAATCTCCACTAGTTTCAGTGGGAGATAAAAATATTTCTGAGAGAGAGAGATATGGTTTTCTTGTCATCGAATCAGGTGACACATTACTCCTTCAGCAGTGGTGTTTTCAAAGGAGCTCAGGTCATACCAAAGAAAAAGCATATACTTCTTAAGTTTCACCTTTCAAGGGATTTTACTCAAAGAGACGAAGTCGCGGTTAGCCGAGTAGGCACATAGGATAATGTGGAAGACCCCCTAACTAAAGTCATACCACAGCAGAAGCATGATTCTCATGAAAGAGATAGCGGATTGAGAATTGTTAGCAGTTGACTCTAGTGCAAGTGGAAGTGTTGTGAGAGTGGGTTTCCTAGACCCAACTCCTATGTGTACTTGATTACCATTATATGTATAGAGTTTGATATATACATATGTTTTTCTTACCATAATAGTGTTGATACTTCAGTATTCACTATTACATGGTAATATCCTTAGATTATATATTGTATCAAAAGGTTATAACAGTTCTCAGCTATAATGAAAACCACAAGATACTACGACAGTAATCTTAAATATATGTCATGTGTTCTAGATACATCATACTGACGAGACACGGATGATGTCTAACTATCAGGTGTTGGGGGCTCATAAGCATTGACACTTCTCATGAAGTTTGCACGTTGTGATTTCGAATAAATCAGATCATGAGCACTGACCCGCCAATAGGAACACCACATGTTTCAAGTGTCATTGATTGTTTCTATCAACTTACATATGTATTAGTCTCTTGACTTTAGATCATTATCAATATATACCATTTGATCGTGTAATTTGATGCAAGGCAAAAATCATGACATTTAAGGCGTGGCGAGGTAACTCGCGTGGGGTGCATTATCGGTGGTATGATATTAGTTGAATGATCTAGATAGAATTTGCACCTTCTGAGTAGAGGAAGAGATATCTCTAGTCAGGTTGACTAAGATGGTAGTACCTTCACTAAATTCATGATCATGTTAGAATAAGGTAAGTTCGTCTAGTAAGATCATGAAATAAATAAAGCATCAAATGAATGGTGATACAAAGTGTGTGTCCTGCTTTATGAGATATCGTGAGACAGAAATATTATATTACACAGAGCATGTTCGTAGAAGGTTGTTGTAACCATGACATTCCTCATCTCTTTGGAGGGCATGATGGATTACTAAACTCCGCTCTTGGTCTGTGAGTGGGATTCACTGCTATCGAGATAAGGGATTATAGGGTCACACACTAAGTGTATCCATAAGTTTCACATATTCAAATGAAAAGGAATTTGGGATGAAGTGAGTCCCACGTACAAGGCCGGTAAATGTCAAGCGTGATAGATCGCAAAAAAAAATCAATTATATTATTCAAGTTCAGACTAATAATGATTGAATTTATTTCTCAAGGTATTAATAAGTTATTTAATTATAAAATTCAATACGAGAAAATATAATTTTTCGAACGAAGCGTACAAGGTTCGTTAAATTATTAGGAGAGCTTACGAGTTGAGTAAATGGTTCACATTTTATCACGAGATGTGTTAATAATGTCATGAGACAGTGATAAACTATTTACGATGCTTATGACGAGTTAGCTAGGTCATAAGTGTGTTTTTTGGGTGTTTTTGAAGGTTATGTTTCCATGGGGACCAAAATGCAATTTATGGAAACTTAAACTTTAGTATAAATACATGTTTTAGCCCAAATATGTAAAGTCCATCCACCTGCATGAATTTTGATGCTCTCACCCTCTCAAGTTTTAGAAAGATAAACCAAAAGAAGAACGAGTATTGATCGATTCCCTCTCTCGAATCTTCTTCACACGGTCGAAAGGACGTCATAAAGCTCTTCGATTCCCCACGTTAGCACCCGAGAATCGAAGAACAACGATCCAGGAGTTGTGGTGCACATGTGCACGATCTAGAGGACGTCTCGTCTGGCGTCTTCAAACTACGACATGCCAACGGTGAGCAAATCGTATTGGCGTTTTCAAACGAACAAGGCACCGTTTACGGTTTCGTTTGATTTTATTCTTCGTGTTTAAATTTAATTGCACGCGATCCATAAGAAATCCGGCCAGGTGGTATTGAGGATTCAGTGTTTTTAACTTTAATCTGAACCCAAAATTTTAAAATACCTATTTTACACGCTTCCGCAAAGCCCAGGGTTCCTTCATTTTCAACTCACAATAAAATCAAACTAAAGAAAAATGTCATCATTTGTTTGAAAACCCTGTTATAAAAGCAATAGATATCAATTTGTAACTGTAAAAGAGTAAAATTGAGAGACCGAACCCCCAAGGTGTACTCTCTAAAGGAGCCCCTTGGGGTGTATTTATAATGAATATTAAAAACCACACCGGACCTCAAGTCCGATGTGGGATGCGACTCCAACAGTAACATTTTTCCGTCCTCTAAAAAAGCCTATTGCAAAATACAAAAGTCATAAGAATTGTGCTTGCCTTCAAAGGCTCAATTTTTTCTAGCATTGTTGCTAACTTCAGTGATGTCAATGGATGACAATCCCCCTGAAAGTGCAGAAAATATTGGAATCATTACATTGCACAATTCTAAATTAAAGCATAATAGCTATAAATTGTAAGCATTGCAGTCATTGTGCATAGTAAAATAGCAATAGGCAGAAGAATACCGATGGGGTTGGCTTAGGGAGGACCCTGAGCTTGTGTATGTGATCCCTATTTATCAAAATAATATTAAAATATCACATTTCTTTCTCGTTTCTCTCTCCCGTGCAAAATATTGACTAAAAGCCCAGTCATGCGGGGAAAAAACTCATCACAATCTTAACGAAATTGGATGATATTTAAATTCAAATAAATACGCAACACCCCTCCCCAAAGAAAATCACGTTTCTTAATTCCCGATTGTATAAAGTTAGAAATCAACAACAAAAAATGACAGGTAATGAATCATGCCTCCCAAAGGAATAGAGTAAAAAATAAATAAATAATTTGTTATATATACATATATATAAAAAAGGTATGAAAGATGAATTCCACACTTACAAATACTGCCAACATTAACAGCTACAACAGCCACTTGCCAGTAACAAGTCCAAAATCATTACACAATGGAAGATAACATTACATGTCAAAAAGTGAATTTGATCAAATATTAGATGAAATACACACACATAAATATATACATATACATTATTTTTGTCACAATAAAGGAACTTCTAAATGATTGATTAAGAATTATTATGAAAATTGAAGATTGGAAAGATGGCCACTGAAAAAATAGCAAGAGAAAATTGTTTGTATAGCTAGAAATAAACAAATCAACCCAAAAAAAATTATGGCATACGGCGACAGACCAAACATGTTTATCTACCATTTATAAAATATAATGATTTCAATAATTATTTTCACAAAATTAACAGCATACGAGGGGAAAATTTCAGCAACCAAACACTGCACCTCCTTATGACTTTGAAAAACTCTATCTGTTCTTCCACCACGTAGATCCCACATGTAAATAATCCCATTTTGACCGGCACCAAACACAATCTAAAGCACATAAAAAGGGGGAAATGTCAAGAAACCTCAAAAGCACTCAACTCTTATGATAAAACTAAAACAAGTGCTGTCAATCTTAATAAAAAAATAACAAGCAAGTACCATGAGAAACAACAGTTGCAAAGCCACTACTGATAATTTTTCCCAGCAGGGGCAATCATAAATTTCCACAAAATTTAAAAATACATGTATATTGCACAAGGGGCACTACGAGAAATTTGTGTTTTCGCGGAAGTGGAATTTAGCGACCGTCATTTGGCGGTTGCTAATACTCACAAAAAATCAGCGGGAATTTTCCCGTTTCCCCTTTCATTTTGCCGCTGAAACTCGGCCCCCGCCTCCGCCACCCCCGAGTGTCGCTGAAATAGCCCTACCACCACCAGTCGCCCCCGGCACAGTCACAGTGTCCCTCTGGTCGCCCCCTAACATTCCCCCGCCGTCCCTCGACTGCCCTCGACACACCCCGTCACCCTCCGGCCGTCGTGTGTCTGCCATGGCCAATGGATGAGAGCTTTAACATCTCCCTTCACGTCCCCCGGTGTCCCCCCGCGCCATCCAATGCACCCTCAGTGTTGCCCACCGCATCAAAGGCCCAAAACCACACGTTTTGGATGCCGAGCTTTAGTGACCACCAAACGACAGTCTCGCTAAAGCCTTTAGCAACAAAGCAACAGTGACCACCAAACGGCGGTCAATGGGCGGTCCCTAAAACCAAATATTCTAGCACTAGGTGAGTGCAACTGTCTCCCTCTCTCTCTCTATAATGCAACTCGAAATTTAAAGTTAACGTTCGGAGAAACAAAAGGCCCCGCCAATGTTGCTAGTTGGTTAGGATGAACAATTTGTTAAGAAAAGAGAAGATAAATAAGACAACTGGCAGGACAATTAGTTGGTTAGGATGATCAGTCTATGATTAAACACATTTTTATTAAATATTTTATTGATAATAAATGATATAATTTTCTCACATTGTGTTAAATATGTTTATTTATAGAATATTTGGGATTAAATCATTTATTTGCAAATTTGATGAAAATTCCATTTTTGACCCTTTAGAGTTCACTGTATCGCTTTAGCCATAAATATTGTTTTGTGACTTATTCGAACTTAAAATTTCGTAATGGAATTCTTCACCCAATGAGATACAACTTTCATTTAAACCATCTGGATCTTGCATTTGATTGGAGTAAATGGGTCATGAAGTCAAAGTTGAACTAGACCCGTCAACATGGACACCACTTCACCATTTGGGTCATATCCTCTCCATTCCGGCTTTGATTGGGCTAAAATTTGGACACTAGATAGAGGACAAATTTCCACACAAATAATATTTATGGAAGGGCACCCAATTCACGCATGATCGAGGTTGACAAGTCGGTGCAACTTGAATTAAAATATTTGGCCGAATTTTCTCATTCACACTTTTAAACTCTTGTAACCCTAGTCTCTCCTCTCTATAAATGTGTATTTTTCTCCTTTGAAGGGGATTGGTCATGCATTTGGAGATTGAGAGCAGAGGAGAAATGGTTTCACTCCATTTCTCCAAGCATTTCAAGAAAGAGAGCTTTTGAAGCAAGGATCTCTTCATCGAATCTTCTTCTTTGTTTTGTAATGTTTTTGTTTTTGTAATAAGCTCTTCATTTCTCTTCCATTTCTTCTGTTATTTTGAATTTCCATATTCTTTCATTTACTTCTTTGGGTTGGAATCAGGAGTAGAAATGAGATTGGATTATACCCTTTTTAGACCTTTGCACATGTAAAAGTTTCTACGATAACTACACCACCCATGGAAGAGTATTTCTTAGTAATTGATCTAATTCTCATCTTCTTCGCTTATTTGTTTTATATCAATGAGCAACTGTAATTCACTTAATATGATCTATGAATTGAATTTTTAACTTAAAATAAACCAATCAATCAATTAAACAATTAACACAAAGCGTATGAGGTCGAGAAATGTGTGAATTGTGAGAGCACAATCTTAATCGGTAAAACAAAACAATATGAGATCAATTTGTAGGGTTCAAATATAACCCCTAAACACAATTCATCTTCACTTCCAGTATGGATATGATTCTTAATTCAACACGGACCATAAGCTAGCCTTGGAACGACAATCAAAACAAGGTGCTACAATTGCATGTTCCGAAGCTAAACTAGGGTTTAATTCGTTTCATCTTTGTGGTTGAGGTAAATTCTCATAGGGTTCGAGTGTTAACAAATTAGGAAATCATAATTAAGTGGATTTTAATTTGAATGATAATGGTCAATAAGTGATTTGAGAGTCAGATCGACTACACCTTCTAAAACATATTTTGTAAAAAAAAACATCTTCTCGTTGTGTTTTATCAATCAAATTTCAAAAAGAAAAACGATGGCTCAATTGAAACATGTGGATCCATGGTGTCATGTGTCAAAAGTCTTTCTAATAGTAGTGGTCAGGTGACGAGTCCCGCTAGTGAGAAAACAGTGGTTCAATATGTTTGGATCTGGTGGATTGTCATTGAAAGGGGAGCCTGGATTTGTGGTATGTAGTTTGAGGAGAGGATTGTTGGGTGTCCAAACCCAATCTCACATCAGTTTCCATAAGAAGTGATGGATGACATATAAGCTTGAATGGACTACTTCTTCTATCATCAATTTGTTTTATGATGGCACCTCACAAGGGCTTATTTGTAGGGTCTGGAAGAGTTGGGCTAGAGGAATTGGATCCTGACAGGAGATATGTTGAATCTATTAATAGGACTGAGGCAAAAAACCACGTCAAAAATCCTATCACGTTGTTGAATCACTTAATCCAACATGCTAACACTAAAAATACTTGTACAGTAGAAGGAACGTCAATGGGGTGATTTCTTTCATTTCACCTTGAGAACAATGTGAACCCACCTACTACAAGAAGAAACAAAGGTCACCTGCTACAAATCCCTTGGGGTACTCACAGCATTCAACCTCCTCTCAAATCACTGCATTCAGCCACTTGGTAGTGGTTGTACTCATGATCTGTTTAATCTCTTGTCATGACTTTATCTTCAGTCAATTTTATCTTCAGTCAATTAAGATCTGGTCTATGTTGGTCACCCTTCTGCTGTAAACCAATATTTTATCTTGCATTCCCATTCCAGCACTCTCTTCGATGCCTGAGATGATCATGGCATTCATACAACATGTAAATGAGTGACTTAATTCAACCAAACTCACAATGTAGTAGAAAATGGTGATCGTCTCCTTGAAAGTGATGGGACAATATTCCCGTCTGGTTAGTTCTCCTCTAGATCCAAAGTATCTCACAATTCACTTTTTGTAATAAACAAGATAACATGTTTTTTGCACTTTTTCTTAATTTCATGGACCGCTTGTTTCTAGTATTCTTCGAAACCAATAATTTATTATCTCGTATTTCTGACCTCTTTCATCAACTCTTCTCTTTTCGACAAGGCTTGTGTATGTTCACCATATTTCAGTGCGCAAAAGGCAGTTTTGGATGAGATCCACAACCTCTGGCTCGTTCATGACTGCACTCGTTTTCTTTATATTGCAGTTGCTGACTTCACAGGTCCGACACCTGATATCTGCCACAGGATAAAACTCGCTAATGAGGATTACCGCTTTTCAAATAAATTTAATCCTTGTTTGGGTCATGGGATTTTTCCAGATTTTAAAGGGAATTTATGTTTTTTATTAAATGAAACTACAAAGTCAAATTACAGATTACATCAATATCAGTTTTATCAATGTGTTCATCCAGATCACCAAATAATCATTTCCATCCCTTGTCCACCGCCCACCCAAATGGTCTGAATCAAAGTTTCCACTGGAAATTTCTAATGGGAATTCCCGGAGGGAATTTCTATGCACTGGAAGTTTCCAATTGATTCAAAAAACTGACAGTGGTGACATTACAAAATCAAATTACAGTCTAACGGCTATAATACAATCAAAGATTACATCAATATGTTCATCCAGATCACAAAATAACCATTTCCACCCCCCAATCTCCAATGCACCCACATCATCACAACAAATCATATTATTTAAGTTTTTTTAATGAAATTTTTTTGTTTCAGTGAATGAATGTTTTAACTATCTTCAAAGCTTCTTGCAGTAACCAAACACTACTTACACTCAGCATCCATCTCCGATGTTGTCCTGCCAGGATCATTTAAGAAATAATGAAACATAGACAATCATCAGTCACTGACTTCCTTTTCAACCAAACAATCTGGCACTGCAACTCATGTTACAAAACATTTCATTACATAACAAATGATGACACCACAATCCAAA
Organism: Viscum album; assembly: GCA_963277665.1. Classification (NCBI taxonomy): domain Eukaryota; kingdom Viridiplantae; phylum Streptophyta; class Magnoliopsida; order Santalales; family Viscaceae; genus Viscum; species Viscum album. The sequence continues at coordinate 454,602,782 of OY728141.1, read as the reverse complement.
GTGGCATCTCCTTGCTGTGGCGTATTTTCAATTGTCGTATCTCATTTATATTGTTTCACATTTTCTGCAATATTGCAGCTGAACACGTCTTCTGAACATGATTTCTATAAAAAAATTAATGAGCAGTCCATATTTCAATGTAATGAAAATTTTGTTGAACAGTGTGTTGCGGAATCGTTGGGAGTCACAAAAACAGAAACGAGAAATGAAAAAAAAATGCGGAAGAAAAGAAAACAACGGGAACACAACGATTTACGTGGTTCGGGAATAATCCCTACGTCCACGGAGAGGCAGAACTTCACTAATTCGAGAACACAAATTACAGAGATTTTCAGTAGTAACCCTAGCCCAAAAATGGGCTATAAAATGGAGAAGACGATCACTATTCCGAAAAGTAAGTCCGCGTCGCTACAGTGAACGGCGGTCACCTTTGTCAAAAGTGCTACAGTGGCTACTGGCTGGAAGTCAAAGGTGTCACAGTACTGTTGACTTCAAAGTCCGCGCTGCTACAGTGCATGTCGGTGTCGGTCGGTCGGCTCCGCGACAGTTGCGGGCCGCAAGCATTCGGGCCAACCGGATCGCGCTACACCAATCCAGCATAGTGTATAACTTCTTACCACACTGATTGCATCTTTAATAAACGGGTTGCTAGCTCTTGGTTCTCGAATAGGTTGCATGGATTTATAATATCTAAACACTCATTTTTTCATATCCATGACTAACAAAGTCCAATGGATTTTGTCCAAGTTTACTGGGCAGAATAAAAAAACGTGGAGCTCCTCATACTGACAATTGTTGCCCGGTTCAAAAAGCTTTCCTTTAATTTCTCATTTTCCGAATACAAAACTCCCTAGAAGCCAATAACAAAATCAAATCTAATAATCAAGTCATCATTAACTTTAAACATGCACTGAAGTAACATAAATCATGAAAAAATACGGTCATTCATTATGTCAAAAATGAACTTCAGTCTTACCGTAAAAGTGTTGGGCATAAAGGAACAACTTTCCATTTCAGCAATGTCAGCCATACTGTGTACCCGACATCTTTTTTCAATTATCACTGTGTATGCGTTGACTTGTTTCCGAAAATAGAACTTAATAAAAGATAAAACAACAGCGCCGATTAAGTAAACTGATGACACATACCGTGTTGGGTGTGCACCTTTTATTTAACAAATCAATAATGTTCTTCATATTGATCTAATATGATTTGTCAGTAGATTCTCAGACTACACTGTTGTTGTCAGATAGATCATTTGTATTTTCAGTAGAGTATAAGAAAAAATTCTAACTGCATAAATGCAGTAACATTACCACTCCCCATCAGCATCAAGCAGCATTTGCATTAGCCTTCGCAGTCACCTCCAGATATATATAAGGAGATTGACGCATTGGTTTCCTCGTCTTACTCTTCACACCTCTAATCAATGACATTTGTTGCTTTGAGGCAAGAGCGGCTGCATTGGATTGCTCAGGACCTTTTGCTTCTTCCGTACTTATTTTTCCATTAACATCTTCCTCTCCCTCGCTTACCTCTATACTACTGGTTTCCCTCATGTCATCTCCATGAATTTCATATGTGCTACCCTCGATAATAGCAGCTGAAGTTTTAGTTTTTTCTTATTGAATTTCTTGAATCTCAACATCCTCTAAAACATTGTCTTTCTCCACAACGGAAATTGTTTTCTTCTCTTCTCCTTGATCCTCAATCTTTCTCTCAAAAGCATAATTTTTCTATTCTTCAATTTTAGTTGGGCCTCTAGTCTCTTCACATTTTTATTAAGTTTGACATTCTCCATATAGCACCTCACAGTCTTCTCATTTGAAACAACTCTCGCCTATCCTTTGATACTAAATGGAGGTTTTTTTCATCAACAACCAGCTAAACAGATTGTTTAACCTCAAAAGGACTTGATTGCAGCCTATAGCTACGTCTTGGCATGCTTGGAGTCTACACGGAATAGTGGAAACATAATTCCAAACGTAAGAAATTAATTAGAAAATAAAGAATTGTTCGGAAACATTAATAGTAACAGTACCTTAGTAGTTTCTAGTTGAGCAGTGTTGAACCCGATTTACTGTAAAGGGTAATTCCAAGTCTCACATCGGATAACTCCACCTTTTAATCTCTTTTATCCATCTATAAAAGAATGTCTTTGTCTCACCTTGAAGTAAGGGGAATTCACCATCTACATGGTATATGTAGAAAGGAAAAATGAGAGACCTGAACCCCCCAAGGTGTACTCTCTAAAGGAGTCCTTGGGGTGCTTTTATAATGAACAATTAAGATCACACCGGACCTCAAGTCCGATGTGGGATGCAGACTCCAACACTCCCTCTCAAGCTAGGTGTATCTAGCTTGGACACATACAGAAAAAACAAAGCAAACAACGGGCTGCAAACACTCCCCCTCAAGCTGGCAGCTTGATTACAAAACAAGACAAAAACAGAATAAAAGATAAAAGTTTCAACATTGATGCTCCCCCTGACGATGTTGATATGATGCCGCTGAAAATGGGTGGGTAAACGCGGAAAAAGTGCGGGACCGGACAACAGAGCGTCGGGAAATCCACATCGGCGGGTCGGTCGTCAGAGCGTCGGGAAATCCGCACTACGGGCCGGTCAGTCAGAGCGCCGGGAAATCCATAATGTCGGGTCGATCGTCAAAGCGCCGAGAAATCCGCACGGGAGGGTCGGTCATCAAAGCGTCGGGGAATCCGCAGGAGGCACCGGCGATGGGATGCGGGGATTCCGCAAGAGGCGCCGGGCAGGGAGGCGGGGATTCTGCAGATTCCGCAGGAGGCACTGGGCAGGAAGGCGGGGATTCCGCAGGAAGCAAGAGGAGGCCGGCAAGGAGGGAGAGCAGCGGACGGGGAACCTGGTCCGTCGGAAGTCTCGCACAGGAGGAGCAGCGGTCCAGTACGGTGCTGCGTCGAAGGCAGAGGGCCGGCTTCTGGAGGAGCCGGCAGGGATGGAGGCCGACGGTCGCGCGGGAGAGGTGCCGGGAGTCGCGAACTGGGCCGCGTAGGGCTGGCTGTCGGGATGCCGCGGAAGGAGATGCCGGCAGGGGGAGGAGATCCGGCGGGAGGGGATCTGCTTCAGAGGGGCAGAGGGCCGCTGCACAGAGAGGCGGAGGAGGGATTCGCCGGAAGAGGTCGCCTAGAGAAGCAGAGGTGCAGGGATGGATCCGCTCAGGCGGATGGAGGTCCGCCACAGGGGAGGAGCGCCGAGGAAGCAGGCGCGGTTGGCCGTCGGGATCGCGGCGGGAGGTGAGTGCTGGGAGTCGCGGGACGCGAGCCGCGGGAAGGAGTCGTCACACAGAGGAAGCGCGCAGGGAGAGGCCGCATGGTTCCGTCAGGAGGGTTCTGCCAAAAGAGATCTGCCGGGTGGGAAGAACTCCGGACGGAGCCGTCGAGAGGGAGCCGTCGGGAGGGAGCCGGATGTCGCAGCAAGACGACGCGAAGCCGACGGGAGATCCACCAGGAGAGGTCCTGCGGGCGGAGCCGAGGGAAGAAGCGGGCCGCTTGGCCGCCTGGAGATGCGGGGAGGGATCCGCCTGGAATGGGAGAGGGCGACGAGAGCAGACATCAGGAGAGATCCGCGCAGGAGAGGGGCGCGCCGCTGGAGGAACGCGCAGGGAGGCGGGCCGCCGAGGTGCAGGCGCCGACAAGGAGGAGAACCGCCAGATGGCTTGCCGGCAGGGGTGGCGGCGGCAGAGCTTGCCATGGAGGACGCCGCCCCCCTAGGGAAAACCTAGAAAAATCTAGGGTTGAGGGAAAGAAAAAAAAAGAGAGAGGTTTGGATTAAGGCTCCTCTGACACCATGTAGAATGATAAAATAGGATAACCCGAACCCCCCAAGGTGTACTCTCTAAAGTAGCCATTGGGGTGCTTTTATAATGAACAATTAAGACCACACCGGACTTCAAGTCCAATGCCGGATGTAGACTCCAACAGTATCAAAGGGTGACTTTCGATAAATTTTTTCCCCTCCCTTTCGTTGCGGTCCGCATCCAAGCAGAACCCTCCGCACCGCCTCCTCCCACAGCGTCCCGTCCCGACTCCTCGCACGGCGTCCCGGCCCTACCTCCCTCCAGGCGGAACTGTCACGACCCGTCCCAGTGGGGCCCGAGCCGCAACTCCCCAAGCCCACCTCCCATAGGCCAGGGGCTGATGACTAGCACCGAGTAGGCATGCTACTAACATGGGAGGCATTGCCTAAAAACCTATACACACGCACACATCTCCAAGCCCACAAAGCTGAAAAGTAAAAACTACTAAAAATGGAAATGCATGCATACACTAAAAATCTCAACCAACAGAGTACGACAGGAAAGTAAAGTACAACAAGTGTAAAACCCGGGGCCAAAAGTACAAGCCCGCCAAAAGAAAGTCTGTAACAAAGTCCAACCTGTAAGGAAAGGTACTGGGACTGCAATCTGTAGTCGTAGGAACACACCTCAGCCCGCCTGATCTCACTGAGCACCGTCCGGTCCTGGTCCACCTAGAATCCTGTCAAAAACTCACTCGTCTGCACAAGACACGACACGTGCGGGCAAAACCCGTGCAGGGGTGAGTATAACAATACCCAGTAGGACACCCCGAAAGCACAAAGAAAATACAACAAAGGAAAGAAACAGTCAGCTCCACACAGCATATGTCTACAGAACATATAACAAGAATATCCAGATATACTCATACACGAACGACTATCGCGAAACCACCACTAAGATCCAGCTCGAAGATTCCACTAAGCACGTAACAAGAAGAACACACTTCTAGGTCTGAAGAGAGAGATACGAAGTACTCGTTCCAGGAGAACACACTCCACAAGTACTTTGAGAACATGATGCCCAGATGAGGATCACAACCAAGTCGTGGGGTGATTCCGACAACTCAGTCTGAGCTAATCCGTTAAACAGAGGATCGGCGCCCGGGTAAGGTTGGTCACGTCGATACCAAGAACTCTACCTAGGGTTCTAGGAATGAATAGAGGATCCGGCTCTAAGTCTCACGGAGGAGATTCCAACAAATCTATTCAGGAAGTCTTGCTGAAGGGATCATACACTAAAATCTGACGCGGTTTCCCGGCAAGCCCTCCTCGGCGCATCCCAACCCGCCTCTCGCGGCGACATCCCGGACCACCTCCCTTGCGACACCTCGGCCTCGCCTCTCTCGGCGCCTCTCGGTCCCGCCCTCGACGATTCCCGACACCGCCTCCGACGCGGCCTCCTGGTCCTGCCCTCTCGCAGCATCTCGGCCCGCCTCCCGACGCTCTCCTGGCCCCGCCTACGTCATAGTCTCCTAGCCTCGTCCTCCTCGGCGTCTCCCAGCCTCGCCTCCCTCAGCGGCTCCCGACCCCCGCCTCCCTTGCGATTTCCAGGCCCCGCCTCCCCAATTCCTTGCGGCTTTCCCGGCGCCGCACCCCCTTCCCAGCCTGTTGCCCCTACTGCACACAACTCCTCCCTACGCACACCGGCTCTCTGCGAGCAGCCGCTGCACTCCTCCCTGCGAGCAGACTTCCCAACGGCGCCTCCTGCGCTGCTCTCCCGACCAACACCTCCTGCAGCAACCCCATCTCCAACGGCCTACCTCCCGCGCGACGGCCCTCCGCCGGCTCCATCTCCACCTCAACAAAGATCCCAACATCCCCTCAATGGTTGGCTCTTCAACCCGCAACCCTCGGGCACCACCACCCGTCGCCAGCCATCCTGCAAGGCCACCCCTTAGCCCCAGTTGTCGGCCTTCCCGCACGACAGCCCCACGCTTCATCCCTGCATCAGTGCGTCCACCTGAGCGATTGTCTCGTGCTGTGTCACCAGTCCTCCCAAAAGGCGGTCCCCCTTCCCTGACGCACTCCACATACCCGGCCATGTCATTATCCTCACCATCAAACTGACACTCTCGAAGGAGGAGATTGCATTTATACAATCATATTAGGCTACTTTGCCACATTCCTCTACTCCAACGTCCATTGCTCAGACTGCTGGCCCTACCGCGGATATAACTCATCGACCGACAGCTTGGATGCTTGACTCTAGTGCGTCTGAACATCTCATAGGGGATTCTGGTATGTTCATTACCTATCATCCGTATATTGGTGCCTCTGCAATTACTGTTGCTAATGGATCGAAAATCTCAATTGCGGGATTTGGCACATGTTCCTTGACCCCGTCTATTCGTCTGGCTTCAGTAGCTCATATTCCTCACAGTCCGTTTAATTTTATCTCCATCAGCAAACTCACCAGAGACTTAAATTGTGTTCCTACTTTTACATCTTTTGGTGTTGTTTTTCAGGAGTGGTCGACGAATCTGGAACTTGGTCGAGGTCATCTTAGAGATGGGGTGTACATGTTCGATACCCCACCATCCCTTGTCGCTCATTACCATTAGCCTCTTCATCAACTTGATGTCAAAAATGCCTTTATCCATGGCTTTCTTGAAGAAGAGGTATATCTACAACAACCCCCTGCCTTTCGTGCCTCAAGAGCAGACTCTCATGTTTATCGACTCCATCGCTCTCTATATGGCCTCAAGTAGTCTCCTCATGCTTAGTTTGACTGATTAAGCATCATCGTCACTACATTTGGGCTATCTCGGAGTACGAAGGGTCACATTGTCTTCTACCGTACGACGTCCTCCAGCTACATCCTACTGGTTGTGTATGTTGATGATATCATCATCACTGGGAGCGACTTAGCTGGAATCGCCCAACTAAAAGAGCATCTTCACCAACAATTTCAAAGCAAAGATCTCGGTCCTCTGACATACTTCCTTGACATTGAGGTCTCCTGTTCTCCAGACACCATCTTTCTTTGCCAACGGAAGTATGCCTTGGATATCTTGCAGGATGCTGGTCTGACTCAGGCAACTGCCATGAACACTCCTCTTGAGTCTGGGGAACGGTCTCTCTATGACACCACGTAACCATATTCTCACCCAGAATGGTACCGTCGTCTGATGGGAAAACACAATTATCACACCATGACTCGTCCAGACATTGTCTGCGCTGTTGGCAAAGTTAACAAATTCATGGAGCATTGACCATATTGTCGTGACACGTCAAATTGATTATGTTTATAAGGTTGATTTATAGTCTAGGGTAGACCCTAGGTCGTCTCTCAAGGAGCGTTGGTAGGTTTAGAGTGTGTATTTTTAATAAAAATGACTAAGAGAGGGGGTGGTTTTGAAAAAAGTTTAAAACAACGACTTAGTTGAAATAGCTTAAAAATTGAGTGACCTAGTGGATTTTGAAAAATACAAGATAAAAGGGTCGATGTGATTTCACTACACACATATCAAGTTCATTGTTCATGTAGATTCATCTTAGCTTTAGAATAATTCTTTGGTTGGAGTTAATTGGAATCCCGATTAATTCCTAAACTTTTATTTCAATGCTTTAAGGACCAAACCTTGACGTAACAATCGTATTGTCAAGGTCCAGTACTTATGCATGGAATAAGAGCTTCCAAAGCATATTGAAATCTCAATAAGGTGGGTATGAAAAGGATTCTTGTGATGTCCAATCGGAACAACACAAGTCACGCACTCAAAACCTCACACCGATCGGTTAGAAATTAAGAGCATAACACTCACATGCATCAAATCAAGCATTCAAATCTGAAATAAAATAAGATACATGGAATGAAATGTTTAAACACCCAAATTACTCCAAACCAGTAGTTAATGTATGCATCGGAACTCCCTTGACATGTGTGTAGCTCCCTCACAACGAACACCCAACTTTTAGCTCGACATCGGGAGGAGGAGGAAGCTCGGGTGGAACTCCTTCTTCATCCTTGATTCCCCCATGAGGATAGGGGCCTCCAGAACCTCCAAGTTGATTAGGAGACTCCTCTAGGACTCCAAATTGGCAGCACTTCACTCCTTGGCCGAACTTGCAAATGAGGTTCCCTTGGTGCCCTTTTATAGAAAAATTGGAAGGTGGTTTTAGGCACACAGATTTCATTAATCCACTTGCACGACGCGGTTAGGCCTTCAGACAGTCTTATCTCGATTTGGAGAAAATAGAAAAGTTGTAGTCCTACCTCTTGACTGTCTCCACCGAAAGTTTGGCACCATTTGGACAACTACAACTCAAGATATTGATAAAATACAGAACACCGCATTTGACTTGGTCCAAATTCGGTGGCTTGGACAGATCAGTTCGGATGGGCCTCATAGAGGCCGAATCAGGATTGGGTTCCTTAATATGAAATGTAGCTTATTAAATTTTGGACAGGTCCAAAAAATTTCAGCCCATTTGGATGCACGGATTTCGCGTAATATTCAAAACAGTAGACAGATGTCCATGGATCCATGCAATTTTTGGCCCATTTTCCTTCCACTTCATCAAGAGCCCTCCAAATCACCTCCACCTACATTGTAATTTTCAAAACAAGTATCATTGCCCTATTTAACAGTGATAAACACAAAATTATTGAATTAAACATGAAGCACAATTTGATAATATTTTTATAATTTTTAATACAAAATATGTTTAGCACAGCGGGGTAAGGGTGAAAATGAAACAGTGAATCGTGGTACGATCACACCCCCACACCTAAACATTTGCACTCCTGGGCAAAGTCATATATCCAAATACATTGATGCATATATATATATATATATTTCCAACATCCTGAAGATTTATCATTTGAGGAAATTTTATTTAAAGTAAAGTGATCAATGCAGGAACCACAACAAGGAGTTCTTCCTAGTGAAAATAGAAAAAGATGTCTCATAAATCATATCATAGCGAAATTAAAAAAGATTCATGATACCCAATTGAGAAAGGAATTCAGAAGTAAAACATGACACTAACTCTCCATGTGTGTGTGTGGAGACCATTCCATGCCATTCTTTCCACTTGCCATCCAATAAATATATGTTATTTTAACATTTTTCAGCTTAAATGATTTTGTCACCGAACCTGTCCTACATCCTTTGCAATCATATTTCAAGACCCACTCATTTAAGCATTCCCAGAAGTCAAACCATAAGCTCCCGACCTAGATATTCTCATATGTTGCACATTTCATCACTCCCCTCATTTATTATATTTTTTTTGAAGTTGCAATTGGAACAAATCTCACACTCATCTCTCAACCCTTGTTTGATCATCTCACGACACTAATTGAAATAGTTATAACAAGATCAAAGGTTGAGGAGTGGTTTTTGACCAGCCCAAGACACAACAAATTTTTTTTTTTTTTGAGGGCGTACAATAGTCGGACATTAGGTACACACGCATAGGTCAATCTGGTACAGTAATGAAACAGATCGGATAAGGAACGAACGTATGGAAATATCATTTAAAGCTGAAAAACATTAACCCAACATATATTTACCTTATATTAAGTAAGAAATAATCACACTTTGGGGTTTGGTGCAAAAATTTGTGGAGATATTAGTGACACAGTTTTCCAAAAAACTACTCACACAAAGGGCATCAATCATCTCAAAGGTTTCACATAGATACGACCATTTATATCATTGACAGAAAACCAATTCACTAAAAATCACTCCTTGATGGTAAACTCATACACAAATTCTTTTTAGCCTTCGTTATGGTATTTTTACTTTCCCCACTCTATGGTCGCCACATCATGGAATTTCGAAATTGTTGTTGGGGAAAAATGAAAACACCATAAAGAAGGCAAAAAAAAAGAAAACAAATGGAGAAAACGATGAAAATTCCTAACTAACCCAGGAATGTATCCACCCCCCACACCTAGAGTATGCAGTGTCCTCACTGTAGTAAGAGAGAATGTGGGAAGGAAGGATAAAACCTGGTTGATGTCATTCATAGTTTGCTTCTTGAACTTGGAGTTCCTCCATTGGGGACTCCGGAATGGCTTCATGGAAGTGCTTCAACCGCTGCCCATTGACAGTGAAGGTCTGCTTGGTGTCTTCATTTTGAACCTGGACAACACCAAATGGAGAGATATTAGTAACAATGTAAGGTCCAAACCAACGGGAACGAAGCTTACCAGGGTGCAACTTCAGCCTTGCATTGTAGAGGAGGACCTTCTGCCCGATGTGGAACTGACGATGAAGGATAAGACGGTCATGAGCAGCCTTGGTTCTCTCCTTATAAATCCTGGAGTTTTCATATGAATCTCTTCTCATTTCCTCTAGCTCCTGAATCTGCAACTTCCTTTGAGAACCTGCACCAAAATGATTAGAATTGCATTGTTTGATGGCCCAGTAGGCCCGGTGCTCTACCTCAATAGGGAGGTGACAACTCTTCCCAAAAACTAGCCGATATGGTGACATGCCAATTGGAGTTTTGAATGCAGTACGGTAAGCCCATAATGAGTCATCGAGTCTAAGACTCCAGTCTTTTCTATTTGGCTGAACCGTTTTCTCAAGAATCTGTTTTACCTCTCTATTTGACACTTCGGCTTGACCATTTGTTTGTGGGTGATAAGCAGTAGACACTCAATGCCCAACCCCATACCTGCGCAAAAGAGATTGCATTGTGCGGTTGCAGAAATGAGAACCCTGATCACTGATGATAAACCTAGGTAATCCAAACCTACAGAATATTTGGGTTCTCAAAAATTCCACAACTGTCTTGGAATCATCGGTCCTCGTGGCTCGTGCCTCTACCCACTTTGAAACATAATCCACTGCCAGAAGAATGTAAAGGTTCCCAAATGAATTGGGCAATGGTCCCATAAAGTCAATGCTCCAAACATCAAAAATTTCATGGAAGAGCAAGGGTTATTGGGGCATCTCATTTCTTTTAGAGACATTTCCCATTCTTTGACAGCGAGGACAAGATTTACAGAATTCATGGGCATCCCTAAACAATGTGGGCCAAAAGAGATCAGAATCTAAGACCTTGCGAGCAGTCCGTTGGGGACCAAAGTGGTCCCCACAAGCAAGTGTGTGGCAGAACCTAAGGACAGACTGAAACTCAATATCAGGAACACAACGCCTAATAACTTGATCACTACATGTGCGCCAAAGGTAGGGGTCATCCCAAATGTACCAACGAGACTCATATTTTAGACGACTGGCTTGGTTTTTGTTGAAATCAGTAGGAATGCAAGACGCTGCCAAATAATTTACAATTTCAGCGTACCAAGGAATAGCATCTTGCACTCTGTACAATTGCTTATCAGGAAACAATTCATTTATAGGAATACAGGGGGATGAGTCAATGTCCGTGGATGGGAGAATCCTACTGATATGGTCAGCAACCACATTCTCTGCTCCTTTTTTATCCCTAATTTCTAGATCAAATTCCTGAAGGAGGAGCATCTAACGAATTAGACGTGGTTTGGCTTCCGGTTTCTTTAGAAGATACCGGAGGGCTGCATGGTCTGAGAACACAATGACTTTGGACCCTAAAAGGTATGACCTGAATTTATCCAAGGCAAACACAATGGAAAGAAATTCTTTTTCAGTGGTGGTGTAGTTTTCTTGGGCAGGGTCCAAAGTACGTGAGGCATAGGCAATGACATGTGGAGCTCGATCGACCCTTTGTGATAAGACTGCCCCAACTGCATAATTAGAGGCGTCACACATGAGCTCAAATGGTAAATCCCACCAAGGTGGTTGGATTACCGGGGGTGATGTGAGACTCCATTTTAATTTATTAAAAGCTTCCTCACATTTTTTATCAAAATCAAATTCTTTTTCTTTTTGGAGTAATCGGGAGAGGGGGAGTGCAATTTTACTAAAGTCACGAATGAAACGACGATAAAATCCAGCATGACCCAGGAAAGACCGCACATCCCGAACATTTTTAGGGAATGGTAGGGAGGAAATGATATCTACTTTTGATTTGTCCACTTGGATACCTTCCCCAGAAATGACATGTCCCAAAACTATGCCTTGTCGCACCATGAAATGGCATTTCTCATAATTTAATACGAGATTCTTTTCAATACAGCGACGTAGGACAGAAGCAAGACTACTCAAACATTCATCAAAAGAGGATCCATAAACAGTAAAATCATCCATAAAAACCTCCATGCAATTCTCCAGGTAATCCGAAAAAATACTAACCATACATCGTTGCAAAGTACCTGAAGCATTGCACAGACCAAATGGCATCATTCTATAAGCAAATGTACCAAAGGGGAAAGTAAAGGTTGTCTTTTCCTGGTCCTCGGGGGCAATATGGATCTGAAAGTATCCAGAATACCCATCAAGGAAACAGTAATGGGACTTCCCTGCTAGCCTCTCTAGCATCTGGTCAATGAATGGCAATGGGAAATGGTCCTTCCTAGTGTGTTGGTTTAGTCGACGATAGTCTATACAGACACGCAACTATTCTGTACACGAGTTGGAACCAATTCATTGTTTTCATTTTTAATTACAGTAAGGCCGGTTTTTTTAGGAACTACTTGAACGGGACTGACCCATTGGCTGTCAGAGATAGGGTAAATGATTCCAGCAGCTAATAGTTTTGTTACTTCCTTTTTAACAACATCAAGTAGGTTTGGGTTCAGTCGACGTTGTGACTGCCTCACTGGTTTAGCCTCATCATTTAATAAAATATGATGTGTACAAATTGATGGGCTAATTCCAGGAATGTCAGCAAGTGTCCATCCCAAAGCTTGTTTATACTTCCTCAAAAGATCAAGCAGTCGCAATTCATGCTCAGGAGGGAGTGAATTAGCAATGATGACGGGCAACTTGTTTCCATTCTCAAGATATGAGTATTTTAAATCTTGAGGCAGTTGTTTCAGTTCCAATTCTGGGGGATTTTGGATTGACGGAAGTGTGTGTGATAGTGAGAAGTCACTGATATCATCTAACTGCTCAATGGTAACATCCTCAGATGAGGAATGAGCTTTTACAGGCTTAGCAGTATCATCGATGGTCATGTGATCCTCTGTGTTCAAGAAATCATCAATTAACAAACATGCATGACATTTCTCTAGACCGCTACAACAATCAATGCATGATTCATTACCTAACATTTCAATCAATGAAGAAAACTCAGAAAGGGGATCAGAGGAATGAAAATAAGTTGTTTCAGGGGAAGGGAGAACATCAATTGAATTGACAGAGAAAGAGGAGTGTTCTTCTGAGGGGTGCTTCATGGCATCAAGGATATTGAAGTGGACAGTATTACCACCAAACTCCATAGATAATGTACCATTATGGACATTAATTATGGTTTTGGCGGTTTTCAAGAAAGGTCGCCCCAATATAATTGGAGCATGTCCATTCATCCTATCATCTTCCATTTTAAGCACGTAAAAATCAGCAGGAAAAATTAAATTTTGCACCCTCACAAGAACATCCTCTAACACACCAGAGGGGGGTGTTGTACTCCGATTTGCCAGCTGAACGACAATACCAGTAGGCTTCAGTTCACCGACCTGCAATGAAGAGTAAATAGAGTGAGGCATCACATTAATAGAAGCACCCAAATCAAGCATAGCGTTGGAACATGAATACTCCCCTATGGTGCACGGAATCGAGAATGTCCCAGGATCATTGCACTTGGTGGGAAGTGATGGCTCTATCAATGCTGAAACATTCCTCCCCAGGCTCACCTTCTCATCACCTCTAAGTCGCCTTTGATGGGTACACATCTCCTTCAGAAACTTGGCATATCTCGGAATTTGCTTGACGGCATCAATCAATGGAATGTTAACCTGCACTTTTTTGAAAGTCTCCAAGATTTCTTTATCAAGTTCAGTTTCCTTTTGTTTTCTTGGTTGGGTGGCTCTTTGGGGAAATGGAAGAGGAATGCTTGGGCTTGGTAACTCATCAATAGACACACTCTTCCCTTTGGTAGGACTTCTCTCGGGAAAAGGGTTTTCTTCTCTTGGACCATTTTCAGCAGTTGGGATGGTGGTTTCCTTTGGATGGGAGGACTCTAATGGAGGGGTAATTTTGCTTTTGAGTTGTGTCTCACTCCTAAGGGTGATGGCACTAACATTTCCTTTATCCCTAAGGTTTACTACTGGTTGAGATGGTAGTTTACCCGACCCATGACTTTGGATTTCCCCCACCGAGTTGGCAAGTTGGCCTAGTTGGGACTTTAGGTCTTGTATGGCTGCTTGGGTGGTTTGTTGGAATTGGATATTATTGGCAGTCATTTGCTTCATCATATCTTCTAGGCTAGGCTCGGTTTTTGGAGGGGGTGGTTGGAATGGCCTTTGGGGTGGTTGAGGATTTCTGGGTGGTGGTGGATGACTACTCTGACCCTGTTGGTTCCATTGCTGTTGAGGTTGGTTTGAATACCCCCATTGCCTATAGGATTGGTTGTCCTTCCACCCTTGGTTGGACGGATAGTATGGTTCTTGCCTAAAGGGTTGGTTAAAGGGGTGTCCTGGAAATATTGCCTCACAACTCTCAGAAGTTTCTCTCAATTGAGGACATTGGTCAGAATAGTGGGTGTCAGAAGAGCAGATTCCACAATGGATGGGAGGAGGAAATTGAGATTTCCCTTGGGAGAGAGCAAGTTGTCGTAGAAGGGTACTTACCTCTTCAAACTTCATGTCCATCTTCTTCTCAAACTCAGTATTTTGCACCTCATGGACACCTCAAATGGGAACACTGGACCGTGTACCGAATTGTTGAGTGTTCTGTGCCATGTTCTCAATGAGGGTTCTTGCAGCAATTGGGGTCTTATCTACCAATGCACCACCTGCAGCAGCATCAATCATATTTCGATCAATAGGAATCAAACCTTCATAAAAATATTGAATTAAAAGTTGATCACTTATTTGGTGGTGTGGGCAACTTGAACATAACCTTTTAAAGCGTTCCCAATATTCATGTAATGTTTCCCCTTGAGATTGTCTTATACCACATATTTCTTTCCTTATAGTTGCAGTTCGAGAGGCTGGGAAGTATTTTTCAAGAAAAAGGCGTTTCATGTCTGCCCAGCCCCTAATTGGTGAATTGACATAGTATAATCAATCTTTTGCAGTGTCTTCTAATGAAAATGAGAATGCCCTAAGCTTCACTTGTTCTTCATCCACATTAGCAGGTTTTAATGTTGAACACACAGTATGAAATTCTTTTAAATGCTTATGTGGATCTTCTCCAGGCAGTCCATGAAATCTTGGTAATAAATGAATTAAACCAGATTTTAGTTCAAAATTGGGTGTCTCACCTTGTAATTGAATGTAAGTGGGTTGGATATCAACATCAGGTGAGGTTAGTTCTTTTAGTGTTCTATTATTTTCAGCCATGTTATACAAGTTATGTTCAATTTTAACTTTGGTTTCAGAAGAAGAAGAAGGATCAAGAATAATTTTAAGATGTGATGTCTCCTCCTTCAAAGTGTGGTCTTGTATGTCTCAGTTTCGTTGATGTAGGATCCTCTCTGGTTCAGGTTCGAAAGTTTGTAGGTCTCCCGGAGTAGAATGCGTCATACACAGAACCTACACAATAAATAAATTAGAACGCAAAAATAAATTCAAAGGTAGAAGATAAAACAAACAAATATTCACAAAAATTACAAAAAATTTATCAAAAACACGCACAAAAAACCAAAGCGCTCCCCGGCAACGACGCCAAAATTTGACCGTATTGTCGTGACACGTCAAATTGATTATGTTTATAAGGTTGATTTATAGTCTAGGGTAGACCCTAGGTCGTCTCTCAAGGAGCGTTGGTAGGTTTAGAGTGTGTATTTTTAATAAAAATGACTAAGAGAGGGGGTGGTTTTGAAAAGAGTTTAAAACAACGACTTAGTTGAAATAGCTTAAAAATTGAGTGACCTAGTGGATTTTGAAAAATACAAGATAAAAGGGTCGATGTGATTTCACTACACACATATCAAGTTCATTGTTCATGTAGATTCATCTTAGGTTTAGAGTAATTCTTTAGTTGGAGTTAATTGGAATCCCGATTAATTCCTAAGCTTTTATTTCAATGCTTTAAGGACCAAACCTTGACGTAACAATCGTATTGTCAAGGTCCAGTACTTATGCATGAAATAAGAGCTTCCAAAACATATTGAAATCTCAATAAGGTGGGTATGAAAAGGATTCTTGTGATGTCCAATCGAAACAACACAAGTCACGCACTCAAAACCTCACACCGATCGGTTAGAAATTAAGAGCATAACACTCACATGCATCAAATCAAGCATTCAAATCTGAAATAAAATAAGATACATGGAATGAAATGTTTAAACACCCAAATTACTCCAAACCAGTAGCTAATGTATGCATCGGAACTCCCTTGACATGTGTGTAGCTCCCTCACAACGAACACCCAACTTTTAGCTCGACATCGGGAGGAGGAGGAAGCTCGGGTGGAACTCCTTCTTCATCCTTGATTCCCCCATGAGGATAGGGGCCTCCAGAACCTCCAAGTTGATTAGGAGACTCCTCTAGGACTCCAAATTGGCAGCACTTCACTCCTTGGCCGAACTTGCAAATGAGGTTCCTTTGGTGCCCTTTTATAGGAAAATTGGAAGGTGGTTTTAGGCACACAGATTTCATCAATCCACTTGCACGACGCGTTTAGGCCTTCAGACAGTCTTATATCGATTTGGAGAAAATAGAAAAGTTGTAGCCCTACCTCTTGATTGTCTTCACCGAAAGTTTGGCACCATTTGAACAACTACAACTCAAGATATTGATAAAATACAGAACACCGCATTTAACTTGATCCAAATTCGGTGGCTTGGACAGATCAATTCGGATGGGCCCCATAGAGGCCGAATCAGGATTGGGTTCCTTAATATGAAATGTAGCTTATTAAATTTTGGACAGGTCCAAAAAATTTCAGCCCATTTGGATGCACGAATTTCGCGTAATATTCAAAACAGTAGACAGATGTACATGGATCCATGCAATTTTTGGCCCATTTTTCTTCCACTTCATCAAGGGCCCTCCAAATCACCTCCACCTACATTGTAATTTTCAAAACAAGTATCATTGCCCTATTTAACAGTGATAAACACAATATTATTGAATTAAACATGAAGCACAATTTGATAATATTTTTATAATTTTTAATACAAAACATGTTTAACACAGCGGTGTAAGGGTGAAAATGAAACAGTGAATCGTGGTACGATCAAGCATCCGACAAAATCTTAGTGGGATGTTGTCCTTCGGATTACCAGATACATCAAGCAAGACTATGCCTATGGTCTTCGTTATTCTCATCACGATCATCTGAATGTTGAGGCCTTCTGTGATGCTGACTATACTGGTTGTCTTGCTACACGAAAGTCTACTTATGGGTTTGCCGTTTTTCTGGCAGGTAACCTCCTCTCATGGCGCAGTAAGAAACAGATTGTCGTCTCCAAATCCAATGCTGAGTCTGAGTATCGTGCGATGGCAACGGTCACTACTAAGATCATGTGGCTTTGTCATCTCCTCCAAGTGATCGGTTTCCCGCCGCAGACGTCTGCTCATATTTGGTGTGATAATCAGGCAGGCACAAAGATTGCTTCTAATCCCGTCTTCCACGCACGCATGAAGCATATCGAGGTGGACTGTCACTTTCTTTGCCACCACCTCGAGCAGCATCATGTCAGTTTCAGGCACATACCGACGGCAGATCAGCTTGACGATACCTTCACCAAAGGCCTCCCTAGAGCTCGACTAGCCTCTAAGTACCAAGCTGGGGATCCACAACATCAGCGACCCAGCTTGAGGGGGAGTGTGTATGGTCTTATTTGGTGTCTTCTTTCTTTTTGTGGGACTCTTGTTCCAAACTACCATAAACTAGTTTGAAGGGAAGTGTTGAACCCGATTTATTGTAAAGGGTATTTTCAAGTCCCACATCGGATTACAAATCTGTTTTTTGGAATCATTGCAAACCGTCAATAGAAATTTCCAATTGTAATCAATTTGAAATTCCAGTGGGGATTCCCAGTGGAAATATAAAATGGAAATTACTAATGCATAAACATTTTGGGTAGAAATTTCTAGTTGGAATTTCCACTGGGAATGACCGATATGAAATTCCAACTGGATATTCCCAGTCATAATTCAAACTGCAAATTCTCATAAGCAATTATCAGTGAATAGAAATTCTCAATAGGAATACCTAGACAAAATTTCCATTGGCAATCCATAGTGAAAACTGTCAAAGAAAATTTCAAATTGCATTCAACTTCTAATTCAAACTACAAATTGCAAATCAATTCTGTTGGATAAAATCCTAATTGTCAGTGGAAGTAGTCGATGGAAATTTCTAGTTGAAATACCAACTGGAAATTTCTGATGAAAATTCCCACTGGAAATTCCCAGTGGAAACTCCATATCGATATTGTATGAAACATTCCCACTGGAAACAAATGCCACTGAAAAGTCCCGGTGCAAAGTCACTCTAGAAATGTCAAACAATAATTTCCAATTTTACAAATACTCGAAAAGGACATCAATCCCTTAAAAATTTATCAATTCCAACCAATTGAAAAAACTCAATACAAAAAAAATCATATTAAATATTAATGGACAATTACCACTCTATATGGACACTATTGAGGAGAATTGACACTAAAAAATAGAAATGGAAATTCATACTACAAATCAATTGGATAACAGTGGAAATTGCCAGTTGAAATTCATAGTGCAAATCAATTGAAATTTCCAGTGAAATTTCTCATTCATGCAATTACTAGAAAACAAAGGAAAATTCAACTAAAAATTGCTAGTTGAACATCCCAGCAAAAAACAACCAAATCGTCACATTCATAGTGTTCCATTTACCAACATACATGATAAAAAAACTGTATTTTTTAAAGAAACCCATAGACACAAATCAGAACATCCAGAAATCCACACACACATATGAACTGAGACGATATTAATCTCTCTATTTGCGTAGCTCCAAAAAATTATAAACAAACCAAATACGACACTATCTCAGTCACTCAAATAATTTATAAAGAAACCGAGAAACATAAATCGCATAAACCACCTATCATCTTCCATCATTGTCGGTCGAAAACCTAGACTGGATCGCTCTGACAGCCGTCACCGAGGGGTACGCCGAAAGGTTCGCCGAAAGGTTCGCCGAAAGGTTCGCCGAAGGGTTCGCTAAGGAGTTCGCCGAGGGCTTCACCCAGGGGTTCGCCGAGGGATTCGTTGGCGGGTTCACTGAGGGGTTCGCCGAGGGTTTCACTGAAGAGTTCACCAAGGGATTCGAACGCCAGAATTTTTCAATTGGATGCCCAATTTCATTTTTAAATCCCACAACTGGTCAAAAGGCCAGAAAAATCATTAGACAAGTGGCACTCATTCAACGACCAACCTGAGGGTTGGGTTAAGGGGCCAACCTGAGACGATATTTGCCGCTCATTTATAATTCATGAGAAATACCCAAACTGCCCCTTGTTGCCCTTATTTAATACCCTATACCAACCCACCTAGCACAACATCTAATACCAGACAACAGTGCCCCAGACAACTAAGAGTCAGCCCCACTGCTCCCCTTCATGTTAACACAGCCAGCCGCACCTCTCCCCATATTATCATTCGTTTAAAAGAACACCTTGTCCTCAAGGTGAAATAACCCTGCATCAGGCTCCCACGTCCAAGAAGTATGATAGAGTGTCAGGAGTAATTCAGCACGTCCAAGAGCCCCACTGCAGCCAGTGAGAAGATAGAGTCTCTGTAATCTGCAGCAGCCAGCAGCCCCTCCAAATAAATAGTTTTAGGATGTTTCTTTCAATGTTGGGGTTCACGAACATCTACGGCTACCAGCATCCCCTTCATATAAATAGTTTTAGGATGTTCCTTTCGATGTTGTGGCTCGCAAACCTCCAGGCATTCCCTAGGCGCAGGCCGAATTGAGGTTGCGGGCACTGAAGCTGCCCATTTCACTGTAACTACAGCAATAGTGGCTGACTTGTCTTTGCTCAAGCAGAAGTTGGTTCTCATCACGTTTGGACATTCCAAACTATCCGCATCATGCTGGTCCGCCTTACAGTTCCTGCCCCAACCAAACCTGAGAACATTAAGACGCACATTAGCAGTCTTCCACCCTATTGCGTCGTTATCCACCAACTCCTTGGATACCAGAGAAAACTGAAGAAGTTGCTGCTTCTTGAGCCCTCCCCGGGCCTTATCAAGGATGTCTATAGAAGTCAGAATAGGAGAGGCAGGCCCCCCCATACACCAATTCTACACAGTGCAGATGAGGTTCTGTCAAGGTGCGCATCCTGTGCAATTGGCGGTAGCTCAGTAAGGACCCGCACTTGTACCGGTAAGGACCCTCACTTGTACCGGCACGGGCTTCACCTCACATTGCGCCTAAACGGTACTAGAAGCCTCCCGCTCCTTGTTGTTCCTTTCTCGACTAGACCGAACAATTTTTAAGCTCACGTCACTAGTTTCCAAACTCTTACTGTTGTTACCAGTTCGCTTCTTCTGCTCCAAATCTGCCTGATATATTGTAGAGTCAATATCTTTCTCCATTTTCCACCTGTGTTGTGACAAGGATGTGGATGCTGCCAGGTTTGCTGAAACCATTGCCTTCTTGCTCTCCTCACTAATCCAAGCATTCACAGGCTGACTCGTTTGTCTCAAAGGTGAGCATGATTCCAACACGAAAGGGATTCCTCGTGACAAGCTTTCGATGGTGGTCAAAGAAGCAAGGCGAGACTAGCCTTTCTGTTGATTCTCACACTCTACTTGCTCCATAAGTTTCATATGTCCAAGTCTTGCTTTACGTGCTGTGAAGTCAGCGGAAACCTTTGTCCGCTTTGGCAACTCAATTTACATCACACGCAGCTGCTTTGAATTGGTTTCCCCATGCATAGGCTTCAAAATTCCAGAAGTAGGAGGTCGAACAAATAATTCGGAAGCGGATGGTGGAACTGTAGGTCGCGACTCTTCCGTAGCTAGTGTTTCTGAAAAAAAAAAGGAAAGTGTTTATCAGAAGATACAACAATAACATGAGTATGTGCCTGCTCGAACGGCCGCAAGAGCTCCTCCAAGGTCTGTAACTCTTGTCGCCTCCATTCGTTGCGAGCCTGCTCGGACTGCTGTAAGAGCTCCTCCAAGGTTTGTAACTCTTGTCGCCCCCGTTCGTTCGCATTTGACCGCAACACAGCTGAAAACTTATCCATCTCCTCCTC
The DNA here is from genome assembly GCA_963277665.1 of Viscum album. Classification (NCBI taxonomy): domain Eukaryota; kingdom Viridiplantae; phylum Streptophyta; class Magnoliopsida; order Santalales; family Viscaceae; genus Viscum; species Viscum album. The sequence goes on along the minus strand of OY728141.1, from coordinate 454,581,750 downwards.
ACTGCGTTTGTCAAAACTCTTTCCAGAACCATATGTTTCTGCTTCCCGAACCTCTGGCCAGTCCGGCTGCAGATCCATCAACTCACGGTGCAGCCTCCTTGTCTTCGCACGAACCCGAGCAAGGTCTTCCATCTCATCCATGAGTTCTTGCATCAATCATTTCAGATTCGACACCACAGGAGCGTCGTCCGTTGTCATTCTGGTCGCCATCTCTCTCAAGAACTCTTATCCGCAGCTGAGACTCTCTCAATGAAAGCACCAAATTGATAGGACCGTGGAGTGAGAGAGATGAAATAGTAGAAGTGTCTATTAGCGAAAGAGAACTCAAGTTACAGTAGTACAACAAATAAGATGAAGAAGAAACTCTCCGGGAAGATTCCCCCAAAGTCAAGGCCTAAGCCCCCTCGACATCCAAGATGAAGCCAGGAAATATCCAAGACTCCCCAACCAACAGCCCCCACGCCTCATCTATTACCCCACCTACCCTAATAGCCTAGCAACCTGATACATGGGAAATACCCAAATCCCCCCCCCTGCTGCCCTTATTTAAGACCCTATAACAACCCACCCAACGCAACATCTAATACCAGACAATAGTGCCCCTAACAGCTATTAAACAGCCAGCCCCACTGCTCCCCTTCTTGTTACACAGCCAGCCCCACTCTCCCCTTCCTATCAGTCTGGGTTAAGAATAAGAGGATTTTGATGATTTTGATGATTTTGATAAGGTTTTGCTGGATTGACACAATCGGGTGCTTCCACCACAGGAACATCTATAAGGAGGTTTTAGTGATCAAAAACACTATGTGACCCTAACTCCTAATTATGGGATGTTCACGCCGTTGCATAGTGTGATTGTTTTCTTTGAATAATTAAAGAGAAACAACATCGGCCATTAATAGAACCCACGACCCTGCTGGAGGCTGGAAGGTTTATTCCAGGCGTGGCAGAACTCCAGCTACAGGTGGGAGTTCGAATGGCTCACGTGAGGAGGGCTTGAGTCAGTTACAAGAGGAAGCGCAGGAGGGTACAAAGGGGAGTACAGCTGGCAAAGTCGTTACACCGTGAGTGGGATTGGAGAGGCGGTTACACGGTGAGTGGGGGAGGGGAGAAACCGAATCAGTTATAAAAAGAGTGGGGGCACGATTGGAGAGAGGGTGTGATTCCTTTTCTGTTTAGGTGGCTTTGGGCTTGGGCGGGAAATTCCCGGGAGAGAGGGACTTCCGATTTGTCTTCCTCCCTTGTATCGTTTTTGGTTTTCCCCTGTAATTCCACTTCTGTTGTTGAATCTTCCTTTTAGTTGTTTGAGTTCATCTTAAATTGTGTGAGAAGTCTCAAACAGTTTGGTCCGACCTGCCGCCCTCCACCATGGAGACCCATCAACAATCCCGCCTGGATTCCGTCGAACAGCGTCTGGACACAGTTTCCAAGCAGCTCTCCACCCTCTTTATGACTGTCCACAATTTATCCCTCAGCCACGAGGAATGTCGTTCTTCCCTTACCAAATTATTACGTCGCATGGACAAACTCCTGTTTCTCGATGGTGCTATTTCCTCCCACCTCACGACGGATCCTGCTCCACATTCTGTACCAGTGGCCGACCCCGCTAGCGCCGACATACCCCCTCCTCTTCACACTTGGGAGCATTCTTTGGTTGTTAATCCATTAGGGCCACCACCCCAATTGGACTTACCTACATTTGATGGTAGTGATCCGCATGGTTGGCTTTCTCACGCCGAACTTTATTTCCGAGTTCAACATACACCCGATCCACTGAAAATCCAACTGGCACAGATTAGTATGGAAGGTACAACAATTCATTGGTTTTCCATTTTAATTGAAGTTCATCCAGATTTGTCGTGGCCTCTCTTTAAAGCGGAACTCATGGAACGCTTTAATGGACTTACAATTCAAAACCCTTATGAGGAGTTCGCTGCTCTTCAATAGCTTGGTATTGTGGTGGAATATGTTGAACAATTTGAATATCTTGTTTCCCACCTCCCTCGGCAACCCGAACAACAATATGTTGGTTATTTTCTCAACGGTTTCCAGGAGGATATTCGGGATTGGGTCCATATCTTGTTTCGCTCGACATATTGAACTGGCCTTTCGCAAGGGAGCCGGTGGCCCGGTCCGTCGAGGTGCAACTCCTATTATGGGTCCTCGTGCCCCTCCTTATCAGCCATCCCCTCGTCCTTCATCACTCCAACCCCAGGGACAGCCATCTCAACCTTGGAAATCGTCTGATTTAGGCTGGGCACCTCCTCCTTACAAACAACAACCGGCTATGACCCGTGGTATCAAACATTTAACACCTCAGGAGTGGGAAGATCGGCGAAAGAATGAGCTCTGTTTTCGCTGCGGCCTACCTTATACACCCATGCATAAATGCTCTGATCCTAAGCTTCGTGTTTTGTTGCTTGGCGAGGATGAAGACCAACCACCAGATCTTCCTCCACTGTTGATCCTGACCATGTCCCATCCCCTCTTCCCTTGAGGCTGAGTACACTGTGGTAGCATACCATACCCTGTCATCTTCCTGCTCTGATCCAATCCCCTGCCATGATGATTTTTCTTCCATGAAGATGGTCGGCACCATTGGTGGCATCCCAATTCTGGTGTTAATCAACAGCGGCGCTTCCCATAATTTTATATCCCCACACCTTGCCAAATTGTTGGCCCTCGCCGTCCTCAGTTCCACCAAACTGCATATAAAGTTAGGTGACGGCCACAAATTATGTTCCCATGGCTTTTGTCATCATTTACCTTTAACCATGGGAGGCTACACTTGCGTTGTTGATGCGCATGTCTTAGATATTGGCGGCTTGGATCTTATACTTGGCATTGCATGGCTACGTACCATGGGCGACGTCCACATCAATTGGCGCACAATGACAATGCGATTTTCAGCCTTAGGGAAATCAGCATACTCTACAGGGGGCTTTGTCCTCTGCCATTCCAGCCACTCCCATCCTCCGCTAGCCACTGGGAACAGGCCACCCAGGCGCACACCGCCTCTTACTGGGGGGCGGCTCCCGCACGGGTGACTCCCCTTTAACAACACCCCAACACAGTGACTTGCATGTTGTTCTAGGGTCTTTCCAGCACGCCGCCTTTGGGATCATGCTATTCGCCTTCAGCCCAATCAGTCCCCAGTCTCGGTTCGCCCTTACCGCTACCCCCACCTTCAAAATGCGGAAATTGAACGGCAGGTACATCAATTATTGCAACTGGGGTTCATCAGGGATAGTACGAGTAAGTTTTTCAGCCCCGTCCTTCAAGTCAAAAAGAAGGATGGTTCCTGGCGATTGTGCATTGACTACCGCTCTCTCAATAAAGTTACTATTTCGAACAAGTTTCATATTCCAGTGGTGGAGGAACTCTTGGATGAATTACATGGGGCCACTTATTTTTCGAAATTGGATCTGAAATTGGGCTACCATCAAATTCGTATGTGGGAAGATGATTTGATAAAACGGATTTCCAGACACACAACGGCCATTATGAATTCTTGGTCATGCCATTCGGCCTAACAAATGCCCCATCCACTTTTCAGGCTACGATGAATGATCTCTTTCGCCCTTACTTACGTACTTTTATTCACATTTTTTTTTATGATATACTCATTTACAGCCCGAATTGGCCTACACATTTACAAAATTTGCAGGCTGCTTTACAAGTTTTGGAGGATGGCCAATTCTTTGTCAACCACTGGAAGTGCCACTTTGGCCAAACTGAGATTGAATACCTTGGCCATATCATATCTCACGCTGGTGTCTCCATGGATCCTACAAAAATCTGGGCTGTCATTGATTGGCCAGTTCCACATTCTGCGGCGTCCGGGGATTTCTTGGCCTAACCGGCTACTATCGCAAATTCATTCAGCACTATGGTTCTGTGGCCCAACCTCTCACAGCTCTCACGAAGAAGGATGCCTTTTGCTGGCCACCCGCTGCTCACCACTCCTTCCAGCATTTAAAACACCTTATCACCACGGCTCCCGTCCTTGCCTTGCCCGATTTTTCCAGCCCCTTTGCACTGGCATGTGGTGCCTCTGGCACAGGAGTTGGTGTCGTTCTACAGCAGCATGGGAAACCAATTGCTTTCTTCAACAAGGCACTGTTTCCTCAAACCCTGGCTAAGTCTACTTACGAAAAGGAGGTGATGGCATTGGTCTTAGCCATTCAACATTGGCGTCCCTACCTTCTTGGCCGCTCATTTACGGTTTATTCGAACCACCATAGTCTGAAATTTCTGCTCCGGCAGCGCATCACAACCACTGACCAGCAGTGCTGGATAGCCAAGCTTCTTGGCTATCAGTTTGACATCAAATACAAGCCCGAGCGCGACAATACAGCCGTTGATGCTTTGTCCAGAGAGCACAAGTCCTCGGAGCTGCATACCCTCCAATCTGCTCCAATTTGGGAGGAGGGTCGTACCCTTACGGAGGGCTTACATTCGGATCCTTATTTATCCAAAATTATCACTGATCTACAGGACAATACAGCCTCTTCTTCCAAGTTTTCCTACAGCAACGGTATCCTCCTGTACAAGGGCCATCTTGTCCTACCTGCTGCCTCTCCCTGGGTGCCTCGGCTCTTGGCCGAGTTTCACACGACTCCCCAAGGCAGCCACTCCGGCTACTATCGCACCTATCGCCGGCTCGCCGGCTATTTTATTGAGCCGGCATGAAAAAACAGGTTCAAAATTATGTTCAGTAGTGCCCTACCTGCCAACGTAACAAATACTCGACGCTCTCTCACGCCGGATTACTTCAGCCGTTGGGCATTCCTTCCGCTATTTGGGCTAACCTTTCCATGGATTTCATTACTGGTTTACCCAGATCCCATGGTTACGAGGTTACATTTGTGATCATTGATAGACTCTCCAAATATGCTCATTTTATCCTTCTCAAACATCCTTTTACAGCAAAAGTAGTGGCTGGCATTTTCATGCGTGAGGTCGTACGTCTACATGGCATTCCAACATCCATTGTGAGTGATCGGGACCGCTCTTTCTTAGCCACTTCTGGACAGAATTATTTCATTTACAAGGCACCACGTTAAAGTTTAGCTCGGCCAACCACCCACAAACGGATGGCCAAACGGAGGTCATTAACTGTTGTTTGGAAACCTACCTCCATTGTTTCACGGGGGAGCAGGACATATTGGATCCCTTGGGCAGAACTTTGCTATAACACTACTTGGCCTGCATCCATCAACACTACCCCCTTCTCCATTGTGAAGAAAATCGGACCACTTGCATATCAGCTTGCGTTGCCTGCTATAGCACGCATCCATCCGGTATTTCATGTCGCTCAGCTCAAGAAAGCAGTGGGCCACCAACCGGTGCAACCAACCCTTCCTCACGACCTTGTCGCTGACCCAACAGACGAACCAACCCCAGCAAATATTCTGGCTACCTGCAATCTGCTGCAGCATGGTTTTTCCAGACCACAGTACTTAATCCACTGGCAGGGACAGCCTCTGGAGGACGCCACTTCGGAGGATAAATTCACTCTCCAAAACCAATTTCCTACTTTCAGTCTTGAGGACAAGACTGGCTTTTCAGGGGCGGCGAATAATAGAACCCACAACCCTGCTGGAGGCTGGAAGGTTTATTCCAGGCATGGCAGAACTCCAACTACGGGTGGGAGTTCGGATGGCTTACGTGAGGAGGGGCTGAGTCAGTTACAAGAGGAAGCGTGGGAGGGTACAAAGAGTACAGCTGGCAAAGTGGTTACCCCGTGAGTGGGACTCCAGAGGCGGTTACATGGTGAATGGGGGAGGGGAGAAACCAAATCAGTTATAAAAAGAGTGGGAGCACGATTGGAGAGAGGGTGTGATTCCTTTTCTGTTTAGGTGCCTTTGGGCTTGGGCGGGAAATTCCATGGAGAGAGGGACTCCCGATTTGTCTTCCTCTCCTGTTTCTTTTTGGCTTTCCCCTGTAAATCCAGTTATGTTGTTGAATCTTCCTTGTTTGAGTTCATCTTAAATTGTGTGAGAAGTCTCTAACAGCCATCCATGAGGGATGGTCAATGTTGAACCCTATTTTATTATAATGGGTATTTCCGAGTCCCACATTGGAATATCCCGCATTGTATTTTATATTATCCATCTATAAAAGAATATCTCTGTTTCACATTGAGGTAAGGGAAATTTGCCTCCTCCAAGGTATCATAGGGTTCTCTTTAACCCATACCCTCCCTCCATTTCTTTTTTTTTTCCCCTCCCGTCTAAGGTTGCAAGAAAATCCTACGGCCTCCCAGCTATGACTGGCCTGCCTCCTTCATTGTGCAGCGCAGAGCATCCCGATCAGCTGCCCTCCAATCTGCCAACGATCTCTCCCGCGACGCATTCCAGCCCGCCTCTCTCCAGCCGAAACCTCCTGGCATCGCTCGGCCCCAACTCCCTCAGCCCAAGCAGAACTTCCCGAACCCGACGAAGCTCCCGCCTCCTTGTGCGGCTCCCTGTGTGCGGCTCTCGCTTGCCGACGCTCTTCCCAATGGATTCCCAGAGCCCTTCGGCTCCCGGCCCTCCCGCCTAGGTCGCAGCTCCCAGCCCTGCCGCACCTACCGATCCTGACAACGCCTCCTGGTCGCGCCTCCCAATCCCGACGGGATCCAACCGCGACTCCCGACCCGCCTCCTCCCGCGGCATCCCGACGCGCCTCCCGCTTTCCACCGCGACTCCCTGCTCCCGCTATACGCGACTCCCCTCTCGGCTCCCACGGCCCTCCAGCGCCGTCCCTCCCTGCGGCGCACTCGCGGCCACCCGAAACCGCCTCCTGCAAAGCTTCTCGGCCCGCCTCTTGCGGCATTCCCCAGTGCCCCTCCCGTCCCGCTTCCCCGCACGACTTCTGACACCCCCTTGGTCTCCCGACCCTCCAACCTCCAGCGGCTTCCCGAATTTGTCTGGCCCCATCCCTCTTCAGTGTTTCCTATCCCCCGATCCTCCGCGCGGCTTCCCGACGTTGATCGTCACCTTCCTCCCGTGGCACTCCTGCCCAGCTGCTCTTCGGCACTCCCGCCCTCTAGCGACTCCCGGTTCTGCTCTCCTCGGCAAGTCCCGGACTTGCTCATCCAATGACAGAATCTGTCCTGCCTCTGCTTATCACCGCCTCAACCCGCTTGGTTGATGAGCAGCTCAACTCCACCAATTTCTCGATCTGGCGGAAGACCGTGTTGATGTCACTAACCGGCATGGACCTCGATTCCCACATCGAGGCTCCTCCACCCCCGCCTACCGATCCCAAATATCACCCGTGAAAGCTTGCGGACAGCAAGATCTTTGCCTTGTTGGTCAATTCCATGGACCGCTCTGTCAAAGACGTCGCCCGAACAGCTAACACAATTAAGAAACTCTGGGATTTCTTGAATCTCATGTACTCCAAGACCAATAATTTGGCACGGGTCTCCGATCTACTTCAGCGGTTGTCCCCTCCACCAGCAAGCCCGTCCATTTCCGACCTAATTCATGGAATGGAAGGGTCTATGGAATGAATTGCTTGAGCTTTGGCTCATTCCACACACCTGCGGAGCCTCAGCCCAGAGGGACCAATTATACCTATTCAGCCTCCTCCATGGCCTAGACCCAGAATATGCGACGGCTACGGAGATGTTCGTCAGCCCCTCTTCGCTAGAGATTCCACAGGTGTATCATCGCCTTGGGAAGACTCATCGGGCCCTTGCCCCACCCACCCCTGGCCTTGATTACACTGCCCTCCTGGGTCATGGCAGTGGCCGCTCCTCGGGCACTCGTGGTCGTGGACGTGGAGAGAGTCAACCTTGTAATACCCCAAGATTTCATAGTAAGTTATTTTCTTTAAAATAATTCAATAGTTTGCGTTACACGCAACACCGAGTTTGAGCGCACCACAACTTATCAAACTAGCCGTTTAAAAAGCTGTTATGAATAGTATCAACTTCATTTTGAATTTTATATACTCTATATAATTTTAACATCCATATTATGTGTTTCTTAGATATAATATAAGAACAAATTCAATTTTTCAGATAAAAAAAGTTTTTTTCAAAAAATGCAATTTTACCGCCTTTTAATGAAAAACCCTTTTTAAATCCAACATTTGACACATATATTCAATTTGACAAAATAAACTTCTTTTTTAAAAGCGGGACATAAAAATTTAGTTTGGATAAATTTTCGGTGTTTTTCTGATAACTTTCATATTTTGATGAATAGTAAAAAATACTAAATTTTAATTGAAAACAATTTTTTTAATCAAAATAATTTAGTGTTAAATTATACATTTGAATGGTTTTGAAGTATAATTAGATTATATTTTTATCATTTAATCCAATGTTGGTCATTGGAAGTAATTTTACATTTAAATTAGACATAAACACATATCAATCTTTTAATAGTTTTTACTTCTCAAAAACCCGTCTTCTAGTTTGACAACGGGGATATTTTTTAAATTAATTAATACAACTTATATGTTTTGAATTTGGTAAAAGAGACATCATTTTTGAATTTGGAATATCAAAATTAGCTTTGGGTGAATTTTTTATATTTTTCTAAAAACTTTCAATTTTTTGATGAATAGTTAAAAACATTGCGTTATTGTTTAAAACCGACTTTTTATTTAAATAATTATTTATTTTATTTAAATTTATTTTAAGTCAAAATAGATACATAATACCTATATAAGTTCAATGTAATTCATTGGAGTCGTTTTATAATAAAATTAGATGTATAAAATTTTATTAAATATTTTAACGTCTTTTACAAACCTTCTAGGCACATTTGCAAATTTGCATAAAACGTAATTTTACCGCTTCTGTGAATTAAATTTCAAAAATACGAGAGACACGGTTGATATAAGTACGTAAAATGTGATTCAATAGGATGAAAATAATTTTTGATACATAGTAACTTTTGAATTTTATTTACTACGGTTAAAAGTAAATAGGGTAATTAAAGGTAAAAATGATATTATAATTACCCTAACATATGTCCTAATTCTATTGGATAAGTGTATTTCGACCAAAATCAACATTTGGAATAAAATATGATCATCTTTGATCCACTTGGATTAGATTAGGACATTTATTATTATTTTATTTAAAGAAGAGTTAAAAGTGTTAAATTCAAATTTTAATAACTAAAACATTTTTAATATAGGGTTATGCATAAGATAAATTCGACTATAAATATTCATTAGAAATCTAAAAAGATTTCCTACATAATCGTATTTTATTTATAATTTTTAGACATTAAATAATTAAATTTATTTATGACACAATGATGATGCAGTAATTACCTTATTAATGAAATATTAAAATAATTGATATTTTAAAGATTAAAATAAATGTAAATTGAGACTTTTGATGCATTCCACGAATTTTCTAGGTTAATATGACATGCTAGGATTGATTAAATAAATTTTGTTCGAAGTGATAAAGTTGTTATGACTTTCACAAAAACCAAATACCAAATAGTGTCAAAATTGACATAAATGAGTTTTTAAAACAAATACTATTTTATTAAATGATATAATATTCCTAAAAATCTAAAGTTCGGTCAAAGGACTTATATAAGGTTAGATATGTCAATAATGAACCACTTGGGCTTCGTTTGGCTTTTTATAGTAAGTTTATTAACCATTTAATAATATAAGAATATATGGTAAAAGTTAAATTATTTAACTAAGAGTTAAATCTAAAAGATGAGGTTAATATGGTGATCTAAACCTGTCTAAAACCTATTGATTGAAAGGTTTTCAACCCAGCCCCACCTTAGCCTCGAAATAAATCTTTTTGGAGCCATTAGAAGCCGAAAATGATTTTATAATAAAATAATATTTCAAGCTTTTCCTAAAATGACTCTCACCTCTCTTATAAAAGGGTACTTCCCCTTCTTTCAAAATCACACCTCCAAATCCATTTGGCTCGACCAACCCCTGCTCAAATATCCTTCCAACTACCCTCACTTGAACCTAGATGTCTTACTTCGATCAGAAAGTCAACCTAAGGAGCCCTTTTGATCAAATCAAAAGAAAGCACCCGAAGAAGTGGTAATAATTTCATCACCTCTTTCAAAATTCTTTTCTTCTTCCACTTCCTCTTTCATTGTAGTTTCCATACCAAAATAATAACTCCAGTATCTTCTACATACTGTGATGTTATTATAAATATGGTACAACCATATTCATTATTCTATCCATCCTATGAATGATAATGTCATCATACGTGCGTACGTACGGCTTACCGTCTCCATGTCGTGGTGTAGTTTGTTATTCAACACTTTATTATTTGGATGGGTATAATAATGAGCATAACTGATGAAAATAAATAAATGTAACATGTTAATGATTATGTATATATAATATATCATCCATTTACATACGATTTCACCACTAATAGAATGCTATTGTCGCTCGTGCGTACGTACGTCTTACCGTCTCCACGACGCGATAAGATTTCGTTCCTCATCGTAACCATTCAAGAATAATTTTCATTTGATGATTAAAAATAATGTTTAAGAACTTAATATCATTCTGGATATGAATCAAATACATACTATTCATAACAAACATGACTTACGTAACAAAACATATAAAGGAAAACAAACCAGTTAACACCCAAAACAATGATACTATTGAAATATCATTAACAAAAGAATATTAGAAAATCATATATGATATCATATTTATGTATGTGGTTCTTGTATAATTTAATAACAATGATTTCACCATTATACAGGAGGTTAACCTATCCTCTAATAAGAAAAAGTGCAAGGTAAGAGGTTTTCATCTCACTTCTTATTCCCGTGAGATTCATGTTATATTATCACTATTTCCTTTTGTGTGGTGTGTGTACTGCCTATGATTGTATTCTTTGTGCAATATACTATAATTTATGGGTATTTACATCTTCATTGTATGATCCTTCTTTCATGGGGTGTAAGTTTCGTAAGTTACCAAATCGGTAAGGGAATTTCTAATTTCGATTTCCACTCATTGGGTTTTACGCAAACTTCATTGATTATTTTACTCCAAGATTATGTGTGAAATCACTATTTATTTATTTATGTAGTAATTTCCACTTCCATTTGTGTGGATATACCTTTGATACACATAATCACTCCATTGATAAATTCTCAAGTCATCGATATGAACTTGATAAGAGTAATCTTAGCTCAATTTCCATTCATTGAGTTAAACAATCCAAGTCATTCGTGTTGTTTTTACAAGAATATGTGTGAATGTCCTCTGATTGATTTACATTGAATATCCAGTCATATTGAGTGTATTTATATTTGTCACACATAATTATGTCATTGATTTATCCTTAACCTAAGGATACGTTCTTTATAAGAGATTTCATCTCAATTTACATTCCATTGAGACTTCTTTGTTGTTATGCGCCAATTTACTTTTATATGGTGTACATATTGTACTTCGACATAGTATATCATGAATCACTTTATTCTTATGATATTATAAAGTTTTTATTACCTAAATTATTTGTATTCAAATGTCTCTCATTTGGTTAGAAACTCTTTAACTAAAATATAGTTTTAAAGATTTATTCTTCTAAATCTTTCTCATTGATGTCCATGTTTTAAAAATGGTTTTAAAATTTTATTTATATGGACATTAATGTTTTATAATTAAAATTTCTTTCAAAATTTCAAAGTGGTATGGGACACTTTGATTCAAAAATCTCTTTTAAATGACTTCTTTGATAAATAGTGTGACTTTTAAATGTTTTCAAGAATAAAGGGATATTTCTCTCAAATAATTTTACGAATTATTTTCATCTATGTCAATATCCTTCATTATTCTTGATTGAGGTTGATTTATTATAATAAAATCTTACATATTGTATTAAATGAGTTATATTTGACTGTGGATGTGCTATTTTTATACCATTCATGGTTTGTGGTTAAAATATTAACATTTCGTATGCTAGTTTTAATACGAATGTTTATGCGATGTCCCAACCTTTTCATATAAGGAATGCATTGCACTTAGTAAGTGACGGGTGAAACCCGCTATAACTCATCGATGCATCGGTAGGTCTCATGAGACAAACTAGTGTCTTGGCACAAGGCTTTGACAAAATCTTATTTGTAGTTTTGGCACGAGACCTTGACTATGTGGTTATGATGTCCGGCATTATGCATTCCATCATTATGAAATTAGCTATTGACATTACAGGTGATTATTCGACTAGTAGAATATCAATGTGAATAAGTAAATGACATTATTTGATTTATCTTTGTCATATTATACTGAAGTTTAAGTTTAAAAGGCTTTTGTTTTAGTCTTATACATTGCCTTAAATGTTTATGTTTATTTATGATAGTTTCCGCTATATTGTTATCCTTACTGAGTATCTGAGTTCACCCCTTTCTATGTTTTATTTTTCCCAGGATGCGAAAAAGTATATTACAATTAACCAGCAAAAAAAGGCTAAGGGATATGAGTGTGTTCAAAGAGGACACAATGTTGTTGTTTTTCCATTTCATGATGTAATGTAAAACTTATGTATGTATCTAGTACTTCCAAGGCTACTAAACTAATCGGTCTTTCGAGACTTGATCTCTTGTGATCATGTCAATGTTATGTAACAATGCACCGACTCTGGGTAACTAGGGTCGGAGTGTTACAAACCCCGTCCCCTCTGTCAGCATTGTGGCAATCTCAGCCACCTGATCGACAGTTGTTGGGTCCTTCATGGTCGCTCATCTCAGCAACCGCGGTAGGGTCAGACTGTGGTCCAGGATGCTTCTCCGTCCGCTGTCGCTCTTCCTTCATCTATGGATCTCTCCTGAGCTCCAGATGATTCACGATCATCGGACCACCTCCCTACCGGGTCCTTCTTCGGCATCTCTTACCCACTCTAGTGGCTCCACTGCATTAGTGAGTCATCGCTCCCTTACCTGGATGCTTGACTCAGGTGCGTCCAATCATCTTACCGGTGATGCAGGTATGCTCTCCAACTGTCGTCTCTATACTGGTTCCTCAGCCATCATTGTCGTTGATGGTTCCACTATCCCCATTGCAAGCTTTGGTGCATGCTCCCATCTATTTACCTGTTATCTGTGGCTCATGTATCACGCAGTCCTTTTAACCTTTTCTCTATTAGTAAGATGACAAAGGATTTCAATTGTAATGTTATCTTTACATCGTCTGTTGTTGTGTTTCAGGAGCGGACGACGAACTAGGAACTTGGTGGAGACCAACTTTGGGACGGGGTGTACATGTTCGATGGACCGACCTCAGTCGTCTGCACGTTTGTCTCTGCTCGTGCCTTGGACCTCCACTCGGTTGGGACACCCCCCCACCTTTCATCAGCTCTTTCCAGATATTAGTCAGCGTGTATTTTTTCATTGTGAGTCTTGTACATTTGCGAAACATCATCGCACTTCATATCATCCTCGCCTGGATACACGAGCCGCTAAACCCTTTGATTTGGTTCATTCAGATTTATGGGGTCTCTGTGCCACCTCGAGTCACTTAGGGTATAAATATTATATATCCTTCATTGATGATTTTTCGTGCATGACTTGGTTGTACTTTCTTTACGATCGGACTGAGATATTTCCACCTTTCAGACATTTTACCATGATATTCATACCCATTTTTTCATCTCTGTTAAATGTATTCGCTCCAACAATGGGCGAGAGTACTTGTCCACTCCCTTCCAGCAGTTCCGCGAGGCGAACGGCATCATTTATCAGATCTCCTATCCTGATACCCCTCAGCAGAATGGAGTGGTCGAGCGAAAACACCGGCATATTCTGGAGACTGCTTGTGCCCTCTCCTCTTCCACCACAAGGTGTCTCTTCTCTTCTGGAGGGATGTCATCCTCACTGCTACATACCTCCTCAGTTGTCTTCTTTCTTCTATCCTTCAGGAGGATACTCCTTTTCGGACTCTGTTCTCCTCTCTCCCTCCTCACTCACTTCCACTCCGTCTGTTCGGATGTCTCTACTATGTCCGTAACACTCTGCCCAACCTCTCCAAGCTCTCACCTAAATCCCTCCGCTGCATTTTCCTCAGATATTCACACACTCATCGTGGATACCGCTGCTTCTCTCCGGACTTACGGTGGTATATCATCTCCGATGACGTATCGTTTATTGAGAGCACTTCATTCTCTCTTCCCTCGCCCCATCCAGACGCTACCATCGATGAGTGTCTTCCTCTCATCATTCACCCTCCACTGGTGTCTCCCACTGCTGATCATCGCTTTGGAACGGTCTACTCCCGTCGCCTATCAAATGTGCCCCCCATCCAAGCCGAGGACACCAACGTCCCAGCTTCATCCGATGCTCCTGCCCAAGCACCAGACAACTTGCCTATTGCACTTCGGAAAGGTACTCGCTCTTGCCAGACTATTGTTCTCCTTACATCTTCATACAAAGGTTTGTCAGGTCTGGAGACGATATTTATTTCCCGCCCGGTTGGCGATGCCAAATCTCACCGGGGGTGGCTACAAGCGATGCGGGATGAACTGCAGGCTCTGGATGACAACCATACTTGGGATCTGGTCCCCCTTCCAGCAGGAAAACAGACGGTCGGCTGCAAATGGATTTATACGGTCTGTCTCAATGTCGATGGCACTCTCCATCGCCTCAAAACTCAACTTGTGGCGAAGGGCATTGCTCAGACATATGGCATCGACTATTTTGAGACCTCTTCGGTTGCCAAAATGGCCTCTGTCCGCTTATCCATCTCTCTGGCAGGTCATCATCACCGGCAGCTTCATCAACTGGATGTCAAGAATGTCTTTCTCCATGGCTTTCTTGACGAAGAGGTCTATCTGTCGCAGCCCCCCAGATTTCATGCCTCCGGAGCCGACTCTCATGACTGGCGACTCCGTCGATCTCTGTATGGCCTCAAGCAGTCTCCTCGTGCTTGGTTTGACTGCTTCAGCACTGTTGTCACCACCTTTGGCATCTCTCGCAGTATGAAAAAACACATTGTCTTCAACCGTACAACATTCAACGGTTGCATCTTGATGGTGGTATATGTTGATGATATCATCATCACAGGGAGCGACTCCACTGGAATCGCCCAACTCAAGGGGCACCATCACTTCCACACCAAAAATCTTGGTCCTCTCACCTACTTCTTTGGCATCGAGATCTCCCGTTCAGAGTACACCATTTTTCTCTGCCAACGAAAATAATCCCTGGATATCTTGCAGGATGCAGGGTTAAGTTAGGCGACTGCCGTGAACACTCCTCTTAAGTCTAGGGAACGCTCTCTCTATACCGACACGACACTCTTTCCTCACCCAGAGAGCTACCGTCGTCTGGTGGGCAAACTCAATTACCTCACCATGACACGACCAGACATTGTATGCGCTGTTAGCAAAGTGAGTCAGTTCATGGAGTATCCGACCAGATCTCAGTGGGATGTTGTGCTCCGCATTGCCAAATACATAAAGAAAGACTGTGGTCTTCGGTACTCACATCATGCTCATTTGGATGTTGAGGTCTTCTGTGATGCGAATTATGCTAGTTGTCTTGGGTGCAAGTCTACTTCTGGATTTGTTGTCATTTTAGCCGATAACCTCATCTTATGGCGCAGCAATAAACACACGGTCGTCTCCAAATCTAGTGAAGAAGCTGAATACCGTGTCATGGCCACAGTCACCACTGAGATCCTCCGGTTTCGTCATCTCCTCCACGAGTTTGGTTTCCCACCACAGACATCTGCTCATATCTGGTATGACAATCAAGCGGCCACAAAGATTGCATCGAATCTCGTCTTCCATGAATTGACGAAGCATATCGAGCTGAACTACCACTTTCTTCGTCATCATCTCGAGCATAACCATATCAGTTTCGGTCATATTCCGACGGCGGATCAGTTTGCCGACATCTTCACAAAAGGTCTCCCGTGAACTCATTAAGACTCTCACACTACCAAGTTGGGTATTCACAGCATCCGCGGCCCAGCTTGAGGGGGAGTGTGTATGGTCTTGCTCGATGTTGTCTTTCTTTTTGTGGGACTCTTGGTCCAAGCTGAGCATGTCCAGCTTGAGGGGGAATGTTGAACCCCATTTTATTATAATGGGTATTTCCGAGTCCCACATCTGAATATCCCGCCTTGTATTTTATATTACCCGTCTATAAAAGAATATCTCCGCCTCACATTAAGGTAAGGAGAATTCACCACCTACGGTCAATAATGAGATGATTGTTATGATAGGTTAAACCATGATGGAAAATGAATATGTTATATAGAAAATTGACATGATGTGTATGGGATCATGTTTATTCATTTCGTGTTTTGAATCCCCAGAGCATGATATGTATTGATTAATTGTTGTTATGTCATGCCCAATGTGATTACCATTATATGATTATATGTTGAGTTTGTTATTGATAGATGCAGGAGAGAGAAAACAAGGAATTCTATTGATAAGTCTGTAACCAGCAGCACCCATGAGCTGTACAAACCAGAGAACAATAGAAGAGAGAAGAAATTGAGAAAGAGAAGAAGAGCTCCCTGGGAGGCGCTGCACCCAGAGCCTAGGCCAAACCTCCCGAGATCTCTCAGCGGAAGCCAAACTCAGAAATACCAATCGTAATCCCCCTGCCCTGCCCCACGCCCAACTTTAAAGGGAGGTGGGATCTTGAAGATATCCTCTCTCCTAACAGCTGGAAACTAAAGCTATTAGTAGCCATACAACAGACACACCCAATTACGAACCACTAATAACCCAGTTAATACCTATTATTGTATTTACAACAATGTCCCTGGCATTATTATTAGATGCCCCGCCCCCAGCCCCTCTACACTGTAGCACACCAGTCCCAAGCTCCATTTGCAGAACCCCTTCACTCCAGTGGATGCAGGGGTGGCCTTGGCAGCTATACAACCTGTTCAGTAGGTCTTTTTGTTTGTCGCCATATCCCCCACTTGTGGTTGTCGAATGCGAAGAAGCTTGGTTGTAAGGCAAGAGTCGTCAGCCACTCATGCTGCCATCGTTCTGGCAACCCTTCCCCAAGCAATCTTCATTCGATGTGGTGGTTCTCGGTCCGCAACACTTCGCTGACAGACATCAACTACGGCAGCTGGAATGAGATCTGAGGTGCCGCCGGGTTCACTGCCCCCACAGCAGCCCATGTCTTCTTGTACTTCCAGTATGTAAACCAAAAACAGAGCCCAGCACGAGGGTCGTTCTGCCAAGTTAGAGAGAACTGTCGGATACAGCTACACCAGGAGACGAAGGACGACCACTGCCACAGGACATAAAAAACCACAAGCTGGACAAGCGGAGAACGCAGCCAACACACACGTATGTTTCAGCAAGGAGTGTGGCGAGTCCATTTTCTTGGAGATCGCGCGCATCTCCTCCCATTTGGCAGCATGTGTCCCCCTGCAGTACAACATGGTCACATACGACAGCCTAATGTCTTCAGTGTCATGTTCGAGATTGTTTTCTCACTTCGACACAGCGGCGGACTTCCCTTTGTCTTCACCTCATCCCGAACGCACCTCCTGTTGTTGGATTGTCGGAAACTGCCCTTGCAGCTGCCCCTGGTTCTCCACCGACAGTTCCTTGGTGATCACTTCAGCTGATCGATCTACCCAAGCATGCCGATCTGGCAATGGAAAAATTTGCGGCATCTCTTGCTAATGCTTCGACTCCAGTTCTGCTCGCTTCTGCTCCTCGTGCAGCCGGACATGGTCTGAGAACCGTTGCACCAAATTCTGCATCTCACAGTTCACTTTCTTCATCGCCGCATTCTCCCACCTCATCAGTACGAGTCCAGCACTCATTTGTTCCATCAATTCCATCATAGCTTCCAATGTCTCCATGTGTTTCGGTTGTTCCCCCACTGCTGCATGATGTCTCTTGCTGCAATTCTTCTACCACTCGAACCTGACAGCCATGCCAATCAAAAACCTGTTGCGTCGCTGCGTCCAGAAATTTCCAGCAAGAACCTATGGCCTGTACAAACCAGAGAATAACAGAAGAAAAAAAAATGGAGGAGAAGAAGAGCTCCTTGGGAGGTGCTGCACCCAGAGTTGAGGCCTAACCTCCAAGATCTTCTAGCAGAAGCCAAACTCCAAAATACGAACTGTAATCCCCCCGGCCCTGCCCCACATCCGGCTTTAAAGGGAGGTGGAATCTTCTAGATATCCTCCCTCCTAACAACTGGCACACCCGATTACTAACCACTAAAAACCCAGCTGATACCTATTATGGTATTTTCAACAATGCCCCTGGCATTATTATTAAATACCCCGCCCAGCAGCCCCCCCCCCCCCCCACACACACTGCAGCGCCCCAGTCCCAAGCCCCATTCGCAGCACCCCTTCACTCCAGTGGCAGAACTCCAACGGACAGGCCCTATCCCTCCACCTTTCTATCACTGATTTGTGACTTGGGGTGGCCAACTAAGGGGATAACAGTTAGCAATTTCAGTTCACAGCCAGCAGGGGAGTCAATTTAAACGGTCAACAGTAGAGTAGGTTTAGGGTGTAATTTTCTGAAAATCATTTTGTTTCGTCTTCTCCATATGGTCTAATTGAAATATTGGAGCAATTGTTCAAATTTAGAAATTCCATAAATAAATCCTTTTTATTCTTCAGGTTTCCTTTGATCTTCCCGTCAGTGTCCATCAGTGATATGGTGAGTGAGGTTAGCAAAAAAGTTTGTGATCTTATTATAAGGCTTTGGTCAGTTTAAAAATGGTCTACGCATGAGCCGTTGTTTCATATTTTTCTTGCCTCTGACTACAATAAATTCTAGTTATATGTTTTGCCTAAGTTGAGGATCATCTCATTCAATAAATTACTCCTTGTCTGTCATCAGATCTATCCCAATCCCTCGGCATTACAAAATCAAATTTAACTTATTGGAAAAATAAGTTCTAAACAACCCTCAGTTATTGGAGAATCCCCATCCATAAATGACAAAATTATATTTTACAGAACAATCATGTTTACCCAATAAAACGCAGTTGAGGAGAAATAAACTGAATTTTCAGTACAATAAACATTGGAAATGTTTTTGGGCTTTACTGCTGCAGCAATAATGCATAAGATGAGGTTTCAAAAATAAAGTACCAAACAAGTTAATTTCACTGGAAAGAAAAAAGGAACCGACCTGATTTTCTACATGTAATTGGATACTGTTAAGTGCGGTACCAGAACCAGTTCCTAGTTCTAGGCATGGAAGGATACTCATCCTTCTATCCCAAACACTGACTACTCCGCGTGAATCAGAAGCAAGCAACCTGCCAAGATAATAATAATAATTATAATAATAATAATTATTATTATTATTATTATTATTATTATTATTATTAGATAATTAAATGAGTTGCACTAAATTTTCATTAGAGAAGATTAAAATACACATGCTGGCAAGACATAAGATAATAAAATTTGATCGTCGGGTTAAAATGGTCAACCAACGTTTTTGGTTTTTCAAAAAAAACAAGCATTTATAGAAGGTGAAATAGGGTTGTTTCATATTTATAATAACATATCAGTATATGAGTGATACTGATGTTATTACTTTATAATGAAACATATAAAGAAGAAGTAAAAGAAGAAATAAATTGAAAAGAATCGGTAAAGGATATTACCTCTTCTTTGACGCGCCTCTTCTTAACCTCTTCTTAGGGCACTAAAGCTGGTCTTTGAAGAAGACCAGAATCTCTACTATGTTTCTAGGGATGTTGAGAAGGGAAATGAACAGGGGTTGGCCGAGCTTGAAGGCTCAAAATTGTGTAAAGAGGAGAGGGAGGAGGTGCCCTTTTATAAGGGAGAAGAGGGGGTCGAAATCCTCTCAACCAATAGGTTTTAGACAAGTTTAGGTTACTATTTTAACCTTATCATTTAGATTTAACTCTAAGTTAAATAATTTAACTTTTACCGTGTCTTCTTGTTTTCTTACACTATATGGTTAATAAACTTACTATAACAAGTCAAACGAACCCCAAGTGGTTCATTATTAATATATATAACTTTATCTAAGTCATTTGGCCGAACTTTAGATTTTTAGGAATAGAATAACAATTAATAATATAATATTTGTTTTAAATACTATTTTATGTCAATTTTGACACTATTTGGTAATTGATTTTTGTGAAAATCATAACAGCATGATTAGTTCGAACAAAGTTAATTAAATCAATACTAACATGTCATATTAACCTATAAAATTAGTGTAATTCATAAAAAGTCTCAAATTACATTTATTTGGGTATTTATAATATAATTTATGTTAATATTTCATTAATAAGGTAATTACTGCATCATCATTGTGTCATAAATAAATTAACTTATTTAATGTCTAAAAATTATAAATAAAATACTATTATGTAGGAAATCTTTTTATCTTTCTAATGAATATTTATAGTCGAATTTATCTTATGTATAACCCTATATTAAAAATGTTTTAGTTATTAAACTTTGATTTTAACTCTTTTAACTCTTCTATAAATAAAATAATAATAAATGTCCTAATTTAATCCAAGTGGACCTAAAGGGTAATATTTTATCTCTAAGGTTGTTTTTGATCGAATTACACTTATCCAATAGAATTAGGACATGTGTTAGGGTAATAATAATATCATTTTTACCCTTAATTACCCTATTTACTTTTAACCGTGGTAAATAAAAGTAAAAAGTTACTATTCAGCAAAAATTATTTTTATCTTATTGAACTACATTTTACTCCTTGATATTAACCGTGTCTCTCGGATTTTCGAAATTCAACTCACAGAAGCGGTAAAATTAGGTTTTATGTACAATTACAAATGCTCCTAGGAGGTGGGTAAAAGACGGTAAAAAAGTTCAATAAAATTTTTATATATCTATATTATTATAAAATGACTCCAATGAATTACATTGAACTTATATAGGTATTATGTATCTATTTTGACCTAAAATAAATTTAAATAAAATAAATATTTATTTAAATAAAAATTCGGTTTTAAACTATAACTCAGCGTTTTTCACTATTCATCAAAAATTGAAAGTTTTCAGAAAAATACCAAAAATTCACCCTAGGCTAATTTCAATATTCCGAATCCAAAAATGAAGTCCATTTTGAAAGATAAAATTTATAAAATTTCAAAAAGTGGGTATTACTATTCATAACAGCTAGTTTTAATAATATTTTAATAACATATCGTTGTTTAATGAAACTCAGTATTGCGTACAACGCAAGCTATCGAGGAAGGTTGTTGTTGCGTGCAATGCAAGCCAAGACAGTGTTGTGTGTAGTGAAAGATTCCTTTGGTGTTGCATATAACATAATACATAAAAACAAAATATTTCTCATAAAATCTCAGGTGTTACAATAACCCAGCTTGAGGGGGAGTTTGTTCGGTCTTTGTTGTCTTTCTCTTCATTTATTTCTTCTTGTGGGACTCCTATTCCAAGCTACTCATGTTCAAGGTTTGAAGGGGAGATTTGGACCCGATCGATGACATGTATTTAAAGTTCCACATTGGTTTTTCGTCAGTTGTATTATTTTACTTCATCTATATAAATAAAGTGTTTCGCCTATTATCTGGGTAAGGAGCGGGATTTTACTTCTACATGGTCAAAAGCTTCACCCAACCCCCCATGTGCAATGCCTGTAAAATTCTACTAACCTTTTTAATATTCTAAAATTTAATTAAATGTGATGTCTAAAATATTCTAGTGAACTACGACAGTGATTGAAATTACTTTTGAAATAAAAACTTAACATAGCATTGAAGTGTGCTTGTCTCAAAAGTGATATACATTATACTTTGTAGTACACATGTTCAAAACTTATGTCATGCTTCAATAAGGGAAAGTATAAAAAATCTTACTACGAATTACAAATAGATATTGTGAAGAAATATCTTATTAGACTTTTTTCGGCATTTTAAATTGATTTTGTAATGAAATCTTGATAAATATCATGACAACATTAAACAAAAATGAGAGGAAGTCAAACACCAACATAAACAAGTTTGTATATTGCCACCCTTAATCATCATAAGTAAAACAATTGGCAAAATAGTTAACAATCACAGTTGATAATTTCCTCACAAGGTTTGTACCCCAAGAATAGAGGGTATTTCTTTCCTCAATAAATTTGTCCAACACCTTTGTAACCCAGGGGCATTGCTCCACAAGAATAAACCACACTAATCGAAATATCAAAGCAAAACCTGGGGCAGCCCTACCAACCTTGAGCCATCATTTTCCATAAATGCAATATCTGATAATCCTTTACGAACATCATGCCCATGGACAGTGACCATATGCCTTTTTCTTAGCACCTACACTAGTGATCAAAATTATAAAAACCAGTTTCACAATATTAGCATTTCACAATTAGAACATGTAAGAACAATTAAATGCACAAACATGTTGAAGTTTTCGTAGTATAATTTCAGCTTTAGTTTCAGTTCGATTTGAGTTCCCTTATGAGAATGACTTCAGACTGCATATATCATTAACAATAAATCTGTTGAACAGAAAGAAAAGGTCAACACAAATTTTCCAAAAATATCTTGCACAGAGTGACAAATGTTATTGCAGGTGTCACTAGTTCAGGCAACCACAAACATAGACTTATTGAAGGCCCCCATAAGACTGAGCAGAAATTCCATGGTACATGTATTGCAGTGGTGACACACAGCCTTTCAGTGACAATAAAACATGCCCATTGCAGTAGCAAAAGGCCCAACAAATAGGAATTCTCATCCATGTATTTTTATGCCTTCTACCAAACCAAAAGAATTTCCACCTGATATAATCAGCAAAAAATAGAAAACCAAAATTCATACATTAATAAAATCTGAATGGTGTAAATACTTATGCTTAGTTTCCACTAGGCATTCAACATTTGGTAATGTTGATTCAAATAATTGATCGTGCTATGGTGCAGGTAAAAAAAAACTGAACAATAGAAAGAATAACGTACTTCCACAGGCTTGGAAGAGACATAACCGATATCAAAAATCAGTAATTCATTGCTTTTCATGGATGAACAAGCTACCTGAAACAGTAAAGTTTGAGCATAAATTAGAAAGATGAAATGAATCAAAATCAAGAATAATTTGTAAACCCCATGAGCATGCTCAATTGGAAAATATTACTTCAATTGGCAAATATTACCAGATTAGAAGCACTACAATGAACACATTACTTGTGAATGCAGATATCAATTACAAAAAAAAAAAAGTTGAATTAGTCAGCTCCCTTTTGTTAGGACAATTTGTGTGTGAGAGGGAGAAAGAAGTAGGAAAATGTAGAATCACAATATTGAAAGCGGCCGTAGTTGTTACAGTAGTTGGTAGAAGAAGTAGTAGGAGAAGAAAAGGAGAACAAGAACACCTCGGAAGAAGACCACTCCTCCGGACGCCACAGTCGATTCCTGCGAAGGACTGGCCCTTCGAGCTGCCAAGCTGATGAAAAGCCAAATGATAGTTGTAATCCTCTCCCTACCAACTAACCCATTATTTATTACTCCTCCAGCCCAGCCAACAACTCCCCAACCTACTACAGCTGTCACAACTAATTAATAACAGAAAAATACAACTCTACCCCTCCCACACCAACCAATACACAGCTGCCCCAACAGCCTCACAGACCACCCTAACACTGAAAACCCCACACCTGCACACACCCCAACCAGCCTATACCTGCACACCTGCCTAACAGCTCCAGCCAGCCCTCATTCCTAACATTTCCCCTGGGCTCAAAACCCTCCTCGTCCTCAAGGTGATGGGGCCAATCACCTCCTCGTTCATGGGTTCAACGAAAGATCCACTTTCCATAAGTTGAGCATGATTCCCGCCTCATAAAATTGTTCACCTTCCAGCGGATCTGAAACCATATTACGTTTGGTCCATCGAACCAGCTCGTCTATAAATGTAGACTTGAAGTTTTCCACCTGAGCTGCAGCACCAATGATCTTGCTTCCTCTCTGCACCCCCTGCCATCTCCAAGCGTCAAATGCCCATTTGGAGGGCTGCAGCATCGTTATACACCTGGCAGCCGGTGCAGCTGCCTTCGTTTTGCACTCCGAGCTCTGATGAATCATCCCAGCCAGATATCATAGCAGCTACAGGCCCACCTGAAAACATTTTGAATTCCTTTTCCCCTACACCATCTTTATGTTGTGACTTAGGAACACAAGCTGTGTTGTAGGCTAATTTACCCCGTGTATCACCAAGTAGCTGTCTCGATCTCTCAAACCTTCCGGATTTAATTGCACTTTGCCAACAGCTGTATTTTGAAATCTCAGTCATGGCAGCAACAATGCAACCTTCCCTACAAGCGAATTGGACTATTCGCTTCAGCAGTGCTCAGCCCATGCCATCACAAGTTCTAGCTTTGATCACAAGAACCCTGGTATCTTGATGACACTTCAAAAGACCAAAAGCTGCCTCATACAGGACTGGAGCTTTGTTAGTACCAGCTCTAGTTTCAGCAATTTCATACACACTCGTCCACTGGTTCTATCCTGCCATTATTGGAGTGTGCAGCTCGTCAGCACGTGCCACCACTCCCTCTAGGAGTCTATTCCAGCTCCAAATACGGCCTTTGAACTTCCAACCCTTCTTCCGAACAACAGTGCAACTAAAAACAGCAGCACCTCCAACATTTGCAACAAAAAGAAAATGCGAGCTAAGTGTGTACGGTGCAATTACTACCAATGATAATGCGGCAAAGTGGAGGAGAAAAATCAGAAACATATGTCAATACAAATGCAGTCCCTCATCCTTTGGACGCATTTGTTAGTTGTGAGCACTGAAAGCAGGGTGAAAATTGCATATGATTAGCGGTGGTGGTTCCAGCAACTGCATGACCGGCTTCATGCCAAGCAAAATCATCCTTTTCAGCAACCACAATTCCAGCTAACCAAGCAACTCCATCTAACAGAATTGCAAGTTTTGCTCCAGCAGAAGCAGTGGTCACAGAAACATACATACTGAGTTTTTCATCCTCTCCAAGGGGGATTTGTTTTGTTTCCTTGTAACATGCACACTTAAAAAGACTTCCTGCCCAAGCCTATCAGGTATTTCCACTGTTTCCACACAAATATAACTCCCTGCTCGACGGAATGCTTGGTCAAAATCTCCAGATCAATTTGTTGCTGTAAGAATAATAACTACAGGACTACTTCCAAGTCTATCCATCTCTGTAAGCAACTGAAATAAGGACAGCACGCGCTCCTCTTCACCCACAAGGCATGCACTACCAACACTGCTTTTCGTTGCAGCATCAGTTCTGGCAGATCCTAGCTTATCCATAATGCCACATTCAATATTTGCAACAGCTACCTCTGCATATACAGCATTGATATCTTCCGGAACAATAGGCTTGTCCCCTGCAATAGCAGGAAACCCGACCGGCCTAGGAATATTCTGTAAGTCCTCGTTGAAGACGTTGTCTCCTGTGTTTGAAACATCCACGAGTCGTGTGTCACGAGATAAACTATCAGCCGCTGATATACACCGAGTCTGAACCAACCACAAGAGATGTTTTATTGTTGTGCAAATAGTATATGAGAAGGGAAAGGTCGAACATACAGTAGAGGAGAAGAAAGTAGAAGCATAGCAGATACATGAGTCTCAATCTCTCCCGCCCGAGCCAATTGGTCGTAATCTCTAAAACAGAAAAAATATTCCACGCCTTCTCACTCCTCCGCGGTCCCCACTTTTATTGGGGAATTTCCCTACCCCACACGAGCAAGCTAACCGCCTTCACCTGCAAAGACCTTTTTACCCCATCTGATATACACCTTCCACTGTCCCAATTGGTCTCGGGCTTTATCACTCTTCTCGTCCAGAGAAACAGTCGTGCCCTCGAGACTGAAAGTTGGAAACTGATTTCGGAGAACATAACCGTCTTCCCATGTTGCCACCTCCGCTGTCCGGCCATGCCATTTGACCAAGTATTGAGGAATAGTCACGCCAAACTGCTGTTTGAATCTGCAAGAGCACCAGCTCTGGTTCCAGCCAATCAGTCAAAACCCCATCCAAATCCGAAGGTAATGTGGGATGAACAAACTGTGTGTCGATGGCCTTTTAGAGCTGGGATATATGGAAAACGGGATGAATACAAGTGGTAGGCTGGAATGACTAAACGATCGTCATATTTAAGGGTGCCCTATGAATAGGAGAAACCTGGGTAGGATTGCCGACCAACCTGGATAGCTTGTATCGCCTTGCTGAGGTAAGGGTCGGTATGGACGCCCTCAAGTAAACTGCTGCCTTCCTCCCAAACCGGAAATGGGTGGAGCAGTTGAAGCTCCAGCAGTTCATCTCGCCATGACAAAGAATCAGCGGTTGTGTTCTCTTTCCCCGGTTTGAATTTAACATCAAACTGGTAGTCTAACAACTTAGCAATCCAACATTGTTGATCGGTGGTGGCAACACGTTGATGCAACAAAAATTTAAGTCTACGTTGGCCTGAAAAAATTGTGAAAGTTTTGCTTAAAAGATAGTGTCGCCATTATTGTATGGCTAACACTAGTGTCATGACCTCCTCATACGTTGACTTCATTAGTCTTTTCTTCAAGTGTCTTACTAAAGTATGCAATGGGATGTCGGTCCAGCATTAAAACTGCTCCCACCCCACGGCCAGAGGCATCGCATTCAAGTTCAAATTCTTTCGAAAAGTTTGGCAATGCCAAAACAGGGGCCTCTGTGATGAGCTTTTTCAAGTGGTTAAAAGTCTCTTGAGCTTCCAACGACTACTAAAATCCAACTTTGCGAGTCAAAACAGTGAGGGGTTATGCAAGTCGGCCATACCCCTGTTGTGAAAATTTTGCAATAGCCAGTGAGGCCTAAGAAGCCGCGAACACCATTGACTGTCAACAGTCGTGGCCAATTCAAAACTGCTTGAACCTTGGTTTGGTTATCGCGACCCCCAAATTGGAAATGACATGGCCACGGTACTTCACTTCCTGTTGGGCAAAAAGACACTTCTTCAAATTGGCAAAGAATTGATGTTCCCAAAGTACTTGTAAGACAGTTCACAAGTGTTCAAGATGGGTTTCCCATGTACGGCTGTAAATCAGAATGTCGTCGAAGAAAATCAAGACAAACTTGCGGAGCAAGGGCCAGAATAAGTCATTCATAGCTAGAAGGTTGACGGAACATTGGTTAGCCCAAAAGTCATGACCAAGTATTCTAGTGGCCGCTATGAGTCCGGAAAGCGGTTTTCTCCACATCTTCGTCCCGCATTCTAATCTGATAATAACCTAACGTTAAGTCCCATTTAGAAAAATAGGTCGCTCTGCCCACTTCATCCAATAATTCGTCCACCACCGGTATGGGAAATTTGTCTGAAATAGTTGCTCGGTTAAGCGATCTATAGTCCACACACATCCGCCAAGTCTCGTCTTTATTTTTAACCAACAAGACCGGTCTATAATGCGCACTGGAGCTGGAGCGGATAATACCTGTCTGCAGCAGCACGATGACTTGATTTTCAATCTCATTTTTTTGGAAATGAGGATATCCGTATGGTCTAACTAAGACAGGGCCCTGTCCTTGCTGCAATATGATTATGTGCACCCGCTGCCAAGTTGGAGGTAACCCCCTGGATGTTTCAAAAACCCCATGCAACTCCGTTAAAATTTTATGGAGATGTTGTTGTTGTACAGTCATCCGCCTTGCAGTGTCATTGTGCTTTCCAACCAACATCACCCGCTATCACCCCCCTTTGTTGGGCCTGTGTGCCCGGGAGTCTTGAACAGCTAAACCAAGGAACTTGAGCAGTTTAGGGGAAATGAAATTGTAGGTAGTGCAACTGTCCAGTAATACAAGTATAGGTATCCCCCCACTTGCCCCTCCACTTTCATGGCCGCTTCTCCACCATTTGGTCGTCCCTTAACTGATTCAAGAAATCTAATGTCCTGGTATTCAAAAACTGTACTTTGCCTCATCTGAAGCTTCCACCGTGTCCAGAGTCGCCTCTTTGTCCAACACCATGTCCCCATCCTACGACAAATCAGTATCATCCTCGCCCAAGAGTAACACCCTCATTTTTGGGTCTGCTCACTTATGCAGTGGGTTTAAGGAAAGTCACAACGGAAACATGGTCCTTTTTTCCTTCTATCCTCCCACTTCCTAGTTGTGAGATGCCGAACTCCCCTTCCCCCAGGAATTAATTGCCTCGAAGGCTCCGGCCTTGCACCACCCGTAGGTTCCTCGCCACACCTGACAAGTCGCCAAGCGGCCCAGCTCTGCTAATACGGAGGCTGTCGAGTCGGGAGCTTCCAAGGATCGGCATCGCGTATTCCGCTGGCCACTCACAGACCACCCCCCCTGATACTGAGCTCCCACACCCTTCGAAGCAGCAAGCTCAACATGGCGCGCCAAACGCATCGCTTGTAGCCTTGTCTCCGGATTGAGGATACGTACCCAGCTCCGTATATCAACTCATAGTCCATGCAAAAAATACTTAAAGTATTGCCGCTCTGGTTGTCAAGGAACCAAAGCAGCCAAATACTCTAAATGCTCTGTGTACTCGGAGACTGACCCTTTCTGCTGAATGGCAGCCAATTCCTCATACAGATTCTGGTTCTCCAGTCCACTGAACCAGTCAATCAGCTCTGCCTTAAAAACCTGCCAAGAAATGTCTAGACGAACTTCCTCCAATATGATAAACCAATGAATGGCAGTCCCCTTCATACTTGAGCTAACGACAACTTCCAACGCCTCAAGAGTTTGATGAATCTGAAAATATAATTCGGCCCGAGTGATTCGTCCCCAGGGATTTGTTCCATAGAACGTCGACAATTCCAATGCTTTAGCAAACAAACTTGGATCACGCACGCCACCAGACCCATTTGGTTCCTAGACGACGTTGCGCTCCCGCGGCTCCCACATGTCAACACCCCTTGACCGCTCGCACTTGCAAACTTACGAAAATCAGCCAACTCATGCACCTCCTGATCCCAGTGTTGCTAACATTGCGTGAAAGATTCCATCGACGAGGCCATAGCTCCCACAATCAGCATGATCATTCCTACGGACGACTGAAAATCGGCCAGAATTGTCTCAACACAGCCCATGCGCTATTCCACCCCAACGATGCGGCCTTGATGTCTCATTTCCATCATCGATCGCGTTACTTTCCGACAGGTTAGGCCAAATAGTAAACACCAAGTTTGAACCAACTAGAAGAGCTTTTGTATTGTTGTGCAAATAGTATATGTGAAGGGGAAGGTCGAACTTATAGTAGAGGAGAAGAAGTAGAGGCAGAGAAGATACACGAAAGTCTCAATCTCTCCCGCCCAAGCCAATTGCCCATAATCTCTAAAACAGAAAAAATATTCCCAACCTTATCACTCCCCCACGATCCCCACTTTTAGTCGGGAATTTCCCTACCCCACATGAGCCAGCTAACTGCCTTCACCTGCAAAGACCTTTTTACCCCTTCTAGTATACACCTTCCACTATCCCAGCTAGTCTCGGGATTTATCATTCGCCTCGCTATGATCTTCACTGTTCAAGCTAGGATTAGACGCAATTTCCAATTTTTGTTAATAAAACTTCCACAGGTCGATGATCCGTAGCATCAATAGCCATAAACTCTTCCAAAATATCATCTTACAGGAGATTAACAGCCTCAGTTTCTGAATTTTTTACTCGCTACACTTGTTTGAACACCAACGAGTGCACAACAGCTCTGCAGGACTTGACTGTGGTACATTCTCTTCTTTTGTAGTAGGAGTCATTCCTTGCCCTCACCTCACGTCGTACTCCCAAAGCCCGGTCGTCCCACTCCACGCTACTTTCCTCACTCTTCAAGCTAGGAGAGGGGACATGTGCTTCCTCATCAAAAAGAATAGAAGAGGAGTTTTCTTCGGCACCTTGTCACTCCAGTGCAACTAGTGTAGATTCCAATTGCTCCTCCAGCACTTCACTATTGAACCTTTCATGTCCAACTGGGAAACTCCACAAGCTTATTGGCGTTTCTTCCGGTGCAACGTGTATCTCTTCTTCTTCAACACGTTCTTAGGATCGTACCAAACTCAAATTTGTCCTCACATAGTCTATGTTCAGTAAGACTGATCACCTCCTAGTCATTCCCAAATTCCTCTTTAAGTGTTAGCTTCAGCAGCTCCCAAGTCCAACCAGGTTTAGCATATTGTCAGGACAGGAACTGATAAAGAACCATGAGTTCCAAACTTAACTACACCTAATGAAATTTCATGTCTTTGGTTATCCGATGTGTAGAGAATAAAATAGGAGACCCGAACCCCCAAGGTCTGTCTCCAAAGGAGCCCTTGGGGTGTATTTATAACAAATAATAAAGACCACACCGGACCTCAAGTCCGATGTGGGATGCAGACTCCAACACTCCCCCTCAAGCTAGGTGAACCTAGCTTGGACACATAATGAAAAGAAAACAATAAAACAGACGCTAACACTCCCCCTCAAGCTGGACATACCCAGCTTGATGACAAAACATGACGAAATAAAAAGAAATCTGCAAAAGTTGCTGCTCCCCCTCACGATCGAAGCTCCCCCTCAGGATGATGGATGATGGTGCGGGCGCAGCAGATGACCATTCAGATCGGCTGGGTGACGGACGCCAGGAAAGCTGCACTAGTGGGGTCGGTCGATGAAACGCCGGGAAATCCAAACTAGCACCGGGAAAACCGCACTTGCAGGGCCGGCGACGGGAGGCGGGGATTCCGCAGAAATCGTTGCGGGATCTGGCGGCGCCAACAGACCCAAATCCAAGGTGGTCGAGCTGCTGCGCCAGCGAATGGGCGTGCCGGCGGATAGAGATGCGACTGCCGGGAGTTGCCGGGAGATGCCGGCGAGGCGGGGATGCCGCAGGAGGAGGCCGGCGAGGGTGCAGGAGGCCGGGAGGCGGCGCTGGAAACCGGAGGAAGCCCCCTGCGTGGAGCGGCCGACACGGGTGGAGGTCGGATGCTGGCCGGAACAGTCCGGATCTGCCCGGAACAGTCCGAATATCGCCGGATCTGGCCGAAAATCGCCGGATCTGGCCGGAGTAGCCTGGATCAGGCCGGAGTCGGCCGGAGTAGCCTGGATCTGGTCGGAGCCGGCCAGAGCTGTCCGGATCTGGCCGCCGGAGAGCAGCAGGCGAGGTCGCCGGGAGGGGAGCGGGACGGGAGATGCCGCCGGAGAGGGGTCGCCGGGAGCGCGCGGGAGCAGCGGGAGGCGCGGGAGGCCGTCGGGGCTTGGACGCCGACGGGAAGAACCGCGGAGGGCTGGAGGCGCGCCAGGCAGGATCGGCCGCCGGACAGAGCGAGATCCGACTGGAGTCGCGCGTAGGACGGAGCCGCCGGGAGGATCGCGCGCCGGGAGGGAGGGCCGCCGGGAGGAGACGCCGGGAGCCGGGGGGGCGACGTGGCGAGAGGGCCACTGGACAGGGGGCCGGCTGCTCAGGAGGGAGGGGAGGGGCGACGGCGCAGGAGGCGCGCGCACGGCGGGAGGGGCGATCCGCGCAGGAGGCGTAGGAGGGCCGCCGGGGAGCCGCGTACCAGGGAGGGAGAGGGCCGCCAGGAAGGGGAGCCGCGCCATGCAGGAGAGCCGCCGGGAGGGAGGACCGGCAGGAGCAACAGAGGGAGGGGGGGCGGCGGCTATGTGGATTGGAGCCGCCGCCCCCCGGACGGGGAAACCCTAAAGGAAGGGGGAAAAAATCAGGAGGGAGAGGTCGGGTTTAGCAAACCTCCTCTGATACCATGTAGAGAATAAAATAGGAGACCCGAACCCCCAAGGTCTGTCTCCAAAGGAGCCCTTGGGGTGTATTTATAACAAATAATAAAGACCACACCGGACCTCAAGTCCGATGTGGGATGCAGACTCCAACACGATGAAACAAGAAGTTTCTGCTTTCTTAATCCAACCTAGTGGATCCACCCTTGAAAAATAGGTCAACTCAACTCTCGTTGCAATTCTAGACTGCAACCAAGCAAAAAGGTGCTCTTGACCACCTCAGATCAGTCGTCGTCACTAATTGGCTTCTCTACAATCGAAACTCAGAAAGTATGAACATACTAACGGCGTTCGTTCACTCAGCCTAGGCGCCTCCCAGCAGCGTACACCTCCACAGTTGATCGCACAAAAAAAAATAGGTATAGGGGAGAGAGAATATGCTCAACATTGTATATTTTCTTCTCCGCATCCAGCCTGTACGAAACAAGCACACATCACGCGCAGTCCTTCGATGATTGCGTTCCTTCTCCAACGATTGTTTCCCCAACGTGCGTGCTCCCACTTCGATCGTCTCTCTCGTTCAGCTCGCCTCAACATTTTTCCAACCACGATCACCTCTCAACACAGTCGAGGCCAAGGCGTCGCGACTACTGCACAGTGTTCGGCTTACTCTGTTCGTCCTCGGTGCGTAGTAGGAGTATCCCTTGTCAGACTGAAAATTAGATTTTTATTTGATTTTCAACAAACCACTTTTTGGATGAGCGGTAACCAACATACCACGCGAGGACCAAAATAGAGCAAGCCCAAATTCATAGTTCAAAATTCAAAAACCAAATGAGAAGACATAACCCAATAAGATCTTTATCCATGATTCACCCGCGTCACCCAAATCTTGTTGCCAACCATCGTGATTCACCACTGTCAACGTCGTCGTCCTATCACCATAGTCGTTGCCGCCGCCGTTCAAACACCACACCAGAACACCGGAGACCTCATAGCCGTCGTAAAACATCATTCACTATGTTCTTGTCGTCCCCAGCGAACCAGAATCAACCAACCACCAAACAGAACGATCTCACCTCAACAAAAATGCAGAAACCATTGGCACGACAACATCATGAACCAATGGCCACCAACAAAACCAAACATGGACAAACTAGAAACCCGAAAAGGAACCTTCGCTGAACAGAACTCAACCAAATCGACCGTTAATCGCCATTAAAAAGAGAGCCGATACAGATCACGCAAGGAGCACCATCGGCGCCAAGCCCCACAACATCCCAAAACCTCGATGAAACCACCGCTCCATATCCAACCAGGATAGAAGCAGAGGGACTGAGGTCGGGGCAGGGAAATGAACAGCCGAAGCTCCGAACGTCGACCTTACGGCGAGATGGAAACCATAGCCAAAGAAAAGAACGAGCCAACAAAGGATTGCCAGGAAGGCCGACGACTGCTGAACCTCAAATCCCAAAACCCCTGTGTTACCTTTGCTCCAGATCCGACATGGATAGGCGCAATGGAACGCGAGGTCAGAGCAGGGTTGTGGCGGTCGGGGCTTCAATAGCAAACCACCATCGTCCGGGCCATCATAACCTCCTGAGGTACTTTCACCAAGAAACGAAGCACTCGAGAGAAATCGAGAAAAGCCCGGACTCAAGGATCGACACGAGAAGGGGGAAAAGAAGAGGAAGCAAAGAGGGAGGGAGGGGGAGGGGGAAAGCACCAGAGAGAAACCTCCCCCCTCCAGGCCGCCCTATCACTGTTTAGCAGTAATCATTTTTTTCCAGTGTACTTCAATCTGTCACGCACTACACACAACTACGGTCGTCCTTCAATTCGGTCTCACTCGATGAACGGCACGCGTTCGCTTCCACATAACCGATGACAACGTTCCCCAACAACAATCGACTCACTGCAGCAATCGCCTTTCTCCAGCAATTGTTTTCCTAGTGGTGCATGTCTCACTGTTGTGATCAAGACATCAATAGTGAAAATTATCCTCTTGGAGTGTTTGATTCCCCAATGGAGTCGTCAAATTGTTAGGACAATTTGTACATGAGAGGGAGAAAAAAGTAGTAAATTGTAGAATCATTGTATTCAAAGCGATAGTAGGTGTTACAGTAATTGGTAGGAGAAGTTGCTTTCCCAGTGGTGTGCATCTCACTGTTGTGATCAAGACTTCAATAGTGAATGTTATCCTCTCGCAACGTTTGTTTCCCCAATGAAGTCGTCAAATTGTTAGGACAATTTGTATGTGAGGGAGAAAGTAGGAAACTGTGGAATCATTGTATTCAAAGCAATCGTAGGTGTTACAGTAGTTGGTAGGAGAAATAAAAGGGAAGAAGAAGAACAAGAACACCTGGGAAGAAGACCACTCTTCTGGAGGCCACAGCCGATTCCTGCTAAGGACCGGCCCTTCCAACTGCCAAGCTGATGAAAAACCAAATGATAGTCGTAATCCTCTCCCAACCAGCTAACCCATTATTTATTACTCTTCTAGCACAGACAACAACTCTCCAACCTACTACAGTTGTCACAACTAATTAATAACAGAAAAATACAATTGTGCCCCACCCACGCCAGCCAATATACACAGCTGCCCCAACAACCTCACAGACTGCCCCAACACTGACAGCCCTGCACCTGCACACACCGCAACCAACCCATACCTGCACACCCGCCTAACACCTCCAGCCAGCCCTCATTCCTAACACCTTTGAATCAATCACTTTTCATAGTTTCAAAGCCTCATTTGACTAATCTACTAGACTAGTGCATGACATTATAAATAATTATTGATGCGGAAACGATGGGAGTCGCAGTGACATAAATGGTTTACAAATGAAGAAAAGACAGAAGAAAAAACACACGGGACACAAAGATTTACTTGATTCGGGAAATGATCCCTTCGTCCACGGAGAAGCAAAATTTCACTATATTCAGGAGCACAAATTATAGAGTTTTTTAGAGTTCTCACCCAGAAACTCTAGCCTGAAAAGGTCTATAAAAGGAGGAAGACGATCCATTGTTCCACCAACCACACAGAAAGTCTGCATCGCTACAGTGAAAGGTGGTTGGAAATCTGTGTCGCTACAGTGTCGCAGTCACCCAAGTCAAAAAAAATGCTACAGTGACTAGCGGTTGGAAGTCCAAGGAGCTACAATACTGTTGACTTCAAAGTTCGACCTGTTACAGTAGTCGTGCCAAAGTCCGCACTACGACAATGCCCTGTCGGTATCGGTCGATCAGCTCTGCTACAGTGCTCTATCGGTATCGGTCGGTCAGCTCTGCTACAGTAGTCGTGCCAAAGTCTGCGCTGCTCGACCTGCGGTGCACAGTATAGGCCGGAAGCATTCGGCCCAACAACATCCAAATGAGATCGGGCTACACCAAATACAACAATTATCTCATTAAAATCACTCATTTCTTTGAGTGTGAAATGTCATTTTCTTAAGATGTCTTATTCTTGGTGCTTATGTTATGTATGTGGGTGTGTGGGCATGAGTATTAGGTGTTGGGGGGCAGTATTGACCTTTTCTTTTTATTAGTTTGTTGGGGTTGGCTATAGTAGGTAGTGGATATTAATTGGGGGTTGTTGGTAGTAGGTGGGGGATACGAATACTGTTTGCATTTCAAATTGGCTGAAGGGAGGTGTCGACCTTGGGAGGTCACGACCTTGGCTCCAGATCAAAAATTGAAATAGCTGAAGTCAACACTCATGGAAAGGTATGGGAAGGCGATGGAGAGGGGTCCACTGAGGTTTTTGAAGATGCTCTGACAAACTGGTTATGTGGAGGAGCAATTTGATTTCATTTTGAAATGGCCTGGATAGGTAATTTCTGATTCGAGTTCTAGAATGGATAAGCAGAGGAATATGAATACTTTGTTAGGGAGCAATATTTTCCTTTTATTAGTTTAGTAGGGCTGGCTATAGCAGGTGGGGGATATTAATTAGGGGTTGTTGGTATTAGGTGGGGGATACAAAAATTGTTTGCATTTCAGCTTGGCTGAATGGAGGTATCAACCTTGGGAGGTCACGGTCGTGGCTCCAGGTCTAAAATGGAAACATTTGAAGCCAGCACTCATGGAAAGGTATGGGAAGGCGATAAAGGGGGATCTGATGAGGTTTTTGAAGACAATCCGACAAACTGGTTTTGTGGAGGAGCAATTTGATTCCAGTATAAAATGGCCTGGAGAGGTAATTTCTTATCTGAGTTCTAGCATGGATAAGCAGGGAAGGAACGCCAATGAGGAGAAACTTTTCCCTGGTTTGCGTTCGAAATCTCTTGTTGGGAAGAGACGAGTCTGAGCGTACCAACAACTGCACAGGATTGGCGAGGAATGGAGAAGATCATCTCACCTTCTACTCTCTGCGACGAGGAAAATTGTTTCACGGTTGACTCGGGTAGCGAGGTATGTAGTGAGGGAGAGAACAACCCAACTCTGGTTGACTCGGGTAGCGAGGTATGTAGTGAGGGAGAGAACAACCCAACTCTAGATACTCGATTTACAAGAGTACGTAGTGAGGCGAGGGCTGGAAGCGATGCCCGCAACGCAAGTACGACAAACCAGTCTCACAGTGTTGTTATACATTGGAGCTTGGTGAGGAGGCAATGCAACAAAAGCCTACTTACTAACGCAAGGGCTTCTCCAACTGACCATACAAACACTGGTTGAGCATCCATTGGTTGCTAGGACAGTGGAGAAAGGCTACAACAGGGGCGCCAATTTAGCTGAGTTACCTAGGCTGAAACAGTTTGGTGTTACACGAGATGTTGGCGACCGTAAGGACATAGAGGATCAAGAACCACCGCACTGAAATGAGCTTTGTTGGAGTCTATGTCCCACATCGGACTTGGGTGTTTTGTCATCGTTGTTATTCCCTGTAAATAAACTCCAAGACCTCTCTTAAAGGTATCTTGGGTATTCCTCTCCATTTAACATGGTATCAAAGGGAGCCTAATACAAAAGACCCTCCCGTCTATTATCTCCTCGTCAGTTTTTTTTTTTTTTGCCAGCATTTTTCCCCCGGTGGGGGGCAGCGGCCCCACGCCTTGGCCACCGTCCGCCCCCTGCCGGACTTTGGCAACTCCACACGACAGCTCCCCTCCTCGACGGCTCCTTCTAAGCCCCCCAACCCCCCCCCCCCCACATGCGTGACGGCCTTCCCCGCCGCCCTACCTGCACGACGACTCTTGTGCGACGACCCTCGATGAAGCGACGCACCTCCACCCAGATCGGCGCCACCCCCGCCATCTCCCTTCGCAACGCCTCCCTGCACGACAGACCTCTTTACGTCGCCCCTCCTGACGCGACGGCCCCCTTCCTCGTTCGCCCCCTAAACGTCGCTCCTCCCTGTCGCGCATCCCTCGTCTGCGCTTCTGTCCATCGGCCACCCACTTTGTGCGACGGCTCTTCCTTTTGCATTCCCTCCCACTGTCCTGCCCTGATGCAACTGTGCATGCCTCCACCGCACGTGCTTCCTGTCGCCGCTCCTTCTACTGCCAAAGCTGCGTCAGACGCGTGCCCCACCTCTGCGACCGACGCCCATATCTGGCACATCCTAGGCGCTGTCATCCTCCTACGATGCACACCCCCAGGCAACACCTCTAAGCGTGGTTCCCCTCCCTCGACTAGGCACATCTAGGCCTCATGTCATCTCTCTACTGCAGCGCAAATTCTGATGTCGTCTTGCCACACCAGTTCGTGTCTTTCCTGTCAGGCTCTGATCCCATTACGTGTTGTTCCTGCACGCTTCGATGCTCCTAACCCGACTATCCCTATCGAGACTCGATCCGGCTATTCTTGCAAAGATATTCTATTTCCAAGTTCTGCATGACAGGCGATGTTTCTCAGTTGCCACATCTTTTTTGTGGCAGCAGCATCATCAATCTACTTCATCTCGAGGGGATCAACGACGGCGGATGATCTTTTCTTATGCTTTGTGTTAAACCCTCTTGTTATTTTGGGTATTTCTGAGTCCCACATTGAAATACTCTTGTATGTATTCCTCTTTCTCAATCTATAAAAGAAGGTCTCCGCATCATCTTGAGGTAAGGCGGTTTCCAATTCTACATGGTACCAGAGGGAAAATAAATTTTTCCCGATCATTTTTTTTTTCACCGCCTCTCTGCGGTTTCTCGCGGCACCCCTCCCTTGCAGCCTGCCTAGACTCCTTCGCTCTGCACGGCTCCCGCTCACGTTGCCCCGGCTCCCGCTCCGCACCGCTTCCGGCTCCCTGCGCCCCTCCGTCGCGAAGCATCCCGGCGCCCCCGTCCCTCCCAACAGTGCCCCACCCTCCCGCAGCTCCTCCAGTCCGCGGCCCTCCGGCTCCTCTGCGGCAGACCCAACGACGCTCCCAGCTCCTGCTTTCCAGCGGCTCTCCCGGCACCCGGCGTCAACTCCCGCCCGCCCATTTCCGACGGCCCCTCCTCCAGCTACAGTGAAGGTCCCGGGCACAGCGGAAGCTCGTGGGTGGATGTGCCCACTTGTCTTTTTGTCATTAGCAACGATCAATCCAGGATCAATACGACGATAAACGTCAGTCTCCACGGATCGATTTCACAGAAATGGACAAAGAAGAAGAAAGGTTCCGGAACCACAAAAGTGGATCGTCACAGGTTGATTATAATTAATTTAATTAATTGACAAGAAGTACCTTTTGGGTGTTCTTTCTTCGTTGATATTCTTGATCACGTTCCGATGTGATTCGTCGTTGCGTCGCAAAAGCCAAGTGTAGACTTCCTCTAGCGGTGATCCACACGTGCACCTCGTATCTCTGGACGTCGCCAAAGGAGTCTCCGGGTGCTAGCGTGGAGAAACCTTTGTTTGCGTTGTCCACCTTAGATCGTCTTGATCCAATGGAAGTGGATCTCTCTCGGTCTTGAGAGCGTTCTTGGAGGAAGAGGTTCTTTCGGTCTTGAAATAATTCTCCAGAATTGTTGTGCACAACGATTCTCTTGTGAAAAGAATTGGAGTTGTGAGAATATTTATAATCAGGTTTGAGGTTATAGAGTTATGACAATAAATATACGCGTTACGCGTTTTATTTATTTCATCAACTCTTATTGAAAACACCCATGTCGAATAATTAATTCCTTGACATGTGCCCATGCTGATTATAATAAATATCATTTAATAAAACAATATTATATCCTCAAAATCCTGACTGGAAAACTACACGGCGTGTAATCATTAATACACAGCGTGTACTTTTTTTTCATAAAACTACACGGCGTGTAATCATTAATACACGGCGTGTACTAGTTTTCCATGAAAAACTACACGGCGTGTAATCATTAATACACGGTGTGTAAATCTTGTTTTTCA
Organism: Viscum album; assembly: GCA_963277665.1. NCBI lineage: Eukaryota > Viridiplantae > Streptophyta > Magnoliopsida > Santalales > Viscaceae > Viscum > Viscum album. The sequence goes on along the minus strand of OY728141.1, from coordinate 454,542,778 downwards.
TTTCCTTCTTCCTCCATCATTAAAACGATTTAGGCTTCCTTGAATAATTATTAAACCACGTACGGGAATAATCTTTATTCCACTTGAGATACTTGGATACACTTAGTGTGTGGCCCTCTAGGCCTCTTTCTCGTTGGCATTAGGCGGGCTTGCCTAAAGTCCAAGATTACTGTCTAGCAACGGGTCAAGGCACCCAAGAGAAAGAAGTTGACGCCGCATTGACGTGTCACCTCATACGAACGCTTACTGTGCAATTTAATCTCTTTGTCTCAATATCTCATCAAACAGGTTTCATGGCAGTGTCATAAACCTATATGCTTGATCTATCATTCTTTGACTTCCAGAAATAAACTCGTCGTGACACCATGGCCATGGAATTTGTTCGACAGTTCTATTTCAATCAAAGGGTCCGAGATATTTACTTCCATAAATATGGAAGGGACAAATCCTTCCTCGACTTATCCATTAACAACATGTCATTCGTGACGCACCCAACGTACCCTACTTCCCGCCAACTGTCTTCGTGACGGTTTTCGTCAGCAAATTTAAGTGCGTGAGTCATGACATGAGTTAATGATAATCTTTCAGTCTAAGGACCCTTACACACACTCGTCGATAGAAATGTCCGATGACACCAAGACATGCGGAATTGCTACTGGCGGGTCTGTTCACATAATCTCCCATATTGGAGATTACTAAGTGCGAACTCCATGAGAGAGAGTCTCGTCTTCTTACGAGTACTCGCACATGACGGTCTGTATACTATGTGTTCTATCATAGTATGTCATTAACACTTGAACTATATTTGAATATATAGTTATAGCATTTCAAAGTTCTCATCATAGCGGGGATCTGTCATGACCTTATTAATGCAACAAATATTCCAGGACATTATTATATTATAGTCATGCAGAACAATGAACAATATATAATAAGAGTACATTCATGTAATTAAAGTACAAAACAGTTGGTTCTCAGGACACCAACCCTTACATACGGGTCCCAAGTATATCGACTACGCCGCTCTTAATACGATATCAAGTAGTCTCCTCGTGCTTGGTTTGGCCGATTCAGCACCGTCGTCACCGACTTTGGGTTCTCTCGCAGTATGAAGGATCACACCATGTTCTACAGGACGACATCCACCGGCTGCATCCTGTTGGTCATGTATGTGGATGATATCATCATCACTGGAAGTGACTCTGCTGGTATCGCCCACCTCAAGGGGCATCTTCACCAGCACTTTCACACCAAAGATCTCGGCCCTCTCGCATACTTCCTTGGCATCGAGGTCTCCCGTTTTCCGGACACAATCTTCCTTTGTCAACGAAAATATGCTTTGGATATTCTATAGGATGTTGGGATGACATAGGTCATCGCCGTTGATACTCCTCTTGAGTTTGGGGAACGGTCTCTCTATGACTCCTTAGAACCGTATTCACACCCAGAGCGGTATCGTCGACTGGTGGGCAATGTTGCGAAATTGTCGGAAGATGCAACAACAGAAACGGAAAAACGAAAGAAAGAAAGCAATAAAGACACAGCAATTTACGTGGTTCGGGAATAATCCCTACGTCCACGAGAGAGGCAGAATTTCACTATTCGGGAGCACAAAATTACAGAGGATTTTCAGTAGTAACCCTAACCTGAAAATGAGTTATAAAACAATGGAGAAGACGATCACTGTTCGAAAAGTGAGTCTGCGTCGCTACAGTGAACGACGGTCAACTTTGTCAAAAAGCGCTACAGTGGTTGTCGGCTGGAAGTCAAAAGTGCTACAGTCGTTGACCCCGAAGTCTGCACTGCTACAGTGCCTGTCGGTGTCGGTCGGTCAGCTCCGCTACAGTGGTCAGAGATGCTACAGTCCAGTCGGCCCGCAACAGTTGCAGGCCACAAGCATTTGGCCCATCCAAATCGGGCTACACCAATCTAACAGGCAAACTCAATTATCTCACCATAACTCGTCCTGACATTGTCTGCGTTGTTGGCAAAGTGAGCCAATTCATGGAGCATCTGATCACCTCTCAATGAGATATTGTACTATGCATCGCCAAATACATCAAGCAAGACCCTGCTCATGGTCTTCGCTACTCTCACCACGCTTATCGAAATATTGAGGCCTTCTGTGATGCTGACTGTGTTGGTTGTCTTGTTACCCGAAAATCTACTTCTGGGTTTGTTATGTTCTTAGCAGGAAACCTCATCTCTTGGCGCAGCAAGAAACAGACTGTTGTCTCCCGATCTAGTGTGGAGTCTGAGTACCGTGCCATGGCCACCGTCACTACGGAGATCCTTTGGCTTTGACAACTCCTCCAAGAGTTTGGCTTTCCTCAGCAGACATCTGCTCACATCTGGTGTGACAATCAAGCAGCCACCAAGATTACTTCGAATCTCGTCTTCCATGAACGCACGAAGCATGTTGAGGTGGACTGCCACTTTCTTCAACACCACCTGGAGCACAATCATGTCAGCTTTAGCTACATCACGACGGCAGACCAGCTTGGTGACATCTTCACCAAAGGTCTCCCTGGGGCTCGTCTGGCCTCGCTCAATTCCAAGCTAGGCATCCACAGTATCTGCGACCCAGCTTGAGGGGAGTGTGTCTGGTCTTGTCTGGTGTCATCTTTCTTTTTGTGGGACTCGTGGTCCAAGCTGGGCATGTCCAGCTTGAGAGGGAGTGTTAAACCCTCTTATTATTTTGAGTATTTCCAAGTCCCACATCAGAATACTCCTGTATGTATTCCTCTTTCTCAATCTATAAAAGAAGGTCTCTGCCTCACCTTGAGCTAAGGCGGTTTCCAATTCTACACTTTGTTTTGTCATGTATTCAAGTTGGGCATGTTCACCTTGAGAGGGAGTGTTGGGGGATGTTTCTTTCTATTTGCTTATGTTTCGTCTTGTTATGTAATCAAGCTGGGTATGTCCAGCTTGAGAGGGAGTGCTGGAAGTGTATGTGCATTATTTTTCTTTGGTTTGTTTTCTTTATATATCCAAGCTAGGTGGACCTAGCTTGAGGAGTATTGGGGTCTGTGTCCCACATCGGACTTGGGTGTTTTGTCATCATTATTATTCCCAATAAATAAACATCCAAATACTGTTGATGCGGAGGGACTAAAAGGTACTACAGTTAAAGGGGAGGCTCCTTTGATGTATAATGCAAGCAGCCGTCGTAAAGCAATATTGTTTGGTACTTGCGGAATTGCTCCACCTCCTTCTGGGAAATCATTTTGCCTTCTTACAATAAAGAGTGTTTAGTCGATTTATAAATTCAACACGCAGGTTCAACAGGTTCCTAAAATTTGGAACGGTCCAATGTTGATGGCTACAAGGAAAGTGGCACCTGCACTGACTGTTGGGTGCACAGAAAAACTGAAACCTACCAGTTTAGCATTTGTATCCTGTTTGGAGCTGGATGAAGTGTGAAGAGGGGAAGGTCCTCTTGCTGGAGTTCTTATGAACCTCACTGCTTTAGGCCATGAAGCCGGTACAGCCTGCACGACTCATCCTAACATAGATGAGATTGCATTTACCGGTAGCAATACCACAGGAACCAAGTTCACGGTTGTTGCGGCTAAAGTGATTAAGCCTGGTTCACTAGTCTCACTTATCGTGTTTGAAGAATGACTTCCTATTGTGGATGGGCTCTCTTGATTATTTTGCTACTATGGCTGGCTCAAGTGGGCAAAATTTTGTGTCCGGGATGAAACAACTTGCTGCAGCTGTGGTAGCAGAACCAAATGAATTTGTTTGTTGTGTTTTGGTATCATATGAGAGTTGTGTTGTTCTGAAGAGAGGTTGGAAATTTAGGATCCGGATATAGTGCTGGTATAGACTCTTAGAGGGAGTGGAGGCTCGTGGCGAGCTGTGTTTGGAGGCCGATGGGTTGGCAGGGGAGGAAGTTCCAATTGCTGATAGGGTGTACTTTATAGTTGTTGCTCAGATAGTCAGAGACCCAAGGAAGGGTGTTGATATTCCTTTTCCCAGTGAAGGAGAAAAGAATAAGGAAAACTGCACTGAGGCCATGTACAAGGCTATGGACACAACAATTCGCCTACTGGAAATGGGGATTTTTTAGAATTAAGTATCTTTGATATTTGACAACTTGCTGGTGAAGACACCCAGAAGGCAATATTCTAGCCAATATTCTACTTGTTATGCCCTTTATGCGAACTTTTGTTGGGATAATGGTGACATGACACATGCTCGATCAACAGAAGTGATTATTAGACACTTTGATGGATGCATGTTGTAGAACCCAGTGGATCGCGCAGGGCCACTGGGAGGGGGGGTGAATCAGTGACAACCCAATTTTACCAAGTTTTACTTTCTCTTCAAATTATCCCCTTTCTTTAACTTGAACTTCTGTTTCCGTTAAGAGATACAGATCTTTAATGCGCTCTCAACCCTCACCTCAATATGCAATGTAGGAATAGACAAGAACAACAGCACAAGAGGTTTTTACAAGGTTCGCATCCATCCCGAAAAACCTACTCCTTATCGCATTCTGATCTCATTGAGTCGTGGATGTTATTATCACTAAGATTTGAAGTGATTACAAGTGCCTAGTAGGTGGCACATAATGGTTGGGTTGGCATCATTCAAATCCTGAAAGGCAGGAAAAACAATCTTCTTGAGTGTATGGCCTTGTTTATATTGGAACCACCATTTCTTCAATGGCGTTATTTTGACAGGTAATGTCTGTTCTTCAAAGTCCCTACAATGCTCTAGAATGAACCGGATCTTCAACAAGGCACTGGATGTAAAAACATCAAGAATAAGATCTGCTTCTGAGAGACCTTGACTGCCTGGATATCTTCTGAATTATAGCATGCACATCAGTCTCTCCTCAAGATCTTCAAGATGATTTATTCGTGCATGAGAGCATACATGCACAAACACAATCTCCTTCCCTCTCATCAAGGGTCTCGACACCAAGATCTTCACCAATTGGAACAAAGTCGGTCCCTTCTCATCTCTATCTTCTTTCTTCTTCAACACACAGGAACTCCTAAATCCGTAGGGATCTCACCTTCTTAGACTGGTATTTTATTTCTTCAGAATCTTCATTGTCGAAGAGTTCTCTGTCTCTCTCTAAAATTTCTTCTTCATTCCCCTACAATATTTATATTCACATTTCCTCGTGAATAATATTTCCATAACAAATTATGGAAACTCCTTGATATTAGGCAACGAGATTTTCTCCTTTTAAAAGACATTCAAAACTTGAGTCAAGGTCTTCCATTAAAACCTCCTTTAAGACTCGGCTCACTTATTCACACGCGATATTTGAATCATCGTGTCTCACTTTCCACAAAATCCATGGTTTTAAAATATTTGAAAACCATCACATGCATGGCAGCATGCATCATAACAAACGTGATCATGGCTTCATAAAGATGGAGCTTGGTTTGATCACCAGGCAACGTGGTCGGAATTTGATATCTGTATTTCATGCATATATTTTAGGGTGTTTAAAAGTATTAATTTCTATATATAAATGATTATTCTCGCCAAATGTTGGACAGTTTAACTTGTTTTGTGTTTTATGGCAGGATACAACTTATCTTTGGAAAAGGAGCGAAAAGAGGTAAATTTTGGAGTTTAAAGACACTTTCCGCCACAAACAAAGCAAAGCGGCGCGACACCGGATTTTTGAGGATGATCATGGAGCACTTCCAATGCACAAAACTGAAGAACAGAGCCGAAAAGAGGCTTCTGAAACATTAAAATGACATTACACGTCCTGTAATCATTACAGATTGTGTACCGGTGCATGCGGTGGAAAGGACACGACGTGAAGCAATTAAAAACATCATTCAAAATTACACGTGTAATTAAATTACACGTGTAAATTTCCTGACGGGATTTTGACACCCAGATTCTGAAAATCTTCAATTTTTTACAAGATCTTTAACGTGGGACCCGCCCCGAACCACCATTGGACCATTCCATTTTGGAATTCATTAATTCCAGAGCCCATTGAAGCCTATAAATAAAGAGTTAGTCTGCTACTGTTGGGGATCCAGATATGCCGGGAGACGAAAGCTTGGAGCGAGAAGCTGCGTTGTGCAGGGTCCTCCCCGATTTCATCTCCATTTTCTTTATGCATTATTTTTCTTTTCTTCTTCCCTTTAATCCTCTCATCACTAGGATGAAGGGATAAACTCATCTTGTGCTAGGGTAATGTAATAAAAGGGTGAAGGTGCGTTGGATTAATTTCATTTTATTTATTCATGTATTTGGTTTGTTGCGATTCTACTTTCAACTTTCAATCCCTTTCTTTTTCTTTTATCATGACCATTGATATTTGAATCTAAAAGGAACTTTAAAATTGTGCAACTGACAACCCTAAATGAGGCGTGATCGTTGTCAAATTTAGGGGAAATCGGGTTTAAATATGATATCGAGACAAACTTGATTCGGCAAAACCCTAAATTACCGAACCAAGGGAAATAGGGTATTGCCGCATTGAGGATTGGATACTATAACCATTGGATCTTTCTCGTCTCGACTCCGACACCAATCATGAATTAACCAATCTATTTTCTAAAATCCAATTGCACCTAAACCCTGAAATTACAAAACTCCGGCACGCTTTTCAAATCTGAACACAAACCAATCAATCTGTTTTACTTTCGTCTTATGTTTTTGTAAAATCAATCAAACCAATCTTCTCTCACAGCTTTCTCCAATCTAATAAAATTAAATCTTTTTGAAAACCTAATCAAACTAAATTCACTCTCTGTGGGTTCGACCTTGAACTTGCTTAATACTACGTTTTAATTAATCAAGTAGCATAGTTTTAGTTTTATAAATTTTGTTTTTGCATAGACCCGTAAGGAATTAACGACGCCCTCTGGGCCTTTCAGATATCCATGGCTCGTTATTGCAATCGCGTGGAAGAGCCCAGCAGTCGGATGAACTCACGATCGATTCAACTTTAAGACGTACGGTCAATCTTACGATCGACACCTCACGAACGATTCACCTTGCGGCAGATCACCACACGGTAGACTTCATACAGCAGGTTGTCCTACCGTTCAAACCGCACAGTCAATCTATTTTCGTTTATGCAGTTGGTGCACTTCCCATGTGGTTGATGTAAAACTCACAGTCGCTTGTATTATCCTCATGCGGTCAGTTGACACACGCTCGATCTAAAGCTTGCCATGCAGTCAATCCGAGTATGTACGTGCAGTCGATCTGAGAAAAACATGTGGACGATACACCTCACTCATACGGTCGATGCAGACCTCATGATAGGTGCATCTACCATGATGGTGCTTGTCGTCGATTGGTATGGAGACATTCGAATGTTCGGCATGTAGAAGACCTGTGGCAGGTATAGGGGATGGTACATGAGTATGTTTATAGGGGGATTGAAACCAGAAATCGGATGTACCATTATGACTCACGAACCGCAAACTAAGGCGCGGTTGTTGACCTTGGCAAGGCGTGTGGAACGAGAATTGCTAGTAAAGGGAATTATCAAACAATCTGAAGCACGAAATAGGAACAATAATTCTGCTGGACAGAGCAGAGGATGGATACCAGGAGCAGTCAAAAATACTCCTACAGGAGAAATGGTGGTGCAAGATAAGAAGGGAGTAACACCGCGATGGAGAGGAGTAAGGAATTTATCTAGAGAAGAATTTGAGGAGCGAAAATCCAAAGGATTATGTTATACTTGTGGACAGAAGTCCAATCTTGGACGTCGATGTCCGAATAAGGGATACAAGAGTAATGGTTTGGGAATGTATAGAACCTAAGGAGGAGGAAGAAGTATAGAGTGAGAATGAAGCAGCAAGGGAGAAAGAGGTTGGCAGCTTGTGGGAATTAGAAATGAAAGGAACTACTATTACCAGATTGGAGAAAACCACTGTAGCGGTGCGGACTTCGGAGTCAACTTCACTCTAGCGCTTTTGACTTCCAGCCGGCAGTCACTATAGCGCTTTTGACAAAGCTGGTCACCATTCACTGTAGCGACGCGGACTCACCTTTTCGAACAGTGATCGTCTTCTCCATTTTATAGTCCTTTTTTCGGGCTAGGGTTACTACTGAAAATCCTCTGTAATTTTGTGTTCCCAAATAGTGAAATTCTGCCTCTCCCGTGGATGTAGGGATTATTCTCGAACCACGTAAATCGCTGTGTTTTTTATTGCTTTCTTTCTTTCATTTTCTCGTTTCTGTCGTTGCATCTCCCGACGATTCCGTAACAGGAAGAAGTTCCACTGTTGGTATTAATAGATAGCGGGGCAAGTCACAACTTTATTTCCAGGCGACTAACTAGACAGTTCGCAGCCCGGGTAGAGGACACTGGACCTTTCCACATCCAATTGGGAGACGGCCACCGGGTAGCATCTAATTGCCTGTGTAAGTACCTACGAATTGTGTTGGGAAATGTGGAATTTATAATTGATGCATACATATTTGACACAACCAAACCAGATTTGGTTTTGGGAATCTCCTGGTTGGAAACGTTGGGAAATGTGACAACCAACTGGAAGGGAATGATAATGAGATTCGAATGGGAAGGAAAGGAAGTGGAATTACAGGGAGTTAGAACACCAATGAAGTCACCAGGGGTTACAGTGGTCAAAAATCAGAGGAAAAAAAAGGAAAACCTGCAGTTGGACAGTAAGCAGCAGCAAGAACTGCAGGAAGTGATGGAAAGCTATAATGCAGTGTTTGAATCTCCAAGGAGACTGCCACCCTGTAGAGAAACTGATCATGCAATTAAGCTTAAAGTGGGGTCAGAACCAGTGAATAAAAGGTCATATAAACATGGCTATCACATGAAAAATGAAATAGAAACTCAGATTCGGGAGTTGTTGAAAATGGGCTTCATCAAACCAAGTCAAGGTCCCTATTCAAGCCCAATAATAATGGTTAGAAAGAAAGATGGGAGGTGGCGAATGTGTATAGACTATCGAGCTCTGAATAATATAACAGTCACCGACAGGTACCCTATTCCAGTGATTGAAGAGCTTATGGATGAATTACATGGAGCGACATATTTCACCAAGTTGGATCTTAAGTCTGGATTTCACCAAGTACGGATGAGGGATGAAGATATTGGGAAAACGGCATTTAAGACTCATGAGGGTCATTATGAATATGTAGTCATGCCATTTGGATTGATGAACGCGCGCCTGCTACTTTTCAAGCAACGGTGAATAACATATTTCAAAAAATGTTAAGAGAGTATTGGTGTTTTTTGACGACATACTACTCTATAGCACCACGTGGGAAGAACATTTGGAAAAATTGCAGCAGCTGCTACAGGTAATGAGTAACAATTACCTGCATGTCAACGGAAAAAAGTGCACTTTTGGCAAACGGGGGGTAGAGTATTTCGGGCACATAATTTCAGTGGAAGGAGTGTCCATGGATCCTAAAAAAATAGAGGCAGTAAAGAAATGGCTGGAACCAAAGAATACAAAGTAAGAGGGTTCCTTAGCCTAACCGGATATTATCAAAAGTTCAAAAAAGATTATGGAAAGATTGTTAGGCCATTAACGGCATTAACTAAAAAGGTGGAATTCAAGTGGAATGAAGAAGCACAAAAGGCTTTTGAAGAGCTTAAAGAATGCATGACAACTGCACCTATCCTTAGACTGTCAGATTTTTCCAAGAAATTTGCTGTTGAATGCGATGCATCACGGCTGGGAATAGGAAGAGTTTTGGCTCAAGAAGGCCGACCACTGGCCTATTACAGTAAAGCACTATCTGAAAACAATTTGGTTGAATCGGTTTATGAGAAGGAATTGATGGTGATGGTTTTATCCATTCAACATTGGAGACAATATCTATTGGGAAGACCATTCAAGGTGATAAGCGATCATCAAAGTTTGAAACATATGTTAAGCCAACGGGTGATGACAGCAAACCAGCAGTGTTGGCAGGCCAAGCTGATGGGATATAATTTTGAGATGATATATCGACCGGGGAAGTTGCATAATGCGGCGGATGCACTGTCCAGATTAAAGCCAGAGGGTGAATGCTGCCAGATAGCAGTATCCGAACCATGTTGGGAGGAAATACATATAGTTCAGGCAGAACTGAAGCAGGATAAAGAACTGCAGAAGATTATAAGAGATGTACAGCAAGGGAATTGCAGAAAAACTGGGTAATCTTTCAGAGGGGCTGTTATTCTACAAAGACAGATTGGTAATATCCCGAAAATCCTCTTTGATACCCAAGTTAGTGCAAATTTTTCATTCCTCACCTGAAGGAGGACATTTGAGGTATCTAAAGACTTACAAAAGGATAGAAAATGGGGTGTATTGGCCGGGAATGACCAAATCTGTACAGAAGTATGTTCAGGAATGCGAGACTTGTCAGAAAAATAAGTATGAGGTTTTAAACCCAGCTGGATTGCTCCAACCATTGCCTATTCCGGAGTTGGTATGGGAAGAAGTATCCATAGATTTTGTTTCGGGGTTACCAAAATCTCAGGTATTTGAAGTGGTGCTGGTAGTTGTTGACAGGTTGAGCAAATATACTCATTTTATCCCCCTAAAACATCCTTATACAGCCAAAACGGTGGCAGAAGTTTTCATGAAAGAAATAGTGCGTCTTCATGGTATTCCAACAGCGATAGTAAGTGATCAAGATCCCCTATTTACTAGTTTGTTTTGGCGAGAATTATTCAAGCTACAAGGAACCGCTTTGAAGATGAGTTCATCTTATCATCCTCAAAGTGGTGGGAAAACCGAGGTAGTCAATAGGTGTTTGGATATATATTTGAGATGTTTTACAGCAAATCAGCCTCGACGATGGGTAACTTGGCTATCGTGGGCAAAATAAAGTTTTAATACCTCTTACCATATTTCAATTGGACAGACTCCTTTTGAAGCAGTTTATGGGAGGAAACCTCCACTGATAATTCGGTATTTTAAAGAGGAAGCAGCAATTGAGGTCGTTGCAAATGCTTTAGAAGAAAGAGATGAGGCCTTGAAACAGTTGCGAGTTAACCTACACCGAGCACAACAGCTAATGGTTAAATTTGCTAACCGCCACCGACGGGATGTGACTTTTGAAGTAGGGAATCTAGTTTGGGTAAAGCTGAGGCCTAATGTTCCAGGGGGAAGTTTCAAAATGAAAGGAAAGTTCACTGCACGGTATTTTGATCCATTCGAGATAACCAAGAGAATAGGGGATGTGGCCTACCAGTTGAGGTTACCAGAGACGAGTAGAGTGCATCCAGTATTTCACGTGTCACAATTGGAAGCAGCAGTATGCGAACATCAGGTGGCAGAGGCTTTACCAGAGGATTTCTAACCGAAGAAGAGATTCCAAAAAATATTCTGGCAATTGAAAAACAGGGAACTACCCAACTCTGGTTAGTACAGTGGCGTGGGAGGTCAGTGGAGGAAGCTACTTGGGAGGACGCCAACCTGCTGAAGAATCAGTTTTCTCACTGCCACCTTGAGGACAAGGTGAAACTACAGGGAGGAGGTAATGATAAAGTTGAGAGATCTCCTATCCGGTATACTTACCAAAGGAGGAGTCGGTCCGTTAAGTTTGGTGGCGCGGTCTGTTTGGGAGGGAGGGATTTGTAATTAGTTTCCTATCAAATGTTGTGTATTCTGTCTGGGTAAGGGCAGACTTGTAATTAGTTTCTCCTATTGCTGTTAGTTGGTTATAAATAGGGGGAAGGGGGTCTAGTGCAGGGGATCGGGTTTTCAGTTGGAGTTTGGCGTGGTCCAGGGCCTAGAGAGAGAGCTGCTCTCAGGAGGTTAGTCTGTCTGCTATTTTCTCTTGTAAAACTTACAGAAATTCTTCAAGGAAGTGGAATACTAATTCTCTTTTCCCCTCTAAAGAGAAAATCTCCTATCACATCCTCTCTCACTCGCACCTACAGTCCTAATAGTTTACTCCACACAAATGTTATGTAACTGTAGCAAAAAATATAGATTGAAGATAGACTGAAATTTTGTATTCAGTAGGCAAAAGAAAGTACTTACAGACCACGATGGACGACTCCGGGGAGAAACCACCTCCCAAAACAGCAACCTTCCTATGCTTCCCAAACAATTTCCAAAATGACTCCTTCCCACTACTTTCTAACAGATTTATATATTCGGACTTCCCCCCTTCCCCCAAAACAAAATCCTAACTAACATCCCAAATGAATGGCCAAATGGCAACAATTCTCATACGAGTACAGCTGTTAGATTCAGGTCTGGCCAATTTTGAATCATACGTGATCCAACTGACCCAATATTATATGCAATATACTCTATTGGACTGGAAGTGCAAAGTGTGTCAAAGCAATCACATTGTTTCATGCATACATAATCGTAAGCAGACGGGCATGCGTGGGTGATGCATTGCACCGTTTCACACGTGATTATTTTTTATATATTTAACCATTGCTCAAAATTACCAAATCAAATTTTCTATATGAACTCTTCTTTCACTTCATTATTTTTCAATGTGAGACCTTCTCACGTTTCAATACCATCCCTTTACAAAAATCTAAAAAAAATATTGAAATACCCAACAAATTTTCAAAAAAAAAAATTCCAATACATCCTAAGAAGGGTATTAAAAAAATGAGGTTAGACTCATTTTGATAGAAAATTTTCATGTTAGTGTCATTATATGCATATATTCTAATTCAACAAGCTAAAGCGTAGAATAAAAAATTAATCCTGGAAACGTATTAAAAAAAGTTGTATTTTATACTATTATATGTTGATTTAAAGGTATGGAAATGTTCTTCAAAATAATTCATTTCAATAGGGTAAAGCCATAATACCTATTCAAATGACATGCATCCATTAATCATTGATTAATGAAGTCAATGAAAATTCAAGAAAACATCATGTAATTATTTGGCAAAGAATAAAATGAAACACATATGCATATTAGCAGAATATGCAAATATTCATATGGATCACTTTGTAAATGAAATAAAAAGATAAACCTCATCTTGGTTGGTGATATTCCACCTAACAATGTCAAGTTGTTGATGTGTGGAAATGTGAAGCAATTGTTTCTTTTCATCCTCTTGCAAACCTACAATGACATGAACTCAAAAAACTATGGCAGGAATAGATATAAAAGTACGACTTTAAAATCACACCACAATATAGAAATGTTAAATACGAAAACACCAAACAAAAGAACATTGTCCAAAGGCCCTCAAAATTTTAAAAAAAGTCCCTCATATGCATGTATTATTGTTTATTTGTGTTTCGCAACAACAAAAATCAACAAGTGTGTTTAAGACCTCGATCCTTTCAATAGATACGAGGAAAACAGATTAAAGGGAGGGGAAGGAAGCGAGAGAAAAGAGAGAGACAATTTTCGAGAGCCCCCATGGTACTCCCGCCCAAGCATAAGCCTAATTGAGTAACAGAAATGATCCCCCCCCCCCCACAACACACCCCTACGCTCCTTAAAACAGCAGCGGAGTCACCTCTCCATGTGGCCTAACTTTTTGTTCCCCCTGCTTGGACTGATTTTGTTGGATTGGTGTAGTCCGATCCGGTTGGGCCGAATGCTTGTGGCCCGCAACTGTCGCGGAGCTGACCGACAGACACTGTAGCAGTGCGGACTTCAGAGTCAATAGTATTGTAACACTTTTGACCTCCAGTCGGCAGCCACTGTAGCACTTTTGACAATGGTGGCCGCCGTTCACTGTAGCGACGCGGACTTACTTTTTTGGAACAATGATCGTCTTCTCCATTTTATAGCCCATTTTCGAGCTAGGGTTACTACTGAGAAAACTCTGTAATTTTGTGATCTCGAATTAGTGAAGTTATGTCTCTCCGTGGACGTAGGGTTATTCCCGGACCACGTAAATTTGTGTGTCCCGTGTTTATTTTCTTTCCGCATTCTTCTTTCGTTTCTCATTTATGTCGTTGCGACTCCCGACGATTCCGCAACAGATTTTCCCTTTCTAGAATAGACCTTCCATTCCCCAAGAAGGTCTTGAGCACTATTACTAAAAACCCCTTGAAATTTAGTCTTGCCCGCAATACTGAAAGAAGAGAATTGATTTTGGAGGAAAAACACATCTTCCCACGTAGCGTCTTCAACCGGGCGCCCTTGCCACTGAACCAAATACTGGGGCTGAAAAGCGTCATCTCGGAGCTAGTAGCACCGAGACAGAACCGCCTCTGGTTCTGGCCGCTGGATTTCATCCCCTTCTAAGCCGAGAGGAAACAGGGTAGGAATGTCGTGGTGCCCCACCATGCATTTGAGCTGAGAAACATGAAATACGGGGTGAATGCGGGCAGTCTGGGGCAGGTCGAGCTAATAAGCAACAGGTCCAATCTATCTTAAAATATTAAGTGGCCCACAAAATTGTGGAGATAACTTTTGATTGATTCGTCAAGCCAAAGAATGCTGCTTGTGCAGCCAGAGTCTGACATAGACCTACTCCCCAACAGTAAAAGTGACCAGACGTCGGTGGTTGTCGGCCCACTGGCGCATGATGTCTTGGGAACGAGCCAAATGATATTTGAGCTATTTCAAGGCCTCATTCCGGCCCAACAAGGCAAAAACCTCAACCCGAATTTCAGACGGAAGATAACTAAAAATTGTTGGTGGCTTGCGGCCATACACCACTTCAAACGGAGTAGTTTTAATTGAAGCATGTCAAGTGGTGTTGTATGAAAGTTCTGCCCATGGTATCTGTTAGAATATTTAGGCATTTATGATAAGAGTCAACGGTCAAAGTTTGACTATTTAAATGTGTTGACTTGTATTTATGTTCTCACCTTTATTTCATCTATAAATAAAGGGCCCTACCTCCTTATGAGGTATAGGATTTACCATAACATGGTATCAAAGAAAGTTACGTAACCCCCCACCCCCCCCCCACCCCCCCACACTCACGACGCCCTCCTCCACCCTCCTGATGCCCACCACCCTATCCCGCACCCCCCACCCTCGCGATGCCCTGCTCCCTGTCCCGAAGCCTGCCTCCTTGTACATGAGTTGCGACGTTGTCACCCCCTCTCGCGACAATACCCCCTCCCTGTCCAGAAGCTCGCGACACCCTCACCCCCCCCCCCTCGCCCACTATCTACAGCAGTCATCTTCACCACTGGGCTCCACCTGAGAGCTCACACCAAAACCATGCCTTTGTCCCAGCTCCGCCTTCTTTGCTATGATTGATCACAATACGTTATAGTTGTCAAATTCCAACAGCTATTGTCTACCAATTGTGCACTTTCAACATCTTTTCAATGTGCATCTTCAGCACTCACTACTGTGATTTTGGTCTTCTATCAACCTATGGCATCATCGGACGCCACTGTTGCTCATGGCGATACTCCAATAGCATGTTTATCCCAACGGTCCACCTCATGGGTTCTTAACTCTGGTGCCTTAAAGCACATCACTGAGGATGCAAGTATTCTTCAATCCTATAACTCAACTTTGATTGGATGTAATATTATTGTGGTCAATGGTCAGACAGTGTAGATTGTTGGATATGGGAGTTGTATCATTACGTCTGGCTTGACGCTATCCGCTATTGTCTTTGTTCTCAGTTGTCCCTTTAATTTACTATATATCAGTAAACTTACGGCTGACTTACAGTGTCAGGTCATCTGCTCACCTACTTCGGTTATCTTTTTGGAGCATTCGATGACTCGGGTGTTTGGTAGTGGACGCCTTCAAAGTGGTGGGTATGTGCTTGACTTGGCCACAACCCTCGCCTGTCCTGCCACTTATGATCATGCCCTCCAATTTTACTATCGCTTTGGTCATCCACTTACACCCATTCTTTATAAACTTTTTCCAGAGTTGAGTCATCTTCTTCCTTTTGACTGTGAGTCGTGTCATTGCGCAAAGCATAACCAGGTCACCTATGTTCCCCGAGCAATCCTCTGTGCATCAACTCCTTTCATTTGGTTCATTTTGATATCTGGGGACCAATCCTAGTCCATGTAAATTGAGTTATCGATATTTTGTTACTTTCATCGATGATTTTTCACAGATGACTCAGGTCTATTTGTTGAAAAATCGTTCTAAAACCAAATTCAAAATAGAATGGAACTTTTAAATTAATTGATTTAAAGAAAAGAAATGACAATTTTGCAAAAATCGACATCTTTCACTATTTACTCAAAAATCAAACTTTTCAGACAAATCTCAAAAACTCATCCTAAGTTATATTTGATATGCTAATATGAAAAATGAAGTTCATTTTATCAAATTCAATTTCTGAAATCAGGAAATTTATCTTTTAAATAAAACCGTGTGATTCATGGAAAAACAATTTAGTTAAATAAAATTATTCCCTTTTTCGACTGAAAAATTAGTCATTTATGATGAATATGAATCCATAAAATGAATACTTATAAATCATAAGATTGATTTATTTCTAGGGTTACCTGAGTTGTCACAGCTTTAATAGGAGGAAATGGGCATTTTTGAGTCGGTCCACCACCACAAAAATGACACCGTACTCTACACCTGGGTAGCCCAGTGCTAAAATCCATAGATAAGTCAGCCCACACTATTTAGGGAATCTCTCCAAAGGTTGTGATAGCCCGATCGGGGCTAAGGTGGAGTACTTGTGGCATAGGCAAACCGAACATTGATGCACAAATTCTTGCACATGATGTCTCATGCCCGGCCAATATAAATTAGCAGTGAGGTTCCTACAGGTACGATAGAAGCCTGTATGCCCCCGTGAGGAGATGTATGGTACTCAGCTAGCAATTGCAAAATCCAAGGGGAAGTAGCGGGCAAAACCAGACGTCCCTTATGGTATAAAACACCATGGTGATAAGAAAAACCAGTGTAGGAGTCTCATCCTGAGTGCAGGGCTCGGGTAATCTTCTGAAGGTAGGGTCAACTGAGACTTCCTGCAGCAGGTCCCGGTCATCCTCCCACACCAATTCGTATTGGATTACATGCAAAGAAGATGCATCCTCCGGCCGGGACAGAGCGTCAGCTGCTGGATTTTCTCATCCCAGCTTAAACTTGACCTCAAAGTTGTACCCTAATAATTTGGCTATCCAACATTGTTGACCGACTGATGTGATGCGCTGCTGAAGCAAAAATTTAAGACTTTGTTGATCCGAGTAGACCACAAATGGACGACCAAGAAAATAGGGCCGCCAGGGTTGAATAGCCAAGACAAGGGCCATGATTTCTTTCTCATAAGTGGATTTATCCAGATTTTAAGCCTATAAAGCCTTACTGAAAAAAACAATGGGCCGCCTTTGCTGCATGAGGACAGCCCCAACCCCCCCCCCCCCACCCTGAAGCGTTGCATTCAAGTTCAAAATCCTGGGAAAAATTTTGCAAAATAAGAACTGGAGCTTGGGTCATGAACTGTTTGAGGTGAAGAAAGGCATTCTGAGCAGTGGAAGTCCAGTGAAATCCCTCTCTTTTTGTGAGAGCAATGAGTTGTTGGAACTATAGCACCATATCCTGGTATGAATTTGCTATAATACCATGTGAAGCCGAGAAAACTGTGGACTCCTTTGAAGCTGAATAGGCCAGTCAAGAATCATCTGGATCTTGGTTGGATCCATGGCCACACCACCTCCGGAAATAACATGGCCCGGATACTCCACCTGTTGTTGAGCAAATTGGCACTTCCATTGGTTAGCAAAAAATTGGTCGGTGCGTAAGACCAGTAGGGCAGCAGCCAAATGGTCTAGGTGGTGCATCCAATCTGAACTGTAGACCAAGATGTTATCAAAGAAAATTAGCACAAATTTACAAAGTAATTGTTGAAAGAAAGCATTCGTGGTGGCTTGGAAAGTAGGAACATTAGTAAGGTCGAATGGCATTACTAAATATTCATAATGACCATTATGGGTATGGAATGCCATTTTTTCCACATCTTCATCCCCATCTGAATTTGATGATATCTAGATTTGAGGTCCAGTTTGGAGGAATACGTAGCACCATGTAATTCGTCCAATAAAACTTCGACCACCGGAATTAAAAATTTATCAGGTATGAGGGAGCGATAATCAACACACATACGCCAAGAGTTGTCCTTTGCAAATTGGCACTTCCGTTGGTTAGCAAAAAATTGGTTGGTGCGTAAGACCAGTAGGGCAGCAGCCAAATGGTCTAGGTGGTGCATCCAATCTGAACTGTAGACCAAGATGTTATCAAAGAAAATTAGCACAAATTTACGAAGTAATTGTTGAAAGAAAGCATTCATGGTGGCTAGGAAAATAGGAACATTAGTAAGGTCGAATGGCATTACTAAATATTCGTAATGACCATTATGGGTATGGAATGCCATTTTTTCCACATCTTCATCCCCATCCGAATTTGATGATATCTAGATTTGAGGTCCAGTTTGGAGAAATACGTAGCACCATGTAATTCGTCCAATAAAACTTCGACCACCGGAATTAAACATTTATCAGGTATGAGGGAGCGATAATCAACACACATACGCCAAGAGTTGTCCTTTTTAACCAATAGAACTGAGTTGGAATAGGCACTAAAGGTAGGCCAAATTAATCCAGCCCGTAAGAGTTCCCGAACCTGATGCTCAAACTCATTTTTTTGAAAATGAGGATCCCTGTATGGTCGAACCACCACTGGCCCATGGTCAGGAACTAAACGGATGGCATGGTCCCACAGTCGCCTAGGGTGAAGCCCTGTGCGATCGCTGAATACCAGTTCAAACTGTGTCAACGGTTGATAGGGAGTCGTGTGTTGTTGTCCCTCCAGTGGAATGTCATTCCTGATGGTCTTGCCACCCAACAGTAGACGTTGACTGCCCTTTTCAGAATAACCAGTTGCTCAACAATTCAAAGAGATCGTTGTTTGACTGAGAGGGGTCGCTCCATGAAGACAATATTCACGACCTCATGCCACAAATTTCATAAACATCGCCCGCCAATTTGTTTGCACGTCCCCAAGGGTACGTAACCGTGCAATATCGAGTATAAGATCTAGGTTGTCTATTGCGGAAAACAGTGGGAGCAATGAAGCGACTGACGATTCACAGAAATGTAAAAGGGAAAAAAACAAAAAAACAAAAAGATCTTGAGACGCAGAGATTTACTTGGTTGGGGAATTGATCCCTATGTCCATGAAAAGGCAGAATTTCACTAGATTTGGGAGCAAAAAATACAGAGAGATCTCAAAGTTTCACACACAGAAACCCTAGCTCGAAATGGGCTAATAAAAAAGATGTGAAGTACTGTGACACCAACCACACAGAAAGTCTGCAATGCTATAGTGAACAATGGCTGGAAATCTGCATCGCTACAATGTCGCGGCCACCCAAGTCCAAGCTGCTACAGTGGCCGGCGGCTGAAAGTCTGCGGAGCTACAGTTGTCGTGCCAAAGTTCGCACTGCTGCAGTACTCTATTGATGTCGGTCGTTCAGCTTTGCTACAGTCATTCAGAATTGCTACAGTGCCCCAAAATTTAAGTCGGGGCCTTCGATCGCCGAAGCAAGGACGCGTTGCCCCCTGCAACCCCCAACAAGCTCACTGCGGAGCTCGACCCGCGGAGTTGCGGCCTGGTGCACTGTATGGGCCGCAAGCATTCGGCCCAACATCATTCAAAACGGATCAAGAGCTACACTAATCCAACATTGTCAATGTCTAAGACTTGAATGTCTGCCCTACAAGCATATCCTCTAATAATTTTAATTATTAAAAAGCCCCCAAAGACCATAGTTGTTGATCATCGCCCAACTTGATGCGCATCTAGTGGGAAGCATGCACTGCCCATCCGAGGAACCGAATCAACTTGGGCGAGATGAAATTATGAGAGGCCCCACTATCGATTAGAATAAGGATGGGAAGTCCCCCCAAATATCCCTCAACTTTCATAGAAGATGTTCCGATGTTGTTTGGCCCGTGGACAGAATAGCCAAGCATAAGATGTTGATACTCGACCATTTGGCATTCAGCTTCCTCCAAGACTTCAGGGTCCGACCGATCAACTGGTTCAACCTCCTTATCTTCACTATCAGTATCTCCCTCCCCCAAAATAAGGACCTGAAGCTTTGGATCAGCGCATCGATGTGTGGGAGAATAAGGCAATCCGCAATGAAAGCACAACCGCTTTTTCCTCTACTCATTCCATTCTTGACTCGTCAAGTGGCGAATGTCGCGACCACCAGCCGATACCTGTCTAGGAACCTCCAAGGAAGGTCAGCCTGTCCCCTTACCTGCCCAAGGCAGGGGCCTAACAGACAGCCCACTCAGCTGAAACGAACATAAACGAGGAGACGACGGCACGATGTCTCCCCCGCGTCCCCCTACGGAAAAACGCAGCCCTCCCCCCAAAAGAGATCAGTCATTCCACGATGGAGGGCCAATTCAACATGACGTGCTAGGCGCATCGGTTGAAGGCGTGCCTTGGGACTACGTGCACCCAAGACCGAATCTCCTCCTGCAAACCATGCAAGAAATAACCGACATACTATGGTTCTGATTGGCGCAGCAGTAAGGAAGCCAAATATTCATATTGCTCAATGTAATTCTGGACCATATCGCGTTGTTGAAGTGTCGTTAGTTCTTCGTAATGATTTTGAATTTCCAAGCCACTGAAGCATTCCATTAATTCACACTTGAATAGTGGTCAAGCTAAATTCGGGTATATTTCAACCAAGATAGTGAACGAGTGTATCGCAACCCCATCCAAACTGACCTGCGCAAGTCGAGTCCATAGTACGAAAAGCATTTGATGAATTCGGAAATAAAACTCAGCGTGAATGAGCCTTCCCCAAGAATCTGTGCCATCAAAAATCAGCAACGGTAGAGGATCGGAGAAAAATGGAGACTCCTCGGACACCGCATGGTGCTCAGGGAACGCCCAATGGGGAGAAACGTTGGTCGTGGCGCCGAGGCCGTCGACACCAAGGGCGGGCAAGAATCATCGAGCGGTTATTTCTCCTGACATCGCAACATGATTTTCCAAAATTCGGTTTGCTCGGTCAGCTCATGATCCCAACGTCGTTGGCCCTATCGAGTGTCGTGGACACTGTAACGACCCGCCAATTATCATTGGCTTGAGAGCTCAACGAGTCATTACTAGGCCTTAAGCGACATCCCCAAGACGCCAAAGGCTGGTAATAAATGTCGAAGGGTTTCGAATACAAGTGGGGGACGATTTACCCTTTAAGAAATAACCCAGTAAACCAACCAACCATACCCAAACATTCACTATATGATGCATGAACAACTGAAAGACAACTAAACAAACTTCATTTATGTCAAACCACATCAGAGTACACAACAGTGGAAAACCAAACCAAGTATCAAAGTGCACAACAGATAAACAACTCAAAACTCTCAAAAGACACAAAGACTTCATGCTCCACAAGCTCCAAGCTCCACAACATCTCCCAAGTATCACCACGAGCCACTAGCAATAAGATGTTTTACCTTTACCTGTGTCCCGGAACACGACATCTGCAAAAGCACCAAAGTGCCAAAGTAGATGTGAGTATAAAACTCAGTAGGTTTTCCCCAATGACTTCCCTACTCACGCCACTAGGATAGAAGAGTTAGCAACAATTATATAAAACAGTTTATATAAAACAATTTCTCAAAAACAGTTTATATAACTAAATATAAACAAGTTTCCCAAAACCATTTATAACCAAAAACATACAAGTGAAATTGAAACCAATTTTCCAGCAAGTTATTTTTTTCAGAAAAATAACTAAATATGCTTTAAAACCATTTCTCAAGATCCCTTCTTGGCGTACCCAACCATTTCACAAACTCATGCAACCAATCATGCATGCTACCTGGAAGAGGGGGGAAGCCCTAACCCTTATCCATCCCAGAAATGATGGGGGAGACTTCTTACCCTTATCCAACCCAATGCACATGAATATTTGACGGGGGAGAACCCTAACCCTTATCCATCCCAGAATGATGGGGGAGACCCCTAACCCTTATCCGTCCTGAATGCAATATGAATGTTTGACGGGGGAGAGCCCTAACCCTTATCCATCTCAGAATAATGGGGGAGACCCCTAACCCTTATCCGTCCTGAATGCAATATGAATGTTTGACGGGGGACAGCCCTAACCCTTATCCATCCCAGAATGATGGGGGAGACCCCTAACCCTATCCGTCCTGAATGCAATATGAATGTTTGACGGGGAGAGCCCTAACCCTTATCCATCTCAGAATGATGGGGGAGACCCCTAACCCTTATCCGTCCCGAATGCAATATGAACACACACCACACATTCCCAACAATCATGCCAAAACCACCCTTTCAATAAAACACCTTTTATTGAAAACCATTTCCATCAAAACCAAGTGTGTTCAACCAATTCAAACCATTTCAATAAAACTGTACTTTTATTGAAAACCAAAGAATAAACCAATTTCATCAAAGCCATTTCAATACCAAATAATTTCAATAAAACACCTTTTTTATTGAAAACTCATCTTTCATCAAACCATTTACCATTCCAGCAAATCAATAATTTAAAATCATCATTTTTAATTCAAGAAGCCAAATCACTTTGCACAACAAATCACCAAGATTTCACAATTTCACTAAAACCATAAATCATCACTAAAGAATATTTATTCCATGCTTTTCACAATCAATTCCATTCAATAACCCAATTTGAAACTAAGCCAATCAATTCTAACAAGAGGAGTCGAGAGAGAAGCCTCCTACCTCAAAGGTTTTGACGAAAACCCTAACAAACGGAGAACGCACAAGAAAACCGGACCGCTTCACCAAGGATCCTCCTTAGATCTCTTCTCCTAACACAACCAAGACCAAATCTCGTCATATTTGGCATCTACATACTTAGATCTACCCATAACGGGCGTAGATCTAAGAAACTGAGAGAAGAGAATAAGTAGATCTAAGTAGATCTAAGAAACCAAACAAGAACGATCACATATCTCAAGAATCCGGCTTCGATTCGTCAAGAGAAGCCTTCTAATCGCCTCCGGAATGATGGGAGAACCCTCCTTGACCTTAGGAGAACCAAAATCCCGAGTTAGGGCCGCTTAGGAGCTTAAACGAGGCACTTAGAGGCAAAAACGAGTGAGATCCACAATTTAAGGATCTCATTTAAGTGCCCGCACGGTTAGTTCGCACGGTTTGACAAACCGTGCGCTAATTGTGCATTAGCTACTGCCTCGTCCACCCTTCTCGCACGGCCTCCTCGCACGGCCTCCTCAAACCGTGCGTCAACCGTGCGGAAGGTACTGCCTCCAAAGTCTGCTACGCACGGTTGGGACAAACCATGCGCTGACCGTGCGACTTACCCTTTGCCTCCAACTTCATCTCAAGTTCTCCCGAGTCTCCCATTCATCACCCTTAAACTTTAAAACCATGAAAAACATCAAGCAAGGGTTACATACCAGAAACCGGGGTACTACAGACACATTGCAGGAGTCCCACGACTGTCGCAGATAACTCAGAAAGAGTTGGCTCAACGTGGTCGATACGATACTCGACACCCTCCAGTGTAACGACTCAGACTTTTGTTAATGAAAATTCTTCTTGATCTAATTAAATGTCTTATTATGTAAAATTGTTATATGCACTTCCTTGGTTTTATGTTTTTGAATTTTAAAATACCGTTAAGAATTGTGACCATTGCTAATATAGTCGTTGAACAGTGATCACATGATTAGTATTAAATATAGGGCTTTAACAAATCCAATTTACTCGTACAAAAGAAGCGATGCCCTCATTCAGCAGAATTACTCCGTACGAAACCCATTTGTCGGAGCTCGAAAAGGAGGTAGTGTCACTGGGCTTCGCTCTTGACCAAGCCCAAGCCGAGCTTCAACACGTTAAGCTTGAACGGAACCGCCTACAAGAGAAATGGAAGTTGATAGAGATTACCACTCGAACGATGTTATCCGAGTCACCCCAAGAGTTTGTCACCATCGCACACTTTACCCTTCGGTCTTACGCGGGTGTTTATAAGGAGTTATTTAACAAGACCCTAGCACTATGATTATGTACGTTATTTTTGTATAGAGAATATACATTCATTTTATTATTGTTACTTTGTAAATAGTTTTTTAAAGCGAAAATAGTATTTTTAATTAATGTTCAATTAAGAAATCTATTTTGATGAATTAATGGATTTTTGAATTAAATAATATTTTAATGAAATATTATTACTAAATTACTTTTTATTAAATATAAATGATCGTATAATTTTTATGAATACAATTGTAATTTTTATTAAGTTTTGAAAGTTGTTTTTGTCAAAACCCATTAATTTTTTATAAATGTCGATTTTTATTTTAAAAGTGAAAATTCACATATCTAGAAAATTATTTAGATAAAATGAATATTATTTTTGGAATCAGGAGGTCGAAATTATCCAACGGTGAATTTTTCATAATTTTTTGAGAGTCAAATTTTTTGGTAAAAATTAAATATCGTTTAAATATATAATGTTTCATGACATCATAATAACTCAATAGTAATGTAATAAAATACTATAAAAGGAATGTTTGGTCAATATATATTTTACCTTTAAAATAATGTGATTTTAGATTTGTTTGATTAATTTTATGGTGTCTTAGTGGACCTTCCAAGACTTATAAAACATTTTAACATTTTAAAATGATTTCCTTGAGGGTGTGACTCACCTCCACATAAGCAAGCCTAATATTTTAATATGTTCGGCCATTAGCCTTATAAAATAATGTTTTTCACTCCCCTTTGACAAAAACCATGGGCAAAAACCATGAATTGGTTTGTGGTTTTGATTAGTTTAATGTGTAGTGTTCAAAACCTAAATAATAAAGAATTCCCTCTCTTTTCCTACATAAACTCACTCAAACTCTTACTTCCTTTTCACTCAAAACCTTTGAAGCTCGACCAACCTCTGTCCTCCTCTCTCTAGAATCCTTCCAAGGCGCCCCAAGCTCCCAAGAAGCATCTCTCAAACCTCTCTCAAGCCTTTGGGATCACTCTTTCAAGTAAGAGATTTATTGCTTTCTCATTTTTGTCCAAATTTCATTATGTTGATATACCATTTTGTTTTCAATTACAAATGTTGGGGTATGATTTCGCACCTCCCCCATACTGCCCTCCTCATGTTTGAATGATGAGAGACATCTTTCTCTCACATTAATGTCTCTCATGTACACTCGTTATCGTGCCGAAATTCCGTAAGGAATTTCTCTCTTCTCGTTTACATTCAAGCAATTCTTTTGTATTATGAATCTAAATTTCATTACATATGTTGGGACATGTATCTATATAACCCACTTATTGTTCATTTCATATACATATGATTAGACACTCATTTATCTCTCATCAACCATTTTTATGAATTTTTATGTCAAGCCGTTATGCTGCCGAAATTGCACCGCGATTTTTCAAGGCAAAGTCATTGTGTAGTGAATATCATGTCCATTTCTCTATAAGGGTATAAGGGTATTCACCTTTATGCACATTTACTTGTTGATTATAGAGTTTCATGTATGAATTCTACATTCCTTTATCATAAAATAAATGACGATGTTTAATGAATCTATGTTATATGATCCATGTGGCACACTTATGCATGAAATTAAATGATTAAGAAAGGTGTGCCCTGATAGCGCTTCAATGCATCGGGTAAAGACTAGTATCATGATACGTCAAGTGCAGTGAGGGTTTACTCATGCTAATTCAAGTGCAATGAGGGTTTACTCATGCTCTGTGTGCAATGAGTCTTGGCTCATGCTAATATCATGTTAAATGTTGTTGTCACATTTCCATGTTATGATAATCATGTTATATCATGCCTTTATGTTCATGTTTCTCTTATATTTCATTGATATGTCTATTGCCTAACATGTACTGTATTCTTCATGTTATGTCTTGTTTACTCCCTTACTGAGTTTTATAGTCGCTATTTTCTTATGCATGTCCTCAGGTTATCTCATGCAATGCTAAGTACGAAGGAATGTGTGTGGTCATGTAAAAGAAATTTTTAATAAAGATGTGTATTTCATGTTTTAAGTTGTTATGTAATGTTCCTAAGCCCCAAAGATACTAGACCTCTCGATCTTCTATGTTGTATCAAGTGAAAGTTTTATGTAATAAAATATATTTAAGTGTGAA
Organism: Viscum album; assembly: GCA_963277665.1. Classification (NCBI taxonomy): domain Eukaryota; kingdom Viridiplantae; phylum Streptophyta; class Magnoliopsida; order Santalales; family Viscaceae; genus Viscum; species Viscum album. The sequence continues at coordinate 454,516,753 of OY728141.1, read as the reverse complement.
ATAAAGAACAAAGTTGTTATATCCAAGCGAGTCTAATTACGTGTCTTCATGAGGCGAATACAGCAACAATCGAGCGAGAAGCAGGAGCGGACAGTAGGTTGGACCAAGTTATAGAGACCCAATTTTTATCTTGTAATACTTTAAAATATTTCTTTATATATTTTCGGAGTCAGGTGATGAGACGACGTGTGATTCCGAGACCCAATGTGTCCAGAATTAATTTTATAAAAATATTAAATATATTTTATATTACGTGAGCGCAGTTTCTTAAAGAAAATGGGATAACTTTTAAACGGAAACTCATATCAGAAATCTGAGACCACGGTTGAGTCTGGAACGCGACGTTTACCCTAAGCACAACTTAAAATAGATCAGCGTGGGACGTTCGGATAAGTCGGTCGTTGGCGGTACGTTTAGTGGATTAATAAAATTATTAATTTAATTAATTCGCTTAATTAACGCAGCAGATTACTTCTATTAAATCACCACTATGGAAAATCCTCCAAGGTTAGCCGCATAAACCCTAGGAGGATTCTAGAGCGTTCTTCATCCTTCCGTGGTCAAATTGCATCAGATGATGAGACTCTGGATCGGAGCAGATCAGGACGCAACGAACGCAACGACTTCAATCGTTGGCGAGCACATTCCTAGCAGGACTCGTCAATTCGTGGTTTACGCCCTTGTTGATTAAATTGATTGAGAAGGATCATCTCTTCTATGATCTGCACCAATTGATGAACCTTGCATGCGCCCGTGTATTGAATTAAATTGATTATTCTTTCGTTTCTAACCCCGAATATCCCGGTTCATGATCGTTGGTCAAGAACGCTAGGCAACGATAAATAAACCTTTTTTTTTGTGTCTTTTCACCCTCAATTGTTTCGTGTTCATCATCGTTGGACCCCGAGGTCGCAATTCGATATTGTCGAGCGGGACCGAGTCTGATCGAACTCACGAATTCGCAACGGTTTCACGAGCGACAAAGGGATCGACAATCAAGGATGGATTTGGGGATGAATCACTGTAGAACAGGTGTTGCTTTTCGCGAATTTGTGATCCAAGATCAATAGCGGCGACGGGAGGCGTGCGGGACGATGGAGGTTCGTGCGGCCTTCGAGCGATTCGACGGAACCAATTCTCGGCCACCGGATGGCCGAAAAAGCGAATCGGGACTAGATCCACCAATTTCAGGCGAAGGCAAGGCTTGATTCAAAGCGGCCAAGCCGGATCAGGAAGCGCGGGTGCAAATCTGGATTTCTGGAAAAATCCCGACTACACATCGTGTGGTTCGAAGAACACACGGTGTGTCGAACCCTAGCTGCGACGGCTAGGGTTTCAACGAATTATAAGTATCACACGCCATGTAGGACCCCCACACGTCGTGTGACCATGTGCTGGCGAACTCGGCATGTACTTCGGGAGTACACAGGCACGAGCACGGCCAAGCACACATTGTGTGCCAAAGTACACGAACACGGGCTAAGTACACAGACATGGCCACACGTCGTGTGACCATGTGCTGGCGAACTCGGCATGTACTTCGAGAGTACACAGGCACGAGCACGGCCAAGCACACATTGTGTGCCAAAGTACACGAACACGGGCTAAGTACACAGACATGGCCAGGAGAACACAGCTCAACCCTAGCTAGCTTGGACACAGCATGTAATCCACCCGCACGTCGTGTACTTCTACATGGGCAAGGAGTCGTGTGCTGGCGAGGACACGACCAGGCGAAAGAGCGGGACCACACGTCGTGTGGGTCCCCTACAAGCCGTGTACCCCTAGTTTCCTTCTGAGGAAACTTCAATCTCTCGTATCTTCTTCGTTTGGACTTGAATCTTGGCCCACGAGTAGCATATCTTGAGTGTTTTCGCGTAGAACGCGATGGTGGCCTCCGTAGTGGCTTTTGAGATACGGTGCGAGATGTTCCGAGCGTGGTTCGACGACGGTAGTGATCAGGCAAGATCACCAGAGGCTTCCGAGTGGCACCCTCCTGTTGGGCAGGGCATGGGTCCTCGATGACTAGAGTGGCACCCTCCTGCGGAGGCAGGGCATGGGTCTTCGACCTTCCGAGGAGCACCCTCCAGCCGGGTTGGGCATGGGTCCTCGATGACCTAGAGTGGCACCCTCCTGCGAAGACAGAGCATAGGTCCTTGACCTTCCGAGAGGCACCCTCCAGCCGAGCTAGGCATGGGTCCTCGATGACATAGAGTGGCACCCTCCTGCGGAGACAGGGCATGGGTCATCGACCTTCCGAGTGGCACCCTCCAGCTGGATTGGGTCATCGATGACCTAGAGTGGCGCCCTTTTGCGGAGATAGGGCATGGGTCCTCGACCTTTCTAAGTGGCACCCTCCAGCCGAGCTAGGCATGGTTCCTCGATGACCTAGAGTGGCACACTCCTTCGAAAGCAAGGTATGGGTCCTCGACCTTTCTGAGCAGCACCCTCCAGTCGAGTTGGACATGGGTCATCGATGACCTAGAGTGGCACCCTTCAGCTAGGTTGGGCATGGGTCCTTGACCATCGGTGTGGCACCCTCTTGTTGTACCAGGGCATGGGTCCTCTACCTAGAGATTGTAGTCCCTCGACTGTGGGGCACAGTGGTGGGGTGATGCTTGACTTGGATGTTTTTGTTGGGCAGACGCGCGAGATGTTGGGCATCGTTGATGGACTTCTGGAATTGTTGGCGACTCTTTTCCTAGGCTGGGCTATGAGATGGAGATCCCTTTTCTCTCTCGTTTGGGCTTCTTTTACTGAGCATATATATATACTTGTATCCATGTTGATGGATTTTGCAACTCTCTTACTATGGGTGGAAGAGATGCAACCTGTAGTCCACCTACACGACGTGTTGAGCTCCTTGTGGTTAGATGAGGTTACCTTATTGTTTTGGGTTGAGTTGTTCATTGTTTACTATCTACTGTCTTTCTATTCCTATTGTATCTCTTACTGCTCCCCCTTCAGCTTTCGGGGCGTCTTACTGGGTATATATATACTCACCCCTACATGGGTTTTGCCCGCACGTGTCGTGTCTTATGCAAACGACTGACAGGTCGGTCGTGATTACAGAGTTTAGGGATACCTGGTGTTTTGGACCGCGTACGGTGGTCGCAACTTGGAGATCAGGAGTTTGGGTATCTCAACATTTTACTTTTCAGTTTTGTCAGGTTGGGACATCTTCTGGTTGGGCGTGTATTTTGCCCCTTTACTTTTCAGTTTGCACTGTCGTACTCTTGTACACCCTAGAGGTTTTGCATACTTGGTTTACTTTCTAGTTGTTGCATCTTTTTATTATTATTCCTCTGCACTTCTACATTGAGATAGTCGGGTGTGTGCGTACAGGTACTTTAGGCAAAGGTCTCTCATTTAAGATATATCTTGCGGCGTTTGCTACCACCCCCTAGCCTTTGGAGGCGGGCTTTGGGTAGTTGTGGCTCGAGCCCCGGTTAGGGTCGGGTCGTGACACAAGTGTTAAAGACCTCGATCCTTTCAATATATATATGGATATGAGGAAAACAGAACTACAAGGATATGGATATGAGGAAAACAGAACTACAAGGATAAGAAGGAAGAGAGAGTGACAATTCTTGAGAGCCCCCACAATACTCCCCCCAAGCATAAGCCAAACATAATAACAAAAATGACCCCCCCCCCCGCACAACACCCCCCTACGCTCCTTAAAAAATCAACTGAGTCCCCGCTCCACGTGGCCTAACTACTTGTTCCCCCAGCTTGGACTGATTTGCCCTTTCTAGAATAGACCTTCCATTCCCCTCGAAGGTCTCGGGCTCTATTAAAGTGACATATGATGGAAGAATGGAACCCCCCAACGACCATGCAAAACTAAATGTAAATGCTAATGTCAAAATAAATGAAAAGGCAAGGTGTGGTGGATTGAATATAGGGGATGAAAGCAAATGGTGAGCAGGGCTTGCATATATGGCATTTTAACACTGAGTGGTTTAGGGAGTCTCAAGCCCTGCCTGGCCCAACCAGACTTTCAAGTAAGCCAGCCCAGTTTTCATTATTTTCCTTAAAAAATGTTTATTTCATTATATTTTTTATTAAAAATATGGATTAGGTCGGCCCAATCACAGTTAAAGTCAAGAGATCAGGCCCAAAATGGGCTTGATCCCGCAGATCGGTTTAGACCTATGGTTGATGGGTGGGAGTACTGTTGAAATATGAGCTTCAGAGATGTTTAGGTGGAATTGGACTGTGTGACAGTAATTTAAGCTATGAAGGATCGGTGGGAGAAGCAAGGCAAAAGAACATATCTTGAAATAAAAATAAATAAACAAATAAATGGCCTTGGGAGTGATGGAGATGGAAAGGACAGATCTAAAACATGTTTACAAAAAAGAGTGCAGGACGGTTAGCATAAACTAAATATGGACTTCCACATTTAACAGCAACTCCTTTGAGTTAAACAGACTAATACAAGGAGATGAATCAGATGTTAAGAGACCATGCAATGTTTTTTTATGGGGTTTTTTGTTTTTCCTTCTGGATTTTAACATCATTTTTCACCAAAAAAATAATAATTTTATTGAATTCCGTCTTGGGTGAAAGTCAATGTTGATGGGGCGGCCTCTGGCACACCTGGGCCTCGGGTTGTGGTGGTGTCTTCCGCACCTATCGGGGCTTCATTAAGGGTTGTTTTTATCACTATATTGGACAGGGCAATGCCATTGAAGCGGAGTTATGGGCGATGATCAAGGCGATTACTTATGTGGTACATCATGGTTGGCGTTTTCTTTGGCTGGAATCAGACTCAATGGTGGCTGTTGATCTTCTTAGATGTCGGTCCAGGGATGTTCCATGGGTGATGTTACCTTCTTGGATTGAGTGTTTGCAACTTCTTGGTGGTCTCATTCTTGATGTGACACATGTTTACAGGGAGGCTAATCAGGTTGCTGATGCCTTGTCAAAGAAAGCTATTGTGGAATCTTCTTCGGATTGGTTTTTCATATTCTTGATTGTTGCACGCATCTTGTTGAGGCAGATGCGAGTGGCATGTTTTTTACTAGGTTATGTAAACCTCCCTTGTAATGCTGACTGTCTTTTCCTTTTTTAATAAAATTTGGTAGGAGTGAGCTTGACTTGCTCCTGGGCCTTTTGAGAATAATAATTTTATTGAAAAAGCAAACCTATAACATGACTTTTAATCAAATAATAATATGCTACTGTAGCTCTGTATTTTGAGTGATTGAAAACTTGTATGGTGCATTTTGATAACTTGGGTAGTTGTGCTAGGATCTGTGCATGTTCCAGTTCTCTCTGAAAATGCATAGGTGTACTTGTATATGATAATTTTTATAACCAAAATCTATTTTACATTAGATCAAAAAAAATGTTAAAGCAAATCAAGTCAAGACATTTACCTGGGGATAATTGATTGCTTGGACAATAAAGATTCTCAAAGTCATGAATGGTTAAACATCCCAATTTTGTTACTGATGCCAAGTATATTCCCTAAAATTATGGAAGATCGGAAGGATAAGGTGTTAAATTATAGGGACATGAAAAGAAACGCATCCATGATGACTTAAATGGAGAAAAAAAAGCCTTAAAGCTAAGAATGAAAAAACAAATCTTAAAAACTGGAAATGACAAGAGAAAATATTATTTAACTATCACTTTGAAACTTGCATCCCTAAAATGCAGAAATAAGTTAATTACAGCAAATGTTCCTAGATTCTATTCCATAAAATCAAAGGTAAATCAGGGAAAAGGATTCAGTGGCAGAGAAAATTGTGTTTTATTAAATAAATTTCACTTATGATCGCTTTTACAACAATCCAACCACACCGCACGCCACATGCCCACAAAAGGCAACAAACCAAAACAAAAAATAAATTTAAAAAATACATGCAATTCACCTTCATTGACAATTCTAACATCATAATTTTATAGTTCAATGTGAAGGGTCTGCAACACCGTGGCTATAAGCTTTTTGAAATGAGGTACCGTTGTAAGGTTGGAAAAATTCAGTAACATGGAATTTAAATTTTCTGTTCCGTGATGAAGTTGATCAGAGGAAAAAGAAACAACATCAGTGGATATTGCATGAGTAGAAAGTTCACATCTGTCAAGAATATTGCTTGCTGCAAAGTATGACTCAACTGCAGGAGCCCCACGTGGAGTAAATGAGGCAGGTCATCCCTACACCCTGGAGGCAGTTCCTATATTCTCTCACGTTCCTTTATCCCTTCCGCATATCTATATTTGTGTCTTTAATATATAATATATAAGGGTTTTAAGAAAAGGCAGTCATAACCCTTTATTTTGAAAGAGGGGCAGCCGTAACAAGAGGGTTCAAGAAGGGGGCAAACTTCTAAAAGGGAGGAGGATTGTAGCCGTTTGTGAGAGTCGTAGAGGTGTGCCTAGGCCACGACTAGTGCCTCTAAAATCCTTGAGAGCCTGCAAATCTAGAGAGAGAGAGGTATAAAGAATTATTCTCATAAAAGGATTTTTGTGAGAGAGAACATCGTACTTTGAATCTTTGACTAGTTGAAAAAATCCTCTCATATTCATGGACATAGGTCACCCTATTGAACCATATAAATTTTCTAGGTTCTTGATGTTCTTACTTTTGCTTCAATTTCTTTGCGGTTTTTTCCTTGTCTACGCTAACAGTTACGTGCAACTTTTTATCATTTCTTTATCAAGGGTGAAGAAGTGATCATTTTTTGTTCAGCAAGGTCACGTATTAGCATTGAAAGATGATAGCAAATTCCTAACAGAGAGAGAGAGTCAACCCTTAAAAGGACACACAATGCTATTATGTTGAGTTTATCAAATGAAATTCTAAGGTTGTTGATGAAGCAACGCTGCAGAGACTTTGAAAGAAATTACAAGAAAAATTTCAAAAAAAGTTTTTGGCAAACTGATTCTAATTAAAGCACGGTTTATATACCTTAAAGATGCCAGAGGGTACAACGATAAGACAACATTTAGATAATTTCGATAAACGTATCTTGGATCGGCAAGAAACCTGAGTAAAGATGGGACATGAGGATCAAGTTGTTATCTTATTGTGTTTGATGTCGAGTTCCTTGAAGAATTTTGTAGATATCAAGATGTATGAGTGAGATGCATCCAATGTTAGTGATGTGAAGGATGTCATACAGACACAAAAATTAAAGAAAAAATGTTTTTGAATCCGTTTATCGTATCATGGTCTGACAATTGGCAAGAGCTGCAGCAATGAGCGGGATGGTAGCCCGTGGGGGATGGTAGGTCACTATCTTGGTCTCTTGGAGTTCAGGGGTTCGATTCTCGCTAGTCCAACCGAATCATAATTACACGCCTGATGGTTTAATCCTCCATATCGGGGTGTGGGGCCCGTAGTGGGAGGCAGTTTTACCCAGCTTCAACCACAAGGCAAAGGGCGAGCCCGGGAACCTTTAACCAGCTTGCGGGGGGTGGACTACACTATTGGAAACTTAAGACTTGTAATTGCGAGAGGAGGCTGGTATTTTTGTACAAAAAAAATGAGCGGGATGGAAGGTTCAGAGGTAAGGCTTGATCCAAATCAACATCAGATGGGGTATGTTGTTTCTCTTATAAGAGGACATTTTAGAGAGATTTTTCAACGTAAAGAATAAGTGATGACAGATTGGTCTTCAATAATCATAGTGCAACAATAGTTCAACAAGGTTCTCGTGACGGAAATGAAAACAATGTGCTAGCAATTGACACATCATGTTTGAATTGTCCATTGGTTATCGATTATGGTGCTTCCTATAACATGTCATTCTCCAGAGTTTTCTTCTTTTAAGAGGTGGACATGCAAAATTAAATTAGGGGCTGGAGGCAAGCTCAAAGTTGAGGGTAGCAACTCGGTTCAAATTTAGATGTGTGAAGGTGTGATCAGATCATTCAATGCATGATACATTTCTGATCTGCAAAAAAACTTCATTTTCTTGGATGCCCTGCAAAAACGAAGATATCGGTTCTCTAATGAGTGGCCAGGTGAAGATCACGAAGGGATCCTTGAGGTAAGTGATAGGAGTGCAGGGTGGGCTGGTCGTAGTGGGCAGTGTGCAACTGTCCAGGGGGCAGCTATATAATTACTCTTATAGTTGTTAAGAGGTTGTTAGTTTGTTGGTTTGTTGGTTTGTTGGTTTGTTGGTTTATTAGTTTGTTAGTTTGTTAGAAAGTTGTTGGGAGAAGGGATTGTTTAGAAGCTTCCAGTGGAGTCTATAAATAAGGGAGTTGTGGACTGTATGGGGGATAGGAATTGTTTAGAGAGAAGGGTTCTGCTGTGCAGAAATATTGAGTTGTTGCCTTGGGCCTCGGAGCAGTGACTCTGAAAGAAATTTCTTCTTCTTCTATCTTCTTCTTTCTCTTCTTCCATCTGTAATTTTTGTTGTCTTTGATAGAAGTGCCTACTGTTTTTCTTTCTCCCTCTAATTGATTCCTATCAATTGGTATTTTCATTGAGAGGATTGAGAGAGTTTAAGAGAGAGAAATGAGAGAGATTCTTGCTAGATATTGCTGGAAATTTCTGGACCGTGTGAACTGCAGCAGTCGCGACTATTTTCTGGACATAGCGACGTAACAGAAGACTGAAGAGCACGAAGCTGCAGGAGAGGAATCACAGCAGTATAGAAACGGTGGAACGCAATTGATAGCAAGTGGACTCAGGTGGACGTAGGTGGACAGCAAGTGGACACAGGTGTCCGACTGACAATAGGTGGACGTAGCACTGTGGCAATTTCAGATGTGCTAAGAGACAACGATTTGGAGCTGAAAACAGAGAAAATATTATGGATATTTGGATGTCACTCGTCCGGCTGAGAAGAAGACAGGAGGAGAGCTTGGGGCAAGAGATGATGTCGGTTTTCTCCGAAAACAATCATGAGACTTGGATCAAAGAAGCTAAGGAATATTTTTCTCTCCGCCAAATTTCGGAAGAGATGGAGGTACCTATAGCAGAGTTAGGTATGCAAGAAACGGCTTGGGTTTGGAATTTTTCGTTGGAACCAAATAAGAATGGTCTTACCTCAACGCAATTCAAGGAAGCACTGCTGGAGAGATTTGGAGGTGTGCCAGAGGAGGAAACAGAGGCTGCAACTACTCAAAATGCAGAAGAGTTACAAACTGTCAAAGTTACAGGGAATTCTGGTCTTGTACAAAGGCGGCAAGAGATGCTGCAGGTGGTGCTGGCACGAGCGCTTGCTTCTTTTGAGCCAATTGAACAGCCATTTCCTGAACAGGAGCAGCCTGCAGTTGTCGAAGACGCGTCAGGAGCTGGAACGGGGTGTCTATATGACTGTGAACAACTGCTAGTAGAAGCTCCAGGAGTTGGAAATCGAATTCAGGAACTACCACGTCAAAATCAACGTGGAAAGTTGGTTGCGACTATGCCTTCATCAAACAAGTTGAGCGAGCAGCACAATTCGGGAACTACTGAGGCTCAGGTGGGAAGCAAGGGTAAACGAGTCACTTAACCAGTTGTTATAGGGAGCTACAATCAGGGAGCTATAGATGCTGGAATTCAAGAAGACAACGAAGGGGTTCGAGAACCGCCACACCGGAAGAAGATTTTCCAGGGAAGTAATTCTAGTACATTGGCAGCGCAGGAGGCCGAAGACTCTTTTGATGGAGCCCAGCTACGTTCAGCCTTTGCTTTAGCGGATCACAAGCAAAAGAGACCATTGTAGCAGATGAAAAGTGAGGAAACAGTTATATCTGAGGTAGAAATTGCTATTGAACAAGATGCATGGCTGCCTAGGCTGCCACCAAAGCCACCAAACAATCACCTAGAGGACAAGATGATATTTCAAGAGGGCGGTAATGATAGGAGTGCAGGGTGGGCTAGTCGTAGTGGGCAGTGTGCAACTGTCCAGGGGGAGCTATGTAATTACTCTTATAGTTGTTAGGAGGTTAGTTTGTTAGTTTGTTAAAAAATTGTTGGGAGGAGGGGTTGTCTAGAAGCTTCCAACGGAGTCTATAAATAAGGGATTTGTGGGCGGTATGGGGGGTAGGAATTGTTTTGAGAGAAGGGTTATGCTGTGCAAAAATACCGGTCTGCTGCCTTGGGCCTCAGAGTAGCGACTCTGGAAGAAATTTCTTCTTCTTCTATCTCTTCCATCTGTAATTTATATTGCCTTTAATAAAAGTGTCTACTATTTTTCTTTTTCTCTCTAATTGATTCGTATCAATAAGGAAGGGCAAGCTTCAAAGTGGCGTCTATTTGCTGAAGGATCCAAGCAAGATTGGGATTGCGGCAGCCCAAAAACATGAGTAAGAAGGGAAATGAAGTTTTGAGTTAGAAAATGTTGTTAAAGGATGTCGATAAAGTTAAACTTGATTCTTCCTTTATCTCTAATTTCACAGATACTAAAACGAAGGCAGCGCCACTTTATGAAGAGGATAATGATAATCAAATGAATTTAATGCCTACTTATTTTATAAAAATATTGGATGTCATTGGGTTCTTCCAGCTTGGAAATTAGGAAATCAATTGTTCCCTTGTAATGCTAATCCACAAGGTTGATGGTTATCACCCCATTCCATGTTGCAATATTATGCATGAAAGTATCATTAATCTCGTCACAAGGTGAACTAGTGTGGTGGTCCGCGGAATTGCAGACCATCTAGTAATAAAAGCTCGAATTTAGTATTATTACCAAGGGAAAGAATGTTAGAACAAAATACCCTAGGCATCCCCCAACCCTCACCCCAAACTTCTCGAGCATGAGAGGACATCATTACCTATAAAGGGGGTGAATGAGAGGGGTAGCCCATCACCCCGCAAGCAATGTATAGTTAACCAAGTAAGAAAATGGTAGTATATATAACAAAAAAAATATTTTATTTTCCTAATAGGACTATCTATGGCAAGAATTATTTTTTGCAAATAAGTCTTATTCCTTTTGATCCTGTTGGGGATATTTTTGTTCAATAGTCTTATCTTATTTCAAATCATTTTTGAATTTTGAATTTTCTATTTTCTATTTATCATTCATCTCTTGTATTTGTTTTGCAACAAATAAAGTGATCAGCCTCACTTGAAAGACACGGATTCCGATACCTAATTTCTACATGGTATCAGAGCGGGTCCCATTTTTCTAAAATTTTCGACCAACTCATAGGGTTTGGTTTGCATAGGAGTGGTTGCCCTGCTCCGTCACACCCCTTGTGTGAGCCGCACACCTCGCGTTGTCGCGTGTCCAACGCCTCTGCCATCGTAGCACCCCTCTCACCGCACCGTTGCGCGCCCAACGCCTCCGTGCATGTCACCACCATTGTAGCACCCCACTGCGCACCTCTTCATCGTTCAACCCTACACACCAGCCTGATTTTGCACCACTCCTGCGTTGTTCAGCCCTGCGCACCCGCCCAGATCTGTCTTTCCTCCTCCAGATTCGCGCCGCACGGCACCATGTCTCTTCTACTTGGGTTGTTTGTTTACTTTCAACCCATTCTTTTATGATTTGTTACTCCCGCTGCGACTGAGGGTTTCAGCTCTGCAACTGGTCTTCATCGTCCTCCCTTCTGGACACGATAACTGCTTCGACCGGTTTGGTGGATAAGCGCCTCGACTCGGAAGAAGACGATTACAATCACGCTCAAAGGGATGGGTCCTTATAATCATTTTGTTGTCTCTCCTCTAGATCCTAAGGATGCTACTTTCGAGCAATGGGAACAACAGGACAATTAAATTTTTTCCATGTTGTATCGCTCGATCAAAGGATGTTGCCAAGACCGTCAATACCTGCAAGGAATTGTGAGATTCCTTATTATTGATGTTTTATGATACTAACAAATCTTTCATGTATCTCTTATTTGTTCCCTCTTCGCACTCTAGAAGGGTTCCCTTTTAATTCCACCATATTATAATGAGTAGAAATCTGTCATTAATGAAATCAATGATTTATGGTTGATTTCACTGAATTCTGAGGTCGGGACACAGCGCAACCACATATTTTTATTCACTTTACTCCACGGTCTGAATCAGGAGTTCTCGACAATTGTCACAGAGATGCTAACCAACTCCGCTACTTTACATCCCTCGTTAGTTTATAACTTGCTCATTCATGTCAATCGCCTTCCACCATTGGTCACTGCTAATCTGTCTGATCGTGCTACGATGGTTTCCCGTGGCACCACTTGTGATGTTAGACGCTCCGACAAACGAGGTCGGCCCCCAACCAACATGCACTGTACTCGTTGTAAGGATTATCACACCATTGATACATGTTGGCAGCTTCATGGTCGCCCTGATGGCTCCCCTACCCCCAAACGCTCTTGTTCTGCTCAAGCTGCTCTTCCAAACTCAATGGCACAACCTGAAATCCAACATACGATTGATATTTCTCATGGCAATAGCCCTAATATCTGTCTCTCCCAACAATCAACTGTCTAGGTCCTTGATTTCAATGCATCCAAGCATATTACTGAGAATGCAGGTACTCTTCAGTCCTACCAGTCTACTTCGACTAGTGGGTCTATCGCTGTTGCAGATGGCTCCTCACTTCAGAATGTTGGTTATAGGAATTGTCCGGTTAGATCCACTCTGACACTCTCCTCAGTGGCTCTCATTCCACGTTGCCCAGTTAATTTATTATCAATTCGTACGCTTACTGCTAGTTTACAGTGTTAGACTATCTTCTAGCCTACTATGATTTTGTTTTAAGAGTCTTCAACGACTCGTGTGCTTGGTAGTGGCTGACTCTGTTGTGGTGTGTATGAGTTTGACTTGATCTCTTCTTTTGCCTGCTCTATGCTTTCCACTCCAGTCCCCCACCTTCACTACCGGCTCGACCATCCTCCCACATCAATTTTTCAGAAAATCTATCCTGAGCTTGGTCTTATTTCTCCTTTTGATTGTGAGTCTTGTCATTACACCAAACATCGTTGGATCACCTATGTTCTCTAAGTACTCTCGCTCGTCTCAAGTCCTGATTTAGTTCATTTTCATGTATACCTAGCCATGTTCTGAGCAAACTAGGTCACTGTTACTTTGCTCCTTTTATTGACAATTTTCCCTGCGTGACTTGGGTTTATTTGTTAAAACAACGATCCAAAATCTTTTTTATCTTTTGCTCCTTTTAAAATGAAATCAACAGCTTTCGGCCACCCTTAAAACTTTCTATTCTGATAATGGTTGCAAATATTCCTCTAGATATTTTCAGTCTTTTCTTGATGACCATGGTATCATACATCAAAGTTTTTTCCCTAACACGCCCCAACAAAATGGTATTGTCGAACACAAGAATCGTCGTCTATTAAACATTGTTTGGGCACTTCTCTTTCAAATGAAAATTCCTACCATATTTTGAAGCGACGTGATTCTGCCTACCACTCATCTCATTAACCAACTTTCGTCGCCTATCTTCAGGAGGGACACATTTTCATGTTTTATGCTCTCAACAATCCCAACATCCCTTACCTTTTTCGTATTTTTGGATGTGCATGTTATGTTCGTGATACTCACCCCGCTATTACCAAATTGGATGGCCATGCTCTTAAGTGCATCTTCCATGGTTATTCTCGAACCCAACACAGGTATCGTTGTTTCTCCCCTGAATTACGTCGTTATATGATTTCAGTTGATGCTTCTTTCGTTGAGTCCTCCACTTTTCTTTTCCAACGGCTCTCTTTGTCCCCTCTCTTCCCGGTCTGGAGGTCACCCTTCCATATTCTCTCACACCTCCACCACCCACACCTCCTCCCCCAGCAGGAAATGGAATTCCATTTGGCCACATTTATACCAGACGTCCAAGCACGCACCTTCCATCTGAGTCTCATGCTACTCCGACACCTGATGACTCTTGACTCTCGACCGACTGATTTGTCTATCGCACTTCACAAAGGTGCACGCTCTTGTCAAAACCGCCCAATTTATTCAAATTCTTACTAGGGATTATCGACAGCTACCTCCCTGTTTAGGGGCACTCTTATCGAGGTTTTCATCCCACGTATCGTTGTCGAGGCCAAACCTCATTCAGGGTGGTTCCAGGCCACGTGAGATGAATTGCTTGTTTTAGAGGCTAATCATACATGGAATTTTGTCTCTCTTCCCAATGATAAGCAACTTGCTGAATGCAAATGAATCTATGTTGTGCATGTCAATGCAAATGGCATTTTAAATTGCCTGAAGGCTCGCCTTGTTGCCAGGAGCTATGCTCAGACCCGTGGCGTTGCCTACTTTGACACTTTTTCATATGTGGCTAAGATGGCATTGGTACATTTTTCTATCTCTCACATTGCCACTCACTATTGCTCTCTCCGTCAACTGGATGTCAATAATGTTTTTCTCAATAGCTTTCATGACGAGGAGGAATATATGGAGCAACCTCGGATTGTTGCTCAGGGGGAGTCCTCCAAGATATGTCGTCTTCATCGATCATTGTATGGCCTTAAACAATCACCACGAGCTTGGTTTAGCCGCTTTTGCACAATTGTGACCAATTTTGGGATGTCCCAGAGTAAGAAGGGTCCCTTTATTATCTATCATTTGTCTACTACAGGTAGCATTCTCCCCATGGCGTATATTGATGATATTTTCATTTCAAGTATTGAAGATATTGAGATTACCCGACTCAAGTCATTTATCCATCAGAATTTTCAAACAAAGGATTTGGATCCATTGCAGTATTTCTTAGGGAATAAGATTTCCATATATGCCCAAGGTATATTTCTTTCTCGGGGAAAATATGTCATTGATCTGTAACAGGAAACCAAAATGACACTGGCAGATTCTATGGACTCATCACTTGAGGATGGGGAAAAGTCTTCTTATACTAACAGTGAGACTTTCTCCTCACTAAACTATCTGACGATGACTCGTCCTAACATTGCATGTGCAGTGATGAGTAAGGTGAGTCGGTTCATGAAATCTCCGACAATGGGAGGCAGTCCTTCGCACTGTCAGATATTTGAAGAAGGAACCCGAGCTAGGCTTACTATATTATGATCATGGCACATGGATATTAGGGCTATTTGCAATGCAAATTATGCAAGATATCTCTCGTCCGGGAGATCCACATCAGTATTTGTTGTTTTTATCGGAAGTAATCTAGTCTCCTAGCGAAGCAAAAAGCATACAATTATCTTTCGACCCGGTGCAGAGTCAGAGTATTGTGTTATGGCTCATGTGACTCCAAAGATTATTTGGGCATGACGTGTTGCGGAATCGTCGGGAGACACAACGACAGAAAACGGGAAAAATGAGAGAAAGAAAACAGAGAACACAGCGATTTACGTGGTTCGGGAAAATCCCTACGTCCACGGGAGAGACAGAAAATCACTATTTGGGAGCACAGATTACAGAGGATTTCAGTAGTGAAACCCTAGCCCGAAATGGGTTACATATGAAGAAGACGGTCCACTGTTCCGAATAGTAGTCCGCGTTGCAACAGTGATCGGCGGCTCACTTTGTCAAAAGTGCTACAGTATCTGCCGGCTGGAAGTCAAAAGCGCTACAGTGAAGTTGACCCCGAAGTCCGCACCACTACAGTGTCTATCGGTGTCGGTCGGTCAGCTCCGCTACAGTGGTCAGCATTGCTACAGTACCGAACCAGATCGGGCAACACCAATCCAACACGACGGATGCTACAGGAGATTGGTTATCCTATAAGGAAGCCCACACTGGTGTGGCAATCAAGTTGCGGTCAAAATTGCTATCGATCTAGTCTTTCATGAGCGGACTAGACACATTGAAGTCGAATGACATTTAGTCCGGGAGAATTATGAGAAGATAATCACCCTCGGTCATGTTCGCATTGCATATCAACTTGAAGACATCTTTACAAAGGAGATTCTTAGAGCATGTGTTCAATTTATATGTACCAAACTGAGCATGATAAATATATATGTTCCAGCTTGAGCGGGGTATTGGAGATATTTATGTTCGAATAGGCTTGTCCTACTCCCAATCATTTTGAATTTTGTACCAACCATTCAACTCTTGTATTTGTTTTGCTTTAAATAAAATGGCCGACCTCACTTGAAAGGCTCGGATCCCGATACCTAATTTCTACATGTCCAAATTCAATGAACAGAATTTGCCTGTGATTTTCCTCATAGACCAAAAAAACCCGTCTTTGAAAGTATAAGTTTGCCTTCAAATTTGGAATGTTATTCCTTTTTATCCAAATTTAGCCAAAAAACATCTGCTTGAGATTTTTCTCCTAGACCAAAAAAAAAATTGAAAACTTCGGTATCCCTTTAAATACTAAACCAACTAAGGATAACATTCCAAATTTGAACGATAAAAGAGCGTGCAAGGATCAAATGTTCAGGATTTTTTATTGTCACTAGCACAGAAACAACAACATATTCCCTGGAAGGAGTTCATTATCACTTGCAATCTACAAAAAAAAAATCTTAGGAACAACCTTGGGGCTCTGTATAATTTCAATCTCGTTCTTCATATCTTCTTTATCCTAGAAATCTTACATGTGAACCTATTTAATATTAAGCTTCTACGTCTAAATATTCAACTTGATGATCACATTTGGAAACCTATCATGCTTGTTAAGGATATTATATCCCTCATATTTTGGAATCAGGTTCCAACTAAGAACTTTTCAAGTGGTAGCAAGTCATTTACCTTTGCATCAAAATCTACTGCTGAGATCCCTCGCCTAGAAGAAAAAAGGTGTTAATCAGGTGATGGACAACCAATTGTTAAATATAAACTGAATGAAAGTTGAGGAAGATTCGTATAGGAATAATATAAATAGAAGATAAAAAGGTTTGAAGGCTTAAGGGATGAAACACATCATAAAAACTTGGGAGTTTGAGGTGGGGAGAAGGGAAGATAGTGAACACATGTAAAATTTTCATTTTCCATCCTTGACAAATAAACAAATAAAGTACCAACAGCATGTTAGCACTTCCAAACATCGTTTATTAAACAACTTCGCACTCTTCGTAGAGCTTGGTTAGTTTGATGGCTGTGACTGAAAATGCCTTTTGAAAGCATTAATAAAATAATGTGATTATATAAATGGATTGACAATAAGCAAATGCTTAATGGGACAGTCATTCATGGACAGTCAAATATTATGAAAGCAACAGGCAACCCAGATTTTGCTGGCATCATAAGGCACAAATTGACATCTCCATGACGTATCCTTTCCCATTATATTTCCTGAACTTGCTGCAATTCTAAAGATAACAACCTCTCAAATTACAACAAAAAATTGTCCTTCCCAAGCATGGTAATGTAATTGATTTAAATAAAATAAAAAAGCAAGAAAAAGCAAGGTTCAAGATACATACCATGTATGTGTATAAATGATGCTTGTATACTAATTTATTATCAGCGCTTACAGGAGATGGAAACTTGATTTTAATAATTCCACTCTTACACAGCCTTAAGAGATATGTGCCTAAACAATCCTTCAACAACAATGCTATCGAGATTCGAGACAAAAAAATCATTAGACATGCATTAACCCAACTCTCTGGATAATTTTATGGTAGATCAGCCCATAAATCACAAACACACACACATACAAAAAAGATTTGCATGGTTCAGCGCCTTCAGCACTGACAGTGGCAAAGGCCATGCTTATAAATGCTTTCTCATGGCGGTTTGAGCCATTTACACTAACACAGCCCACGCTCATATATATTTATCAGAATGCATTTTTCTCCCCTGGGTAACCAAAAGGGAAACCAAACCAAAAGAAGAATTTGAAAACAAATCTTCTTGGATGGAAAGAAACAACAGCATGTTCACAATACCTAAAAATTGTGGAAGAAAAAAGAGAAGAATGACTGACTTTTTTATTGCCACTCGGCCATCCACATTTCCAAAATCAGAGATCAGGTTCATCTGTCCAATAATGATAAATGTTCAGCTCATATGCACAAAATATTATTTCATATATAAAACCAGCAATGGAAAACTACAACAGTAAAGAGGGTTTCCATACATGTGTTGAACACGGCACTTCACCAATATGGTAGGAATGGGAAAACGCACCAATCTATCAGCAATTAAAGGGAAAGGGGTTAGCCATCTTATGCTTTTGTTGGCTGGTTGGATGATAAAATTTGGAGGGGAGTTATACAATAAGGGGAGGGGTAGGGATTAAAGGGAAAGGGAATATGAAGATTATCTACTGATTCACCCATTGGATGGTTTAAGGGTAAAGCAAAACATGTTTGGTAACTTATTCTTTAATTATCAGTTAACATGTAGATATTAAAAATAATAATGAAATTATAATTAAGCACCGTGATTTTTAAGATTATTTTCTTCTCTTCGACTCCCTACCCACGATCGTATTTATTGTCCTGAGCACTCGATTAAGAAAATGTAGAAACTGAAATCTGTTTTATAACCTGATTCTTTCCCGCCCCGTTCTTGGGCAGTCCCATTATCCACGGACCCGCAAAAACCACTATGGGGCAGAAGCATGCATCGAATATAAATAAAAACATGGAAACAGATGAATCTGCAAACACCTGAGAATATGATTGCGTCAACAGACCCAAGATTTCGTGACGATAATTGGGACCGCACCGTCCATTAAGTTCGACGAGGCTTCTCTTCCATCGAGGCCTTGAAATTGAAAGGGGGGCTTGAATCGGAGATTCCGAACAGAGGTGGAGCTGTGAATCAAATGAATTTTTGAGAAAGGAGCAGCCTGTTACCTTATATTAGGATTATGAGGTTTGGAGGATGGCGACGGACGGAGCAGGTACTTGTCCATGCCGGTGGGCGTCCGTGCTTGAGAATTGGAGCGACTGCAGAGGAGAGCCGCAGTGTACACGGACAACTGACTCCCCCGCGCTCAGCACCACAATCACGCGGCCGAATATTTTGCGCGCTCCGGTTTAAATAGAACGCCAGTTCGCACAGAAGAACCACCGCAGTTACCGATTTTAGAAGGGGAAAGGACGTTGGAGGACCAAAACAACCCTCTAATTACAGTTTTGGATGTAAAATAAAGTAGTGAAATAATTTAATAAAAATATGAATGTGTGCAAAAGTGTATAAAATTTGAATTTAAATATCAAAATGTTGATGTTTAACTCCACAAATTTAAAAAGTTTTCAAATGTGAAACACATAGTTAGCAAACATGTTTTTAAATTTATTACTTCTGAAAATCAATCTAATTTTAAATATCCAGCATGTTTCTTTTGATATAATCAAATAAAATAAATGTTCCCAAGGCTTGGAAAATCTTGGATTACTTCATAAAAATTGCATTTGAACCTAGGGTAAAAAAGCTATTTGATTTTATGTGCTTTGGAAAATTTGATTTCAATCTTATGCATGGTATGGATGTCAAATATTATAGAAAATTGAGTTTCACTTTCTCAAAGATTAACACAAAACATTCTCGAGATTATATACAACAATCCATGAGAATAACATAGAAATAAAATTAAAAAATAATCAACACATGGTGGGTAAGTAGTAACTGTTATTGAAAAAAGCTTGTGTGAAGCAACTCGGAAATAAATACAATCAACGATGCTATTAAACAAATTCAAGTCACTTCACTTGAGGTTGCATTTGAATGAATTTTAATGTTTTTATAGCCAAGTTAGGATAACTTTTATCATGTTCGATAACACCTTATTCTTCAAAGTCTTATGATGCATGTTTTTGCAATGTAAATATTAGTTACACTACAAAAAAACAAGGCTTTATCAGTGATTTTAATAAAACCGTCGTTAAATACTTAAAAAAACTAATTAACACTGCCCCCTACCCCCCACACCCACAACACTCCCGCCCTCTGAGCACCCCTTCCTCAACGGCAACCATTGATCCCCCCCCCCCCGACGCCGACCCCTAACCCCCGACCCCCCTCCCTTGTCAACAATCCCCAACTTTCGTCGACCCCCGACCCTCCCTCCCTCGATGTCAACCGCTGTGATGCCCCCCAATGGGTCTTCTTTGAAGACGATGACCCCTCTTCCCCATTTCCCGACGACCACAACCCCCAATGGTTGTCGAGCCCTAACCCCTTCCCCACACTACCCTGTACTCCTCCCTCCCTCCTCGATTTCCCATAATTCTGTTCGAATCGAATGTTACTGGGATCGTATCCTCGACCTCCATGTTGTATGTTGTCCACTCATTGCCTCAATGACCTTCTTCCACGACATCTGAGCCTGTTATCACGAGGGATGATATTTATTCATTTATATTTATATTTTTCATGTTAAATTTGTGTTATTTTGAATCATGACCTTACCCTGGTCAATGGAGAAATTGGGTGGTGTTAAAAATTGATTGTAATTGTTTGATTAAACATACATATCTTTATGTTTGAATGTGTGAAGAGAAAAGTGACAATCAAATACCTATGCATAAAAGTTAGATTAATTTACCTCGAAACACACTTCGGTATACAAAGGGTTTGAAATATTTTTTAGATTATGCAATTGTAAACCGATCAGTGGATGATAAAATAAAATGTACATGTTCTGATTGTAAATTCAAGCGACGGTTGAATGGAAATGAAGTATACGAGCACTTGATATTGAAATAGTTTCCTACTTGATATGTATGTTGGATTTGACATCACTACTACAAAAACAGGCAAGGGAACCGCTAGCTTATATCAGCGCTAAGCAAAAACCGCTAATAAAGAGACCTGTTATCAGCGCTAAAATTTTAGCGCTGATAAAGAGACCCTTTATCAGCGCTTTTCTAGCGCTGATAGAGGGACTCTTTATCAACGCTAGAAAACTGTTGATAAAGAACCCTTGTATCAGCGCTAAAATTTTAGCGCTGATAAAACTGTAGTCCATTTTTTTATAAAGTCGGTCGCACAATGCCCTCATTTCATCGCGACCTAAAGCTCTCGCGGTACTGGAACCCTGCGACTCCCCTTTGCTGCCCGCTGAGCTTCATGTTGTCGGACCTCCGCCGCCCTCGAGCTTCTCGTTGCCGGACCTCCGCCGCTCGCTGAGCTTCGTGTTGTCGTACCTCCGCCGCCCTTGAGCTTCGCTTTGTCGGACCTCCGCCGCCCGCTGAGCTTCGTGTTGCCATACCTCCGCCGCCCTTGAGCTTCGCTTTGTCGGACCTCCGCCGCCCGCTGAGCTTCGTGTTGCCATACCTCCGCCGCCTTTGAGCTTTGCTTTGTCGGACCTCCGCCGCCTGTTGAGCTTCGCGTTGCCGGACCTCCACCGCCCTCGAGCTTCGCATTGTCGGTCCTCCGCCGCCCTTCGAGCTTCGTTTTGCACGGTCTAAAAAATCTATGAACCCCCTTGTAGTGGCTTATCATAGGATGAATGGTTTATTTAGCCCAATGACATGATTTTCCCTAACAATGATCCAACCGTGAACACCCCCCCAAAACCACCAAAATTTCTCAAAATTCACTCAAAACATCTTTAGATAATCTCTAAATATAAGGAGACCAAAACAAGGTTCTAGATATACCTGAAATAAGTTAATGATATGTTTAAGGCATGTTTTCCAAATCATTTTTTGATTTTGGGATTTTACTATTGATGATTGTGATGAATACTTTGCTTTATGTTTGGTAGTTGGTACATGAGAGACCTTAGATTTGTGAGTAATCAAATGGGTTCTACTTTATTTAGCCTTGAGGTGATCACTTGAGTCTATTTTTGATGTCCCCAAGAGGCCTCGTTTATATTGATTGTCTGGTCACATAACCAGGTGGTGTTCCGTGAGTGAGTCAATTTACATTAGAACCTATTGGTCAGATATCATCCTATGTTTCTCCAATTAAAATTAGTTTCTTTCCCATAATTATTTTAATGGATGATTTTGTGATTATGAGTTACTCCCATTGATTACCTTTATTATTTACTTTTTCTACAGTTTAGTTTTTATCTAACCTTGATTATTTATTTTTTCTTTTATCATTACTCTATTATTCTAGGATTTTCTATTAGTATAGTTTTTTTACTGTAAATCAAAATGTGGAATCTTTGGGGAATGTTTGACATGGGTTGATTTTCTTTAAAAGGGATTTCTTAATATGTGTGTTGTTCTTTTTATAAAAGTAGATTAAGTTAGGGAAATAGAATTCCTTGTGAATTTTTTCATTTATAAAAAATGAAATATATATTTTAAAAAATGGTTGACCACAATGTTTTGTTTTTTTAATAGATTGAATGCAATTTTTTAATAGATGGAGTGCATCCGTGAGTGAGAGAAAAACTTGTTTTCATTGATGGAAGTGTTGAGATAGTTCAATGAGTGAGCTGAGCCAATGATATATAATTTTTCAGTCTCTTGATACCCCATGATATTAAATGAGAATCAATCCTTATTTAGTTCTTCAATATGGTGTGGTAAGTGATCGGCATCAGAAAGAGGGAGCCCTCTTGGTTGAAGGATAAATTCATTTCAAAGTTTTATATCATACAATAGGGACATGAACCATGTTTTTCAACTTCATGCAATGAGAACATTGGACACACATTTTAATATATTGTGATTAGGATTATGATAATGTATTTTAAGGTTGAATATATTTTACCAAAATGTCACACGGTTTCATATCATGCAACTATAACATATAGTGAGGGTGAGGTGAATTTTCCATCCATAGAGTCCCTAGACCATGTGAAATATGGGTAGAGGATGAGAAAGGTTTAAGTTCATGATTCATGGACCAAAGGGGGTGTGTCCTAGAATTTTTGGCATGTCATACAAGAATAATGACCTGATGTGAGAAGGGGCTTGTGGCGGCTCAACACCACACGAAACAACATATAACTAGGATGTTGGATTTTTAGTTCAAATCCATATATCTCAGACTAAAGAGATGGTTTATTCATGTAAAATATATCTTGAGAAACCTAGTATGGTGGAAAGATTGATATGCTCATCATCAATGGTGATCAATGAGTTTACACTATCAGAGTGAAGTTTATGAAAAATTTAAGGTCCTTCACACTTGGATTCCAGTTTCACTAGATTCCTCCTAGGTATCATCGATTCCCTTAGATCCAACACCATGTCACCATAAAATAAGGAATGAAGGATAACCTTTTTCTTTAAGGACAACACCACCCGGTTCTGATGCATTTCCAGGTCATCTAATGTTTGAACCCTATTTTCTTCGAGGGGTTCCCCCCTTCTTTCCTTCATGCTATCTAAGTGTTTTTGTCTGGAAGTGCACTTGTATGGCATGATTCCCAGACCACCAAGCTTTATAGCCTTGTCACCCCTACCTCCATCTCTGTCCTTCTCCCTCACTGAGGTTACTGACTGCTTCTTTGTAGTGGCCATGCCCCTTCCTAGTAGTGTTTGTTTTATCTCCCTTGGCTCTGAGCCTGTCATCCAGCTCCAAATACTTATTGATCTAGAGAGAACTCCCTCACCAGCCCCCAAGTTTCATTACCCATCCTTCTCCTGCCCCTTTGGATCCTCATCTCCCACTCATATGAAGATTACCAACCAGAAGGAATTATGAACATGTTCAAAATCAAGGGACCTCAATGAGAGATCATTCTCCCACTTCAATAAGGCTACTAGCTCTAGATCCAATGCCAGAGCCCTGTCCTACCCATCATTATTATCTTCATATGTAATGATCATGGTCTTAGTGCCCATGTTAAATTGGACTTCCTCACTATAGAAATCAAAATTCATAATGTCATTGTTGTTGTTGTCAAATAACACAAAAAACCCTATAATAATCATAGAATTCTCCTGGAAGATTAAGTTGCATGGATTTCTACACTCTGACCCCTTCAACAGACACAAATGGGTATTTTGGCACAATAAATATGTTGTTGAAACTGTTCAAGATTACAATCAATTCATCACTACCAAGGTGTCCAATGGTGACACCTCCTTCCTTATGACTTTTTTTGGAAGCTATGACCCTCTTCAAAGGGAATCTCTATGGAGTGAACAAAATACATTCGATCCCGGCCACCATCCATTGTTTGTTGGGGGTGACTTTAATGTCATTTCCAACCCAAAGGAAAGGAAAGGTAGAAGCCCATTCCAGAGGAAGGCCATCATGGAGTTTGTTCAGTTCATGGCTGGGAAGGGCCTCATTGACCTCAGCTTCTCAGGTGACAGTTTCACCTGGTGCAACAACTGCAGGGGCCATCACCGTTTGTGGAGTCTATTGGATATGTGTCTAGCCAACATGAAAGCCACTAAACTATTCTCAAATACCATGTTTTTCCATCTTGCTTGAGGTATTTTGATTCACTCCCCCGTCTTGGTTTCCATTTCTTCTTGGCATGATCATCAGGAACGGTTTCACTTCCACCAGCAGTGGGTTAACATCCTAGGGCACCAGTACATGGTTTGTGAAATATGGAATAAACCCTTGTAGGAGTATCGGGCCACCTTCAACCTAAGTGACCTGACCTCGAACCCCGATAGGTGCGTGTTCGCCCCTTCCTCCTTAGGAACCTTCACCACCTGGGACTACTGTCGCATATGGGCTCCTTCAGAGTATTCTGATAGATGGAATGATAGCTTGGGTTTATTGAATTATTAACACCAGTTTGAGATTTATGTATGACTATATACTTATTATATTTTCTTATTATTTCTTACACACCACCACTTGAGTCGAGTAACCTGATTGAAATCCATATTGGTACTTCGGTTCTGATGTGGATATGGTTTTTTATGTGTTTGTGACATGTGTATGTGTGGATATATGGGTATTTAGGCATGATGATATTTAATGTAGGGCAAATACCTAGGAGTGGTAGATGTATCATTCTTGATTATTCTTATGTTTGGTCTGGGGTGATTTGAGGAAACTATAATGAATCTAAAGTAATTATATTTAATAAAGATGAATAAATACTAATGGTTAGGCTCTATTAATCTCTATTTTTATAAGAAAGTGGTTCTCTTCTACTGTATTTGGAAGTCTTGTTTTGTGTACTTGAACCATAAATACTAATATTTGAGATTCAAATAGGATGAAGACGAATAAAGATCGTATGGATGCTAATCGTTTGACAATAGAGTACGAGAACAGAGTGAAAGAGTTCATCAAGTTTGCAAAGGATCACGTAAAGGATCCTTCTCAAATCATTTTTCCATGTTTATGTTGTTGTTATTCTAGAATACTTACTCTATAGGAGTTGGAAGAACATTTGATATGTCACGGAATAGATCGGAGTTATAAATTTTGAAATAAACACGGAGAAAAAGCGAATGTAGCTACTGGCTGGGATAAAACTACATTTTATGGATCATCAGATATGGATACAAATATGGATAATGAAGAAGATCGTATGGAGGATGTGATTACAGATGTCAATGATGATGAAGATCGTATTGAGGAAATGACAAATACAATTGAAGATGAAATCTGTGATTGCCCAAAATTTTTTGAGAAGTTTAAGAGTTGTGCAAAGATGCCATTGTATGCTGGTTACACTAAGTATACAACATTGTTAGCTGTACTAAAGTTGTATAAATTGAAAGTAGAAAACGGATGGAGTGATGTCAGTTTTACGGAACTACTTTCTCTCTTGAATGACATGCTCCTGGAAGATAATGAGCTCCCAAGCCGGACATATGAAGCTAGATGAATGCTATGCTCGATGAGTATGATTTCTGAAAGAATGCATGCCTGCCCGAAAGACTGTATATTGTTTCTCAAGGAGAACAAATCACTTACAGAATGCCCAAAGTGTGGTGCTTCTCAATACAAGAAAGATAAATCTAATCATACAAAAGTTTTATGGCACTTTCTAATCATTCTAAGGTTTAGGCGTCTATATGGAAGTAAAGAAACTACAAGACAATTGTCGTGGCATGCAGATAAAAGAAATAAAGATGGGAAATTATGTTATCCGGCCGACTCTCCTCAATGGAAGAAAATTGATCATGAGTATCCTGAATTTGGAAAAGAGACGAGAAAACTTCGTCTTGTGTTATCTATAGATGGAGTGAATCCTTTTGGTTTTCAAACCAGCACTCATAGTACATGTCCTGTTATGTTGGTAAATTATAACTTGCCTCCCTGTTTATGCATGAAGCGGAAATTCATCATGTTATCTATGCTTATATCAGGACCAAAACAACCAGGTAATGATATTGATGTTTATCTGGATCCTTTGATCGAGTATTTGAAGTTATTGTGGGATTTATGTGTTATGTTGTATGATGCTTATAAAAGTGAATACTTCATGTTGAGAGCGATGTTGTATGGGACAATAAATGATTTCCCTACTTATGGAAATTTTTCAGGCTATAGAATTAAAGGAACTCAAGGGTGTCCCGTGTGCGAAGAAGATACAAAATCAATTAGGTTGAAATATTCATCGAAATCTGTGTTTCTAGAACATCGTAGATTTCTACCTCATCGGCATAAGTACTGATCTTGGACGACATCATTCAATGGAAGTTCAGAACAATGCGCAACACCATATCCACTAACAGGTGATCAGTTGTTTGAGAAAGTAAAAGACCTGAACACTGTTTTTGGTAAACCATTTTCGAAAAACCTTACGAAAATCGGTTGGAAAAAGAGATCAGTTTTTTTAATTACCATACTGGAATTGTTTGTACGTTAGAAATTTTCTTGATGTGATGCATGTGGAAAAAAATGTATGTGACAGTGTTATCAGAACATTGCTAAATGCCCCTGGCAAAATAAAAGATGGAATTAAGGCAAGGTTGAACATGGTTGACATGGGAATACGAGAAGAGTTGGCTCCCATGAAGGGTGAAAATCGAATGTTTCTTCCTCCAGCTGCTTGTACTCTTTCTAGGGAGGAGAGATATCAGTTTTGAAACTTCTTCAATGATGTAAAGGTTCCAGAGGGGTATTCATCAAATATCAAGAACATTGTGTCAATGAATGATTTGAAGTTAAAAGGTTTGAAATCACATGATTGCCATGTTTTGATGCAAGATCTAATTCCTATAGATTTAAGTTGCATTTTTTCCAAGAACATTCATCATACGTTAACCAAACTTTGTTTCTTTTTCAAAGCTATATGTAGAAAAGTTTTAGACCCAGCGAAATTGCTAACTATGGAAAAATAAATTGTCATCATATTATGTGAATTAGAAATGTTCTTCCCGCCAACATTCTTTGATATGATGGTTCATTTGATGATTCACTTGGTGAGAGAGATTCGACTTTGTGGTCCTGTGCACTGTAGATGGATGTATCCTGTTGAACGGTATATGAAGATTTTGAAAGGGTATGTTAAAAATTGAAGTCATCCAGAGGGTTTTATAGTGGAGCGATATATTTTTGAAGAAGCCATTGAATTTTGTACCGAATACCTATCTGATGTGGAAATCATTGGTCTCCTGAAATCTCGTCACACTGGACGCATTGAGGGTGAGGGAATTTCTGGAAGAGAAGTTATGACAATCAGTATTACAGATCGGGAGCAGGCCTATCTTTATGTTTTGCATAACAGTTGGGAGGTTGCTCCATATATTGAAACTTACAAAGAAATTCATAGGCAGTTGAATCCATAAAGTGCTAAAAAATGGTTATCAAATACACATAATCACCAGTTTATAGGATGGTTTCAAGACCATATTTTTAAGCAGTTGGATGAAAATTCGAATTCAATTTTAGAACGAATTCGATGGCTAGCTGCTGGACTAAGTGTGTATGTATTATCTTATAGTGGTTATGTAATTAATGGTTATATATTCTATACAGATGAACATGATGAAGATAGTACCATGCAAAATAGTGGAGTTACACTAGTGGATGAAGCGATGCATGTATCTGGTAGTAAGGAAAGAAATCCAATTTATGCAAATATGTCATACTTTGGCATTATCAAACTAATATGGGAGTTGGATTATACAACATTCCAATTGCCGATTTTTCAATACAAATGGGTTGATAACAACAGTGGTGTTAAAATAAATGGATGAGGATTTGTGAAAGTTGATTTTAGTAAAGAAGGGTACAAAGACGAACAGTTTATAATGACATCACAAGCGGTACAAGTTTTTTATGTTCCATATTCTGCAAATCGAAAGTGGTCGATTGTTCTGTTATCGTCCAAAACAACTGAAGGTTCCGATGAAAATTCAGTTGAGGACGATTCTTTCAGTGGTACGTCACAATCATTTCGGAGCGGTCCCAATGTAGATGGTGTTTTGTATGTTATAGGAGACCACAATGAAGGGATTTGGATAATAGATAGAGGTGTCAAATCCCTTCAACCTTTGAAAAAAAGAGAGTTCAATAAACAGGTTATATTTTGTTTGTAATATAGATCTTGTTATCTCATGTTATTATCTTATCATTACTGAATTTATGTAATCTAAATTAACTGTTCAACCACTTTTGAAGATAATGACTTCTGCACATTCTGGAGCTCCTAACCTTGAGGCTAAATAAGTCTCTCAAGCTACTGCTATTGCGACTGCTGCTGCTCCTGCTGCTCCTGCAGCTGCTGCTGCTCCTGCTGCGGCTCTTGTTGCTCCTTCTGCTCCTCCTGCTGCAACTCCTGCTGCTCCTACTGCGGCTGTTGCTGCTGCTGCTGCTGCTGCGGCTCCTGCTGCTCCTAGTGTTGAGGTCAAACAACCATCAACACATGTCATTGATACCATTTCAGATGAACATATAGATGATGTTGATATCGATGAAATGGTCAGGAATGAAGGACCGATGTCGTAGAAAACACAGGTGCGTCATAGTTTGACAATGTTAGCCAAAGTTATTAAGGTGAAAAACAAATGCATCAAATTTGAAGTCGGATGGAATGCACGAGGCCAACATGTGAATCCAAACAAGGCTATGTTTAACAGCTACATTGGAGTTGTCACTCGGCAACGTGTACCGATTGACATAGATTCATGGCACCATGTTGTGTCAGGGCTGAAGGCTGTGATCTGGGAAGAAATTACGGTAACATTATGAATTTATTTCTTTAATTTACTAGAAAATAAAATAATGAAATAATGTCTTACTCTTCTCAATCTCTTGCAAAGTACATTTATAGTAGATGATTCACACAAGGATTATGTACTAAGGCTTGCAGGAAGGATTCATCGAGGTTTTCACACTATTTTAACAAGATGCCACCTGAAAGATTCCAAAGGTAAAATAAACCCACACCCACCAATTGTCTACGCTCACCTGATATCCCAAGAAGCATGGGATGCATTTATTGGCCTCCGTGGGGATGAGAAGTTTCAAGTACATTGTGGGTGATAATACGTTGTTTCAGGATACCAGTATTTATCACTTTGATTGTCAATATTTCATTTATAAAATAGAAACTCTGTACTGAAAACAAGGAACGTGCATCAAAACCAACATACCCCTATCATAAAGCAAGGATGGGGTACGCTTCATTAGAAAAGAAAATGGTACGTATTTTAAATTTACAGTAATATTGTTAGGTGCCAATAAACAACATCATAATTATATTTTTATGTTTATATATAGATTGATGAGTCTAAAACCAAATACACTTCCATCCCACGTCATGTGCTATGGAAGGAGGCACGTGTGAATAAGGAAGAGAAGTTAGTAGATGAGAACACACAAAAATTGTGGGAAATATGTGTAAGTATGACACGACGATAAAAATATTTGTTTTAAATTGATATTACATAAAAATAATCAGTTATTTTCCTATATCTGATAGTCACAGGAATCAGATACTCCTATAGCGGATACAGACCTATTATCGACGGCTTTAAAGCAGCTAAAAAAATATGGTCATGTCAGAGGTGTGGGGTTTGGGATGACACCCCGAGTATATTTTGAGAAGAAGAAAAAACGGATGATATAGATGAAAAATTGGAACAAATGAGCAAAAAAATAGCAACCCTTGAAGAATGATTACAATGGTAGGGAGAGTTGCTAGCAACTTTTATGGGTGGGAAGCAAAGGGAAGACACGACTTAGGAACAACCAGCATGTGAACATCCCGCCCCACCCCCCACCAGCTTTGAGGCAAGCCATTCCCCTCAAATAATTGTCTTAGTCGTGATGATCAATATTTTAATAATTGTTCCCATGAAATGTGAATCAGACAAACACTGATAATTTTTCTGTACTGATCTTCTACAGGGTGATAATGATTGTGATTTATATCTGTCAACACCCACCTATCACCTTTTAGCAAGGGATACAATGTTCAATATCTCAGATGCCACACTGCATAATAGACCACTTCCGAAAGATCATCTGAAAGTGATGATTACTTTAGCTCATGAGCCAAATGTAGAGCTACCTATTCCACTTGATAACGATGATATTCATACGGTCGAAAAGGCTATTGGGACATTCATTACATGGCCGTCACAACTTGTAAGAGTACATGCAGACGAAGAGGTATTTATTTTCTTTTTTTTCAAGATAAACCTTTAACAATTAATGAAAAAAGGGTCTGAACCAATGATTGTTGTTATAGACGGAGAAAAGGAAGGGGGTGACAAACGTCGGCTCAAAACCATCTAAAGGATCGACCAACCGATCCCAAGGAGCTACTAAAAGCACAATAACACCACTTGTTCTCTATCCACATTTACTATCATTGAAGACTCATGTGGATACGAAGCGAAAAGATAGTAATAGTCATATAGTGGTTTTTGAAGAGAATATATACGGAGAGGAAAGTTAAGATTTCGTTGCTGCTGAAAATGTAAATGAGATCCTTGAAAACAGTTGGCTAGGCGTCACAGTTGTAAATGTATATATGAGGTATGTTTCCATGAATTGATTTTCTAAAAGCTGATCTAATGTGAAAATTATGACTAAATGCATTTTATATTATTGACAGACGCATTTATGAAAAACAGTTAAAGGAATTTTCCCATGATCCAACATTTGGACTCATTAGTCCTCATACCACATCAACACACCTAACAAAATTAGAGCCATCAAAAAGGGATGAAATAGTGAATGGATTGCTGAAAACATTTGAAAGCAAGATTACAGATGACAAACTCTTCCTAATACCAACCATGTAGGGGTAAAACTCTACGATTAAATCATATCAATTATATTTTCAATTCTTTTATTACTAATTCCTTTTTGTGTTTTTAGGCAAAATTGGTTGCTAATTACGGTGAACTTGGATACTCCAAAGATTTATTTTCTGGATTCAAAGCAAGGATATCCATCAAACTAACCACACATGATGGAGTTTGTGAATCTGTAAGACACTACATCTTACGTTTTAGGTCTAAACATCAAGTAATATAATTTATATTATCTTTTACTGAGGATTTTGTTATGATAGGTTGGTGTATCATTATCATCTAAAAAAATTAATGAGGAAAAGGGCTAAGTATAAGGAGGTGATCAAGTACTACGTTTGGACAAATATCAGGGTATATATAATAAAATTTCACTATCCAAACACATCTCAACACAAGTTACTTATTATCCTAATGATCAATTTTTTTGCAGTGTCCAAAACAAACAAACGATAATGATTGCGGTTATTATGTTTTTAAATTTATGAAAGAGATTGTTTTTCATCCACAAACTAGCATCCCTAAAGAGGTATTTTCAAAAACAACTACTAGTTCATTTAATTTATTTATTAATTATTTATTTTTATATTTTGTAGTACTACTCTGACTGCCAAAAAGCCTCATACTCACAAGATGATATAGATGTGTTCATAAACGAGTGGGCCGCATACCTAATGGAAGATTTTACACAAATACAATGAATATCTGACTTGGGGACATGTACAATTGGTGGTAATTTTTGAGAGGGGTTAAGGGGATCAAAAGATGAAACATTGTTGTGTGTAAATGTTCGTAGGAAAATTGTAATTGTTATTAAATAAAACATCCTTTATCAAATGATTCATTTTCCTATTTTAACAGATGATATGCACCAGCAACATGCAAGAATGCTGAACCACTCAAAGAGTCTCTCTTTTGTTTAAAATGAACACAATTTTAAGTAAAAACAACAACTGACGTACAAAAATCTGACAAAAAACATTAGGATTGTATTGATCCTTTAGGATAATGATCCACGAGTCCTTTGTGATGTGTAATAGTTATCCCCACCTTAATCCGAGTCACGGTGTTGCTGATAGCACTCAAAGGGTATCTCTTTGGTTTAAAATGGATACAATTTTAAGTGAACAAAAACTGACCTATGGAAATATAACCAAACGCATTTGGATTGTCTTGATATATTATAAGAATGATCCATGGGTCCTTTGTGACATGTACGAGTCAACCTCGCCTCAATACGAGGCACAGTGTGGCCGATACCACTCAAATGGTCTCTCTTTTGTTTAAAATGGACACAATTTTAAGTGAAAACAACAACTGACCTACGGAAATCTGACCAAACACATTCCGATTGTGTTGATAATTTAGGAGAAGATCCACGGGTCCTTTGTGACATGTAAAAGTCATCCTTGCCTCAATATGAGGCACGGTGTGTCCACTATCACTCAAATGACCTCTCTTTGATTTAAAATGGACACAATTTTAAGTAAAAACAACAACTGACCTACAGAAATCTGACCAAACACATTCGGATTGTCTTGATCATTTATAAGAACAATCCATGGGTCCTTTGTGACGTTTAAGAGTCAACCCCAACTCAATCTGAAGCACGGTGTGGCTGTTACCACTCAAAGAGTCTCTCTTTTGTTTAAAATGGACACAATTTTAAGTGAAAACAACAACTGACCTATGGAAATCTAACCAAAACCATTCGGATTGTGTTGATCCTTTAGGATAACGATACAAGGGTTATTTCTGATGTGTAAGAGTCATCCCCGCCTCAATATGAGGCATGGTGTATCCGGTAGCACTCAAAGGGTCTCTCTTTTGTTTAAAATGGACACAATTTTAATTGAAAACAACAACTGACCTATAAAAATCCAACCAAAAGAATTCAGATTACCTTGATATTTTATAAGAACAATCCAAGGGTCCTTGGTGATGTGTAAGAGTCAACCCCGCATCAATCCAAGTCACGGTGTGGCCGGTATCACTCAAAGGGTCTCTATTTTGTTTAAAATGGACACAATTTTAAGTGAAAACAACAACTGACCTATGAAAATCTGACCAAGCACATTCGGATTGTGTTGATACTTTAGGAGAACGATCCAAGAGTCCTTGGTGATGTGTACAAGTCAACCCCGCCTCAATATGAGGCATGGTGTGGCTGGTATCACTCAAAGGGTCTCTATTTTGTTTAAAATGGAAACAATTTTAAGTGAAAACAACAACTGACCTACGAAAATCCGACCAAACGCATTCGAATTGTGTTGATCTTTTAGGATAACAATGCACGGTTTGACCGCTATCACTCAAAGAGTCTCTCTTTTGTTTAAAATGGACACAATTTTAATTGAAAACAACAACTGACCTACGAAAATCTGACCAAACGCATTCGGATTGCCTTTATCTTTTATAAGAATGATCCAAGGGTACTTGGTGACGTGTAAGAGTTAACCCCGCCTCAATCAGAGGCACGATGTGACTGGTACCACTCAAAGGGTATCTATTTTGTTTAAAATAGACACAATTTTAAGTGAAAACAACAACTGACTTTTGGAAATTCATCCAAACGCATTCAGATTGTGTTGATCCTTTAGGAGAACTATCCAAGAGTCCTTTGTGATGTGTAAGAGTCATACCTGCCTTAATCCGAGGCATAGTGTGGCCGCTATCACTCAAATGGTCTCTCTTTTGTTTAAAATGGACACAATTTTAATTGAAAACAATAACTGACATATGAAAATCTGACCAAACGCATTAGGATTTCCTTGATATTTTATAAGAAATATCCAAGGGTCCTTGTTGATGTGTATGAGTCAACCCTACCTCAATCAGAGGCACGGTGTGGCCGGTACCACTCAAAGGGTCTCTATTTTGTTTAAAATGGACACAATTTTAAGTGAAAACAACAACTGACTTACGAAAATTTGACCAAAAACATTAGGATTATGTTGATCCTTTAGGATAAAGATTAAAGGATCCTTGGTGAAATTTATGAGTCAAACCCGCCTCAATAAAAGACACGGTATGACCGATATCACTCAAAGGGTCTCTATTTTGTTTAAAATGGACACAATTTTAAGTGAAAACAACAACTGACCTATATAAATCTGACCAAACGCATTCGGATTGTGCTGATCCTTTAGGAGAACGATACACAGGTACTTTTTAATGTGTAAAATTCAACCCTGCCTCAATCCGAGGAACGATGTGACCTCTATCACTCAAAGGGTCTCTTTTTTGTTTAAAATGGACACAATTTTAATTGAAAACAACAACTGGCCTATGAAAATCTGACCAAATGCATTTGGATTGACTTGATATTTTATAATAACGATCCAAGGGTCCTTGGTGATGTGTATGAGTCAACCCTGCATCAATTCGAGGCATGGTGTGTCCGTTACCACTCAAAGGGTCTCTATTTTGTTTAAAATGGACATAATTTTAAATGAAAACAACAACTGACTTACAGAAATTCGACCAAATGCATTTGAATTGTGTTGATACTTTAGAAGAATGATCCACGGGTCATTTTTGATGCGTACGAGTCATCCCCACCTCAATCTGAGGCACGGTGTGGCCGCTATCACTGAAATGGTCTCTCTTCTGTTTAAAATGGACACAATTTTAATTGAAAACAACAACTGACCTATGAAAATATGACCAAACGCATTCAGATTGCCTTTATATTTTATAAGAATGATAAAAGTGTCCTTGGTGATGTGTACGAGTCAACCCCACCTCAATCCGAGACACGGTATGTCCGGTACCACTCAAAGGGTCTCTATTTTGTTTAAAATGGACACAATTTTAAGTGAAAACAACAAATGACTTACAAAAATTCAACCAAAAACATTCATATTGTGTTTATCCTTTAGGATAATGATCCAAGGGTCTTTTTTGATGTGTTAAAGTCATCCCTGCCTCAATCTGATGCATGATGTGTCCGCTATCACTCAAAGGGTCTCTCTTTGGTTTAAAATGGACACAATTTTAAGTGAAAACAACAACTGACCTACGAAAATCCAACCAAACGCATTCGGATTTTCTTTATATTTTATAAGAATGATCCATGGGTTCTTTTTGACATATATGATTCAACCCCGCCTCAATCTGAGTCACGGTGTGGCCGGTACCACTCAAAGGGTCTCTCTTTTGTTTAAAATGGACACAATTTTAAGTGAAAACAACAACTGACCTATGGGAATCTGACCAAAAACATTCAAATTGTGTTGATACTTTAGGAGAACGATCCAAGGATCCTTGGTGACATTTAATAGTCAACCCTGCATCAATCCGAGGCACGGTGTGGCCGGTATCACTCAAAGGGTCTCTATTTTGTTTAAAATGGACACAATTTTAAGTGAAAACAACAACTGACCTACGGAAATCCGACCAAACGCATTCGAATTGTGTTTATCCTTTAGAAGAACGATCCACGGGTTCTTTGTGACATGTAGAAGTCAACCCCATCTCAATCCGAGGCACGGTGTGACCGCTATCACTCAAAGGGTCTCTCTTTTGTTTAAAATGGACACAATTTTAATTGAAAACAACAAATGACCTATGAAAATCTGACAAAATTCATTCTGATTGACTTGATCTTTTATAATAATGATCCAAGGGTCATTTTTGATGTGTAAGAGTCAACCCCACCTCAATCTGAGGCACGGTGTGGCCGGTACCACTCAAAGGGTCTCTATTTTGTTTAAAATGGACACAATTTTAAGTGAAAACAACAACTGACTTACGAAAATTCAACCAAACGCATTCCGAATGTGTTGATCTTTTAGTATAATGATCAAAAGGTTATTTTTGACATGTATGAGTCATCCCCACCTCAATCCGAGGCACGGTGTGGTCGCTATCCCTCAAAGGGTCTCTCTTTTGTTTAAAATGGATACAATTTTAATTGAAAACAACAACTGACCTATGAAAATCACACCAAACGCATTATTATTGTCTTTATATTTTATAAAAACTATCCATGGGTTCTTTGTGATGTGTATGAGTCATTACCGCCTCAATCCGAGGCACATTGTGGCTGATACCACTCAAACGGTCTCTCTTTCGTTTAAAATGGACACAATTATAAGTGAAAACAACAACTGACCTATGGAAATCTGACCAAACGCATTTGGATTGTGTTGATACTTTAGGAGAACGATCCAAGGGTCCTTTGTGACATTTGAGAGTCATCTATGCCTCAATATGAGGCACAGTGTGGTCGGTAGCACTCAAATATTCTCTCTTTGGTTTAAAATGGACACAATTTTAAGTGAAAACAACAACTGACCTATGGAAATCTGACAAAAAGTATTAAGATTGTCTTGATATTTTATAAGAACGATACATGGGTACTTTGTGACGTTTAAGAGTCAAATACGCCTCAATCTGAGGCACGGTGTGTTCGGTACCACTCAAAGGGTCTCTCTTTTGTGTAAAATGGACACAATTTTAAGTGAAAACAACAACCGACCTACGAGAATCTGACCAAACACATTTGGATTGTATTGGTCCTTTAGGATAATGATCCAAAAGTTCTTTGTGATGTTTAAGAGTCATCCCCACCTCAATATGAGGCACGATGTGGCCGATAGCACTCAAAGGATCTCTCTTTGGTTTAAAATGGACACGATTTTAAGTGAAAACAACAATTGACCTAAGAAAATCCGACCAAACGCATTAGGATTGTCTTGATCTTTTATAAGAACAATCCATGGGTCCTTTGTGATGTGTATGAGTCAAAAACTCCTAAATCCGAGGCACGGTGTGGCCGGTACCACTCAAAGGGTCTCTCTTTTGTTTAAAATGGACACAATTTTAAGTGAAAACAACAACTGACCTAGGGAAATCTGACCAAACACATTCAGATTGTATTGATCCTTTAGGAGAACAATCCACGGGTCCTTTGTGACATGTATGAGTCATAACCGCCTCAATCTAAGGCACAGTGTGGCCGATAGCACTCAAAGGGTATGTCTTTGGTTTAAAATGGACACAATTTTAAGTGAAAACAACAACTAACCTATAGAAATCTGACCAAACGCATTCAGATTGTGTTGATATTTTATAAGAATGATCCATAGGTCCTTTGTGACGTGTATGAGTCAACCCCACAAACCCCCTAGACCGCACCACCCCCATGGACACCAACCCACCCCTTAGACACCCCCACCCCTCTGGACACCCCCACCCCCTATAAAGCCCCCCCCCCCCCCCGACACCCTGGACACCAGTCCACCCCCTGGAAAGCCCCCCCCGAACACCCCCATCCCCCCGGACACCCCCTACCCCCCTTTTACAACCACCCCAAACCCTTGAACAACCCCCAACCCCCTGAATTCTGAATTGAGTTCTTTATGTACTTAATTAACTTATGAAGTATGTGTTAATGGTGTACAGATATACTTATTGTATGGGTATAATTTTTCTAATTAGCTTATGATTTATGTTTTAATTTTGTATGGGTATACTTGCTCTAATTATCTTATAGAGATGCTGATTTTTTTTGCAGGTGTTCGGGTGTACTGCTGTAGATTTTTTCGTAGCAGCAGACAGAGCATTTATCAACACTTTTTTAGCGCTGATAAATGGAGTTTTTATCAGCGCTAAAAAAGCACTGATAAACTACACCTTTATCAGCGCTAAAGAAGTGTTGATAAAGGGTACCCCCTTTATCAGCGCCGATCTTTACAACACTTTTTTAGCACTGATAAAGCTCATTTTGAGCGCTGATAAAGACCATTTTTGTAGTAGTTCATGGTGAATCAAATGTTATGTAAAGTCAAAACAATGACTATTCTGTCAACAAAACACAGAGTGACCTGCATTAAGTGAATTCAGTTCAAAACTTGATAAATGACACATTTGGATTTGCAGGATACAATGTCTAGGATTTTAATAGATCAACAGAACTTTCAGTTGATCACGAGCAAGTTAACCTTACTCAGAACTGTAGTGGCAAAAAAAAAATTTTATGAATTAGTTGAAGTCGAACGACAAGAACTGTATGAAGGGTGTGCAAATTATTTGAAGTTGTTTTTTTTCTACTTAAGTTATATCATATCAAGTGTCTGTGGAATTACTTACAAAGCAATGTACATGATTTTAGAGTTTCTCTATGACACATTTAGTGAAGCTAAGTTCCTTTCATCATTATATGAGATGAAGAAAAACATCAACAAACTTGGACTTGATTATACAAAGATACATGCATGCTTGCATATTTTATTGGGGAGAAGAATCCAATAAAGAAAAATGCATAAGATATCCTACTAGAAAGTGAAAGTTAATGAACAAAAAATGAGAGTACACATCAATGCAATAATAAGAAGAAATAGAAGAAGAAAACTACCACTAAGGAATTATGTCACATTCCTCTAAAACCATGCTTACAAAGATTATTCATGTCATCTAAGATTGTATGTGATATGAAGTGGAATGATCAAGATAGTAACAACAATGACTTGATGAGACAACCAAAAGATTCAACATCATGTAAGGTGTTTGATTCATTATATCCATATTTTTTTCCGAATCCTAGAAATGTACGTTTGGGACTGGCTTCTGATAGTTTTGACCCTTTTGATACTTTAAGTACTGATTATAGCATTTGACCAGTTGTTTTGATCCCCCCATAATCTAAATCTATATATGTGGATGAAGAAGAATTTTTCATTATTTCGATGGTTATTCCTGGAAAGAAAAAGCCTGGGAATGACATTGATCTATACCTCCAACCTCTAGTCAAAGAATTGTGAGGATTATGGGATGATGGTGTGGAAATATACAATGATTTAATGAGAAAACTATTCAAAATGCATGATTCTCTCATGTGGACAATTAGTGACTTTTCTATACCAGGAAACTTATCTGGTTGAAACATTTATA
The DNA here is from genome assembly GCA_963277665.1 of Viscum album. Classification (NCBI taxonomy): domain Eukaryota; kingdom Viridiplantae; phylum Streptophyta; class Magnoliopsida; order Santalales; family Viscaceae; genus Viscum; species Viscum album. The sequence continues at coordinate 454,477,978 of OY728141.1, read as the reverse complement.
CTGGTTTGAATTGTGTAATTTTTTATTTTGATTTTGAACCTCAATGATTACCTTATAGTATAAAATGGTGTTTTATGTTTCATCGTCGATTTCTTGATGCTTTTCATAAATTCTGGTTTAACAAGACACAATTCAATGGAGATATTGAATTAATAAAGCCACTGAAAGTGTTATCTAGTTCATAAATCTTGGGAAAATTAATGAATGTCACTATAGAATTTGGAAAATGTAATCAGTTTAAAGGAGGTGGGAAAAGGGTACAAGGTACAAAATCAGATTTTTTTTTTCAAATACGTTTTTTTTAAAATTAAAAAACACTTAGGTTATTTTTTTTTAAAAAATATGCTCTAAAGGCAGTAGCGGCACTGCTGCCTTTCAGGTTAAGTCAAAAGGTGGCAACCCCGTTCCCGCCTTTCTTCTAAAAAAATACTATTTTTTGTTTTTAATTTTTTTTATTTTTATTTTGTTTTGTTTATATATATATATAAACAAAAAATTTCAACAGAATTTATCTTCTATTTAAAATCCAGCAGTACCACCATTACAACAGTTTGGATTCTGACAGAAACTCTCACTCAAAGCTCCCTTTTATAAGAGAGCTTATCCTGGAAATCATTATGCATTTCCAATGTGGGATTCTGTTTCAAGTATGCGAATTTGAAAGACTATAAAATATAAACTATAAGATCAATATAAATGAAACTTAAAACATGGATTAAACATATAAGAAACAGTTGAAAACAAAAAGAATTTCATAAAAAATGATGATAAAAAATAATTTATAAGCTTTCAAAACCACCTACTTGAAGCTTAAAAATGTTTCAAGTATGTGACTTTGAAAGCCTATAAAATATAAACTACAAGACCAATATAAATGAAACTTAATACACAGATTAAACATATAACAAATAGTTGAAAATAAAAAGAATTTCGTAAAAAATATTTATGGAAAATAATTTATAAGTTTTCAAAGACACCTACATGAAACTCAAAAATGTTTCAAACACGTGAATTTGAATACCTATAAAATATAAAATATAAGACCGATATAAATGAAACTTAAAACATAGATTAAACATATAAAAATAGTTGAAAATAAAAATAATTTCATAAAAAATGTTAATGAAAAATAATTTATAAGCTTTCAAAACCACCTACTAGAAAATTAAAAATGATTCAAGTACGTGGCTTTGAAAGACTATAAAATATAAATTATAAGACCGATATAATTTAAAGTTAAAACATGAATTAAACATATAATAAATTATTTAATTATTTAATTAATATTATTAATAATTAATTATATACTAATTAATTAGTTAATTAGTAATTATCAATAATTAATTATATAATAATTAACTAATTTTTAGTAATATAATGACTTTTAATAATTACAATTTAATAATTATATTGAAAAATTATAATGAATAATTATATTACTAATTAACTAATTAACTATTATATAATTAATAATTATATTACCAATTAACTAATTAATTATTATATAATAATTTTTAATAAATACTAATTAATAATTATAATGAATAATTATAATTTATAATTATATTACTAATTAACTAATTATAAAAAGGGCATCAGCTCTATCTTTCTCAAAAAATTAACTAATTAACTATTATATAATTAATAATTATATTATTAATTAACTAATTAGTTATTATATAATTAATGATTAATAATTACTAATTAACTAATTACAAATTATATAATTAATAACTATATTACTAATTAACTAATTAATTATTATATAATCAATAATTATATTACAAAGTAACCAATTAATTATTAAATAATTAATAATTTTATTACTAATTAACTAATTATATTACTAATTAATTAATTAATTATTATATAATTAATTATTAATAATTACTAATTAACTAACTAATTATTATACAATTAATAGTTATATAATTAATAATTATATTAGTAATTAGCTAATTAATAATTAATAATTAATAATTAATAATTATAATGAATAATTATAATGAATAATTATAATGAATAATTATAATGAATAATTATAATAAATAATTATATTACTAATTAAATAATTAATTATTATATAATTAATGATTAATAATTACTAATTAACTAATTAAAAATCAACTAATTAATAATTATATTACTAATTAACTAATTAATTATTATAAAATTAATTATTAATAATTACTAATTAACTAATTAATAATTATATTACTAATTACCAATTAATAATTAGTAATTAGTAATTACAATGAATAATTAAAAATATTAATTATAATGAATAAATATAATTTATAATTATATTATTAATTAACTAATTAACTATTATATACTTAATAATTATATTACTAATTAATTAGTTAATTATTATATAATTAATTATTAATAATTACTAATTAACTAATTAATTATTATATAATTAATTATTGATAATATTAATTAAATAATTAAATAATTTTTTATAATTTTAATCCATGTTTTAACTTTAAATTATACCGCTCTTATAATTTATATTTTATAGACTTTCAAAGCCACATACTTGAATCATTTTTAAGTTTCAAGTATGTGGTTTTGAAAGCTTATAAATTATTTTTCATGAACATTTTTTACAAAATTCTTTTTATTTTTAACTATTTGTTATATGTTTAATCCATGTTTTAAGTTTCATTTATATCAGTCATATAGTTTATATTTTATAGGCTTTCAAAGTCACATGCTTGAAACATTTTTAAGTTTTATATAGGTGTCTTTGAAAACTTATAAATTATTTTCCATCAACATTTTTGATGAAATTATTTTTATTTTAAACTATTTGTTATATGTTTAATCCCTGTATTAAGATTCATTTATATTGGTCTTGTATTTTATATTTTATAGGCTTTCAAAGTCACGTACTTAAAACATTTTTAAGTTTCAAGTAGGTAGTTTTGAAAGCTTATAAATTATTTTTTATCATAATTTTTTATGAAATTCTTTTTTGTTTTCAACTATTTCTTATATGTTTAATCCATGTTTTAAGTTTCATTTATATTGGTCTTATAGTTTATATTTTATAGTATTTCAAAGTCACGTACTTGAAATAGAATCTCACATCGGAAATGCAGAATGTTCTGCGTAGGAAAGAGAGAACCAGAATCCCACATCAGAAATGTAGAATAATTTATAGGGTAATGTCTCTTATAAAAGGGAGCTTTGGGTGATAGCTTCTGTCAGAATCCAGAATGCTGTAATGGCAGCACTGCTGGATTTTAAATAGTGGATAAATTTTGTTGATTTTTTTTGTTTTGTTTTGTTTATATTTTTGTTTTGTTTTGTTTATTATTATTATTATTATTATTATTATTATTATTATTATTATTATTATTATTATTATTATTATTATTATTATTATTATTATTATTATTATTATTATTATTATTGTTTGGTTTTAGTAGAAAGGCGACATCGTCGATGCCGCCTTTCACCCGACGCCAAAGGCGGTATCTGCGATGCCACCTTTAAGGAGTATTTTTAAAAATATTTTAAAACCCATTTGTTTTTAAAAAAATATATTTTTTTAAAAACATGTTAAAAAAACTTCTACAGTATCTGAAGCAACCAAAACACAATAATGGAAGAAAATGAGTGTATTTTTCAAACTCTATTATTGGAAGTTTAATTTGATACGTCATAATCTTGACGTAATGCATATTGAGAAGAACATCTGTGACAATGTAATTTTTACATTACTTAATGAGTAGGGTAAATTGAAGGATCACCTTAATGCTCGTAAGGATTGGGAATCAATGAATATAAATCATGGTTTGTGGGAAAATAATAATGAAAAGTGTCCTTCAACTATTTTTACAATGACAACCCAAGAGAAAGACATATTCCTTCGAACTTTAAAGAATTAAAAGTGTCAAATGGATATTCAAGTAACATTTCATGGTGCATTGAATTAAAACATTGAAATTTACATGGATTGAAAATTCATGACTCACATATTTTGATAGAGCAATTTTTGTTGTTGTCATTGTCGGTTCTAGGTGTAGTGGAAGTGTGTGGTGGTGGGTGATATATTAAATTTTCTTTCAATTGTTATTGCCCGAAACCATGACCAAGGATCTTGCATGTCAAAATTATAAATAATTTATTTAATATCTAAAGAAACGAATACCTATGATTAGGAACTTTCTTTATTGATGAATGTTGATCATTGGAAAAGTCCCTTTTGGATTTCCTTAATTGCATTGTGAGGATTCAAGGATAAAATCCCTCTAGCAATGATCCACACATGCTCCTATGATATCTGAGCAGTACCACTCGATCTTCAGGTGCTAGCGCAGAAAATCGAATGTCTCATGTTGTTCATTATTAATCGTTTATTCTTCAGTCTTGAAGAAATGAATTTTCCATTTCTCGTTCTTGAGAGGGAGAAAGAAGAAGGAGTCGATATAGAATTCGTTGTGTGCAACAATTCTCTATTTCGATTACACTAATCGATATTCTACACAATAAACATAACTGTCTATTTATAGAGATAGAGTTTAAGTTAAAATAATTATCTAATTGCATGTCGACCATTAAATAATATAATAACCTTTAATAAACCCCATGCCACATAATACAATAATAATAATATTATTTTGTGGCGCACACCAACTTGCACAATAATAAGTATTATTCAACCGACTTGTTAATCAATATTTGTCACCAGACTCGGTCTTGGTCCGTTCGAACTCCTATATCATTTATTGAATACCCAAATAAAATATTTTATTTTCTTAAATATATATTTTATCCATAAACCAGTAAATAAATATATATTAAATATTCAATAAAATAAATAAATAAATTATATTCACAATCCGGTGAATAAATATTTATTTAATTCATGTGATCAATAAAACTTGAATAAAATTATTCCTTGGTCTTGAGAATAATATTTATTCCATTAATTAAATTCAAATAGAAATCAATCGATATCAATGGAAATACTTAGTGTGTCACCCTCTGGGATTCTTTCTCATTGGAATTAGGCAGGCTTGCTTAAAGTCCAAGATTATTGTCTAGTAATAGGTCAAGACACCCAAGAGAAAGAACTTAATATCGTAATGATGATAACTACATACGAACACTCAATGTATAATATAATATATTTGTCATAATATCTCATTAATTAGGTTGCACATTTGTGTCACCAACCTATATGTTTGATACGCCTTTCTTTAGACATCTAAAATAAACACGTCGTTACACCATGGCCATGGAATTGAGGACGATGATTTTATTCCAATAAAAGGGGTGATATATCAACTTATATAAATATAGAAGGGATAAATCCTTCCTCGACTTACCCATTAATGATATGTGAATCATTACGTACCCAAAGTACCCCACCTCAACGCAAACACATTTCTTCATGGTTTTTGTCAACAAATCTAAGTGCATGAGTCATGACATGCATCAATGATTTTCTTAAAGTCTAAGTATCATTACACACACTCGTAGATAGAAATATTTGTTGACACAAAAACATGGAGAATTCCTACTGGTGGGTCTGTTCTCATAATCTCCTGTCTTGGAGATTACTAAGTGCAAACTTTATGAGAAGAAACCTCATCCACTTATGAGTACTCACACCTGACGGTCTAAATACTATGTATCCCTTCATAGTACATTATCTAACCATAGAACTATATTAAGAATATTCTCATAGCACTTAAAGGTTCTCATCATAGCGGATAACTGCTATGACCTCATCAATGCGACAAATACTCAAGGACATTATTATATTAAATCCATGCAGAACAATGAACAATATATAATAAGATGTTTAATTAAAATTAAATACATTGACTATACATGTAATCAAATTACAAATAGTTGGTCCTAAGACACAAATTCCAACAAACTCCCACTTGGACTAGAGCCAACTACCTATGACTTTCAATATGCTAGACCTCACATGATAATCATGTTTCTGCTGAGTCAAGGCTTTATTCAAGGGGTCCTCCATGTTGTCTTACGTGGAAATACTACTCACTACAACCTCACCTCTATGAGAAAAACATCAAGAGATGATATTTCCAAAGTATGTGCTTCATCTGCTGATGTGACCTTGTCTCTTTTGCAAGAGACACCGCTATAGTATTATCATAGTAGAGTGTGATTGAATATTTACTACTAGGTACCATGTCAAGATCTTGGATGAAGTTGCGTATCCATACTACTTATTTAGCTATCTCAGAAGCCATAATATACTCAAACTTTGCTGTAGAATTTGCAACCACAACCTACTTTGATCTCTTACAGCTCACAACACCTCCATTCAAAGTGAAGATGTATCCTGTTTTTGACTTCATGTCATTTTGATTAGTTTGGAAACTAGTATCTTCATATCCTATTATGACTAGTTTCTCATCTCCCCTATAAACTATGAACATATCCTTAGTATGCCTCAAATACTAATGGATAGTCTTGACTTCCATCCAATGGCAGTCACATAGATCAACTTGATATCTTCTTACCACACTCAATGTGTAGGAGACATATAGCCTAGTGCATAACATATCATACATGACTCACCCAATCACCGATGCATACATAATCCTTGTCATTTTATTTCTTTCCTCTTGTGTTTGAGGACACATTTTCCTGAAAAGATGAATGTCATGTGATGCTGCCAATAATACCCTCTTGGATTCTTCTATACTAAATCTCTTCAGTGTCTTATTAATGTATGTACTTTGAATTAGGCCGATCATCCTCTTGGATCTATCACAATATATCTTGATCATAAGAATATATGCTACCCACCCAAGTCCTTCATAGAGAAGAATTTATCCAACCACGCCTTAAAAGGCTGTAAGACTAATATTTCATTTCCAATGAGTAATATTTAATTAACATATACTATTAATAAAATGAATGCACTCCAAATAAACCATTTTTAGACACAAGGATCGCATTCATTCTTTATGAAACCAAATTCTATTATGGATTCATCAAAATGAATGTTCTATTACTAAGATGCTTTGTTTAATACATAAATGGATTTTTGCAATTTACATATCTTATTGGAATCCTTTGAAGTCACAAATCCTTTAGGTTGTGTCATACAGATATCTTCCTAAGGGTTTTTATTAAGGAAGGTTGTTTTAAAATCCATTTTCCAAATCTCATAGTCATGATAAGCCACAATGACAAGTAGAATTCTAATGGATTTCAATATTGAAAATGATGAAAAGGTTTCATCATAGTCAATACCTTGGCACCACTTAAACCCTTTTTCCACCAGTCATGCCTTATAGGTACTAAATTGTCCTTACATGTCCAGTTTCTTCTTAAATACCCATTTTCGACCAACAAGATTTACATCCACTAGAGGACCAACCAAAATCTAGACTTGGTTTTGGTATATGGAGTCCATTTCAAAATTCATGGATTCTTTCCACTTGGAAACATCTATGCTATTTACTGTGCCCTTTTAGGTCAGAGGATCATTATTATCAACTAATAATGAGTTACCATCCTCAATGACTAGAAAACCATAATGTTCTGGTTCTCTAACCTCTCTTGTACTCCTACGCAGTACTTGTGTCTCCATAATAGTTTCTTCTTTTATAGGGATTTGCGGAACTTGTTCCTATACCAACTCTTGTATACCTTGAGTCTTGAATTCATTTAAGTCTATCTCTCTCCCACTATAATTTTTAGAAATGTGATCCCTTTCAAATAATATGGCATGTATTTCCACTATAACCTTTTTTTCTGAGGGGATGTATAGGTAATATCTCCTTGTTTCTTTGGATATCCTTTAAAGATACACTTTGTATCTCAAGGTGCAAGTTTTTTACTTGAATAATCCTTAATAAATGATTCGAAACCCCACACATGTAAGTATGAAAACACTAATTTCTTTCCTTTCCATAATTAGTATGGTATATCGCCTACCACTTTATTTGACACTTGGATTAGTATTTGTACTGTTGTTTGTAATGCGCATCCCCAAAAGGATAATTGAATATTTGAATGAATAATCATTGATATCACCATTTCCAATAAGGTGCATTTCCTCCTTTCACTTACACTAATCCGCTGAGGCGTATAAGAAGGAGTGAGTTGAGATCGTTTCCCAAACTCTTTTAACTAATCAGTGAGGTATTGATTAAGATATTCTCCAACATGGTCTGAATGGAGTTTCTTATTCTTCTTCCCAAGATGGTTCTCAACTTAATTCTTATATTCTTTGAATTTATCAAAATAATTTGACTTATACCCCATTAAGTATAAATATCCATATCTACTAAAATCATCTGTAAAAGTTATGAAGTATGAGTACCCACCCCTTGCTTCAATAAAAAATGGCCAACACACATCAATATGAACTAATTAAAGAATCTATTTATCCCTTTAACCTTTTGAACTAAATGGGAATTTAGTCATTTTACCTTTTAAACACGTGTGACATACACTAAATGGATTTAGTTTAAAATAATATAAATACCCATCATGATATAGTTTAGTCAATCACTTTTCATTTACATGACCTAGTCAGTGATGCCAAAGTTGGGTCTAGTATGAGTCATGTAAGTTTGTTTTGTTATTGATTTCAATTACTTGGTTTGTGTAATACAACACATAAAGACCATTATTTAATCGTGACTTACCATAAAAAATGCTATCTTTATAAAAGAAGCAGCATTTATTTCTAAATTGGAAAATAAAACCATCTATATCTAGTATGGATAATGATATAATGTTTTTGGTAAATTAAGTAATGTAATAAAAACCCTTTTAAACCAAGATCATCTTGGTTGAAAGTGTGAGGTGGTAGTCACTGATAGCTACAAAAACAAGTTTAGATCTATTGGTTGCTCATAGATCTACCTTCCCCCGGTCAATCTTTTTTAATATACTTGGTTACTCTTTTTGAATACATATGTGAGCACCACAAGCTATATATAATGCCCAATTTATAGAAATATATTAATTGGACTTAATAAAAAATTCACTTGAAGCTTCACCTTTCTTCTTTGGCTGGGTGCAGTTTTACTTCTATTAGCTCTTCTTATTACATTTAAAATAGACAGTATCATGTTCCCTTGCTTTCCCCTTGACCTTCTTATTATTGGAAGGGCATGAAGAAGCTTTGGGATTAAAAATATTATCTTTAACTTTACTTTTTTTCATCATAAGGACATAAGTATTTTTACTCTTTGTGTCCTTATCTACTTGGTGAAAGAGAGTAATAAGATCTGAAAAATACTTCTCAATGTTGTTCATATTAAAATTTACAACAAAGTTGGAGAAGCTTTGAGGGAGTGATGAAAGAATGAGATTGGTGCACAGTTATTCAGGGAGTTTAAACCCTATAAACTCTAGGTGTAACACCCCCAATATTTTATGGCATGTCTCTTTTTAAATATAATCTCTTCAATAGCTTGCGTTTCAAGCAACACTGAGTACAAACAGACTGCGATCTATTAATAATTAACTGTTATAACCTAGCTGTTAAAATGATGACAATGAATAGTGTTAACCACATTATGAAATTTATATATATTTAAATGTTTTTAAATTCACTCAATATATTTTATAGGTGTAAAATAAAAACAAATATAATTTTATGCATAAAAGAAGTGTTCTTCTAAAAAGGCAGTTTTGCTGCCTTTTAATGGAGCATTTGTTTTAAAAATAAAATTTGACACTTTTTTGAATTCTATTTGAAAAAATAAACTTCATATTTAAAATAAGGACATCAAAATTTACTTTGTTTTATTTTTTTGTATTCTTCTGATAAGTTTCATTTTTTGATGAATAGTTAAAAATATTGCATTTTAATTAAAAATTGTCTTTTCATTTAATTTATTTATATAGTTAGATTGTATATTAAATTGGTTTTAAAGTATAAATAGTTCAATTATACATCAATAAATCCAATATAAATCATTTAAATCAATTTTACATTGAAATTGGATATGAAAACATTTCAAACTTTTGAACATTTTTACTTTAAAACTCGTTATTTTGTCTCGTCTGTGAGATTAAATTTTAATTAATTTCTACAAATTCTATGGATTGAATTTATAAAGATGGATCTAATATTTGTAATCAAAAGTTAAAAATTTATTAAATATGTCCCTTTTATTTTTGTCTAATATGAATAGTAACTATGGTAATTTTTGTTACCATGGTAAATGGTAAATCGAGTAAAAATCGAGCAATAAAGAGTAAAAAATAATATGACATGGATTCTAAAATGAACTTTAAACTTGAATCGATTCTATTGTATGAAAATATTTCATAATTAATCACTCAAGATTATAGTATATGTAATTTTTTCCATTTATAAGTGATTATGACATTTATAATATTTAATTTAAAGAAAAGTCAAAGATGTTACAATCACATTTTTAATAACTAAAATATTTTAAATAAGAAATTATATAGAGAATATTTTCAACTAAAAATATTAAATTTAAATCTAAAAGACTTAAATTTATCATGATAATTTATTTTTAATTTTTATTGAAGAAATAATTAACTTAAATGCTTGTACAATAGTGATCTAGTAATTATTTTATTAATAGAAATATCAAATAAATATTATTAAAAATGTGAAAATAAATATAATATGATATAATTAATGTGATCAACGAATTTTATATATTAAATTCACATTTTAGTGGTTTATTAAATTATTTTTTCAACGTTATCTGATTTTATTTACATTTTTAAAAGTCAATGAAATTAATAGCCTCAAAATGGACATTAATTATATTTTAAAATAAATGATATTTTATTATATGATATAAAATTAATAAAATATTAAATTAGGCCAAATTAATTTTATAAGGTTAAAAATTTCATAAATTATCCATTCATGGTTATTTTTTCATTTTATAGTAACTATAATAACCCTCAAAGTGTAAAAATATTTGTTGTCACGATAAGCATTAAATGGGTTAAATAAGGGTTAATACCAAAATATATGCGAAAAAATGTGACCTAAAATTGCATAAAAATATTGGATGATAGGATTTAAACCCATAATAATCTTATATTTTAAATAAATCACTTTGGATCCATTTTTAATTGAGAATTAATTTATATTAATTTAATATTTAGAGATTTTCTAAAAGTACCTCTCACCTCAATTATAAAAGAGCATCTCCCCACTCACTTATTCACACCACATTAAGCCTTATATCTCAAGAAAACCGTGGAATTTTCTCTTTAAAACATTATTATACAAGTTATTGAGGTCAAGTTATTCCAAAATGACAAACCCTAAATCCCTTAATAAGATATCTAAAGGAAGTCCACCGAAGAAGAGGTAATTGTTTTTACTAACTCATTCAAGTTCATTTCTTCTTATACATACTATTTGTATGTTGTTTCCATTATAAAGTAATAAATATAGTATAATATATATTTTTATATGTTATTATGATTATGGTACAACCATATTATACCTTTTATCCATCCTATGAAAAATGAAAGCATCACGCATGCGTACATACGACTTACCGTCTCCACGCTGTGGTGTAATATGTTTTTCATCGCCACTTTACTTGTATAAGCATAATGACAAAAATAATGTACATATATGATAATTATGATATTATATTTATTATATAAAAATTAATATACCATTAAATTCCATACCATTTCACCATCAAGGGAATGATATTGTCGCTCATACTTAAGTACGACCTACCATCTCCACGACGCAATGTGATTCATTTTCCATGTTAACCATTCAAGATTGATTATAAAAATACATATAATGAATAAATATGATATTTATAACATTAATATAATTTTAGAGATGTTTTATCTATATCCTATTCAAAATAACTGAGATATTCATGAAAAAGCATGCATAGGAAAATAAAGCAGTTAACACCAGAAACAAGGGTAATAACAAAATATTATCAATAAACGAGTGATAAAATAATATAAGAAGATAATATATGATATCATAAATATGATTAAGGTTATTAAATAAGTTACTAAAATGATTAAAACTATTATATAGGAGGTTAAATCACATTTTACTAAAGGAAGCATAAGGTAAGGGACTTCGTCTCAATCTCCTTTTATTGAGACACAATTTGATGTTATACACCCACCTTATTTTATAAGGTGTATATACATCCCATTTGACTTATCATGTCATTAATTTATTTATTACAATGTTATTTAATGTTTTTTAAATTTTATTCTTTCACTGTTCTTATGATTTAAATGTTCAAAGTGGTATGGGACACCTTGAATGTTTAAAGATTTAATTATCAAATCTTTTTCTCCATGTCAATATTCTTGATATTATTTTACATATTTATTTAGATGGATATAAAAGTATTATAAAGGAAATTTTATTTCCAATTTTAATTTCATTTAAAAGTTTTTTAAAATAATATTTTTACATGTTTTATACAAAACATTTTGACAAAAGAAAAAATGAATGTTCTATTCTTAATGTACACGGTGACAATAACTTTTCCACTATCATGAATATTATTTAATTTCTTGCTTCCTTTGAATGCTTAAATATTTTATTAAATTAAAAACCCTATTCCCTTATTTTTGGGATATTTGGAATTTAAAATGGTCATTTTTAAAATAAAAGGGTTTTTTTATACAAAAGTGTTTTTCATATGGGTTTAATAAGAGTTTTTACTTAATAAAATTTCAATGATTTTATTATAGTATTTTCATCTATGTCAACACCCTTTGTTGAATATTATGCTCAATTGAGTTTGGTATTTTATGATTTCATCTACTATATTTTATTTAAGGCTTTATGATTATTTGACCATGGATGTGCTATTTTGATACCATTCATGGTTTATGGTTAAAGTATTCATATTTCATATGCTAGTTTTTCAATACAAATGTTTATGTTATTTTTGTTTAACCATTTTCATATGAGGAATGAATTGGACTTAATAAGTGATGAACGGGGTCTGCTATATCCCCTTGATGCATCGATAGGTCTCATGTGGTAAACTAGTTTGGGTATTGGTTGAGGCCTTACCCATTTATGTATGGTGTCTTGGATGAAGCATTGATGGTATGTTTATGAGTTACAACATTATACATTACCTCATTATGAGATTAGTTATTGATATTCCATTCAATTATTCAATTAGTAGAATATCCATGTGATTATTTATATGGAATAATTTGATTATCATTTATTATTTCCATATTATGATCAATATTATGTTTAAAAGGATTGCATCTCAGTTATTCACCTTGTCTTAATGTTTATACTTATTTATTTATGATAGATTTTTTATACGCTTACCCTTACTGAGTATCTGAGCTCACCCCTTTCTTATGTTTTATTTTTCCCAGGATTCCAAGATGTATATTATTATTGACATGTAGGGATAATCTAGGAGAAATAATGATGTTATTAAAGAAGTAATCATGTTATATTTTATAATTTAAATTGTAATGTATGTTTCAAGTATGTATCTAGTTTACCAAGACTACTAAACTATTTGGTCCTTTAGGATGCTATTCCTTGTATCTTATACCAATGTAATAAAGTAAGGCACTGGATCTGGGCTACTAAGGTCGAGGACATTACACTAGGAACTCAGTATTGACAATGATCTTGACTATGTGGGACCCAGATGGGGTACCCTCTCCAAGATTTCTTTGAAAGAGTTACTTGGAAATATCAAACCATTCCTATCCAACTCTCTCATGGTAAAGACCACATAGGTTCTCAAACATGCTATATGCATCCAAATTTTTGTGAGATTTCATGAGTTTAGAAGACATAGATGAAATCATCAAACATAGAATGTTGACTGTGTCGTTAAAATATTTTTCACAGATAATAAAATCTTTATCACCTACCTCTTTATTAGGCAGATCATGCATTGAGGATTCCAGTACATAATATTTCCATTCATGGTGCAGCACAATCCGAAGACGTCTAAACCACTCCTAAAAGTTACTTCTAGTTAGGAGGATGTCTTTATCCAATATTGATCATAGGTATAGTGTGAATTATGAACTTTCTATTTTATTCTAAAATTTAAAAGATAATATTATTAGTACTTTTCTTGATTAAAAAATTGTAAAAAATAATAAATTAATTGTTTTTATTTATTAAATATCCCACTATTTTATCAAGTCTCAATAGCCCTCACCATTAAACTTGGAATGTATAGTTACTAGGACATTATAGTGGCAAGGATCCATATTCCCCTTTGCATAACCACAAAGAGGGTTGGTCAAGATACTTGAAGGTATTTTGGTAGGATGGTATTTTCTAACCGTAGGTTTGCAGCTCCTTGATCCGTTGAGTAGACTCCCCTATCCTGAAATCCAAACTTTGATTTCCTCAACACTGCCTCCAAGTTACATCAAGTCTAGTGAGGGATACTTATCTTGATATAAGATGGTTAATTCAACCCAAAACCTTCATAATAACTCCATATTAAAAGTAAGTGTCCCAAAAAGGGTTGGTAAAACACTTTGTTTTGCGACTTTCATTCAGAATAAAGTAATGGAAGACCAAATATGACTTAATATTTAATCGAGGTATTTTTAATTAATTATGCATAAATTTTTATCTTATTTTATCCTTTAAATGTATTTAATATTAAGTGGATTTTACTTAATTAATTAACCATGATGGATAAAACGTTTATGCACAATTAATTTATTTAATTTCCATCTTTGCATATTAATTAATTTATTTATGTGATTAAGAACTTGCATCCATAAAATAAATAATTTCATAGACATAAATAAATAAATAAATAAATTACTCATTCATGAGCTTTATCTAATAGTTGATTTAATTAGTGGATTTTAAATTAACCTTTGACCTAGGAGAAATAACTCTTATTGTCGGTCTTAACATGAGTTACAACATTCCACCTATTAACCTATGTATCACTGGATTTGACATCATAATGGTTCCGTCTTGAACCACCTCCACTCACCTTGATATACTCCATTAATTACATGTATTTATGACTCACACATAGGTGAGGGGAACCAAAGTATTGGTTAAAAGGGGATTACATAAATATCCTTGGACACACATGCAACATATTATCTTTTATAAAAGGTATAGACCATTATTTTTTTGTTTAAATTTTTCATTTTGGCCCTAATAATGAGAATAATAGAGTCAATGAGGTTTCGAGGGGTGTTAAGGGATTTTTTGGAACCCAAATCCCCAAAATCTGAAGAGTAATACTGGGTTGCATGGTTAGTAGAAACCATGCAGCCAAAACCACACAGTTTCTCTAACCGTGCGGCTGTAGAAAATGGGGTGTTGAGGGTCGCATGATTTTTATACAACCGTGCAACCCCAAACACACAACCATGCAGTGCTACAAGCCTCTTTGATAGAGTCTATTCACATGGTTGGCACACAGTTTGGTCAACCGTATGACCAAACTATGCACCCTACCTATGTGGGTGAATTTCCCTTTTTTTCATTAATGAGTGTTTTTACTAACCCCTCTTCTTCCTCCCTTTTCTCTCTAATGTATTCCTCCTCCTCTCCCATGCATGAGCTCTCTCCTCCTTCTCCATAGGTTTTAGGATATCTCCTTTTCCCTTTTGGTGGATCCCTTAAAATGCTAAATTAATTAATATAAGTGGTTAGTCATGCTTATTATTACCCTAACGTATAGATAACCACATAAAAATTCATATTCCCTAACTTGGGAGCCACCCCTTGGGTGTGACCACCTTGAGCGGAATATTTTCCCAAGCCTTTAGATGTTAACCACTGTGTGTGTGTGTGTTGTACCTATGATAAATGCCTTAAATTTATAAATTGAATTGGGATGAATTGTAAGTTATGATTTAGACCCATTTTGCAATGTACAACACTTCATGCTTATTGAATAAGCCTCATAATTTATGCCTTATGTCATTTATTATGCTTTTTTCCATGTGTGTATGATTTATATACACATTTATTATGTTTCATACATATTCCATGACATGTGCCCTATAATTTGAGCTTGTTTCTTAGTTCCTTATGCTTGTTTCCTTATTCCATGGATGTTTGTATTGAATTATATAAGTTTCATATCTTGATTATCATGTGGTATTGATATGTTTATTGATAACATGTGATTATAAAATTCAATGTTATGATATGTGACTTGGTTTCTATGCCTTATCTGCTTGCAGTTTGGGAGAGAACATAGGTCCCGACTTAAAGACATAGTTGATGGACTCACCATGATTGGTTTGGATCTACTTGATGCATTGGGAGAGACCATTGGCTTGCCTGGGATGGGATCATTGGGTGGTTATACTTATACTTGTGAGTGACACCGGTTCCCTAGGGGAGAAACCATGGAAAAACTCATTGGAAAGATGTCCATGCCATGCCATGGGTGATACCTGGTCCCCTATGAGAGATACTTGGTATGGACATAGAGTTTACCATGCCATGACTGATATGAGGGACACCATTATGGGTCACCTTGGATAGACTTGGTGGTATTAGTTATATCATAGGCTCCTACAGTGACCCTCAGGATTCCATATGGATTGCCTTGGATGGGATCAAGATGCTACATTGGATTTGATGGATTGCCTTGCTTATTTATATGTGATTACCTCTTTATTCAACTATGAACATGATTGATCGATATTATAGGGACGTGATCTCCAAGCCTAATCATAAGCTCAGGGTCGGTCCACACATGTTATGCAATTCATGTTGGCCCATGTTTTCACCATATCACTTGTACAGGTTTCCTTAGATTAGATATCTGACTTAGGCCGAAGTAGGTAGAATCATCCGAACATACATTTAGGATCCTAGGAAAAAGTTTTATTTATTTATTTAATGCCTTTCATGTACTATTCATTGTGACACACTGCTCATTTATATTGCACGAGACAGATTGTCCTAGATGCTGTTGGTGGTGGCCTACTGGGATTATATCTCACACCCTACTTGGGCTGCTTTTGGTACCTAGGAAGACCTCATGATTATAGGTATAGATAAAGGGAAGATTCCAAATTCTGATGTTTGATTTACAACATTGGGATGGTGTATGGGAGAAAAGGATCAAGCCTATGCTCGAAATGCTTGTAATATAAATTTTTTCCTTTTTGGATATTTTTTAGAATGTGGTATATATTTTTATCCCCTATTCCCCATGCACACTTTTGTATAGTTACAATACATATCATCATCATAATTCAGTATCTAGTATTTATTCAACTTCCGCCAGTTATTTTTGTCTTGCATGATTATTATTTATTTTGGTTTTGTTGTTATATATTGTGATACTACTTCTGCTATGGCAGGTTACTGGTCTAGTCATATTAGTGTCTACTTCTATTATTTTCTCTATTTATTATTATTTTTCTTACTACGCCACACTCTAATCAATGAGGGAATAATCTCCCCATGGACTCACCCAAGGCCCTCGATGTTAGTCAGTATCCTCTGGCGTTCGGGGAGGCACGCTTGAGGTCTTGTGGCCCACTATCTTGGGGCACTATTGAGCGGAAACCAAGGCAGGATGCTACAAAGTGGTATCAAAGGGTTTCTTTTCCTTTTGTCTTACTATTTGCGTTGAGACAAGAGACTAGGATATTGGAATTTGGTAATGAGCTTGTGTGTGGGAGTAACTAACCCATGTAAAGGGGAAACCCAAATTACCAAGGATGGGTAAATGCTGTTATTACTTGAACTGTTACAGTTTCATGGATTTCACTATTAGGTGAGACACTTGCTTTGTGATGTTATTATTATTGATAAAAATATTAATATAAAGGGTTGTTTATCCTTGGCCTAATGATATGAGGGACTATCAAAGCATGCATCATATTAGGCACCATAGGAATAAAATGCCATGTATTATGTCATACCATATTTACTTTTTGGCGTGCATTGCCTGTGTTTCATGTGCTTACTATAATGCCTTGATTAAATATATGAAATTGTGTTTACATTTCTTGTAGTACTAAGAAAACATAATTGAAACTTAAAGTGTCTTCCTTAACCCAACAGTTTTTCCTATATAGGTTAAATCAGACACCATAAGCATCCAGTTATGGCGCGTTGAGCCATGAACCATTGGTCGCATGAGCTAGAACATGTTATGGTTAGGATTAAGTGGATACCACATTTTAGTTTATAAGGTATATGGGCCCTTATAAATTAGAATAGGAGATCCATATAATTCAACCTTTTAAAAGGGGCATAAATACATAAATGACTTAAAATGAATATAATCCTTAAAATGGAAATGGACATCTTATATGAGAAATATGAGGCCTTGACCCTAACTCGACCTTAGTAGTGGGTAGTAGGTTGTGTCTCCCAGGTCTCCTATGATCCTTATGCGACCTTTTCTGATAACCTAGACATGGCTCCCGAAGTAGGATAAGAGCTACAACATGCTTATAGGGAGGACTTATACATTCCCTTTCTTTATCACTTTTCTTACCTTATTTTACTATATATTGTAAATCTTGTATGAGGAGTGTGATTGGTAATTATAGAGTTATGACACCATGATTTCCTCATGTTTTATGCCAAGATAGTGGCGATGAGCACACTCTAGAGGTGGTGGGACCTGATCTACCCTTAGTACCTCCTATAGTTCCACCCGAGACACCTCTTGCAGATCCTCCACTAGGTGCCAATGCTCAGTTCTGTGACAATTTTCTTCAGTTCATGCAGTCTGTTCAGGGTGTACCCTGGCCTACCCCTACTATGGTAGAGCTGACTCAGGACTTTTAGTAGAAACATCCTCCCACATTCTTGGGGGATGGTGGACCTCAGACTACTGAGTCATGGCTAGAAGCTATGGTGTCGATCTTCAATCATATTGAGATGCTTCTAGAGTGTAGGGTCAAGCTCACTGCCTACATTTTGTGTGATTTCACTAAGAGTTTGTGGGACATCATATCTCAGGCTGAGCGTCATTAGGGTATGGTCTGGGAAGAGTTCCAGAAGGCCTTCTATTATAAATTACTTCCAAAAAACCTAAGGGCAGACTGTTCTAGGGAGTTTATACATCTTTATCACGACTCTATGACTGTGCTTGAGTATTCTTATCACTTCCCAAACTACAACATTTTTCTCCATCTATGACTGGTGAAAAGTTGATGATTTCTAAGAGATTTGAGGATGGGATTGTATACACTATCTAATCGTAGGTGTATATCTTTCAGTTGACTACTTTTATAGAGATAGTGAATTGGGACCTTATCACAGAACGAAACCTCATAGAAGTTGGAAATGTGATCCAGAGTGGTTCATCTTCAAGGTAGGGTGATGGTTCATCTAGTAGCAGAAAGTGTTGTTTTAAGGGTGCACGTGGGGGCAGTACCAGCCATGTGACATGCACCAACAACCATGTGGTGTTTCACCAATGTGGAAGACTGATCCATAAAAATCCCTAGTGCACGAGAAACTTGATTAAGTGTCGAACTTGCGATAGGATGGGTCACCTTCAGTGCTTTTTTTGGTATTCCCCCCATCCTCCAGAGAAACACTACTATAAAAACGGGCAAGGGAAGCACCACCTTTTATCAGAACTAATAAAAAAGTGATGATAAAGGTAAATCTTTATCAGCGCTAATTAAAAGTGCTGATAAAGGCTCCCTTTATCAGTGCTTTTTTAGCACTGATAAAACCATAGTGCCATATTTTATAAAATCAGATGCAATATCCTCTGTTTATTGAACCCTCAAGCTCTCGCGGTACTGTACCCCTGTGACAACTCCCCCCCAATCTTATCTTTACCGGACCTCCACCGCTAGCCCTACTTCGCCACTAGCCCTACTCCTTATCCTCCCCCTCGAACCCCTTCCATAGATCCTACTCCTCACGAACCCTACTTCTCCTCCTACCCATTAGACCCTACTCCCCACAAACCCTACTCATCCATTTCTCAATGGTTTCTGGATCCTCCCATGCACCTTAACCTCTGGCGGTCATGCCTTCCCCTCCCAACGTAGCGCAGAAGGCTCCCTAACCGCTCGACGCTTCTTCTTTCCCTCCATCGCAGGTGCGATCTACTCTAGGTAAGTCTCTCACTTCTCCTTTTAGGTTTATTTTTGGTAATTTCTCTCCCTTCTCTACATGTGTTCATCGTTTTAATTCTCATTTGGACAATGATTAAATGAATAATTGGTGAACGATCATTGCACATTCCATAGTTGGAATCATGGATCACTCCATGTGAAAATGAGACATGGGCAGTGCTAGTCTTTTTTAGACACACCATATACCCCTAGGGACACATCATGTCCTACTTTGAGGATAATTTTGAGCTCTATTTCCTTTTATTTTAGTTTTTTTGTGAGATTTTTGAGCTTACATGGACTAGTATTGGTGGATTGTGTTCCCTTGGTCCATTCCTATAAGGGCTTGATGCATCTTCATGACCTCGTCCAAGGATGTTGGCCCCACTATATCTTCTTAATGGTCAGGGTAGTGTTGGTGAGTTCCATTATTCTTAATTGAGTTGTCTTATTCCACTTATATGAGGGTTATTATGGAATTAGGTCTCGTTCATTGGAACTCATACCCCTCAACAACTTGGAACGTGTATCAATTCAAGGGACCCGGAGTGATCCTCATTTCATTCATGTTGTCCCTATATTGGGTTTGTATAATTGGAATCACCAACACTTACATGGGCATTGATCCCCTATATTGGAGGATGTTTCAAGTATGGTCTATTATCACCCAACAAGCCTTAGGAATTAACCCCTCTCTTTGTATAGATATCTAATATTTCGGATGGTGTATTAGTCTGATGGATCATGTATCTCAGATGAACCCTCTTAGTTTTCAATATACTTATTCTATAGTGAGTGTTCATAGTTCACTTTTATGGTGGTTAGCATGGAATATGATCCCGAGCAATGGACCACAGGTCACTTAGTGACATGGAGCTTTTATCCCTCTGAGAGGCCTGAAGCAAAACTTATTTCCAATGTGTTTTACCTATGTTGGGTTTATTGAATTGGCATGACCAACACTTACACAAGTGTCTATACCCTATCTTGGAGGATTATTGTAGTAGACTCTAGTATCCCCCCATCAAGCCTTAGGCATTGACCCCCTATATTTATATCATGAGCTAATATTTCTGATGGGGTATTAGTATGATGGAGTGTATATCTCGAGTGAACACTCTCAGTTTCCTATGTGATTCTTCTTGGCTAGATTGGATGAGTGTGACCTCTAGGATGAGTGTCGTCATTGGAATTATAGCTTGTGTAGCATTTCCTCTCAGAGGAGTGTTACCTTGAAACCCTGAGTGGATCTAAAACTAGAAGTGGTTGAGACATTTTTTGACTCAGAGTATTTTATAAGTATATTTGGAATATCCTTGGTTATAATTATGTATCATATCTTGTTTGGAATACCTATGTTTAGTGAAATGAATACTCTCGATGCTTTATGTATAGTGTTTTTGGGGTGTCCTATTGGGTATTGTAATACTCATCCCTACAAGGGATCCTCCCATACATGTTATGTCTTATACAGACGATGAAAAATTTCAAATAGTCCTTGGTGGACTAGGATAAGGTAGAGATTAGTTTGGGATACACAGACTAAGGTATATACCAACGGTGAATTAACATTTCCCCCTCCTTCTATGTAGGCCATACATTATTTTCCATTTTTGGTTGGATTGTATTTTAGCTCTTTTTATTAAATCCATTAATTTATGTTGTTCAATTCATAGACCTACCTCTAGTGGTTTGGGGGAATTCAACATGTAATACTAATCTTTGGATGGATATATTAGTGTTCTATGATTATACCCATGGTTTGAGTTCATATCATAATATTTTAAGGTAGTGATCTTCTGGGATGTAGGTTTAGCAGCACCCACCCACAGTAGGTGTGTGATGCAAGTCTCATCTTAGGAGGCACTATCATTCATAGGTACCTCAAGGATAACCCATTACTCCAAGGAATTTAATATGATTGTGATGGGTATAGACATATTGCATTGCATTTTCTTAACATTCATGCTACAGTCAGAGAGGCAATCGATGAATAGCCTAGGCAGAGGAAGGAACTGGAGAAAGGAGGTCTGTACAGTAGTAAAGTGATGGAGGATATAGAGGAGCAACATGAGGTGGATAGAACTTTGGTTTGATTCTACTAATACTACCCCTATTAGACCACTCCTATATTTGGAAGTTAGTGGTTAGAATTTTGTATAGTTGTAGTCACTAGAGTCTTTTTACTAGGAGGCTCCAGGAGTGTTTGGAGGTACGATCTATGTTTGTTATACTTTTCTTGTAGTAATATTAGAAATGGGTAAAAGAAACTATTTTTCCTAATTTTTTTAATTATTTTCTAGGTATATGGTAGGAGTTGGTAGATACCCATGTTAGTGATGTTAGGTATGAATTTGTACTTGCAAGGAAGATGAACAATTCCCCCATTGATATGTGTTCTTGAGAGGTGATCCAAAAACATGTGGGCAAGTTAGTGACTCCTAAAATGGTTATTATATAGGTGTTGTAGATGGAGTCCTTTTAATTGTGTGTTTGAGGCCCTTTTTATGTGCTAAGGTGTCATATAAATCCCTATTTTTAGTGAACTAGTGTGAAATGAAAAGGGTGTGTTCCAAGAAATAGGATCTCATAAATGCTTTGAGTGAGGTTCTAGGTATGAGTTTGGGGAAGGTGGGGGAGATTTATTGCATATCCTTTAGATTTTCATGATAGAATTTATGTTCACTAACCTTAATTTTCTATTTCTTATGTTAATTTGGGTAACAAAACCTACGATATTACATAGTAATTTTGGATAAACCTAGGTTATGTAATCTAAATTAACTGTTTAACCACTTTTGCAGATAATGACTTCTGCACGTTCTGGTGCTCCTAACCTCGAGGCTGAACAAGTCTCTCAAGCAGTAGCAGTAGCTACTGCTCACAGTGTAGAGAAACAACAAGTTTTTAACCTGTTGTTGCTCCTAGTGTTGAGGTTCAACAACCATCAGCACATGTCGTTGCTACCATTTCAAATGAAAATATTGATTATGTTGATATCAATGAAATGGCCAGGGATGAAGGACCGACGTCGTAGAAAACACAGGTGCGTCGTAGTTTGATGGTGTTAGCCAAAGTTCTCAAGGTGAAAATCAAAGGCATAAAATTTGATGTCAGATGGAATGCACGAGGCCAACATGTGAATCCCAACAAGGCTATGTTTAGTAGTTACATTGGAATTGTCACTCGGCAACGCATGCCGATTGACTTAGATTCATGACACCATGTTGTGTCTGGGATGAAGGATATGATCTGGGAAGAAATTACGGTAACATTATGATATTATTTCTTTAATTTACTAGTAAATAAAATAATGAAACAATGTCTTACTCTTCTCAAACCCTTACAGAGTACATTTATAGTAGATGATTCACACAATAATTATGTACTAAGGCTTTCAAGAAGGATTCATTAAGGTTTTCACACTATTCTAACAAAATGTCACTTAAAAGATTCCAAAGGTAAAATAAACCCACACCCACCCCTTGTCTACGCTCACCTGATATCCCAAGAAGCATGGGATGCATTTATTGGCCGTCGTGGGGATGATAAGTTTCAGGTACATTGTGGCTGATAATACGTTGTTTGAGGATACGTGTATTCATCACTTTGATTGTTAATATTTAATTTATGAAATAACAACTCAGTACTGAAAATAAGGAACGTGCATCAAAACCAACATACCCCTATTGTAAATCAAGGATGGGGTGCGCTTCACTAGAAAAGAAAATGGTATCTATTTTAAATTTATAGTAATATTGTTAGGTGCCATAAAGCAACATCATAATTATATTTCTATATTTATACGTAGATTGATGAGTCTAAAGCCAAAGACACTTCCATCCCACATCATGTGCTATGGAAGGAGGCATGTGTGAATAAAGAAGGGAAGCTAGTATATGAAAACACACAAAAGTGTGGGAAATATGTGTAAGTATGAAACGATAAAAGGTTTTGTTTTAAATTTCTATTACATAATAATAATTACTTATTTTCCTATATCCAAAAGTCATAGGAATTAGCTACTCCTATAGTGGATGTAGACCTATTATCGACAGCTTTGAAGCGGCCATAACAATATGGCCGTGTCAGAGGTGTGGGGTTTGGGGTGACACCCCCGAGTATATTTTGAGAAAAAAAAACAAACAGATGATAGAAATGAAGAAATGAAACAAGTGAGCGAAAGACTAGCAACTATTGAAGAACAATTTCAATATAAGGGAGAGTTGCTAGAAACTTTTATGGGTGGGAAGCAAGGATAAGACACAACTTAGAAACAACCATCATGTGAAGATCCCACCCCACTTCCCACCAGCTTTGAGATGTGCCATTCCCCTCAAAGAGCTCTCTTAGCTGTGGTTATCAATATTTTAATAATTATTCCCATGAAATGTGAATCAGAAAAATACTGATACTTTTTCCTGTATTGATCTTGTACAGGGTGAAAATGACTGTGATTTATATCTATCAACACCCACCTATCACCTTGTAGTGATGGATACGGTGTTCAACATCCCAGAGGACAAGCTGCATAATAGACCACTTCCAAAAGATCATTTGAAAGTGATGATTACTGTAGCTCATGAGCCAAATGCAGAGCTACCTATTCCACTTGTTGACAATGATATTCATATGGTCTAAAAGGATATTGGTACATTCATTGCATAGTTGTCACAACTTGTAAGAGTACATGTGGACAAAGAGGTATTTATTTCCATTTTTTTCATGCTAAACCTTTAACAATTAATGAAAAAGGTCTGAACCAATGAATGTTATTATAGATGGAGAAAGGGAAGGGGTGATAAGAAACATTGGATCAAAAGCATCTAAAGGATCGACCAACCAATCCCAAAGAGCTACTGAAAGCACAATAACACCACCTGTTCTCTATCCACATTTACTAGCATTGAAGACTCATGTGGATACAAAGCTAAAAATTGGTAGTAGTCATATAGTGGTTTTTGAAAAGAATATATACGGAGAGGAAATTCAATATTTTGTTGCTGCTGAAAATGTAAATGAGATACTTGAATATGGTTGGATATGCATCACAATTGTAAATGTATATATGAGGTATGTTTTCATGAATTGATTTTCTAAAAGCTGATATAATGTGCTAATTATGACTAAATACATTTTATATTATTGGCAGGTGTATATATGAAAAACAGTTGAAGGAATTTTTCCATGAACCAAAATTTGGACTCGTTAGTCCTCATACCACATCAACACAACTAACGAAATTAGAGCCATCAAAAAAGGATAAAATAGTGAAAGGCTTGTTGAAAAAATTTGAAAGCAAGATTACAGATGATAGACTCTTCCTAATACCAACCATGCAGGGGTAAAACTCTACGATTAAATAATATCAATTATATTTTCACTTATTTTATTACTTATTCCTTTTTGTGTTTTCAGGAAACATTGGATGCTAATTGTGGTGAACTTGGATACTCCAAAGATTTATTTTCTAGATTCAATGCAAGGATATCCAACAAACTGACCACACATGACAGAGTTTGTGAATCTATAAGACACTATATCCTACGTTTTAGGTCTAAACATAAAGTAATATAATTTATATTATCTTTTACTGAGGATTTTTTTATTATAGGGTGGTGTATCAATATCATCTAAAAAAGGAACGAGGACAGGGGCTAAGCATAAGGGGGTGAGCAAGTACTACGTCTGGACAAATATCAGGGTATATATAATAAAATTTCACTATCCAAACACATATCATAACAAGTTACTTATTCTCCTAATGATCAAAGTTTTTGCAGTGTACAGAACAAACAAACTATAATGATTGCGATTATTATGTTTGTTAATTTATGAGAGAGATCATTTTCCATCAACAAAACTAGCATCCCTAAAGAGGTATTTTAAAAAACAACTACTATTTAATTTAAATTATTTATTTATTAATTATTTATATATTTTTCAGTACTACTCTGACTGTTGAAAAGCCACATATTCACAAGATGATATTGATTTTTTCAGAAATGAGTGGGCCGCATACCTGATGGAAGATTGTACACAAATAGCATGAAGATCCGACTTGGGGACATGTAAAATTGGCGACCATTTTTGAGAGGGGTTAAGGAGATCAAAAGATGAAACATTGTTGTATGTAAATGTTCGTAGGTGTCACACCCCAATCTCAGATGCCTATTTATTTTATTTTATCTTTATTCTTTCTTGGTCTCGCACCATTTGGATAAGTATTAGTTGGGACCTGGTTTGATATTTTCGATGTTTGATGTTTTGGTGGGCCTTGGGCCGGTGTGCGGTCATCGCACCAGTAGCGGTGATCGTACGCTTGGTCGTAGTGAATGCGTTGTCGCCCAAATGTTCGAATAAATAATAAAATTAGATGAATAGATTAAATTGACTGAAAAAAACAAAGCTAAATTAAATTTTATAACGGCAAAACAAGGTTAATATTTAAATTATAAAAATGACAATATGTTTGCACAAGTGGTAATATTATTTTTATTTAATTTGGTAATAATACTGTTTTTATAAAATTGTTGTAAATATAAATATTACTTAAAATAAAATTGATAAGAAATTATTATTAGTATTATTGGTTTTATTCATATTTATTAGTTTTATTGTTATTATTATTATTATTATTATTATTATTATTATTTTCTTTAACCCTAAACCTACCCCCTTTCCTGCATCCCCCTCTCTAATCCCGTCACCCCCCACCCTTCTGCTCGCCGCCCTCCCCCTGGCTCCCGTGCGCAGCGCTCGAGCGCTCCCCCTCTAAATCCCATCTCCACCATGCTGCTCGCCGCTCCCTGTCCGGATCCAGCCCCTCCACCTGAAGCTCCCCCTTCCCCTCTCGGTTCGACCCCGCCTCCCATAACCCGCGCTCCGCCTCCCACTCGCCCCCTCCTTGCACGACTCCCTCCCCATTTCACTCCTCCCCGGTCCAGTAGACCCCCTTATGTTTTACCCATATTGTGAAGCGCTGCACCACCCTTCCCGACACGTTTCCGGCGAACCCGACCCCGCCCGTCCGACGACCATCAGCGATGAACTTGATCCCTTTTGCGCAGCACCTCCACGTTGCTCTGGCGTGGCCGCGAATCCCCTTTTTGGGTTCACAAGGGGTGTTTCGGGTCATGTCGGATCGCGTCCCGCCCTCTGCTGCCAAAGGTGAAGCAATTCAAGTCGCTTCAGATCATCCACTGTTGTTCGCAGGGTGCGTTTGGTCTTGCCGCACGTTTTTGTTCACCGCCACCATCCTAGGTAAGAGTTTTGTTATCACTCACACGTTTATTTTATTATCGTTATTGTGTTTTGAATTTCTTTCTATTTTATTGGCATTGCGGGTAATGTTTTTTGGATGCAATCTCGGCTTGCTGTGTGTTTTTAGGGTTTCCACCACCGTCCGAGGTGATGTTCTTCGTCCGTTGTCTTGTTGCACTTTTTATTTATTTAATTATTTATTTATTTTTGGGTCACATTTATGTCTCTGAGTCCCTGAAGTTTTGTTGGATGTGCGAGGGTCTTCACCGCACTCATTTTTGGGTGTCAGAAGTTGTCGCATGTAGCCGAGATCATTTCCAAGTGCGTGCACTTTTGTCGAAGTGCGTGCATGTGAAAAGAGTGTGGTTTGAGTTAAAAAGCTTGGTACGACTATTGTTTGAGGTAGGAATTTCCATCTTTTATCTCTTTACGAAGCTTTCCAAAGTCCCTTGCATGATTTAATTTGATTTGTAGATGTTATTTTCACCCTTATCATCCTAATAGTTTATTCATTGTAGTGTTTATTTGATGGTTAAAAGTGTTAAAAACTGCTTTGAAAAAGTCCCTTAGTTATGCGTAGGTGTTTCCAACCATTTCCCTTTTTGATTCCAAACCTTGCGAACTTGAATGTCTTTAATTAATTCTTGTATAGCATTTGCATCTCTATTGTATTCTTGGAAAGCATTTGACATAGTTATATTGTTGTTTTAAATTTCTAAAAGTGGATTTTGATGTAAGTTTATATGAAATGCATAGGTTCTTTCTAAATTTAATTGAGTGCTTCATGATGTGTTTGGTTGTAATTGATGGAGATTGTGTTTTGGAAATGTAAAATTGTTTTGGTGTGTTTCTTTGAAAAAAATGATGAACCAATAAGTTGTTTTAGAAAATATTTGGAAATGGTGCTTGGTTTGAAAGATACATTTTGTTTTTATAAAGTGTTGTGAAAGAATTGGGTTTGGTTTCAATGCTAAAGTGTTTTATTAAAGATGGTTTCTAAGGTGATTCTTCTAAAAAAATATATGTGCCATTGAATGTTGGCACATCCATGGGAGCACTAGGTGCTCACGTGGATGTGCCTCCAAATGAAAATGACACATTAAAGCTATGTTTTCTTAAAACTAGGTCTCAGAGAAAATAATGTGTTATTTCAAAGGGAATTGAAATAAGTTTTCCCGATTGTATTTTGGTGTGAGTTAGATGGTTGTTTTTCTTAAAGACCCTTTTGGTAAACTTGAATTGTTTGGGTGTGTGTTTCGATCTTAAGGGATTTTTTGGATTTTAAAATGTAAATGATATTTGTGTAATGTTTTGGGTAATTCCTTTAGGCACGTCAAGTTAGAGGCCCGTTTGGTTCTTCCAACTCAACTGTAATATTTGTGTTGACTCTTCGAAAAGAATGTGTTTTGGAAAAAATGTGAATGCCCGTTTGGCAACCTAATGTGTTTTAGAATATGGTTTGAATATTTATGTGATGTGATGGACCAGTTGGAACTTTGATGATGTGATATAGGTATATCTACATATATATATACTTATGGGGCACCTCTACAGGGGGACTCCCCTTCGAGGGTTGTCGTGTAGCGGTGTCCGTGTAAGGGGTTGGCAAGTGCGGTGAGATGAATCACGCATGAGAGGGACTCCCACTTACATAGTATTATTAATGATACCATGGGTTCCTGGTCGTCTTTTAGAGATCGAGTGACGGTTGTTGATCAACCCTGATTATACGGGTTGGTACCCCCTGGATTTGTTGTTAGGCCAGGCGGGCTTTGCCACTGGATTGGTCAGTTAGGGCATCCAGTTGGTTATAGACTTAGGAGCTTCACCATACACCGACAGGTGGTTCCGAAACTGAGTACGTCTAGGGGTCTTCTAGGGATGTTTAGGATCACCCATGGTTATTGAATTATTTACACTGCTTGTTTACTCTTCGTTGTATTGGTTTATTTTCAGTTGCACTTTTACTTGTTTTACTTTAGCCCAAATTTGGTATTTTTTGTTTTGGATTTCATTTATAAAATGGCAAGTATTTTTTTTGGAAATGGTGTGTAGCGTGTGTTGGGTTTTTAAATGAGAAAAACATGCTGTATATTTTAAAATGTGAAAAATATACTTTATATCTGTATTTCAAACTTGTGTCAGTGGACTGTTTTGGAAAAGAGAATTGTTGGATTCAGTGGTTTATTCTTGGCATCCCTACTAAGATTCTCGGTGCTCATGCCTATTATATCTTTCCAGTTGCAAGTTCAGTTTCTCGTATAGGTTCCTGGTTCAGCTGCTCAATGTTGGAGTAGCATGGTCTTGAGTTGGGTGGTGACCTGGGAGGTCACAAGGAGGTATGTTCGGTTTATTCTCTTTCCGCTGCCAGTTTTTATCTTTATCGTCAGTTTGTTTATCTTTTTATCTTTTTCTCTTGGGCCAAATCATTCCCAACAGTTAAATTTTGATGCCTGACACTGGTTGCCAGCCTGTGGGGATTGGAAACGCCCTTCGGGACTTGCCGCGGACCGGTTCGGGTGACCGGTTCAGGGTCGACTCGGGCTAGTTCGTGACAAAATGGTATCAAAGGAGGTTCTTGTTATTTGGGGTGTCTGGTAGAAGGAGATTAGTACTGTTGGGGCTCAGGAAGTAGGTTATAGGTCGGTTCCTGATCACCACTACTCGCAATGAGACCTGAGTTACCTGAGGTAGTATGGGATTTGAGTCTTTTGTCTTTGGTTGTTTTGGATTCAGGGATGACAATGGGGGCGAATCAGTTCACGTTGCGGCCTCACATGGGGTGGTTACCCATGTGGAGTCCAAGTGCCCGGTTTAAGGTCCTCTTAGTGTTATGCCTTACTTGGGACATGACTCACCACCATGTTGCCGGGTTAGGCACACACACTACTTCCTCATTCCGATGGTTTAGTGTTGGTTGTGTTTCGTTTTGAACTCGGTCAATGTGTGTGTGTTGAAAATGAAAGTGATTTCAAAATGGAAAAAAAGGTTTCTTCCAATTTTTTTTGAAATTAGTAAAGTGGGTTTTTAAAGTGAAAGTGTATCGATTTGGAACAACATGGTATGTGTTTGGATTTGGTAAGGAAAGAAGTGTTTGAACCTTGGAACTCCTTATAGAGGGCCACACGTGCGTGGGTATGTACGGAGAGTTCGTAGGGGCACTTGTTTGCAGATGATGTGAGCAAGATTGAATGAACGCACATGTGATGGTTCATAAGGTGCCATAGGTGGGTTTTAAAATTTTAAAGAAATAATGGTTTTTGAAAAGTGATTTATGCTTGTATTTGTATATGTTTGGATTATGGGCCTATTTCCCTTGTCTTGTGTTGTTTCTTTGATTGAGTTTTGGCATAATGCCGGTTTTGATGGTGTTTTTCCTGTTGTTATGAGTATGCCGCCTAGAAAGCCTCCAAAAGTTGTCATTGAGTTATGCCCAGTTCCTAGTTATTTTTGTGTGTTGCCTGCTTATCGAGGTAATCAATGTCTGTTAGAGGCCTTTGTATTGTTCAGAAAGATAGTGTGTCTTCGGGTTGTTGGGAACTCCCAGGGTAGTTAAGATTATCACCATCCCAGAGTTATTTGAGGGTTCAGTTCTGGACTAGTAAAGGTGGGACGTCTCATCGTCGTCAGAGTCTGGGGTGTAGTTGGTGGGGGTCGGCTCTCGTGAAGGTTCCCCGTATGACAAGGAGTTCATGCTGGAGGAACCTGTCTCCAAGAACCTATCTTTGTCTATACCGAATCCCAGTTTATTGGACCGTTCTCACGCATGCCACTAGCATGGCCGGTTCAGGGATTCTAAGTCGCATTGTCGCATCCCTCTGAAGTCTTGCTACTTGCAGCTATTCGGGTCCCCAGAGAGAGTTTTGAAAGAAGTGTCATTTGGGAGGAATGAGTTAGGGACTAGAGGACACAAATGCTTGACTGTGAGGCAGGAGATGCTTCAGTCATCAGGGCCCCATCCACAGGCCTTGGGGTGAAGCTCGCGCACAGTCAGGAGTTGCTGAGGGTGTGTGGAGCCTCGGTCCGGATAATGTTTTTATCTTTGGGATAGAAATATCCAAAATTTCCTTGTTCTATTCTCTTCGCTGTCGTAATCTCATCCTTGTTGTGGTAGCGTGATGAGCGCGTTCTCCCACAATCCAAGTGGTCTTATATGTTCTCAGTGTAGTTTTTAAAATGTTTGGTATCTTTGAATGGTGTGGCCTAGTGAATAAACCGACTTGTTCTGATTTGAGTTGGTCTCAGTGATGTTCATTAGGGGGATGTTCGTTTCATGAAAACTGATTGAGGCGTTGAGTTAATTCTTCATCCTTAAGTTAGTGGGTTGTTTTGTAGCAAGTTTTTCAACAAAGTCTTAAGTGTGTTATTTGGTCCATGTTGGGAAAATGAACAAGTTTGGTTTGGGAGTTCCCGTGTTGACCCCCCTTGGGGGGGGGGTAGTTTGTTTGAGTTTCAAGGGTTTCTATGTTAGTGAATTCTTGTGGTGGGGAGAACCCTTCCATGTTCTCCCCTCAACTTCGAGCAGTGATTGTTCATGAGTTGGTCGTGTGTGAAGTGTGTTTGTAAAGGTCACCCCAATCCTCTCGGTTTCTTCTGGTTGGGTTTGGTCATGGACTCTAGTTGTATCAGTTGTTGGCTTAGTGACTTTATGGGGGAAGAAAGTGTCTGCGGTGGGGAGAATTTTTACACCCCTATCTCAGATGCCTATTTATTTTATTTTATTTTTATTCTTTCTTAGTCCTGTTCCATTTGGACGAGGATTAGTTGGGACCTGGTTTGATATTTTCGATGTTTGATGTTTTTGTGGGCCTCGAGCCGGTGCGCGGTCACCGCACCGGTAGCGGTGATCATGCGCTTGGTCGTAGTGAATGCGTTGTCGCCCAAACGTTCGAATAAATAATAAAATTATATGAATAGATTAAATTGACTGAAAAAAAACAAATCTAAATAGAATTTTATAATGACAAAAAAAGGTTAATATTTAAATTATAAAAATGACAATATTTTTGCACAAGTGATAATATTATTTTTATTTAATTTGGTAATAATACTGTTTTTATAAAATTGTTGTAAATATAAATATTAATTAAAATAAAATTGATAAGAAATTATTGTTAATATTATTGGTTTTATTCATATTTATTAGTTTTATTATTGTTGTTGTTGTTATTATTATTATTATTATTATTATTTTTAACCCTAAACCTACCCCCTTTCCCTCATCCCCCTCTCTAATCCCGTCGCCCCACCCTTCTACTCGCCGCCCTCCCCCCTGGATCCTGTGCGTAGCACCCGAGCGCTCCCCCTCCAAATCCCGTCACCACCATGCTACTCGCTGCTCCCTGCCCAGCTCCAGCCCCTCTGCCTGCCAGCTCCCCCTTCCCCTCTCGGTTTGACCCCGCCTCCCCTAACCCGTGCTCCGCATCCCTGCTCACCCTCCGCCGGCCGACCCCGCCTCCCCTAACCCGTGCTCCGCCTCCCTGCTCACCCTCCGCCGGCCAACCCCACCTCCCGTAACCCGTGCTCCGCCTCCCGCTCACCCCCTCCTTACGCAAAACCCTCCACATTTCACTCCTCCTCGGCCTGTCATACCCCCTCATGTTTTCCGCATATTGTGCAGCACCGCACCACCCTTCCCGACACGTTTCCGGCAAACCTGACCCCGCCCGTCTGACGACCAGCAGCGACAAACTCGATCCCTTTTGCGCAGCACCCCCGTGTTTCTCCGGCGTGGCTGTGAATCCCCTTGTCGGGTTCACGAGGGGTGTTTCGGGTCATGTCGGATCGCGTCCTGCCCTCCGCCACCAAAGGCGATGCAATTCAAGTCACTTTGGATCGTCTACTGTTGTTCGCGGGGCGCGTTTGGTCTTGCCGCACGTTTTGGTTCGCCGCCACCATCCTAGGTAAGAGTTTTGTTATCGCGCATGCGTTTATTTTATTATCGTTATTGTGTATTGAATTTCCTTCTATTTTATTGGTAGTGCGAGTAATGTTTTTTGGATGCAATCTCGGCTTGCCGTGTGTTTTTAGGGTTTCTACCACCGTCCGAGGTGATGTTCTTCATCCGTCGTCTTGTTGCACTTTTTATTTATTTAATTATTTATTTATTTTTGGGTCACGTTTATGTCTCTGAGTACTTGGCGTTTTTTTGGATGTGCGAGGGTCTTCACCGCACTCATTTTTGGGTGTCTGAAGTTGTCGCAGGGAGTTGAGATCATTTCCAAGTGCGTGTGCTTTTTTCGAAGTGCATGCACGTGAGCAGAGTGTGGTTTGAGTTAAAAATCTTGGTGCAAATATTGTTTGAGGTAGGAATTTCCATCTTTTCTCTCTTTACGAAGCTTTCCAAAGGCACTTGCATGATTTCATTTGATTTATAGATGTTATTCACACCCTTATCATCCTGATAGTTTATTCATTGTAGTGTTTATTCGATGGTTAAAAGTGTTAAAAACTGCTTTGAAATATTCCCTTAGTTATGTGTAGGTGTTTCCAACCATTTCCCTTTTTGATTCCAAACCTTGAGCACTTGAATGTTTTTAATTAATTCTTATATAGCATTTGCATCTCTATTGTATTCTTGGAAAGCATTTGACATAGTTATATTGTTGTTTTAAATTTCTAAAAGTGGATTTTGATGTAAGTTTATATGAAATGCATAGGTTCTTGCTAAAGTTAATTGAGTGCTTCGTGATGTGTTTGGTTGTAATTGATGGAGACTGTGTTTTGGAAATGTAAAATTGGTTTGGTGTGTTTCTTTGACAAAAATGATGAACCAATAAGTTGTTTTAGAAAATATTTGTAAATGGTTCTTGGTTTGAAAGATGAATTTTGTTTTTATAAAGTGTTGTGAAAGATTTGGGTTTGGTTTCAATGCTAAAGTGTTTTATGAAAGATGTTTTCTAAGGTGATTATTCTAAAAAACTAGATGTACCATTGGATGTTGGCACATCCATGGGAGCACTAGGTGCTCACATGGATGTGCCTCCAAATGAAAATGACACATTAAAGCTATGTTTTCTTAAAACTAGGTCTCAGAGAAAATAATGTGTTATTTCAAAGGTAATTGAAAAAAGTTGGCCCGGTTGGCTTTTGGTGTGAGTTAGATGGTCGTTTTGCTTAAAGACCCGTTTGGTTAACTTTAATTATTTGGGTGTGTGTTCTGATCTTAAGGGCTAGTTTGGATTTGAAAATGTAAATGATATCTGTGTAATGTTTTGGGTAATTCCTTTGGGCATGTCAAGTTAAAGGCCCGTTTGGTTCTTCCAACTCAACTGTAATATTTGTGTTGACTCTTCAAAAAGAATGTGTTTTTGGGAAAAATGAGAATGCCCGTTTGGAAACCTAATGTGTTTTAGAAGATGGTTTGAATGTTTATGTGATTTGACGTCCTAGTTGTCACTTTGATGATGTGATATAGGTATATCTACACATATACATACTTATGGGGAACCTCTACAGGGGTACTCCCCTTCGAGGGTTGTCGTGTAGCGGTGTCCGTGTAAGGGGTTGGAAAGTGCAGTGAGATGAATCAAGCGTGCGAGGGCCTCCCACTTACACAGTATTATTAAAGCTACCATGGGTTCCTGGGTGTATTTTAGAGACTGAGTGACGATTGCTGATCAACCCTGATTAGACGGGTTGGTACCCCCTGGATTTGTTGTTAGGCCAGGCGGGCTTTGCCACTGGATTGGTCAGTTAGGGTGGCCAGTTGGTTATAGACTTAGGAGCTTCACCATATGCCGGTAGGTGGTTTCGAAACCGAGTACATACAAGGGTCTTATAGGGATGTTTAAGATCACCCATGGTTACTGAATTATTTACATTGCTTGTTTACTCTTCGTTGCATTGGTTTATTTTCAGTTGCACTTTTACTTGTTTTACTTTAGCCCAGCTTTGGTATTTTCTATTTTGGATTTCATTTATAAAATGGCAAGTGTTTTTTTTGGAAATGGTGTGTAGCGTGTGTTGGGTTTTTAAATGAGAACAACATGTTGTATATTTTAAAATGTGAAAAACCTACTTTATATATGTATTTCAAACTTGTGTAAGTGGACTGTTTTGGAAAAGATAATTGTTGGATTCAGTGGTTTATTCTTGGAATCCCTACTGAGCATCTCGGTGCTCACGCCTATTATATATTTCCAGTTGCAGGTTCAGTTTATCGTACAGGTTCCTGGTTCAGGTGCCCAATGTTGGAGTAGCGTGGTCTTGAGTTGGGTGGTGACCTGGGAGGTCACAAGGAGGTATGTTCGGTTCATTCTCTTTCTGCTGCCAGTTTTTATCGTTATCGTCAGTTTGTTTATCTTTTTATCTTTTTCTCTTGGGCCAAATCATTCACAACAATTAAATTTTGATGCCTGACACTGGTTTCCAGCCCGTGGAGATCGGGAACGCCCTTCGGGACTTGCCGCAGACTGGTTCGAGTGACCGGTTCAGGGTTGACCCGGGCTGGTTCATGACAGTAGGAAAATTGTAATTGTTATTAAATAATACATCCTTTATCCAATGAGTCATTTTTACATTTTAATAGATGAAATTCACCAGCAATATGCAAGAATGATGAACCACTTTTCTTTGGTATTTGGGTAAGAAAAACCAGTAAAATTTCCAAGGTACCTTCATATATGACCAAAAGCATTTATATTGTGTTGATACTTTAGGAGAATGATCCCCGGGTCATGTGTGACATGTACGAGTCAACCTTGCCTCAATTCAAGGCATGGTGTGGCTGATATCACTCAAAGTTTCTCTCTTTTGTTTAAAATGGATAGAATTTTAAGCAAAAACAACAATTAACGTATGGAAAACTTACCAAACGCATTATAATTGTGTTGATACTTTAGGAGAATGATCCCTGGATCATTTGTGACGTGTAAGAGTCAACCCCATCTCAATCTAAGGTATGGTGTGGTGGGTATCACTCAAATTCTATCTTTTATTTAAAATGGATAGAATTTTAAGTGAAAACAACAACTGACATATGAGAAACCAACCAAACGCATTTTGATTGTGTTGATACTTTAGGATAATGATACTTGGGTAATGTGTGACATGTATGAGTCAACCCTACCTCAATATAAGGCACAATGTGACCTGTATCACTCAAAGTGTCTCTCTTTTGTTTAAAATGGACAAAATTTTAAGTGAAAACAACCACTGACATACAAAAAACTGACCAAACGCATTCGGATTATGTTAATACTTTAGGATAATGATCCCTGGGTCATGTGTGATGTGTAAAATTCAACCCCGACTCAATATAAGGCACAGTGGTATCCAGTATCACTCAAAGTGTCTCTCTTTTGTTTAAAATGGACATAATTTTAAGTGAAAACAACAACTGACATATGAAAAACCAACCAAACAGATTCAGATTGTGTTGATACTTTAGGAGAATGATCTCTGGGTAATGTGTGACATGTACGAGTCAACCCTTCCTCAATCCAAGGCATGGTGTGACTGGTATCACTCAAAGTGTCTCTCTTTTGTTTAAAATGGACAGAATTTTAAGTGAAAACAACAACTGACGTACAAAAAACTGAACAAACACATTCAGATTGTGTTGATAATTTAGGAGAA
The DNA here is from genome assembly GCA_963277665.1 of Viscum album. NCBI lineage: Eukaryota > Viridiplantae > Streptophyta > Magnoliopsida > Santalales > Viscaceae > Viscum > Viscum album. The sequence goes on along the minus strand of OY728141.1, from coordinate 454,441,093 downwards.
TGATCCTTGGGTCATGTTTGATGTGTAAGAGTTAACCCCTTCTTAATCCGAGGCACAGTGTGGATGGTATCACTCAAAGTGTTTCTCTTTGTTTAAAATGGACAAAATTTTAAGTGAAAACAACAACTGACGTACAAAAAACCAAACAAACATATTCGTATTGTGTTGATACTTTAGGAGAACGATCCCTAGGTCATGTGTGACCTATAAAAGTCAACCCCTACTCAATATGAGGCATGTTGTATTCGGTATCACTCAAAGTGTCTCTCTTTTGTTTAAAATGGACAAAATTTAAGTGAAAACAACAACTGACGTACAGAAAACCAACCAGACGCATTTGAATTGTGTTGATACTTTAGGAGAACGATCCCTGGGTCATGTGTGACCTGTAAAAGTCAAACTTTCCTCGATATGAGGCACAATGTGTCCGGTATCACTCAAAGTGTCTCCCTTTTGTTTAAAATGACCAAAATTTTAAGTGAAAACAACAACTGGCGTACAAAAAACTGACCAAACATATTCAGATTGACGTATGGAAAACTGAACACCCCCCTGCACACCCCCATGGATAGCCCCCCACCCCCAAGACAGCCCCACCCCACCCCCCTGGACACCCCCAACCCCCTGGACGGCCCCCACCCCTGGACGACCCCACCCCTCCTAAACACCACCCCACCACCTAGACACCCCTACCCCCTGGACACCCCCAACCCCTTGGACGACCCCCACCCCTGGATTCCCCCACCCCTCCTAGACACCACCCCACCACCTGGACACCCCCACCCTATGGATAGCCACCCCACCCCCTTGGACATCCCCCCAACCCCTGGACCGCCCCCACCCCCCTAGACACCACCCCACCCCATGGACACTTCCCCACCCCCCTGGACACCCCTCACCCCCTGGAAAGCCCCCCAAGCCCCTGGACACCACCCCACCCCCTAGACATCCCCACCCCCCGGACACCCCCATGGAAAACCCCCCCACCACCCTGGACACCCCCACCCCTGGACCCCCCCAACCCACTGGATGCCCCCCACCCCCTGGATGCCCCCCACCCCTCCTAGACACCACCCACCACCTGAAAACCCCCCACCCCTTGGACACCCCACCCCCCTGGACAACCACCCTCACCCCCTGGACACCACCCCACCCCCTGGACACCCCCACCCCCTGGACACCCCCACCCCTGGAAATCCCCCCAACCCCCTGGACACCACCCCACCCCCTAGACACCACCCCACCCACTGGACACCCCCACCCCCTAGACACCCCCACCCCCTGAACATCCCCCACCCCTTCTAGACACCACCCCACCAACTGGACACCCCCACCCCCATGGACAACCACCCCCACCCCCTAGACACCACCCCACCCCCTTGGATAGCCCCCAACCTCCTAGACTACCCCCACCCCCCTGGACACCACCCCACCCCTAGACACCCCCACCCCCTAGACACCCCACCCCCTGGAAAGCCCCCTCAACCCCTTGGACACCACCCCACCCCCTGGAAACCACCCCCAACCTCCTAGACCGCCCTACCCCTAGACCTCTCCCACCCCCTAGACACCACCCCACCCCCTGGACACCCCCACCCCCCTAAACACCCCACCCCTGTAAATCCCCCCAACCCCCTGGACACCACCCCACCCCCCTAAACACCACCTTGGACAGCCCCCCCCCCCCACCCCCCTGGACACCCCCACCCCCCCGGACACCCCCACCCCCCGGACACCCTTTACCCCCCTTAGACAACCACCCCAAACCCCTGAACAGCCCCCAACCCCCTGAATTCTGAATTGAATTCTTTATGTATTTAATTAACTTATAAATTATGTGTTAATGGTGTATGGGTATACTTGTTGTATGGGTATAAATTTTATATTTGTATACTTGCTATAATTACCTTATGAATTATGTGTTAATTTTGTATGGGTATACTTGTTGATATGTTGATTTTTTTCCAGGTCTTGTTTGGGTGTGCTGCTTCAGAATTTTATGTTACAGTAGGTAGGGAATTTATCAGCGCTTTTTTAGCACTGATAAAGGTCTCATTTATCAGCACTTTTTTAGTATTGATAAAGGTATCATTTATCAGCGCATTTTAGTTCTAATAAAGGGGACCCCCCTTTATCAGCGCTAAGTTTTACGACGCTTTTTTAACGCTTTTAAATCCCATTTTGAGCATTGATAAAGCCCATTTTTGTAGTAGTGAAAGGGGATCCATACCGACACCCCTATCAGGTAAGGGATATGTTACTCCGTGTCAAGTTGAGAGTTGGTCTTCTACCATCTGATCTAGCTGATGTGGTAGTGGCCATGACCAAGGTATTCAGGCTTTAGAGGTTCAACATCAACAAAGTGTACCTTTTCAGGCTAGCCAAACAATATCTCAGGGTCACAATTCATGATATATTTATATAGTACAGTTTATACCAGAGGAACATAGTTCAGGGCTATATACGGTTAGAGGTACTATTCTAGTAGCCTCTACATTAGTTTCTAACCTTTTTGATATAGGTGCATCACACTCTTTTATATTTGATGTGGTTGTGGAAAGTCTAGGCCTTGAAATTGAGTACTTATATGGTGTTATGTCTCTCTAAAATCTATTAGGGGTCACATCAGAGGGTATACACTAGTGCCAAGAGTTCCCCCTTGAGATAAGTGGGTACTGTTTCTTATAGATTTTCTTTATACTTGAGATGACAGGCTTTGACATAATTCTTGGTATGGAATGACTTGTGCCTTATCATGACCAAGTGGATTTCTATCGCCGATGGGTTTCCTTCACATCACCTGAGGGCAACATGTATATTCATAATGGTTAATGGTATATTCAAGAAAGTTGAGATGGACCTAAGAATATTGGTCTAGGAATAGTGATAACTCAGATGGTGAGTCTCCTTATAAGAGACTAGGGAATGTAGTTTGGGGAATTCCCTCATATTGTGGATCATTTCAGGGATATCTTCCTTAGAGATTTCTTCAAATTACCTCCTAAGAGAGAGGTTGAGTTCACCATCAAGCTAGTGTCAGATACGACACTAGTGTCCATTCCTCCTTATAGGATGGAACCTATAGAGCTCTAGGAACTCAAGAAGTAGCTTGAAGATCTAGAGGCAAAGGGTTTTATCTAACCCATCACATCACCATGGGTTTTACCAGTCCTTTTTTCCAAGAAGGTGTATGATACCCTTAGATTGTGCATGGATTACCACCCACTAAATCAACTTACAGTGAAGAACCAGTATCCACTTCTATGTATATACAACCGCTTTGACTAGCTCTGAGGATAAATAGTTTTCTCTAAGATCTATTTGAGTTCAGGCTATCATCAGGTGCATGTGAGGCCATAAAAAAGACCACATACAATGTTATGAAGAAGGAATGTATTGTATGAGTATTTGGTGATACCATTCAGTCTAAAAACGACACCAAAAGTCTTTATGTCTTTGATGAATTGGGATTTATACCTTTATATTTATTCTTTTGTGGTGGTCTTCATTGATGACATATTAGTGTATTTACGCAACAGACAACACCATGCCACCCATTTTGAGATCGTGCTAAGTACACTAAGAGAGCACCAGCTATATGAGAAGCTAAAAAATGACACTTTTGGATCAGTAAGGTTTAGTTCTTGGATCAAATAATTTCTGAAGCAAGCATATCTATTGACCCAAAGAAGGCGAGCACCATGATTTCCTAGGATTAACATAATAATGTATTTGATACATGTAGCTTCTTAGGATTGACTGACTATTACAGGTGATTCATCCAGGATTTCTCATGCCTGGAAGCATTTCTTACTGGATTGATCAAGAAGGGTGTGAAATTACACTAGACTGAAGCCTGTGAAATAGCTTTTCAAAAGTTAAAGGGGAGACTATCTTCAACACCGATCCTAATTCTACTCAAGCCGAGCAAAGGCTATATTTTCTACCATGATGCTTCAGGGATTGGTCTAAGAGCAATTATGATTTAGGGAGATTGGGTTGTAGTATATGGGTCCCACCAACTAATTCCAGATGAGAGGAACAATCATACACATGACCTCAAGTTAGCTGTCATGGTTCATGATCTATGCTATTGGTGACACTACTTATTGGGTGAGTGATTCATCATTTACCCAGATCACAAAAGTCTCAAATATATTTCCACATAGTGAGACTTGAATCTAAGGCAGCGTAGGTGGGTGGAATACCTACGATCATTTAACTTTGAGCTTGATTTCTGTGACAACCCAAAATTTTATCAATGAAAATTCAATTCTTATATTTATTTTATATAATATAAATCATATAAAATCACATAGATAACACAATACAAACTTTATAAATGAATAATGGATAAAATAAGAGGTATTTCTAGAAATTAAGAAACTTATAACAATGTAATAATAACTTGACCATTAGAATAGTAATGTGACCATTAGGAATAGTAAATTGGCCAATGGAATAGAAACTCACCTATGAAAATATAAATAAAATTTATGTATCTTATAAATGAAAATATGATATGTTTGTATAATGGTATAAGTAAGAAAATGTTTTAAAAATGATAAATTAAGTATTGATATTTTTGTGAAGCATAAATGTTAATTTAAAATTTTATAATTAATATAATGATTTAAAATAAAATTTATTTTCATAAAGTAGATTCATAAATTAATATTTTTTGTCTTATGATTATAAGATAATTTTATGAGACCTTAATTAAATTTTCAAAGTTTCATAAAATTGGTTAAAATATTTAAATCAGTATTTTTCAAATAAATGATGATTTTAATTAAAAATTAAATTTCAAATATTTGGGAAATTATTTTTATAAAATGGAGTCCATTATTTAATTCTATACGTTGAAAAATATTTACGGTGAATGTTAGAACTAGAAAAATATTCCAAAGGATGTACTGAATGATTCTATACTTGATCGAGGATCATAGACCATTTTTTAAGGTTTTATTTGACTAGTGGTGGATCCCAAATAAAGTTACAGATTAGGAGTTATGACTGTTCAAAGATACATTGAAAAAATAGTCCATGAAGCCCATTCATGGAGCTCTGGTTCGTAGAGATCCCTCTGTGATCATGATGAAAGTTGACGGTAGGCACTACGAGTCTAACGAACCCTGTAATAGCCGTGAAGATAGTTTATAGACACCTCCATGAGTCTGATGATACCCACGACCACTGAAAAGGTTGTCAACGGATGACTCTGTAATTTTAACAAGCACCATGATGCCCTTTTTTATTTTCAACGCGTTTCCTAGCACCGTGAGACCCCCATTCCTATAAATACCCACCTCACGCCTTCATTTCAGTAGAAGAATACATCAGGTTGCACCCTCTCACTCTCAATTAATGAAGCTTATGTGCTCTGTGAGATCCTCTTTTGTGGGGCCCCTAGGCTTTGCGAAGCAAACTACCTTGTGTTTTTGAGAGCCTCCACCCCAAGTGAAGATTCCCTTTGTGAAGGAATATTCCCTTCACGAAGGAAGACGGCCCTCTAAGACACTTGAGGCTTCGCGAAGCATTCAGCCTTTATGAATAACTCCCCCTATGAATTAGCGTATCCTTCATGAGGACCTAAGCTCTATAAATACCCATCCTTTTTGATACCCTAAACTCCACGAACCCTCATGCTTCGTGAAGCCCTATCCTTTGCGAAGCTCCTACCTTTGTGCCTACTGGTCCATACCGCAGGGGTTACACCTCTCACCCCCACTCAGGATCAGTGTCGGGCTGTAGTCCCAGCCTTTTGGGCTGGCCCCTTCACTCTCTCCACTGACCCCCATGAAAAATAGAGAGTTGCACTGCAAACTTTTTGGGCCAGGTCAACCTCATTTCCTACTGTGCCCTTGTGTAGCCCCAACTTTCATCCAAGGAAAACCATGATTCGAGATACTCCTCCACACTCCTTGAAACACCTTGAGTCAACCTACTCCTCTTGGTCCCTTTCTCATACCGTTAGTTGAGATCCTCATATTGGATTCCCCAAGTACCTTGAGTCGATCCATTCCTCAAGCAACTCCTCATCACCTGAATACTATGTCAGGTTAAACCAGAAAGGGTTGCTCTTACGTAAGTCCCGTACTAGTAATTTCTAGGCATCTTATGCCTAATAGTCCTCTCTACATGATTATAAAATACAGTATACCATATATGAAAAACATAGGACGCATCTTTCTCCAAAAAAGAGATGCCTTATGTTCCAAACATAATATGTAAACAATCCTCTCTACATGACTTTAAACTATAGAATACCCTATCATTAAATAATAGGATTCCTCCTGTGATAAGAATGAGATGCCTTATGTGCCAAGTGTAAGATGACTCTTTCCATTAGCTTGAGACGACCACCAAACAACAACCTTGGGCCACTTTATCAGATGTAAGCCCCAATCATATGAATCAACCCACCAACGAGTTATGATACCATTATGACATGACATGAGGAAGCTTAAATGGGTAGCTTCTATGCATAAGACCCATTCACCATTGTCGTTCCATAGCAGCACCCGACCAACTTCTATGTGTAAGCCCCATTCACCATTGCCGCTCCATAGAAACACCTGGGTAGCTTCAAAACATAAGACCCATTCACCATTACCACTCCATAGTGGCGCCCATGTAGTTTCCATACGTAATTACCATTCACCATTGCTGCTCCATAGTGGTAACCAGGAAAATTCCTTGTGTAAGCCTCATTCCCCATCACCGCTCCATAACAACTCCTAGGCAGCTTCCACGTGTAAGGTTCATTCATTATCACTGCTCTATAACAACACATGGGCCGCTTCCATGTGTACGCCCCATCTATATAATTTTTGCTCTATAGAGGCACCTGGGATGCTTATACACATAAGCCCCACACCATCTGCCATGTGCGCATCTTCCGCAACACGTCCATCGGGTCTATTACTTCCTCTTGTTTCTCACACTGAGCATGATGCACATGAGATTAGAGGTTAGTAGTGACTATGACACCCTTTCACCTAGGTAGCTAACTATGTGTAATCCTCAACCAAATTTCCCATTTTGATTGGGAAACTAGCCATGTGTAATCCCCAACGCCCCTATCAAAACTATGTGTACTTTGATTCCCAACCTACTAGGATATATAGAAAACCTCCCCAAGGTTCAAGCCTGACACCATCTTATTCACATAAGTTCACTCTTTTCCTTATGGTATAACATTAAACTACATGGGAGTCTTGAAATATGTGGGATTTGATCCGTGACTCCTAGGAAAGGTACGTAGGATGCCTCCATGAGGGTCAATCCTGAACAATGATAAACCTTAGTGCCCCCTGCTAGGGGAACACCCTCACTGATCCACCTCCAACGGTGTTCAGATCAGCCTTCACATTGTGACATGTTTTTTTAATGAGACTCACTTCCTAGGATTCACCTCCATAGAATTTTTGATCCATCCACCTAGTAAAATCTGGTTCTCCCTCTTAGGGACATACCCCCATGATGTGGAATTTTCCCTTTATAGGACACATCCCTAGGATCCAACTCCATGAGGTGTTCTGATTCATCCACCATCACTTCATCCATCACCTCAACCTTATCCTAGTGAGATCACTTCATCCACCTCCATCCATTTGGACCACTAACCATGAGTAATCCCCAACATGTCAAAGGGAATCTAGATAAGTGTAAGACCTGATTCCATCCTGAACTACATGGAATTTGATACCTATATCCAACACATGGTATGTAGGAAGCCTCTCTGAGGTTCAATCCCATAATTCATTCTCATCTTGGTCTTTCCCTTGAGCCACTATATCTTGGGAGGATCATGCCTCAACCCAGAGGTCACACTTCCTTTGGGCCCCTATCCATGTGCTCCATTCTCATGGGATGCCTCCTTAGGTGTCTCACCTACCCATTGCAAACTACATATACTTTGATTCCCATACACTAGGATACGTAGTAAGCCTCCCCTAAGTTCAATCCCATCATTATCTACACTCTATCCATTTCATCATCACTTCCTCCATATCCATCCTGATTCTTACCTGGGCCACCACATCCCAGGGAGATCATTACATCCACATCAAAACTACTCCTAGAATTACATGGGAAGCTAACCATGCATAATCCCCACACAATCCATATTCATCCAACCAAGATTGCTCCTCTTGTGAAGGGTATCTTACCATGTGTAAGCCCCAAATCACTATTTTGAACTATGTAGGTTTCGATCCCTATATTCTACACAAGGTACATAAGAATACTCCCTAAGGTTTAATACCAGCCAATGTTAAGCCTTGGTGTCCCCCTATTTGGGGTGCACCTCCCCGATCCTCCATTAGTGGTGTCCAAACCAGCCTTCACAGTGTGACACCTTCTCTTTATGAGACGCACAACCCCGGGTCCGCTCTCATTGGGCATCCTAATCCATCCATCAAGTGCCCCCCTATTTGGGGTTCACCTACCTAATCCCACCTCAATGGTTTCTAGATTATCCTTCACTGTGTGACACCTTCTCTTTATAAGACGTATCACCTCGAGTCTTCTCTCATTGGGTGTTCTAATCCACCCATTCTGTAAACCATCCAGATGTTCCCTCATGGGGATGCACTTCATTGATCCGTCATTATGGGAAATTACGATAAACTTCATAACATATCCATGAGACGTTAAACTCAAAGACTACCTCATTTTAAACATGATATGCCTGAGAAAAATCTTGGAGGACATGCCTTTGGTGTAACCGTCTTTGTAAGATGTTAAACTTGTGACATACCCTGTGTTAAACATGGGATGCCTGAGGAAAACCTCATAAGACATGCTTCTAGCATAAGATACCTTGTGATCGATGAGGGATGCCTTAGGTTAATGCACCTTTTAGAAGAACTCATATGAGGAATAATATAGGTTACCAATGTTACGAAATCTATAGATGCCCTGATATGCCTTATGTTACTATCTACTCTGACTGAAGGTTGTTGCCTTGCCAAGACCCCTTGGAATGTCCAGATAGAAGAAGCATAATTAACTGAAGTCCAAAAGGAGATGGCACCATAAATGAGTTTCATGAATAATGACTCAAATCGATGAGGTGGACTTGAACTAGGTGATGAATTTTGAGGAAGAATCCATAGAATAAGGAATCAACATCCCATCATCTTGTTTTGATCAAGGATCAAACATCTATAAAGAAGTGATGACTATAGCCTGCCTTTGGAAAGTGGGAACACACGGCTATGAGAATGTGTCACCACAACGATGTGCGCCTTGGCCATGGAAATCATCATAAATAGTGAATTTTTTGTATTTTTCTAAAATAATTGAATTTTTAGGGAATAGTGAAATACGATAATTTACAAAATAAGCTAAATACATGAATATTTTGACTTATTTTTTAGGTATGGATGATGTAATCACCATAATATTGAAATATCCTTCATTATTTAATATATTTAGTGATAAGAATCAAAACTATTGACAGTATTGATCCAAAATTATAAAGTAATGAATATAATAATAAAAAATACCCCTCTCCTCCCCCTATAAATATCACCCTTCACCACCTCTTCTCATCACACTTCCAAGCCTTGAAGATTTTACAAATTCTACCCAATAATATTCCAAAGTCTCTTCCCCACATCCAAGAGCCTTTGTTATTAATAAAATACAAAAACCAATTTCCCTAAGTAGGTTCTCAAGGAGAAAAAGTTCAAGAGGTAAAATCCTCTTTCGTTTTCTTTTAATTTCTTTTCAATTTATTTTATTTTCTTATCCTCCCCTCGCCTCCCCTTATCCAAGTGACATGATAACTAAAATATATTATATATGATATAATTTTATTGTGTTAATGGGAAATACACCATCAAATCTCTTCTCCTCTTCATTTTATTCTAAAAATGAAAACATCTTCTGTGATGTGTAGATTTACCACCATCCTGGAAGATGCATTTTCATTTTCCATTACTATCTTCATGGATGGTAATAAAAACATTATAATGGTTAAAAAAGATTATAAAATGTATATTAAAACTTATTTAGTATTTTGGAACCATTATATATACATAATATTAATTAATAAAACAAAAATAGTGCATGATGATCGAAAAAACCCCAAAATAATCTAAATAGTTATCATTAACGTTTTATCTAATGAATCATCCTCATATATGAAAAAATGATATATAAAACCATTTAAACATATGTAGGTGAATAAATATCATATAATTATACTTCTGGAGTTTTTCTTTCATTTGAAATAACTCCCCTAATTTAATTCAAGGGAACCAATCATAAAATTATGAAACGGATGCTCACAGAATGACCAAATTTAATCCTATAACTCATAAAAAAGCCATAAATGAACTTAATAAAATTATAATAAATAAAATACATGTATAATATGTTATTAATTGATTTATTAATGTATTTAATTTGATTATATAGGACATTAAGTGCAAGTTAAGAACACTTTTAGACATAAGGTAAGAGATTTTATCTGAACCCCTATTTTTCATTTAGGTTACAATTTCTCTCTATTTACCCCCAATGTAATTCTTAATTATTATTATTTTATCCTTCTATATTCCTTGTGTATGTTCCAAAAATATGAAACTATCTCAATTATTATTTCTTTTATGGTTAAATACATGTTTTATAAGGTTCCCATTTCAATTCCTCTAGATGAGCAAGCCTGATTAAAGGGAACTTCCTAATTTATTACCTATTTTAAAGTACACTCCATAATATATTTTAAGCCAACAATATTTTTATAAAATAAATTTTTTTATCATTAAAAACAATAATTGTTTATTTCTAGTTTTATGCAAAAAATATGCCTATGTCTGCTTTAAAGACTCTTTTATATTTTCCCTTAAATCACACCAAAGTGACTCATTTCTAAAGTTTCTTAAACACTCTTTTTACATGTTTTCAATTTATTTGCACATATTTTATCAATATATATGGCTATTATCCCTTATTAATGTACATGTATGATTTAAATTCATTCTTTCATGGACACCATTATGATATTCCCTTTGGTTATTCCCTATGACATGATTATGATACCCATTTATTTATATGGGTAACCCTTATGTTTATTTCTTATGTTTGATTATTCATGTGGAAAACATATACAATAACATTTTATTATGGGTGAGACCAAATAGTGATCCAATGCATTGGGTAATTTTTAGTATCATGAGACGTCATGTTGGGACAAAGAGTGAACCTGATTTCTTTATAGGACTTTGTTCACCATGTGCAATGGTCTTGGAAGTTATCCTTGAATCATGCTTATGTCATGTTGTATGTTGTTGAAAAATTCCTATGATCACATGTTCTATATTTTATTCTTTAATATTTTTATTCATGTTCCATTTCTTTTTATTTCATAATGTTATGCCTTCTAACATATGTGTTATAATTTATTCCTATGTTTATTACCTTATCATGTTTTGTAGCTCATCCCTTTTGTTTATGTATTCCCCAGGTTATCCTATATAGATGTAATAGCTCAAAAGAAGTTAGGAGATCATTATTTAGTTTAAATAAATAAAAAATATTTTTTATTTTGGTTTCATGCTTTCTAATTATGTACCTAATATTCTAAAGAAACTAGACTTTACAATCCTTGATTTGTATATAATGGTTAATTAGGATTAAAAGCATGTAGTAATATGTGTAAAAGGATAGGAATGTTATAGTTATTTTCAGAGCACAATCTAGTTATTTTTGGAGATTAGGATCAGAAAACTTTAGTAAGAACCCTAGGGATAATTCTATCACCATGGATAACTTGGATTGAAACTTAGGGAATCACAACATAAGATATACTTTCCATTTACAAGTTTATACTTCTATGTTCAATGTTTCCTTTTTATATGATTATTATCTAAGTATTCAATCCCTCCTTAATTTTATTTTTCTTTTCTATTTAATGGAGGGAAATAGGATAAGTACCCTCACTTTTTTTTCACCTTAGTATATAAAATAAAATTTCAAGGGTGAAATTTCATAAGGGGGGAAGAATGTAACAACCTAGAATTTTATCAATGGAAATTCCCTTATTATAATTAGTTAATATAGTATAAATCACATAAAATCATGTATAGAACATAATAAAAACTTTATAAATGAACAATTAATGAAATAAGAGTCATTTCTATAAATTAATAAACTTATACCAATGGAATAGTAACTTGACAATTGGAATAGTAATGTGACCACTAGGAATAGTAAACCAACCAATATAATAGTTACCTCACCTATGAAAGTATAAATTAAATTTAATATCTTATAAATGAAAATATGATATATTTATATCATGGTATAAGTAAACAAATGTTTTATAAATGATAAATTAAGTGTTGATATTTTTGTGAAACATAAATGTTAATTTATAATTTTATAATTAATATAATGATTTAAAATAAAATTTATTTTAATAAAATAGATTCATAAATTAATTTTTTTATGATTATAATATAATTTTATAAGACCTTAATTAATTTTTTAAAGTTTCATAAAATCGGTTATCATATTAAAATTGGTATTTTTTTGAATAAATGATGATTTTAATTAAAAATTAATTTTCTTGTATTTCAAAAATTATTTTCATAAAATGGATTCCATTATTTAATTATACATGTTTAAAAATTATTAGGGTGATTTTTTTTGGATTTTTCTAAAATAGTTGAATTTTTGGGGAATAGTGAAATACGATAATTTACGAAATAAGCTAAATACATGAATTTTTTGAGTCATTATTGAAGTATGGATGATGCAAGCACCATAATATATAAACATACTTAATTATTTAATATATTTAGTTATAAGTATCAAAAATATTGATATTCTTAAGCCAAAGTTATAAAATAATGAATATAATAATAAAAAACACTCATCCCCTCCCCTATAAATATCACCCCTCACCACCTCTTCTCCTCACACTTTAAAGCCTCAAATATTGTCCAAATTCTACCCAATACTCTTAACAATTCCCTAACACATGTCTAGGAGCCTTTTTTCTCAACAAAATACCATTTTTTCCTTAAATAGGTTCTCAAGGAGAATAAGTTCAAGTGGTAAAATCCTCTTTCGTTTTATTTTAATTTATTTTCAAATTCTTTTATTTTATTATACTCTACTCACCCCCATTATCCAAGTTAAATGATAACTACATTGTATTATATATACTATAATTTTATTTTTTTAATGGTAGATCCATCATCAAACCTCTTCGCCTCTTACTTTTATTCTAAAAATGAAAATATCATTCGTGATGTGTCGATTTACCACCATCATGGACGATGCATTTTCATTTTCCATTATTGCCTTCATGGATGGTCATAAAACCATTATAATGGTTAAAATGGATTGTAAAATTTATATTTAAACTTATTTAGTGTTCTATAACAAGTATATATACATAATATTAATTAATAAAACAAAACTAGTGCATGATGATCGAAAAAGCGCCAAAATAATCTAAACAGTTATCATTAACATTTTATCTAATGAATCATCCTCATATTTGATTTTTTTACATTTAAAATTATGTAGGTGAATAAATATCATATAATTCCACTTCTGTAGTTTTTCTTCCATTTTACAAGAACTCCCCTAATTTAATTCAAGGGAACCAATCATAAAATTATGAAACGAACACTCCAGGAACAATGAAATTGAATATTATAACTCATAAAAAAGGCCATAAATGAACTTAATAAAATTATAATGTAGAATATGTTCTAAATTAATTAATTAATGTATTAAATTTGATTATTTAGGACATTAAGTGCAGGTTAAGAACACTTTTGGACATAAGGTAAGAGATTCTCTCTAAACCCCCATTTTTCCTTCGGGTTATGATTTATCTCTATTTTCCCAAATTTAATTATAAATTATTATAATTTAATCCTCATAAATTATATTTTTATGTTCCAAACATATTTACCTAGCTCAATTTTTCTTTCTTTGATGGGGAAATACATGTTTTATAAGGTTCCCTTTTCAATTCTTCCCGATAAGCAAGAACGATTAAAGAGAACTTCCCAATTTGTTACCCATTTTCAAGTACACTACACAATATATTTTAAGCCACCAATATTTTTATAAAATCAATATTTTTATCATGAAAAAACTATCTTTTTCATTTTTGGTTTTATGCAAAAAAATATGTCAATGTTTTCTTTAAAGACTCTTATATTTTTCCTTAAATCGCACCAAAGTGAATCATTTATACATTTTCTTAAACACTATTTTTATATGTTTTTAATTTAGTTGGAAATAATTTATCATTATATATGAATATTTTCCCTTATTAATTTCTATGTATGATTTAAATATATTCTTTCATGGACACCATTATTATATTCCCTTTGGTTATGCCCTATGGCATGATTATGATGCCTATTTATTTCCATGGGTAACCTTATGTTTGTTACTTATGTTTGATTATTCATGTGGAACATATATGAATGAACATGTTATAATGGTTGAACCCATATAGTGCTCCAATTAATTAGATAATGTTTAATCTCATGTGACGTCAAGTTGGGACAGAGAGTGAACCTTCCTTTATGGGACTTTGTTCACCATGTGCAATGGTCTTGGAAGTTAGCCTTGACTCATGATTATTTCATGTTGTATGTTGTTTCCACATTCCTACGATTCCATGATTACATAATTCCTTGTTCTACATGTTATTATTCCATATGTTAATTCATATTTCATTCCTTTTTATGTCATTATGTTATGTCTTCTAACCCATATGCTATGTTTTATTCCTATGTTTATTCCCTTAATGGGATTTGTAGCTCATAACTTTTGTTCATGTATTCCTAAGGTTATCCTATATAGATGTAAGATCTCTAAGGAAGTTAGGATCTCATTATAGAGTTTAAATAAAATATGTTTTTATTTTGGTTTCATGATTTCTAATTGTGAACCTAATATTATAAAGACACTAGACTTTATGATCCTTGGTTTGTATATGATGGTTAATTATGATTAAAATAATGTATTAATATGGGTAAAAGGATAGGGATGTTATACTTACAGAACCAAAAAAAGGAATGTTGTGGATGATGCCTTGAGCTGGAAGACTCAAAAGCAAGCCATCAAGGAGGATAGTAGTGAGTGGAAGATTATGGCTCTATTTTTTGAGTTGCAATTAGAGGTTCAAGAGAAACATGAGCAACCATTTTTAGTAGCTATGATAGTAAAATCCTCCATTATGGATCAGGTCCAGATGAGGTAGCTATCTAATTCCTAGTGCTTTGTCATGTGGGAGTGTTTCAGGAGAGAAACTACCTCCTTGTTGGGTTGTTGACAAGAATGATATCCTTCTTTACCGTGGGCATGTTTAGGTACCTTATGATATATGATAAGAGATAATGAGGGATTATATTGACTCATTTTAGGAAGTTCATCCTAGGATTACCAAGATGTATAAAGATATATGTAATTAGTATTTATGTCTAGGTATGAAGAGGAAGATTGCAGGCTTTATCACTCAGTGTGCCACCAATCAGCAGGTGAAGGTAGAGAACCAATGAACTACTATACTTCTATATCCTCTCTCCATTATTGAGTGGAAATGGGATGAAATTAGTATGAATTTCATGTCAGGATTTCCAAGACCCCCTTGAGGAAGTGATGCATTATGGTTGATCATCGATAGGTTGACCAAGGTTGCACACTTTCTAACTATCAGAGAGACCTTCTCTGTTGATAAGATATAAAGGATTTAAATCTAGGAGATAGTACAACTTCATGGTGTTCCCCATTCTATCATGTCGAAATGAGATTCCCATTTTACATCACAGTTCTGGAAAGGGTTGAAAAAGGTACTGGGTTCATAGGTGATCTTGAGTACAACATATCACCCTTAGACCAATGGGAAGTCTGAGTGAATGATACGAGTGTTAGAGTATATTCTTCAGGCATGTATCCATGATTTTGAAGGTTCATGGTAAAATAATATACCTATTTTTGAGTTTTCCTACAACAAAATATTTTAGGCAATAATTTAGATGGATTTTTATGAGGCCCTTTACGTTACACTATGTCGTTCAACTCTGTGATGATTATAGGTAGGTGAGGCAGCTCTACTGGGTCCTCATCTCGTTAAGGAGACTTCAAAGAAAGTCTAGCTAACTCAGAAGTGTATGGATACATCTCAATCTAGACATAAGACTTATACCAATCATCAACGTAGACCTCAGGAGTTTGAGGTGGGACATCAGGTCTTTTTATGTGTATCACCTAGATTGGGTTATAGATCAATTTGGAGATAGGACAAGTTATCACCATGTTATGTCAGTCCTTTATAGATAGTGGAGAGATTTATGCTGGTAGCCTATCAGTTACTATCACCTCAGAGGTATCGTTCCATGCACAACATCATCCACATGTCTCAGCTTCAATAGTATCATGATGAACCACCTCATTTGTTTGACCTCAAGAATATTAAGCTGGAGACAGATGAATCCTTCAAGGAACATCCAATATGTATCATTGACTAGAGCATGAAGTCTCTCCGAGGTAGTTAAGTTCCTCTAGTATAGGTTATATGGTAGAACAAACATGTTCAGGATGATACCTAGGAGTAGGAATACAATGTACACACTTAGTGGACAAAACTCTTCTTATAAGAAATCTTATCACCATTGGAAGGGAAACTCTGGGATGAGTTTTCTTAAGGAGGAGAGGTTATAATGTCCCAAATTTTTTCAAAGGTATGTACCATTAGTTTTTAGTTTAAATTATTTGATTTGGACCTAATAATGATGTTTAATGAATTCAAGTAGGTATTGAGGGTGTATGTGGATTGTTCAGAGCCCGGAGCCCTGAAATTTAAAGAGGCAGACCAGGCCACACGGTTAGTAGAAACCATGCCGCCTATCCCGTATGGTTTCTCTAAATGTGCATCTAGAGACAATGAGGTGCTGAGGGATACATGATTTTTCTACAATCATGTGACCCTAGGCACACAACCATGCAGTGCGACATGCCTCTTTTACAGAGGCATTCACACGGTTGGCATACGGTTTGTCCAACCATGCGACCAAACCATGCTCCCCTTCCTGTGTGGGTGAATTTTCCTTTTTTTCCCTTAATGAGTGTTTTTCCTAACCCCTATCCCTTCTCTGTTTTCTCTTCAGTGGATTCCTCCTCCTCTACCACACATGATCTCTCTTCTCCTCCTCCATAGGTTTTGGGATATCTCCTCCACCCATCATCCAAATCAATCATCATCATAAGCAATGGAAAGCTAGAGGTAAGATCTACTTTCCTATACCTTATATTTCTCCTTACTTACATCATATATTGTACTATTTATATGCGACCTCTTTTCACCTATTTTCAGAGTTTTGGATGATTTATATTATTTCTCTCATTCTATCTTGATTCAATCCTTGACAATGGATGAGTGGAGTGATACTAAATCAAGGTAGGCGATCTAGGTCATTCTCACTTGTTTCATTGCTTTTTAAATTATGTGTTGTTGATCTACACACTATAAACATCTGATGGAGCCCTTAAAATGCTAAATTAATTAATTTAAGTGGTCCTTCATGCTTATTGTGACCCTAGAATATGGTGAACCACATACAAAGTCCTTTTCCCTAACTTGGGAGCCACCCCTTGGGTGTTCCCACCTTGAGCGACCTGTTTTTCCAAGCCTTGAGATGTTAACCACTATGTGTGTGTGTGTGTTGTACCTATGATAAATTCCTTAAATTTATAAATTAAATCGGGATGAATTGAAACCATGAGTTAGGCCCCATTTGGAAATTTTCTATACTTTATACCTATTGACTAGGCCTCATAATTTATGCCTTATGTCATTTCTTATGCCCATTTCCATGTGTTTGTGCTTTGTAGCCTCATATCTTATGTTCTATACGTATTCCATGCCATGTGCATTATACTTTGAGCTTGTTGCTTATTTCCTTATGCTTGTTGAATTATTCCATGGATGTATGGCTTGAATTGTATAACTTGTATAGATTGATTATCATGTGGTATTAAGATGTTTATTGATAAAATGTGATTGTAAAATGCCATGTTATGATATGTGACTCGGTTTCTATGCCTTATCTACTTATGGGGTAGGATAGAACATGGGTCCTGACTTTAGGACGCCATGGATGGACTTGTCGTGCTTGGTTTAGATTTACTTTATATGCTGGGAGTGACCCTTATCTTACTTTGTATGGGCTCTCTAGGATATTATACTTATAGTCATGGTTGAAACTTGTTCCCTAGGGGAGAAACCACAGATAAACTCATTGGAAAGATGGTTATGCCATGCCTCGGGTGATACCAGGTCCCCTATGTGAGATACTTGATACGAACTCAGAGTTTACCATGCTATGAGTGATATGAGGGATGACATTATGAGTTACCTTGGATGGACTCAGTGGTATTGGTTATATCATATGCTTCTACAATGACCCTAGGGATTCCATATGGATCACCTTGGATGGGATCTGGATATCACATTAGATTTGACGGATTTCCTTGATTATTTATATGTGATTACCTCTTTATTGAACTATGGACATGCTTGATTGATATTCTAGGGACACGAACACCAATCCTAATCACAATCTTGGGTTCAATCCACCCGTGTTATGTAATTCATAATGGCCCATGTTTTTATTATATCACTTGTATAGGTTTCATTAGACCAGAAATCCATCTTAGGTTGAAGTATGTAGAATCAGTTGGGTATCCATTTAGGATATTAGGATAAAGTATTATTTATTTATTTATTTAATACCTTTAATTTACTATTAATTGTGACACACTACTCATTTATATTTCATGAGACATATTGGCCTAGACACCGTTGGTGGGGACTACTGAGATTATATCTCACACCCTGCTTGAGCTGCCTTTATTACCCAAGAAGACTTCATGATTGAAGATATAGATAAAGAGAAGTGGTTATCTTCTAAAATTTGATTTAAAAAATTAGGATAGAGTATGGGGGTAGATGATAGAGCCTATGATCGAGATGCTTGTAGTAGGAGTTTTTTTCTTTTTGTATATTTTGTTAGCATGTGGTATATACTCATATCCCCTATTCCCCATGCACACTTTTGTATAGTTACATGAAATATCATCATAATAACTTTACATATAGCATTTATTCATCATTTTATAGTTATTTTTGTCCTATATTATTATTTATTTTGGTTCCACTACCATCTGTTGTGATATTACTTCCGCTATGACAAGTTACTGGTCTGGTCATATTAGTATCTGCTTATGATGTGTCCTCTATTTATTATAAATTGTTTTATTATTGTGCCACACTCAGATCAATGATGGCATAGTCTCCCTACGTACACACCCTAGGCCCTTACTGCAAGTTGGCATCCTCTAGCATTCGAGGAGTCATGCTTGAGGTCTTGTGGCCCATTGTCTTGGGGAACTATTGAGTGGAAATCGAGGCAGGATGCTGCAACATAGGTCCTACATAATAATGGAGGTAGGGATGACTCGTAAACCATCATATTTAATCTAATAACAAATAACCACAAACCCAAGCAATAAATTAAATTAAAATGTCCAACATATATATAAGTATTGGTGAAGATCATGAATGGTCATACAAGAAATTAATAAAAAAAATTAACTGGATAACATTAATTTATTTATTTGTTCTTTATTATTAAGATAAATGTGATTGCATTAATTAATTAACCAATTACATTTGATCTTAAGGATCATCTAAACTTAATTGGAGATACCCGTCATCTATGGATGTTGACACTCCCTTTTGTTGCATGGGGATGAAAAGATTTAATGGAAATTACTTCAAGAAATAAAGAAGTGAATAGAAAAAAGGAGAAACAATCCGCTCTTGTCACAACCCGTCCCAGAGGGGATTTTGCTGTGACTACCCCAAGCCCACCTTCGATAGGTTAGGGTCTGGATTGTAACGACCCGAAATTTTGAATAAATCTTGTTTCCTAATTTTATGTGTTATTTTATTTTATTTTTTTTATACTCAACAAAAATGTTTCATTTGATAATATGAGTATAATTAAAATAAGACCATTGGGTTTTGACTATTATATGACCATTGGTCAATATGACCGCTGGAAACTAAATTTTTTGATTAATGTCTCTAAATACAAGTAATCTTGGTTAATTATTATAGAAAGAAGATTCGATGGCCTCACCCAGTAGTCTTGGACCGATCGAATCCCATCTAATAGAACTTGGGAAGGAGGTACCACCACTGGGCTTTGCTCTGGACCAAACCCAAGCCGAAATTCATCGTGTGAAGCTAGAACGGAATCGCCTTCGCGAGAAGTTCAAACTGATAGAAATTACTACTCGTGCGATGTTGGCCGAGCCTCCCTCAGATTCCCTCACCATAGCACACCTTACACTTAAATCCTATGCTGGTGTGATAAGGGGCTATGTAAGGAGACCACAACTACCTTGTGTAACCCTTTGTTTTAAATAATTTTTTTGATTTCTTCTTATGATGAAGTTTATGAAATTTTAAATGCCTAGATAAATATAGTATACATATTTTTGTTGAATTTTAGAAAAAGGATATTTTAAAAATGTTTAGGTAAACCTTAAATAATTAAAAATGTGTAATGATTTTCAAAAAATGGTATTATACAATTATGTTCAGTACGAAATTTAGAGTCTAATAAGATCAACTTGATTTTTGATGAATAGTAAATTATGAATAGTGATTTTATGATTAGGATTAGTAATGTGTCCAAATGGATTAGTAATCTCACTTAAATAAAGTATTAATATAATCTAGGCACCTTGATTAAGTAATGTGATTCAATAAAATGGTTAAATAACGGTTTCATAAATTATTATTCAAGTATTAGTTTTTCGGGTGAATAATGTTTTTTAATTAAAAATTAAATTAAAAAAATATTTATAAAATTATTTTTATAAAATGGATTTCATTTTTGAACTCAGAGCATCGATATTATGTTAAAGGAAATTTTGGGGATTTTTCTGAAAAAAATGAATTTTCGGTGAATAGTGTATTTATTTTAAAAAATAAATTAAAAATATTTAGAAAATTATTTTTATAAAATGGAGTTCATTTTTGAAATCAGGGCATTGATATTTGGTTAAGGTGAAATTTTTGGGAATTTTCTGAGAAAGTTGAATTTTCAGTGAATAGTAAAAATACAGTTTTAGGGTTTCGGTATGTTTAATGACATCATAACCGTGTCATGATGATTCCATGAGATATTTTAAGGGATGGACTACCTAAGGTGATGAATTATTGTATGGGGGGACCCATGTGGCCTAACTCCATGGGAAATATCATGGGAGAGCACATGGTTTTGAGAAAACCACTTGTGAGGTGTCCCTTGGCCATTAATGCCTTG
Source organism: Viscum album (assembly GCA_963277665.1). Taxonomy (NCBI): domain Eukaryota; kingdom Viridiplantae; phylum Streptophyta; class Magnoliopsida; order Santalales; family Viscaceae; genus Viscum; species Viscum album. Next base: position 454,419,707 of record OY728141.1, on the reverse strand, counting down.
TCCCCTCACTTTCCCTATAAATACCAAGTCATTCTCTCATACTTTGGACTCCAAAATCATTCCCAACGAATTTATGGTCTCCTTACCTCCCAAGGAGTCCTCTCAAGGTGCCCTAAAGCCTCTCAAGGTCCCAACCTTTGAGTTTTAAGAGTTACATTTAAGGTAAGGGATCCAAACTCTCTCTTTCTTTTCAAGTAATCTCTTTTATGTCATTTCTTTTATGCTCCATGTTCTTATGTTGGAGGATGTTATTTTATATTCATCTTACTACCCTTTTCATTTTCATATTATGAGAGACCCCCTCTTTCTCGCATCAATTCGTTTTAAGAATGTTTAAGTGGCGCCGTTAGGCTGCCGAATTTTTAAGTGGTTCTTTCACCCTTCTCATTTTCAAGTTCTACTTTCATGTCAAGTCTTTCAAGTTCCTTTTTATTATGTTGGGGTATTATCTCTATATTTATCATACTGATATTTTATGATCATATGATGAGAGACCCCATTTGATCTCTTCAATTCAGTATTTTGAAGTTTTAAGTGCCACCGTTAGGCTGCCGAATTTTTAAGTGGTTCTTTCACTCTTCTCATTTTCAAGTTCTACTTTCATGTCAAGTCTTTCAAGTTCCTTTTTATTATGTTGGGGTATGATATCTATATCTATCATACTGATATTTTATGACCATATGATGAGAGACCCCATTTTATCTCTTCAATTCAGTATTTTGAAGTTTAAGTGGTGCCGTTTGGCTGCTGAATTTTTAAGTGGTCCTTTCACCTTTCTCATTTTTCAAAGTTCTAATTCCATGTCAAGTCTTGCAAGTTACTTTTTATTATATTGGGGTATTATCTCTATATCTATCATACTGATATTTTATGTTCATATTATGAGAGACCCTATTTGATCTCATCAATTCATTTTTGGTTGAAGTTTATGTGACGCCGTTAGGCTGCCGAATTTTCATAAGAGAAATCTTATTTTTGTCTTCCTTTCATGTTCTTCATTTCATATGGTATATTTTCAAATTTCATTACCATGTTCTTAAATCCCTTATATTCTGTCCCTCTACTATTTTATGGGTCATTTATGAATGTTTGACCCATGTCCCCTCTCTTTTCAATGTTTTCTAAAAACCTTGTAACATAGCTGTTATGCTGCAGAATTTTCGTCTCAAAATGTCTCTCTCTTTTTCTAAAGATATTTTATTTTATTAAGTGAATACTCAAAGATCTCTCTTATATATGGGTATTCACATATATACCAAAATGTTCTATTTTAAATTCTGTGATTTACATACATGAAACATGCTTTCCCTTTTCGTGGGTTTAAAGTGACATAAAGATCATGTCTTTAAAGTAGTTTTTAAAATGTTGTGATTATGAAATGAAATTTATTTATTTTATGCTATATGGGTTGTTTATGAAATGATTGATGATGATATATGTGGCTCACATGATAATAAATACATGTCATGGGTGTGCCCAGATAGCGCTCCAATGCATTGGGTAAAGACTTAATCTCTAGAGATGACCTTTTAGACTGATACCTTGGTAAATAACCTTGGTAATTTTTAATGACACATTGGGGATGGACCTTGGTGAAATGAAATTATTTTCAATATTAAATGTTGTAGCCACATATTCAAGTTATGAAAAATGTTATTTTTATTATGATATATCTCATGCCTTAAAGTTCTTTTCATGACCTTATTGAAGTATCTCAAGTTCACATGTAAAATGTTTCTCTTGTTTCTCTTACTGGGACTTCTGCTCACCCTTTCTTTTGATGTATGTCCATAGGTTATGAGATTTAGTAATGAACCTAGGATGAACATGAGGAGAATCCTTTCAAGTGTTTAAGAATAATGTTTTATGTTTTCATGTTTTAAGTTCCTGGTATCCAAGACACTAAACCTTAAAGATCCTCAGTTTTGTAAAATGTAATGAAAGTTTATGTGATAAAAAGGCGGGATGATATAGTTGGTATCAAAGGATAGTTTAGTTATTTGTGGAAATTAGGATATGAAAATTTTAGGAAGAAGCCTATAGAAAAGTTTATATATAGGAAATCTTCCTGGTATTTTGGTAAGTATTGAGTAATGGGTTGCCAAGCAAATACATCCCTGTCTGGATACGAGCAAGTAGAGGTGGCTCTGGCACAAATGTACATAGGGGTAAAACCCGAAAACACCGCTTTGAGCTAGACTCAAACGGGAACTGGTACACGACAATGGGCCTTGCTGCACTCTTGGTTACGACACTCCTGGGGGATATGCTTTGGTAAATTCATAGGCTTAGTATGAACCATTGTTAAAGGAACAAAGATAAAATAAAATAAAGATTCACATAATAATATATGATCATGGATAATCTAGATGGGAACCTAGGGGATCACAAGTTAGGGTATAATTTTCTTCTACAAGTTATCCTTATATGCTTTAAGTTCCTTTTCATGATTATTGGCTAAGTATTTAAGCCCCTAATTATACTTTCTTCTCTTAGTTAATGGTGGGAAATGGAAGAACATGTCCCAACAACCAATGTGATAGGAAATGCGATGATTGCTGTATTAATATGACAGAGATGATTAGGGGATTAAAAGATGATTATTATTTTGGAAGACGTTCACTATTTTGGGGACCCTATATGATCGAGGTAAATAGATTACTACGGTATTTTCATTGAGGAGTAAGCTTGACTTATATTTTGAAGAATCAATGAATTTAAGGTGGACTTATAGTAATTTAGGTTACTTATGTGAATTATTAACCTATCTTGGGTAAAATATGTTTAGGTTAGATACTTATGTTATAAGATGTTAGGAGTGGTTGATGTTGTTTGGAGATGAACAATGAAGTTTATTTTGGAAGACTATGTTATCAAATACTTCTTGTATTTGGGTTTCAATCTTAGTTTGGTTTATTTTGAGGAATTTTAAGGACCGTTATTTATGGAATGATCTATGATGAACTTTGGGTAGTACCATGGAACTTTGATGATTTAAAAGTAGTTTCCATTCCTATGGGATTCTTTCTTTTTAAAGAGTTGTTTTACCTTACCCTTTCTATTTTTGGGATAATGTTTAAAGATAGAAGAAATAGATAGTTAATCTTTTGTGGATTATGTGATTATCTAGAAGACAATTATTGTGTTTTGATGACACCAAGTAGTTTTGAATGCTCACCGTTTGGAGAAAATATTAGTTTTGGTAGAAACTTATTAAAGGATGAAACTCTACATGAAGGTAGGTATATTTTCTTATGTTTTTGTTCTATGTAGTAAATTAATTCCTCAAAATTATGAAAAAGAACGTAAAACAAAAACGTTGTTGGTTTACGTTTCCTAATAGGTAATCAAAGACCGTTTACACACATCATAAGTTTGGGATTTTCTTATGGTTAACTTTCTCCTAATCATGTTTTCTATCACTCTCCCACAGAACTTGACCCTTTGTTTTTCTTCCATGTCCATGTTTTCCTACATGGAATCCTAGTGTGGGTTAACTCGGGTGACCTTTGTACTTCCCTTTCATTATTTTAAAGTAATAGTTTTACTGACTCCTTTTCCGATGTGGGACTTTCAATGAAATTTCAAAACCCAATTTTTTTTAAAAAAATTGCGAGGACGCAATTTCTTAAGTGGGGAAGATTGTAACGACCCGAAATTTTGAATAAATCTTGTTTCCTAATTTTATGTGTTATTTTATTTTATTTTTTTATACTCAAAAAAATGTTTCATTTGATAACATGAGTATAATTAAAATGATACCGTTGCGTTTTGACTGTTATACGACCATTGTTCAATATGACCGCTGGAAACTAAACATTTTGATTATTGTCTCTAAATACAAGTAATCTTGGTTAATTATTATAGAAAGAAGATTCGATGGCCTCACCCAGTAGTCTTGGACTGATCGAATCCCATCTAACAGAACTTGAGAAGGAGGTAGCACCACTGGGCTTTGCTCTGGACCAAACCCAAGCCGAACTTCATCATGTGAAGCTAGAACAGAATCGCCTTCGCGAGAAGTTCAAACTGATAGAAATTACTACTCGTGCGATGTTGGCCAAGCCTCCCTCAGATTCCCTCACCTTAGCACACCTTACACTTAGATCCTATGCTGGTGTGATAAGGGGCTATGTAAGGAGACCATAACTGCCTTGTGTAACCCTTTGTTTTAAATAAAAATTTTAATTTTTTCTTATGATGAAGTTTATGAATTTTCAAATGTCTGGATAAATATAGTATGCATATTTTTGTTGAATTTTAGAAAAATGATATTTTAAAAATGTTTAGGTAAACCTTAAATAATTAGAAATGTGTAATGATTTTCAAAAAATGGTCTTCTACAATTATGTTCAGTGCGAAATTTAGAGTCTAATAAGATCAACTTGAATTTTGATGAATAGTAAATTATGAATAGTGATTTTATGATTAGGATTAGTAATGTGTCCAAATGGATTAGTAATCTCACTTAAAGAAAGTATTAATATAATCTAGTCACCTTGATTAAGTAATGTGATTCAATAAAATGGTTAAATAACGATTTCATAAATTATTATTCAAGTATTAGTTTTTCGGGTGAATAGTTTTTTTAATTAAAAATTAAATTAAAAAAATATTTAGAAAAATATTTTTATAAAATAGATTTCATTTTTGAACTCAGAGCATCGATATTATGTTAAGGGAAATTTTGGGGATTTTTCTGAAAAAAATGAATTTTCAGTGAATAGTGTATTTATTTAAAAAAAATAAATTAAAAATATTTAGAAAATTATTTTTATAAAATGGAGTTCATTTTTTAAATCAGAGCATTGATATTTGGTTAAGGTAAAATTTTGGGATTTTTCTGAGAAAGTTGAATTTTCAGTGAATAGTAAAAATACAGTTTTAGGGTTTCGGTATGTTTAATGACATCATAACTGTGTCATGATGATTCCATGAGATATTTTAAGGGCTGGCCGACCAAAGGTGATGAATTATTGTATGGGGGCCCCATGTGGCCTAACTCCATGGGAAATATCATGGGAGAGCACATGGTTTTGAGAAAACCACTTGTGAGGTGTCCCTTGACCATTAATGCCTTGTCCCCTCACTTTCCCTATAAATACCAAGCCATTATCTCATCATTTGGACTCCAAAATCATTCTCAACGAAGTTATGGTCTCCTTACCTCCCAAGGAGTCCTCCCAAGGTTCCCTCAAGCCTCTCAAGGTCCCAAACTTTGAGTTTTAAGAGTTACGTTTAAGGTAAGGGATCCAAACTCTCTCTTTCTTTTCAAGTAATCTCTTTTATGTCATTTTTTTATGCTCCATGTTCTTATGTTGTAGGATGTTCTTTTATATTAATCTTACTTCCCTTTTTATGTTCATATGATGAGAGACCCCATCTTGCTCTCATCAATTCGTTTTAAGAATTTTTAAGTGGCGCCGTTAGGCTACCGAATTTTTAAGTGGTTCTTTCACCCTTCTCATTTTCAAGTTCTACTTTCATGTCAAGTATTTAAAGTTATTTTTTATTATGTTGGGGTATGATATCTATATTTATCATACTTATATTTTATTATCATATTATTAGAGACCCCATTTGATCTCTTCAATTCAGTATTTTGAAGTTTTAAGTGGCGCCGTTAGGCTGCCAAATTTTTAAGTGGTTTTTTCACCCTTCTCATTTTCAAGTTCTACTTTCATGTCAAGTCTTTCAAGTTCCTTTTTATTATGTTGGGGTATGATATCTATACCTATCATACTGATCTTTTATAACCATATGATGAGAGAACCCATTTGATCTCTTCAATTCAGTATTTTGAAGTTTAAGTGGCGCCGTTAGGCTGTCGAATTTTTAAGTGGTCCTTTCACCTTTCTCCTTTTTCAAAGTTCTAATTCCATGTCAAGTCTTTCAAGTTCCTTTTTATTATGTTGGGGTATTATCTCTATATCTATCATACTGATCTTTTATGTTCATATGATGAGAGACCCTATTTGATCTCATAAATTCATTTTTGGTTGAAGTTTATGTGACGTCGTTAGGCTGCCGAATTTTCATAAGAGAAATCTTATTTTTTTCTTCCTTTCATGTTCTTCATTTCATATGGTATATTTTCAAATTTCATTACCATGTTCTTAAATACCTTATATTCTATCCCTCTACTGTTTTATGGGTCATTTATGAATGTTTGACCCATGTCCCCTCTCTTTTCAATGTTTTCTAAAAACCTTGTAACACAGCCATTATGCTGCAGAATTTTCATCTCAAAATGTCTCTCTATTTTTGTAAAGATATTTTATTTTATTAAGTGTATACTCAAATCTCTCTATTATATATGGGTATTCACATATATACCAAAATGTTCTATTTTAAATTCTGGGATTTACATACATGAAACCCGCTTTACCTTTTCGTGGGTTTAAAGTGACATAAAGATCATGTCTTTAAAGCAGTTTTTAAAACGTTATGATTATGAAATGAAACCCATTTCTTTTATTCTATATGGGTTGTTTATGAAATGATTTATGATGATATATGTGACTCACATGATAATAAAGACATGTCATGGGTGCGCCCAGATAGTGATCCAATGCATTGGGTAAAGACTTAATCTCTAGAGATGACCTTTTAGATTGATACCTTGGTGAATAACCTTGGTAATTTTTAATGAAACCTTGGGGATGGACCTTGGTGAAACGAAATGATTGTAAATATTAAATGTTGTAGCCACATATTCAAGTTATGAAAAATGTTATTTTTATTATGATATATCTCATGATTTCTATCTCATGCCTTAAAGTTCTTTTCATGACCTTATTGAAGTATCTCAAGTTCACATGTAAAATGTTTCTCTTATTTCCCTTACTGGGACTTCTAATCACCCTTTCTTTTGATGTATGTCCCCAGGTTATGAGATGTAGTAATTAACCTAGGATGAACATGAGGAGAATCCTTTCAAGTGTTTAAGAAGAATGTTTTATGTTTTCATGTTTTAATTTCCTGGTTTCCAAGACACTAAACCTTAAAGATCCTCAGTTTTGTAAAATGTAATGAAAGTTTATGTGATAAAAAGGCGGGATGCTATATGGATACTACTACTGAGTAGACATATCCCATAGATGAGAGACATTTTTTTAAGTACCTGTATGCACACACACATCTCCAAGACCAAAATGTTGAAATGTAAAAACACTAAGTAAACAACGCATGCATACAATAAGATCCCAAAAAAAAGAGTTTAAAAGTAGGAAACTTGAAAGTAAATAGGGCCATAATACAAGCCCACCAAAAGAAAGTCTGTAAAAGTGTATGTATAAGTTTATGAAACTCATTTTTAGAAAACCCTACCTGATGGGTAGGTGTAGGATAACTGTTTGAAGCTGTAGGAGCACACCTCGTCTGTCTAATCTCTCTAATCACCACCTGGCCCTAGTCCACCTAGAAATCCATCAAATAGTCGATCATCTTCACAAAACATGACACATGCGGGCAAATAATTTTCATGGGTGAGTAAAACAATACTTAGTAGGACACCTAGAAACCAAAAAGGAAATACTAAAAGGTAACAGTACAGTCATCACTACACATGTATATGCCTATAACACATATACCAAGGATATCCAGGTATACTCATAACTAGCCACAAAGTAAAAAAGGTAAGTCATAACTAATCACCGCCACATGATTCTTCTCGAGGTGCAATCATTCTGGGAGAAATCACTGCTCAAGCCATGATATCATTGAAGACTCTTATAAAGAGGTCCCACTAATTTGGGCCCCACCCAAAGAAAAATATTCTGGTCAAAGATCATAACATACAGAGAGGGGATCCTTTTTAAAGAATACCAACAACCCAATCTGTATTAGCCCACAACATAGAGGATCATTCTCAAAGAATAATAACAACCCTACCGATACGGCTCATAATGTAGGGGTTCCTTTTGAGAGAATACCAAAAACCCTATCGATACGGCACACTAGATAGAGGAATAATGCCCTACGCTCGGAGGGTACTTCAATTTCCACAAAACTTCATCAGGGGTGATAGAGGACCACTCTAGTTCCAAGGAGGGATACCATAACTCTATATGAGACTTAACCTCTAAATGGGACTACTATCCAATGATGTGAACGTAATACCGTACTGAATCCTTGAGGAAAGAACCAAGGGAAACTCTCCACCTATATTGGTCCAAGCTAAAAACCCCCCAAGCAATCTTAAAAGGATCATATTTTTACAAGGGTCCCAATGCCAGAGATGACTTGTCCAACAAACCTTAAGTTTGAAAGTTACAACCATTTTAGTGAAAAAGTATGACTCAGGTTTGGTTTGGGTCCAACCCAAACTGACTCGACCTGACCCACTGGGTTGCTAGTCTCAGCCTGCTGGACTGCTGGACCCAACCTGCTGGGTTTTTGGAGAGGCCTAGTTCTTCTAGCTTGGCCTACACATGCGAGTCATCCCCCATCTCCTATACGAGGCCGACCCACCTGCATTCTTCCAGTTAATGCGGCACTGTTGCTTTCAACGTAGATGACCATCTTGTCCATAGGCTCCCCCGCAGCTTTCACTTCAGCGCCTCCACACAGACCCCCCGTCGCATACGCGACCCCCTTCACCGCGTCCCCAGACTACGCCTACGACACCGCTCTAATCGTAGGCTCCTACGTGGCCCCTCTTAGACCATGTTCTGCCTCCACCGCCAACTGCCCCACCAATAGCCCTTCATCTGCCTCATGATCTTTCTAGACTAGACTCATTGGGTTGCTTCCTTCCTTCACCGCCGACGGCCCACCTGGACTGACTAGAGTCGCTGCTCCGGGCACCATCGTATGCCACCATCTTGAGCCACCGTAAAGCCCTAACTTGTCAGAGTTGTGATGAACCTTCATCATTGCACCTTCTCAGTGTTGTTGTGGTGTCAGATATTTAGTATTAGGTTGTTGCGCCATGAATCAAAGGCACGACAATCATCCACTCATAAAATCATGAAGAACACCAAGAACACGAAGAACATACAAAGAACATAAGAGATTGAGGGGAGAGAATAAATGCACATGAATTCTTGAAGAATAGATCTTAGAATTTGTTCGTGTAAGCCTCAATTCATTCTAGTTAGAAGGAAGAATGAAGAACTAATAATCACGTAGATTTATCTCCCTTTAAATCCCCACAATCAAGCCCATCCCACTAGAATGATCAAACCATGGGTTAACTTGTCTGTTGGTTGATCCACTTCCATCATTAGTTATAAGAATAGAGAAATAAATAAATTAAAACATAACACCCAACCTCATTAGGTTCAAATGCCGATGAAGAATGGAGTTGTACCGTGATCGTTGGCAAGATCATTTGATTTCGTCATGAACGGATCATCGATCCACAATCCGATTGTCATTCAATAAGGGAAAATACTCCAAAATCTCCATAGAAATTACCCGACATTCCTAGGGTTATACATCTAACTCTAGGATTTCTATATAAGTATGATTTTAAAGGAAATCATCACTACTTCAATAAAATTTATCTTTAAATTATTTAATAATGATTGCGTCCTTTTTGGGTTTTTCCATAGAAGACCTATCCTGTCTAAAGTTAAGTTGTACCTAGGTAAAAACCCACAATATGAACTCAATGGTGTTATTATATTTCCAATCCAAGTCTTAGTTCATTATTTATTAGGATTTGAAAATAAAATATTTTTTATTTAACATTTTATTTACGGTTACGTCCAAAAACTATCTTTCACAACCGACCCATGCCAACCGATGTTAGGGATATCCTAAGGTAAATTTGCTTCTATAAACATAATAGTGCCCTCATATTTCTGATTTGTGCACCCATTTAAGAGTTATTCCACATTTTCAGGAAAACCGCGCATACATGTTATTAAAAACTTAACATTTTTCAATGAACTTTTTTGGGAACATCGGGCCACAAAATCGCACGCCATATCAGCACCTTATCTCATAATTTTCCAAGATAATTTATAAAAATAAATTTGGGAAAATACGATTTATTAAATTCTCCCCACCTTAGGGATTTATGTTACTGAAATCCAAACAAAGGGCTACCCAAATAGATGAGGGTTCTGAGCACGAATCTGAGCCTCCTACTCCCATGTGCTCTCCTGGAGATTTCTATACCACCACTAAATGAAAAATAAAGGAATCAATCACCCAATAACAATCCTCCCAACTCTAGACAAAATATTTAACATGCAAGCCTATAGCATGCCCTCTAGTCTGGTCATCTGTCTGTGGGTGAAACACTATGCTCAAGCATAGCTGAGTCCCAAATGGGTACCATAATCTATTTCACAATTGAGATGTAATGTAATCATTATGATATAAACTATATTCTAAGGGATTCCATGGATTTGAATTATCTCTTTCATGTAGAGGTGTCCCAAGCTCTCTACTGAACTCTACTCCCGAAATTCTAAGAAGTGGGCCAACATGGAGAGTCAGTAAACAATCACTCAGATGGTATCATGTCCCCTAGATTTATGTAGTAAAATAATCACAAAGTATATCTATATCTCATCCCACTTCCATTCTATCACCTCTAGGTGTTGAGTCAAACCCGCTGGAACCTGGTGCTCGGCCTCCACTTATTGACAAGTGAGGCATCGAGAGACAAAATCTACAACTCCCTTATTTATTCTCGACCACCATAATTGATGTCACAGGTCTTAATAAATCTTCTCTCCACCTAGATGTACTTCCAAAGGGGGTGTATGGATCTCCCTCAAGACCATAACACCACTAGTACCACTATGAATCCTATGAAAAGAACGATGTGCTCTCCACCTTTGGAATAACTATTAGGGGCATGCCTTGTGGACATATGAGTACGTAAAGTCTCACAGTTGGTATCTCTAAGATATTCCTCCTTGAATTGATGTAAGAGTTCAGGGGTGATAACCATCAACTATAGGTAATATGTGTGGTCTATCCCAAATTTACCCAAGATTTTAGGGTTAATAGATCACTTGTAGTTTAGCTTGGGTTGTCGAATCCTCAGAGACCTAAGAAGTAAATTACAGACACGTACATTATATGGACTGTTTTTAGCTATTAAGTGGAAAAATTTGGGTTGATTTTAGATGGTTTTAAGTGAACACTAAAAGTCTTAAGTGAATTCAAATTACGAGAAGTGTTGATCCTAGGTTATTACAAGGGGTGGATTGGATGCATTCTTTTTTTTAAATATTTCAATTTCTTATATTTGAGATGGGTTCATTTAAAGAGATCAAAAAAATAACCACTTACTAGTTTAATGCCTACAAAAAATAATAATAACCACTTATACACTTTAAGGATCAAAGTTTTGAGCACTCTAAGGTAAAGGTTCGTGATAGCACTTGAAGTGTGTGACCTTAAATTCAATAAGGATGAAGAGGTTTTAAAATCATCAAATAAAAATCTCATTTAAAATAAGTGATTATACATTAATAGATTGAGAAATAAAATCCAATACATGCCCTTTATACTCCCTTGTATTAACCCATAAGTGGGTTATCTCTCCATTTATCCTATGGTTTCAATGGAAGTGGGAAGTAGACTCACGAGGGAGGAATTGGAGAAGTTAAAAAAAATGAAATAATGATCACTCCATCGTTGTATGATAATATCACAAGGTTTGGTGTGAACAAGTTCACACCTTGATACAATGGTATCAAAGTGATAATAAGAATAATATGAAACTAGAATATGAAGAACTTTTATAAACAAGCTAAGGTAATTCAAGAACTTACAATTGAAGGAATGTGATTACAACATCAAATTAGTAGCATAACATTAAAATGAAACAAAGCTCAAAAGATAATAAACTCCTCCAACAACACTACCTTAAATAATAATTTTGGGAGCCTTGGGTTAATCCTCCAACAGTACAAAGCATCCCACTTGTTTATGGTAGGCCTAGGGTGGTGGAAAGTGAGGGAGAGTGGACTTCTTTATCCTTGTCTCTAAGTGACATCCAGCTTACATCCACCGAACAGATGTGCCTAGATAGACTTTTAGATGGAAGAATTATAGTAGGAAATATATTAAAAAAGTGAATCTCTAGACGTCTCATAGCTCTCTGTAAAATTTCATCCCAAATGAATTTGTGGTTGGCGAGATATAATGAAATTGGTGGGCTATTTTTCGGAGCTTCAGAATCTGGCCCATAATTTTATCTCTAACATGGGATTCCTGAATAAACACAATGGATGCCTAATTAGCACTGAATCATGAATAGGTATATGTTAATATATATGTATTCTATCATCCCATGAAATTTTGGCTTCATTGGGTCTGTATTGTGGGCCCCAAATTCTCATCAGTGGACTGGTGTCCAATCTGCCTTCTCCAGAATTGTTTCCTTTCAATGCCAAATATCCCCATCATCCTTTATGAATACTCTATTGATCCCTGAATGAAAAATGTTTATATTGAAGTGTAGACCCATTTCAAAAAATATAAAATTAAAATATGGATAATTACATTCCTTAAAATCAGATAAATCATTGGGACTAAATTGGTGTACATTAGGCATGAAGTACACAAATGATGAGAATGGATGTTCAAAATTAGAATCCACTAACTCAAAACCATAAGATAAAAAATGAACATTTAATAACATTAAAATTTAATTAAAATATGTATTTTTATTGGCTAATCATACCCCCCAACTTGAGAATTTCTAGTCCCGAGCAAAATGTATCTCAAAAATATGAAATTCGAATTCCCTTTTCCAAAAACATTTTAATACACAATGATCACCAAAAGCCCATATACCAAACAATCATGAAACCCATAAAAATATTTTAATACAAGATATTTTCATAAGTAGATCCCATCACAAGCCCATTCCTTTTTTCAAATTCATCACCATATTTCATCTAATATCAATTAATAGTGATGATGTGTTGTGCATCGCATTAGACATGGGGGTTCATCTTTATTCAAGGGGGAAATGATAGAAGCGATAGGTGGAATCACATTTCAATATTAATATGAGTATTCAATTTTTTTTTGTTTTATTTATTTTATTTTTTTATTTTTTTTCAAATTTTCCATGGTAATTGAAATTGCACTCAAAAGAGTCAACCCTTGTAGCGAGACTTTAATGATGACTCCCAGGCCCAAAGACCTTAGGGAAAAAAGTGAAGCCCACATTCTCGGGCATCATCTTGAGTTAAATCAGTCAAAAAAAAAAGTCAAATTACCATAAATAGAGATACAATTACTAACTCTGGGCCAGACAACTATGGAGTCACGATCCCCAAGTGCCAAAAGCCATGCATTAGGTCATTTAATTGCTCAACATGCACATTTATTGTTTTTTTAATACTCATATTAAAACTAAAATGATCACCAAACCTATGATATTTATTTTTGGGACCCCATGAACTTAAACTAATACCCCACTATCCAAAGGACATGCGTTGTGATTATTTTTTTATTTGGATGAAAATATAAACAATGAAATATCACATTAGACATCCAAACTTTCCAAAATCTATGCTCATGAAATATACATGGATTAAAATTAGAATCAGGGCATGCTAAATTATTTGATATTCAGTTTCAAAGTGTACAATGTCTATTATCATGTTCAAGGTTAAATAAATTTTTCCTTTCATTAAGGAATACTTTTTTTCCTTCAAATCATTCATTTTTTTACACAAAAACAATTTTTTTTAATTTTATCTCCCCCCAACTTAAAATAACACTGTCCCTAGTGTTTAAGGAAAAGAAAATTTAGAAGGGGGTAGAGGTAGATAATGTGAGTTCAAAAAGGAAATTGAAAATGAGGATCATGGAATGAAGTCACCTGGTGGTTGAAGTTGAAATTATTGCTGCTCCCTTTTAATCCCTTGATCTCCATGTCACTCTAAGAATTCCCTAGTGGAAGAAAAAAACAAACAAAACAAATATATATATATATATATATATATTTATTCATATAATAAAAAAAATTAAAATATAAGTATATATACAAAAATTATAGAATAAGGAAGCACTATAAGTCGTAGGTCAGTGGTAAGCACGCGCCCCTGTCTCCCTTCGGTCCTAGGTTCGAGTCCCCGTGGCTTTGCTGGTTGTGACAGGGTTTGCCCCACGACCTACGATTCGGCCTTTTAATTTTAATTTTATTATTATATATATATTTTTATTTTAATCTACAAACACATAAAAAATAAAATGAACTGATAATACATTATCTTCTTTTTAAATTTGTGGGTAAGGTATTACTCAAGGATCACACCACGTGACACAGATGAATATGGCACTCCCCTATCATACCCATCCATACTCATAATAGAATAATAGTTCAACATTATATTTTTTTTTATTTTTAAATATCAAAAGGATTCATTAATCTTATTTAAAATATAAATTTGATTAAAACAAAAAAATGATTGGAAACTTGAAAACCATGGGTTGCCTCCCATGCAGAACTTTTTTTAACATCGTTATCTCGACTTGGACCCCTAATTGATTAATTATTCTCATTATCTAAGTTAGTTTCACACAATTATTCATCAAATTCATGTTTTTGGAATGATTCTATGAATAGTTTGACTCTATGACCATTAACTTTAAATGTTTGACCATTGGTGGGATTTTGAATTTCAACAGCCCCATGGGGATTCACATTATGCACTATGTATGGACTTGACCATCTAGACCTCAATTTCCCTAGGTGTAAGTGAAGTTTAGAATTATACAAAAGAATAGGTTTTCCTGGTTCAATGTGTTTGGTTTTAAGGTTTCGAGATTGGTAGGCTTGTACCTTTTCTTTATTGATCCTTGAATTTTCATAAGCCTCCATCCTAAGTTCCTAAAGTTCATTGAGATATAATTTCCTTTTTTTTCCAGCCAATGAGAGGTCATAATTCATTTTCTTAATTGCCCAAGAATCCTTATGTTCAATTTCCACTAGAAAATGACATGCTTTTCCATAAACCAACCTATATGGGGACATTACTAAAATGGTTTTAAATGTGGTTAGATAGGCCCAAAGAGCATATAAGAGTTTTCTTGACCAATATTTCCTAGATGGATTAATGGTTTTCTCAAGAATTTGTTTGATTTATCGATTGGATAACTCAACTTGACCATTGGTCTGTGGGTGGTAAGCAGTAGACACTTTGTGGGAAATTCCATACTTTTCCATGAGGGTTGAGAAAGGAAGATTACAGAAATGAGTTCCATGATCACTAATGAAAACCCTAGGAATTCCAAATCTAGAGAGGATGTTTTCCTTGAGAAATATAATCACAGTTTTATGATCATTGTATTTTTTAGAAATGGACTCAACCCATTTGGAGACATAATCGACAACTAAAAGGATGTACAAATATCCCCTAGAGTTTGGGAAGGTACCCATGAAATCAATTCCCTAGCAATCAAATATTTCAATTACTAAGATGGGAGTGAGTGGCATTTGATTCCTTTTTGTGGACCCTACTTGTTGACACTTAGGAAAACTTTGAAAAAATGTGTAGGAGTCCCTTGAGAGGGTGGACCAGAAGATACCACACTGAAGAACCTTAACAGAAGTTTTCTTAGAGGACAAGTGACTTCCACATGCCTCACTATGATAGAATTTAAGGATGGAATCTTGTTTAGATTCTGGGACACACCACCTAATAACTTGGTCAGGGCAGAACTTATAGAGATATGTATCATCAAACACATAGTTCCTAATATCATAAAGGAATTTCCTTCAAGATTTAGTCCCTAAGAATTTTGGAATGACTCCTGTAACTAAGAAGTTGTCTATGTCGGCATACCAAGGACAGTCACTCATAGAGTATAGGTGTTCATCAGGGAATGAATCAGACACAAAAAGGTGATTTGAGTTTTCTTTTAATTCCATCCTAGAGAGGTGATCAGCTATAACATTTTCAAAACCCTTTTTTCCTTGATTGTGAGGTCAAATTATTGTAAGATAAGAGCCCACTTAATCAATCTAGCCTTGGAATCTTGTTTTTTGAAGAGTTATTTTAGTGCAGAATGGTTAGTGAACACAGTGATGGAGGATCCTAAGAGGTAGGACCTAAACTTCTCTAAGGCAAACACAATATAAAGTAACTACTTTTCAGTGGTGGTGTAGTTGATTTGGGCATCATTTAAGGATTTTATTTCATAAGTAATGAAATAAGAAGTTTTATCACAACATTATCCTAATAAATATTCTTCAACAAAGTCACTGTCATCACACATAAGTTTGAAAGGAAGGTTCCAATTTAGATATTTCATAATGGGAGGAAAGGTGAGAGAGGATTTGAGGGTTGAGAATGAACCCTCACAATTTTCTATCCAAAAAAATGGAGTATCCTTTACTAGGAGAGCACAAAGGGGAAGGGAAATTGAACTAAATTCCTTGACGAATCTTCTATAGAAACCAACATGTCCTAAGAAAGACCTCACTTCCTTGATAGTTCTGGGTGATTAAAGGTGACGAATGATGTCAACCTTTGCTTTATTGACTTCAATACCCCTACATGAGACTATATGGCCAAGGACTAATCCCTGTTTAATCATGAAATTGCATTTTTCCTAGTTTAGGACCAGATTCATTTCTTCACATCTAGAAAAAACTCTCTCCACATTCCTAACACATCCCTCAAATGTATCCCCAAAGATAGATAAGTCATCCATGAAGACCTCAAGAAAATCCACTACCATGTCTGAGAATATTCCCATCATGCACCGCTGGAAGGTTACAAGGGCATTGCACAACCCAAACGACATGCATTTGAAGGAAAAGGTGCCGAATGGATAGGTGAATGTAGTCTTCCCTTGATCATATAGGGAGACCTCAATCTGATTATACCCCGAGTACCCATCTAAGAAATAATAGAACTCATGAATTTACACTCTCTCAAGGACTTGGTAAATTAATGGTAAGGGGAAATGTCCTTTCTAAGTGAATGAGTTTAGCTTCCTATAGTCGATGCAAAATCTCCAGCCACTACTCACCCTAGTTAGAAGAATCTCTCCATCCTTATTGGTTATCACTGTGATTCCTGCCTTCTTGGGAACCACTTGGATTGGGATCACCCACTCACTCTCAGCTATTGGATAGATGATACCATCTTTTAACAATTTCAGAAGTTCTTTTCTCACTAATTCCATGAGATTAGGATTGAGTCACCATTAAGGTTGACGACATGGCTTTGAATCAGATTCTAGAATAATCCTATGAGTCCCGATTAGTGGGATAATCCCAGGAATATCAGACAAGGTCCAACCAATGGATTTATTATGTTTCCTAAGGACATCTAGAAGCATCCTCTCATGATTGGATTCAAGAGAAGAAGAAATCACAATATTATGTGTTCCATTTTCTCCTAGGAAGGCATACTTAAGTGCAAAAGTAAGTTATTTCAATTCAAGATCAGGTTGGTTCAAAATTTCATTAGAATATTGGGACATTGGCTCAAGATAAATTTCTTTTTTTATATTTTTAAATAATAATGATTCCCCACATGTAGAAGTTTCAACTACTATATTGGATTGATCATATTTAGGGAAGGAAGTTGGAGTGTTCTCCATGAAAGTGGTTTCCTGAAATGTTTCACTGATTGTTGGAGCTAAGACTTCATTATAAGAGAAATTTGAAAATGATTCAAGCCAAGGAGATAAACAACATTCATGTGAACAAAGGAAATCAATATCATATTGGCTTAAACATCCATCAAATATTACTTGATATTTTATGGATTCACTATCAATGCTTCCAATCATGTTTACTTCATGAATTTCCTCATCATCCCCTATTTGTGATCTTGCATTACATATGTTCAAGTATAGGGTCATGTTTCCAAAGGTGATGGTCATGTTCCCGTTTTGAACTCAGATAACAGAGTTGATTGTTGCAAGGAAAGGACCACCAAGGAGGATTGGGGTTTGTTCCTTATTTTTTAAGTTTGTATGGTTTTCAAGGATAATGAAGTTAGCAGGGTAGATGAAGTTTTTAACCTTTACCAGAACTTCCTTTAAAATCCCCTTTGGAACCCTAATGCTACGATCAAAAAGTTGAAGTGTGATAGATGTGGGTTGGAGCTCTTCTGGGCCTAATTGGCAGTACACAACATAGGGGATGAGATTGAAACTAGCACCTAGGTCACACAAGGCCTTAACAACTTTTCTCTCTCCAAGTTCAACATTGATGTAAGGGAAACCTGGGTTTTTCAACTTAGGAGGAATGGTCCCTTGAATGGTGGTACTCACATTACCAGCCAAAAGGACTTGGTTTTTATGTGAAAATTTTCTTTTAAAAATGCACAAGTCCTTAAGGTACTTTGAGTAGTCAGGTATGGTTTGGATTTCATCGAGAATGGGAATGTTCAACTTGACTTTTGAGAAGATTTCCCTCATTGTTTCACTCAATTCAGGCTTGGTTTTCCCCCTCATGAGTTGAGAAAATGGTTCCGGTTGTGGGTTTGTTTATTGAAGGGTTGCTTCTTTGACAATTTTATCATGTTTTTTAGTTTGATCATTTGGTTCATTTGAATTTTTATTAGAGTTTGAAGCTTCACATGGTTTCTGACTTATTTTTTTAGGTTTCTCAATTGATTTCCCACTTCTTAAAATAGTCACAACCTTTAGTTGTTCATGAGTGGTTTGAGTACAACTTGACTCTCCCCTTGAAGTTGAGGATGGTACCACCTACGTAGGCATGGTTGCCTTTTCAGTTTTGATGGTTTGAAGTTCTTGTTTTAGGGAAGAGACTTTTGAGTTCATCCTTTCCATTTTTCTGAACAATTGGTCTAGTAGTATTTGTGGAACAGTTTGGGTTGGTGATTAAGAAGATTGGTTTATCCCAGGGGATATTTTGGAGGTGGGATGGTTTATTGAAAATGGACTGGTGGTTGTTGGTATTGGATAGGTTGGGTTTGGAACTGGTTATGGGATTGGTAGTTCTAATAGGGGTAAGGATTTTGTGAAGGTTCCAGGTGAAGCGGAAGCGCGTGGGTGGATATGCCCACTTGGCATTTTGTCATTAGCAATGATCAATCCAGGATCAATATGATGATAAATGCCAGTCTCCAAGGATCGAATCACAGAAAAAGACAAAGAAGATGGTTTGTCCCAGAACCAAAAACAAGGATCATTACAGGTTGATTATAATTAATTTAATTAATTATAAAGAAATACCTTTTGGGTGTTCTTTCTTCGTTGATGTTCTTGATCACGTTTTCAATGTGATCCGTCGTTGTGTCACAAAATCCAAGTGTAGACACCCTCTAGCGGTGATCCATACGTGTACCTCGTATCTCTGGACATCACCAAAGGGTTCTCCAGGTGCTAGCGTAGAGAAGCCTTTGATTGCGTTGTCCACCTTAGATCATCTTGATCCGATGGAAGAGGATCTCTCTCGGTCTTGAGAGCATTCTTAGAGGAAGAGGTTCTTTCAGCCTTAAAAGAATTCTCCAGAGATGTTGTGCACAATGATTCTCTTGTGTAGGAAATGAGTTGGGGTTGTGAGGATATTTATAATTGAGTTTGAGGTTATAGAGTTATGACAATAAATAAATGCGTTACACATTTCATTTATTTCATTAACTCTTATTGAAAACCCCCATGTCGAATAATTAATTCCTTGACATGTGCTCACACTGATTATAATAAATCATTTAATAAAACGATATTATATCCTCAAAATCCCGACTGGAAAAACTACACGACGTGTAATAATAAATACATGGCGTGTACTTGTTATTCATTGAAAACTACACGGCGTGTACATTAAATGTACACAATGTGTATATCTTGTTTTCATCTATTCATTTCCTTTCCAAAATAAAACTACACAGCGTGTACATTTAATAATACACAGCGTGTACTTGTTTTATTTTATTTATACTCCATCATTTAAAACAACTTAGGCTTCCTTGAATAATTATTAAACCACGTACGGGAATAATCTTTATTCAACTTGAGATACTTGGATACACTTAGTGTGTGACCCTCTAAGCCTATTTCTCGTTGGCATTAGGCGGGCTTGCCTAAAGTCCAAGATTACTATCTAGCAATGGGTCAAGGAACCCAAGAGAAAGAAGTTGACGCCGCATTGACGTATCACATCATACAAACGCTTACTGTGTAATTTAATCCCTTTGTCTCGATATCTCATCAAGCAGGTTTCATGGCAGTGTCATAAACCTATATGCTTGATCCTTTGTTCTTTGACTACCTGAAATAAACTCGTCGTTCACACCATGGACATGGAATTTAATGTGACAGTTCTATTTCAATCAAAGGGCCGAGATATCAACTTCCATAAATGGAAGGGAAAAATCCTTCCTCGACTTATCCATTAATAACATGTCACTCATGATGAACCCAACGTACCCTACTTCCTGCCAACTGTCTGCGTGATGGTTTTAGTCAGTAAATCTAAGTGCACGAGTCATGACATGAGTTAATGATAATCTTCCAGTCTAAGTACCATTACACACGGTCGTAGATAGAAATGTCTGATGACACCAAGACATGCAGAATTGCTATTGGCGGGTCTGTTCTCATAATCTCCCATCTTGGAGATTACCAAGTGTGAACTCCATGAGAGAGAGTCTCGCCTTCTTACGAGTACTCACACATGACGGTCTGCATACTATGTGTCCTATCATAGTATGTCATCCAACCGCAGAACTTTATTTAAGAATATTATTATAGCATTTCAAGGTTCTCATCATAATGAGGATATGACATGACCTTATCAATGTAAAAAATATTCCAGGACATTATTATATTATAGTCATGCAGAACAATGAACAATATATAATAAGTGAACATTCATGTAATCAAAGTACAAAATAGTTGGTTCTGAGGACACCAACCCTTACAAACTCCCACTTGGACTAGAGCCAACTGCCTATGACTTTTAGTATGCTATACCTCACATGATGATCATGTTTCTGCTGAGTCAAGGCTTTAGTCAATGGGTCCGCCATGTTGTCTTCCGTGGAAATATTGTTCACTGCAACTTCACCTCTCTGAGAAAAATCCCTGAAGAGATGATACTTCCAAAGTATGTGCTTTGTCCGCTGATGTGACCTTGGATCTTTTGCAAGTGCCACTACTACAGTATTATCACAATAGAGTGTGATAAGATCTTTACTGCTCGGTACAACATCCAGCTCTTGGATGAAGCTTCGCATCCATATTGCTTCTTTAGCTTCCTCAGAAGCTGTGATATACCCGGACTTTGCTGTAGAATATGCCACCACACTTTGTTTTGAGCTCTTCCAGCTCACTACACCTCCATTCAAACTGAAGATGTATCTAGTCTGTGAATTCATGTCATCTTGATCAGTCTGGAAACTAGAATCTACATGTCCTCTGATGACTAGTTCCTCATCTCCTCCATAAACTAGGAATATCCTTAGTACGCCTCAGATACTTAAGGATAGTCTTGAATACCATCCAATGGCGGTCTCCTGGATCAGCTTGATATCTGCCTACCACACTTAATGCGTAAGCAACATCTAGCCTCGTACAGAGCATAACATACATGACTGACGCAATCATGGATGCGTAAGGGATCCTTTCCATCCTATTTCTTTCCTCATGTGTCTGAGGACACATTTTCTTGGAAAGATGAATGCCATGTGACACTGAAAACAATCCCCTCTTGGACTGTTCCATACTGAATCTCTTCAGTATCTTGTCAATGTATGTACTTTGACTCAGGCCCAACATTCTCTTGGATCTATCATGATGGATCTTGATCCCAAGAATATATGCCATCTCGCCCAAGTCTTTCATGGAGAAGCATTTATGCAACCATTCCTTTACTGACTGTAAGACAGGTACTTCATTTCCAATTAGCAATATGTCATCAACATATACTATTAGGAAAACAACTGCACTCCCAATAAACCTCTTGTAGACACAAGGCTCACATTCATTCTTAACAAAGACAAATTCCGTAACAGCTTCATCAAAATAAATTTTCCATGACCTTGATGCTTACTTTAATCCATAAATGGATTTCTGTAACTTACATACCTTGTTGGCATCCTTTGGAGTCACAAACCCTTCAGGTTGTGTCATGTAGACATCTTCCTAGAGGTTCCCGTTAAGGAAAGCTGTTTTGACATCCATTTTCCAAATTTCATAGTCATGGTAAGCAGTAATGGCCAATAGGATTCTGATGGATTTCAGTATCACAGCCGGTGAAAAGGTTTCATCATAGTCAATTCCTTGATGCTGTCTAAAACCTTTTGCAACCAGTCGTGCCTTATAGGTGCTGACTTTCCCCTCCATGTCCAGTTTCTTCTTGAATACCCATTTATGACCAATAGTCTTTACATCAACTAGAGGATCTACCAAAATCCAGACTTGGTTTTGGTACATGGAATCCATTTCAGAATTCATGGCTTCTTGCCATTTTGAAACATCTATGACTTCAACTAATTCCTTGTAGGTAAGAGGATCATCATTGTCAACCAATAATGAGTCACCATCCTCGGTGACAAGAAAACCATATCGTTCTGGTTCTCTCACCTCTCTTGTGCTCCTATGCAGTTCTTGTGTCTCTGGAACAGATTGTTCTTCCATGGGGCTTTGTGGAATCTGTTCTTGTACCAACTTATGTGTATCTTGAGCCTGGACTTCATCGAAGTCTATCTCGCTCCCACTATCTCTTTTGGAGATGTGCTCCCTCTCAAGGAATATGGCGCGTCTTTCCACTGTAACCTTTTTTTCTGAGGGTTTGTATAGGTAATATCCCCTTGTTTCCTTGGGATATCCTATAAAGATACACTTTGTGCCTTGGGGAATGAGTTTGTTACCTGAAGAGGACTTAACAAATGCTTCGCTACCCGACACATGTAAATTCGATAACATGGCTTTGCGTCCACTCCATAACTCGTATGGAATACCATTTATCAATTTAGTTGGTACTTGGTTTAGTATGTGCACTGCTGTTTGTAATGTATATCCCCAAAAGGATAATGGAAGGCTCGCATGACTCATCATTTATCTCACCATGTCCAACAGGGTGAGATTCCTCCTTTCACTTACACCATTCCACTACGGTGTGTAAGAAGGAGTGAGTTGAGATAAAATCCCAAACTCCTGTAAGAAATCAATGAATTCCTAATTAAGATATTCTCCTTCTCTGTCTGAGTGGAGTTTCTTAATCTTATTACCAAGCTGGTTCTCAACTTCATTCTTGTATTCTTTGAACCGATCAAAAGAATCTGACTTATACCTCATTAAATAGATATATCCATATCTACTAAAATCATCAGTAAAAGTTATGAAGTACGAGAACCCACCCCTTACTTCAACTAGAAATGGTCCACACACATCTGTGTGAACTAATTCTATAAGCTCTTTAGCTCTTTCACCTTTCCCACTAAATGGGGCTTTGGTCATTTTGCCTTGTAGACACGCATGACATACACCAAGTGGTTTTAGTTCGAAAGAATCTAAATACCCATCTTGATGTAATTTTTTCAAACGTTTCTCATTGACATGACCTAGCTGGTGATGCCAAAGTTGGGTTTGTTATGAGTCATGTGAATTAACTTTGTTATCGATTTCCATTAATTGGTTTGTGTAGTCTAACACATAAAGGCCGTTATATAAATGTGTCCTACCAAAAAAAATGCTATCTTTATAAAAATAGCAACATCCACTTCCAAACTTGAAGATGAATCCATCAGTATCTAATCTGGATACTGAAATGATGTTTTTGGTTACAGAGGGTACATAATAACATCCTTTCAAAACCAAGACCATCCCCATAGGCAATGTGAGGTGGTATTCCCCGACAGCTACAGAAGCAAGTCTGGCTCCGTTGGCTGCTCGTAGATCTACCTCCCCTCGATCAATCTTCTTGAATCTACTTGGTTCTTGTATTTGGATACAGATGTGAGCACCACAAGCAGTATCTAATACCCAATTAGTAGAAATAGATAGATTGCATTCGATAACAAACGCACATGAAGCTTCCCCTTGCTTCCTTGGCTGGGTGTAGTTTTTCTTCCAGTGGCCCTTCTTGCCACATGCAAAACAAACAACATCCTATTCCTTTGCCTCCCCTTTGATCTTCATTTTCTTGTAAGGACTTGAAGAAGCTTTGGGCTTAAATCTCTTCACCTTCCCTTTCCTTTTATTCACCATGAGGATAGAAGGCTTTTCACGCTTCATGTCAGTGTCCACTTGGCGAATGAGGATGAGAAGATCAGACATAGACTTCTCAATTTTGTTCATATTGAAGTTCACAACAAAGTTTGAGAAGATCTGGGGGAGTGATGCAAGAATGAGATCGGTACCCAGTTCTTCAGGGAGTTTAAACCCTAGAACCTCCAAGCGCTCAATGTAGCCAATGAGCTTGACTACATGAGGCCCGACTGGGGCACCCTCTCCAAGCTTGCTCTGAAATAGAGCCTTAGAGATCTCAAACCTTTCCTGTCTTTCTCTCTCCTGGTATAGACCACAGAGGTACTCGAGCATGCTATAGGCATCCATGTATTCATGAGACTTCATGAGATCACTAGATATCGATGATAGCATCAAAAATTGAATTTCGAGAGCGTTATTCAAATGTTGATCATAGACCAAAAAATCTTCATCACTCCCCCTTGGGGTAGGAGAATCAGGAAGTGAGGACTCCATTACGTAAAACTTTCGTTCATGGCGTAAGATAACCTGAAGGCGCCTAAACAATTCCTGAAAGTTACTGCCGGTGAGGATATTGTCTTTATCCAGTATTGATCGCATAGAAAATTTGGTTGATGAGTTTGTCATTTCGATTCTACAAATTAAAAGAGCAGATTTATCAGTACCCTTTTTGATTACATTTTATGAGAAATAATAAATTAATTAATTCTCCCACTATTTTATCAAGTCCCAATGGCCCTCACCATTGAACTCTAAATGTCCAGTTTCTTAGAAATTATAGTGGAAAGGATCCATATTTCCCTTTGCATAACCCCAAAAAGGGTTGGTCAAGCTATTTGAAGGTATTTAGGTAGGCAGGTCTTTGCCAACTGTGAGCTTATAGTTCCTTGATCTGTTGAGTGGACTCCCCAATCCTGAAATCCTGACTTGGATTTCCTCAACTCTTGCCTCCAATATTACACCAAGTCTAGCAAGTGCTACTTCTCTTGATGTAATATGGTTAAGTCAAACTGAAACCTTTCATAAGGGATTCCTTTATAAAAGTAAGTGTCCCAACAAGGGTTGGTCAAACACATAGTTTTATTGAGTCTTTCCCTTAATCAAGTAACGGAAGGCTTGATCTGACTTAATATGGTATTGAGGGATTTTATTCCTTTATGCATAGTTTCGCATTATCACATGCTTGTTAATATTAAGTGATGCTTGCTTAAGTGATTAACCATGTTCTGATAATGTTTACGCATAGTCCGGTTTTTATTTTATTCCATCGTTGCATGCTTGTTCATTTTATTAATTATGTGATCGTGACAACACATACATAATAAATAAACCATGCAATCAGACAGAAATAAAATAAGATGGCATGATCATGAGCTTATATTGGTTAGCTTATCTAGCGGTTTTGATAAGATAACCCTAACCTAGGGAAAACACCTTGAACTTGTTGGTTCGTGTTTTGCAGCTCCCACCTATCCACCTTTGTATATTCTTGCATCAATTTTACCTTGGCTTCGGGATTTGAACCATCTCCTCTGGCTTGGGAGATCCTCCATTACATGGGTTTACATTAAAGAAACCATAGGCACACAGGCCCTACATTTTATTAGAAGAAGGCTCACAGGACAACAAATTTAAATTAAATAAATTTAAATGAAACCATACACATACAAAGGGTCTTTGGTCTAGCTCATGATAATCCAGAGTATGCAACAACATTTACGCATATTTATAATTCAAATTCTTTTAATCGTTCTTTTATTTAAGATAATACGTTCTCGAATTCAATTAATTATGATCTTATAATTAATCAATTATTTATCTTAAATTCCTTTCTGAATTTCCTTGAGATTCTTCTCATCCATATTCCTTGTATGGGTCTTTGTACATTGGAGGAAACCTGGTGAAATTCCATTTCTGTAAAGTACACAGTGTGTAGTTTATAATTACACGGTGTGTATTTTTCTTTTCACCCTTTATCCAAAGTACACACTGGGGCTTTGGCGTGTTTTATGTACTTTGGAAATTTTGGAGTACACGGCGTGTAGATGAATCATACATGGCGTGTACTTCCTTGTTACACGGTAACCGGCCTAGAGATCCCGTGTACACGGTACACAACTTATCTTTGTACACGGTTTCACCTGGGCCAGAACGAACTACACGACGTGTCGCTCCAACATACACGCCATGTATTCTGGTTTCCACGCGCCATTAAATTATAGTCAACACGGTGTGATTAAAACTTAGGCATAATCAATTCACACGACGTGGTTTGGCGGACCAGTGTCGGTTCGTTGAACCTAAGTACACGACGTGTAGTTTTAATTACACGCCGTGTAATCCTGTGTTATACAGACAGAAAGAGTGACTCCTACGGATGAATTCCTCATTTTTATTTTAATCAAAATTAAAATTAAAAGGTCATTTCTATGATATGAATCGAGAAACGAAGGAGGAAGAATAGATCTTGTTTATTCATATTAATAGAATGATATATTTCTAACTGATTCAAATATAAATGCGTAAATTATCAACAAAAATTAAATAACTATAATCAACATTGTAACCTCCCTCTAATACTATTTGAAGGTTCTGGGCGCAGTGGAAGCGCATGGGTGGATGTGCCCACTTGGATTTTTGTCATTAGCAATGATCAATCCGGGATCAATATGACAATAAACGCTAGTCTCCATGGATCGAATCACAGAAAAAGACAAATAAGATGGTTTGCCTCGGAACCAAAAACAAGGATCGTTACAGGTTGATTATAATTAATTTAATTAATTATAAAGAAATTCCTTTTGGGTGTTCTTTCTTCGTTGATGTTCTTGATCACGTTGTCGATGTGATCCGTCATTGCGTCACAGAATCCAAGTGTATACTCCCTCTAGCAGTGATCCACACGTGTACCTCGTATCTCTGGACGTCGCCAAAGGGTTCTCCAGGTACTAGCGTGGAGAAGCCTTTGCTTGCGTTGTCCACCTTAGATCATCTTTATCCGATGGAAGAGGATCTCTCTCGGTCTTGAGAGCGTTCTTGGAGGAAGAGGTTCTTTCGGCCTTGAAAGAATTCTCCAGAGATGTTGTGCACAACGATTCTCTTGTGTAGGAAAAGAGTTGGGGTTGTGAGGATATTTATAATCGAGTTTGAGGTTGTAGAGTTATGAAAATAAATAAACGCGTTACGCATTTCATTTATTTCATTAACTCTTATTGAAAACCCCCATGTTGAATAATTAATTCCTTGACATGCGCTCATGCTGATTATAATAAATATCATTTAATAAAACGATATTATATCCTCAAAATCCCGACTGGAAAAACTACACGGCGTGTAATAATAAATACACGGAGTGTACTTGTTTTTCATTGAAAACTACACGGCGTGTACATTAAATGTACACGGCGTGTATATCTTGTTTTCATTTATTCATTTCCTTTCCAAAATAAAACTACACGGCGTGCACATTTAATAATACATGGCGTGTACTTGTTTTATTTTATTTTTCCTCCATCATTTAAAACAACATAGGCTTCCTTGAATAATTATTAAACCACATACGAGAATAATCTTTATTCAACTTGAGATACTTGGATACACTTAGTGTGTGACCCTCTAGGTCTCTTTCTCATTGGCATTAGGCGGGCTTGCCTAAAGTCCAATATTACTGTATAGAAATGGGTCAAGGCACCCAAGAGAAAGAAGTTGATGCCGCATTGACATATCACCTCATACGAACGCTTACTGTGTAATTTAATCCCTTTGTATCGATATCTCATCAAGCAGGTTTCATGGCAGTGTCATAAACCTATATGCTTGATCCGTCATTATTTGACTACCTGAAATAAACTCGTCGTTCACACCATGGCCATGGAATTTAATGTGACAATTTTATTTCAATCAAAGGGCCGAGATATCAACTTCCATAAATGGAAGGGACAAATCCTTCCTTGACTTATCCATTAACAACATGTCACTCATGATGCACCCAAATTACCCTACTTCCCACCAACTGTCTGCATGACGGTTTTCGTCAGTAAATCTAAGTGCGCGAGTCATGACATGAGTTAATGATAATCTTCCAGTCTAAGGACCATTACACACGCTCGTAGATAGCAATGTCCGATGACACCAAGACATGCAGAATTTCTATTGGTGGGTCTGTTCTCATAATCTACCATCTTGGAGATTACCAAGTGCGAACTCCATGAGAGAGAGTCTCGCCTTCTTACGAGTACTCGCACATGATGGTCTGCATACTCTGTGTCCTATCATAGTATGTCATCCAACCGCAAAAATTTATTTAAGAATATTGTTATAGCATTTCAAGGTTCTCATCATAGCGGGGATCTGTCATGACCTTATCAATGCAACAAATATTCTAGGACATTATTATATTATATTCATATAGAACAATGAACAATATATAATAAGTGAACATTCATGTAATCAAAGTAGAAAACAGTTGGTTCTGAGGACACCAACCCTTACATTTTGTCCCTATGGTTGACTAGGTTTTTGGATATCTTTCCAACAGAAGCCTGGGTGTTCATTATACCTTGGGTTGAAGGTGTTTTGGTATTGAGGCTTTTGAAAGTTCAAAGCATTTACTTCCACTGGGGGTCCTCCTAAAAGAACATCCATGATGGATGGAATGGTTGGGGAGTTGTCTGTCTTATGGTCATTTTTGTCACAAATTGTGCAAACAGGGTCTACAGTTTGGATTTCATGGACTTTATTAAGGTCTATCTCTTCAACCTTCCTAGAGAGTGCTGCAAGTTTAGCCCTAAAGATTTCCTCTTCTCTAAGTGCATGAATTCCAGTAGTTCTTTATGGATTTTCATAATAAGGTGAAGTTCCCCATTTCTGGTTTTGTTCAGCAAGGCTTTCCATATACTCGTAAGCATCATTTGGGGATTTTTTTAAAAATTCCATTACACATCATGTCAATGAATTGTTTGTTCCTCGGACCCAAAACTTCATAGAAAATTATCATTTGTTCAGTTATATAAAAACCATGCTACGGAACCATGTTTAGGGTGTCTTTGAACCTCTCCCATTTTTCATAAAATGACTCTCCCACTTTTTCAAAAAAGTTTTGGATGCTCTTTTTAAGTGTAATTGTTTTGTGGTTTGGAAAGTATTTTTTTGTAGAATTCTCTTTGTAATTGGTCCCAAGAGTTGATGGATGATGGTATCAAAAATTTTAGCCAATTTTTAGCTTTATCCTTTAAAGAAAAAGTAAATAGACTCATCTTAGATGATTCTAGTTGATGTGGGGGACACATGGTTTCAATAATGTCATTGAACTCCTTAACGTGAAGGTAGGGAATCTTGGGATCCATTCCATGGAATGTGGGAAGATGGTTTAGGAAATGGGGTTTAAATATGTAGTTGTAATATTCTATGGAGTTGTGTCTAATGCATGAGGGGGTATTGGTCCAGGTAGGTGTGAGGTAGTCATTCATGGTTTGATCAACTGCATTCCCCAAGTTTGGGGCTGCCTCATTTTGATTTCCATTTTGGTTTCCACTCAGATTTATGAGTTAGTTTCTTTGAATACCTTCCATTGAAATGTGATCAATTTTTGACTCAAGGATATTAGGAAGGTTAGGATCTAATGGGAAGAGTTACCTTGGTGTACTTGACTCCCCAATCCTAGGACTATCCACCCTAACTAGACGGTTTGATTGGTCATAGGTGTAGGCAGACATGCGCCAAAAGAAAAAAAATGAGAAAGGGAAAAGATAAGAGAATTTGGATGAGAATAGAAGAAATTGGGGAGAATAGAATGAGTGTTGATATGAATTACTTGGGTCCCGAGAAACAGTGCCAAAATTTGGTCTTTCTTAAATTTAGCCAAGATTTTAGGGTTAAATGGTCACTTCTAGTTTAGCTTGGGTTTTCAAATCCTCGTAGACCTAAGAAGTAACTTACAGACACATACATTATATGGAATATTTTTAGCTATTAAGTTGACAAATTTGGGTTGATTTTAGATGAGTTTAAGTGAACACTAAAAATCTTAAGTGAATTCAAATTATGAGAAGGGTTGATCCTAGGTTATTACAAGGGGTGGTTTGGATGCATTCTTTTTTTAAATATTTAAATTTCTTATATTTGAGATGGGTTCATTTAAGGAGAACAAACAAAATCATCAATTACTGGTTTAATTCCTACAAAACCTAATACTAATCACCTATACACTTGAAGGATCAAAGTTTTGAGCACTCCAAGGTAAAGGTTCGTATTAGCACTTGAAGTGTGTGACCTTAAATTCAATAAAGATGAAGAGGTTTTAAAATCATCAAAAAAAATATCATTTAAAAGAAGTGATTAGCCATTAATGGAGTGATAAATAACACCCAATATAGCCCCTTTCTACTCCCTTATATCAAACAATAATTGGGTTTTCCCTCCATTGATCCTATGGTTTCAATGGAAGTGAGAAGTAGACTCATGAGGGAGGAATTGGAGAAGTAAAAAAAATGAAATAACGCTCACTGCACCGTTGTGTGATAATCTCTCAAGGTTTGGTATGAAAAAGTTCAAACCATGAGAAAATGGTATCAAAGTGATAAGAAGAAGAATAGGAAATGATAATATGAAGAACTTTTATAAAGAAGCTAAGGTAATTAAAGAACTTACAATTGAAGGAATGTGATTTCAACATCAAATTGGTAGCATAACATTAAAATGAAACAAAGCTCAAAATATGATAAACTCCTCCTCAAACACTACCTTAAATAGGAATTTTTGGATCCTTGGGTCGATCCTACAATAGTACAAATCATCCCACTTGATTATGGTAGGCCTGGGGTGGTGGAAAGTAAGGGAGAGTGGACTTCTTTATCCTTGACTCGAAGTGGCATCCAGCTTACATACACAAAAAAGACACGCCTATATTGCCTTTTATATGGAAGAATTAGAGTGGTACATAGAATAAAAAAGTGAATCTAAGTATGTCTCCTAGATCTTTGTAAAATTTCATCCCAAATGAATTTGTGGTTGGCAAGATATGATTAAATTTGTGAGCTGTTTTTTTGGGCTGCAGAATCTGGCCCACAATTTTATCTCTAACTTGGAATGCCTGAATAACCACAATAGAGGCAGAATTATCACTAAATCCTGAATAATTATATGTTTATATATATGTATTATATCATCCCAAGAAATTTACGCTTCATTGGGTCTGTATTTTGGGCCCCACATTCTCATCAGTGGGATGGTGTCCAATCCACCTTCTCCATAATTATTCCCTTTCATCGCCAAGAATACCCATCATACTTTATGAATCCTCCATTTATCCCTGAATGAAAAATTTTTATATTGAAGTGTAGATACGTTTAAAAAAATATAAAATTAAAACATGGATAATTAAATTTCTTAAAATCAGATGAATCATTAGACCTAAATTGGTGTACATTAGGCATGAAATGCACAACTGATGAGAATGGATGTTCAAAATTAAAATCCACTAACTCAGGACCATAAGATCAAAAATGAACATTTAATACCATTAAAATGTAATTAAAATATGTATTTTTATTGGATAATCACACCCCAACTTGATATTTGCTAGTCCCGAGCAAAATGTATCTCAACAATATGAAATTTGAATTACCTTTTCCAAAAACATTTTAATACAAAATGATCACCAAAAACCCTTATACCAAACAATCATGAAACCCATAAAAATATTTTAATAAAATATGGTTTCATAATCATATCACAATCCCAATCCCATTCCTTTGTTCAAATTCATTTCCATATTTTATCCAATATCAATCAAGAGAGATGATGTGTTGTGCATCGCATTAGACATGGGGGTTCATCTTTATTCAAGGGGAAAATGATGGAAGCGTTAGGTGGAATCACATTTCAATATTAGGATGAGTATTAATTTTTTTTATTTTTTTTATTTTTTTGAAATTTTTTCATGGTAATTGAAATTGCACTCAAAAGAGTCAACCCCTGTAGTGAGACTTTGCTGATGACTCCCAGGCTCAAAGACCTTAGGGCACCAAGTGAAACCCACATACTCGGGCATCATCTCAAGTTAATTCAGTAAAAAACAAAGTCAAATTACTATAAATAGAGATAAAATTACTAACTCTGGGTCATACAACTATGGAGTCATGATCCCCAAGTGCCGAAAGCCACACATTAGGTCATTTCATTACTCTACAAGCACATTTATTATTATTTTTGAATACTCATATTAAAAATAAAATTATCACCAAACCTATGCTATTTATTTGGGGTACTCCATGAACTCAAACTAATACCCCACTATCCAAAGGACGTGTGTTGTGATTATTTTTTTATTTGGATGAAAATATAAACAATGAAATATCACATTAGAGAGACACACTTTCCAAAATCTATGCTCATGAAATATAAATGGATTAAAATTAGAATCAGGGCATGCTAAATTATTTGATATTCAATTTCAAAGTGTACAATGTCTATTATCATGTTCAAGGTTAAATAAATTTTTCCTTCCATTAAGGCACACATTTTTTTTCAAATCATTCATTTTTTTACACCAAAACAATTTTTTTTAATTTTATCTCCCCCAAGTTAAAATAACACTATCCCCAGTGTTTAAATAAAAGAAAATTTAGAAGGGGGTAGAGGCACAAAATGGGAGTTCAAAAAGGAAATTGTAAACGAAGATTATGGAATAAAGTCACCAAGTGGTTGAAGTTGAAATTATTGCAGCTCCCTTTTAATTCCTTAATCTCCATGTCATTTCCTAGTGGAACAAAAAAAAAATATTTATATTTATTCATATAATAAAAAAGTAAAATATAAGTATATATACAAAAATTATAGAATAAGGAAGCACTATAAGCCGTAGGTCAGTGGTAAGTGCACGCCCCTATCTCCCTTCGGTCCCGGGTTCGAGCCCCCGTGGCTTCACTAGTTGTGATGGGGGTTTTCCCTATGACCTACGATGTGGAATTTTAATTTTAATTTTATTATTATATATATTTTTTATTTTAACCTACAAACACATAAAAAATAAAATGAACTGATGATACATTGTCTTCTTTTTAAATTTCTGGGTAAGGTATTACTCAAGGATCACACCACGTGTCACAAATGAATATGACACTCCCCTTTCATACCCATCCATACTCATAATAGAATAAAATGTCAACAATATATTTTTTTATTATTTTTAAATATCAAAAGGATTCATTAATTTTATTTAAAATATAAAGTTGATTAAAACAACAAAATGATTGGAAACTTGAAAACCATGGGTTTCCTCCCATGCTTAGCTTTGTTTAACGTCATTATCTTAGCTTAGACCTCTAATTGATTAATTATTTTCTTCATCTATGGTAGGTTCACACAATTATTCATCAACTTCATGTTTCTGGAATGATTCTATGAATGGTTTGACTATATGGACATTAACTTTAAATGTTTGACCATTGGTGGGATCTTGAATTTCAACAGCCCCATGGGGACACACCTTATGCACTATGTATGTACCTGACCATCTAGACCTCAATTTCCCTGAGTGTAGGTGAAGTTTAGAATTATACAAAATAATAGGTTTTCCTTGTTCAATGTGTTTGGTTTTAAGGTTTCGAGATTGGTAGTCTTGTACTTTTTCTTTATTGATCCTTGAATTTTTATAAGCCTCCATCCTAAGTTCCTCAAGTTCATTAAGATCAAATTTACTTTTTTTTCAGGCCAATGAGAGGTCATAATTTGTTTTCTTAATTGCCCAAAAATCATTATGTTCAATTTCCACTGGAAAATGACATGATTTTCCATAAACCAATCTATATGGGTACATTCCTAAAATGGTTTTAAATGCGGTTCGATAGGCCCAAAGAGAAATAAGAGTTTTCTTGACCAATATTTTCTAGATGTATTAATAGTTTTCTAAATAATTTGTTTTATTTCTTGATTGGATAACTCAACTTGACCATCGTTCTGTGGGTGGTAAGCAATGAACACTTTGTGAGAAATTCTATACTTTTCCATTGAGTGTTGAGAAATGACGATTACAAAAATGAGTTCCATGATCACTAATGATAGCCCTGGGAATTCCAAATCTAGAGAGGATGTTTTATTTGAGAAATATAATCACAGTTTGATGATCATTGGATTTTTTAGGAATGGACTCAACCCATTTGGAGACATAATCAACAGCTAAAAGGATGTACAAATATCCCCTAGAGTTTGGGAAGGGACCCACGAAATTGATTCCCCAGCAGTCAAAGACTTCAGTTACTAAGATGGGAGTGAGTGGCATTTGATTCCTTTTTGTGATGGACCCTACTTGTTGACACTTAGGAAAACTTTGAAAAAAAATTTAGCAGTCCCTTGAGAGGGTGGGCCAGAAGATACCACACTAAATAACCTTAGTAGAAGTTTTCTTAGAGGACAAGTAACCTCCACATGCATCACTATGACAAAATTTAAGGATGGACTCTTGTTCAGATTCTGGGAAACACCTTTTAATTACTTGGCCAGGGAAGAACTTATAGAGGTATGGATCATCAAACACATAGTGCCTAACATTAGAAAGGAATTTCCTTTGATCTTGAGTCCCTAAGAATTTTGGAATGACTCCTGTAACTAAGAAGTTGGCTATGTCGACATACCTAGGGCAGTCACTCACAGAGTATAGGTGTTCATCAGGGAATGAATCAGACATAGAAATGTGATTTTAGTTATCTTTGAATTTCATCCTAGAGAGGTGATCAACTACAACATTTTTAACACCCTTTTTTCCCTTGATTGTGAGGTCAAATTCTTGTAATATAAGGACCCACCTAATCAGTCTATCCTTGGCACCTTCTTTTTTGAAGAGGTATTTCAGTGTAGAATGGTCAGTGAACATAGTGATGGGGGATCCTAAGATGTAGGACCTAAACTTTTATAAGTCAAAAAAATATAAAGTAACTCCTTTTTAGTGGTGGTGTAGTTGATTCGGGCATCATTTAAGGATTTTATTGCATAAGTAATGACATAAGGAGTTTTATCATAATGTTGTTCTAACACATCTCCTACGACAAAGTCACTAGAATCACACATAAGTTTGAAAAGAAGGTTCCAATTTGAAGATTTCATAATCAGAGGATAGGTGATAGAGGATTTCAGGGTTGAGAATGAACCCTCACATCTTTCTGTCCAAACAAATTGAGTATCCTTTACTAGGAGAGCATAAAGGGGACGAGAGATTGAACTAAAGTCCTTAATAAAATCTTCTATAGAAACCAACATTTCCTAAGAAATACCTCACTTTCTTAATAGTTATGGGTGATGGAAGGTGAAAAATTATGTCAACCTTTGATTTATCAACTTCAATCCCCCTACATGAGACTATATGACCAAGGACTAATCCCTGTTTAACCATGAAATGGAATTTTTACCACTTTAGGAACAGATTAGTTTATTCACATCTGGAAAAAAATATCTCCACATTTTTAATACATCCCTTAAATGTATCCCCAAAGATAGATAAGTCATCCATGAAGACCTCAAGAAAATACACTACCATGTCTGAGAAGATTCCCATCATGCACCGCTGGAAGGTTCCAGGGGCATTGCATAACCCGAACAACATGCATTTGAAGGCAAAGGTGCCGAATGGATAAGTGAATGTAGTCTTCCCTTGATCCTCTAGGGAGACCTCAATCTAATTGTACCCTGAGTACCCATCTAAGAAAAAATAGAACTCATGACCTTCCACTCCCTCAAGGACTTGGTCAATGAATGGTAAGGGAAAATGGTTCTTCTTGGTGAATGATTTTAGATTCCTATAGTCGATGCAGACTCTCCAGCCACTACTCACCCTAGTTCAAGAATCTTTCCATCATTATTGGTTATCACTGTGATTCCTACCTTCTTGGGAACCACTTGGATTGGGCTCACCCACTCACTCTCAGTTATGGGATAGATGATACCATCTTTTAACAATTTCAGAAGTTCTTTTCTCACTACTTCCATGAGATTAGGACTGAGTCGTTGTTGAGGTTGACGACATGGATTTGAATCAGATTCTAGAACAATCCTATGAGTCCCGATTAGTGGGATAATCTCAGGAATATCAGACAAGTTCCAACCAATGGATTTCTTATGTTTCCTAAGGACATCTAGAAGCATCCTCTCATGATTGGCTTCAAGATAAGAATAAATGAAAATAGGATGTGTTCCATTTTCTCCTAGGAAGGCATACTTAAGTGCAGAAGGAATTCCTTTCAATTCAAGATTAGGTTGGTTCAAAATTTTAGAAAAATATTGGGACATTGGATCAAGATCAATTTATTTTTTTAGAGTTTCAAATAGGATTTATTACCCACATGTAGAAGTTTCAACTACTAGATTGGCTTGATCAGATTTAGGGAAGGAAGTTGGAGTGGTCTCCATGAAAGTGGTTTCCTGAAAGGTTTCACTGATTTTTGGACCTAAGACTTCATCATAAGAGCAATTTGAAAATGATTCAAGCCAAGGAGATAAACAACCTTCATGTGAACAAAGGAAATAAATCTCATCCTGGCTTAAACATCCATCAAATATTCCTTGATGTTCTATGGATTCATTATCAACACTTCCTATCATGTTTACTTCATGAATTTTCTCATCATCCCCTATTTGTGAGCTTGCATTATAGATGTTCAAGTCTAGACTCATGTTTCCAAAGGTGATGGTCATGTTCCTGTTTCGAACTCAAATAACAAAGTTGATTATTTCAAGGAAAGGATAACCAAGGATGATTGGGGTTTGTTCCTTATTTCCTATGTTTGGATGGTTGTCAAGGATAATGAAGTCAGTAGGGTAGATAAAGTTTTCAACCTTTACGAGAACGTCCATTAAAATCCCCTTTGGAACCCTAATGCTATGATCAAAAAGTTAAAGTGTGAAAGATATGGGTTGGAGCTCTTCTAGGCCTAACTGGTAGTACACAGTATAGGGGATGAGATTGACACTAGCACCTAGGTCACACAAGGCCTTGACAACTTTTCTCTCTCCTAGTTCAACATTAATGTAAGGGAAACTCGAGTCTTTCAAATTAAGAGGAATGGTCCCTTGAATGGTGGTACTCACATTAGCAGCCAAAATGACTTGGTTTTTATGTGAAATTTTTCTTTTAAAAGTGCACAAGTCCTTCAGGTAATTTGAGTAGGTAGGTATGGTTTGGATTGCATCGAGAAGGGGAATATTCAACTTGACTTGTGAGAATATTTCCCTCAATGTTTCACTCAATTTAGGCTTGGTTTTCCCCCTCATGCGTTGAGGAAATGGTGAAGGTTGTGGGTTTTTTGTTGAAGGGTTGTTTCTTTGACAATGTTATCATGTTTTTCAGTTTGATCATTTGGTTCATTTGAATTTTTATTTGATTTTGAAGCTTTACATGGTTTCTGACTTATTTGTTCAGGTTTTTCAATTGATTTCCCGCTTCTTAAAATAGTCATAGCCTTTAGTTGTTCATGATTCGTTTGAGTACAACTTGACTCTCCCCTTAAAGTTAAGGATGGTATCGCCTGAGTAGGCATGGGTGACTTTCCAGTTTTGATGGTTTAAAGTTCTTATTTTAGGGAAGAAACTTCTGAGTTCATCCTTTCTATTTGTTTTCATAATTGTTCTAGTAGGATTTGTGGAATAGTTTGGGTTGGTGCTTGAGAAGATTGCTTTATCCCAGGGGGATATTTTGGAGGTGGGATGTTTTGTTGAAAATAGAATGGTGGCTGTTGGTATTGGATAGTTTGGGTTTGGAATTGGTTATGGGTTTGGTAGTTCTGATGGGGGTAAGGATTTTGTCCCTGTGGTTGGCTAGGTTGTTGGTTATCTTTCCAACGGAATCCTGGGTGGTCATTATACCTTGGGTTGAAGGTGTTTTGGTATTGAGGCTTTTGAAAGTTCAATGAATTTACTTCCATAGGGGGTCCTCCTAAAAGAACATCTTTGATGGATAGAATGGTTGGGCAGTTGTCTGTCTTATGGTCATGTTTGTCACAAATTGTGCAAACAGGGTCTACAATTTGGATTTCATGGACTTTTCTTAAGGTCTATCTCTTCAACCTTCCTAGAGAGTGCTGCGAGTTTTGCTTTATGGCTTTCCTCTTCTCTAAGTTTATAAATTCCAGTAGTTCTTTGTGGCTTTTCAGAATAAGGTGAAGTTACACATGTTTGGTTTTATTCAGCAAGGCTTTCTAGATACTCGTAAGCATCATTTAGGGCTTTGTTTTTAAAAGTTCCATTACACATCATGTCAATGAATTGTTTTCTCCCTAGAACCAACCCTTCATAGAAAATTGTCACTTGTTCAGGTATAGAAAAACCATGATGTGGAACCATGTTTAGTGTGTCTTTGAACCTCTCTCATGTTTCATAAAATGACTCTCCCTCTTTTTCAAAAAAGTTTTGGATGCTCATTTTAAGTGCAATTGTTTTGTGGTGGGGAAAGTATTTTTTATAGAATTCTCCTTATAATTGGTCCCAATAGTTGATGGATGATGGTCTCAAAATTTTTAGCCAATTTTTAGCTCTATCCTTTAAATAAAAAGTAAATAGCCCCATCTTAGATAATTCTAGTTGATGTGGGGGACACATGGTTTCAACAATGTCATTGAACTCCTTAACGTGAAGGTAGGTCATCTCGGACTCCATTCCATGGAATGTGGGAATATAGTTTAGGACATGGGGTTTAAAGATTTAGTTGTCATATTCTAGGGAGTTGTGTCTAATGAATGAGGGGGAATTGGTCCAAGTAGGTGTGATGGTTTGATCAACTGCATTCCCCAAGTTTGGGACTGCCTCATTTGGGTTTCCATTTTGGTTCCCACCCGGGTTTATGA
This sequence comes from Viscum album, assembly GCA_963277665.1. Taxonomy (NCBI): domain Eukaryota; kingdom Viridiplantae; phylum Streptophyta; class Magnoliopsida; order Santalales; family Viscaceae; genus Viscum; species Viscum album. Next base: position 454,380,753 of record OY728141.1, on the reverse strand, counting down.
GTTGGTTTCTTTGAAGAACTTTCATTTAAATGGTCTCAATTTTTGACTTGGGGGTATTAGGAATTTTGGGATCTAATGTAAAGTGTTCCCTTGGTGTACTTGACTCCCCAACCCCAGGACTATCCACCCTAACTAGACAGTTTGATTGGTCAGAAGTGTGGGCAGACATGCACCAAAAGAAAAAAAAATGAGGAAGGGAAAAGATAATAGAATTTGGATGAGAATATAAGAAATGAGGGAGATTAGAATTGGTGTTTAGATGAATTAATTGGGTCCCTATAAACGGTACCAAAATTTAGTATTGCCCAAATTTACTCAATATTTTAGGGTTAAGCAGTCGCTTGTAGTTTAGCTTGGGTTATCGAATCCTCAGAGACCTAATAAGTAACCTACAGACACGTACATTCTATGGACTATTTTTAAGTGGCCAACTTTGGGTTGATTTTAGATGGGTTTAAGTGAACACTAAAAGTATTAAGTGAATTCAAATTATGATAAGGGTTGATCCTATGTTATTACAAGGGGTGGATTGGATGCATTTTTTTTTTAAATATTTCAATTTCTTATATTTGAGATGGTTTCATTTAAGGAAATCAAACAAAATCATCACTTACTAGTTTAATTCCTACACACCCTAATACTAATCACCTATACACTTAAAGGATAAAATTTTTGAGAACTCAAAGGTAAAGGTTCGTATTAGCACTTGAAGTGTGTGACCTTAAATTCAATAAGGATGAAGAGGTTTTAAAATCATCAAATAAAAATCTCATTTAAAAGAAGTGATTAAGAATTAATGGAGTGAGAAATAACATCCAATCCATCCCCTTAATACTCCCTTGTATCAACCCATAAGTGGGTTATCCCTCCATTTATCCTATGGTTTCAATGGAAGCAGGAAGTAGACTTATAAGGGAGGAATTAGAGAAGTAAAATAATGAAATAATGATCACTCCACTGTTGTGTGATAATCTCACAAGTTTTGGTGTGAAAAAGTTCACACATTGAGGAAAAGGTATCAAAGTGATAAGAAGAATAATAGGAAATGAGAATATGAAGAATTTTTATAAAGAATCTAAGGTAATTCAAGAACTTACAATTGAAGGAATGCGATTACAACATCAAATTGGTTGCATAACATTAAAATGAAACAAAGGTCAAAAGATGATAAAATAATCCACCACCACTACCTTAAATAGAATTTTTTTGAGCCTTGGTTTGAGCCTCCAATAGTAAAAATCATCCCACTTGATTATGGTAGGCATAGGGTGGTGGAAAGTAAGGGAGAGTGGACTTCTTTATCCTTGACTCAAAGTGACATCCAGCTTACATCCACCGAACAGAATCACCTAGATGGACTTTTATATGACCTAATTAGAGTTTGAAATATAATAAAAAAGTGAATCTATGAATTTATCCCATCTCTCTGTAAAATTTCATCTCAAAGAATTTGTGGTTGGAGAGATATGATTAAATTGGTGGGTTGCTTTTCTGGGTCGCAGAATCTAGCCTAGAATTTTATCTCTAACTTGGGCCACCTGAATAACCACAATAGAGGCCAAATTATCACTAACTCATAAATAAGTACATGTTCCTATATATGTATTCTATCATCCCAATAAATTTGGGCTTCAGTGGGTATATATTGTGGGACCCACATTTTTATCAGTGGACTGGTGTCCAATCTACCTTATCCAGAATTGTTTCCTTTCATCGCCAAATATCCCCATCATCCTTTATGAATCCTCCATTGATACCTGAATGAAAAATGTTCATATTTAAGTTTATATACATTTGAAAAAATATAAAATTAAAATATGAATAATTACATTCCTTAAAATCAGATGAATCATTGAGCCTAAATTGGTGTACATTAGGCATGAAGTGCACAAATGATGAGAATGGATGTTCAAAATTAAAATCCACTAAATCAGGACCATAAGATCAAAAATGAACATTTAATACCAATAAAATGTAATTAACATATGTATTTTTATTGTCTAATCAATGCGCCATCTCTATTTATAGAGGATACCTGCAATGATGCCAACCGATCTGATGCCTCATTTAGGAGCTACGAACTGGATCTCATACTGAGACCATATGTCACCACATTCCCCATACCATGGGTATAAACAATCTCCAATTCATATTCCTAGAGGGAATTTATCTATTTACTCTATCTCAAGTTTATATCCTTCTGAGATAAGATATACTTGTAACTCTTTTGGTTAGAGTAGATGATAAACCATTTACCCATCAGGTAGTGTTGCCACATCTTCAATGCGAAGACTACCACTGCTAATTCAAGATCATGGATGACATAGTCCTTATCATGTGGTCTCAAATATCATGAACCATAGGCGATCAACACTTTTCCTTTCATTGGGACAAAACCAATCCCGGTTCTTGATGCATCACAGAACACTATGTACTCGACATCCTCCTTTGAATATCTCAAGATAGGAGCTCTCGTCAATATCTACATCAACTACTGAAAAATCTCCTGGAACTTCTCCGTTGACATGAAAGGTTGTCCATTTCATGTCAAATCTTTCAAGGATACTATTAATCTAGAAAATTCAGGTAAAAACCTCTAATAGTACCTAGCCAAACCAAGGAAACTCCACACCTCGATAAAACTATTGGATGGTTCCCAAGAAAGCACCACCTATATCTTTACTGGATCCACTAAAACCCCAACCTCTAAAATGAAATGTCCTAGAAAATGGACCTATCGTATCTAGAACTGAAACTTTGAGAACTTCTCGTAAATCTGGTGCTCTTGGAGTGTGTTCAGGACCATCCTCAAGTGTATCGCGGGCTCCTCCTCAAATGTTGAGTACACTAGGATGTCATTAATGAAGACTATAATGAACTGGTCTGAAGATAGAAGATCCTATATACGAGTCCCATGAACACTTCTAGGGTATTTATCACTCCAAACAATATCACCAAGTACTCATAGTGTTTGTATCGACATCTAAAGGCTGACTTCGATATATTCTCATCCCGTACATGAAGCTGGTGATAGACAGATATGAGGTCTATCTTTGAGAACCACCACGCCCCTTTTAGATGATCAAAGAGGTCATAAATCCTCGGTAGTGAATACATGTTCTTCACGATCACCTGGTTCAGGAACCAGAAGTCTACACATAACCTCAAACTTTTGTATGCCCTCTTTTCAAACAAAACTAGGGCTATTTAGGGTGAAACACTAGGTCTCACAAATCCCTTTATTTGAAATTCTTCCAACTATACCCTCAACCCATGAAGCTCTGTGGGAACCATATGATATATAGGTGTATATATCAATGTCGTTTTGGGGTATGGATCAATATAGAAGTATACCTCTCTAAGAGGAAGTAATCCTAGAAAATACTCAAGAAATATGTCCTCATACTCTTCCATCACTGTAGGAAACTGAGGGATCATATTATCTACTACACTGAGGGTGACGCTAACTAACTGATGAGTAACCGGCTGAACCCTCCCATGAGTAAGTCCATCCTGTGCTACATGCATTTCCTTTTCACCAATAAAGGAAAACCTGGTACCATCACTACGAACACACTATACTATGTACATAAAATAACCAATCTGAGTATGGAGTGTGGATAACTAGTACATACAGAGAATGATGCCATAAGGCCTTGATGCCGCCTCTACTAAGAGATCTCAACCAAAACTCTCACCTCCAAGAGTAAGGTCACACTGTCAACACCAATATGTGATCATCGAATCCCCTCCCATAGGAGTCTCTAATCATAAGGTTTGAGTCAACGGTTCTATAATAATCTTCTAGCCTCAAACATGTTTCATGAAAAGAAAATAATTACTAGTATACATGTCTATTAAAACTATATCTAAGGTATAAAAGAGACGGATCATACCTTGTATCATCTCTGGAACCTCAGGGTCATAAGGCTCCATTGTTTGAAGCTGGCCTCATCCCTATCCACCAGCTCCCTGAGCCTATTGTGGATCACCTGGGGGTGGTGGTGGTAACATATTGAAATGAGGAACACCTCCTGCTTCTCTCCCAGATCCTCTTCCATGTATGTTTCCCTACGGATCTGCCTTCCCCAATCACTATCTCTTACTCTTTGGTCCCTCAACCATATCCTGATCAATTGTACGATAGGTCAGGAAATCTCATTCTAGATTTTCCCGATCATGGCATGAGTAAAATATTCAATCCCCTAGCTATCTCAAGCCACCCTTAGATCACCTCTTAAATCACCTGACTCACTTGGATCCTTGTGACTACTGTCAGCTACTTACTGCTAAGGTCTCTGTACTTGCCTGCATATTGCTAACTACCACTAGCTATATCTATTCATCCAAGGAACACTCAACTGCCACGACTCAATCTAGCACCCCGACATAGGAAGGAACACACAAAGGGGTAACGATGGCTTAGATGTCCCTACGCATCCCTCGTTCGAAGGTCTGGTCCTTGAAGTACCTATCGTGTATCATATCCATCGAGTACCTAGAAAGGTTGTTATGCCTCGATGGATACTTATATACCAAAATGTCACCCGGCCAGAGCTATAGAAGCTCCTAGATGCACCCATACCTAAGCTCATAAGGTGAGAACTTCTCTCTAAAAAAGTTTCTCAAACTCTTCCCATGGAAGAGTCACCTCATCATAAGATCAGGTAACTAAACCCCACCATCTCCCTACTAAGCCATATAGAAGGCTCACTGCCAGTACCACCATATGATTTGTTAGTGTCTTGACTATATAGAAAACTTGGATCAGCACCTCAAGACAGTCCTCAACCACCTGTGTGTCGGGCTCACCTCATAACCTGAGGGGTATCTACTGATGAAACTTGTGAAGTGCGCTCAACCTGCGCTCCTCACTCACTAGTACTATAGTTACCATGCGATGCTCTATAGGTGGTGGTATGGCTGGTGCACCACCTGAAGGTGCTATATTTGGTACAAATACTTATACTAACATCTTTTCACTAAGTGGATCACCCTCATGATAATGCAATAGAAACCTGGATGGCTGTCTACATGGAGAAATACTGTAATAAAAAAAGGTGTACCATGGACAATAGAGTATACCTGGTGAGTTGACTCAAGAAGGACATGAGAACACACCCAAATACTATATGATGCATGTATCATTTTTTTCCTTGAAACTATTGTTTTCATGTACCGAGTCAAAAATTAGGTGTTCAGAGTCTTGGTGCATGGATACTTTGGCCGCTGCATCAACACTGGAATCCCTGGCCTGAAAGACAAACTCGAAACACTTAACTTTGTTTCCCCAAACCAACTTCACAGACTCCTGATCCTTAAGTAGAACTGACCCAATCCCATACCAATCTGTCACAACCCATCCTAGAGGGGCCTATGTTGTGACTACCCCAAGCCCGCCTTTGATAAGTCAGGGGTTGGAGACTAACATTGAGTAGGCATATCCCATAAATGAGAGGAATTTTCTTAAGTACCATCATTCACACACACACATCTCCAAGCACAAAATTCTAAAATATAAAAACACTAAGTAAACAATGCATGAAAACACTAAGATCCCAACCACAAATTAAAATAGTAGGAAACTAGAAAATAAATAGGTCTAGAATACAAGCCCACCAAAAGAAAGATTCTGTAAAAGTGAATGCACAAGTTCCTAAAACTCATTCGCAGAAAACCCTACCTGAAAGCTAGGTGTAAGACAGCTATTTGAAGCCATAGGAGAATACCTTGTCTGTCTGATATCTCTAAAAACAACCTAGTCCTGGTCCACTTAAAACTCCATCAAAGTGTCAATCATCTACACAAAATGTGACACATGTGGGAAAAGCCCGTGTAGGGTTGAGTAAAAACATACTCAGTAGGACACCCCGAAACCACAAAGGAAATACTATAAGGGAATAGTACAGTCAGCTCTAAATGATATATTTCTGTAACACATATACCAAGGATATCTAGGTATACTCATAACCAACCAAAAAGTAAAGAGGTAATTCATAACCAATCACTGCCACAAGATTCTGCTTGAGGCATGCTCGTTTTGGGAGAACTCACTCCTCGAGCCATGATATCATCAGAGACTCTCATGAAGAGGTCCCACTAATTTGGGCCCCACCCAAAGAGAAATAAACTGGTAAAAGATCATAACATACTGATAGTATATCCTTCCTATAGAATACCAACAACCCAATCTGTATTATCCCGAAATGTAGGGGATCCTTCTCAGAGAATACTAACAACCCCACCGACGCGGCTTGTAATGCAGGGGATCCTTCTAAGAGAATACTAACAACCCTATCGATACAGACCACTAGATGGAGGAATAATGACCTATGCTTGGAGGTCATGTCAATTTCCATAAAACTCTATTAGGGGTGATAGAGGACCACTCCAGTTCCAAGGAGGTAAACATAACTCTATTCGGGACTTGGCCTCTAGAGGGGACTACTATCCAGTGATGTGGACATAATATTGTACTAAAATATCAATGAAAGAACCAAGGAAAACTCTCCACTTATACTTGTATAATATAAAAACCCACAAATATATCTCAAAATGACCGTCTCATCTCAAGGGACATAATTCCTCATATGATTCGTTAAACGGACCTTCTGTTTGAAAGTTATGATCATTTTAGTGAAAAAGTCAGACTCTAGTCTGGTTCAGGTCCGACTCAAACTAGATTGGCATGAATCGAATTAGCCCAGACTACTGATCCATTGGAGTGGCCTAGTTCTTCTATCTTGTCCTGCACATGCAGGCCAGCCCCCATCTCCTTCATGCGGCTAACCCAACCACGTGATATCGATCAACGGGGTGCTGCCACATTCAACGCGGATGACCATCATGTCCACCAGCTCCCATGTGGCCTGCATTGTCATGGCTTCATGCGGACCCCCAACCACATATGTGACACCCCTTCACCATGTCCCCAAATGTCGCTCGTGACACCGCTTTGACCACAGGCTCCCACGTGGTCCTGCCTAGACCACGTTCTACCTTCGCCACCAGTCGCCCTGCCAATGGTCCGCCATCTGCCTCGTGCTCCACCTAGACCAGCCCCACCAGGTCACATCCTTTCTTCACAATTGACCACCTTTATAGAGGCCCTACTATAAAAAATATAGCCACTGCTCTGGGTGCCTCCATGTTCCACCACCTTACGCCGCTGCCTCGGATGATTTGTGTCGCACCTTTGCTATCGCACCTCCTCGGTGTTGTTGTGGCATCATATCTTCAGTATCAGGTTGTTTCACTATGAATCAAAGGCACAAAAATCATCCGCACATAAAATAATGAAGAATTACAATAACTTAAAGAGCATACGAAGAATGAGAGAGATTGAGGGGAGATAATAAATTCATATGAACAACCGAAGAATGGATCGTGTCCTTTGTTCGTGTCGGCCTCGATTCATTCTTGTTAGAAGGAAGAACGAATAATGAATAGTCACATAGATTCATCTCTCATTAAATCACCGCAAATCAAGCCAATCCTACTAGAATTATAGAATCGTGGGTCAACCTGTTCTTTGGTTCCTCTACGTTCAACATTAGTTTTAAGAACGGGGAAAGAAATAACTTAAAACATAACGCCCTACCTCATTGGGTTCAAACACCAATGAAGAACGGAGTTGGGCCATGATTGTTGGATAAATCCTTTGATTTAGTCATGCGCTGATCGTCAATCCATGATCTTGTCATCATTAGCCAAGGAAAAATCCTCCAATATATCCCTAGAGATTCTCCAAAATTCCCAAGGTTATGTGGCTAAACCTAGAGGTGCTATCTCTAGTAAAAATAATTGTATTGATGTCTCATCACTAAGAGGATCACCCTTGTGATCATGCAACATAAACCTGGATAGTTTTGTACATGGATACATACTATAATAAAGCAAGGTGTACTATGGTCAATAGAGTATACCTAGTGAGATGACTCAAGAAGGAAATAAGAACACACCCAAATCCTATATGATGCATGTACCATTTTTTTCCCTGAAACTAGTGTTTTCATGTATCGAGTCGAAAAGCAGGTGTCCAGAGTCCTGGTGTATGGATACGTCAGCTGCTGCATCAACACAGGAATCCCTAGTCTAAAATCTAAACTCAAAACACTTAACAATGTTTCCCAAAACCAACCTCACAGACTCCTGATCCTTATGTAGAACTGACCCACTTTGATACCACTCTGTCATGACCCATCCTAGAGGGGCCCGTGTCGTGACTACCCTAAGCCCACCTTTAATAGGTCAGGGGCTGGCAACTAACACTGAGTAGGCATATCCCATAAATAGGAGGCATTTTATTACGTACATGTATGCACACACACATCTCCAAGAACAAAATTCTAAAATGTAAAAACACAAAGCAAACAATTAATGCATACACTAAGATCCCAACCACAGAGTAAAATAGTAGGAAACTAGAAAGTAAACAGGTCCAGAATACAAGCCCACTAAAAGAAAGATTTTGTAAAAGTAAATGCACAAGTTCCTAAAACTCGTACGCATAAAACCCTACCTAAAAGGTAGGTGTATGAAAACTGTTTGAAGCCATAGGAGAATACATCATCTGTCTGATCTCTCTAAGAACCACCTAGTCCTGGTCCACTTAGAACTTCATCAAAGCATCGATTGTCTGCAAAAAACATGACACGTGGGGGGAAATCCCGTGCATGGGTGAGTAAAACAATACTCAGTAGGACACCCTGAAACCACAAAGGAAATACTATAAGAGAATAGTACAGTCAGCTCTACATGATATATGTCTGTAACACATATACCAAGGATATCTAGGTATACTCATAACCAACCAAAAAGTAAAGAAGTAACACTACCACAAAATAGGGAAAGGGAAGCGCTACCCTTTATCAGCACTAAGTAGAAAACACTGATAAAGGGGTGTGTCTTTATCAACGCTAGCTAAAAGCGTTGATAAATGTAGACTTTATCAGTGCAAAAATAAGCGTTGATATATGTGTACCCTTTATCAGCATTTTTTAGTGCTGATAAAGTGTACATTTATCAGTTCTATTATTAGCGCTGATAAATTTTATTATTATTAATTTATATAAAATTATTATATTTATATTAAAAAATAATATTTATTAGAGATTTATTAGATTTATTAGATTAATTCATTGTATTTATTATATTTGTTATATTTAATATATTTAATATATTTAATATATTTATTTTATTTATAAACATATAATACTTTTTAGTATATATATATAATTAAAAAGGATTGCTGAAATAAGTATTTATCAGTGCTATAATTTTAGCACTGATAAATATTTGTTTTATTAGTGATTTTTTAGCGCTGATAAAGATATGCCTTTATCAGTGCTAAAAAAGCACTGATAAAATACCTATTTATTAGTGCTAACATTTTAGCGTTGATAAAGGCATATCTTTATCAGTGCTTAAAAAGCACTAATAAAGGTATATTTTATCAACGCTTTTATTTTAGCGCTGATAAAACATACAATTATCAGCGCTTTTACCTAGAACTGATAAATGTTCTACTGTTTTTTATAAAATAACCCTAACAGGCCCCTCCTTCATTTCACACATTCAAGCCTTTGTGGAAGCTGAACCCTGCACTGAGAATCCTCCTCCTCCTCTGTCATCGTTGTCGTCATCACCGCCTTGTCCTCCTCCTACACCGAGACCTTCCTCCTCCTCCTCCACCACCACTGCCTTCTCCTCCTCCTCTACCACGATCCCTCCTCCACCGCAACCATCCTCCTCCTCCTCTACCACCGCTGCCTTATCCTCCTCCTCCGCTGCGATCCCTCCTCCACCATGACCCTTCTTTTCCTCGCCCTCCACCACCTCTGCATCCACCTCTTCCTCCTCCTCCTCCTCTGGCCACCGAACCATCCTCTTACACTTTGAGGTTGGTGGTTTCAAACCATTACCAATGTTTTATGTATTGTTTCATGCATTGTGAAATGTGGTTTTATGGTAAGAGGATTATACTTGTGGTTGAGTTGGGTGGGGTGATTCAGGATGCTTCAATTGACTGTATAAGGGTGATCCCTAAGTAGGATAACTCTAAGAGGAATTCATTTTGTGAGTTTCAGCATTAGTTCTTATTTAATTATGAAGGAAATATCCCAAATTACAAGATAGAGATATGGTTAGAGGATTTTTAGATTTGTTTTTTTTGATTATTTATATAAAGGAACATTGGATTACATTGTTTATTATCTTGTTTCTGGTAGCTATTCATTAGGGATGGATCTTGTTTCTTGGTAATTATGAGGATCCAGAGATATCATGGGAGATGTTTTGTAGGCAATCATTGGATACTTTCATTTATTTTGAATTGAAGGAGAAACAATGACATGTGTTGTTTTCTATCTAGTAGGGGAGATCCAATATATGATAGTTTAGAATTTATTTTAAGAATATTATTTTCCATACTTATACCATTATTACTTAAAAGGATTCTAGGGTGTGGTATTTTTATCAGGCGATAGAACTAGATATCAAACATAGACTCACCACATTTACTTTTCCAATGTATTGTTTGTTCTATAAAAGTATAAGGTAATAGATATTATTCTAGTATAAAGCGATTTATCTCAAGAGTGAAGCCATCAAAAATTATTAAATGGAAAGTATATGGATGGATTTCCTCAATTGTCAATGTATTTCATGTGTTGGCTAGTAGGGAGTTGGTCTCAACTCCCTTTTTATAATTTCCCTAGAGATAAAAGTTCCTGGGCCTCAACCTATACCTCTATAGTTGTTTTTCCCTTGTGAACATCATGTTCATTATCTCTTCCTATGAAACCCTTTCAAAGTGGTCATCATAGATCTTCCCACCCAATTCATGTTAAATAATTGAAATAGTTTAATCTAATGCATTATGATTTTTAACAAGGTGATCAATTTTTTTGGGAGGTAGAAAGAATATTGAAGAGCCTAGGATATTTTTTAATCCCTCAGCGCTATGCCAACCTACCCCTCCTCTCCTCTTGGGTGGTTCTTCGTCACCTGATGTATGTTTCATCTTTCATCACTTATATTGGAGAGGCTAGGATATTTTTTACCTATCTTATTCCTTATATATATTAGTGTATGACCCCCCCAAATCCTATATTTAAATGGACATGGGTCAATTACAATTGGAAATGTAATGATACAACCCAGACTCGTATCATAACCAACAACTAACCTGATTTTCCACTAACCTAAGAGGCATTCATGATCCCTACAGGATACCAACAATACCTTGGAAAAAAAATACAATTAATGTGGAATATTTTACCCCTAAATTAGAGTAAATTAAAAACGATCTTTCTCTTAAAAAGTAGAAATGTCCCATTCATAATTTGAACATCTAGGAAAATAGTAGATGCACAAAAAATAAATAAACAGGAAGCAAATATCATAGATGAAAAATAAAATCCCACTATTGAAAAATAAAATTGTTTAACATGTGATTTCGCATTTTATGCTTTCTTTTCAGTTGGAAATCTCCTCTATCGCGCACCTCTCCTCTGCCACGAACACACCTCTACTGTGCGCTGAACGACACCTTCAAGGCAAGTTTTCTCCTTTTAATCATTGGTTTCCTCTTATTAACATGTTATTACTATTTTATATTGATGTTTATGTAGTGAAATTCATGAGATAAATGCCCCACTAAAAATCGTGGCCATTGGCGGTCCTTGTTTGCACACTAAATGAATTGTATGTTGCTTGGTTCTTGTTGAACATTTGAATATAAAAATTTATAATTTACGTATACTGACTAATGAATGAATGCCGCATGATGATAAAACTTCTATTATAACCCCTAAATTAACAAACGGAATTGAATAAGGGATGATTTGTAAAATCTAAAATTGTGATTGTTTGGTTTGTATGGTGTTGCAATTGTGAGCACGATTGTGTGTTTGTATGGTGTTGCAGTTGTTGGCATGATTGGTATGCTATTTTTTCTAGGTTTTAGTTCTTACACCATTGAATATAAATCCAAAATTTAACCATTTAAATGGAACCACCAATTTGTTACTAGTTCAATTCCATTGAATAATAGAAAATCATTTCACTAGAGGACTCTATGAGACACTTTATGGACACCCTAGTCAAATAACCATAACAACACATGTAATAAATCCTTCTACCCATAATAAATCTATTGAAAATCATATCATATATTAGTTTAGTACCATAATTCTTGACTAGATACATTATATTTCTGGAGAAACACTAAAAAAACAGTTTACAACAATGCATATAGATCACATGTGGGATACTAAAATATTCTAGTGAAAGGTATTCTCATAGCTAGTTCCATTGATCAGGTGGTTGGGAATATGGGTGTAATCTACTTTGGTCCTCAGTAATGCATGGATAGGTAAGGGTATTTTTTACCATATCTAGTTACATTGATTATAGTTCTATGATGACCCTAGTTGAATATATTTTGTGTAATTATTTTGTTAAATATTAATATTACTGTATCAAATAAGATGAATATAAATAAAGAATGGATGAATTCCAATTGGTTGACAAAAGAGTATGAATATGGTGTGAAAGAGTTTATCCAGTTTTACTAGGTCTTTAATCAAGGGATCTCCTAGGATCCTCATTGTTTCTAGAACAACATGGTCTTTCCTACTTAATGCATCCACGAATTTGTTTTCTCTTCCAGGGTGATAATGAATTGAACAATCATAGTCTTTAATAAGCTCCAACCATCTCCTTTGTCTCATGTTCAATTCTTTCTATGTGAAAATATACTTTAAACTTTGGTGGTCAGTGTATATATCACATTTATCTCCATAAAGATAGTGCCTCCATATCTTTAGAGCAAAAACAACCGCCGCTAGCTCTAGGTCATGCGTAGGATAATTCTGCTCATGAATCTTCAACTGTCGAGATGCATAATCAATTACCTTGTCATTTTGCATGAGGACGCACCCAAGACCTTTCAGAGATGCATCGCTAAAAATAACGAATCCTTCTCCGATAGAGGGTAGTGTTAACACAGGTGCAGTAACCAATCTCTTCTTCAGCTCTTGGAAACTTTCCTCACATTCCTTTGTCCAGATGAACTTAACTCCTTTTCGAGTCAACTTGGTTAGTGGATTAGAAAGCCGTGAAAAGTTTTTCACAAACCTCCGATAATATCCTTCTAAACCAAGGAAACTATGAATCTCAATTACTGTTGTGGGTTGAGGCCACTCCTCCACAACCATTATCTTTGCAGGGTCAACTGAGATTCCTTCATTGGTTATGATGTGCCCCAAGAAAGCCACTTGTTGTAACCAAATTTCACACTTTATAAACTTTCCAAAGAGCCTCTTCTTCCACAGAGTTTTCAAAATAACCCTCAGATGATCTTAATGATCCTCATGACTTTTTGAATATATCAAAATATCATCAATAAAAACTACCACAAAGTTATCAAGGTAGTCCTTAAAGACTCTATTCATCAAATCCATGAAAATAGCAGGAGCATTAGTCAAGACAAAGGGAATAACAGTAAACTCATAATGCCCATATCTGGATCAGAAGGCAGTATTTGAGATATCTTCCTTCTTCACCCTCAATTGATGATAACCAGATCGAAGGTCAATCTTAGAGAAGAATTGAGCCCCATGAAGTTGGTCAAATAAATCATCAATTCTTGGAAGAGGGTATCTGTTCTTTACTGTGATCCTGTTCAGTTATCTATAATCAATGCATTTCCGCATTGATCCATCCTTCTTCTTCTTCACAAATAGAACCAGTGCTCCCCAAGGAGACACACTTGGTCAGATAAACCCCTTCTCCAACAAGTCTTGGAGTTGCTTCTTTAACTCTTCTAGCTCCACATTTTCCATTCTATACGGGGTCTTTGATATTGGTTGAGATCCAGGTACGAGTTCAATGGAGAAATCTACCTCTCTTTCTGGGGGAGGTCCATGTAACTCCTCAGGAAATACATCCATGTATTCCTAATCAATCGGAACATATTCTATTTGTATAATCCCTTTTCCTTCTTCATCATCACTGATTAAATCTATAAAGAAATCTATATGAGGTGTTTCTAGATAGTGATCAGTTTGGGATATCTCTCCTTGGAAGATAATTGTAGGTCATTCATTCAAGACTACTGATATTTCCTTACTTCTGTATTTGATCTTAGCATTATACTTTGATAGCTAGTCCATCCCTAGTATAACATCGAATTCCAACATGGGAATGACTACTAGATTCGCGATAAGATTGTGCTCAATAAAGTAAACACTAGAGTCTATAAACACTGTTGATGCATGGATAATCCCACTTGGAGTCTTGACTGACAACTCTACCTCAAGCAGTTCGGGGATTGATTCTATATTCTTTGCAAACTTGGAGAAAATAAAGGAATGTGTAGAACCAGAATAAAAAAAAGTAGTTGTTAGTTTTGAGAGGACAACAAGAGTACCTGCTACCATGTCATTCGGAGCTTTAACTTCAGTTGTTGTGATAGAAAAATCATGACCTTTCTCCCCTGGCCTTTGCTGAGGTTGATGGTGATTCCCCTCCACTACCCTTGGATTTGGACAGTGATTAGCAAAGTGCCCAAGCTGTCCACACTTGAAGCAATGGACTTCGGGTAGGGCCAGAACCATCTTTCCTCTGTCATTAGAGTTGGGGAGTTGAGGGTTCACCTCACTACGACAATTCCGAGCAATATGGCCTCCTCTTCCACACTTGTAGCACTTTCCACTTCCGATCAAGGAGTTCCATGGATGCTTCTTCCCACATTTATCGCATGTGGTAAGTTGCATTTGCTTTCCACCTCTTCCCTGATCAAAAATCTTCTCTAAACTGGGCTCCAACGATCTCTTCTTGTCATTTGATTTATGAGACCACTGTGTATCACCAAACTCTAGCTCAACTTTCATTGCACTCCGCACGATCTCCTCGTAGCCATCATAGTCCCGGTTGGATAAATTCTTCCACAGATGAGGTATCAGTCTACCAAAAAATCTATCAACCTTCCCAATTGGATCCATGACAAAGATAGAGGTATATCATGAAAGTCGGGTGAAGTTCATCTCATAGCTTCCGACAGATTCATTCTCCTTCTGCTTCAGCTCGAGAAACTCTTTCTCCATTCTCGTTCTCATGGAACGAGGGAAATACTTATTAAAGAATATTCCCCATAACTATTCCTACTCCATAGCTTCCATCTCCCCTCTAGGATTCGTGTTTTTGACCAGTGACCACCACTGATCAGCTTCTACCACTAGGTGGTAAATAGCTAGGGTTACTTTTTCTTGTTCCGAACAAAGGAGTACATAAAAGATCTTTTCAATGGAGCTTATCCGTTGTTCCGCAACCAATGTGTCAGTAGATCCACTGAATGTTGGTGGCTGTTGACGCATGAAGGACTCAATAGAGTGTTGTTCCCTTCGTGGTGAGATCAGCCTCTCAACTTGATTCAAGTTATTACTCATAACTTGAGTCAGTTGGTTCATCATTCGCATGAATGTTTCCATTCTGGCTTCCATCGGAGGGCCGTCAGCACATGGTGCATTGCGGTCACCATCTGCACGGTTCCTCCTATTGCCCGCCATTTTCTAAAAGGATAAAACCTTAGTGAGAAACTTATTTCATTTATGAATCTTTTAACTAAGACTTCATGCTTAGACAACTACATTTCTCTATAATTCCTTCATAATGATTCATAAAATACTTGTGATTGACCAAAAATATCCCCTGGGAGTGTCGTAACCAAGAGTGTAGTAAGGCTCATTATCGTGCACCAGTTCCCGTTCGAGTATATCTCAAAGAAGTGTTTTTGGGTTTTACCCCTATGTATATTTGTGCCAGAGCCGCCTCTACCTGCTCGTATCCATAAAGGGATGTATTTGTTTGATAAACCACTTACTCAATACTTACCAAAATACCAGGAAGTTTTTCTATATTTAAACTTTTCTATAGGGTTCTTCCTAAAGTTTTTATATCCTAATTTACACAAATAACTAAACCATCCTTTGATACCAACTGTGGCATCCCACCTTTTTATAACATAAACTTTCATTACATTACACAAAACTGAGGATATTTAAGGTTTAGTGTATTGGAAACCAGGAACATAATACATGAAAACAACATAAAACATTCTTCTTAAACACTTTAAATGATTCTCATTAAGTTCATCCTAGGTTCATTACTACATCTCATAACCTGGGGACATACATCAAAAGAAAGGGTGAGCAGAAGTCCTAGTAAGGGAAACAAGAGAAACATTTTACATGTGAACTTGAGATACTTCAATAAGGTCATGAAAAGAACTTTAAGGCATGTGAAAGAAATCATGAGGCATATCATAATAAAAATAACATTTTTCATAACTTTAATATGTGGCTACAACATTTAATATTGACAATCATTTCTGTTTTACCAAGGTCCATCCCCAAGGTGTCATTAAAAATTACCAAGGTTATTCACCAAGGCGTTATTAAAAATAGTCATCTCTAGAGATTAAGTCTTTACCCAATGCATTGGAGCGCTATCAGGGAACACCCTTGAAATGTATTTATTATAATGTGATCCACATATATCATCATAAATCATTTCACAAACAACCCATATAGCATAAAATAAATGGGTTTCATTTCATAATCGTAACGTTTTAAAAACTTCTTTAAAGACATGATCTTTATGTCACTTTAAACCCACAAAAAGGGAAAATGGGTCTTATGTATGTAAATACCAGAATTTAAAATAGAAAATTTTGGTATATATGTGAATACCCCTTTATAAGAAAGATCTTTGAGTATTCACTTAATAAAATAAATGAATTTTAGAATAAGAGAGAGACATTTTTAGACTGAAATTCTGCAGCATATCGGTTGTGTTACGAGGTTTTAGAAAACCTTGAAAAGAGAGAGGACATGGGTCACCCACTCATAAATGATCCATAAAACAGTATAGGGACCGAATAGGAAGGATATATGAACATGGTAATGAAATTTGAAGGACATAACATTTTAAATGAAAAACATGGAAGGAAGACAAAAATTAGATTTCTCTTATGAAAATTCAGCAGCCTAACGACGTCACTTAAACTTCAACAAAAATGAATTGACGAGATCAAATAGGGTCTCTAATTATATGAAAATAAAAGTTCAGTATGATATATATAGAGATCATACCCCAACATAATAAAAAGGAACTTGAAAGACTTGACATGAAAGTAGAACTTTGAAAAATGAGAGGGGTGAAAGAATCCCTTAAAAATTCGGCAGCCTAACAGCGCCACTTAAACATTCTTAAAACGAATTTATGAGAGAAAGAGGGGGTATATCATCATATTAAAATGAAAAGTGCAGTAAGATGAATATAAAATAACATCCTACAACATAAGAACATGGATCATAAAAGAAATGACATAAAAGAGATTACTTGAAAAGAAAGAGAGAGGTCAGTCCCTTACCTTAAACACAACTCTTTAAACTCAAAGGTTGGGACCTTGAGAGGCTTGAGGGAACCTTGGGAGGACTCCTTGGGAGGTAAAGATACCATAACTTCTTTGAGGATGATTTTGGAGTCGAATGGATGAGAGGATGGCTTGATATTTATAGGGAAAGTGAGGGGACAAGGCATTAATGGCCAAGGGACACCTCATTGGTGGTTTTTGAAAAACCACGGGCTTGCCCATGGTATTTGCACATGGTATTGGCCACTTGGAACACATCATACCTTATATTACTATTCATAAGCCTACAATATTGATTACATACTTAATACATCATTTAATTATGTCATTAAAAACTCGTAACTTAAAAACTGTATTTTCACTATTCATCGAAAATTCATTTTTTTCAGAAAAATCCCCAAAAATTACCATAACATAATATCGATGCTCTGAGTTCAAAAATAAATTCCATTTTATAAAACTATTTTTCTAAATATTTTTAATTAAATTTTTAAATAAAAAACATTATTCTCCTGAAAAAACTAATACTTGATTAATAATTTATGAAACCATTATTTAACCATTTTATTGAATCACATTACTTAATCAAGAAGTCTAAATTATATTAAAACTTTATTTAAGTGAGATTACTAATCCATTTGGTCACATTACTAATCCTAAGCGTAAAATCACTATTCATAATTTACTATTCATTTAAAAATTAAGTTTATCTTATTAGACTCCAAATTCCCTACTGAACACTTTTGCAGAAAACCATTTTTTGGAAATTATTACACATCATTAATTATTTAAGGTTTAAATAAATATTTTAAAATATCCTTTTTATCAATAAAATACATCCTAAAATTATCCGAACATTTGAAATTTCAAAAACTTCACTAAAGGAGGAAATCTCAATTTATTCATCCCAAAGGATTACACAAAGAAGCTACGGTCTCGTCACATAGCCCCTTATAACACCAGTATATGACCTAAGTGTAAGGTGTGCTATGGTGAGAGAATCTGAGGGAGGCTTAGATAACATTTCCCTAGTAGTAAACTCTACTAACTTGAACTTCTCTCGTAGGCATCTTCGTTCAAGCTTGACACGCTGGAGTTCGGCTTGGGCTTGGTCCAAAGCAAAGCACAAAGATGCCACCTCCTTCCCAAGATCTGATAAGTGGGGTTCATAAGGTTCGAGTCTACTGGATGAAGCCATCGAATCCTCTTTCTGCATTAACCATTAACATCTCTATTAAATCGTTAAGATCAATTTAATATACTATTAAAAAAGTTTGGGTCGTTACATTCTCCCCCCCTTAAGAAATTTCGTCCCTGAAATTTTATACTTGAGGCCTAGTCGAAAAGGTGAGGGTACTTTTGCTTCATTGTTTCCTCAGGCTCCTAAGTCACTTCTTCATACTTATTATTCCTCCACAACACTTTCATAAGGTGGGTAGTCTTGTTTTGTAGAACCTTGTCTCTATGGTCTAAGATCTCCACTGGCTGCTCCTCATAAGAGAGTTCATGTTCCAGTTGTACTACCTCTGGGTTCAATACATGCGAAGGGTTGGGTATGTACTTCCTCAAGAGAGATACATGGAAGACATCATGAACTTGAGCTAGGTTCGGTGGAAGTGCTAGTTGATAGGCCACTTATCCTATGCGATCAAGGATTTCATAGGGGCCGATGTACCTAGGGCTGAGCTTCCCTTTCTTCCCAAACCGCATGACTCTCTTCCATGGAGAAATTCAAAGGAAGACTTTGTCGCCAACACCAAACTCCAAGACCCTTCGACGGTTGTCATCATATCTCTTCTGCCGACTCTGAGCAGCCTTTATGTGTTGTTGGATGGCCTGAACCTGTTCTATAATCTCTTGCACAAGATCAATCCCAAGAAGCTTTCTCTCACCAGTTTCATCCCAACAAGTAGGAGTTATACATCGCTTTCCATACAGAGCTTCATAGGGTGACATCTGAATACTCGAATGGAAGCTGTTGTTATAGGAGAACTCAACTAATGGGAGGTGTTGATCCCATCCACCTTTAAATTCCATTGAGCATAATCTCAGCATGTCTTCAAGTGTCTAAATAGTCCTTTCAGATTGGCCATCAGTTTGAGGATGATAGGCCATACTAAAATTCAATTCTGTATTTAGAGCATGTTGAAGACTTATCCGGAATTTTGATGTGAATCTTGGATCACGATCAGACACGATGGATAGTGGTACCCCATGCAGCCTTACCACTTCCTTTAGGTATATCTTGGCAAGTTTATCTAGAGAGAAATATTCCCGAATAGAGATAAAATGGGAGGTCTTGGTGAGACGGTCCACAATAACCCATATCACATTGTTTCCTTTGGATGTTTTCGGGAGACCAGTTACAAAGTCAATAGTGATATTATCCCACTTCCATACTGGTATGGGTAGCAGTTGTAATACCCCCTTAGGAAGTTGTCATTCTGCCTTTACTTGTTGACACACCAGGCACCTTGTAGTGTAATCAGCAATCTCCCTCTTCATGTTATCCCACCAATAATGATCACGAAGGTCTCTATACATTTTAGTACTTCCCAGATGTATAGAGAAAGTAGATCTATGAGCTTCATCCATCAGTTCTTTCTTTATCTCCAGAATAGATGGAACATATAGTCTTGTATGAAATTTCAATACACCTTCTTGATCAATATTGAAATCAGGGAACTTCCCATCCATTATAGCCTCAAACTTCTCCTGTAGCAAAGGATCTTCTTTTTGAGCCTTCTTGATCTTCTCTAGTAATGAAGGTTGAGAAATCATTTGGGATAATGTTGATGATGTCCCTTCCCTTAAAATTCCCATGTCTAGTTTTACTAGGTCTTTAATCAAGGGATCTCCTAGGATCCTCATTGTTGCCAGAACAACATGGTCTTTCCTGCTTAATGCATCCGCGACTTTGTTTTCTCTTCCAGGGTGATAATGAATTGAACAATCATAGTCTTTAATAAGCTCCAACCATATACTTTGTCTCATGTTCAATTATTTATGTGTGAAAATATACTTTAAACTTTGGTGGTCAGTGTATATATCACATTTCTCTCCATAAAGATAATGCCTCCATATCTTTAGAGCAAAAACAACCGTCGCTAGCTCTAGGTCATGCGTAGGATAATTCGGCTCATGAATCTGCAACTATCGAGATTCATAAGCAATTACCTTGTCATTTTGCATGAGGACGCACCCAAGACCTTTCAGAGATTCATCACTAAAAATAACGAATCCTTCTTCCATAGAGGGTAGTGTTAACACAGGTGCAGTAACCAATCTCTTCTTTAGTTCTTGGAAACTTTCCTCGCATTCCTTTGTCCAGATGAACTTAACCCCTTTTCGAGTCAACTTGGTTAGTGGATTAGAAAGCCATGAAAAGTTTTTTCACAAACCTCCGATAATATCCCGCTAAACCAAGGAAACTATGAATCTCAGTTACTGTTGTGGGTTGAGGCCACTCCTCCACAACCATTATCTTTGTAGGGTCAACCGAGATTCCTTCATTGGTTACGATGTGCCCCAAGAAATCCACTTGTTGTAACCAAAACTTACACTTGTTGAACTTTCCAAAGAGCCTCTCCTTCCACAGAGTTTTCAAAATAACCCTCAGATGATCTTCATGCTCCTCAAGACTTTTTGTATATATCAAAATATCATCAATAAAAACTACCAAAAAATTATCAAGGTAGTCCTTAAAGACTCTATTCATCAAATCCATGAAAATAGCAGGAGCATTAGTCAAGCCAAAGGGCATAACAGTAAACTCATAATGCCCATATCTGGATCGGAAGGCAGTCTTTGGGATATCTTCCTTCTTCACCCTTAGTTGATGATAACCAGATTGAAGGTCAATCTTAGAGAAGAATTGAGCCCCATGAAGTTGGTCAAATAAATCATCAATTCTTGGAAGAGGGTATCTGTTCTTCACTATGATCCCGTTCAGTTCTCTATAATCAATGCATAGCCGCATTGATCCATCCTTCTTATTCACAAAGAGAACTGGTTCTCCCCAAGGAGACACACTCGGCCGGATAAACCCCTTCTCTAATAAGTCTTGGAGTTAATTCTTTAACTCTTCTACCTCCACATTTTCCATTCTATACAGGGTCTTTGATATCGGTTGAGATCCAGGTATGAGTTCAATAGAGAACTCTACCTCTCTTTCTAGGGGAGGTCCAGGTAACTCCTCAGGAAATACATCCATGTATTCCTGAACAATCAGAACATATTATATTTGTATACTCCCTTTTCCTTCTTCATCATCACTGATTAACTCCATTAAGAAAGATATAGGAGGTGTTTCTAGATAGGGATCAGTTCGGGATATCTCTCCTTGGAAGATAATTGTAGGTCGTTCATTCATGACTTCTGAGATTTCCTTACTTCTGCATTTGATCTTATCATTATACTTTGAGAGCCAGTCCAACCCTAGTATAACGTCGAATTCCAACATGGGAATTACTACTAGATTCTAGATAAGATTGTGCTCATTAAAGTAAACACTAGAGTCTCTAAAAACTGTTGATGCATGGATAATCCCACTTAGAGTCTTGACTGACAACTCTACCTCAAGCAGTTCGGGGATTGATTCTATATTCTTTGAAAACTTTGAGGAAATAAAGGAATGCATAGAACCATAATCAAACAAAGTAGTTTCTAGTTTTGAGAGGACAACAAGAGTACCTGCTACCACGTCATTCAGAGCTTCAACTTCAGTTGTTGTGATGGAAAAAGCATGACCTTGCTCCTCTGGCCTTTGCTGAGGTTGATGGTGATTCCCCTCCACTACCCTTGGATTTGGACAGTGATTAGCAAAGTGACCAAGCTGTCCACAATTGAAGCAATGGACTTCAGGTAGGGAAAAAACCATCTTTCATCTATCGTTAGTGTTGGGGAGTTGAGGCTTCACCTCATTACAACAATTCTGAGCAATATGGCCTCCTCTTCCACACTTGTAGCACTTTCCACTTCCGATAAAGCAGTTCCCCGGATTCTTCTTCCCAAATTTATTGTATGTGGTAAGTTGCATTTTCTTTCCACCTCTTCCTTGATCAAAAGTATTCCCTAAACTGGGCTCCAATGATATCTTCTTGTCATTTGATTTATGAGACCACTGTGTCTCACCAAACTCATTGCACTCCGCACGATCTCCTCGTAGCTATCGTAGTCCCAGTTGGCTAAATTCTTCTGCAGATGAGGTCTCAGTCCACCAAAAAATCTATCAACCTTTCCACTTGGATCCATGACAAATATAGAGGTATATTGTGAAAGTTGGGTGAAGTTCATCTCATAGCTTCCGACAGATTCGTTCTCCTTCTGCTTCAGCTTGAGAAACACTTTCTCCATTCTTATTCTCATGGAACGAGGGAAATACTTATTAAAGAATATTCCTCGGAACTATTCCCACTCCATAGCTTCCATATCTCCTATAGGATTCATGTTTTTAACCAGTGACCACCACTGATCAGCTTCTCCCTCTAGGCGGTAAACAACCAGGGTGACTTTTTCTTGTTCCGAATGAAGGAGTACAGAAAAGATCTTTTCAATGGAGCTTATCCATTGTTCCACAACCAATGTGTCAGTAGATCCACTGAATGTTGGTGGCTGTTGATGAATGAAGGACTCAACAGAGTGTTGTTCCCTTCGTGGTGAGATCGGTCTCTCATCTTGATTTAAGTTATTACTCGTAACTTGAGTCAGTTGGTTCATCATTCACATGAATGTTTCCATTCCGGATTCCATCGGAGGGCCATCAGCACATGGTGCATTTTGGTCACCATCTGCACGGTTTCTCCTATTGCCCGCCATTTTCTAAAAGGATAAAACCTTAGTGAGAAACTTATTTCATTTATGAATCTTTTAACTAAGAGTTCATTCTTATACAATTACATTTCTCTATAATTCCTTCATAATGATTCATAAAAATCTTGTGATTAACCAAACATATCCCCCGGGAGTGTCATAACCAACAGTGCAGCAAGGACCGTTATCGTGCACCAGTTCCTATTTGAGTCTAGCTCAAAGTGGTGTTTTCGGGTTTTACCCCTATGTACATCTGTGCCAGAGCTTCCTCTACCTGCTTGTATCCAGACAAGGATGTATTTGTTTGATAAACCACTTACTCAATACTTACTAAAATACCAGGAAGTTTTCCTATATTTAAACTTTTCTATAGGGTTATTCCTAAAGTTTTTATATCCTAATTTCCATAAATAACTTAACCATCATTTGATACCAACTATGGCATCCCACCTTTTTATAACATAAACTTTCATTACATTACACAAAACTGAGGATCTTTAAGGTTAGTGTCTTGGAAACCAGGAACATAATACATGAAAACAACATAAAACATTCTTCTTAAACACTTGAAAGGCTTCTAATTAAGTTAATCCTAGGTTAATTACTGCATCTCATAACCTGGGGACATACATCAAAATAAAGGGTGAGCAGAATGCCCAGTAAGGGAAACAAGAGAAACATTTTACATGTGAACTTGAGATACTTCAATAAGGTCATGAAAAGAACTTTAAAGCATGAGAAATAAATCATGAGGCATATCATAATAAAAATAACGTTTTTCATAACTTGAAGATGTGGCTACAAAATTTAATATTGACAATCATTTCTGTTTCACCAAGGTCCATCCCCAAGGTGTTATTAAAAATTACCAAGGTTATTCACCAAGGCATTGTTAAAAATAGTCATCCCTAGAGATTAAGTCTTTACCCAATGCATTGGAGTGCTATCAGGGCGCACCCTTGACATGTATTTATTATCATGTGATCCACATATATCATCATAAATCATTTCATAAACAACCCATATAGCATAAAAGAAATGGGTTTCATTTTATAATCATAACGTTTTAAAAACCGCTTTAAAGACATGATCTTTATGTCACTTTAAACCCATGGAAAGGGAAAACGGGTCTCATGTATGTAAATACCAGAATTTAAAATAGAAAATTTTGGTATATATGTGAATAACCCTTTAGAATAAAGAGATTTGAGTATTCACTTAATAAAATAAATGAATTTGAGAATAAGAGAGAGACATTTTGAGACGGAAATTCTGCAGCATAACGGCTATGTTACGAGGTTTTAGAAAACCTTGAAAAGAGATGGGACATGGGTCACCAACTCATAAATGATCTATAAAACAGTAGAGGGACAGAATATGAAGGATATATGAACATGGTAATAAAATTTTAAGGACATAACATTTGAAATGAAAAACATGGAAGGAAGACAAAAATTATATTTCTCTTATGAAAATTCAGCAGCCTAACGACGTCACTTAAACTTCAACAAAAATGAATTGATGAGATAAAATAGGGTCTCTCATAATATGAACATAAAATTTTAGTATGATAGATATAGATGTCATACCCTAACATAATAAAAAGGAACTTGAAATACTTGAAATGAAAGTAGATCTTTGAAAAATGAGAAGGGTGAAAGAATCCCTTAAAAATTTGGCAGCCTAACGGCGCCACATAAACATTATTAAAACGAATTGATGAGAGAAAGAGGGGGAATCTCATCATATGAAAATTAAAAGGGAAGTAAGATGAATATAAAAGAACATCCTCAAAAATAAGAACATGGATTATAAAAGAAATGACATAAAAGAGATTACTTGAAAAGAAATAGAGAGGTCAGATCCCTTACCTTAAACATAACTCTTTAAACTCAAAGGTTGGGACCTTGAGAGGCTTGAGGGAACCTTGGGAGGACTACTTGGGAGGTAAGGATACTAGAAATTCGTTGAGGATGATTTTTGAGTCTAATTTATGAGAGGATGGCTTGGTATTTATAGGGAAAGTGAGGGGACAAGGCATTAATGGCCAAGGGACACCTCATTGGTGGTTTTGGTAAAACCATGGGCTTTCCCATAGTATTTGCCCATGGTATTGGACACTTGGGACACCTCATACCTTATATTTCTATTCATAAGTCTACCATATTTATTACATACTTAATACATCATTTAATGATGTCATTAAACACCCGTAACTTAAAAACTGTATTTTCACTATTCATCGAAAATTCATTTTTTTCAGAAAAATCCCCAAAAATTACCATAACGTAATATCAATGCTCTGAGTTCAAAAATAAAGTCCATTTTATAAAAATAATTTTCTAAATATTTTTAATTAAATTTTTAAATAAAAAACACTATTCACTCGAAAAAACTAATACTTGATTAATAATTTATGAAACCATTATTTCACCATTTTATTGAATCACATTACTTAATCACGGTGTTTAAATTATATTAAAACTTTCTTTAAGTGAGATTACTAATGCATTTGGTCATATTACTAATCCTAAGCATAAAATCACTATTCGTAATTTACTATTCATCAAAAATTAAGTTGATCTTATTAGACTCCAAATTCCTTACTGAACACTTTTTCATAAGACCATTTTTTGAAAATCATTACACATCATTAATTATTTAAGGTTTACATAAATATTTTAAAATATCCTTTTTATAAATAAAATACATCCTAAAATTATCCGGACATTTGAAATTTCACAAACTTCACTAAAGGAGGAAATATCAATTTATTCATCCCAAAGGATTACACAAAGAAGATATGGTCTCGTCACATAGCCCCTTATAACACCAGCATATGACCTAAGTGTAAGGTGTTCTATGGTGAGAGAATCTGAGGGAGGCTCAGATAACATTGCCTTAGTAGTAATATCTACTAACTTGAACTTCTCCTGCAGGCGTCTCTGTTCAAGCTTGACATGCTAGAGTTTGGCTTGGGATTGGTCCAAAGTGAAACCCAAAGATGGAACCTCCTTCCCAAGCTCTGATAAGTGAGCTTCATAAGGTTGGAGTCTACTAGATGAAGCCATCAACTCCTCTTTCTGCATTAACCATTAACATCTCTATTAAATCGTTAAGAGCAATTTAATATACCATTCAAAAAATTTGGGTTGTTACATTCTTCCCCCCTTAAGAAATTTTGTCCCCAAAATTTTATACTTGAGGCCTATTCGAAAAGGTTAGGGTAATTTTTCTTCATTGTTTCCTTAGGCTCCCAAGTCGCTTCTTCATACTTATGATTCCTCCACAACACTTTCACAAGGTGGGTAGTCTTGTTCTATAGAACCTTGTCTCTACGGTCTAAGATCTCCACTAGATGCTCCTCATAAGAGAGGTCATGTTCCAGTTGTACCACCTCTGGATTCAGTACATGCGAAGGGTCAGGTATTTACTTCCTTAAGAGAGATACATGGAAGACATCGTGAACTTGAGCTAGGTTCGGTGGAAGTGCTAGTCGATAGGCCACTGTTCCTATGCGATTAAGGATTTCATAGGGGCCAATGTACCTAGGGATGAGCTTCCCTTTCTTCCCAAACCGCATGACTCTCTTCCATGGAGAAATTCGAAGGAAGAATTTGTCACCAACACCAAACTCCAAGTACCTTCGACGGTTGTCAGCATAGTTCTTCTGCCGACTCTGAGCAGCCTTTATGTGTTGTTGCTTGGCCTGAACCTGTTCTATCATCTCTTACACAAGATAAAGCCCAAGAATCTTTCTCTCACTAGTTTCATCCCAACAAATAGGAGTTCTACATCTCTTTCCATACAGAGCTTCATAGGGTGCCATCTGAATACTCGAATGGAAGCTGTTGTTATAGGAGAACTCAACTAATGGGAGGTGTTGATCCCATCCACCTTTAAATTCCATTGAGCATAATCTCAGCATGTCTTTGAGTGACTGAATAGTCCTTTCAGATTGGTCATCAGTTTGAGGATGATAGGCCGTACTAAAATTCAACTCAGTATTAAGAGCATGTTGAAGACTTCTCCAGAATTTTGATGTGAATCTTGGATCACGATCAGACACGATGGATAGTGGTACCCCATGCATCCTTACCACTTTTTTTACGTATATCTTGGAAAGTTGATCCTGAGAGAAATCTTCCCGAATAGAGATAAAATGGGTGGTCTTGGTGAGACGGTCCACAATAACCCATATCGCATTTTTTCCTTTGGATGTTTTCGGGAGACCAGTTACAAAGTCCATAGTGATATTATCCCACTTCCATACTGGTATGGGTAGCGGTTGTAATACCCCCTTAGAAAGTTGTCATTATTCCTTTACTTGTTGACACACCAAGCACCTTGTAGTGTAATCAGCAATCTCCCTCTTCATGTTATCCCACCAATAATGATCACAAAGGTCTCTATACATTTTAGTGCTTCCCAGAATGTATAGAGAAAGTAGAGCTATGAGCTTCATCCATCTGTTCTTTCTTTATCTCCAGAATAGATGGAACACATAGTCTTGTATGAAATTTCAATACACCTTCTTGATCAATATTGAAATCAGGGAACTTCCCATCCTTTATAGCCTCAAACTTATCCTGCAACAAAGGATCTTCTTTTTGATCCTTCTTGATCTTCTCTAGTAATGAAGGTTGAGAAATCATTTGGGATAAGGTTGATGATGTCCCTTCCCTTACAATTCCCATGTCCAGTTTTACTAGGTCATTAATCAAGGGATCTCCGAGGATCCTCATTGTTGCTAGAACAATAAGGTCTTTCCCGCTTAATGCATCCGCCACTTTGTTTGCTCTTCCAGGGTGGTAATGAATTGAACAATCATAGTCTTTAATAAGCTCTAACCATCTCCTTTGTCTCATGTTCAATTCTTTCTGTGTGAAAATATACTTTAAACTTTGGTGGTCAGTGTATATATCACATTTCTCCCCATAAAGATAGTGCCTCCATATCTTTAGAGCAAAAACAACCGCTGCTAGTTCTAGGTCATGTGTAGGATAATTCTGCTCATGAATCTTCAACTGTCGAGATACATAAGCAATTACCTTGTCATTTTTCATGAGGATGCACCCAAGCCCTTTCAGAGATGCACTGCTAAAAATAACAAATCCTTCCCCGATAGAGGGTAGTGTTAACACATGTGCAGTAACCAATCTCTTCTTTAGCTCTTGGAAACTTTCCTCGCATTCCTTTGTCCAGATGAACTTAACCCCTTTTCGAGTCAACTTGGTTAGTAGATTAGAAATCCGTGAAAAGTTTTTCACAAACCTCTGATAATATCCTGCTAAACCAAGGAAAATACGAATCTCAGTTACTATTGTGGGTTGAGGCCACTCCTCCACAACCATTGTCTTTGCAGGGTCAACTGAGATTCCTTCATTGGTTACGATGTGCCCCAAGAAAGCCACTTGTTGTAACCAAAACTCATACTTGCTGAACTTTCCAAAGAGCCTCTCCTTCCACAGAGTTTTCAAAATAACCCTCAGATGATCTTCATGCTCCTCACGAATTTTTGAATATATCAAAATATCATCAATGAAAACTACCACAAAGTTATCAAGGTAGTCCTTAAAGACTCTATTCATCAAATCCATGAAAATAGCAGGAGCATTAGTCAAGCCAAATGGCATAACAGTAAACTCATAATGCCCATATCTGGATCGGAAGGCAGTATTTGGGATATCTTCCTTCTTCACCCTTAGTTGATGATAACCAGATCGAAGGTCAATCTTAGAGAAGAATTGAGCCCCAGGAAGTTGGTCAAATAAATCATCTATTCTTGGAAGAGGGTATCTGTTCTTCAATATGATCCTGTTCAGTTCTCTATAATCAATGCATAGCCGCATTGATCGATCCATGTTCTTTACAAATAGTACTGGTGCTCCCCAAGGAGACACACTCGGTCGGATAAACCCCTTCTCCAACAAGTATTAGAGATGCTTCTTTAACTCTTCTAGCTCCACATTTGCCATTCTATACGGGGTATTTGATATCGGTTGAGATCCAGGTACGAGTTCAATGGAGAACTCTACCTCTCTTTCTGGGGGAGGTCTAGGTAACTCCTCAGGAAATACATCCATGTATTCCTGAATAACCAGAACATCTTCTATTTGTATACTCCCTTTTCCTTCTTCATCATCACCGATTAACTCCATAAAGAAAGCTATAGGAGGTGTTTCTAGATAGGGATCTGTTTGGGATATCTCTCATTGGAAGATAATTGTAGGTCATTCATTCAAGACTACTGAGATTTCCTTACTTTTGCATTTGATCTTAGCATTATACTTTGAGAGCTAGTCCATCCCTAGTATAACGTCGAATTCCAACATGGAAATGACTACTAGATTCACGATAATATTGTGCTCACTAAAGTAAACACTAGAATCTCTAAACACTGTTGATTCATGGATAATCCCACTTAGAGTATTGACTGACAACTCTACCTCAAGCTGTTCGGGGATTGATTCTATATTCTTTACAAACTTGGAGGAAATAAAGGAATGCGTAGAACCAAAATCAAAAAAAGTAGTTTCTAGTTTTGAGAGGACAACAAGAGTACCTGCTACCACATCATTCGGAGCTTCAACTTCAGTTGTTGTGATAGAAAAAGCATGGCCTTGCTCCCCGGGCCTTTGCTGAGGTTGATAGTGATTCCCCTCCACTGCCCTTGGATTTGGACAGTGATTAGAAAAGTGCCCAAGCTGTCCACACTTGAAGCAATGGATTTTGGGTAGGGCCAGAACCATCTTTCCTCTGTCGTTAGTGTTGGGGAGTTGAGGCTTCATCTCACTACGACAATTCTGAGCAATATGGCCTCCTATTCCACACTTGTATCACTTGAAACTTTCAATCAAGCAGTTCCCTAGATGCTTCTTCCAACATTTATTGCATGTGGTAAGTTGCATTTGCTTTCCACCTCTTCCCTGATCAAAATTATTCCCTAAAATGTGCTCCAACGATCTCTTCTTTTCATTTGATTTATGAGACCACTGTGTCTCACCAAACTCTAGCTCGACTTTCATTGCACTCCGCACGATCTCCTCAGAGCTATCGTAGTCCCAGTTGGCTAAATTCTTCCGCAGATGAGGTCTCAGTACAATGAAAAATCTATCAACCTTCACACTTGGATCCATAACAAAGCTAGAGGTATATCATGAAAGTAGGGTGAAGTTCATCTCATATCTTTCGATAGATTCATTCTCCTTCTGCTTCAGCTCGAGAAACTCTTTCTCTATTCTTGTTCTCATGGAATGAGGGAAATACTTATTAAAGAATATTTCCCAGAACTCTTTCCACTCCATAGATTCCATCTATCCTCTAGGATTCATGTTTTTGACCAGTGACCACCACTGATCAGCTTCTCCCTCTAGGCGGTAAACAGCCAGGGTGAATTTTTCTTGTTCCGAACAAAGGAGTACAGAAAAGATCTTTTCAATGGAGCTTATCCATTGTTCCGCAACCAATGGGTTAGTAGATCCACTGAATGTTGGTGTCCGTTGATGCATGAAGGACTCAACAGAGTGTTGTTACCTTCGTCGTGAGATCATCATCTCAGCTTGATTCAAGTTATTACTCATAACTTGAGTCAGTTGGTTCATCATTTGCATAAATGTTTCCATTCCGGCTTCCATCGGAGGGCCGTCAGCACATGGTGCATTACGGTTACCATCTGCATGGTTCCTCCTATTTCCCGCCATTTTCTAAAAGGATAAAACCTTAGTGAGAAACTTATTTCATTTATGAATCTTTTAATTAAGACTTCATGCTTAGAAAATTACATTTATCTATAATTACTTCATAATGATTCATAAAAATCTTGTGATTAACCAAACATATCCCCCGAGAGTGTCGTAACCAAGAGTGCAGTAAGGCCCATTATCGTGCACCAGTTCCCATTCGAGTCTAGCTCAAAGTGGTGTTTTCGGTTTTTACCCCTATGTACATTTGTGCCAGAGCCTCCTCTACCTGCTCGTATCCAGACATAGATGTATTTGTTTGATAAACCACTTACTCAATACTTATGAAAATACCAGGAAGTTTTACTATATTTAAACTTTTATATAGGGTTCTTCCTAAAGTTTTTATATCCTAATTTACACAAATAACTAAACCATCCTTTTATACCAACTGTGGCATCCCACCTTTTTATAACATAAACTTTCATTACATTATACAAAACTGAGGATCTTTAAGGTTTAGTGTCTTGGAAACCAGGAACATAATACATGAAAACAATATAAAACATTCTTCTTAAACACTTGAAAGGATTCTTCTTAAGTTCATCCTAGGTTTATTATTGCATCTCATAACCTGGGGACATACATAAAAAGAAAGGGTGAGCAGAAGGACGAGTAAGGGAAACAAGAGAAACATTTTACATGTGACTTTGAGATACTTCAATAAGGTCATGAAAAGAACTTTAAGTAATGAGAAATAAATCATGAGGCATATCATAATAAAAATAACGTTTTTCATAACTTGAAGATGTGGCTACAACATTTAATATTGACAATCATTTCTGTTTCACCAAGGTCCATCCCCAAGGTGTCATTAAAAATTACCAAGGTTATTCACCAAGGCGTCGTTAAAAATAGTCATCGCTTGAGATTAAGTCTTTACCCAATGCATTGGAGCACTATTAGGGCACACCATTAAAATGTATTTATTATCATGTGATACACATATATCATCATAAATCATTTCATAAACAACCCATATAGCATAAAAGAAATGGGTTTCATTTCATAATCATAATGTTTTAAAAACTGCTTGAAGACATGATCTTTATGTCACTTTAAACCCACGGAAAGGGAAAATGGGTCTCATGTATGTAAATACCAGAATTTAAAATAGAAAATTTTGGTATATATGTTAATAAACCTTTATAAAAAAGAGATTTGAGTATTCACTTAATAAAATAAATGAATTTGAGAATAAGAGAGAGACATTTTGAGACGGAAATTCTGCAGCATAACGGTTATGTTACGAGGTTTTAGAAAACCTTGAAAAGAGAGGGGACATGGGTCAACCACTCATAAATGATCCATAAAATAGTATAGGGACCAAATATGAAGGATATATGAATATGGTAATTAAATTTTAAGGTCATACCATTTGAAATTAAAAACATGGAAGGAAGACAAAAATTAGATTTCTCTTATGAAAATTCAGCAGCCTAACGACGCCACTTAAACTTCAACAAAAATGAATTGACAGGATCAAATAGAGTCTCTAATAATATGAAAATAAAAGTTCAGTATGATAGATATAGAGATAATACCCCATCATAATAAAAAGTAACTTTAAATACTTGACATGAAAGTAGAACTTTGAAAAATGAGAAGGGTGAAAGAATCCCTTAAAAATTCAGCAGCCTAACGGCACCACTTAAACATTCTTAAAACGAATTGATGAGAGAAATAGGGGGTCTCTCATAATATGAACATGAAAAGGGCAGTAATATTAATATAAAATAACATCGTCCAACATAAGAACATGAATCATAAAAGAAATGATATAAAAGAGATTACTTGAAAAGAAAGAGAGAGGTCAGATCCCTTACCTTAAACGTAACTCTTAAAAATCAAAGGTTGGGACCTTGAGAGGCTTAAGGGAACCTTGGGAGGACTCCTTGGGAGGTAAGGAGACCAGAAATTCATTGAGGATGATTTTGGAGTCGAATGGATGAGAGGATGGCTTGGTATTTATAGGGAAAGTGGGGGGACAAGGCATTAATGGCCAAGGGACACCTCATTGGTGGTTTTGGAAAAACCATGGGCTTGACCATGGTATTTTCCCATGGTATTGGCCACTTGGGACACCTCATACCTTATATTACTATTCATAAGTAGACCATATTGATTACATACTTAATACATCATTTAATGATGTCATTAAACACCCGTAACTTAAAAACTGTATTTTCACTATTCATCAAAAATTCATTTTTTTTTCAAAAAAATCCCCAAAAATGACCATAACATAATATCTATGCTCTGAGTTCAAAAATAAAGTCCATTTTATAAAAAAAAAATTCTAAATATTTTTAATTAATTTTTTAAATAAAAAAGACTATTCACCCGAAAAAACTAATACTTGATTAATAATTTATGAAACCGTTATTTAACCATTTTATTGAATCACATTACTTAATAAAGGTGTCTAAATTATATTAAAACTTTCTTTAAGTGAGATTAATAATCCATTTGGTCACATTACTAATCCTAAGCGTAAAATCTCTATTCATAATTTACTATTCATTAAAAATTAAGCTGATCTTATTAGACTGCAAATTCCTTACTGAACACTTTTGCAGAAGACCATTTTTTGAAAATCATTACACATCATTAATTATTTAAGGTTTACATAAATATTTTAAAATATCCTTTTTATCAATAAAATACATCCTAAAATTATCCGGACATTTGAAATTTCACAAACTTCACTAAAGGGGGAAATCTCAATTTATTCATCCCAAAGGATTGCACAAAGAAGCTACGGTCTCGTCACATAGCCCCTTATAACACCAGCATATGACCTATGTGTAATGTGTGCTATGGTGAGATAATCTGAGGGAGGCTTAGATAACATTTCCCTAGTAGTAATCTCTTCTAACTTGAACTTCTCCCACATGCGTCTCCGTTCAAGCTTGACATGCTGGAGTTCGGCTTGGGCTTGGTCTAAAGCGAAGCCCAAAGATGCCACCTCCTTCCCAAGCTCTGATAAGTGGGCTTCATAAGGTTCAAGTCTACTGGATGAATCCATCGACTCCTCTTTCTGCATTAACCATTAACATCTCTATTAAATCATTAAGAGCAAGTTAATATACTATTCAAAAAGTTTGGGTCGTTACATAAATGCACCTGAAAAAACAAAGGATGGAATTAAGGCTAGATTGGACATGGTTGAGATGTTAATACGAGAAGAGTTGACACCAGTGATGGGTGAAAGACAAAAATTTCTTCCTCTTTCTACTTATACTCTTTATAGGCAGGATAGATATCAGTTTTCAACTTCTTGAATAACGTAAAGGTTTCAGAGTGCTATTAATCAAATATCAAGAACATCGTGTCAATGAGAGATTTAAAGTTAAAGGTTCTGACATCACATGATTTCCATGTTTTGATGAAATATATAATTCCTATAGCTTTACGTTGCATTTTTCCCAAGAATGTCCGCTATACATTAATGAAAAACTATTTCTTCTTCAAAGCTATATGTAACAAAGTTATAGACCCAACAAAATTTCCAACTATAGAAAGAGAAATTGTTGTCTTATTATGTGAATTGGAAATGTTCTTCTCACCGACATTCTTTGATATGATGGTTCATTTGGTGAGATATATTTGACTATGTGGTCCTATACATTATAGATGGATGTACCCCATTGAATAGTATATGAATATTTTGAAAGGGTATGTCAAAAATAGAATTCATCCAGAGGGTTGTATTATGGAGAAATATATTATTGAGGAAGTCGTTGAATTCTATACTGAATACCTATCTGGTGTGGAAATCATTGGCCTACCTAAATCTCATCACACTGGATAGCTTAAGGGTGATGTAATTTTTGGAAGAGAGGTTGTCACAATCAATATTACAGATCGAGAGCAGACCCACCTTTATGTTTTGTATAACAGTTTTGATGTTGACCCATATGTTCAAACCTAGAAAGAAATTCTTAGTCATTTGAATCCATATAGGGCTGAAAAATGGATATCAAATACACATAATAGATAGTTTATAGGATGGTTTTGAGACCATATTTTTAAGAAGTTAGATGAAAATCTAGACTCAATTTTAGAACGACTTCTATGGATAGATGGAGGAGCAAGTGTGTATGTATTATCTTACAATGCTTATGTAGTTAATGGTTATACATTCTATACTAATAAACATGATGAAGATAGTACCATGCAGAATAGTGGGGTTACAATTGTGGCTAAAGCGATGCATGTTTCCAGTGCTAAGGAAAAAAATCCAATTTATGCGAATATGTCATACTTTGTCATCATCAAAAAAATATGGGAGTTAGATTATAGAAAATTGCAAGTGCTTTTTTTTCAATATAAGTGGGTTGATAATAGGAGTGATGTTAAAATAGATGAATTAGGATTCGTGAAAGTTGATTTCAGTAAGGAAGGGGAGAAAGAAGAACCATTTATAATGGAATCATAGGAAGTGCAAGTATTTTATGTTCCAGATCCTACAAACTGAAACTGGTCAATTATTTTGTTATCGACCAAAACAATTGAAGGGTCAGATGAAATTTCAACAGAGGATAACCCTTTCATTGGGACTTCACAATCATTTCACAGTGGTCCCAATGTAGACAACATTTTGTATGTTAGAAGATACCACAATGAAGGGATTTACATATTTGATAGAGGGGTCAAATCTCTTCAACCTTAAAAAAAGAGTTCAATAATCATGTGATTTGTTTATTATAATATACATTGTGTTATGTTATGTTATTATCTGTTAGTTATTGATTTTATGTAATCTAAATTAAATGTTAAACCACTTATACAGATAATGACTTTTTTACCTGCTGATGCACCCAATCCTGAGGCACAATAGGTCTCTCAACCTGCTACTGCTGGTCCCAGTGCATAGTAACAACAGGTTTCTCAACCTGTTGTTGCTGGTCCCAGTGTTGAGGTATGACATGTTTATAAACCTATTGCTACTGGTCTTAGTGTCAATGCTAGAGCTCTAGAGGAACATAATGATGATGCTTCTGAGGAAATGGTAGGAAATGAAACCCTGGCGGCACAAACAAAAAAACAAACAAAAGCATTGTAGTTTGACAATGTTAGCCAAAATCCTTATGTAAAAAGAAAAAGGTATCAAATATGAGGTGGGATGGAATAAGCGAGGCCAAAATGTTAACCCCAAAAAATCCATATTTAGTAGCTACATTGGAATCGTCACTCAGCAATGCGTGTCGATTGATGTACAGTCATGACACCATGTTGTCACCAGGCTTAAGACACTAATCTGGGAAGAGATTATGGTAACATTATGATATAATTTATTTAATTTATTAAAATAAAAAAAAATACAAAAACATTGAATTACTCTCCATCATCCATTATAGAGTGCATTTATAGTAGATTCCTCACACAAGAAATATGTATTAAGAGTTTCAGGAAGGATTTATAGAGGCTTCTGCACAATTTTAACGAAATATCATCTTAAAAATGCTGAAGGAAAAATCAAGCCGAATCCACCTCCTCTTTATGCACAGTTGATATCCAAAGAAGTGTGGGATGTGTTTAGTAACTATTATAGGGAGCAAACTTTTCAGGTACATTGTGTTTGGTAATATGTTGTTTGATGTTTCTTGTATTCATCACTTTGATTGATAGTTTTTTATTTATGAAATAACAACTGAGTGCTGAAAATAAAGAACAGGAAACAAAACCAGTGTACCCCTACCATAAAGCAAGGATGGGGTATGCTTCACTTGAGAAAAAATTGGTACGTATTTTAAATCTACCGTAATACTTTTATGTGACATAAAACAACACCATAGCCTTGTTCCTCTATTTATATGCAGATTGATGAATCGAAATCGAAATCCACTTCCATCCCATGCCATGTGTTATAGAAGGAGGCTCGTGTAAATAAATTGGGGATACTGATAGATGAAAACACACAAAAAGTGTGGGAAACATGTGTAAGTATGACATAATATAAATTTAACTTACTTTAAATCGCTATTACATTACAATGATTACTTATTTTTCTATATTTTCTATATGACATAGTCACAGGAATCAACAACACCCACACTAGATGCAGACATACTTTCAACGACCTTGAAGTAGCCAGAACAGTATGGATGTGTCCGAGGTGGGGGTTTTGGGGTGACACCCGAACATATTTTCAGAAAGAAAAAAAAGTGGAGGATCAAACTAAGTAAATGAAAAATATGAGAGAAACAATAGCTATGTATCAAGAATAATTAAAATAACAAAGAGAGATAATAGTAAGTTTGATGGGGGGAGGCAAAGAGAAGAAACAACTCAACAAAAACCCGTGCATGAAGATCCCACCCCACCCCCCAGCTTTGAGGTGAGCCATTCCCCTCAAAAACCTAACTTAGCTGTGGTAATCAATGTTATAATAATTGTTTCTGTGAAATGTGAATCACATAGACACTAATAAATTTCCTGTACTAATATTATACAGGGTGAAAATTATTGTGATTTATATCTATCAACTCCCACCTATCGCTTTTTAGCGAGGGATACAATGTTCAATATGTAGAACAACATGCTACACAACAGAAAACTTTCAACAGATCATGTTAGAGTGTCAATTAATGTAGCTAATGAGCTAAGTGCCTAGCTACCTATTCCAAATGACGACGACGACATCCATACAGTCGAACAAGATTTTGGAACATTCATTACATGGCCATCAATTCTTGTAAAAAAGCATGTCGATAAGGAGGTATCCATTTCCAATTTATTTTTCAAGTCGAACCTTTAACATTTAACAAAAAAGGTCTGAAATGATGAATGTTATTACAGAATGATAAAGAGAAGGGGGTGAAATGAAATATCAGCTCAAAACTATCTCAAGGATCAACCAAACGATTGAAACGGTCTACTGATATCACTTTCACCCCACCCATTCTATATCCACATTTAATATCATTGCAGGCTCATGTGGATACAAAGTTGATAGATGACAATACTCAAATAGTTGATTTTGAAAAAAATATGCACGGAGAGGAAAAATTAGATTTCATTAGTGCTAAAAATGTAAATGAAATACTCAAGTATGAATGGCTAGGCGCCTCAGTTGTAAATGTATACATGAGGTATTTTTTCATGATTTGATTTTACAAAAGTCGATATACCATGATAATTATGACTAAATACATTTCATATTTTCCACAGGCGTATATATGAAAAAAATTTGAAGGGATTTCCCCATGAACAAAAATTTGGACTCGTTAGTCCTCACATCACCTCATCAAAAGAAGAAATAGATTCTGATAAAGAGGCTGCAATAATGTTATCCCTTCTCAAATCATTTGAAAACAAAATTACAGATGAAAAAATATTTTTAATACCAACAATATAGGGGTTAAACTCTACAATTTAATCATATCAACTATATTTTTATTTCTTTCATTACTTATTCCTTTTTGTGTTTTTAGGCAGCATTGGATGCTGATTGTAGTCGATTTGGATACTCAAAAGATTTATTTTTTGGATTCAATGCATGGATATGCAACAAATCGACCACACATGATGGTGTTTGTTAATTTGTAATACACTATATCCATCATTTTAGAACTAAACATCTAGTTATATAATTTATATTATCTTTTAATGAGGATTCTGTTATGATAGGGCGGTGTATCTGTAACGACCCAATGTTTTTCAATGAAAATTCTCTTCTTATATTTATGTCATAAAATAACATGAAAAACACAACATAATGAACTACTAAGTGATAAGTGACCTTTAAACATAAGTTTGTCACTTCTGTGTTTGGAATTTTAAAAATCCGACATACACGGTTGTGCTCAAGATGATTTTTAGAGTCTAATGAAACAAAAATAATTTTCAGTGAATAGTAACGTACCCTTAGGAATAGTAACATACCCTTATGAATAGTAATATGACCCTTATGAATAGTAAATCATCCAACATAAGAGTAACCTTACCCATGAAGAATTAAATAAAATTTTGACATCTTAGAAAGTGACAATTTGACCTTAGTAAACGTTTTGGAATTTTGTAAGTCATAAATAATTAATTATAAATAATTACTTAATTTAAAGGAAAATGTGTTTTCTTAAAATGTATTCATTATTTATCAAATAAATTTCTTATAGTTTTTAGATAATTTTATAAGATCCTACGTAATTTTAGAAAGCACTATAAAATCAGTTTTAATCTTAATAAATGTTTTTTAAGTAAATTATGATTTTAATTTAATATTAAATTAATAATATTTAGAAAATTATTTTTAAAAAATTTACTTCATTTTTGGATTCTACACGTCGAAAAATAGTTGGGGTAAATTTTTGGGATTATTCCGAGATACTTGAATTTTTGATGAATAGTAGAATCCGATAATTCACAATAAATGCTAAATAATGGATTAATTGAGTCATCGATGATGATATAATTATGTAAGCCCACTTGGTTTGGGATCACATGATAAAATTAGTATTATTGGTTATCCAATACTCACTATTACTTGTCTTAGGGGAAATTAATAAACTAATGAATTTTATATTAAGGAAACCCCTCTCCCCTCCACTATAAAAGCCACCCTTCACACCCTCATTTCCTCAAACCTCTCAAGCTCCAAGACTTCTCTAAACTCTGCCCAAAAACCTTCCCTAACCCCTCCCCCACGTCCAAGAGCTTCTGGTCTCATCAAAAGACCAAGTTTAGGACCTTAAAGAGGTTCTCAATAGAAGGATTCAAGAGGTAATTTCTCTCCCTCTTCTCCTTTAATTTCCTTTCAAGTTCAAGTTCATTTATTGATCTCTCCCCGCCTATATTCATCCAAATTGTACTGTAACTATATTATTATAAATATACTGTAATTTTATGATTCTAATGGGATATTATATCATCCAACCCTCTTTCCCTCTTCCTTTTATTTTATTAAAGAGAACGTTGTTCGTGAGGTGTTAATTTATCACCTTCAAGAACGACGTGCTTTCTTCTTCCATTTCTACCTCCAGATATGGTCATAAAACCATTTTTATGTTTAAACCAGAATATTTTATATGTATTATGTCCTATTTAAAGTTCTAGAACTGACTTATGAACATATTACTAAGTGATAAATTAAAACAACTTCATTGTGATCGAAAAACCGCCCAAATTAACCCAAACAATCTTCATTTAATTATTATCTAATGATTCATCCACATGGATCTAATATAATTAATTATAATATCATTAATACTCCTGTAATATCATTAATTACATATAATATCATTTCTGGATGTTTACCCATGTTCTACCTGAACTTCAACTTATGAATACAAGTGAACCACCCAAGAAAAACCATAAAAACGAACATCCCCGAACAATGTTTTTAAACTCTATAAGTCATCAAAAGGAATATAAAATGACATAATGAAACCAGAATGAACCCTATTAATGTATAAAAGGTTATTTAATTTCTAATTAATGAATATAATTTCATTATACAGGACATTAAAGAGAAGGAAGCATTCAGATACAAGGTAAGGGGAAATTCTCGAACCCAACTTTCATCCTTCGGGTTCTCCATCTTTCACTCCATTTTTGATATGGTTACTCCTTAAATATCATTTTCTCATAATTGAATTTCAATTTATGGGATATACATGTTTTCCACTAGTTTTTATGTAAAAAAAAATGTTTTCCAAAAGAACTCTTCTTTTAAGAACACACCTTTTACTTCTCACTCAAAGTTGACGTTTCTTGTAACATATATGTTATTCCCTCTTTCTTTTGGGAACCCAAAGTTTATGAATGTATTCTTATGATATGAAACCAATTCCTTTACATGGGTTAGTTATGTTAATTTTTTATACGTGATTTATGTGGCAATCATGATAATGATAATGTTATGATGTGATGGGTGTGCCCGGAATTATATAGCACAATATGAATATTTCAATGTGACGGGTGAACCCGAAATTATATAGCACTCCAATGGATTGGGTAAAGTGATGAATCTCATGAGTAAATGTGAAATGATGTGTGAAAAATATTCTAGCTTGGTTCACAAGTATGTGTGGTAGTTAACCACTAAGACATGATGTTTCATTTTTATGCATCGCCACATTTCAAGTCTTTTATTTATGATCCTCTCATGTTCATGATCTTTTGCCTATGTTATGATTATGCTCACCCCATGCTATATTTTTCTTATATATCCTCTTACTGGGCTTCTAGATCACCCCTTCTGATGTATATCCACATGTGGCTACATGTACTAAGGAGAAGACAAGTGCCAATAAGAAGCTAGAGAAGAATAAATTAAATAAATGTTTATGATTGATGTTGTATTTGTTACGTGTGGTCCTAGTTTTCCAAAGACACTAAACCTTTTGATCCTTTATGTGTAATACTACTATGTTTTTTA
Organism: Viscum album; assembly: GCA_963277665.1. Taxonomy (NCBI): domain Eukaryota; kingdom Viridiplantae; phylum Streptophyta; class Magnoliopsida; order Santalales; family Viscaceae; genus Viscum; species Viscum album. The sequence continues at coordinate 454,339,376 of OY728141.1, read as the reverse complement.
TCTTTAAAATGATGTAATAGTGATGTAATAAAAGGTTGGGTCTCTATAGTATCAATATCATCTACTTCATGGAATGAATCTAGGACCTAAGGAAAAGAACACCTATAATATCTACAACTATAAAAGTATCATGGTATATATAATAACATTGCACTATCCAAACACATATCAAAACAAATTACTTATTTTTCTCAATGTTTCTGCAGTGTCTAAAACAAACAAATGGAAAGGACTGTGGTTATTATGTATGAAAATTTATGAAATAGACCGTATTTCATCAACAAACTAGCATCCTTGAAGAGGTATTTTTGAAAATAATTATGAGTTCATTTAAAATATTTATTAATCCTTTTTTGTATTTATATTTTTTCAGTACTACCATGACTGTCACAAAAACTCACATTCAAAAGATGATATATATGTGTTTAGAAACGAATGGGCATCATACCTATTGGAATATTGTACACAAATAGGATGAAGGTGAATTCCTACTACTTATGTTATCCTTATACGATCATTGATATCTCCCTTGTTTACACTTATTGAGCATATATTATCACCCTTTATTATGTTTTATATTATTAGGTTATGAAGAATGGTTTTAGAAATGAATTGTCTTTCTAGTAAAGCATAACTTAATGATAGACTCTTATGAACTAGTTATTTATGTTTCCATGTTTCCAAAAAGCACTAGAACTAAACTATTATGGCATGGATCATTTATATTCTATATTTTGGTCATTTATGTAGCTGTTTCTACCGATTTAGTGTGTTGTAAGAATATTGGTTGTGCACCACTCACAAATTTAATAACATAACTAAGGATTATTTACTACTATTGTTTAACTACCACCTAGCATATCATCTTATCTCAACTTCTGATCCGGCGTCCCCATGATGCTCTCATCCGACACCATCTCTATTATATCATCATTCTGCATTCACTTTTCCTTCTATTCTTGCACCCATTTACTAGGTAAATGAGTGTAGGAAGAGAAGGAAAAGTGAACACTGAATGATGATATCATAGAGATGGTGTCCGATGAGAGCATAATAGGGACGTCAGATCAGAAGTTCAGATCAGATGCTATGCTAAGCTATAGTTAACCAACAGTAGTAAAGTGCACAAAGAATCATTAGTTCTTTTATTAGCTTATATTTGGACCAAAGAAACAATTTATAAATATGTAAAGGTAGTGTTACGATATAATATGTATATTTTAATGAAAAATTATGTAATGAAACGTTGATTTGATTTTCATTATTCCTTACAGGGTTAGTTTATTTTAGAATATTTTTTTCCATGTGACATGCCTTTATTGGAAGAGAAATGACACTGTGTTTTCTCAATCACAGAGGTAATCTTGATATTTTCATAGTAAAATCATTGTCTGTAGATCTTTCATCTCAAAAATTGTTCAAATAAACCCGCATCATATATACATATGCATGTCCATCAAAATCTGGGTGCCTACACACCTCATATATAACCTATATCACATAAATACCAAGATGTATACAGACCTCACATACAAATTCCAGAAGAATAAAACATGACTTTGTTATAAGTAAGTGAATACTTAATTGATTCCATGGGCCTTCTATTTTTCTTTTATTATTCTAATATACTTTTGGTATTCCATGAAATTTCCTATAGATAGGAGAGTAATGGGAAATATATTTCACTAATGACTCAATGTTTCATATCTCTACGATAACTCTTAGATTTTTTCTCTACTTCACATTTGCCTCTTCATGTGATCATGTCACATAAGCTTCTTTGTATGAATGCTTCATGTGAACTAATCATGTGATCTCATCACATGATCAAATCACATAAACAAATCACATAATCAAAGTAATTCACTTGAACCATGATTCATGTATTCTTGTATTATTTACATGATCTCATAAAGCTTCAAGGTTCGTGTAATCGTATAAATCTCCCAGGTTCATTTGATCACGTGATCCTATTATGGCCAGGTGATCACATGACTTTTAACAAGTCATGCACTTAATTTTGAAGCCTATGTGGATTGATTTTAAATGTTTCTAACAGGATTTAGAGATTAAAACCCATATTTACCGATAAAAATGTATAATTCTATATCAAATTAGAAGTTTGGGTGGTTATTTGGCTGGGTTATTCGATCAGGTGGAAGCTTTGAGATGAACTGGGGTTGTCCCTTCTTGGTTCAGTGTACTTCCATAGAGTTTGTGGTTGAGCTGAAAAAGATAAGATTTTATGAATATATTTAGGCTTACCAAACCTTTACTTATTGAAAAAAAATTCTGATGGTAGACTTATTCAATTTATAGAGTCAATAAATGAACAAATTTCTTTTTATGTATGGTGAGTTCGACATCAGTATATGGGACATTAAGATGATCAACAGTGTGATGATTTTAGGAGACAAGTATGATGAGTAAATTAAGCCCCTTCCAATTGAGGTGGGGTTGTATGGGGGACCACATAGGTGTATATGAGTTAATTAATACTCACAACATTCCAAGTTACCAGTTTAGGAAATTTCTATAAAGTATCAGTGGGGTATGGCTAATCACACTAAAGAACTATAAGATCAAGAGAAAAGTGAACCGGTATGATCAGTTTTTTTGTACCATACGGAGCACCAACCTGTGAAATTACCAATAATGTAAAGGGTGATCCTGTAGCTTAAGCCTATCTTTTATCCATATGTGAGGGTGTTTTATCCACTTGGATTAATTGATGAGTGGTATTCATCATACCACTTTGGGTGATAGCTCAGTGAATTCAGATGAAATTCCACACTCCTACCCTACACAGGGGCTCTAACATCATCAAAAAGTTATATTCCAGAAAAAAAACATCTTCCAGAAGACCCACAAATATCTAGGTGTCTTAGAAGAAAATGAGGCACTTAGATCCAACACCATCAACAACAAGGGTGCCAACATATTTGGTAACAATGTTTGGGGTTCCCATGAAAGAAGTTCCAGTCGGTGGGGGATCATCTACAATTATGGTGGTGTTTCCCATCGTATTTCAATACCGAGATGACTAGAGGAGGATTACATTGAGCATAGAGGTTTGAAGAGTGTTTTGTCAAGTGAAAATAGAGCTAGAGGGGTTTGGGAGTGTGATCACTCCCAAAGTAGTATTCTATGAACAACATCCCATTTAAGTCAAATCACTACTCCAAGAACTTATCCTGAATGGCCCGAAGGCCTTCATTTTTTATTTTATTATGGGTAATACCTCTTTTAAGGGTTGAAGGGGAACCCGTACATGACCTTTAGGCCCAAGGCATAAGGCCCGACTGACCCTCAATACATGACCTGAAGTCCCAAAGGCATACCATGCCCAATACATGACCCGTAGGCCCAGCCCACTTGAACTTCCCCTCCCCAGCTTCTACGTGGCCTGAAGGCCCTGTAATCACCTGAATCATCCTCCTCATGAGAAAAAACTTTATCTAGAACAACCAGACTATCAAAACAGTTCCTCAACTCAACCCTTGGGCCTTCCGTGGGGGCCTCGGCCCAAAACAGTTGCCCATGTCACTTGGGATTTTCCTGTTCTTCCCCATACACACAGACTTTCGATAGGATAGGGGTTTTGAACAGAAAATGTTTGGGTACAAGGGGACCAAAAAAATCCCCTAATCTTGACTCACTTTTCCAGGTTGAGACACTACAGTAGATAACCGGTGCACCTCCTACATTCTAGGAGGCTCGAACACACTCCCCTCCTCAAGCCTCCCTTTGTTATGTGGAGACACCATAACAGTCAGCAAGGACACCTCCTGTAATATATTCCCCAGAGGTTCATCCTCCTCACCGTGCAATATCATTGTAGTGTCCATGTGGACCTCCTTCTCTGAGAAACCAAAGTTGTCTTTGGAATTGTGAATTATTCACATGGAGGCTCAGAAACAGGAGAGACAATGTTTTCCACAACTGAATTAAGATTTCTATCTGATTGGATATCCCCACCTGAGAGGGAGACTGAGAGTTAGAGCTCTCCACACCTGCATCAAGGTCAGAACCATAGGCAAAGCCATCCCCTAAATCCCCTACAACAAACTAAAACTCCTCAGTGCCGATAGGGATCCCCATTCTTTGCTTGGACACCCCCTTCCTACCTCCTTCAAACCTATACTCTCGGTACCCTAGAAGTGAGATTTATTAGAAGTATCCAATTTCCCCTCTTCATTTTGGCCACTGAAATAGACCCTTGAGGGGATGTCATGAACAACAAACTCACCCAGGACCATATTATTCTTAGAAGAAATTCAGTGTCCAGACCCACGTCTACATGTCGCCAATGAGTGTCCCAAACACTTGCAACCAGAGCAGAAGTCATCCCATGACTCATACATGACCTGTTATCTACATTGGTATTCTTCTCCCATGGTAATCTAAATGAACTCAGGAGGCTTCCTCAATGCATCCGCTTCCATGCACACACAGGGATTAATAGGATGGCACACAATAACAATTCAATGATCAGATGATAGATACCTCCCTACAAGGTTCCCAAGAATCATAATGATCGAAGGATTTTGAAAAGTAAGGGGGAGATTAGGGAAACTCACCCAGATCGCCACCGAAGGGGAGTCCTACTTCATATGGAAGTTATAAGACCATCTTTGGAGGAAGAAGCGGTACCCATTGCAGTTGCAAGTCGCACCAGACCAAGATTTGATTAGGTCATCCTATGATGCAAAATGGATCAAAATGCATTTGTTGTTGAGCAGACCCACCATCATCCTCTCTTGTAGATCCCAAGAACTGAAAATGAACCTATAAAAGGAGTCCACCGATGGTCTTCTATGTGGGAAATGCGTTATACCAGGGTCTGATTGAGGAGCGTCGAGGCATCGTTGAACTCCATGATCGATAAAGGCAAATTAGGGCTCCCTATATAGATCTTGGGAACCTTAGGGAACAGGAAGATCTACGGGAAAGGTGGAAGGATATTGGGTTTTGAGAATGGGGGGAAAGTGGCCATCACGCTCTTAGAGGACAATGGAGGTCCCTCCCCCTCCGGTGGGGGAGGGACCGTCTCGGCGATTGCCATCGTTATGAGGGGAGAAGACTTTAGCCCGTTTCTCTTGGATATTTCAAGAAGATGGTAAAATTTGGTCACCTCCCACCTCTCTAGTTTACTTTCCCAGGGACACGGTGGCCAAAGTTGGTTCAAAAAGTGACTGAGAGGCTAATGATCAGGGCTGTCCAAGTCAAATGGTGCTCATGTATGTGGTTGTTTCTGATCCAAATGAAACACCATTTGTGCCTCCATCATCACCACCTTTGGAACCTCAAGTTATCTTTTAAAGTTCCTTCCTATAAGAGAACTAAGGAGAGAAAGTGGGAAAGTCCATACACTAAGAAAAATCTAAAAATCATTAATTGTTGTACTTTGTGGACTTTTTCCTTTTCATTACTTTAGTATCTTATCATGTCCACTTACCCACCCATATCAAGGTTAGGTATCAAGTATCATCTAGTCTTATGGCCTCCTACCTACCCAAATGTGTCTTTTTATTAAAAATTGATATTTTATTAATGTATTCTTTCATATTAATGTTTAATTTATTTCATTATTATATTACTAACATAATATTTGTTTTTTTATATAGGTGATTTTTTTTTCTGAGTTCAGATACTTTGTTCAACAACTAATACCATGGACACAATTTTTGAGAGGGGATCACGGATGCAAAAAGGATGAAACATTAATGTTTTTAATTGTTTGTTAGATAATTGTAATTGTAACCATATAAAACATTGTTTGAAATGTATATAGTAGTGTGTTTTTTTATATTCATGTTTTCAATTAAGTGTATATAACATTGTTTGCAAAACTCTTGTGTGCGCTGTTTTGTTTTTTAATGCTTTGTTTGTGTGTAGGTGTTGTTTTGTGCAGCTATTTTGTGTGCAGGTGCTGTTTGGTGTTGTGTGTGCAGGTGTTGTCTCATTTGTGTATGTTCTATATAGGTTCTGGGTTTACTCAGGTAACTTGGCCTTTATCAGTGATAATCAAGCGCTGATAAAGACCCCCTTTATCAATGCTCAAAATAGCACTGATAAAGGAATCCTTTATCAGCACTCAAAATAGAGTTTATAGATGTTTCCTTTATCAGTGCTTTTTTTAGCATAGATAAAGGGAACCCTTTATCAGAATTTTTTAGTGCTGTTAAAGGGGACCCCCCTTTTTATCTTCACCATGATTAAAAACGCTTTTCTAGGGCTATTAAAGGTAGTTTTTAGTGCATTTAAAAGCCCTATTTGTAGTAGTGTAATTCATAACCAATCACTGCCACAAGATTATGCTTGTGGCATGCTCGTTCTAGGAGAACTCACTCCTTGATCCATGATATCATTAGATAATCTCATGAAGAGGTCCCACTAATTTGGGCCCCACCCAAAGATCAATATATTGGTCAAAGATCATAACATACAGAGTGGAGATCCTTCCCAGAGAATACCAACAACCCAATATATATTATCCCAAAATGTAGGGGACCTTCTCAAAGATTACTAAAAACCCTATCGATGTGAATCGTAATGCATGGGATCCTTCTAATAGAATACCAACAACCCTATTGATACAACCCACTGTAGGGAGGACTAATTCCCTGCTCTTGGAGGTCATATCAATTCCCACAAAACTCTATCAAGGGTGATAGAGGACCGCTCCAATCCCAAGGAGGGATACCATAACTCTATCAGGGACTTGGCCTCTAGAGGGGACTACTATCTAGTGATACAGATGTGATATCGTACTAAACTCTCAAGGAAAGAACCAATGGAAACTATCCACCTATACTTTTCTAATATAAAAACCCACCAAGCTATCTCAAAAGGACCGTCTCATCGCAAGGGACACAATACCTCATACAAATCATCAAATAGACATTTTTTTGAAAGTTATGACCATTTTAGTGAAAAATCCAAACTCTAGTCCAGTCCGGGTTGATCAAACCATATTGGCATGAACCGAATCGGCCCGACCCACTAGACCACTGGAGTGGCACAGTTATTCCATCTTGGCCTACACATACAGGCTGGACCCTATATCCTACATGTGGCTGACCCAACTGTGTGCTCTTGGTCAACATGGCACTACCATGTTCAACGTGGACGACCATCACATCCGTCGGCTCCCCTGCAGCCTGCTCCACTGTGGCTCCATGCAGACCCCTATCCACATACACCCCCTCTCTATGTCCCCAGACGTCTCTCGTGGCACCGCTTCGACCACGGGCTCCCACGTGGTCCCACCTGGGCCGCATTATACCTCCCCCACCAACCGCCCCATTGATGGTTTGTCATCCGCCTCACGCTCTGCCTAGACTAGCCTCACTGGGCTACGTCCTTCCTTCACCACCAACCACCCTGCTAGAGGCCCACTTGGACTGAACAAATCCACTGCTCTGGGTTCCTCCGTGCACCACCACCTTGCGCCACTGCCTCAGATGGGTTGCGCTACACCTTTTCCATCACATCTCCTCAGTGTTGTTGTGGCATCATATCTTCAGTCTCAAGTTGTTGTGCTATGAATCAATGGAACAAAAGTCTTCTGCCCATAAAATCATGAATAACACCAAGAACATGAAGAACATATGAAGAATGCGAGAGATTGATGAGAGAGAATAAATTCACATGAATGCCTGAAGAATGGATCTTGGCCTTTTTTCATGTCGGCCTTGATTCATTCTTATTAGAAGGAATAAAAAATAATGAATAATCACATAGATTCATCTCCCATTAAATCCCCAAAAATCAAGCCCATCCTGCTAGAACGATCGAATTGTGGGTCAACCTGTTCATTAGTTGATATATGTTTAGCATTAGTTTTAAGAACGAGGAAAGAAATAACTTAAAACATAATGCCCTACCTCATTGGGTTCAAACACTGATGAAGAACAAAGTTGGGCTGTGATTGTTGGCAATATCCTTTGATTTAGTCGTGCGCCGATCATCGATCCACGATTTAGTCATCATTTTCCAAGGAAAAATCCTCCAAGATCTCCCTAGATATTTGTCACGACCCACCTCCCCGGGTCATGAACCTTGTCATCTAACCCCATGGGTCTCCTGTAATACCTTGGTTGCCTTCCCTGCACACCATTGGCTATTACTCACTAGGGTCGATTATCAGACTAATGACTCTCCCCATAGGCCAACACATGTTCTTTCAGTGTCTAGGAAAAATCCTCCAAGATCTCCCTAGATATTTGTCATAACCCACCTCCCCGGTTCATGAACCTTGTCATCTGACCCCATGGGTCTCCTGTAATACCTTGGTTTCCTTCCCAACACACCATAGGCTATTACTCACTAGGGTCTCTTATCAGACTAATGAATCTCCTCACAGGCTAACACATGTTCTTTCAGTGTGTTTTGTCCTCACTCACACACACCCTGGGAAACATCCCAGAAGACCACCCATCCTGATTACTACTCCAGGCTAAGCATGCTTAACTGTGGAGTTCTAATCAAACAGGCTCCCGAAAAGAAAGGTGCACCTTGTTGACATGGGTAGTAACATTTAGCCTTTTTAAGTCTCACTTTTCCAGGGGTGTTACATTATCCACCCCTTTAATGCACAATGCACTCATTGTGGACCCCAAGCCTCAAACCTAGGTAGTACTTAATCACTTCCGGCTGGGTATTGGCTCTGATACCATTTGTCATGACCCACCTCCCTGGGTCATGAACCCTGTTATCTAACCCCATGGGTCTCCTATAATACCTTGGTTTCCTTCCCAACACACCATAGGCTATTAATCACTAGGGTCGCTTATTAGACTAATGACTCTCCCCACAGGCCAACACATGCTCATTCAGTGTGTTTTGTCCTCACTCACACACACCCTGGGAAACTTCCCAGAAGGTCACTCATCCTGATTACTACTCCAGGAAAATCATGCTTAACTGTGTAGTTCTAATCAGATAGGCTCCCAAAAAGAAAGGTGAACCTTGTTGACATGAGTAGTAACATTTATCCTTTTTAAGTCTCACTTTTTCAGGGGTGTTACATTTGTCACAAACCATCCCCCAGGGCCCGTGTAGTAACTACCCCAAGCCCACCTTCTATAGGCCAGGGGCTGGCGACTAGCACCAAAGGCATAAATCCCTATAACTGGGAAGGCATTGCCTTTATAAAACATAAACTCACACAACCAGAGAACAAGCAGAAGCAAACACGAAGTAAATCAGTATAAAAAATGTGCTGAAAGTACAAAGGGGCCGGAAATACAAGCCCAACTGAAAGGTACAACTACAAATGAAAGAAAAGTACAACATAAAAGACAGCAGCTAAATGGTGAAGCAGCTCCTGGATCGTCCTCCGGGTTCCTACCTGAAGGGTAGGTACAGATGTCCTCCTCAGCACTCTGCATCTATCGGTCCTCTCCGTGTGCCGTCACGCCGAGTGTCCACCTCCGAGTACCATCCAGTCCTCATACACTCTACCTCGGTCAGCGCTGTCTGTCATCTGCATCCAACACAATGAGGTGCGAGCATATCCTGTGCAGGGGTGAGTATAAAGATACTCAGTAGGGACCCTGAGACCATCAAGGTCTCACAAAATCCAACAAGGATAAACCACAAAGAAAGATCTCAAAAGATAACCTTTACTTAGGTATATGCCCATACATATACCTAAGTTATCAAGTAACCCATCTCTATCATGAGGAAAACACAAAGGTATTTGACTCAGCTCAAACTAGGATTTTATTCATGATGTCAAAAACACGGCTGCTGGAGAACTCCTCCTCTGTCGAGCACAGTAGTCCTGTCGCGACTTTGAGTTGTTACTCACTAACCTTAGGCTGCTGAGGTAATCCTCCTATCAAGTACCACGGGTTTATCGCCCCAACACAGTAACAATCCCCACCATGGGTCTGCCGCCCCAACATAGTAGCACTCTTCTGCCATGAGTCTACCACCCCAATATAGTAGTGCTCCCCACTGGGCTAGTCAAGTCACTCCGATACGAATCAGACAAGCAGTCATCAGGTCTCAGCCAGCTATAAGGTCTTCATACTTCATACGCTCGTCTCCGAGAGGATCTTCTCCACAAGCTACTAGTTGATAATCCAAGTGTCAAGTAATCTCACATGGAAGTATCTCAAAGGATTGCCTCGTCATAGGGGTCTCAACGCAACAGACGACGCGTCAATCGGATGCCCGGTCTGTGAGTTATTAGCATTTCCGTTTCAGGGGCCCGGTTGGTTTCGTGTATGAACCAACCCAAACGTATCTCAACTGTATGCCGAACTACCATGGGGTATACTCAAAGGAACCGTTTCTCAACGAGATTACCAATGCCGCTGACGGTTCGTCAAACAAACGTCTGGTCTGAGAGTTGTTGGCTTTTCCGTTCCAGGGGTCTGGTTGGATTTCAGGTACAATCCAACCCGTCCATACTCCAACTGCATCCAAACCTCAAGTGGAGTGTGCCAAAAGAACCATCTCATCAAAATAAATTCAACGTAGTTGAAGGCACGTCAATCAGATGTCCGATCCTTAAGTTATAAGCGTTTCCGCTCCGAGGGCCCTGTTGGTTAAGGGTTCGAACCAACCTGGCCATACAAAAACTTCACCAAAACCTTAAGTGTAATATACCAAAATGACCATCTTAATCCAAGTAATCCTACGCAACTAACGATGCATCGATTGAAGGTCTTTAGCTCAAGTTATGGGCGTTTAAACGATTCTGGTCTGAAAAAGGGGGGGTCTGGGCCCGGTCCGACCCGGCCCAACCCACCCTAAGTCGGCCCGAACCGGATCGACCCAACCCGAGTCCCAGTCCAGCCTGGTTGGGCATGGCCCACCCCGGCCCGGCCGAGGGGGGGGGGTGCTAGCTCGGCCAGCAACAGAGCGGGGAGGGCGCGACCTCCCCTAGCTGGCGTGGCATTAAGCCGCGCCCCTCCATCTCCGGAACAACAAAGCCATTCCGGTCTTCTTCCGCTGCCACGGGTCATCCACGACGGACTTCTCCGGTGGTCTGATTCGCCCAACTTTTGTGCCTACGGCTCTCCCAGGACCCGCTCTTCACTATGATGACTTCAAATCGTCATTGCGGTCCCGTTTCGTCATCGCCTGTCAATCCGCGCATCAAGAACAATACGACGATGGGTCCAGACTTGTTCGTTAGTCCGTACCCACCACGTTAGTGGTTCAAAATATCATTCAACCAATTAAACACCCATTCATGAGATTATAATTCACATATATAAATATATACAAAAAATCCCCCTACCTCGATAATTGACGTCGCACGTCGACGAGCCGCGGAAGTCGAGCATCGCGATAATCGGGTGTCACAGAAGACAACGTCGTGTAGGACAAATATCATTCCGTAAATGTTGAGGAAAAATAATGTTGTCATTGGTGATGGTCTCCAAGGTCGGCGTCTTCTCCCTTGACGTGGAGGAAGAGAAGAGTAGATGGTCGTTCTTCATCGAGAGAGAACGTTCTTTGCCATTGGAGGAAAGCTCTCCCTCCTCTTCTTCTCCTCCTTAGCTCCCCACCAAGAAATTAAGCTCCAAAAATAATAGTGTTTGCTCTCTATTATTTTTATGGCACAAAACCCAAGTGTTTTCCCTCATAAAAGTGATAACACATAGATTAAATGTGGAGAGATGAATTCAAAAAGATTTGAATTAAAAGAATGAATTAATTCACTTCATTGATAGTGGAGTGTTGGAAAAAAAAACATGGAACTACAAGAGTTCAAGGGGGTTTCAAGGTAGTTTAAAGGGGTAGGGTTCATGTGGGCACCACAAATATTATACTCCCTTTGGAGATATAAACCAGCAAGTAAATAAAAATAATGTCACACACTATTTTATTTAATTTAATAAAGAAAACCCAAAAGTTAACTTATGCTCTCGACCAAACGCAACTACGGTGAAGGTCTTCTTAAGAGAATACCGGCACTGTGAGTTAGTTGGTGTCCTTGGATTTCAATTCCAAGCACTGGTTCAAAAGATAGAAAAACCCACACGTACGTTTACTGAACGTACCTGAACAAAACTTCATAAATTGATTCCAGGCACACCGGGCCTCGGAATCAGGAGCCGTCAGAAACTACGGACTTGTAAAATTCCAAAGAAATTATGAAAAAAATTTCCTTGAAATTTCTGGGTCTTTACATTACTCCCACATTAGGGCTTTATGTCCCCGTAAATCTACAACACACACTAGGGAAACTAAAGGGGTACTGAGTACGCACCTGAGCCTCCCGCTACCATGTTCTCCCCTGGAGGTTCCTGTGCTGTCAGCGAATGCGCACAGAGGAATCGACTGTCTCCATAGGACCCAATCCAGTCGATCCTCAATCTCCACTAGAACCTTCGTGAAAGTTTCCCAGTCATCATTTTCCAGTTCCCCGTGGTCGATGATGTGTGAAGGGCCATGCACGTATCTCCTCAACTGAGATATGTGAAAGAAATCATGCACCTGGTGCAACTGAAGTGGAAGGACCAAGAAGTAAGCCACCTTTCCTACACTACTGAGGACTTGGAAAGGTCCGATAAACCTCAGAGACTACTTTCCACCTTGGCCAAATCTCCGTAGACCTCGTCGAGGTAAGACCTGTAGGAAGACGTGGTCGCTGTCCTCGAACTCCAGTGGTCTCCATATCCTATCAGCTTAGGACTTATTTCTGCTCTGTGCAGTCTTTATCCACTCCTGGATGATCTGCACCTTCTCCGATAGACTCAAAATGGGCGCACTAGTCAACCTCTGCCTTAGCTCCTAAAAATCTCTATTGGCATCTCTCTGACCACACGAAGGGTCTGCACATTCTTCGTCAATGCTAAAAGAGGTGCAGTAACTCTGGAGAAGTATGGCACAAATCTAAGTCTGGTCGATTTATGAGTGATCGACTACTCCCACTTATGCATGATTCCATCCTGTGATGCCTAGGGTTTCCTTTTCTCCGACCAAGGAAAACCCATCCCAACGTTGTAGTTAAACCACAACCTTTTTTCCTAACACAATAAATCTATATATGAACTGTGGTTTCCCAGTCTATACCCAAACTAACGTCGTAAGGCCTCAATGCTTCCACCAAGAGGTTCCAACTGAAAATCTCGCCTCAAGGGTCAGATCACACCATCGGCATAAGTGTCATCATCGAGTCTCCTCCCAAAGGTATCTACAGACATGAGGGTCAAGTCAACGGCTTAACCGGAAACTCTAGGTCTAGGATAAGATTTATGGAAGGAAGGAATGTTATGTATCAATTTTTGTTGTTACGACAACTAGTAGCAGACACAGACCATACCTTGAATCATTCCTAGAGCCCTTGGGTCACACTCCTTGACCACATGCAGCTACTCTATTCCCCTGCCCTCCTACTCCCTGAGCCTGGCGGGGTCTACTAAGGCGGGTGGTTGTAACATGTCGAAATGTACATCACCACATGCTACCCTCCTAGATCTGCTTCCACGTCTGCTACTCTGTAGATTTATCTATCCTTAACACTTCTTCTTCTTAAAACATTTTACACGCCCAAGTCTCTGAGACTAGCATCAGTTCCCTGCTTTCCCACTACTAACATTCTCTAGATGTATCCACTCAGCCAAAGAACATTCAACCACAAAGGTTCTCTCCAGCACCCTAGCATAAGTAGGAATGCATAGAGGAAAAAGTGCTGGCTCAGATATCCTTAAACACACCTTACTCAGAGGTATGAGCTCTAAATCACTAATCGTATCATATTCATAGAGTACCAGGAAAGATCGGTATTCCTCGATGAATACTCAGCTATGGACACGTCATCCTGCCGAAGTTGTATAAGCTCTAGAAAACTCTCAGCCACCTCCTCAATCCAGTCCTCATCCGCTTGCGAGTCGGTCTTTCCTTGAAACCTGAGAGGTACCTGATGCTGAAACACGTGTAAAGCATTAATCCTACATGTGTCATCTACCAGTACCGCCAGTTGAGACTGCTGACCAACAGGTAGTGATATAGCTGGCACACTACCTGAATGTACTATCTCAGGCATCGGTCCACGTACTGAAGCCTCATCCCTATGCAGACCAACCTCATGGTCACTCATTGGGAAACACCAGTAGCTAAGATCACCATCTGCTCTACTAGTGTATAAACTAGGTATAGAACTCTAGAAACTGCCTCCAACCAGTCCACTGCTGCCTGGGAATCTGCCTCGCCTCGTAACCTCATAGTCCTCTGCTGCTGGAACTCGTGCAACGTGCTATGTCAGCGTGCACCGTCCACTAGTACGGCTGGTGGAATCTACTTCCCAATGAGTGGTGGTGCTGCTGGTACACCACCCGAAGGTGCCAACATAGCAAGAGGGCCCTACAATGGAGCCTCGTCGCTCGGTGGGATGTCATCGTGTACTCTCTCGGAACTCCAAATGATTGTCTAAATGGAGGCATCCTGAACAGATGTGACATGGTCAAACGATTTAACCCTGGTGAGCTGACCTGGTTGAGCTGACTTAATGAAAACTTTTGAAAATAGACACGCAATCAGTGTTTTCGTGCACTGAGTCAGAAATCAGAAGTCAGGGTCTTGGTGTATGGATACGTCAGCCGCCGCACCAACACTGGAATCCCTGAACTGAAAACCACACTTGATACCCTTAACACTACTACTTCACAGAAAGGAAATATCAGAGTCCTAAGTTCTATGGTAGAACTGACTCCTCTGATACCAATTTGTCACGACCTGTCCCTCGGGGCTCGTGTCGTAACTACCCCAAGCCCACCTTCCATAGGCCAGGGGCTGGTGACTGGCACCAAAGGCGTAAATCCCTATAACTGGGAAGTCATTGCCTTTATAAAATGTGAACTCACACAACCAGAGAACAAACAGAAGAAAAAACTAAGTAAAGCAGTATAACTAGTGTGCTGAAAGTACAAAGGCGCTAGAAATACAAGCCCAACTGAAAGGTAGAGCTACAACTGAAAGAAAATTACAACATAAAAGACAACAAATGAATGGTGAAGTAGCTCCTGGATCATCCTCTGGGTTCCTACCTGAAGGGTAGGTACATATTTCCTCCTCAGCACTCCACATCTATTGGTCCACTCCTTGTGCTATCACCCCGAGTGTCCACCTCTGGGTACCGTCCAGTCCTCATACACTCTACCTCGGTCAGCATTCTCTGTCGTCTGCATCCAACACAACGAGGTGCGGGCATAGCCCGTGTAGGGGTGAGTATAATGATACTCAGTAGGGACCCCAAGACCCTCAAGGTCTCACAAAATCCAACAAGGATAAGCCAAAAAGAAAGATCTCAGCAGATAACCTTTACATAGGGATATGCCCATACATATACCTAAGTTATCAAGTAACCCATCTCAATCATGAGTAAAACACAAAGGTCATTGACTCAGCTCAAACTAGGATTTTATTCATGATGTCGAAAACATGGCTGCTAGAGAACTCCTCCTCTGTCGAGCACAGTAGTCCTGTTACGACTTCGAGGTGCTACTCACAAACCTTAGACTGCTGAGGTACTCCTCCTGTCGAGTACCGCGGGTTTGTTGCTCCAACACAGTAGCGATCCCAGCCATGGGTCTGCCACCCCAACACAGTAGCACACCCCCTAATAGCCTACAGAGGTACTCCTCCTGTTGAGTACCACAGGTCTGCCGCCCCAACACAGTAGCGCTCCTCCGCCATGGGTCTGCCGCCCCAACACAGTAGTGCTCCCCACTAGGCTAGTCAAGTCACTCCAATACGAATCAGACAAGCAGTCATCAGGTCTCATCCAGCTACAAGGCCTTCGTACTCCGTATGCTCGTCTCCAGGAGGATCCGCTCCATGAGATACTGGTCGATACTCCAAGTGTCACATAATCTCACGTGGAAGTATCTCAAAGGACCGCCTCGTCATAGGGGTCTCAACCCAATAGATGATGCGTCAATCGGACGCCTGGTCTGTGAGTTATTAGCATTTTCGTTCTAGGGGCCCGGTTGGTTTCGTGTATGAACCAACCCGACCATATCTAAAATGTACCCCAAAATCTCATGGGGTATACTCAAAGGAACCGTTTCTCAACAAGATTACCAATGCCGCTGATGGTTCGTCAAACGGACGTCCAGTCTGAGAGTTATTGGCTTTTCTGTTCCAGGGGTCCGGTTGGATTTTGGGTACAATATTACCCGGCCATACTCCAACTTCATCCAAACCTCTAGTGGAGTGTGCCAAAAGAACCGTCTCATCAAAAGAAATTCAACGTAGTTGATGACACGTCAATCGGACGTCTAATCCTTAAGTTATAAGCATTTCCGCTCCGAGGGCCCGATTGGTTTCGGGTTAGAACCAATCCGTACATACCTAAAATTCACCAAAACCTTGGGTGTAATATACCGAAACGACCGTCTCTATCCAAGGAATCCTAAGAAATAGACAATGAGTCGATAGGAGGTTCGTAGTTCAATTTATGTGCATTTAAATGATTCTGGTCTGAAAAAGGGGGGTCTGGGCCTGGTCCGACCCGACTCAACCCACCCTGGGTCGGGCCGAACCGGGTCTTGGTCCGGCCCAGTTGGGCGCAGCCCGGCCCGACTGAGCGTGCCCCAGCCCAGCCGGGAGGGGGGGGGGGGGGCGCTGGCTTAGAAAACGGCCAAGCGGGGAGGGTGCGACCTCCCCTAGCTGGCGCAATATTAAACTGCATCCCTCCATCTCCGAAACAGCAAAGTCGTTCCAGTCTTCTTCCACCGCTGCGGTTCAGCCACGACGGACTACTCTGCCGGACGCCGGCGCCACCGTGCTGGCGAGGCACACCGGTGCCACCTTCCGCGGACCACCGGACACGCTCTGGTGGTCCGATTCGCCCACCGTTTGCACCTGCAGCTCTCCCGGGACCCACTCTTCACTGCGATGGCTTCAAATCGCTGTTGTGGTCCCGTTTCATCATCGCCCGTCAATCCACGCATAAAGAACGATACAACGATGGGTCCTGACTTGTTCGTTAGTCCGTACCCACCGCATTAGTGGTTCAAAATATCATTCAACCAATTAAACACCCATTCTTGAGAGTATAATTCACATATATAAATATATACAAAAAATCCCCCTACCTCGATAATTTACTTCGCACGTCGATGAGCCACGGAAGTCGAGCGTCGCGGTAATTTGGCGTCATGGAAGACAACGTCACGTAGGACGAATATCATTCCGTCAACGTCGAGGAAAAAGAACGTTATCATTGACGATGATCTCCGCGATCGGCGTCTTCTCCCTTGAAGCGGAGAAAGAGAAGAGTAGATGGTCATTCTTCGTTGAGAGAGAACTTTCTTCGTCGTTGGAGGAAAGCTCTCCCTCCTCCTGTTCTCCTCCTTAGCTCTCCACCAAGAAATTAAGCCCCAAAAATAATAGAGTTTTATCTCTATTATTTTTATGGCACAAAACCCAAGAGTTGTCCCTCATAAAAGTGTCAACACATAGATTAAATGTGGAGAGATAAATTCAAAAATATTTGAATTAAAAGAATGAATTAATTCACTTCATTGATGGTGGAGTGTTGGAAAAAAAAATGGAAGTCTAAGAGTTCAAGGGGGTTTCAAGGGAATTTAAAGGGGTAGTGTTCATGTGGGCCCCAAAAACATTATCCTCCCTTTTGAGATATAAACCACCAAGTAAATAAAATAATGTCACACACTATTTTATTTAATTTAATAAAGAAAACCCAAAAGTTAACTTCCGCTCTCGACCAAACGCAACTGCAGTGAAGGTCTTCTTAAGCAAATACTAGTGCTGCAAGTTCCTCGGTGTCCTAGGATTTCAATTTAAAGCACCAGTTCAAAAGATAGAAAAACCCGCATGTATGTTTACTGAACGTACCCCAACAAAACTTCAGAAATTGATTCCGGTCACACCGAACCTCGGAATCAGGCGCCATTAGAAACTGTGGACTCGTAAAATTCCAAAGAAATTAAGAAAAAAATTTCCTTGAAATTTCCAAGTCATTAAAATATTCTTAAACATTCCCAAGGTTATGCGACTAACCCTAGAATTTTTGCATAAGGATGAGTTTGAAGGAAATCATCACTGTGTCAACAAAATAAATTATCTTTAAATTATTTAATGACAATTACGTATTTTTTTGGTTTTTCCATAGAAGACCCATGCCAACTAAAGTTAAGTCACACTTAGATAAAACACCTCATTATGAACTCAACAGTGGTCTCAGATTTCCAATTCAACTCTCCATTCATGAGTTATTAGGATTTTAAAATAAAATAATTTTTATTAAATTTTTTTATTTATGCTTACGTCCAAAAACTATCTTTTACAGTCAGACTGTGCCGACCGATGTTAGGGATTGCCTTAGGTAAAGCTGCTGCTTTGAATAGAACAATTCACTTATATTTATGATTTGGGAACCTTTTTAAGATTCATTCCACTTTTTCAAGAAAATTTCATGCACATGATATTAAAAAATTAACATTTTTCAAAAAAATGTTCTGGGCACACCAGGCCTCAGAAACGCACGTCATCACAACAACTTGTCCCAAAATTTTCCCAAATAATTTCTAAATATAAATTTAGGGAAATATGAGTCATTATAAATCTCCCAGGTCAACCTATGCATACAAAACCTTTACTCCAAGAGGCTCGCGTATGCCCTACCCATGCGGCCCAGAAGGAGACTCCACCCCTATGTGCAACACCTGCACTCGACACTTACGCGATGTACCTGTGTGGAAATATCTCTAAGACTTGAAAGAATAGGGAATTAAGGGGAATATTTGGATAAAAGTCCCTCCAATATTTGAAGATAAAAATACCTACACAAGGAACCAATACCCCCTAATCAACAATAACTAGTACGAAGGTCCCCTCCTAAACCCGAGACCTGTGCAAGACCCCACCCGAGACACCTGAAGAGACCCTTAGATCCCAGAGAAAGGCCTCACCCAAGTGTTATTTACTAGGTTGTCTATCATCCAGAATTAATCTAATGTTTGCACAAGCCTACTTAGTGTGAATCAATTTTGATCCTTGCAGGCTTTACCCTATGCAAGACCTTTATAGCTCACTCAACCTCACCTTCCACGAGCCACCTTTGAGCCCTCTATTTATGCCACCAATGGTAGGGAACCTCCTTACTTGAGACTCCTATCTAATGGAGACCAAATTAAAGACTCCACCAAAGCCTAAATATTTTTACAACCATGGATAAATACACACCAATATTTCACCTATTCAGTTATGAATTCCTTCAATCAGAGGTGTCCCGTACTTATCCTACCCGAAGGGTAGGGTCATCAGGGTGTGTGCAGTTATTAATACCTTCAGTAATGAGGAACCCAAACCTAGGGAAAGTTCCAAGGACCTCTTGGTATCATACATAAGGGCTAGAGACTTTTCATTCCCACACCGTCTCTAAGACACAAGGGTTAGGACCATTTTCTTCAATCATCGTCTCTGAGACCAGGGACCTCCTGTTTTACATAGTGAAGGGGGGGGGAGATCATTTATTTTACCTTTGATGGTTAGTGGATTATCCTCCTCTATTATTTAAAATTAGGATCATGGAATCCCTCATAGAGTAATCCCCTAGTCTTTCTTTTAGGTCCACAACCAAATGGGTATCCAGATGCAACTATCTTGGTTACGAAAACAAGAGAGGAGATAGGTACCTCAACAAACTTTCTCTTTTTCATAGTCTTGGACTCATCAAACAGTATATGAAGGAGATTATTTGGTTTTTTAGATCTTATGATTCCTATTGTTTCTTACATGATCATGAATCACATAGTTTTAGAGGCTAGTTATGATCATGACATCTGCACGATCAGATGCATGTCTCAATAGAGGATCCTTCTTCAGATTTTCATCTTTCCTTCTTTCAGAGGTCCTCCATAGGCATGGGTCCTCAAAGACATGTATCCACTCAAACGGGCATCCCATGATACATTTTAAGCCTTGAAACCATTATTTTACCTTCAATGGGGCTATATTCTTGATGAAGCAACCTAAGGGCATCCTCTTAGGAGTAAGACCCAACCAAACCTCTAAATCACCCTTAGTCAAGAAACTCCTCATGAACCCACTCGAATGGGCATATTATTCAGAATAAGACCCAACCATGTTAACACCATATTAAATGTCCAAATCCCCTATGAGAAAAACCTTCAGAGGGACTTCATAGGCATGGGTCCTCACAACTGAACTTCACGGGATTTTATCCCCATCTAAATGGGATATGTAAGAAGCCTATATAAGGTTCAAACCCAACAACTCAAATCAACCATAATTCTATTATTTCCACATTACCAGTAGGGTCATATCTAACCCAGGACCCCACATCCATTACAGTTTAATTGGGATACTTCACTGTAATTCCCACACCAAACTTTGATTGGGCACCTTTCACCTAGATATCCTTATCGCATGACGTTAAACTACACAGTTTGGTTCTCATCACATGACCTTAAAAGGTATGATGTGTCCCATTAAACAAAATGAAACTACACGGGTTCTGATTCCTTTCACAATGATATATAGAAATCCTATCTCATGGGCCTAATCCCTCCATAAAAATAACTTCTATCTTTATAGATGATGATAAAATCTAGAGAGCCACACTATGTGGCTTAAAACCAACATCGTAATAATAAATTACCAAAGAATATCTAATCCATATACAATAGTGTACCATCGATGGAGAACCTTAGATACATATAGATGTCTCTATCGATGAAGAACCTCAGATACATGTAGATTATTACAAAGTTTATACATGCTAATAATTGATTGTTAAATCAAGGTAGACTCGTTTCATACCTGGGATTCAATAATAGATTCACAAACATGTCTTAAATATTTAAGAGAGTCCTAGAGTAGTAAATAATTCATCTCAAAAGGGCGTGATGATCCCGAACTCCCATACTATTGACCAATGTGAGTCATTAAGCATCATTGGAACCATTCCTCAATGACCATCTTGCTTTGGAAAGTAGGTTCATGAAAAATCCTGAATAAGGGAACCAATGGGTGTTTTCGGCTCCACAAACAAAACCCATTAGAATCTATTTGAAAATTTAAAACTAGATGTGAATTATTATGAACCATTAAAACCCCCCACAATCAAACCATTGAGTGTAAAATCATACACAATGCAAACATTTTCATTAGAAACAAAAATGGTGAACCCAACGCGAATCCTTAACCAAGATGACTATGTTACCCACATGTTAGGCCCCTTTCGCACCCAAAATGAAAGAGGGTAAAAAAATAATTATGAATGATATCATTTATTAAGATGATTATTTAATGGGGTTTTATTATTTTTTAACATATATTTTAGGAACTTTCAACCAGATATCCCTTCAATCCAAATGGCGAAATACCAGTTCCAGCAGATGTATGTGTTAGCTACCACACAAATTGGGTTCTCCACCAAACAAAGGACATCACCGCCCAACCAAAATCTTCAACACTAGGTCTCAAATTAATTTTTTTGGGAGTACCTCCAAAATGGTACCATACCGACCCTAGAGGTTTCTCAATAGGCCCTCCATATTATGAAGCCCCACCAACCATCTACTCAACAATGATTAGTAGCCCAGAAGCAAACAACACCAATCGTCATCTCAAACAATTTTAGGAGAATATACTCAGAATGAAACAATAAAATCCTCCATTATCTTAGGGAGGAATATTAAGATTCCACTGATGAACTCATCCAGATAACATAGGGGTCCCTCAAAGGGGCTTCTGCAAGCAGCTGTCGATGCCAACGTCACATGACGACATACCCTTAGCATGATGGGGTTGTTTTACTTGAGAGTTCACCCAGTTCACTTATATCTAGGAATGAAAAATGGCCCACTAAGTATAAAAACCAAAAAATAAGGAGTAAGGATTCACCTCTATTCCCTTCGAAGCCTACTGGTCAAATTCGATGGTGAACCGTGAGCATGCACAAACACCTTCCCACACTAGTCAAGTTTGTCCGCACAATTCAAAAACATCTAGAGATTACTGCAAATTAAATAAAGTGGAAATACATGAGAATGAAAAAAAACCTACCCATATTAATCAATCCTTATAGTAAAATTTTGTGGCGAACCATGAGCAGACGCACACACCTCCCTGTATCTATCAAGGTTATCAGCCTAACCTGGCAGTAGTTGGAGAAATCATCCGAAAATTCCAAACAATAAATAGAGGGAATAAATATATATATACTCCAAAATAATTAATTTTAATAGAAAACAACAAGAAATGGAGGATAGGAGCAGGCATACACCCCTTCTCTAGCCACAGAATGGGTATATATCCCTGTTCCAGCAGCTAAAGTTACCAAACACATCCTCACAATGGTGATGTAAGAACCCAATTTTTATATGAGGAGTAGATCATTTAAATTTTGGTCTAATTATCTATATTTTACCTAATATGGATGTCCAATGAGTTAAATAATGTTTCGGGAGGTGTCTAAGGCTTGTTAAGATCCAAGAACCCCAACCAGTGGGAGAAAGTACTAGGCCACACAGTTAGTAGAAACCATGCATCCCAGCCTGCATGGTTTCTCTTAACCCTATAGGAATTTTTAGAGGGAAAATAAGGTTTCATAGGTTGACCAAACCATGAACCTATGAATAAAAACCCATTCAAAATGTATTCAGTTTTTAGTAGAGCTAAGTGGAATGATTAGTGCACTGTTTATCAAATTGTGCAGCCAAACCATGCAGGTTCCCTCTCTAGGCAGTGAGATAAGCATGGTGGGAACACAATTTTTCTAAATATGCATCTGAACCATGCTAGTACCCTCTATGGGAAATTAATGGCACACTATTGGCACATGATTTAGACAACTGAGTGTCCAAACCATCAAACCCAGTTTAAAATGGATGAAAATTCTATTTTGACCTTAAATTTCTTATAACCCTATTTATTTTTTTCCTTCTTCCTATAGTAAATAGAATCTGACCTCCTCCTTCAATTTGAAGCTCTCAAGCTCCTCCCACCTAGGTTCATTGATTTATTTTCTATACGAACTCAAAATCAAGAGCTGATCATCTCATTGGATTCCTATTGTCAAGTGCTTCAGTCCTTAGGCTCAACTATTTATTTTTCTCCCTCTTGACAATGCTATTTTGATATAGGCACATATAACTATTTTCAAGGCATTGATCCACTCTTCTATTTTCTTCCAATCCAGGATAAATTAAGGGCTGATACTAGATGATAATAATGTTATAGGTTTTAGGTAGGTGGCCTATGACTTTTACCTAAAAGTCTTGTTGTTTATAAATTTTCGTCATTATGTGTACGTCGTTTTCACCAGGAATTGATTCTAAAATTCATCTACATTAATTATAGTTTCTATGATTATGTTCTAAATCCACAATTATGCATTTTATTCATTATTTGTGAGGTTGTGACCTCAACACTATCCACCCCAAGTAAGGTGCTTTCCTTGTAATTCCTTTTTACATTTTTTATAATTATTTGAGACACCATTCAGGTGTGTTATCTTGACCCCACTAATGCTAATTCTTTTTAATTAAAATGAATTATGAATTGATAATAGTAAACACATGTGTACTATATATAATTATCACTTTACCTTTTAAGGTAAGTGTTTCAACTTAACCAATGAACTATAAATTGGAAATTATATATGTATAGTTATCACTTGGCCCTATTCTTATAGATGAACGGTAATTGGTTGCATGTCTATATTCACCTTATCACAATTAATGAAAGGAAACAGAATGTACCTATTAAATGATTAAGTAATTTAAGTGATAAATGGTTGCATGTTGACCTTTATTAGTCTTTCCAAATTGATGAAAGGTAATAGGATGAAATTAAGGACTTATTAAATGGCATGAGTATTACATGTAATAAATTATATAATGAAATATGTCTAGGGTTCCTATAGCATATGAACAATTGTACCTTTATAGGAATGGTCATACTTGACCCAATCTTAGATTCCTGAGGGAATGCCTTGATCACTCAGAGGACTCCATTTCAAATCATTGAGCCTATTGTCATGGGATATACCCACCATGTAATCTGGTCATTGTCTTACTATGTGAATGCCTCGAGATGTACCGATGATTCACTTGACATCTCTTTCAGATATTATACTGTCTTGGATACACTCCTTGTATTAATCTTGATATCTTTGGAAACAAGATACCATGGATTCACCCCATTGGGTTAGTCACTCTAATCATAATATTACTATAGATGAGCTCTATGGACTCGGTTAGACTCATTTATAGTTGAATACCTTGGCCGAGCCCCTTGGATTACACTCAAACCCTTGTTTCCAGATTTCATGAGATACTATTATGATTTGGTTCGAACCCTAATGTCAAGTATGTAACATCCCAATATTTTAAGAAGGAAACACTATGTTTTATAGCATAAAAGATACGCCTCATTGAGCTTAACCGAATAACTAAATACTATTATTTAAATGTTATTGTTATAACCAAGCCGTTAGACTGGTGGGTATGAACATGATTAAATAAATTACAAAAATATGGTTTATAAATTTATGTATAATGAATTCATTACCAATCAATTAATTATAAATGAAAATAAAACCCTTTTGAAAATAAAATAAAATCTTTTTATGAAAAACTATTTAAATGCACACAAGTGTGTTTTATATCAATAAAATAAAAAAATCACCCTTGTTGAATTATATTAATTAAATTTATATATAATATATTCAATCTAAATTTTATCATTCATCCTATATGTTTTCTAAATATGATATAAGAATAAATCTAATTTTACACATAAAAGATGCATTTTTCTAAAAAAATATTTTTCCTTCCTTTTAATGGAAAACTTGTTTTAAAACTAAAATTTGAAACTTTTATAAATTTTATTTTAAAAAATAATATTCATTTTTGAAATTGGAATATAAAAATTTTCTTTGGTTTAATTTTTGGTATTTTTCAGATATATTTCATTTTTTAATAAATAGTGAAAAATACTGCATTTTAATTGAAAATTGACTTTTCATATAAATAATTTATAATATTAAATTATATTTTAAATTGGTTTTAATGTAAAATTAGATCAATAATAAATCTATTAATTAAATTAATATCATTTTAATCCTTTTTATATTGTATTTGAATATAAGAAAGCATTTCAAACATTTGAACATTTTCACTTTAAAAACCTGCTTTCTCACCCCATCTATGAGATTAATTTTAATTAATTTAACCAATTATGTGTTTAAATTTTGAAAAATTGATTCAATATTTTGAATCATAAGGTCCAATTTTTTTAAATAGGTCCCTTTTATTTTTGGCTAATATGAATAGTAACTTAAGTAATTTTTGTTAGTACTATTAAGAGTAAATCTGGTAATTAAGGGTAAAAATAATATAAAGTGATCCTAACACATTTAATAATTTTATTAGATGATTATTTTCATCCATAATAATTAAATAATAGTTTATGTGACCATTTATGTCCATTTGGATGAGAATATAACATTTATAATATTCTATTCAAAGAAATGCCAAACTTGTCATACTCATATTTTTAACAAGATAAATACTTTTAATATGGGGTTAACTAGGGGATATATTCAACTATAAATAGTATTTTTAAATCCAAAATATTTATCTTAATCATGGTATTTTAGTTTTAAATTTTAGGGAATAAATAATTACCTTAAAGGCTTTCACAATGATGATGTAGTAATTATTTAATTAATGGAAATATCAAATAAATGATATTAAAAATAATAAAATAAATATAATTTTAGATAATTAATTTCATACAATAATTTTATAGATAAATTTGACATATTAGTGATGCTTTATAAGTTTTGGTTTGAGTTTATCTTATTTTTTTGATTTTTGTAAAAGTCAAAATAATGAATAGTGTCAAAATTGACATTAATAATATTTTAAAATAAATAATATTTTTTTTTGAGAAAAGTGAGTTCATAGGATCTTATATTTATAAAAAATAAAGTTACACTAGATGAAATGAATATATTTTACATTTTTCACGTGCAAGAAGAGGAAACATATCAACAAACACATTGTTCAAATGGATGTTATCCTCTTAAGTGAATCCTTTATTAGTGAGACCGTCCAAAATATAGTTTTATTCCCTAAAAGTGTGAGTGATGATGTAACTCATAGAATATACCCTCTCAATACATTTAATCCATTTACCTATAAGCTTCCATGATAGGTGAATCTGACCCATCCTGATGGCTTGAACAATGGTGGTTGAGTCACACTCCAACCAAATATTATTCCAATTTCATTAATAAACAATGTCAACCACATTTATAATCCCCATTATTTCAGATTCCATGGTATTATCACATCCACAGGGTCCATAGATTCATTCCACCACATCCCCATTGAAGTCTCTGCAGATGACCCCAAATCCAGATGGTCCTAGGTTACCCCATGATGCCCTATTCATATTAAATTTCATACATACATAGAAAGGGGTGGACCATAATACTTCCATCATGACTATAGGTTTAGGAAAATGTCATGCAACATTAGGGTGCTTAAGAACCATGAAATCTCTTACCGATGTGTCACAACATCCTTTGATCACACCATTAGTAGTCTGTATAGCTTCTAGAATGTGTGAAGTTGCAGAAGATTCAAAAAATCTTGCCCTGTGATGTATAGCATTGTTTCTGGCTTTCTATATGGTATGCAATATCTCAACACATGCAACACTAAACAAAGCAGCAAGTTGTTTGGATTGCTAAATTCTGAAAAGTGCATCTAGAAAAATCAAAATAGAACCCGATTGAGGGGGCTGTAACTCGAAGATGTTGAGAACAATGATCCATAGGGAAGAAGAAATATTGTAGAAAAAAAGGTGATTAAAATCCTCATGATGTTAATGACATAAGGCGTACCTCGAGCAAAGAGAAATTCCAATACATTTAAGATTGGCCTCCACTGGAATTTTTTAATGGAAAAGTCTCAAAATTAATGTAAACCTTAAAGGGGGAATTCATTTCCCGTTCAAGTCACCAATACATTCGTGTTCTCCCTAGACCAAATGATTATAGAATCTCTTGGAATCAAGAGTACCATTCAGAGACATTTCCTAGATAAGGAGATCTGGTTGATTAATGAAGTCATAGCCTGCAACTGTTGAAGCAATATCTTCTAGCAGAGCCTCCAAATGTTTCATTTGTTCTTTGATAGTAATACAGCTGTCAATGACATGTTACAAAGGGTCTATTATATCAATAATTGGGGATCCTTCCCAATTATAATGCAAAAAACTAAGAGAATAATTCACACTAACTAGCCAATGTGAGTGTCTTATTATGTTCTATAAAACAGATCTCATCCCCAACCATATGGATGAGTCAAGATACCTAGATTTCCCTTTGATCAACCTTGAAAGAATCCTCCCTCTTAGGAACTCAAGAGATATAGAATTATTGTTGATGAGATGCTAGATAAACTTGGCCTACAATTCCTGATTATAAATATGCATATTTTTAATGCCCAACACACCAAGCTTGGGTGGTAAACAACACTGATTCCACTTAGTATAATTATTTTACCCTCCATCAAACTATCAATCCATGCAAAGTTTTTAAGCATTATGTTAACTCTATTAATGATTGAAATATGCCAAATATACAACATGAAGGAAAATACCAGCTTTGAGATGACCACGTGCTTGACAAGGTAGATGCGACCTGCCACTGATAGAGACTCTCCCTTCCAAAGGGAATTTTTTTTATGAATTTAGATTAAATCATTTAAAAAATGTGATTTGTGGGGATTCCCCTAGAACATTGGCACTCCAAGATAAATAAAGGTAGGTGAACCCTCTATTATTACAAGACTATTAATAAGCTAAACTTTCCTTGAAGTTGGAATATTTTACCAAAATAAATGAATGATTTGTTCCATCTAATTTTATTCCCTGAGACACTTTCATAATGAATGAGGGACTTCTTGATATGACTGATGTTCCTGTTATCTCCCTGTGTAAAAATGACAATCTCATCAGCAAAAAACAAATGTGAAGGAGTAGAGATACCTCATGATGTTTTGATTGTGGAAAGTTCCATTTTTTTACACCATATTGAGAAGAATTTTTCTCCAGTAATCTTTAGAAATAACAAAAACAATCATTGAAATAGGATCCCACTATCACACCCCCTATACCAAGGGAAATAAACTTCTGGTGACCCATTAATAATAATTGAGATATGAGATGATTCAAACAATGCTTTAATCCATTGGATGAACTTTACACTGAATCCAAATCTGTGAAAAACCTAGACTATAAAGCCCCAATCCATTGCGTAAAAATCCATTCTGATGTCAATCTTAATGGAAAATTTCCCTCCCCGAGTGGTTTTACTAAGAAGATTTATACATTCTGAATCATTAAGCAGAAATTCTTGAATGCTCCTCCCTTTAAAAATACCAAACTGATTCCAATAAATGATCTTCTCAACAACCCAATCAAGCCTTCTAGCCATGATTTTTGTAATGAATTTATGAATTGTATTAATCTGTGAAACTTTCCTAAATTGTCCTATCTCACTTCCATTATCTATTTTGGGAATAATGGCAATGAATTTATCATTAAAACCCATACTTAGCTTTCCACCTCTAAAAAAATGTTTTACCAGCATGCACACATCTTCCTAAATAATATCCCAATAGTTTTGAAAGAAAAGGTTTGAGAACCCATCTAGTCCTAGAGAACTATCATTTTTGAGACCGAACACTATTTCCTTAATTTCTAAATCCATTGAAATAGATGTAAGAGATTGATTTTACTCCTCAATAATCAGTTTAGGAACAATGTTCTCCCTTACCAGCTCAGTCCTTGGTGGCCCATTGAAGAGGTTCTCATGAAAGGAAACAATATATTATAAAGGTCCTGCCTCGTCTCCATAATTCTCTCTTCATCCTTTAGTAGTAAAAGGGGTCTATTCACTCTTATCAATCTTTGAAGGGAATTAAAGAACTTGGTGTTCCTGTCACCTTCATTGAGGCACTTGATTTTGAAGATGTCTTTATTGATATTATCCCTGAGTGTCATAAGGTTCATCAACTTTAAAGATAATTCAGCCTCCTAGTTCAGGACAACAGAAAAGTGGGACCAAGTGATAGAATCCTTAATTTTATAAAGATAGCATTCAATACCCTCAATTTTAGAATCCAGGGAGCTAAACTTTTCCTTAATACAATCCTTAAGATTGATCTTGAGCATTTTTGACTTGGCAACACATATCAGAGGATTCCATTTTTATGTGATCGAGTTCCATGTTTCTTGCACAATTTTTGAACAATCCAGGAGAGAGGACCAAGCATTGTTGAACATGAAGGCTAGTGGTTGCCTCTTTTCACTTGAGAGAAAGCTTGTTAGAATAGGGTGATGATTAGAGTTGTTCCTAGAAAGAGTAACACATGAAATTGATTTCCAGGGATTGAGCATTGCATTGTTCACAAAGGTCATGTCAATTCTTCTTTCTATCATATCATTAATATGCCTCTTGTACCATATGAATTTAGCATCAATTAGATTAACTTCATCCAAACCTAAATTCTTAATGCACTCTCTAAATTATTTTTTAGAGATAGTGTTTGTAACTGGACCAATTTTCTCATCCACATGGAGGATAACATTAAAGTATCCTGTGAGGACCCAAGAACCAACTATAGAATTGGAAAGCTTCTGTATATTCCCTAATAAGATTATCCTATCAATATAACTATTATGGGAATACACAATAGAACATAACATTTTCCTACATGCCTCCAAAAAACTACATGTGATGATCTGATTTTCCTCATGCACAATTACTAGAGAATAAATATTATTACGAGTCAAGATCCAAATCCTATCAGGACCAGAAACAACCCAGTTTGTGCCCAAAATAGAGTATCCACCACTACTAAATAAGTGCCCCATATTTTTGGAGTTAATAGTTGGTTCAGAAATTCCAATAATCTCATGTTTATACCTTCCTGTAAGGAGCCTAATGGAATCTTATGTGATGGGGTTAACTAATCCCTAATAGTTTCAAAAGAGGATCCCCATTATTTATTAGGCTTGGAGGCCTGACCTCCTTTTTTCCCAAGTGCCTATATGATTTCCTAGGTGTTTCTACCTAAAGATATTTTACAACAACATTCATTTCTTTTTTATCATTACAAGACTGAATCTGGTCACCATCCAGGGGGCCCTCAATCCTGGTCTCCTACATAGTAGTATCCCCAATTAAGCAACCCTCCCTGGAATGAGTATGTTTATCCTTAGTACCATTTTCTATTATTGAAATTTAATGAGATTCATCTAATGTAGAACAAGGAAGGACCAACTACGTATGCATTTCAGATACAATAGAGTCTATAAAAAATTCTCAATTTATATATCAAATGCAGTATTGAACACATCTGAAGAAAAATCTAGAATCTGGTCATTAATATCCTCTAAAGGAATATCTTGAACAACTTTTGAAGTATGGGTAATAGTTTTCTCAGAAATAAAAACTTTCATTTCCTCTACCTCAACCTTCTCAGACCATGAGGGACCCACCATATTCACTTTTTAGGAATTTTTGTCCTATAAGTCTGAGATTTTCCCCTTCCCCTTATCTCTCACAATCCCCTTCATCCCCTTTGAAACCTCCTTCCATACTAAGGTAGTAGGTGCAAGATGAACCAATTTATTAACAAATATACATTCTTGGAAGTAATTACCTACCATCATGCAATGTTTTAAGAATTTAGAAATATTCTAAAACTCATAATTGATCTCCAATTCCTGGTCCTTCACATCCAAATAAATTTTCTCAGGAGGCAGTGATTCCATATTAACTTCTATCATCACTCTTGCATACAGACCAATGTCACCATTATATTTGGACAATTTATTAAGATAAGGTTTTAAATTTAATACATGACTCATTTATGGGTCTTTTTTTATTTTATAGTAACTATATTAACCCTTAAGGAGTAAAAATCCATGTTGTCACAGTACGAGTTAAAAGGGTTAAATAATAGTTAAAACTAAATGATAAGGGCAATAATATAACATAAAATTGTTAAAAAATTATTATATGAGAGGATTTATACCCATAATAATCATATATTCTAAATAAATATCTTTATATTCATTTTAAATTTAAAATTAATTTATATTAATTTAATATTTTTAGAAATTCCAAGAGTGCCCCTCTTTTCTCTTATAAAAGAGAACCTCTTATTCTCTTTTCTCCACACTTAAAAAACTATTTTTTTAAGAAAATATCTTCCCAAATACCTTAATATAATCCCTTCCCACATTCTATAGGTCTTATTTTATGCATAACACCACCCTTAGAGGTTTTAAGGTGTTAATCAAAGGAGATTTTTCAAAAAAGAGGTATAGTTTTTAATCAACTATTTATGTTTTATTTATTCTTACACATCCTTAAAATATTATTCAACCATGATTAAATAAAAAATCCATTATAATACATATATTGAGATGTTATTATGTTAATATCATCACCTAAATCCATCTCTACTTCCATTAAATGGGAAAAGAAGTTATTGTTCGTGTGTATGGCGGACTACCACCTCGCGAACTGATGATATATTTTTTCCATTACCATATCTCAAGACTGGTTATAATGATGTAAATAAAGTTTATATATGATATTAATGAAATATTTATAATTATTAAAATATATTATATCATTTATGTTCTTATATATCCATATATAGAAAAATGATAACATCGTTCATGCGTATGTGTGAATTATCACCTCCACGAAGCGATATGATTCGTTTTTCATCACCAATTCACATAGATGATATATATAAGTATATTTAAAGAAATAATATGATATATATAATGTTATTATTATTATATAAAGATAAAATTATACTTTATTTCCATAATGATCATTGAAAAATGGAAATGTTGCTCATGCATAAGTATGGCTTACCATCTCCATAATTGTAACATAGTTCATTTTTCATATACATGTTCAATGGATGGATTTAAAAGTATAATTTGTGTTTAAAAGTGATAATTATTTCATTATTATTATTCTATATATGATTTACCAATTATCACTTTGACTATAGACATCATACCAAATTCATTTTGGACTCAAGTGCCAAATATCATCAAAACATCCTATGTGAACTTAAATTGTTATAACCTAATAATAAATGATATGAAAGGAATAATAAACTTGAAAAATTTTCTAAATCAAGTAAATAATTAACCCAAGTTTATTATTCAAGAATATAAAGATTTTACATGATGAGCTAGACTCAAGGTAAGAGATTTCCTCTGAATCTACTTTTATTGTGGTATATTTTCATGTTATACACCTACCTTCTTTTATGAGGTGTATATACAACCCATTTGAAATATCATATCATGAATTTATTTATTCTAATATTATTTAATTTTTTGTTAAATGTTATTCTTTTATGGGTCTTATGATTCAAATGTTTCAAAGTGGTATGATACACTTTGATTTTAGTTTAAAATAAATATTTATTATATTATATTATTTGTTTATTTATATGGATATAAAAGGATTATAAAGGAAATTTTATGTCTATTTTGAATTTCATTCAAAGGGTTTCAAAAAATAATCTCTTTATGAAACATTTAAATTTCTATACAAATGACAAAAGGAATGTTTTTTAACGTATACGATGACAATAAATTCTCTATCGCCATGACCATTATTTGATATTTGGATTAATTAACAAGACTTCATGTTCTTATAAGAAAAATAAAACCCTATTTCACTTTTTGGGGAATTTTTTATATTAAAAATTATTTTGAAAATGGATTGGTTATTTCAGTAACTTGAAATGTTTTCTTATGAGTGAAAATGAAATTTTATGAGTGACATGTTGAAAATTGCAATCTTTTATGTGTTATGATTATATAATTATACTTGGACATTTTATGGGTGGTTATGTGATAAACCAATGATGGTTTGTTCCATGATAAACCAAGTATGGGTGGTTATGTAATAACCTCCAATGCATTGGGTATGTAAGTCAATCGTATGGTTATTCCATTTGTAAGAGTGATAGGTACAAAAGTTGACCACATGGTTGTTACATTTATATGAACGATAAGCATAATTATGTACCAAGATAAATTTATGTGTTATCTATGATTACTATGGGTTTTCTTGTAATCTTGTGATTACAAAAAGGGTAAGCAATGAGATTATTTTCAAAGGGATGTATTTACTACTTCTTAAGGATGAAAAGTATTACTTTATGATAAAGATTTCATAGGTTTTCATGTTTTCATAGGACTAATAGTTTTCCTTCTTTGTGTATCCATTACTAAGATTTTTGTGCTAATACCAATATTTTTAAATGTTTTCATAGGGTTTTAGGAAGAGTTGGGAAAAGGATGAGAAAAAGAGAAAATTGTGAATAATTTTCATAAAAATAAACCGTGTTTTATTTTAATGAATTTATTTTATGGTAGAAATGGATACTGAGTATAAGTGTAATCTTTTAATGTATGGGTTTAATTTTTAAGAGTTTTTCTTAATTATTTAAAACTCTAAACCTAAAAGTTCATCAAAATTTTAAGAAAGTGAATTCTAGTTCAAAAATACTAGAACATGTAATGATTAAGGTCAGGTCCTTACAAAGGATGACTTAGTTACACCTTGAATACTTTGTTATCATTACATACTGATACTCTTATATATAAATTATCTCCTTATTATAAACAAAAGTGTAATAAATTGAATAATTAAATGATCACATGTTCAAAGACATTACCAGCTGAGGCTGAAGTAGGTATGAGTTATTTATCTGTACTAATTTACTTTATTATATACCTACACACTAAACAATTTATATTTATAGGTTGGATTTTATAGATGTAATTGTTGGAATCCTACTAAGATTTATCTCACACCATATCTGATTCACCGTTAGTACCTGGGAAGATTATATGATCTCAAGTATGGAAAAGGGGAAATGTCATACTTTGGACACCTGACTTTCTTGCTTTCTTTAGGATAGATCTTGGTAGCATATGGATGAGCGTGATCTCTAGATTCTTGGATAGTTTTTGGTCTCTCTTTTTTCTTTTGTATAGCATGCATTTCACTGTCTTCCTACTACCATGTATACTTGTTTCCCTATTTTTTAGATACATGACATTATCATCAGATATTTGACACAATTTCTAATTATTGATAATTCTATTTATTATATGTTGATCATGATTACTTCTAATACTAGTTTATTTATTATATTGATTCTGATATTTATTTTTACATTATATCTCTGACGTGCTGCACTCTGAACAGAGGGTATAGTCTCCCCACTATCACACCCTAGGTCCTCACCACTAGTCGGTAGCCTCTGTAATATAGGGATGCATGCCTGGGGCCATGTGGGAAATTGGGTTCAATTACTGTAGAGTAAACTGAGTTTGGTACATCACAAAGCAGTATCAGAGATCTTTTCTTTTGTATTGTTTGGGATATTTATACAAGGGATTAGGAACATGTTGGAACTTGGTTATAGGCTATTCCTGGATATAGCTAACTCACATTTAAGGTAAATTCCAAGTTTCTTGGGAATGATAAATTGTTGTTATATATTTTAGTTATTACAGTTGATATAATTTTACCATTGGGCGATGCACATAAATTGTGGTATTTTATACATTTTATAGCGATTTGACCTTGTCCTGGTACAATAAGAAGTATTGTTTCATGCATCATTACAGGCACATAGAAATCACATGCCATGCATATTCCATGCCATATAGGTGCATTTCATTGCTTTCATTTTCTGTGTTTCCTGTGATTATTGAGCGATCCATGGTTTTTATATATGACAGTGCTACTAAAAACTTCTGCAAAGAAAGAAAATTGGCTATTTAAAGAGTCAACATTAAGTTAATAGTTTTTTCTTATATATATTTATGGTGGCATATTAAATATCTAGTTTTTTATTGGAACCAAGGATATTATTTGATATAAATTGATTATGGTTTGTTTTTGTTGAAAACACTCACATGGAAGATCAAGGAGTTTGAAAAACGAGTGATCTTATAGTACAAACTGACATCAGTGTTGAAGGTGGCATTATTTCCTAGTGTTTGCCAAATTTTTGGGCCTCAAAATTGGGAGTTTGTTTTTAGAAAAAGAATATTTTCTATTTAGGAGTACACAATTTATAGATCGAGAAGGATAGTTTGTGGACCATATAGGAGGTATGTAGAATAGAAAGGAAAAATAGAAAAGGAAGGATTCCGCATAGTAGTACTATGCGAACTGCAAAGCGTGATAGGCAGACTACATAGGGAAAAAAGTTAGTGGGGAGGATTGAAGTTCATGGGAAGAAAATGGTTCATGGAAGGATTTTTATACATGGGATGACTCATCATTTGTGGAAATGAGGTAGTGATTTTTGGAGGTGTGAAGTAAAAGAGGTGGTAAACAGACCACCGATCTAAAAACAGTTCATAGGTGAAGTAGTCCGTAGTGAAGGATATACCACATAGAATGTTTAAGTAAAAAGTATTAAAGAGATTTTAATATATATGTGCCTATATAAGGATCACTAATACCTTCATAAACAAGAGAAATTTTCATTATAAAACATCCTTGCTTTGGGAAGAATTCAGCTAAGTCCAAAGTGGTTCACAGAGAAAAAATTCTGCATAGGATAAGATTTCATGAGGGAGGATTCTGCAAAGGGTGAATTGGTTCATGAGAAAAGTTCACGAAAGGAGGATTGTAGGGATCTATAGATCACAAAGGAAAATAGTCCACAGAAGTGGAGGTAGTCCATGGAAGAGGTAACGACCCACAGAGGAGAAGAAGGGTTCACGAAGGAGAGGTGGTCTATGGGACATCAACAGTACACGAAGAAGAGGCAGTTCTCAGAAGAAGAATCCATCCACAAAGTAGGAATGGTCTGTAGAAGAAGAGGTAGTCTTTGAAACACTTATACTAAGTGGTGCAACATAGTTCACGGAGGAAGAAGTGCAGTTCATGGAGGAAGTAGGATAGTTTTGCGAAGGCAATTAGCTTTGAAAAGGAGTGAGCCACATGAAGAAGCTTCGCTAAAGGTAGTGTTAAACAACATTTTTTTAGTGACCAGTGCTTTTAGAGTGCATAAAATCAAGACTCTGATGAAAGTAGAGTCTCATTATAGATAGAGAAAAATAATTCAATTCCAATCTATTGAAGAGTAATTTAATTCAATAAACTAAGCAAGAATTCTCTCAAAGTAATGATCTAGGGGTATTCTATAGAAGTGTTCCAAGGGACATAGTGTGCTATCCCTAAAATATTATAAAGGAAATGTTCCTGACACAAGGTGAATGTGTCTGAACTCTTTTATTCTACAACTAGTAAATATTAGTGTATTTTGGTATGACTGACACACTATCGGCGTATGATACTTAGACTAGCCCTTAGTGGTGAACCAAATAAAAATCCCATGTTGTCTTTCTACATGTGAATGCTTGATTATTGATCGAATCCATCATACAGTTTTAATGAGTTCCTACCAATTTGGGAACAAGATACATCACATTAAAAGAAATAGTTGAAACCCTGATTCATGGGGTCATTCATTTCAAAACTTATAGTCTATGTATCCTTGGTTACATGGGCTAGGATTTGGCTTTGATTGAGTGACTACCAGTTTCAATTTATGTGGTTTATGGGCCCTTGTGAATTGGAATGGGTAATTAACTGAGTCGATCCATCATATATTACCTGTTACATTCTGATACTGAATTGTATGGGGAAAAAATTGATTTAGATGGGTATCAATTTCAACTATAAAGCTTATGGGGATTTATTATCTGGGAATGATAATCCATTTAATCGAGCCTTGTGTTATGTATAAAACTTACTTACGAACTTAAAATGTAAATATTGACTTAAATGAAATGTTTTCTAGTGAATGTTGAGGTTAACTAAAATTTAAAGAGTGTTGAATCCTTAACTTGTAATTAACCCTCCATACACTAGAAACTTTACAAATTAAAATTCAAACACTTACCAATACCCCGACCTACTAAGCGGGTATTTAGGGTAGTATACCTTAGGTAGTGATCCCTTTTTCTTTTGATCTGCTTCTGTTAGTGTTTCTATCTGCTTTCAAAATATTCTGAGACATGATCTTAAAATGTTTAGAGATATTCCACCATGAGATCATCTAGTCATGCACTAAGAGGGAGAATATAGTCACACTCTGGAGGTGGAGGGACCTAATCTACTAGTGATCCCATCAGTAGTGTCACCTGAGGAACCACCTATTATTCATGAACTGGGAACTGACTATAAAATATGAGAGTTTTTTACATTTTATGCAGTATATTTAAAGTGCTCCATGACCTTCAATTACTATGTCTAATCCAACTCATGAGTTCCAGTAGCAGCATCCTCCCATATTTTCGGTGGATGATAGTCCATAGGCTACTGAGTCTTGTCTAGAGTACATTATTTATATCTTCAAGAATCTCGAAATGCCTCCAAATTAGAGGGTCAAGGTTTATACCTACATGATGCATGGTTATGCTAAGAGTTGGTGGGATGTGATTACTCAGACTGGTCGTCATCAGGGCATGGTATGAGTGTACTTCTAGACTATCTTATATGACTACTTTTTCCCTAAAACACTAAGATCCAACTGATCTAGGGAGTTCATTCACCTGGAGTAGGGTGCTATATTCTTCATGGCCTATTTAGTGCATTTTATTGAGTTTCAATGCTTTGAATCACTTTTGGATGATGATGAGCTATCATTCGTGTGCCATTTTGAGGATGTGATTAAGTATTCCATTCACTCATAGGTGAATATCTTTTTCCCATCTACCTTTTTTGATATCATAAATTAGGATCTTATCACTGAGCACAACCTAAGAGAGGATGATAGTACTGGGAACATAGGTTTAGTGTCGAGATAGTGTAGTGGTGGCCAAATTACCCATACTTGTATCTACATTATACACCATTAGTGTGGATGAAAGGGGCATCAAAAGCCTTAGTGTGATAAGGACTCGCTTGAGTGTCATGCTTGCAGCTATATGGGTCATCTTTAAAGATTCTACTAGACTAATATTCTTGTTTCCAATAGAAGAGGATTCATAAAAGATCCACTTTTAGGAGTGGGATCAGTTATGTAATGTAAGGATGAGAGTTTGAGTAGTACCAACTGAACAGGACTAGGAGGAGGTCGTGGTTGTGGTATCTAGACTTTTGATTATCAACGTCAGTAGAGCAGATCTGCTCATGGTAGTCCAGCTGTAGCATAGGGTCATGGATTAGGCTAGTTGAATGATTTACATCTAATACCCATGGATCAGAGTGCATGACCATTGGATATAAAAGTTACTATTCTAGTATCCTCTATTATTATATGTACTTTGTTCGATACATGTGACTATCACTCCTTTATATCTTTATTGAACATGGAAAGTATCTGGCTGTAAATTTATTAATTTTGTGGGGTGATGACCTTGGAAATGTCATTGGGTGTATGGTCAGAGGGAATATGCCAATATAGGGGTTGTCCCCTTGAGGTAGGCCGTTATCCATTCTTATGAGACCTCTTCTTCCTCAAGATTATGGGATTCAATGTCATTCTCAGGATGTACTGGTTGTTTCTCTATCATGAATATGTGGATTACTATCACCATAGGGTATTGTTTACATCACTAGAGGGAGATAGTTATCTTTATAAGGGATAATGGAATGTCTAGGCCAATAGAGATGAACCAGAGCTTCGTGGTCTAGGCGGAGTGACCGCCCAGACAGCTGGCCTTTATATGGAGGAGTAGGGATTATATCAGATTGAATTTCCCCCAGTAGTAGATCATTTTAGGGATGTATTTCCTGGTGATTTTTCTAGATTACCTTCTATAAGAGAGGTAGTGTTTATGATTTATCTTTTTCTAAGAGTAACTCCAGTATCTATTCCTCCATATAGGATATAACCTACCAATCTCTAGGAGCTTAAGAGATAGTTAGAGGATTTAGAATCAAAGTGTTTTATCTAACCCAATGCTCCTTCTTGGGGCTCACCCATGATTTTCTTCAAGAAGGTGTATGAGACCCTTATGCTATGTATGTATTACCAATGGTTGAATCAACTTAGGATTAAGAATTGGTATCCATTTCTTCAAACAGATCATCTCTTTGACCAGCTTTGAGGAGCTTGGGTGTTCACAAAGATTGACCCGAGATCGGGATATCATCAGGTGTGAGTCAGGCCTTTAGATATACCATGTATGACTTTTTGAAGTCAGTACGGTCTATATTAGAACCTCATTATATCATTCAGTCTTAATAATGTGTCTTCCATTTTCATGGCCTTGATGAATAGGGTTTCTTAACCCTATCTGAATTCCTTTTTCATGATTTTCATGGATGAAATCTTGGTGTATTATCAACTTAGAGAGACCATGATCAACATATTGAGATCATTTTAAATACATTTATATAACATCATATTTATGCTAAGATAGATAAGTTGCACTTATGGATTGATAAAGTTCACTTATTGGGTCATGTTATCTCGGAATCAAGAGTATATGGTTATCAATAGAAGGTGAGTGCCATGGTTTTCTAGGAGAATCCCAAGAACGTGTTTGATATATGGAGTTTCTTGAGGCTGTATGGATATTACAGGAATTTCATACTGGGATTCTCATGAATTTTTTCACTTATTACTATTCTTAATAAGAAGGGTGTGAAGTTCTTTCGATCTGAATCATGTGAGAAATTATTTCAAAAGTATAAAGGAAGGATTACCTCGACACCAGTTTTGGTTCTTCCAAATCCTGGAGGAGGCTATACAGTGTTTTGTAATAAAAAAGGCATCATTATGGGTGTAGTATTAATGCATGAGGATCAAGTCATTGCATATAGGTCTCACAAGCTAAGGCCTCATAAGCATAATTACATAATACATGACTCTAGCTTGCAGTAATCTTTCATTCCTTGTGTTTCTAGATGAATTATATTTTGGGAGAGTGATTTGTGGTGTATATGGGCCACAAGAGCCTCAAATATTTCTTTATGCGGTGTGTCTTGAATCTCAGACAACAAAGATGGGCTAAATTCATTCAATATTTTGACTTTGATATTTCCTATATTTCTAGAAAGGGTAATGCAATTGTAGATGTGATGAGCTAAAAAACTCAAGTCCAAGTTGTACAAGAAGCCAATGATGAATGGAAATTGATGGAACTCTTTTTCGACATGTATCTGGAAGTTCATGAGTACCATGAGTGGCCTTTTCTTGTAGCCTTAGCAGTTACCTCTTAACTCCTAGATAGGGTGAAAAGAAGGTAGTTTTTAGATCCCAAGGGGTTGGTTCTCTAGGAGAGTATTTCTAGTGAGGACCCAACTCCAGATTCATTTGTTGATGGAGATTATTTCCTACGTATTCATCTGAATATCTATGTTCTTATAAATATGAGAGAGGAACTAATGCA
This sequence comes from Viscum album, assembly GCA_963277665.1. NCBI lineage: Eukaryota > Viridiplantae > Streptophyta > Magnoliopsida > Santalales > Viscaceae > Viscum > Viscum album. The sequence continues at coordinate 454,298,915 of OY728141.1, read as the reverse complement.
AGAGTCCCATGCTTCTCAGTGGGTAGTTTATCCAAGCATCTCCAAGATGTATCATGATATGCATTGCTAGTATTCGTGGCCTGGGATGAAATGTAAGATTGTAGGTTTTATCATTAGGTGTTCCACCTGTCAGCAGGTGAAGATAGAGAACCAAAAACCTTATATCTTGTTACAACCATTACTAGTCCCACAATGGAAATGGGAATAAATTTCATTGGATTTTTTAGTCAGATTGCTGAGGTATCCTTGAGGTTGTGATGTGGATTGGGTAGTCATGGATTGATTGATAAAGGTATCCTACTTCTTTTCTATCCAAGATACTTTCTTAGTTGATGAGTTGGGAATACTATATGTCCATGAGATCATATGAATACAAGTATTCAATATTACCATTGTTTTAGATAAGGATTCTTATTTCACATCGGGGTTCTGGTAGGGGTTACAGAGAGCTATGGGTACATAGGTGCTTTTGAGCATAACTTTTCACCCTTTTACTGATGACCAGTTGGAACAGATGATATAGGTGTTAGAGGACATGATCTAAGAAGGCATCCTTGATTTTGGAAATTCTTGGGAGAGTCATATACCTCTCGTTGAGTTATCCTATAATAATAATTATCAAGTGACGATTTAGATGGCTCCATATGTGGCCTTATATGGTAGGATGTGTTGTTCACCATTGTGTTGGTTAGAGGTAGGAGAGGAAGTGCTACTGGGTCCTCGTCTCGTGCAGTATACTTCAAAGTAGGTTCATTTTATTAGAAATAACATGCATACCACTCATTATAGATAGACATTTTATGCCGATCATTGTCAAAGACATTAGGATTTTGAGGTGGGGGTCATATTTTCTTTCAGGTACCACCCATACTTGGGAAAAGGAAGATGTCTCTATGCTTTGTCGAGCCTTTTAGAGATCTTGGATAGAGTTATTCTAGTATCATATTGGTTACTTCTACCTCAGAGGTATTTTCCCATGAATGACTTCTTCCATATTTCATATATTCACTAATATCATTCCGACCCATATCATGCTTTTGATCCTGAGGATGCCGAGTTAGATGTCGATGCTTCTTTTAAGGAGTATCCTATATGCATCACAGAACAAATCAAGAAGTCTCTTAGAGGCTAGTCCATCCCTTTAGTTCGAGTGATATGGTAGCATAAACATTTAAAAGATGATACTTGGTAGTGGGAGGCTGACATACATGCCTAGTGGTCAGAGTTGTTCTCAAATGAAGTTTTGTCACCCTTGAAAGGGTAACTCGGGGATAAGTTCCTTTAAGTGGGGAATATTTTAAGGAACTATTTTTTGCATGAGGTACAAAACCTTTAAATTTTGTTCTAATTATTTATTTTAGACCTAATATGGATGCCTAATGAGGTCATAGAAGTTTTAGGGGTGTTTGGGGATTGTTCAGAGCCCGGAACCCCGACTGGTGGGAGAAAGCACTAGGTCGCACGATCAGTATAAACTGTTCCACCCAACCCACACAGTTTATCCTAAGAGTGTGGGGATTTTTAGAGGAAAAATCAGGGTGCACAGGTTTCCCTAATTGTGTACCCAGGGCCGCACGTCTATGAAAAATGTCTATAGTTTTTATAATATCCAAATGGTATGGTTGGCGCATGGTTTGTGTAACCATGCATTTGAATCATGTGAGACTCCTCTATGGGCAATGCATGGCACATTATTTTTCCAATCATGCGACCCAGTTTAAAATGGGTGAAAATTCTATTTTTACCTTAAATTTATTATAACCCTATTTCTTTTTTTTCTTATTTCTCTAATGGATAGAATTCACCCTCCTTCACTTTGAAGCTATCAATCTCCTCCCACGTAGGTTCATTGATTGCTTCACTGTCTAGAATCAGAATCAAGTTCTGATCATCTCGTTGGATTCCTCTTAGTAAGTGCTTCAATCCATAGGCTCAGTTCATTATTTTGTTCCTCTCAACAATGCTATTTTTATGCAGACTCATATACCCTATTTTTAGGGTGTTGATATATTCTTCTATTTTATTCTGATCCAGGACAAACTAAGGGATGATATTGGACGTGGAGAGTGTTATAGGATCAAGGTAGATGGTTTTTGACTTTTCCCTAAAAGTCTTGTCATTTATAAATTTTCATCGTTGTGTGAAGGCTAGTTTTACCTGACGTTGCTTCTAAAATTCATTTGCCTTAATTATAATTGTCATTCTTGTGTTTTAAGGCCAAAATTACACATGTTTTTCATGCTGTTGGGGGTTGTGACCTCAACATCATCCATCCCAAGTAGGTTTATTTCCTTGTTATGCCTTTTTACCCTTGTTATAATTATTTTAGACATTGTTTAGGTGTGTTGGATTGACCCTAATAATGGTAAGTCCTTTTAATTAAAATTAATTATGAATTGATAATGGATAGAAGATGTGTATTGTATAAAATTATCACTTAACCTTTTAAGGTAAGTGTTTAAAATTAACTAATGAATTATAAATTAGCAACTATATATGTATTTTTATCAATTGGCCCTATTCTTATAGATGAATGATAATTTATTGCATGTCCATATTCACCTTTTCATGATTAATGAAATTAAATAGAATGAGCCTATTAAATGATTAAGTAATTTAAGTGATATATGGTTGCATGTCATTGATTAAACTTGTCACATTGATGAAAGGTAATGGAATGAACCTAATGACTTATTAAATGGAATGAGTATTGCGTGGACTAAATTAAATAATGAAATTTGTATATGGGGTCTATTGCATATGGAAATTTTTACCTTTATTGGAATGGACAGACTTGATCCAGACTTGGATTCCTAAGGGAATGCCTTGAGCACCCAGAAGAATCCATTCCAATTGCCATGGGAAATACCCACCATAGAATCTGGTCATTGTTTTACTACATGAATTCCTTGATGATGTACCGATGATTCACTTGACATATCTTCCAAATATTAGAATGAATTAGACACACTCTTTAGATTCAGATTGATGTCTTCAGACATGAAACACCATGGATTCACCCCATTGGTACTGGTCATGATTAGCCTATGATTACTATTGATGACATCCATGGACTTAGTTAGATTCTTTTACAATGGAATTCCTTGGGTGAGCCCCTTGGATTACACTCAGAACCTTGTTTCCAGACTGTATAAGATACTATTATAAGTTGTATCGACCCCTGAGGTCAAGGATTACTTAGTTACATGTTGGATCCTTTGTTATCATTACATAATGATACTCTTATATATAAATGATCTTCTTATTATAAACTGAAGTGTAATCAATTGAATAATTAAATGATCACATGTTTAGAGACATTACTAGATGAGGCTAAAGAATGTATGAATTATTTATTTTTACCACTTTACTATATTATATACCTTCACACTTTATAGTTTATATTCAAAAAATGGATTTTATAGATTCCATTGGTGTTTGCCTAATGATATTTATATTACACCCTATTCGGGCCACCATTGGTAGTTGAGAAGATTATATGATCGTAGGTATAGATTAAGTGAAGCATCCCACTTCAAACACCTGACTTGCTTGCTTGATTTAGGATGGATATTGGTATAAGATGAACAATCAAGATCTTGGGTTGCTTGGATAGTTTCTGGTATGTTTTTTAATTTTGTAAATCATGTATTGCACTGTCTACCTGCTTCCGTGTATACTTGTTTTCCTATTTTGTAGAGGCATGCCATTATCATCATGTATTTGACATAGTTTACAGTTATTGAGATAATTATTTATTATCAGTTGAACATGCTTACTTATGCTAACAGTTTATTTATTATACTACTTCCACTATTTATTCATCCATTATATCTCCTCTATACTCCACTCTAACTAGAGGTCATAGTATCCCCACTATCACACCTTAGGTCCTTGCTGCTAGTTGGAAGCCTATGGCATATAGGGAGGTGTGCTTAAGTCCATGTGGTCAACTGAGTTTGGTTATTGTAGAGTGAACTGGTTATGGGATGTCATAGGTGAAAGGGTAGATGAAAATTCATGACCACATCCTACAAACCTTCTAGTATATAACAACAAAGTGGTAGTGTCACGGGGACAAACAAAAAACTCCGTCCCCATAGTTGGGGTGAATCTCCAACACAAAGTAAGGTTTACTTCAAAGTATACACACACCTTTTCTCCTGTTTAGGAGGGTTGTGGAAAAAATTACACCAGGATATATGAACAACCAGATCAAGACCACACTCCCATTCTAATTAGAGGTAATTGATTTATTCTAATAACCACTCTAGGGTAGGCACAAACCTCTAAAAAAATTCTAGAAACCTATAAAAATATTCTAGAAGTGAAACTGAATCCAATCAAATAAGCTTCCATATATGAAAACTGTTACCCTTAAAAAGCGAACTTAGTAACCTTAAAGAATGAATCCAAAAAGAAGTCTCACCAGAGACAACTGAAAAATGAAGATCTAAGCTACAAGCCATATCTGATAATTCTAGAGTTCTTAAAGACCTTATACAATATCTATAGCAGTTTAGGATCCTACTCTTACATTACCAAATTACAGATGCATTAGTAGTAGTTTTGGAGGCCCTCCTCGAACATATTACTATGAATTTCTTCTTCATTTCTAGTATCTAATCGATCTCAATAACCCATCTATCGATGAGCGCCATAGTGTCCCTTCACATGGCTATAAGATCAAACAGTAAGGAGGTCCTCCCCTTACTATTTTACACCCTGAAGGTCCTCCCCAGGGTACACACTATAGGAATTCTCCTCACAGTCAAACATCAAGCTGTGATGGTAGTCCTCCCTATAACAAAATTTCACTTCATCCATAAGATCCTCCCCTAGGATATTTAATAATAAGAAATTCCTCCTACCATAAGGCACTTGTGAAAATGAGTTCAGTAATGCCTGATGCATCATCATTGAAAAATGACATCCTTTCTCAGCTGAAAGACAACCCAAGACAATGTTCATTCTCTGAAACACCCTTGGATCACCTTCTTTCCAATACAATAGAGGAAACTCCTACCAATCTTTCCATTTATAATAAAGAAATAGGGAAGAATCCACTTTGGTTAGACCATATTGAGGAGACTATATATAAAGATGAAGAAGACATGTTGAACATGAGAAAATAGTTGTCTAAAGATTGTATACTAGTCATGTTTTGGCATTTAGCCACTCCCCAATACAAAATTACTGAGGCATTGTTGGAATATTGTGTGTATGAAATCTTCCTCAATATATGGAACACTCTTCATTACTTAAGAGAAAAATTATTACCTTATGATGTGAACCCAAGACATGTTAAGGTAATATAAGGGATACACCACAAAATTGACTTAGAGGACCTACTAGATACACAACACCTGCAAGTGGGAAAACTGGAAGGAACACTTTAGTGTGCATGCCTCAATGTGTTAAATGAATTACGTCAGCTGATCGCAGATGCCCCATCTGATGTCCATATCATATGATGGGGTGAACATAGAGAGTTTCATTTACTACACTCCATAATCATCAAATCCCACCAAAAGAGACATCATTCAATGTCATAGGCTCAGGATGAATTCAACAAACATACTCTATTTGAAACATATGGTATGCTCAGCAAAAACCATCCCTAACCGACTCTAATAGATGTTAGGAAAAAAGAGAATGATCCATCAAAAACAAATTTCATTAGGAATTAAAAAATATTTAGAAAGCCTTCCTCTTAAGAGAATTTAATCATTAGATAAAAAAATGTCACAAATGTATTCGACAGTAGGTAGCTCAGGTACAGGTTGTACCATGCACCCAACCCATGCTCGAACAAGACTCCATAAAATTAAGAAAGAAGAAACAGTAACAGTAGCCACAAAAATCCATGAGAAACTCTAGCCCATAGAGCTAGGGGATTTACCAATAAAACCTTTGAGGTCAACAAAGTAGACTCAAAAGGTTGTGTAAATAGAACAAGAATGACCCCAAACCAAAAGGCTGTGGGATTTTTTACCCTAATCTCCTCCCCCTCAATGGAAATCAATATTTTCCTAACTCAGGGAAACACCTCAAAATGGATCCTCCTGATTCATCCCATCCCATGATCCATTATCTTCATTAAGAGTGAAAACAATTTTTTTATGAGATTATCTTTAGATCATCGTCTGCCAAACGATTCCAAGAGGGCCAATGCAGAAGAGGATAAGACCTCACAGAGGGTGAAAGAAAAGGCAGTACCTTAAAGAGACTAATGAAATGAATTTAATGAGATAAACATTGGTGAAAATTGTTAAAACCACCCATATATATGCTACAGAACATGTGGCCAATACAAAGGAGTAGCAAGAGGAGGTTTCAGTTCGTAATATAGTCCACACCAAAACAATTGAAGGAGGTGTGCATACCCAAAACAGGAGGATTGCTCTGAATTTGGTCATCCCATTAGCCACTCCATTACTACCCCATTAACAAGCATCTACTAAAGAAAAGGGTAAAGAAAAGGTTATGCATCACCCACATCCCAATGAGGTTGAAACCCTCACACTTGCGGAAAGATTTTCTTGACAAGAGGAAGAGATGAAAGAGTTGAGAAGACTCAACACATAATCACTATAAGGAATCATTACTACCAAATATATTCTAAAATCAAAGCCTTAACTCACATTCATAACTAGTGTACCTTAATAAATAGGATTCACCCCAGTAATTGAAGTGGAACCAGAAAATCTTCTCAATGTGTGTGACTGATGACTAATATATTTTGACTCCATAATAGAAATATATTAGGAGTTGCCTCACTTAGGCACACAACCAAGGCTAGGACAAACACATCCTCATGGTCCATCCCCTATAGGCTACCTACCACAGGTATAAATAGAGCCACCACAGATGGTTCTACCTATTTGTTCCCTTACTCAAGCCTCAATTCAACCATGCATCCCTCAAGGTCACATAAATACTATTGAGTCATTGACATATCGATTAAAAATTATGGAATAATGGAGTGCACCAGTGAATCTAGAAAAGAGGCCTTACCTTGAATGGGTGGATCTCACCCCCTACAAATTTTGGGAACCCTACATTCCCAATATTTAATGGTTTAGGAGATCCAGTGCAGCATTTGGTGCATTTTGTGTCATGTTGTGATCCCATGATAGGGAACCCCACATAATAAGAAGTAGTGAAACTTGAATGCTTAGTACAAACACTATAAGGTCCAACCTTCATAAGGCACACTATTTTTCCAGCTCAATCAATTATGGGATGATAACATCTATTTCAATAGTTTATCTTTAAATTATACTCAACACTGTAGAAAACAACAGTCCTTGACCTCTAAAACTACAAACAATAGGAGAATGAGAGGGTCTTAGATTTCATTGATTGATGGAAAGGGTTGACCTACTCCCTAAACTTATAACTTCCTTGAGAATATTTTTTATCCCTCAGTATAGAGAATCTACATGATGAGTTGCACACATTTCTCATCCCTATGAAATACATAGAAGGGTTCTAAGATCTCACCACAATTTCTCAAAAAATAAAATATTCCATCTTTCGGACCAAGGCCAAGTATCGAGTAATTCTAGAAAATAAAGGGAAGAGAACATGGAAAGTAGAAGATTCCATAGTCTTGCTTAATCTATCCCCTGCACTAGCTCCAGCTCTAAAACCTGTGCCATATCATGTGACACCCCCTCCTTATTATAAAAAATAATGCCCACATCATTAGATTAAATTAAGGGAGTAGAGGTGAAACTAGTATGAGTAAATAAAGAATAAATTTTATTCTTTCCAAGATGAAAAAGTCTATGGCTACTTCATCACAGCATTGGAAAACAACTTACTCAAGTTTCTAAAGCCTAAGAGGCCTGATAAGGATAGTCTTGAATATCTCACAAATTATTTCCCATCCCACCGAACATTAGGTCACACCATACAAGAATGATTAATTTTTAAATACATCCTACAAAAAATGGTGGACTTTGGACAAGTAAAGTTGGACAACCCACCCGCATGGGTAATATGTTTTTCTACCGCAAATATAGAGGAAGAGGGTGAATGATAAGAAGTTAATAACAAAGGTATATAGAAGTTTAGTGATTGTATGGTTATAAAGATGATCAAATGGACTCATGATATCCTCTAAGTATAGTTGAAGAAACCAACTATGCCCCAACTGATCTTTTTGTGGCACAACTGGCTCCGTCAAATCCAAATTACTCCAAAATCCAGTCTTCTAAGTGATGAAATGTCTATAAGGGTAGGAAAAAATGTAAGAAGATGAAATTATACCAAGGGAGAAGTTGTCTTTGACTCTGTTTTAATTCATGAATTTATTCCTAGAAGCACAAACACAGCCCCACCAACTGGTACGATAAGAGTTAACCTGCCAGACGAAGTCCTCATCAGAGGATGAATTAATCTTCAGTTCTATTAATGTAATTGAATTAATAGATCCTTTCTATGATGATGAGTATGAATATGAACCCAATTTCCCTATATCTAATTGGGGAATAAGGGTAAGATTCCATAGAGTCTGAGGATATAGGGGAATATACGATCACAACAAAAATCAATACTCCAACCACGTCCCCACTCGAACTGTATAAGTGGTTGAAACCCATGGGGAGACCTCTAGAAGGAAAAAAAGAGTAAGAAATCCCCCCTACATGTTATGGGTCTTACTCTGATCCAATCATGATCAACAATAAGGGACGTCATCTCCAAACTAGCCTCACCATGTAGGCAAACCTAGTCGACCTGACCCACCAGGATAGGAGCTCCTTCAACTCATGTTCCAAGGGTCTATATACCTACTTCAAGTACTTAAGTTCCTAAAACACCTAAAAAATAGTATTCTCATGCTGAAAATCATAGGAATTTAGTTCAAAATTATGACATTATGAAGTAATTAGCCTTGGTACCGACCAAGTTGTCAATACCGGATGCTCTAAGTCTATCAAAAGACCTCTAGGAAGGACTCATAGAGAATTTAATCCCATAATAGTTTAAATTTGAAGTCGACACTACTGAAACAAATCATATAGAGATTGATCCCACTAAATTACACACAATCATCTCTTTCATAAAGTAGGAAAAAGATGCTGTTATATAGGGACACATCTGACCCTTGTATGTGTCTGGAAGGATAAACAATATTAACATATGATGAGATTTCATTAACAATAGCTTAGGGGTTAACCTCATTCTGGTCAAAACACTCAGTCAGCTGGGTTACAATGAATCCCACTTGTCCCCTTCTACTTTAACGTTGTAGGGTTATGACAAGAGTGAGAAAAAGACTCTTAGAGGAATCAAGATCAAGGACCAATTTGGAGGCCTCATATTCAAATCATAATTTATGGTTTTCTAAAAAAATATGGCTTTCAACATTCTGCTGAGAAGGCCTTGGTTTCATCAACATGAGAAAATTCCCTCATCACACCACCAATGCCTCACATATCACATTAATGGTCAAATTGGGTCATTTTATAGTAATAATTACCTATTTTAATATTGCAAAACTCAGTATATTGATGTAGGATTCTATCAAAGGGAAGGTAAGAAACCCATAAAATATGATTTTGCTTAAGTCATGGCCTCGAATGGTCTATAAATGACCCCAACCAATCCCTTAAAATAACTTTGCGAAGAATATGTGCTGCCTATCTATCATATTAAAGGCATGGGTCCAAATTCAGGTGTATATTAAACAACCGTCATGATATCAAACATGATGACTGAGCCCATTGGCATTGAAAAGTTTAATGAATTTCCAAAAAATGGTAAAATATAAGATGAAAATACCCTTATTCTATCCCTTGAGCTTCAATAGATCCCTGCCTAATCATCTGAGTCAAAAGAGGATGAAGATGCACCTTCTCTATCTCACACTCTAACCCCTCTATAACTTTGAAGAGACCATGTGCCGCCATCTAGGTCATGGGAAGTCATTTCATCTTCTAGATGTCAAAATATTGACTCCTCACCTAAATCTAAAGATATTACTTCATTACCAGATTCCCCTTAGAGTAAGTTAGAAGAGGAAGATAAAGAGGAAATAAAGAGGAGGAAGAGGATGATTTTAGGGATACCCCTCTAGCTTTTGAGAAAAGTGTTTATACCACCATTGACAAACTCAAAGAAATAAATCTAGGTATAAAAGAGGACCCACAACCTACTTTGATCACTGTGTTCATGCCGTCCTAAGAACAAGAGGTATATACCTCCTTTATGAAGTAGAATCAGGACATGTTCACTTGGAATTGCACAGAGATGCTAGGACACAATCTCGAGGTGGCCACCCACTACTTGGGATTTCTAGAAAACCACTAGGGATACAAATAGGTGTCCAAAAGAACAAAACCGAATCATTCCACCAAAACTATGGATGAATTTGACAATATTATCAGATCCAGTTTTATTCAAGAAGTCTAGTATCTAAAATTTCTAGCCAATATCATCCTAGTAAAGAAGAAAAATGAAAAAATCAGGGTCTTTATCGACTTTAAAGATCTCAACTGACATTGTCTGAAAGATTATTTCTCGATTCCGATTACATAAATTCTAATCAATGATACATCCAGCTACCCATCCCTCTCACTACTTTAAAATTAGGCCATAGAAATGGTTTGTAACCATAGATATAGACACCAAAACTATGGCTATATACTATAGACAGGCTTTGGATGGACATAGATAATATTAGTGTGGAAATAGGGAGGAGGATATAACCATAGTTGAGAACTATGGAAATATACTTATAGCCATGGTTTGAACCATGTAAAATAAGTCTATTTCCATGGTTCTCAATTGTGGATATAGCCGCTTCTAGATAGAACTATTTCCATAGTTTTTAACCATGGAAATAGAGTTGTAACCATGGTTTGAACCATGACAGTAGACCTATTTCCATGATTATAAACTATAGATATAGCCTGACTTATAGACATGATTTGTAACCATGGAATTATGCGAGTAGCCATGGTAAAAACTGTGGTAATAGGTCTATTTCCATGGTTATAAACTATGGAGATAGCCTCCATATACTAGAAAAATAAAATCAAATATGCAACCTTCCAGAATTCATATCCTCCCTAGCTTCCCTAAAAAAACATTTAGCATTTAAATTATTAGCACAAATATTAGAAATAACTTTAATGAATCATCAAATAATGTTTAACTATTTTATGGTAACTTAAAATGGATGAAATGAAATAGTGTGTGGTTCAAAAAATAAAATAGTTCATGGTTTTGAAAAAAATTCATGACACCAACAGTAAAATTTAGAAAAAAATAGATTAATAAAATAAAATAAAATATGAAATAGAAATAGGCAGTAAGAAATGACATCTAGATAATAAATGTATAGATGAATAGTAACCAATCATACTTAAATTATAATTTATTTCATTCTAATAGTTGGGTGATAAAAACAAAATACATGAAAGGGAACCGATGTTTAATCCTTTAGCACTGGTTTGAATACAAATCTTATCAATTTACTCCAGAGTGGGCTTGTAATATCTAGGAAAATACATGGTGATGAGGCAATGATTGTAATCACAACCCTAAAAAAAGGATCGTGTCTGGTTCTATTTTTATGTCATTATTGAAGGATCTAGAACATAGGTAAAAAATTAACAAAGTTTTAAAAAATATGATACTGAAATTGAAAAAATGGGTTGTGAGTTTGATCCAATAAAGACAACAATGTATATATTTTATATTTTATTTTTTTGAAACACCATATAAATATTAATAGTGTACAGATGTTCCACAATTACTATAGAAGTGATATGATTTAATCTTCTAAATGAAGCTTCAAAATTCCACACAAGACTCAATTTTTAGGCTATATTTTGACATTCTTCCTATAACTATTCTTCACTATATATTTGGAAACCTTTAGGATCCTATTCACTACACTCAACCTTGAAAGTGCTATGTTATTCAAGTCTAAACTGTAATGGTTATCTTCCACATGGTATTTCATAGATTTTTTAATGATAAAAAAACTCCTTCTTCATGATAGACTTGTTAAACATAATGGCAGATTTTTTCTAATTCTTGGTCTTGGAGGTTACAAGAACCACATGGCCATATTTTTCAGGTTGAATGGTGATGGTTTTTAGATTTTCTAGGACAATTTTTGAATGAGTTGACATTGTAAATATTATTTATCTCTTTTATGAACTTCACACTAACATTTCCTTTCCTAAACTGCTTCAACAAACATTATTTTTTCCTCTTCACAATCTCCCAAATAAAAGGTCCCAAAATCATTGCCATTATCATCTATAACTGAACCTGAGCATGATAAACTCATTATTTTCACATTCATAATATATTTTCCAATAGCTATCCTAATAAAATTATACATAAAAGATAAATTACACTCACACAACAATTCCAATGAAATAATTTTTGTTATACCATAAAGAATCAAAACACAATGATTTATTTCACCCTAAAGATTTAACCAAAGATGTTTGTGTGTGTTCATACTTTATTTGAAGATTTTTAATTCCCCCTCTTGACCATTTTTAATATAACATGGATGAAATGAAATGATTCCATATGATATCAGGTATTCTAAGTCATTCCATAAATCATAACACACCCATATCACTAGTCTTGTTATATGCATTACATAACAAGAAATTAACCTATAACTATTGTTATGTTATGAGATCTGTTATGTAATTCCATAATTTTCTTTCAATAAAGAATTCTTGATATAATATACTAACATACATTCCCACAAATTTCAAGTAGTCAAAATTAACTCAAAGGTAAGTCATACATACCAATACATAAGAAATGGAATTGAAATAGACAATGGAAGCAAGTGTGGACACCCAATCCTTAATAATCCATAATATTGAAGACTAAGATTAAAACTATCTAGAAACCAACACTTGGATACAAAGGACACTTTCCATTATCTAAAGCATCATGCATTCAATTTGTACGCACAAAAGGTGTTTTTTATAGTGAGTGAGAACATAATACTTTGTAAAAACTACAACAACCTCTATTAAATCAAGGAGTTAGTATTTGAATATATAAATAATAGTGTAATGACAAAAAGGGTCAATTACCATCAAGGAAAATTATGTCATACCTTGAAATTTCATAACTTAGCCCGCCATAATCCACTTGTAAGTGACTATTATCATAGCTCAAACATAAAATAACATGGTTAGTGATAAAAATCTTATACATCACTAAAAAAAAACATATTACATCATTTATTTCCCATGAAAAAAATCATGTTGTCATTTTATGCCCCCACATAGCATGTGAAATCAACTTAGAAATACAAATCTATTTTCTAAATTAAAGATCATAATTTCTAAAACCCAATACACATAAATAACCTCTAAAAAGTTATAAATATCCCATATTTACTAGAATTTAGCATACCATTTAAATAATACCAGTATTACACTTTGGTAATCTCAAGAATATGTCTAATACCTCATCATTATGTGATTTCTATAAGTTTATTCACCACTTTATAATCTTAAAATACTATTCCTATATTTTTATAATCCACTAAATATTGCCTAATAATGCCTATAAATATTTCAATATTGATGTTAATTCACCAATGTAGGCTTGACATGTTTATCCCTTTTAAACAATAATTTCATTTCAGCAGAAACTATACCCCTTAAAACCACCAATCTATGTTCACCATTATTCCCATTATTTCTTAATTTGATAGCCATATTTTTATATCTAAAATCATTAAATTATTGTACATTTATCTTATGTATTTCATATTCAACTTTCCCTAAACTTTTCATTAGTTAAAACATGTCCAAAATTAATTCAAACTCTATATCACCATCTTAGGGTCATGATCATTAATCTAAAAATAAAAAAAAATCTATTTATCACCAATTAAACTAATTATCAATAAAAGAAACACATATAAGAAATTTAAATCAATAAGAATTCCATAATAAGTCCATAATTTACATATAAACACATACCAAGTCCATTAGAATGTGACATGTCATCTAAATCAAAGAGAAAAAGGAATACTCTTAGGGTCTTAGACATGAATTTGACTAAAGAAACAATGGCCACAAATAGGTTAAAAAATAGACAGTTTATGAAGCTCCATTAAGGGTAGATGATGGTTCAAAGGGGTTCATACATAGAAAACACTGATGAAAAAGTTATAGTAAAAGGAGTAATCATGATTTTCAACACATAATGTGAATAAAGAAGCTGACCGGTTCTGGAAAACTAAACTACATGACTTATAATCCTCTGAATCATATGTCATGTATCCTATAACCCTATGACACTACGAGTTGTTTGTTATTAAAAATACTGAATAGTATGTTCTCATGGGTTACTCTCTATGTATATCATAACTGTATACCTCAATGTGTACCTATCATGACCCAACTTGAGTCCACCCCAAACCGGTCACCAAAGTTGGTCTGAAACAAGGCCTGAGAGGCATTCTTGATCCTTTTGGGATGGTAACTAGTATTAGGACATCAATAGATAAACCAAGGGAGTTATTTTTTCCAAATATAAATAAATAAAACAGTAGAAAAAATAGAGCATACCAATATAAATAAATATCCAAAATGAACTTCATTAATACAAGAACTGAAAATACAAAAAAACTATACAACAAAACCCAAACTGGACATGATGACCACAACATCTCTATGTGACCCCAAGGATCACTCTACAATACCAAAACCATCCATTTCCCATGGTGATAAAAACCAAGTTGGAACCTTCAACAAGAGCTAAAAATAAGAAAAAACTATATGTGTGAGTATTAAAACTCAGTAGACGTGCCCAAAAAAATCTATTCCTAATACATTTTATTTAAATAAGGAAACACCAAATTCAGTTTTAAAATATAATATATAAAAGTAAACTCTTCCAAACATTTTAATTTAAAGAAAAAAACATTCCATTTCCATTTTTTCATTTAAAAAAAATTCTTTTCAAGGAGGAACCATTTTAATTTAAGAAGAGAAAGGACTATGTTTTTATTTAAAATAGGAAAAGAGAGTGTAAAACATTTTCAAAACACTTTCCATAAACATCAAACATACACCATTTTCAAATCCAAAACCATTTAGGAAAACCCATTTAAGAAACCCAAGACATAATTTTAGAAGAAAAATACCTTTACCAATCAAAAACCATGCTTTAAAAATCAAAAATCACTTACAAAATCCAATTGGTCATTTTATCAAACACTTGGTGTGCATAACTTAACAAAACAATACCATATACTTCAAAAAAATCAAGAAACCACCTCATTTCACATAAAACAATTATTCTGAAGATCACACATCAATATTTAACCTATAAGAAAGGTGAAAAAATCAAGAAACCAACAATTCTAAAATTTAAAGGGAAAGTTCAAAGGGAAACCGACCTCAAACTCACAATACTTCAACAAAACCCACCCGAAACAACTTTAAAAGGGTTGTAAGAAGAAAGAAAAACCAATAGGAACCTTAAACACACAAAACCATCAAATTAAACACAAAAAATAATAAACCCTAGATCCAGATGACCAAGGGGGAAGAGGAACTCAAGAGAAAATGGAAGAAAGAGGAAAAAGAAGAAATGAGGAGAATACCTTGAATATCTAGCCTTAAATATTGAATAAATCACCTTAGAATCATAAAGAAAGAAGGAGGAAGGTGTGAGGAAGGATGGAGGAGCCTCCTAGGGTTATAAGAACTGAATGTGGGAAGAATATGGTGATTTGGGCTTAATATTAAAGAGGGTAAAAATAGAATTTCATAATTTTTATGACCCGGACAGGTCGCATGGTTTGATTACATGATTTTACAAAACATGCACCAACCCTGCATCCCTCACTATCCAAGAGGAACAAGTTGCATGTTTATCTCATATGGTTTACCAAAACCATGCAACAACCATGTGGTTTTCACTGTAAAAAAATGAAATTGTCTGCACGGTTTCCTAAGAAAGGGTGCACAATTCTCCCTAAGTGTGTGCAAACCTTTAACTACCTATTATCAAGCCCAAAATCTCCATTTTCACTAAAAAATCATAGATAAATTAAAGAATAAACATAGGAACAAAAATAAAAAAATTAAAACCTAAAAATTTAAATCCAAAACACCTAGAACTCGAGAGGAGAACTAATATTCAAAAGATGATCCAGAACAAAGGACAAAATAAAAATTTGGGTGTGACAATTATCCCCACCATTATGCTTTCTACCCCCAGAAATCCACAACATCTTACAGTTGATCGATCAAAGATAAAGGATTCCCACAACCTCATTATCCAACCTCTCAAACCAAGAACACCTCAACCACCACTAGAACGAAACTCACACCACTTACCTAAAACAAACCAAAAAACCCAAAACACTTCTCAAGAAACGATGGAGAAACTCGAGGCACAAATTCTACAACCTTGCTTTAAACAAAACCATTGAGAATAATCCTAAAAAATCTAAATGTTTACCTAGTTATAAAGGAACTAAAAATTAGATAACTCCAAATGAAACCACCCATTTCCAAGATAAAACTATAAACTAAACAAAATTATCAACATGGGAGGCCAGAACAGACTCCCTACCATTAGAAACCAACTAGAACCAATAAATTCCAAAAGAAAACTATAATGAGAGGTGTATATCCCCACCATTATGAACTGATTGGCTTAAACCAACCTAATAACTCCTCACACTGGCAAAAAACCCTACCATAAGGGGCCTTGATAGAAGAAACTCCAAACTAAGTGAAAAACCCAAAACCATGATTCATCATATCAAGATAAGTACAAACCAAAACCAAAACCGACTCATGAAGGATAACCGCACAAGGACAACCAATCATAGATCCACATCTCAAAAGGCACCACCACTGAAATTTCATGAAAATGAGACTACCATGACTCCTTAAAACCAAAGACGAAATTTCAAACCATAAGGAAAAAAATGATGAAACAAGGCCTCTATGACTTTTATAACAAAATGGTACCTTACAAGACATAGAAACTATAATAAATAAACTTAAACTATTCCCAATCCAACACTGAAGACAAGATGAAGCCTAGATGGAGCCTAGATGTATTGAAGCATCCACTGCCTCACAGTCATAAGATGATAATCCCCAATCAGAACTCCCTCTTTTGGTGTCATGAGTGTCCACACAACACCCCAGGTAGAACTAAAAGAACACGACAAACCATGAGACTCACTTTGCTCCAACAAGGCACTTTCATTATGATGTGGATTTAGAAGATGCACATGAATCATCCTATTTCACCCCAAATGAGAGGTAGCAAAAACCAGACACACAAAATAGCCTACCTCTACTTGAGGTAGAAAAATTTCAGAATTTCCAAAAGACACACATTCATTAAAAAAGAAGTTATCTAGAGATCTACAATATCCAATTTTACATTTTAAAGAGAAAGAAACACCACAACACACCACCAAACACAACCCTTACAACAAAATAATTATTATATAGAAAGGGGACTTAAATTGAGCCCATAATAGTACCCTAATCCTATAAATGGGCTGGGGTGTCTTCTGAAGGGGTGAATCTGGATCCACATTGCTTCCTGTAAACACCCTGATAGAACCATTGTAAGTGACCTAGGCATCCACAGGCATGGTGGGTCTTTGTAGAACTCATACACAAAACTTATTATAAACAGGTTTGCTGAACTGATGAAACACCATGATCCTATGCTTAAATGAAGTTGATGATAGATCTATAGGCCTTTTTATTCCATGACCAACACCACAAACTTTAGGCCATTTTCTAATCTTTTTATCGGGATTCCATTTACTTATCCTAGAGACTGGGGGAAGGTTGGATGCCTCAATCACTCCTACTAAAACAAATTCAACCCAAACAGCTTGCCCCACCATGTCGGCAAAGGAGGTCAGACCAAACTCTAACACCTTCAACTAAAAATCAGGATGAATCCCATTCTCAAAACATAGAGCCTTCAAAGAATCATCTGCATCCCACTCTGGAAGGTAAGAAACTAGATCCAAGAAATGAAAAAAGAAATCCAACATCGATCCATTACCTTGTTTTATACAACAAATATCCATCCCTTCCTCACCTTCACCACCTCATAAAAGTACTATCGGATAAAAAAATCCTTAAAGAACTCCTAGCTAAGAAATTCCCAAGGATTAGTTTGAGATACCGACTTCCACCACTTCCAGGTTAGACATTCAAACATAAAGGTAGTGAACTTAAACTTTAATGACTCATGAAACTCAAGGAAACTAAATATCCTTTTGATTCTCCGTATCCACTCTTTTTCTTTGATAGGATTCATTTGACCATAAAAAAAGAGTAGGACTAAACTTCCAAAACTCAAGAATAAATTCCATAGGTTGATCAATTGGAAGGTCTACTAATGGTAAACCACCCATATCCACACCTTGAATATCCATCTAACCTTTAGTGGGGGTGAACACTAACCAACAAGAAAACCAAGAACCCAATCAAAATAATTGATCAACAAGAATTATCAAACTCAGAAAATTTCATAAACAATAATTCTAAATCACAAGAGAATGCACAAGAAAACCACTGATTATCAAAACATCACGATTTTCCTCTTAAAAATACCTTTTAAATAAAAAAATTGGTGTGTTGAACACACACTAATGGTATTTCATGGATCCTCACACATGCACATTCTCATGCCACCCCGAGAAATCATCAATTCATGCCAATATAGGAACTCATCTTCCCATGTCATCATCCGTACACTTTCCTACACATATCCATGCATGTGAAAACCCATGGGAATACCAAAGGTTAAAAAAAAATCATCATTTGTTCGAACTAATATTCAATTTTTTTTTCATATTCTCAATCCACTCCCCATTTCAAAATTCATAAAACTTTTCAAAAGTTCACTAACCACTAAGTCAAAATCAATTTTCAAACTCCACACACCAATCTATTTTATCCTGCTCAAAATAAAATCCCATGGATTCCATCCAAAAATCTAATTTATCCCATTCAAAATATTTTCATTATCTCAACAAATCTAATTCCATAAAAAATAAATTGATTAAAAAATCATTTCTTCTCATTTAATTTTTTTTAAAAACCCTCTTTAAAATAAACTTCCTCTTTTTGACAAATGATTTCGATAAACCCTAGGTTTTAATTATAAAAATTTAATCTCAGTAAACCACTCCTTGTTATACCCAAAAAACCAGCTTTTAAAAATACATTTTCTAATTCTTTCTTGAAAATAAATATGAAAATTTACTTTCCATTTTCCAAAAATCCAACCATTACCACTTTAAATCAAGTTTTTCATGATTCAAAAACAAGGTTTTTCAAAACAACTTTCAAAATCAAGGAAGACCCAAAACAATACACAAGGGGAAACTAGTTATGATGGGTGAATTTTCCATATGGTTGGTGGTCATATGATAATCATACCACTGTCATAGAGAGTCTTTCATAACTATGTCCCTGGATCCACATGAATTTATAGGCTCTGTGAGGTCTTTGAGACCACTGAACCAACTTCCATTTCATATCCAAAACATCAAACAAACCATAAGAAAAAAACACAAAAAAACAAAACCCGAATTCCCACGGTAGCCCAAGGTTCAGTCTAGAAAGTATTGTCCATACACTCCCCTAGACCTACACACAGATTCTCCATAGTCCTACTCTATATACCTTGACATCTCAAATAAAAAAGGGTTTACTAAAATTTAGGTCCTCTAAATAACCAACTTGATCTAATACTATTTTTTCATGAACTAAACTGAGTTGACCCTAAACTGGTCACCCAATTCAGCCCGAGACAAGACCCGAGAGGCATTCCTGATACTCCTGGGTTAGAAAATAGTGTCAGGGCATCAAAATATAAACCAAGGGAATTATTTAACCAAATATAAATAAATAAAATAGTAAAAAAATAGAGAATCCCAATATAAATAAACATCCAAACTAAAAATCATTTATACCAGAACTGAAAATACAAAAAACTATAAAATAAAACCCAAACTAGACCTGACGATCACAATGCCTCCATGTGACCCCAAGGGTCACTCTTTGATACCAAAACCAACCATCACCCATAGTTATTGAAACCAATATGGAACCCACACTAAGATATAAAAACAAGAAAGAACTATAGTTGTGAGTATTAAAACTCAGTAGGCATGCCCAAATAAATCTATTCCCAATGAATTTACTTTAAATAAAGAAACATAAAATTTAGGTTTGAAATAAAATATATAAAATTAAGCTCTTCCACAAATTTTACTTTAAATAAAAACATGGTCTATTTTAATTTTTTCATTTAAAACCACATTTGTTTTCAAGGAGTAACCATTTTCATTTGAAAGGATAAAGGATGATGTTTTTATTTGAAACAGGAAAAGGGAGTGCAAAACATTTTCAAAACACTTTCTATAAACCTTTTGAAATATATTAATAACTTTTCAATATATGTTCACCACACAAGAGATAAAAAACAATGATTTCATAATAAGTGAAATAGAAAATAAGCACACAAGAGTAACCAACCAATCATGCATATCAATCACCCACCATAGATAACTAAGTGCCGAAGGACACGAGAAAACCTAGGAGCCTAGTGGAATAATATAGAACATACTATACATCTTAACTCATCCCTAAGGCATGAATCACCTGATGACATCAATTCTCACCCACATGCTTGATCTCACCCTACCTGGTTTTACCAAGGGGAATTCTACCATAGCAACAAAAACAAAACAAAACAAATCCCATGCTATGGGCTACTAGCCAGAGAAAAATCCTAATCTAGTGAAATGACCATTCTCCTAAAATCTGCTAACTATGTCAGGTTCCCATGTAAATAATAAATTGGGGGCAAGCCAACAAATTCCAACAAAGAATGCAACTGAATGCACATACATCATACATAATCAACTCACACAACAAGTCAATCCTAAGCCGCCCAAGGAACAATATCCACCTTTAAACCATATGATCACAAGGGATCCTCTCAGCATGGGCTTCCCATAATTATCAACATAACAAAGAAAAGATAATTATCTAAGAAGAGTTTTCAAGACCATCATTTTTACAAAAGCACCAAACAAGCCTTAAGTAACCTTCAAGAAACCAACCTTTTCTAAAAGAAAACCAAAACATTTCCTTCACATTGTCAAACCATTTTTCAAAGAACCAAAACCAACTTTAAAAAATGTGTAACCAAAGAATTTTTAATTTAATTTTTTTTATAAAATTCTATTTAAGAAATCAAACCACATTTTAAAACCAAATTTACTTTCTTAAAAATTACAAATGGGCCACACACCATCATCACATGCCAATCTATTTTCCAAACTATAAAAAATTCACTACTTTCAAATCCAAAACCATTTAGAAAAAACCTATTTAAGAAACCCAAGCCACTATTTTATAATCCGAATACCTTTAATAAGACAAAACCATGCTTCAAAAATCACAAATCACTTACCAAAGCCAACCAGACATTTTATCAAACGCTTGGTGTGCATATCTTAACAAAACAATACCATATACTTTAAAAAATCATGAAAACCACCTCATTTCACATCAAAAAATTATTCTAAAGACTAAAAATCACTATTTAACATATAAGGAATGTGAGAAAAGCAGGAAAACAAAAATTCTTAAATTTAAAGGTAAATTGAAAAGGGAAACCTACCTCAAACTCATGACGCTTTAGTAATGCCCACCTGAAACAACCTTAAAAGGGTTCTAAGAAGAAATAACAACCAAGGGGAACCTTAAACACACAAAAAACCAAAATTAAACACAAAAAATAGTAACCCTAGATCCACATGACCAAGGGAGAAGATGAACTCAAGAGAAAATGGAAGAAAGAGGAAGCAGAAGAAGAAAAGAGGAGAATGCCTTG
The DNA here is from genome assembly GCA_963277665.1 of Viscum album. NCBI lineage: Eukaryota > Viridiplantae > Streptophyta > Magnoliopsida > Santalales > Viscaceae > Viscum > Viscum album. Next base: position 454,276,997 of record OY728141.1, on the reverse strand, counting down.
AAGATATAGCCTTAACTCTTGAATAAATCACCTTAGAATCAACAAGGAAGGAGTTGGAAGACACGAGGAAGGATGGAGGAGCCTCATATGGTTGTGGGAACTAAATGGAGGGAAGAATAGGGTGATTTGGGGTTAAATCTTGAAGAGGGTAGAATAGGAATTTAATAATTTTAATGACCTATATAGGTCTTATGGTTTACCTGCACTATTTTCAAAACCATGCAGCAACTGTGCATCCCTCACTATCCAAGTGAATAAGTTTCATAGTTATCTGCATGGTTTACCAAACTGTGTGACAATTGTGTGGTCACCACTATCCAAAAATTAAATTGGTCGCAAGATTTCCTAGGCAAGGGCGCACAGTTCTCCCTAACCATGCGCAAACCATTTAACAGCTTATATCAAGCCCAAAATCTTTATTTTTCACCAAAAACTCATAAGGAAACTAAAGAATAAACATAGGATAAGAAATAAATAAAGGAAAACCTCTAAATTTAGATATGAAATACCTGAAACTTGATAAGAAAACAAAGATCTAAAAGATGACCCAGAAAAAAGGACAAAATAAAAATCTGGGTGTGATAATACCCTAGTGCACATCAGGTCAATGTTCTATCCCCACTTGTTGTATAGGCCAACTAACACACCATATATTTTAGTGAACCAACTAAGGAAGATCATTTAGTGCATTATCATTTATAGGGTATACACATAGGGTAGAGAAATTAAATATCATTCATTTTTGTTATACGATAGGAAGTGACATGGTAATACACACCTTATTAGTCTATAGGTCCAACACATTGCCTACCATACTAGACATTCCTTATAGGTCGACCTCACTTGGACTAGAAAATAGTAGTACAAATCCATCTACTACTTAAGTCACACACACCGTGTCTCTAGAAGTATATTTCATGTACTTTTTCATCTTTGGTGCGATCATAATTCCTTACTCGAGCATCAGTTTCGGAGGCATGAGCAGTTCATTATGATAATTTTACATATGGAAAATTATGGTTCATATCACTTCTTTATATAGGGATTTATTTTATGTAATTTAGGGAATGTTTGTTCCATCAACTATCTATGTTCATATATCTTTATTTAAAAAAACTAGTACTTCACCCATACAAATGCATGGATTATTCACTATTTTGTGTAATAATATAAGTAAAAACCATTTAATTTATAGTACATTGAAATGAAAAGTTATGTAAAACAAGATACAAGATAATTATATAATAAAAGGTTTTAAATAGATGAAAAATAATGTGTATAATTGAATAATTTGAATAACTACACTCTAAAATTATAGATTCCATGAATTAAATAAATGGAAAAGGAACTAAAAAAGGAAATAGTAAATTAATTAAAGAAAATTGTAATAATTTTTATGGATATAATAGAAAATATTATCTCAATATAAAATAAATTGTTTTATTTATAGTTTAAACTAAAAATTAAATAACACATAACACATCATCAATATCATTCTTTATCCTCTAGTGTATACAACTTACCAACTAGTACATGGAAGCATTATTAGGAAAACCATGAGAATAAAAATGAGAAAAAAAATTATTGATACCAAAATTTCATCAGACAAATTTCATTGATGAGAGCACCCAAACATGTCGTGTTTAAAAATGATCTCTAATATTCATCACTTTGGAGAAACCTACACATTAATAGTTTAATAGTATTTACTATTAGTATATATACATTTAGATGTTAATCTCGTAAAAAAAAATTATTAATAATGTTATAAAAATTTTGAATTCAAAATTCCAAGGAAGTAATATTGTAGGAATATTAGATGCATGTTGAAAAAATCATGGTGTGTGGTATTCCCCTGATTAATACACCCCCTAAGAAAGTGAATAAATATTTTTAGGGTAAAAAAATTCCAAGACCCATGGGTTTGGAAGGCCAAACTCATGGTTTTAAAAATTTATAAAAAAACACATACACACCAAATGAATTCAATGATTACAAAAGATATGAAATTCCATAAAAAATATTGAACCAAAATCCCTTAATGGCATGACCAAAAGTTCAATAAATGCTTCAATTAAAATAATAAATGAACTTCCAAAAGTGTTGCATCTATTCAAGAGCAACAATAGTAACATGCTGCATCAAATACTAGCTTGAACCCAAAATTCAAATGAAAGAAGGAAGATTAGCAATTATATTAATTTTAATACAAATAATTTTCTAGTATAATATGTTTAATTCATGCAGGAAATTTATTTATATAAAAGAATGAAAATTAAAAATGGTACTTATAGAAAGAGAGGTTATAAATGATTCTAAATCCAAATTACATTAACATTTAGGTTTCAAATGAAACATGAAATTATATATATAAATATCACTTATAATAGTAGGAAGTTGATATATATAAATAGTTTTCTACTTGTAGTTGCAGGTGGGAAGGCATATTAGCAGGGAGATTAAATTTAATTCAAGTAGAATTAAGTCTATAATATTTAATACATATTGAAAATTTATTTATATATAATTAAGAAAATTTCATATGGTACTCACATTATTAGGAATGCATGTTACAAATTCTTTTAAACCCTAGTTACGGTAACATGGAGGTTTACGAATACATCCTAGAATAATATAAAATAATTCCACTTGATAAGAATTATGATTATAGATGATACCAAATCCCATCAACATTAACATATTTTATATTATACTTTACAAAAGCATGCAAATTTAATGAATGTTAAAATCGATTTTATATAGAAGCATATTGGTTAAAAATGATAATTACATTACCAGGAAGGTAGGTTAAAAACACTACTACTAAATCCCTTTTATATGAAATAAAAGATTACAATAGTAGGCAAGTTGAAAATGGAATTGAATCCCACTTATATTGATAGGATTGTTACAAATGAACCTTTTTTTAGGTTGGTATAGCTATGATGAAGACACAATAGGGGGTGGATTGTGTCCTTTTAGAAATATTGACAATATTAAAACATCCCTCTTGAAATGAAGTGATCCTTTCCTTCTCTCTTAAAGTCGATCGAGCAACAGAAATAAATAAAGGAAAATAATAAAAGGATGTATAGTGGTTCGAGGCATAGAGAACCTCTAGTCCACTCCACCAATGTTCCACTCCACAAGCTTAGTGATTTTCACTAGTTGGTCCTCTTATCACAAGGCCACCCATAACCGAGTACAGGAAGTTGATACCTTACAAGGATTTTACAGGGCCTTCTGGTTCTTTTATAGGGAACCAAAATATGCATAGCTTAGTCCGAGAAGCTGAAACTCAACCATGACTGAGTCCAATTAGCTGATACTAAAAAGAAAATAGATGAGATGAATTTTTTTGTGAAATAGGTTTAGCTTATAGTTGCAACAACTAATAGATGTAGATGATCTTCAATATAACACAACTGCATCAACAAAATAATATTCAATGTCGAGCACAATTATTCATCTTTAAACAATAGAAAATAGATTAGACAATGTTTGTGTAGGATTCCTTCATCTTTATAATGTGAGAGAATAAGAATGTACAAAGAATATTTCTCTCTCTTCTTCAAAATGATAAGCAACATGATGAAAATATTTCAACACTTTATTTTTGTAAATGCTTTCATGTTTCTTTTCTTCATCCTTGTGTATTCTTTTCCTGCTAAAGAGATATATATATATATATATATATATATAGAATAAATATCCAGAAGTTGTAACAACATTCATCTTTCTTAGGATACCCAAAATAAATAGAGTTAATAGTATTCATAAATATCCCTAAGAATAGCATAACACCATTTCCTCTTTATTTCTGTAGAATAAATCTCTAATAAATGCATTCAAAATAATTTGAATAACTCCTTAAATAATATCTACATAATAATAGAATCATTGAAAATTTTAAAACTCCTGTTTAAATCTATTCAAATCACTTTAAATATAGTTAAAACGGATCTTGAAAAATAGCTACACAATAAATCATGAATACGTGAAATCAAATCATTCAAATAGATTTATAACATCCCTTATAAATATGAATTATTTAATCTGTTCCGTATGATCCTTTGAATCGGACATAAAATAGCCTTATAACGATATATACATCCATCGAGATGGTTGTAGAAATCATAGATAATATATTTAAATAAAACTTTTCCATTGATTATTCAAACATAGGGTTCCTTCATGTAACGAAAAAATACCAAATGTAGGGTTAAACTATGTAAATTATGGATCATTTTCATAGATTAGGGTTCCTACTAACATATGGTTCCTTATCCATACATTTAACTACACATAACGTAAGGATCAAAAAGTAATATATGGATAATGATTTATATGTTCATCCTTGTCAGTATAAAATCCCAAACGTAATATTGATTAACCATACATTCAAATTTTCGAATATAGGGTATGAACAATAATTATAGACTCCAACATAGGGTAGATATTCCATACATTTATCATTCACCAAATGTAGGGTTTCTGATCCATACATTGCATTTATCAAACATAGGGTTCATTCCTTATGTTACGCTTATCAATTTAGGATATGAATAGTGTTTCTGAAAAATGGGAACAACTTAACTTCAGAATTAACTAAATTTTTTGAGCCCTTTAACATCGAATTCAGCCTTAATTCCACCAGAATTATTTTTAGTAAATCTCAATATAATTTCAACTGTTCAAGAAGCTAATCAATATGACTTCTACGACTCCTGATATCTTTTAAAAATAGAAGCCATATGATAAGGGAAAACTACTGGTAAAATAGAAATCTAGAACATTAGATAATTTATTGACCATACAATTAATTTTTTAGCCTTCGATTTAAACTGATGAAATCAAGAAAAACTTATTGTATTTATAACTTCCTAGGCCCCAAGAAATTCCAAAATCTATAGAACTTGTAGAAAAATAAATACTATAGGGTCTTAAATCTGTTCACTATACTGTTGCAAAACTGCTTCATAAACTTTGGTGATTTTTTAGAGTATCTAAAACACCTTTTCAGACTTTCACATAAAATAATGATGTTTAGATAAAATCTTTATATATCCAATGGTATAATTAAACCATAAATCTATTTAATATATCTTGAGATATCATCATAATTCCGAATTGACTTTAAGTCTAAAACTGCAATATCACTTTGACAACTTGTAACAGCTTCGGTGATTTTTTCACCAATGAAAAAATTGAATTAGCTTTCGACATAAATAGATGAAATAAAGATAATCTTCTTATATTTCCAATGGAATAAACTAAATACGAATCTGATTAATATTTATTTAGATATAAAATAAATACTTTTACATACTAAATCTGAAACACTTAACAAATTTATTAGAAAACAAATATTGACGGGTTGAAGTAATTATCAAAACTAAATCAAAATGAGAATGACAAGGAGCCACTCAAAAATCTTCCTCCTTTTGATAACTAAAAAACCCTAACTCACTACTAACATTTATCCCCTTTTTTTAAGGATAAAAAAGATATGATCTTGAGTAAATTAAATAATATAATATATTTACTCTTTTTTATAAAGAATTGGAATTTGAGATTTAAGTAAAAATAAATAAATAAATAAATAAATAAATAAATAAATAAATAAATAAAATAAAATTTGAAAAACTAAATTCTCTCCCCCCTTTTAAAAATATTTAAAATGTGAAAAATAATTTTTTAACATATTTAAAATTTGAAAAATAATTTTTTTAAATATTTTAAATTTGAAAAATATTTTATTAAGTATTTAAAATTAAAAAAATATTTTTTTAAGTATGTAAAATTTAAAAAATAAATTTTTTAAGTACTTAAAATTTAAAAAATAATTTTTTAAGTAATTAAAATTTGAAAAATAATTTTAAAAAAATATTTAAAATTTGAAAATTTGAAAATATTTAAAATTTGAAAATTTTTAATTATTTTTTAAATATTAAAAAGATGAATTATTTTAAAATATACTCTAAATATATACAAAAATTTAAAATCCCTAAATTCATGCTTCCTTTAAAAAGATAAAAAGAGATAATCAATGAGCCATGAAAACATATATAATATTATTAAATGAATAACAAGGGTTTTCAATAAATTTATTAAACCATTTAATTTATTCCATAATAATGAATCATTTAAACATATGCTAATATTTAAAATAACTCCTCCTAAGATCAAGCATAAATATTTATGATATTCAACAAATTTAAATAAATGATTTTTATGGAATTTAAATAAAATATTTTCAAGGAATTAATTTTTTTTACATATGTCATAAATGACCAAAACATTTTAATCTAATAATAGAAAAATGTATTAAAAATAGAAAAGAGATTAATTTAGCACATGAAATTAATTTAAATAGTCAAACATTAAACACATGCTTACACACAAGATATATAAAATCTTAATAAAGCATTTGAAGGTCATTGATTAAGAAAATAAATTTATGAATTAATTCATTTGATAAAATAATAGTGTAAAAAGATTTAATATTCTTAGCATAAGAATAATTAAATGTAGAGGAATAAAAGATAAAACATAAAAAAATCTCCCCCTGTATAAAATAGTTAGTACATTTAAATTGAATATGAAAATTGAAAATGAAATACTACTAGGAATAACCATTCCATATTTAATGAAGTTTCTATTTAATATCATAATAAATAATAATATAATACATTACCACAATTTTCAAGAAGCCACTTGATTATATAACTATGACGTTCAATGACGCATACCTGCAAAATATCAAAAATAAGTGACTTTTGATATCCATATACTTTTGGGTTCGACAGTGTCAACAATTAATGAATTAAGTAACCAAATGGGTTTATTTTGACCAACAATGTTGTAATTAAATATAGATAATTTTTTTGAATAATGAACATGATTAACACCAAAAAATTGAGGTTTTATAAAATAAAAGTTGTTAGCATAATGTCCATTAATACCATAATAAAAACTTTTAACACTAAACATGCTTTTGTTGTTTGAACCAGGAAAAAAAATAATTTTTATATAATTTTGGCTTTTCTCCATTACAACCAATATTGAATTTTCCTTTTTTAATTTTATTTTTACCAAGAATTTGATTCAAATAATTTTATCATTTAATAAGCATACTTGAAGCTTTCTTTAAATTATCAACTTTATCCAACAATTTTTAATTTTAGTTTCATGTAGACCATAATAAATTTTGGAAGAATTTGATCTTAAATCAGAAATCTATTTTGAAAAAAATCTCTTTATCGATTAAAATAGAATCATAATATTTTATAATATTTTTAGGCTATTTATTTAAATATTCAAATTTATCTTGAATCATAAAAAATATTATTAAGTTCATCATAAGAAAAACATTCAGAATTAGAACTTTTAGAGTAAGAAGATTGTACCTCATCAGCATGAGCCATAAGACATAGATTAACCTTTTGATTTTCATGCTCAACTTCTAAGTTTATAGTAGATTCATCATTTGAATATTCATATGCATTACTAGTAATATTCATCACTTTCTTTCCTTTTAATTTATATCCATATTTCCTTTTAGTTTTAAGAAAAGGACATTCAAGTATTAAATGACCTTTATTTTTACACTCGTAGCATCTAACTTCTTTCTCTTTATTCAACTTAAATTTATTTTTTCTCCTTTTATAAATCTTTCAATTTTTTTAGAAAGATGTGGTATCTTATCACTTGAACCCGAATGACTAGAATTTGTATAAGAAATTCATTTATAAAAACTTTGAGTGTAGTTGTTTCCTTTTTAATAGAAATATGATTTTCAGCTTCTGCTTGCATCTCTGCTTCATACATCATCAAGGTTCTGATCAATTATTTCATATTTAATTCTTTAACTAGTGTAGATTGTCTAATATATTTAATGCCTTATCTGATTTTGGAATTTTATTTTCCAAGGTAGTAACATCATTAACAACTTCTATTAATCTTCCATTCATCTGAGTGATGCTCTCATATTCCTGATTCCTGAATGTGTCAAATTTATGTTTTGTAGTATTGTACCTTAGTTGTCTGATGTTGTCAGTTCATTAATATGAAACTACAATAGTATTCCACATCTCATAGGCAGTATCACATTGAGAAACATAGTTAAATTCATTAGGACCAAGACCGCATATAATTGCATTCATGGCTTTTGAATTAATATCATACTCAGCTTCCTTAACAGCATCCCACTTTTCTAATTCTTCAGGGATTTCATAAGGTTTGAAAATATTCATATAAACTTTTAAACCAAGATTCTTCAAATATATAGTCATGTGAGATTTCCAGAATCCATAATTATCACCATTAAAATAAAGAGCATGAATCATCAATATACCTTCTCTGAAATTTTCCATTGAGATTTTTCTTCATCTGAATCTTTAACTCGGGCTTGTTAGAGCCAACATAAATTAGTATAGTCTTACCTTTGATACCAATTTTTAGGTCGAGATGGCTATGATAGAGGCATAAGAGGGGGGTGAACTGTGTCCTTTTAAAAATCTTGACAATATTAAAATGTCCCTCTTGAAATGAAGCGATTATTTCCTTCTCTCTTAAAGTCAAGAGAGCATCAGAAATAAATAAAAGAAAAGAAAAAAATGATGTATTGTGGTTCAGGGTACATAAAACCCCTAGTCTACTCCACCAACACTATACTCCACGATCTTGGTGATTTTCACTAGTTGATCCTCTTATCACAAGACCATCCACAACTGAGTACAAGAAGTTGACACCTTACACGACTTTTATAGGACCTTCTGGTTCATATATATGGAACCAAAATATGCATAGCTTAGTCCGAGAAGACGAAACTCAACCACAACTAAGTCTGAGTATCTGATACTAAAAATAAAATATATGAGATGAATTTTGTTGTGAAACATGTTTAGCTCAGAGCTACAGCAGCAACTGATAGATGTAGATAATCTTCAATATAGCATAACAACATTAGAAAAATAATCTTCAATGTCAAGCAGGCTTCTTCATCTTTAAACAATAGCAAATAGATTAGACAATGTTTGTGTAGGCTTCTTTTATCTTTACAACGTGAGAGAATAAGAATTTATAAAAAATATTTCTCTTCTTCAAAATGATAAGTAGCAGAATGAAAATATTTCAACACTTTATTTTCATTAATGTTTTCAAGTATACACTCTTCTTCGTTGTGTATTCTTTTCATGTTAGAGAGATATATATATAGAGAATAATTATCCAGCAGTTTTAATAGCATTATTCTTCCTCAGAATACCCAAAATAAATAGAGTTAATATCATTTATAAATATTCCCAATAACAGTATAGCACCATTGCCTCTTTATTCCTATAGAATAAATATCTAATAAATGAATTCAAAATAATTTTAATAACTCCTAAAATAATATCTCTATAATAATAGCAGTATTAAAAAATTTAAAACTCTTGTTTAATCCATTAAAACCACTTTAAATATAGTTGAAACAGTTCCTAAAAAATAGCAGCATAATAAATCATGAATATTTGAAATCAAATCATTCAAAGAGATTCAATAGGTCCCTTATAAATAAGAATGATTTAATATGTTCCATGAGAGCCTTTGAATTAGTCATAAAACATCCTTATAAAAAAAATATTTTCATCGAGACGGTTGCAAAAATCACAGATAATATATTTAAATAAATCTCCACCATTGACTAGTCAAACGTAGGGTTCCTTCGTGTAATGAAAAAATACCAAATGTAGGGTTCAACTACATAAATTATGGTTCCTTTGTGTAATGTAGGGTCCCTACCAACATATGGTTCCTTATCCATACATTCAACTGCACGTAATACAAGGATCAAAAAGTAACATATGAATGATGATCCATATGTTCATCCTTGTCAGTATAAAATCCCGAACGTAACATTGATTAACCATATGTTCAAATTTTTGAACATTGGATATGGATAGTAATTCTAGACTCCAATGTAGGGTATATATTCCATACATTTATCCTTCTCCTAATGTATGTATGATGATCCATACGCTGCATTTATCAAACATAGGGTTCATTCCTTATGTTATGCTTATCAATTTAGGGTATGAATAGTGTTTTTGGAAAATGGGAACAACTTAACTTCATAATTAGCTGATTTTTTTATCCCTTTAACATCATATTCAGCCTTAACCCCACAATAATTATTTTTATTAAATCTAAATATCATTTTAAAAATTAAATAAGATAATCAATATGTCTTCTATAACTCCTGATATCTTTGAAAAACAAAATCCATATGATAAGGAAAAACTACTCATAAAACAGAAATCCAGAATATAGGATAATTTATTGACCATACAAAAAAATTATTTTTCCTTTGATTTAAACTAAATAAATCAAGATAAACTTATTATATTTACATTTCCGGAGGTCCTGAGTGATTCCAACATTTTAGAACTTGCAGTAAAATAAATACTACAGGATTTCAAATTTGTTCACTATAGAGTTTCAAAACTACGTCTGAAACTTCAGTGATTTTTTTAGAGTATCTAAAAATCCTTTTTAGACTTCCACATAAAATAATTATGTTTAGATAAACTTATTATCTATCCAAATGTGTAATGTTACTATGAATCTATTCAATATATCATGAGATATCATTATAATTCTGAATTAACTTTAAGCTAAAAACTGCAATATCACTTGGATAGCTTGTAACAACTTCGATGAATTTTTGCACCATCAAAACAATTGAATTAGATTTCGACATAAATAGATAAAATGAAGAAAATATTATTATATTTCAAATGTAATTAACTAAGTAAGAACCCAATCACTATTTCATTAGATATAAAATAAATACTTTGAGATACTAAATCTAAAACACTTAACAAAATTTATTATAAAATAAATATTGAAAAGTTTAAGTAATTATAAAAACTAAATCAAAATGAGAATGAAAAGGAGACACTAAACATATTTCATCGTAAAAAAACATTCCACTTACATATAGACAGGTTAGAAATTCTACTGAATAAAACATACATTAAAATTTAAAATTCAAAAGAACAAATTTAATGAAAGAATTCCACAATCTAATACAGAATGTCAGGAATTATACTACATAAATTAATCTATAAGATTCTAATACATTATGTCAAACATCATTCATGTTCATTTATAATGTTATCGTTCTACAATCTATATTTGTAATATAATAAAATGTCAATTGAAAATTCCAAAAAAAATTAAATAACCTTATTTTTTTATATGTAACATATCTAAAACTGATATCGAATTTAAAATCTAACATAATTAATAGATGCATTCAAAATAATAAAAATTGAAATCACTATAAATAAAATACAAAAATAATAATGTATATTTATAATGTAATTTTAGATAGTTGAAAGTAGTAGATTTGGATATAAAACTAATTCAAAATATAAATAACAAAGTCATGTTTTATAAGATCAGAGATTCTCAACTATCATAGGTTTTTTAATCAATGGATAATAGATTGAATTTAAAAAAATGAAGCATCCATATAAAATTTCTAAACCACTAAGATAGATAAAACAAAATAATTTTCTCTTATAAAACTCCAAAATAGGGAAATAAATTATGAAGAGTAAAAAAGGGAAAAAGGAAGAGGGAAATTGAACCTTGGAGACTGAGGAAGACCTGATACTGAAGTGTGGGAATGAAAACTTCCTTAAGAACCACTATGATAGTTTGTACTATACTTGAGGCTTTTTTCCCATTGAAATATTAATTTTTACATTGTCCATGAGAAGGAGTATCCTACCATGAGTACATAAAGGACTATCCCTAGTCTATTTATTAGAATATTTTCTAACCAATTCCATCTTGTCTACATGAGAAACCATTACTTACATGAATAAATATAACTGTCTGGTAAAATAATTCAAGTTATTCTATAATTATACTTTATTATTCTAAAAATTTAGCAGCACCTTTAAGGACTCATGATTTAGTAACAACCCACAAAGTGACCCTTCGCACTCTATAAAATTTTATATATTTTCTTACCTTTGACTTTATAAATATATATTGTATTGGTTCATTAATATAATATAGAACACTATAATAATAAAGAGATGCATGTGTGTTTATTGTGAGTTGGAAGTAACTATATATACTTTTTGAGATTGGAGATGGGTATTCCACTTACTGGAATATTGTAATATGAATCAAATACACATGAATCATAATAACACATTGTTACAATAATTTGATGATATGATCCAAGGAAGCTCCCAAAATTAAACAATATTATAATCTTGCTTCAAAAAATATATAATAGAACCTGAAGTACCAATTAAATTTAAAAGGAACAAAATAGAAAATATCATTTCAATGATTAACTTGATTACTAAATAGATGATTTAGATTTCTTATACATGTACATAAGAATTATTGAATTAGATTTAAGTGTCAAGAATCTTTAAAAAATAAAATTTCATTGATTACAATACAAATAATATCCAAATCATTCAAAAAGTTAATAGAAAATATATTTTTTATTGATTATGGTATTAAATATTAATGTTTAAAGAAATGGATAGAAACCTAAGAAAATAATTTCTTCATAGGATATAAGGATTTTAATCAATATATTTCACTCATTGTATAGACTAAAACTATAATATACCCCACTTATACTATTTTAGAATTTTAGGACTGGAACTAAACTACAGTTAAAGAAATATATTTCCTATTGAGAGATTATAAAAGTGTTTAGCTACCAATGAATACAAAGAAACAATCAAGAGTAACTAAATTTAAAATCTAAACTGAATAAATGAAATTTAAATATAAAATCAAGGTTGATTTAACACATAAAGAATCATACTAAATACACAATGCATAGTCAACAGTGCAAAGTATTTCATCACATATGATTTAACTAGCTAAGGAAAAAATCAATATTTATTTTTTTATATTTCTTATTGTTTTCAAAAAATAAATAAATATTAGTTTTATTACCCTAAGTTAAAAATAAATATATAAAATTTATCATTTTACTAGTGTTAAGAATATCATTAGCCTAAGGCCATCACTCAACAGCTTCAGTGAAGGTCACTTCATTATAACTGTTGAGAATGTTAAAAGAATTATAATAAATATGAACAAATAAAGAGTAATAAAAGTTTAAAGAATCAATTTTATTACAATGAGAAATATCCCCAGAGTCCATGATCTCACCTTTAGCTTGGGGATGATTCAGAAACATCTATATTTTTACATATAACACCAACATCTGATCATGAGACATCTAGGTCTTGTTTTCTCATACCTAAGGCCAATTAAAATTAAAATTGTATTGACATATAAACTTATAAACTATATTAAAATATAATCTGTATGAACACATAAACACCATTAACATATAATCTTATAATAATATAAACTATATTAACAAATAAATACATATATAAACCGTTTAAAAATTGAAATTTTTTTATGTTAATACAAACAACATTTAAATAGTGTTTATATGCTTATTTGGATGTTGATTTGTTTAATAAAATTAACATATAAACTATATAAACTTTATGGTATATTTTTTTAAAAAAATATTACCATGTAATCTAAAACAATTTAATAAAATTAACATATAAACTAATATTTTCATGAATTTTTTTAAAATTGAATCACTAAAACATCAATAAATAAAAATAAATACAAATTTAAAGAAATATATTTGAATGAGTTTTTAATATATAATTAAATTATATATGAAATAAAATATTACATACCACTAGGTACAATTATTACATTGATATGGTACTTGAGTTAGCTATTTAGGATCTTGCATTAGAAGGAGCACCCTATAAGAAAATAAACAGTAATGTCACATTGAATGGATAATCATAGTTTGGACATAATTGGATGGAATAAACTAATAATATTCACTCTTGTAAGTAGATATCCATTCTTATGCTTAAAAATAGAAGCAAATCATCCTCAATATTAGACTTAAATCAAGAAAAATATGCATATAAAATAAAATAGTAGGACTATTTTCTACAAAAAACTAAAGCATTATAAATCCACTTAAATACATATGAAATGATCAACTACTAAATATTAAATACCATATTGAAATAAGAAATGAAAAAAATAACAAAATCAAATTACCCTAATAAAGGGGTTCACATAAAAAAAGAGAATCGTGCAATAATAAAACATTGTACTTGAAACTGCCCTCACAAAATATACACAAATGGAAACTAAAATTTTTATATAAGTGAAAACCAAAAATATGATAACTTATTGGAAATAATCCTTTATACTTAGATTTTTTAATCACAATAAATGTTTCATCCAATGAGGTACACAACAAACACTAGGTAACATGGATTGAACTGTCTTTGGAAAATAAATAGAAATTTAAGTTAAAATGACATCTATTGTCAAACACTCAAACTGGTCAGCACACTATGATAATAAATTCAACCAGTAAATAAATTTTTTAAAGAAAGTTGAGTCCCCTATGTTTGGTTCGTAGGAACTTTTTTTAAAACTTCTTATAACACTTGTATTATAGTTTCTAAAAACTACTTATATCACAATATTGAAAGAGTTATAAATTTAGAATCAATAATAAATAAAATAAAAATTATAGAATGGTCATTAAAAGGATATTATTATCCATTAAAAAAATTAATCCCCAATAATTACTCATGAAAAAAAAATCCCATTTACTTACAAAATACTTCTCTATATTTTGAATTACATGTCACACTATCATGTATTTTGGTAAATGAAAAAACAATGTAAAAAATAATAAATCAAGAGATCTCAAAAATAAAAATTTTATACCAAGAAAAATAAGTACAATAATATGGCTTAGTTTAAAACATACCTATTAAAAATACTTAGAAAACTATAAAAAATTCATGAAAAATATCATATACCAAAAATTAATTAATTTATGCACCATATTTATAGTCTTTTATGACATGAAAAAATTAATTATACTTACTAAAAACTATTTAATCACTTAACATAAAAATATTGAGTGTCTATTGACTATACTTATTGAAAATAATTTACGCACTTATCACATATGATAATCAATTTAAAAAATAAGAAGTGTTTATTCTATTACTGAAAATATGCATAAATAAGTTATAGAATGGATTTATTCAATGGTAAATGATTCTAAAAAACACTTACAATAAGTGATAAGTTATATAATATTTTTTTAGTAAGTGCTATCAAATAAACCCTGATGAGATAAAAATTATGTATTAGTTCCTAGAAACTTTATTATACATATAATATCCATGTAATATCAGTACTATTATAAGTTGGGTATGATTAGATTATAAAAGGGAATGGAGATCATGATTGTCAGTCACCACTATAAACTTACATAAATATAAACATGGAAGAATATGAAATATTACCAAGTCATACATTTGACACAGTCTAATCATGTATAAACAATGAAAAAATCACATTATGTAACAACAATACAATGAGATCCAAATAAGTTACTGATGTAGGGAGAGAAGCATGAAATTGTATGTTCATGAACTAAATATGGTTCAATGTAAAAATAAACATATATTATAGTAGAATAAGGGGAAATTGGGGGAATTATAATCAGTGAAATTTAATAAATGAGCAGGAGGAAAATATTTGGCATGAGAAACCATGGAAGGGAGGATTTCTCTAGGGTAGACTGAATGGGGTTACTGTTAAATCACGATAGGAGGAGGATCATGAGGGTAGGATTTGGTTTGAATGAGAAATCATGGATGTAGGTTCACTGTGTCTAAGGAGAACATTCGGGGGTGGGTGCATCAAAGGAGGAGGATATCAGAAGGTGGGGCAGTTGCATTAGAGTTGCATCTAATTCATACTGAAGCCTCATCGGAGAAGGAGGATCATGGGGAGGTGGGGTGGCCACATCAGAGGCATGTTAGAGGAGGATGTGGGGAGTCCGCATAGGAGAAGCATCAGATCAACGAAAGTGGGGAGGTGGGGTTTCCATGTCAGAGGAGGAGGAAGATTGTGGGGAATTTGGGTGTCCATATCAGAGGAGGATGGTGGGAGGTTGGGTGGAAACATTGGGGGATGAGGGTCATTGGGGGTGAGGAATCTTGTGAGGGTAGGGGTGGGGAGGAAGCTCGTGAGGATAGGGCGGAAAGGGGGAGTGGGTGGGATACTAGCACAACCCATTAATTGGTCGTGGGTATAAGTGAGATATAACCCGAATTATTATTGACTGTGGTTATAGATCCATGGCTATATGATCAAATTATAGTAGTGTATCCTTCATGGATGGATATTCAGGGTATAATTAAATATGAATAACCTAATAAAATGAAGAAGAAACCACCTTTAGGTCCCCTCAGGGGGTATTTTTCTATCAGGTAACGCCCTTTAGATTGATGAATGTCAGTGCTACATACCAGTGTGCCATGCATTACATCTTCAAACCATTCTTGGGAAGATTTATCGAATGCTACATTGATGATATGGTGGTTAATTATCGATAGTGTTTTGACCACTTGGCTGATCTTGAGACCATCTTTAACAAACCACAATAGTATAGCCTGAAGATAAACCCCTTGAAATGTGCTTTCGGGGTTACCTCATGGAGATTTCTCAGCTTCATTGTACACTATTGTGGCATCAAAGTTAACCCTGATAATATGAAGGATATCCTCAATATACCACTACCTCAGAACCTCAAAGAATTGACAGGACTGCAGGGAAACCTGTCCTACATTAGACGTTTTATAGAGAACCTCACAGGAAAGTGTTTTCCCTTCACCTGGTTGATAAAGAAGGGGGTTGCATATCAATGGACTAATGACTATCAGGAAGCATTCAACAGCCTCAAGAAATTCCTCTTGAGGCCATCAGCGTTGATTCCACCAGTTGAGGGGAAACCAATCATTCTATACATGAAAACCTTGGAACGATCACTAGGCACTTTCCTTGCACAAAATAATGACATCAAGAATGAAAAAAAAACATTCATTATCCTAGTCAAACCATGCTCGACACTGAGACTCATTATTCAGATATCAAGAAGAGATTCCTGGTGTTAATCTCCATAGTTCAGAAATCGAGGCACTACCTGCAACACCATGAGGTCCATTTGGTTTCTTGCAATAACTCGCTCAAATACATCCTCATCAGTCCTATGTTGACTGGATGTTTGGAAAGATGGGAGGTTATCTTGTAGTAGTTTGACATTCAGTTTGTGCCCCAAAAAGCGGTGAAAAGCTAGGCTTTGACAGATTTTCCCACAGAACATCCATCTGCTGAAACAATGTTGTTGAATACTGAATTACCTGATGAAGAGATATTCTCTATTCAAGAAGGCCCCTAGGTGTGGGAGATGTTTTTCAACGATGCATACATAAGCCTAATAGGGAAGAGAGTGGAAGTCCCCAAGCTCAAAAGTCGGGTTGGGAGTCATTCTAATATCTCTAGCAAAGGTAGTCTTTCCTTACTCCATGTTTTTAGAAGGTTGTACAAATAATGGGGTGGAATATCAGGCCATCATTTCCAGGTTAGAACTTGCACTTCAAATGCCAGTAGACCACTTGAAGGTGAATGGTGATTCAGAGTTGGTAATCAAGTAGCTCAATGGTGATTATGCTATCAGAAAGGAAGAACACTATGAGAAAAAGTGGCATTTGTGATTGGGAAGGGTCCTGTCGCAAATAGTCCGTCGGGACCTACTATTTGCGATGAGACCCTATTCCTGTCATAAATAGTTTGTTGTAAGAACTTATTTGTGATGAGAATACCCATCCTATCGCAAAAGGCTTTGGCACGTGGTGCACACCAAACCACGGGAAACATATTTGTGATGGGTGGTTACACCCATCGCAAATACTATCCGGTGCTTTTTAGTATTTGTGATGAAATTTTACATTTGTCGCAAATAGTATGTCAGCAGGTAAGTATTTGCGACGTGACCCGTCAAAAATACCTTTTAAACCGCATAGCATTTGCGATGGGTCCCATCGCAAAATAGTGTGTTGGTAAGTAGGTATTTGTGACGGGACCCGTCACAAAATATCTTTTTAATCGCCGCCCCAAATTAATAGGGGGGTTAGCATTTGCGATTAGAATCCTGTCGCAAATACCCCCGTCGCAAATGATCTAACCTATATATACCCGAATTCGATTTTTTCCAATTTCACAATTCTCTCAAGTCCTATATTCTTCTCTGCATTCATATTTTTTCTTCAGTTTTTTCAAAGTTTTAAATTTTACAACGGAAGAATTTTCAAGACTCGCATCCAATGAAAGATTCAGTTTTAAGGTATTTGTTTGTTGCTTTTATTTTTTAGTTAATTCATTTCATTTTATATTAGAAATGATTACTATTAATTAGCGATAATTAAATTAGAATTAGAATTAGAAGGTTTTATTTTTCATTATTTATTTGTATAAATATATTGTTTCATTAAGATTTAATGTTTTTATTTGAAAGTAAATAGTATTAATTTGTAATAATTTAGTTCAATTATCATTAATTAAAAATAATTATGTGTAATTAGTCTTAATTAGAATTAATTAGTAGTAATTAGTATAAATTAGTATAAATTAGTAATAATTAGTAATAAATTGTAATAAATAGTAATAAATAGTAATAAATAATAAAAAATAGAAAAAATAGTAAAAAATAGTAAAAAATGGTAAAAAATAGTAATAAATAGTAATAAATTGTAATAATTAGCAGTAATTACCGATAATCAACAGTAATTAATAATAATTAGCAATAAATAGTAAAAATTAGTAAAAATTAGTCATAATTAGTAGTAACTAGGAATAAATAGTAATAAATAAAAATAAATACTGATAATTAGTAATAATTACTAATAATTAGTGATAAATATTAATAAATAGTAATAATTTGTAATAATTAGTAATTAATAGTAATAATTAGTAATAATTTGTAATAATTAGTAATAAATAGTAATAATTTGTAATAATTAGTAATAAATAGTAATAAATAGTAATAAATAGTAATAATTAGTAATATATTGTAATAATTAGTAATAATTAGTAATAATTAGCAATACATTGTAATAATTACTAATAAATAGTAATAAATAGTAATAAATAGTAATAATTACCAATAAATATAAATAAATAGTAATAATAGTAATAATTACTAATAAATAACAATAATTAGTGATAATTAGTAGTAATTAGTAATAATTAGTAATAATTAGTAATAATTAGTAATAAATAGTAATAAATAGTAATAATTAGCAATAAATAGTAATAAATGGTAATAAATAGTAATAAATATTAATAAATAGTAATAATTATTAATAATTAGTAATAATTAGTAATAAATAGTAATAAATAGTAATAAATAGTAATAATTAGTAATAAATAGTAATAATTAGTAATAATTAGTAATAATTAGTAATAATTAGAAATAATTATTCATAATTAGTTATAATTAGTAATAAATAGTAATAAAAAGTAAAAAATAGGAATAAATTGGAATAAATAAGAATAAATAGCAGAATAATTAGTAATAATTAGTAATAATTAGTAATAATTAATACTAATTAGTAATAAATAGTAATAAATATCAATAAATAGTAACAAATAGATAGTAATAGATAATAATAAATAGTAATAAATAGTAATAATCACTAATAATCAGTAATAATTAGTAATAATCAGCAATAATCAGCAATAATTAGTAATAATTAGTAATAAATAGTAATAAATAGTAATAAATAGTAATAAATAGTAATAAATAGTAATAAATAGTAATAAATGGTAATAAATAGTAATAAAAAATAATAAATAGTAATAAATAGTAATAAATAGTAATAAATAGTAATAAATAGTAATAAATAGTAATAAATAGTAATAAATGGTAATAAATAGTAATAAAAAATAATAAATAGTAATAAATAGTAATAAATAGTAATAAATAGTAATAAATAGTAATAAATAGCAGTAATTAGTAATAATTAGTAATAATTAGCAGTAATTAATAATAAGTAGCGGTAAATAGCGGTAATTAGTAATAAATAGTGTTAATTTGTAACAAATAGTGGTAATTAGTAAAAAATAGAGATAATTAGTAATAAATAGTGGTAATGAGTATTAAATAGCGGTAATCAGTATTAAATAGATGTAATTAGTAATAATTAGTAATAATTTGTAATAAATAGTAATAAATAGTAATAAATAGTTATAATTAGTAATAAATAGTAATAAATAGTAATAAATAATAATAAATAGTAATAAATAATTATAATTAGGAATAATTAGTAGTAATTAGTAATAAATAGTGGTTATTAGCTGTAATTTGTAATAAATAGTGATAATTAGTAATAACTAGTGGTAATTAGTAATAAATAGTGGTAATTAGTAATAAATAGAGGTAATTAGTAATAAATAGTGGTAATTAGTATTAAATAGTGGTAATTCATATTAAATAGTAGTAATTTATAATTCGGGTCTTGGTTATCAGAAGATTCATGCATGTTCAAATGATTGTATCTTATATTATGCTGAAAATGAGTTATTTGTTAGTTGTCCTACATGTGTACAATCGAGGTGCAAAGAGGCTCAACTAGGGAAGTCAAGATTGATTCCTATAAAACAATTGAGGTATTTCCTAATTAAACCTAGATGGTAAGATTTATTTATGTCTCAAGACACAATGTCATTGATTTCATGACAGAACACCAATATTTCAACTGGTACAGGCTTAAACCATCCTACTGATGGCGATTCATGGAAATTTTTTGGCCAAGTACATCCATCTTTTTCTTCAGAAGCTCGAAATGTACGATTGAGTCTTTCTATTGATGGTTTCTATCCACTTAGTTCTTACGGTAGTCAATATTCTTATTGGCCCATATTTATAACTTTTTACAATTTACCTTCTTTAATGTTGATGAATGAGCCATATATATTTTTGACATTATTAATTACAGGACATCTAAAAAATAATCTCGATGTTTATTTGAACTATTGATTGATGAGTTAAATTTATTGTGGAGTAATGGTGTCAATACATATGATGTTGTTGAAAAACATAATTTCCCACTGAAAGCTACATTAATACTGATAATTAGTGACTTCCCAACATATGACATTTTATTTGGTTAGAGTACACATGGTCCAAAATCATGGCCTTATTTTATGAGAGATAGTAAAGTGTTTATGCTCATTAATGGAAGGAAAACTTATTTCTTCAACTATCATTAAATATTTCTTCTTAATGACCTCCCTTTTTGGAGGAACAAATATCATTTTAGAAAAGGAATAATTGAAATAGATGGACCTCCAAAAATGATCAAAAGTATTGAGTTAAAATCCATTATATATTCATTACCTCCCATTACATTTGGACCGACTATAAACCAATACAAAATTAATGGCTTTTGGAAAGAACAAAATTGGATAAAACAAAGTATTTTTTGGGATCTTCCATATTGGTCTAATTTGTTGGTTTATCACATGTTGGATGTCATGCATATTGAGAAGAATTTTTTTGATAATATATTTTATTCTGTTTTGGACACACTAGGTAAGACCAAAGATAATGTTAAGTCATGATTAGATCTTGACCAAATTTGCAGGTGACCAGAACTTGAATTGTTTGAAAATGAAAGATCACAAAATTTATTGAAGCCAAAAGTGGCTTATATATTTTCCAAAGAAAATTGTTTAATATTTTATCAGTGGATTGTATATTTGAGGCTTCCATATGGTTAAGTTTTTAATTTGAATAGATGTTTTATAAATGGACAAATTATTGGATTAAAAAATCATGACTGTTATGTTATAATGGAAAAAATTATACCGATTGGATTTATAGGTTTGTTAAATTCTATGATTTGAGATGTGAAAATAGAAATATCATTTTTTTTATACATTTATGAAGTGAAAATAGACTACGATGCACTAAGTAGACTACAAGAAGATGTTATTTTAATTTTATGTAAACTGGAAAAAATGTCTTCACTGACTTTCTTTGATTCAATGGAACATTTGACATTACATTTTCCACATAAAAAAATAAGGAGGTTCAGTATTGTTTTGATGGATATAACCATTCGAGATATACATGCATAAATTAAAGAAAAAGGTACGTAACAAAGCATTGGTTGAAGGATCAATTGCAGAAGATTATTTGTAAGAGGGAATTTCATTTTATGCTCACTTTATTTTCAGTCTAAATATCCCTCAAAACATACCCGCATGGGTCATAATGAGGGAAATTTTTATGATGAAATGAACAATCAATTATCATTTTTAATCTACCCAAACTTGGCTTTGGTGGAGTTCATGAATGATGACTTTCAGATGATGAACATCATAGGGATCATACATATGTTCTGCTCAACTATGAAGAAATGACGCCATTTGTATTGTGAGTAATTCTATCAATTATTATATAATTTTTTATAGTAAATTAATATTATCTTATTTTTAGATTATATGATAATCATATCAAGAAACAATTTCCACAAATTACAATAGCTTCTCTTGAATAACGTTGACAAAATAATTTTTCATATTGGTTTCAAAAACTAGTAGAATAAATTGTTTATGGTTTAAAATATATAATAAATTTATTACTTGTCATATTGATAATTGTTTTCCAAATTTTTAGGTATCTTAACATGATGATAAAATTGATAATCAATTGCGTGTATTAAGTAACCCACCATCCAAAATGGTTAAATCTTATAATGAATATATAGTGAATGGTTTTTAATTTCATACACGTGCATATGAGGAATAAAAAAACAATTAATAGTGGTGTTTTATTGAGTGGATATCATCATAGAGAAAGTGAAGTTGACTTTTATGGCATGCTGGAAGAAATAATTGAAATGTGTTATATGGGATAGAATTACGTAATGATATTTAAATTTCATTGGTTTGATATTGAGAGAGGCTTTCATATTCATATGTACCATCGAATCGTTGATATTAAATATAAAATAATTCTTGTAGTAAATAAACCATTTTTATTAGATCATTAGGAACTTCTAATTTATTATGAAAATCATTGTGCTACTTTAAGAGAGTTAAGTGAATGGTGGAGTATAATAAAAATGATATCTTGGGGAAATAATTTTATCCAGATTGAATGTTGTTCTGTTGAAGTACAATGAATTGAAATTTTTCAAGAAACTACTCTAAACCCATCTTTTCCACAAAGAGACATGAATATCGATGATGACACCCCATGGTTATGGGTCGATGGTGATAATGATGTTATTGATGTAACAAATGAAATTTAAATGGAAAGTGATGACGAAACTAAAACTCCTATGGAATTGATGATACTGCCAAGGAATATAAAGATATTAAAATTTTCATATATGAAGATGAGGTTGGAGATGAAGATTGACATAATTAAATTTTAGTTATAATCATATATAATATATATCTATATATAATAGTTGTTTTCAACTATTTACTAAAAATAATAATTTTTTGTTTCAAATGGACTCATATTTGTTTCATGAGTTTGAGGAGGCTGATCTACCTAGTGATGAGCATGATGTTACATCATCTGACCCTCATACTGTTGGTAGTTCAGAAATGACTCAAAGGGGTCATGGAATTGCAAGATTGATGATTCCTGACCCTATCCCTAAGTGACATCCACATCTTGACTTTGATCCACGCATGCAGAGGTATGTTCAGTTCTATATTTTATTTAGTTTTCATTAATTTATTTATATACTAATTGTTTGGTTATTTGTTCTCTTTTTTCACAGTTTTTCACATATAGCAGTTGGAAAGGGAAGTACTATATTGCATAATTATTTTTCTACATCATGGGTTACATAGGATCAGATTCCCATTGATGTTCAAAACCACATGTTCGATCATTGAATGGTATGTAAATAAATAATAGTTATTTTGAAATTTCATTAATTAATAACTTGATATTATTAATTATTTACAGGTTTTATGGTATCCTGTCGATGATAGAATGCAAGAATATATCTAGAAGGAATGAGAGGACTTAATGCATTATCATTTTCATTAATATTTGCACAATCTAAGGCAGAAAACATTACAGAATGTGGGAGTCACGTATTTTGATCAGTCTTGCTATACTCACTGACCAAATTATATCTCATATTAGGTTTGGTATGTATTAGGTTTATATTAGATGGGAGATACTTTTTAGAGTATAGAATCATTAGGTTGACAGAACCGGGGGAGATAGGTGGTGACACATCGAGTTGGTAGTCATACATTCAATATACATCAATGATATTTGGTAAGTACTTTTTTTAATAATTTATATAACTTTAAATGCAAATTGTTTATTTTATGATCATATAGGTAGTCAAACAACTTAATATTATGGATTTAAATGTTTATAGGAGGATGTATAGAGATCCTATCATTAGAGAGATTAGAGGTGATCGCTAGTATAATATTGTGGTCAGTAAAATTTTCTTTTTGATTTTTAAAATTAACTGCAAATAATATATTAACTATTTTAATTTTAAATTGCAATTGAAGGAGTCATACAAGGACACAATTTATTAGACACAGGTTGAGAGTCAGGCCGAGGCCAAGGATCAGACCTCTAGTACAATAGGATTTGATGATTCATCATGGATGCAGGTGACTCAGTATGCCTTCGAGAAAGGATAAATTGTTGGTATCATATCTCGATTGATACATGTGAGTTATTATGGTACCATTGTGATGTCGTCGTGTAGCTCGAGAGGAGCTCATGGAGAGTCATCATCATCATATGTTTCACAGTATTAGGAGAAGCTATAGGCTCAAAATGAGCTTATAAATACCATGCATAGGGACCATGAAGATCTCTGTTGATAGTAGCAAGATAAGGAGGAGGATATGTTTAGATGGAAGCAACATCAGCACGAACAGACATTGGAGTACATGCAACATTCGAATCATGGTTTAGGGATGGAGTTCCCTCCACCAGCTCCTCCAACTTATCCATATGACCCTCCCCCTCATTGATTTATATACTTTTTCTCATAAACATTTGAATGTAAAAATGTTTTGTAATATTTTTATTAATCCATATATTTACATTTTTATATAGTGCGTTTTTATATTATTGTGAATATTGTGTTTTTATTATTTTATTATTTTGTTTTTTTATTATTTTATTGTTTTATTATTTATTATTATTATTTAATATTTTTGTGAATATTGTGTTTTTTTTTATTTTATTATTTTATAATTTTATTTATATTTTTATTAATTTTATTAGTTTTTATTATTTTTTTAATTTATTAATTTATTATTATTATTATTTTATTAAATTTTAATAATAATAATTTTTATTAATTTTTTTTATATTTTTTAAGTTTTTTGCGATGAGTAGTTAATCCCATCGCAAAAAAGGATTTTTAAAAAACCCGACTAAACTATTTGTGATGAGACAAATTCCTATCACAAATAGTTTTTTTGTGACGGACCGTCGCAAATAGTTTTTTTTGCAACGCCGTTTTCTGCAATGAGTCATTTCCGATGTTTCCTATCACAAATGACCCATCACAAATGACGCATTACGAATAATCCTCCTTCCTATAGTGGAACCAATCCATCTACTTGGCTATGTATAGGGACTAATGGAAGAATTCCTATCAGAGGCAACATTGAATCATATCCCATGATCATAGAATGACTGGGATAATGCATTGGAAAATGCAGCTATGACTCTAGTAGATTCATATTGGGATGAAATAGTCATCAGAATTGTGCATCGCCAAATAGTTTCACCCTTTGTTCAAGTTAGCATGGTAGAAGTCAATGAGGTTAGTCCCATACCCAAACTAGATGGTCCTATGACCGGTTGGATGATACCCATTATGGAATACCTCTAGAATAGAGTGGTCTTGTTGGAATAAGTTAGAAAAATAGAAAACCCAACGACGGGCGATCAACTTTACTCTTTATAATGGATCAAATCACCAGAAAAGTCCTATACAGATGAAGCTTGTATAGAGTCCTTCTCAGATTCATTGATGGATAAGATACCATTTCTATCATGAAAGAAGTACATACAGGAGCATGTGGTTTCCACCAGTTAGGATTTAGTATTTCCAATCAAATTCAAAGGCTCAGATACTTCTATCCATCAATGATGTAGGATTGCACAAAATTCACCAAGAAGTTTCATTTTTGTCAGGTGTACACCAACTTTGTCCATAAACACTTATATTTTCTACACATAGCTAAATAATCTTAGCCATTTTTCATATGGGGAATGATTTTTTTCAGACCGTATCCTCTAGCTATAGCCAATTAGTTCAAATACATCTTAATTACTATCTACTTCTTCTCAAAATGAGCCAAGGTAATACCACTCAAATAATTTAGGGCCACAAACATTATAATCTTTTTAAAATCCAATATAATTACCATATTTTGTGTCCCTTATACAATATTAAAGAAAAATGACACTAATTTATGTTCTTCTGAGTTGGAGAATCTGTATCAGTATTAAAATATCAAATCCAATCATTCATCCCACTATCATGTAGTAGAAAATGGACATATAGAGGCATTCAATAAGAACATATAAAACATACTTTAGAAGATAGAGGATAAGGATAATAATTCTTGTGCTGACAAGATCTTGCATGACTTGTGGGCCTATAGAACCACAACCCATAACACCACATGAAAAACCCCATATTCACTCATATACAGGACAAAAGCAGTCATACCCATTGAGGTCCAATTTCCCTCACTCTACATTTCCATCTATGATCAACTATCCATAGATGAGAAATCCCATAAATGGATGGATGAATTGGACCTATGTGATGAGAAAATATTTCATACCTTACATCAATTAGAGGTCTATCAAAATCAGATAGCATAAAATTTTAACAAGAGAGTATTACTTTATTTGTTCCTCCAGGGAGAACCGATACTAGCCCTCAGGACCCCAATGATACCAGGGAGTAAGCCTCCAATTATTTATCCAAAGTGGGATAGACCTTATTCCATACCCAAGTTTCACCGTAATTAATATTTTCCCCCAATATTTATGAATGTAGATCTCACTACAACCCTTAAAAATTAAAGATTCATCAAGAAATACTTCATGTGATAAAAGTGCATGTAGTCTACACTGCATGATGTTAAATTGTGTAGTTGGTATTTTTCGGATGACCTTAAAAAGCACAACATATCATCCATGTCACAATATAATAAACTTCATGACACTAAATTCCTTTCAATATGATTTTAAACTGCATAGCATGATAGTCCTATAAGCACAACCCCAAAAGGCACATCATATGGTCCTAGTCATACAACCTAAAACTATAATTCTTCTCAGTTTGAGATCTAAGACTTTAAAATACATATCCTAATATCCAAGTCACAATATGTTAAATTTTGTGACAAAATCCTCACTGCATGACACAAAACTTCATGGTTCATGTCATTGTTGCACGACATGAAACTACATAGCATTCCAATCCATTCTCGAGCGGACAATAATATTTGGTGCTGGTCTCCCACCACACCTTTATACAAGAACTACAGGTGGGTTGATTTTATCCTAAAATGGTATATGTAGTGATTCCTAGACCCTATGTTCTAGGCCCAACCATGAAGAATAAATAAGATTCCCCCTCTCCTGTAGCCAAAAAAAGATCTATGTAGGAGACCATAACTTAGGTTCCCTCATCCAAGAGCCCATCATGGAAATGGAAATATTACTCTCTCGCATATCAATAAAAAATCTATACAGGGGACTTCACACTCCATGTAAAATACTGGTCCAAATGTTTCATTTATTCTCAGACAATTTCCTTCCACACATCATACTACATGTTTTAGGAAATCTCATATCTCTATAATCTTTTCTTAGCCATCAATAATAGAAAGTTAGATTCTTGAAGACACCTTTTTCTGACTATGCAGTAATACACCCTAGTTGGATTTGTATAAGTCTCCCACCAAAAGGGTATGTCAGTCAGAGGATTCCTTTGTTTTACTATACTTTAATATGCTCCAGTTAAATTTGTATAAGACACCCTACAAAAGGGCCTATAAACTAGAGGTACATTCTTCCTTAGGAGAGAAAAAATCTATATCCTTAAGTCTCAAAAACATTATGCTGAGAACCTGATTTTCGATTATTGGTCCACAATCATTCCTTTTTTTTTGTCCCATACCACTTCTCATGATCTGACAAACCCCAAAATTAAGGTTTACAATTTCCTTCCTCACGTCTGAAGCATGCCAGAGCATCATTGGCCCGCTCAGCCTTACACCATTCATAATTTCCATGATATATTCTCTTAATCCATATGACCTAAAAAATCAAGACACCAAACATCCTTACCGCATGATGTTAAACTAAACAGTTGATGTCATCATCACATGACACTAAACTGAATTGTTTTCTAAAACTACGTAATTATCATTCTAATGAGATATGTAGTGACACTCAGATATAATATCCTGGTCTATCCACCACAAAATCAAAATTCCCCTTTCCTTCCTTTTAATGACCTTTGTATGGTGGAAGAAACCTTTTACACTCCTTCTTTCTCACATCAAGCATAGATCATGTGGTCTTAGGATTGTTGGTGTAGGATTCCTCACATGATCAAGGCATATGAATTCATGTAAGGGTTATCATGGTCCTAGATGCAAGACCTCAAAAGGCATACCAAGAATCCTTCTTAAATGAAATTAAACTTCATGGTTGATGTCTCTTGCATGAATTAAATTCTAAAACTATGTGTGGATTGATTCCTACCATCATAGGGTACGCAGTGATGCCCAGATCTCCAATCATGGGTTTATACACAACATAAAAAAATTTCCCCACTCTCCTATGTATGATTTATATCTTAATAAGAGAATCCAATATAAGTTCTCACATTATTCATAAATCCGTATTAAAAAAATACCCTTATATACACCAAAATTCAATTAGTGTGGGGAATATTTCTAGAACTACATGTGGACTAATTCTCTCTTTAAAGAGATACATAGCAACCCACATATTCTATGTCTTGGTCCCATCCACATTAAAAAAAATCCTCTTTTCCTACATATGGGTCAGACCTACGCAAGGAAGCATATCTCCCCATTCTTGAGTAATTTTGATATGAAATTCTCCTTTTATATTCAAGAACTTTCCTTCCACAAGCCAAAATTTATGTCTGGAATAACCAAAATTTCCATAATCTTTCCTCAGTCATCAGTAGTGGAATGTTAGATTCTTGAGGATGCCTTTGTTTGACTATGTAGTAATACTCCCTAGTTGTATTTTCATAAGTCACCCACTAAAAGGGACTGTTAATTAGAGTATTTTATAGTTTGATTATGAATTAATACACCCTAGTTAGCTTTTCATAATTCATCCACTAGAAGGGCCTATCAACCAGAGGCACATTCATAATCAGGAGAGACCTATTCTATCTCTGTAAGAACCAACAATGTTTTTATCCATATCAATTTTTGGATCTATAAATACCCATATTATAGCTTACCATATTCCCATTTCATGCCCGAAAATGATGGAACATTCTTGAAAAGATTATCTTGAAAGGGAAAATCATCAATATTTCGGTCAAAGTTAAGTGACCTTAAAATATATCCCTCAACATCCTTTCTATAAGACATTAAACTTCATGATCTATATCCTGGTCTCATGAAATTAAACTACATGATACTAAAACCCTTGTTTGGGAGGATCCTCTCCTTCTTATGTCTGTTACCCAACAGAATTACCCCATATTTACGTAAAACAAATTTGTGTTGGAGTATTATACCATTCATGGCTAGTGCTAATCCATATTCTCCCTTCATTCTCAGAAACCTTCCCCTGAAAAACCACCCCTCATGGTCTTGAGAAATCTAGATCTTCAAAAACTTCAGATACATTGATAATAGAATTTCAGATCCCTAAGGATAGATTTGTTTTAACTATGCATTGATACACCCTAGTTTGGATTTTCATGAGTCACCCACAAAAGGGGCCTATCAACTAGAGGCATATTCATTCCTAGGAGAGACCTCTTTTATCTCTATAATCCCCAATGACAACATCATGTTGGAAACAGATTTTCAAAGACGTTTTATGGTCCTTACTTGTATGCTTGTATAAAATCATGTTTTAGATCTGAAAATCATGAAAAGTGACTCAAAATTCTCTTTCAGGTATCTGAATAATGTTGGAACATTCTTAGCCAGTAAGCCCTGCTTGGGTCATCATTACATAACTCATGGTCAAAGCTATTTGAACTAAAAAACCAATCACATTAGTCCAACTTTTATGAATCAAAACTTCCCCCAAAAGAGACACAATACTCTCTAGGTTTAAAACCCACAAAAGGGAACCATGGTCAAAAGTCGAGCCTTAGCTTGCTAGACTTTTACTTTTCATGCTTTAGGCAAAAATCGAGCAATGAAAGAAAAAGGAATAAAACTTGTTAGGATAAAAACCCTCCAAGGGATACCTAAGAAAAATCTAACTCCCTCACTCTAAGTCATTTTCATTTTGACTTTGGAAAAAAATAGGGTGATGATGTAAAAAGGCATAAATTTTGTATGGTCTATCACACGACTCTAGCAGTAGTCGGACTACGCTCGCTAGGTCAAAAGACTTAGTCAAAAAAATTGAGCCCCCTCATCTTTATCTTTGTAATTGTAGAACTTTAACACAATGAAATTAAATTAAATGAGTCATTTTCAATGTTGTGTTATGATTATTATGAGTAAAGAAACATAGAAACATATGATCAAGAAAAAAATAAATCATTTTCATTCATGTTTTTAGCGTGGAGGATCTTCCGCAGACTAGAGTCTCCACATAAAAGTTTACAGGTGTTCCTTGATATAGGACTTGAGTTGTTCGATTGTACCTTGATAATTCTCAATATATTTCTGAAACCTAGCCCATTTCAAGTCAATGACCTCTTCAACATGACAAAGTTTCTTTTTCTTGATAACCACATAATCCTTACCTTATGCTGAGACCCTCTTCAAGGAATGGTGGATTTGTAAAATATATTCCTATATGGAATTAAGTTCTTATTGAAGGTGTAATATTTGGAGATATTT
This sequence comes from Viscum album, assembly GCA_963277665.1. Taxonomy (NCBI): domain Eukaryota; kingdom Viridiplantae; phylum Streptophyta; class Magnoliopsida; order Santalales; family Viscaceae; genus Viscum; species Viscum album. Next base: position 454,245,923 of record OY728141.1, on the reverse strand, counting down.
CTCATCTAGATGGTGTTGATTACCCTCCACCTCTTTGGCATGGATGAGATCTTCTTGAGATATGAAATATCTAAGATATTCAAACAGGACTTCCAATTTCACCGCATCCTATTGCGACCTTATATCCTCTTACCATTGCCAAATTATTGACTTTACAACATAGTGGATCATGTGGAAATCAAACATGCCATACCATAGAATGAAAAAAAGGTTGGAATTCATCGAAATCATGATGGTAGGTCTTTGAAAGGTGGATCCGAGACTATCTTCCAGATATCTCACCAAATGATATGACTTGTGGTGTGTAGGGTTACTTATCTCTCCAAGTCTAAATCAGAGTTTATTTGTAACACCCCAAGATTTCATAGTGTGTTATTTCTTCAAAATAATTCAATAACTTGCACTACACGCAACACCGAGTTCAATCACACCATGACTTACAAAAAAAAGCCATTCAAAAGAGGTTATGAATAGTATTATCTAAATTTTAAACTTTATATAATCCTTATAATTTTAGAATCCATATTATGAGTTTCTTAGATATAATGCAAGAACAAATTCATTTTCAGTATTGCACTTTTATCAACTTTTAATAGTGAACCCTTTTTAAATACAATATTTTAAACTTTTTGACTAAATGGGGACATCAAAAAATTTAAAATGAAACATCCCAAGCTTCCATGGTACGCTTTCCTTTGAGTAATACAGTAGCGTGTGTTGTACGCAACTTCGAGTTTTAACACACACCACAATCGATCAAACTAGCCGTTATGAATAGTAATACCTAATTTTTGAAATTATATATATTTTATATTTCAAAATGGACTTCATTTTTGGATTCGGAATATCGAATTTAGCCTAAGGTGAAATTTTGGTACATTTCGGATAACTTTCATATTTTGATGAATAGTGAAAATTACTAAATTTTAATTAAAAACAACTTTTTTAATCAAAATAATTAATAGTGATAAATTATGAATTTGAGAGGTTTTAAAGTATATTTAGAATATATTTTTACCATTTAATATAATGTTGGTCATTGGACATAATTTTACAATTAAACCGAACATAAACAAGTGTCAATCTTTTGATAGTTATTATCTCTTAAAAACACGCTTTTTGTTTTGACAGCGGGAATTAATTTTAAATTAATTTCTGCCACTTCTGTGTTTTGAATTTAGAAAAATGGATTCCATATTTTGAATCAGAATGTTAAAATTGTGTAAATATGTAACTTTTATTTTTAGACATTTTGAATAATTACTGCGGTAAATATTTTATTTACCATGGTTAAGGGTAAATCCGGTAAATAAGGGTTAAAAAATAATATTATAATAATAATAAATTACCCTAAAACGTGTCTTAACCCTATTGGTTGATACATGGTCGACCATGGGCATATTTGTGTCAATTTTGGGACCCCATGGATCCACTTTTAAGTGATAATGACACTTTATTTTAATTAAGTCAAAATGAATACAAAAATGACACAAGCATATATATTTTAGCAAAACAATTGTTACATAGGGTTATATAAGTTGGATTTTAGATTATAAATATTCATTAGAAAGATAAAAAGATTTCCTACATAATGATATTTTATTTATAATTTTTAGACATTAAATAATTTATTTTATTTATGACACAATGATGATGCAGTAATTACTATAATAGTGAAACAATTAAAATAATTGATATTATAAATACCCAAAAAAATATAATATGAAACTTTTAATGCATTAAACTAATTTTCTAGGATAATATGATATATTAGGATTGATTTAATTGACTTTGTTCGAAGTAATCAACCTGTTATGAGTTTCACAAAAATCAACTATTGAATAGTGTCAAAATTGACATAAAAGAGTTTTTAAAACAAATATTATATTATTAATTGATATTAAATTCCTAAAAATCTAAGGTTCGGACAAGAGACTTATATCATGATAGGTGTATCATTAATGGACCACTTGTGGGTCGCTTGGATGTATATAGTAAGTTTATTAACCATATTATATAAAAATACAAAGAGACATTGTAAAAGTGAAACTAATTAACTTAGAGTTAATACTTAAAGATTAGGTTAATCTAAGTACCCAAACCTGTCTAAATTCTATTGGTTGAGTGGTTTTAGACCTATCCCCACCTTAGACTTTTAATAGTCAACTTTGGAGCCATTGGAAACCGAATATGAATTTATTATAAATTAATATTTCTAGCTTTTCCAAAGGTGCCCCTCACCCCTCTTATAAAAGGGCACTCCTCCTTCTCATTTCTTCACACCTTCAAAGCCTTTTGGTTCGGCCAAACTCTGCCCAAATACTCTCCCAACTTCCCTCACTACAACCTAGGGTCCTTAGTTTGATCAGAAAGCCAACCTAAGGAGCCCTTTTGATCAAATCAAAAGGAAGAACCCGAAGAAGAGGTAATGATTTCACCACCCTTTTCTAAGTTCCTTTCTTCTTCCACTTCTTCTTCCTTTGTTCTTACCATTCTAAAATAATAACTCCAGTATCTCACATATACTGTGATGTTATTATAAATATGGTACAACCATATTCAGTATTCTATCCACCCTTTGAATAACATGTCACCATACGTGCGTACGTACGGCTTACCGTCTCCACGTCGTGGTGTAATTGTTATTCAATATATTATTATGTGGATGGGTATAATAATGATGTGTAAATCATGTAAATAATAAATATAACATGTTAATGATTCTGTATATATGATATACCATCCATTTATATATTATTATAATATCAAAAGAATGATATCGTCGCTCGTGCGTACGTACGGACTACCGTCTCCACGAACGCGATGAGATTCATTCTCCATCGTATCCATTAAAGTATAATTATCATTTTATGATTTAAAAATGATGTTTAAGGACTTGATATCATTTTGGATATGAATAAGATACAAAAAACATGGCTTATGTAACAAAACATATAAAAGAAAATGAGTAAGTTAACACCCGAAACGACGATAATTCTAAGATATTATTAACAAATCAATGTTAAAAGATCATATATGATATCATATTAATATATATGATTCTTGTATAATTTAATAACAATTATTTCACCATTATACAGGAGGTTAACCTACCCCAACCAAGGAAAATTACAAGGTAAGGGTTATTTCACAATCTCTTCATTATCCGAGGTTGTTTATATGTAATAATCTACTGGGATCTCTTTATCATCCACATCCATGTTTCTTAAAAATGTATTTCAAAACATTTTTACTATTTACTAGAATATGAGTTAAAGTCATTTATACCCTTTTTGACTTTTATAATTGGTTTATAAAGGAATCTTTGTGTCGTTTTCAAAACAAGGTCCATTTTTAACCTTTTCGACAGAATTAAGATAAGAATGTTTTTTTAACTTATACGGCGGGTGCGGTTATTTTCCGCCGTTATAAAATCGTCAAAGCTTCCCTTACAATCTTATAAGAATATTTTCAAGAAAATGTTTTATTTTATATGGATCTTAAATGATTTCAAAAATAGAAAGAGATATTTCTCTAAAAAGTATTTTGATTTCATCTATGTCAACATCCTTTGACGGATTTTACGCTTATTTGAAGTTGATTTATTATGATACAAAACTTCTATATTGTATTGAAGGTTTTGTGATATGTTTGACTGTGGATGTGCTATTTTTATACCATTCATAGTTTATGGTGAAATTATTGACATTTCGTATGCTAGTTTTAATACGAATGTTTATGTTATGTTTAAACCTTTTCATATGGGAATGCATTGGACTTAATAAGTGACGGGTGGAGCCCGCTATAGCTCCTCGATGCATCGGTAGGTCTCATGAGACAAACTAGTGTCTTGGCACAAGGCCTTGACAAAATCTTATTTGTAGTCTTGGCACGAGGCCTTGACTATGTGGTTATGATAGTCTGGCATTATGCATTCCAACATTATGAAAGTGGTTATTGATTTTTGCATGTGATTATTCGATTAGTAGAATATCCATGTGAATAAGTAAATGGCATTATTTCATTTTACTTTTGCCATACTATGTTGAAGTTAAAGTTTAAAAGTCTTTTGTTTTAGTAATGCATTGCCTTAAATGTTTATTCTTATTTATGAAAGTTTCCGCTATATATTGTTATCCTTACTGGGCATTTGAGCTCACCCCTTTTCTATGTTTTATTTTTCCCAGGATGTGAAAAAGTAAGTTATGAATGACCTGCAGAGATTTTATGAGGGGTTAATAGTGTGGATTGTGGAAACATTATGTTGTTGTAGTAGTTTTTCATTTTATGATGTAATGTAAAACTTATGAATATATCTAGTGTTTCCAAGGCTACTAAACCAATCGGTCTTTCGAGATTTGATCTTTCTTGTGATCATGCCAATGTTATGTAATAATGCACCGACTCTGGGTAACTAGGGTCGGGGCGTTACAGTTGGTATCAGAGGAAGTTTAGTACAAACCTTGGAAGCTAGATTTAGATAAACTCTGATTAGAGCACGTAGACCTAAGATGAACTTTGAGGATTAGTGTAGAAGAACTTCCTAGAATTTTGGTATTGTAGAGATTTTGTGAGTTTTCCGAGCAATACATCCCTGTCTGGATACGAGCAGGTAGAGGCGGCTCTGGCACAGATGTACCTAGGGGTAAAACCCGAAAACACCGCTTTGAGCTAGACTCGAATGGGAACTGGTGCACGACAACGGGCCTTGCTGCACTCTCGGTTACGACACTCCCGGGGGATATGCTTAGGATAATTCTCATTTTCTTTACAAACCATTATGAAGGGTTAATGAGTATATACATCCTCAAAGGAGACATTTTTATGATTATGGATTATATCCATAAATAGTTCAATTTATGTTAAGTGTTTTATAACTATGGTATTATGTATTTTGATTCATAAACTGATCTAGTGTATGCCATTGTTTAGAAATGGCGCCCAGTAGAAGGAATGAGACCTCCAGAAATGCACATGATCCAAAGAGAAGGAAGGATCATATCTTTCCTGGTCTTAAGCTAGAATTTATAAGAGAAATAGTCTCCCATGTATTATCATCATATGAAGAAATAATATCATGTGTTGATAAGATAAGTAAAGAGTTTACTGAGTCCTATGGCTTTGAAGGGAAGAAAGAGAAGAAAAGGATAGAAGAGAGAAAGATGGATAAAGGGAAGAGGGAAAAGAAGAATTTTCCCATATGTGGTAACTGTGGAAAGAAACACCATGGAACTTGCCTGAAAGGAATGGGAGTTTGTTATAAGTGTGGAGGAAAAGGGCACAAAGTACATGACTGCAAGGGTAAGAAAATGGTTTCAAATGTACAATGCTTCATTTGCAAGGAGTTTGGACACTACGCGAACCTATGTCCCAGTCATCAGACTATGCCGCAAATGATGCTATTGGATAATAATCAAGTTATGATACTACCACAGATTAAGAGGAATGATTAGAGTTATTATGTTGATTATATCAATTGAGTGTTGTATCAACAATGTACTTGTTATAATAATTATGGAGTATATAAGGATTGTACTGCAGTACTATTTCATTAAGGACTTGAGATGGTGTGGAACAAAGAAAAGTGACTCATTAGCAGGTTAAATGTTTGGAAAATATATGGTTGAGAGAAAGATAAACCATAATATGGTTCAGATACCGAGGTGGTGATTTTAGAATAATACATGATTGATTTGGATAAATTATATTGGATATTATTGACTACCTTGAAGCTGATTAATGATTTGTATATTCCATCATTGTTGGGGTTTAAAACATTTTTGGATTACTGAAGTATATCCAGCATTCTATATGGAATAAGGGAACATGAATGTAATCAATAAGGAATATGGTAGTACATGATGAAGGTATTCATATGCTATTACGGGGTAAAAAGGATCTATATTATGTTTACCTTCCTTATAAATGTTGGACTGTGAGTTTGGATAGAAGTATTTTGGATAGTTCTAGTTTGGATTATTTTGGATTTCCATAAAAGGACAACCCGGAGGTCGGGCGGCAACCCGTCGCGTCCGGCAAGGCTGCGAGACTTGAACCCGCAACCGAAGGGCGACAAGGGTGTATCACCTACCACTGTCCCACGAGATGTCCTGAATTAAATAATGTAGTTTTTTTTAAAAATATCTGGTAGATGAATTATAAATTCATTTATTTTGGAACCCTGTACGAATAGTATAAATAGAAAAAAAAAATTACGTTCTATTATCTTTTAGAGTGAAAGATGAGTTTGTGGTAGAAATTTTTTAATGGGTAAAATTATAATTATAAAGTAATTATATCTCCTTATTATCTTAGCCAATCTCATAAAAAAATTCCTCAACATTAATAATAGAAACTTAGAACAAAAATGTTGTCCTAGATGGTACCTTAAATCATCACAAATTTATGGCTTTGGGATTGTTGGCCTTTTCATAGCCATGTTCTCTACCACTCTCCATCAGATAATTGATGGTTAGATTTTTCTTCCATATCCATATTTTCCTACATGGAACCCTAGTATGTGTTATTTTCGGTAATCTTCATACTTTCGACTCTTTATTTTAAATAGAGGCCTCATTAATTCATTTTTCGATGTGGGATTTCAACTAAGATATTTTGAAACTTCAAAAATGTGTTATCCTAATACCCTATGTTTTGTTGAACCGATGGTATTTCAAATCATCATAGATTGATGAATTTAAGGACCTCAATTTTATACTTGTTTGTGATTGATGACCTCAATCACTACCTATAAATATTTACATTTTTCCTCCAATTATATGTCTCAAATTGCCACCAATGTTCTCCTAATCGAGATCATAATTTGGTGGTGACCCTTTCATTTCTCTTTTCCTCATATTAAGACTAAATTTTAGTAACCCAATTTCTGATGTGGGTTTTCCCACAAATATATTTTCTATTTTCAACCTTTTATTTTCGAAGAACAATTTAAAATTGCGAGGACGCAATTTATTGAAGGAGGGGAGAATGTAACACCCCAAGATTTCATAGTGTGTTATTTCTTCAAAATAATTCAATAACTTGCACTACACGCAACACCGAGTTCAATCACACCATGACTTACAAAAAAAAAAGCCATTCAAAAGAGGTTATGAATAGTATTATCTAAATTTTAAACTTTATATAATCCTTATAATTTTAGAATCCATATTATGAGTTTCTTAGATATAATGCAAGAACAAATTCATTTTCAGTATTGCACTTTTATCAACTTTTAATAGTGAACCCTTTTTAAATACAATATTTTAAACTTTTTGACTAAATGGGGACATCAAAAAATTTAAAATGAAACATCCCAAGCTTCCATGGTACGCTTTCCTTTGAGTAATACAGTAGCGTGTGTTGTACGCAACTTCGAGTTTTAACACACACCACAATCGATCAAACTAGCCGTTATGAATAGTAATACCTAAATTTTGAAATTATATATATTTTATATTTCAAAATGGACTTCATTTTTGGATTCGGAATATCGAATTTAGCCTAAGGTGAAATTTTGGTACATTTCGGATAACTTTCATATTTTGATGAATAGTGAAAATTACTAAATTTTAATTAAAAACAACTTTTTTAATAAAAATAATTAATAGTGATAAATTATGAATTTGAGAGGTTTTAAAGTATATTTAGAATATATTTTTACCATTTAATATAATTTTGGTCATTGGACATAATTTTACAATTAAACCGAACATAAACAAGTGTCAATCTTTTGATAGTTATTATCTCTTAAAAACACGCTTTTTGTTTTGACAGCGGGAATTAATTTTAAATTAATTTCTGCCACTTCTGTGTTTTGAATTTAGAAAAATGGATTCCATATTTTGAATCATAATGTTAAAATTGTGTAAATAGGTAACTTTTATTTTTAGACATTTTGAATAATTACTGCGGTAAATATTTTATTTACCATGGTTAAGGGTAAATCCGGTAAATAAGGGTTAAAAAATAATATTATAATAATAATAAATTACCCTAAAACGTCTCTTAACCCTATTGGTTGATACATGGTCGACCATGGGCATATTTGTGTCAATTTGGGGACCCCATGGATCCACTTTTAAGTGATAATGACACTTTATTTTAATTAAGTCAAAATGAATACAAAAATGACACAAGCATATATATTTTAGCAAAACAATTGTTACATAGGGTTATATAAGTTGGATTTTAGATTATAAATATTCATTAGAAATATAAAAAGATTTCCTACATAATGATATTTTATTTATAATTTTTAGACATTAAATAATTTATTTTATTTATGACACAATGATGATGCAGTAATTACTATAATAGTGAAACAATTAAAATAATTGATATTATAAATACCCAAAAAAATATAATATGAAACTTTTAATGCATTAAACTAATTTTCTAGGATAATATGATATATTAGGATTGATTTAATTGACTTTGTTCGAAGTAATCAACCTGTTATGAGTTTCAAAAAAATCAACTATTGAATAGTGTCAAAATTGACATAAAAGAGTTTTTAAAACAAATATTATATTATTAATTGATATTAAATTCCTAAAAATCTAAGGTTCGGCCAAGAGACTTATATCATGATAGGTGTATCATTAATGGACCACTTGTGGGTCGCTCGGATGTATATAGTAAGTTTATTAACCATATTATATAAAAATACAAAGAGACATTGTAAAAGTGAAACTAATTAACTTAGAGTTAATACTTAAAGATAAGGTTAATATAAGTACCCAAACCTGTCTAAATTCTATTGGTTGAGTGGTTTTCGACCTATCCCCACCTTAGCCTTTTAATAGTCAACTTTGGAGCCATTGGAAACCGAATATGAATTTATTATAAATTAATATTTCTAGCTTTTCCAAAGGTGCCCCTCACCCCTCTTATAAAAGGGCACTCCTCCTTCTCATTTCTTCACACCTTCAAAGCCTTTTGGTTCGGCCAAACTCTGCCCAAATACTCTCCCAACTTCCATCACTACAACCTAGGGGCCTTAGTTTGATCAGAAAGCCAACCTAAGGAGCCCTTTTGATCAAATCAAAAGGAAGAACCCGAAGAAGAGGTAATGATTTCACCACCCTTTTCTAAGTTCCTTTCTTCTTCCACTTCTTCTTCCTTTGTTCTTACCATTCTAAAATAATAACTCCAGTATCTCACATATAATGTGATGTTATTATAAATATGGTACAACCATATTCAGTATTCTATCCACCCTTTGAATAACATGTCACCATACGTGCGTACGTACGGCTTACCGTCTCCACGTCGTGGTGTAATTGTTATTCAATATATTATTATGTGGATGGGTATAATAATGATGTGTAACTCATGTAAATAATAAATATAACATGTTAATGATTCTGTATATATGATATACCATCCATTTATATATTATTTTAATATCAAAAGAATGATATCGTCGCTCGTGCGTACGTACGGACTACCGTCTCCACGAACGCGATGAGATTCATTCTCCATCGTATCCATTCAAGTATAATTATCATTTTATGATTTAAAAATGATGTTTAAGGACTTGATATCATTCTGGATATGAATAAGATACAAAAAACATGGCTTATGTAACAAAACATATAAAAGAAAATGAGTAAGTTAACACCCGAAACGACGATAATTCTAAGATATTATTAACAAATCAATGTTAAAAGATCATATATGATATCATATTAATATATATGATTCTTTTATAATTTAATAACAATTATTTCACCATTATACAGGAGGTTAACCTACCCCAACCAAGGAAAATTACAAGGTAAGGGTTATTTCACAATCTCTTCATTATCCGAGGTTGTTTATATGTAATAATCTACTGGGATCTCTTTATCATCCACATCCATGTTTCTTAAAAATGTATTTCAAAACATTTTTACTATTTACTAGAATATGAGTTAAAGTCATTTATACCATTTTTGACTTTTATAAGTGGTTTATAAAGGAATCTTTCTGTCGTTTTCAAAACAAGGTCCATTTTTAACCTTTTCGACAGAATTAAGATAAGAATGTTTTTTTAACTTATACGGCGGGTGCAGTTATTTTCCGCCGTTATAAAATCGTCAAAGCTTCCCTTACAATCTTATAAGAATATTTTCAAGAAAATGTTTTATTTTATATGGATCTTAAATGATTTCAAAAATAGAAAGAGATATTTCTCTAAAAAGTATTTTGATTTCATCTATGTCAACATCCTTTGACGGATTTTACGCTTATTTGAAGTTGATTTATTATGATACAAAACTTCTATATTGTATTGAAGGTTTTGTGATATGTTTGACTGTGGATGTGCTATTTTTATACCATTCATAGTTTATGGTGAAATTATTGACATTTCGTATGCTAGTTTTAATACGAATGTTTATGTTATGTTTAAACCTTTTCATATGGGAATGCATTGGACTTAATAAGTGACGGGTGGAGCCCGCTATAGCTCCTCGATGCATCGGTAGGTCTCATGAGACAAACTAGTGTCTTGGCACAAGGCCTTGACAAAATCTTATTTGTAGTCTTGGCACGAGGCCTTGACTATGTGGTTATGATAGTCTGGCATTATGCATTCCAACATTATGAAAGTGGTTATTGATTTTTGCATGTGATTATTCGATTAGTAGAATATCCATGTGAATAAGTAAATGGCATTATTTCATTTTACTTTTGCCATACTATGTTGAAGTTAAAGTTTAAAAGGATTTTGTTTTAGTAATGCATTGCCTTAAATGTTTATTCTTATTTATGAAAGTTTCCTCTATATATTGTTATCCTTACTGGGCATTTGAGCTCACCCCTTTTCTATGTTTTATTTTTCCCAGGATGTGAAGAAGTAAGTTATGAATGACCTGCAGGGATTTTATGAGGGGTTAATAGTGTGGATTGTGGAAACATTATGTTGTTGTAGTAGTTTTTCATTTTATGATGTAATGTAAAACTTATGAATATATCTAGTGTTTCCAAGGCTACTAAACCAATCGGTCTTTCGAGATTTGATCTTTCTTGTGATCATGCCAATGTTATGTAATAATGCACCGACTCTGGGTAACTAGGGTCGGGGCGTTACAGTTGGTATCAGAGGAAGTTTAGTACAAACCTTGGAAGCTAGATTTAGATAAACTCTGATTAGAGCACGTAGACCTAAGATGAACTTTGAGGATTAGTGTAGAAGAACTTCCTAGAATTTTGGTATTGTAGAGATTTTGTGAGTTTTCCGAGCAATACATCCCTGTCTAGATACGAGCAGGTAGAGGCGGCTCTGGCACAGATGTACCTAGGGGTAAAACCCGAAAACACCGCTTTGAGCTAGACTCGAATGGGAACTGGTGCACGACAACGGGCCTTGCTGCACTCTCGGTTACGACACTCCCGGGGGATATGCTTAGGATAATTCTCATTTTCTTTACAAACCATTATGAAGGGTTAATGAGTATATACATCCTCAAAGGAGACATTTTTATGATTATGGATTATATCCATAAATAGTTCAATTTATGTTAAGTGTTTTATAACTATGGTATTATGTATTTTGATTCATAAACTGATCTAGTGTATGCCATTGTTTAGAAATGGCGCCCAGTAGAAGGAATGAGACCTCCAGAAATGCACATGATCCAAAGAGAAAGAAGGATCATATCTTTCCTGGTCTTAAGCTAGAATTTATAAGAGAAATAGTCTCCCATGTATTATCATCATATGAAGAAATAATATCATGTGTTGATAAGATAAGTAAAGAGTTTACTGAGTCCTATGGCTTTGAAGGGAAGAAAGAGAAGAAAAGGATAGAAGAGAGAAAGATGGATAAAGGGAAGAGGGAAAAGAAGAATTTTCCCATATGTGGTAACTGTGGAAAGAAACACCATGGAACTTGCCTGAAAGGAATGGGAGTTTGTTATAAGTGTGGAGGAAAAGGGCACAAAGTACATGACTGCAAGGGTAAGAAAATGGTTTCAAATGTACAATGCTTCATTTGCAAGGAGTTTGGACACTACGCGAACCTATGTCCCAGTCATCAGACTATGCCGCAAATGATGCTATTGGATAATAATCAAGTTATGATACTACCACAGATTAAGAGGAATGATTAGAGTTATTATGTTGATTATATCAATTGAGTGTTGTATCAACAATGTACTTGTTATAATAATTATGGAGTATATAAGGATTGTACTGCAGTACTATTTCATTAAGGACTTGAGATGGTGTGGAACAAAGAAAAGTGACTCAGTAGCAGGTTAAATGTTTGGAAAATATATGGTTGAGAGAAAGATAAACCATAATATGGTTCAGATACCGAGGTGGTGATTTTAGAATAATACATGATTGATTTGGATAAATTATATTGGATATTATTGACTACCTTGAAGCTGATTAATGATTTGTATATTCCATCATTGTTGGGGTTTAAAACATTTTTGGATTACTGAAGTATATCCAGCATTCTATATGGAATAAGGGAACATGAATGTAATCAATAAGGAATATGGTAGTACATGATGAAGGTATTCATATGCTATTACGGGGTAAAAAGGATCTATATTATGTTTACCTTCCTTATAAATGTTGGACTGTGAGTTTGGATAGAAGTATTTTGGATAGTTCTAGTTTGGATTATTTTGGATTTCCATAAAAGGACAACCCGGAGGTCGGGCGGCAACCCGTCGCGTCCGGCAAGGCTGCGAGACTTGAACCCGCAACCGAAGGGCGACAAGGGTGTATCACCTACCACTGTCCCACGAGATGTCCTGAATTAAATAATGTAGTTTTTTTTAAAAATATCTGGTAGATGAATTATAAATTCATTTATTTTGGAACCCTGTACGAATAGTATAAATAGAAAAAAAAAAATTACGTTCTATTATCTTTTAGAGTGAAAGATGAGTTTGTGGTAGAAATTTTTTAATGGGTAAAATTATAATTATAAAGTAAGTATATCTCCTTATTATCTTAGCCAATCTCATAAAAAAATTCCTCAACATTAATAATAGAAACTTAGAACAAAAATGTTGTCCTAGATGGTACCTTAAATCATCACAAATTTATGGCTTTGGGATTGTTGGCCTTTTCATAGCCATGTTCTCTACCACTCTCCATCAGATAATTGATGGTTATATTTTTCTTCCATATCCATATTTTCCTACATGGAACCCTAGTATGTGTTATTTTCGGTAATCTTCATACTTTCGACTCTTTATTTTAAATAGAGGCCTCATTAATTCATTTTTCGATGTGGGATTTCAACTAAGATATTTTGAAACTTCAAAAATGTGTTATCCTAATACCCTATGTTTTGTTGAACCGATGGTATTTCAAATCATCATAGATTGATGAATTTAAGGACCTCAATTTTATACTTGTTTGTGATTGATGACCTCAATCACTACCTATAAATATTTACATTTTTCCTCCAATTATATGTCTCAAATTGCCACCAATGTTCTCCTAATCGAGATCATAATTTGGTGGTGACCCTTTCATTTCTCTTTTCCTCATATTAAGACTAAATTTTAGTAACCCAATTTCTGATGTGGGTTTTCCCACAAATATATTTTCTATTTTCAACCTTTTATTTTCGAAGAACAATTTAAAATTGCGAGGACGCAATTTATTGAAGGAGGAGAGAATGTAACACCCCAAGATTTCATAGTGTGTTATTTCTTCAAAATAATTCAATAACTTGCACTACACGCAACACCGAGTTCAATCACACCATGACTTACAAAAAAAAGCCATTCAAAAGAGGTTATGAATAGTATTATCTAAATTTTAAACTTTATATAATCCTTATAATTTTAGAATCCATATTATGAGTTTCTTAGATATAATGCAAGAACAAATTCATTTTCAGTATTGCACTTTTATCAACTTTTAATAGTGAACCCTTTTTAAATACAATATTTTAAACTTTTTGACTAAATGGGGACATCAAAAAATTTAAAATGAAACATCCCAAGCTTCCATGGTACGCTTTCCTTTGAGTAATACAATAGCGTGTGTTGTACGCAACTTCGAGTTTTAACACACACCACAATCGATCAAACTAGCCGTTATGAATAGTAATACCTAATTTTTGAAATTATATATATTTTATATTTCAAAATGGACTTCATTTTTGGATTCGGAATATCGAATTTAGCCTAAGGTGAAATTTTGGTACATTTCGGATAACTTTCATATTTTGATGAATAGTGAAAATTACTAAATTTTAATTAAAAACAACTTTTTTAATCAAAATAATTAATAGTGATAAATTATGAATTTGAGAGGTTTTAAAGTATATTTAGAATATATTTTTACCATTTAATATAATGTTGGTCATTGGACATAATTTTACAATTAAACCGAACATAAACAAGTGTCAATCTTTTGATAGTTATTATCTCTTAAAAACACGCTTTTTGTTTTGACAGCGGGAATTAATTTTAAATTAATTTCTGCCACTTCTGTGTTTTGAATTTAGAAAAATGGATTCCATATTTTGAATCAGAATGTTAAAATTGTGTAAATAGGTAACTTTTATTTTTAGACATTTTGAATAATTACTGCGGTAAATATTTTATTTACCATGGTTAAGGGTAAATCCGGTAAATAAGGGTTAAAAAATAATATTATAATAATAATAAATTACCCTAAAACGTGTCTTAAACCTATTGGTTGATACATGGTCGACCATGGGCATCTTTGTGTCAATTTTGGGACCCCATGGATCCACTTTTAAGTGATAATGACACTTTATTTTAATTAAGTCAAAATGAATACAAAAATGACACAAGCATATATATTTTAGCAAAACAATTGTTACATAGGGTTATATAAGTTGGATTTTAGATTATAAATATTCATTAGAAAGATAAAAAGATTTCCTACATAATGATATTTTATTTATAATTTTTAGACATTAAATAATTTATTTTATTTATGACACAATGATGATGCAGTAATTACTATAATAGTGAAACAATTAAAATAATTGATATTATAAATACCAAAAAAAATATAATATGAAACTTTTAATGCATTAAACTAATTTTCTAGGATAATATGATATATTAGGATTGATTTAATTGACTTTGTTCTAAGTAATCAACCTGTTATGAGTTTCAAAAAAATCAACTATTGAATAGTGTCAAAATTGACATAAAAGAGTTTTTAAAACAAATATTATATTATTAATTGATATTAAATTCCTAAAAATCTAAGGTTCGGCCAAGAGACTTATATCATGATAGGTGTATCATTAATGGACCACTTGTGGGTCGCTTGGATGTATATAGTAAGTTTATTAACCATATTATATAAAAATACAAAGAGACATTGTAAAAGTGAAACTAATTAACTTAGAGTTAATACTTAAAGATAAGGTTAATATAAGTACCCAAACCTGTCTAAATTCTATTGGTTGAGTGGTTTTCGACCTATACCCACCTTAGCCTTTTAATAGTCAACTTTGGAGCCATTGGAAACCGAATATGAATTTATTATAAATTAATATTTCTAGCTTTTCCAAAGGTGCCCCTCACCTCTCTTATAAAAGGGCACTCCTCCTTCTCATTTCTTCACACCTTCAAAGCCTTTTGGTTCGGCCAAACTCTGCCCAAATACTCTCCCAACTTCCCTCACTACAACCTAGGGGCCTTAGTTTGATCCGAAATCCAACCTAAGGAGCCCTTTTGATCAAATCAAAAGGAAGAACCCGAAGAAGAGGTAATGATTTCACCACCCTTTTCTAAGTTCCTTTCTTCTTCCACTTCTTCTTCCTTTGTTCTTACCATTCTAAAATAATAACTCCAGTATCTCACATATACTGTGATTTTATTATAAATATGGTACAACCATATTCAGTATTCTATCCACCCTTTGAATAACATGTCACCATACGTGCGTACGTACGGCTTACCGTCTCCACGTCGTGGTGTAATTGTTATTCAATATATTATTATGTGGATGGGTATAATAATGATGTGTAACTCATGTAAATAATAAATATAACATGTTAATGATTCTGTATATATGATATACCATCCATTTATATATTATTTTAATATCAAAAGAATGATATCGTCGCTCGTGCGTACGTACGGACTACCGTCTCCACGAACGCGATGAGATTCATTCTCCATCGTATCCATTAAAGTATAATTATCATTTTATGATTTAAAAATGATGTTTAAGGACTTGATATCATTCTGGATATGAATAAGATACAAAAAACATGGCTTATGTAACAAAACATATAAAAGAAAATGAGTAAGTTAACACCCGAAACGACGATAATTCTAAGATATTATTAACAAATCAATGTTAAAAGATCATATATGATATCATATTAATATATATGATTCTTGTATAATTTAATAACAATTATTTCACCATTATACAGGAGGTTAACCTACCCTAACCAAGGAAAATTACAAGGTAAGGGTTATTTCACAATCTCTTCATTATCCGAGGTTGTTTATATGTAATAATCTACTGGGATCTCTTTATCATCCACATCCATGTTTCTTAAAAATGTATTTCAAAACATTTTTACTATTTAATAGAATATGAGTTAAAGTCATTTATACCCTTTTTGACTTTTATAAGTGGTTTATAAAGGAATCTTTCTGTCGTTTTCAAAACAAGGTCCATTTTTAACCTTTTCGACAGAATTAAGATAAGAATGTTTTTTTAACTTATACGGCGGGTGCGGTTATTTTCCGCCGTTATAAAATCGTCAAAGCTTCCCTTACAATCTTATAAGAATATTTTCAAGAAAATGTTTTATTTTATATGGATCTTAAATGATTTCAAAAATAGAAAGAGATATTTCTCTAAAAAGTATTTTGATTTCATCTATGTCAACATCCTTTGACGGATTTTACGCTTATTTGAAGTTGATTTATTATGATACAAAACTTCTATATTGTATTGAAGGTTTTGTGATATGTTTGACTGTGGATGTGCTATTTTTATACCATTCATAGTTTATGGTGAAATTATTGACATTTCGTATGCTAGTTTTAATACGAATGTTTATGTTATGTTTAAACCTTTTCATATGGGAATGCATTGGACTTAATAAGTGACGGGTGGAGCCCGCTATAGCTCCTCGATGCATCGGTAGGTCTCATGAGACAAACTAGTGTCTTGGCACAAGGCCTTGACAAAATCTTATTTGTAGTCTTGGCACGAGGCCTTGACTATGTGGTTATGATAGTCTGGCATTATGCATTCCAACATTATGAAAGTGGTTATTGATTTTTGCATGTGATTATTCGATTAGTAGAATATCCATGTGAATAAGTAAATGGCATTATTTCATTTTACTTTTGCCATACTATGTTGAAGTTAAAGTTTAAAAGGCTTTTGTTTTAGTAATACATTGCCTTAAATGTTTATTCTTATTTATGAAAGTTTCCGCTATATATTGTTATCCTTACTGGGAATTTGAGCTCACCCCTTTTCTATGTTTTATTTTTCCCAGGATGTGAAGAAGTAAGTTATGAATGACCTGTAGGGATTTTATGAGGGGTTAATAGTGTGGATTGTGGAAACATTATGTTGTTGTAGTAGTTTTTCATTTTATGATGTAATGTAAAACTTATGAATATATCTAGTGTTTCCAAGGCTACTAAACCAATCGGTCTTTCGAGATTTGATATTTCTTGTGATCATGCCAATGTTATGTAATAATGCACCGACTCTGGGTAACTAGGGTCGGGGTGTTACATTATTTCTGAGGGAGAGATGAATTTTGGTATCAACACACTCAATGAGGCACCCTTATCCACTCCCTCTAAAATAATGTCAGCATCACCTACTAGTGTTGGCTAAATTGGAACAAAATCCCACACCTTAGGATCTACCACTGAATTTGATGGAACTAAATAGTAGATGGAACCCATCATTAACATCAGGAAGTTATCAGAAAATAAAGGCAGTGAAACAACCAGAGCAGTTAACCACACTAACCCATTGGTGGATCAATGATTGGAATTGATGCCTCTTTAATATCACCAGTCTCAATGCTTTGGGTAGGGACCTCATGAAAAGGTATATCCTCATAAGTTTTCCTAGTTACTAGTATGGAGGTCCCTTGAGGATCTCACAATCCAGGTTTCTTAGCTGTTACCCCCTCAAAAAATGGGAGTAGGATAGATTTTAATACTGCGGTCACACTCACTTTGTAAATGTTTTCCACAGAAAAATCTACAAAAAACAATCTCTGGTGTAAGACATCAAATGGAATGAGGCCAACTGTGTTTGAAAATAAAGAAGGAGAAAACTCTCATCCATCCAGTTCCCTAGAAAAGTACAAAAACTCCTCCAAAGAGGCATGAATATTAATTTTTTTTAACCTATCATCAAGTTCCATTAGTTAATTATTTAATTCCTCATATCTCACAACATCCTCACTTGTAATGGTATCCTTGGCATGTAGATCGGGACCCAAATTGGATTCGTCATTGATTCCATCCACTGGTGGCTCAACAAGCATGAATTCTCTCCTTGAAGAGTCTTAATGTAACACCCCAAGTTTCTATGTGAGTTTTTAATTATTTTATCTATTAAATAAATTCATTAAATAAATAAGAGTTTGAGTGAAAAGAAAGAAATAGTAAACATTTTATTTATAAAAGGCCCATACATCATTAACATATAAAAGATAACCCATAAACCCCACTATGATTGATAGTAACACCACTGGAAATCCACAAGTAGCACAACAAGGACAACTATGTAGTGCATATCACCTGAATCAACCATAAGAAGGAAAGTTATAGAACCTAAAATAGCAATAATATTAAGACCAAGAGGAACATATAACACCATTCTGAGGGAAATAAAATGAAAGTTGAAGAATTTTATGTGTGTTTAGAATTCCCTTAAATATAGATATTTATAAGACTCTTATGTTGATTGTTATAAATATGTCTGTATAATTTTTAATTTAAAGTTGGAAATGATATGTAGGATCCATTGGTAGAAAAAAAATATTTTTTTAATATAATATCTTTCTACAATAAAATTATTTTAGTAAAAGCTATTTTGAAATAAGAATATTATTTTGAAAAAGAAACTTACATTTTGGTAATATTATAATCCATGAAACTTATTATTAGTAGTACAAATGGAAATAAACCAAAAAATAGAAGAATACCGAGAGGAGGGTTAGTCAAAATTTGAAAAATAGTGAAGATAATAATATCTAGAATACAAAGAGAAAAATGGAATAGTAGAATCATCATGCATGAATAAGGGATAAATGAATTAAAACTGGTATTTATAACATTATATTTTCCTACCATTAGAAAATGGTCATTAATATAGGAACTTAAAAAATAATGGGTTTAAAATAAATTTTAATTTTAATAAAATAAGTAATAAAATTAAGAAATTATTTGTGTTAATGTTTTATAACCACCAGATCTCAAAATTCTGGACGCACCTTCAACCGTTCAATCATGATCGGATCGATTAGAGTAATTCTCTCAACCCGCTTTTCTCTCCACTATAATTGATGATTGAAAATCTTGATCAACATATAAAAGTAATCTAATACAACCATTTCAATCCTTGTTCATTTTTCTGCACATAACACCCAATTTTCAATCAACGAACAAGATTTAAAATAATAGATGAAATTGATCCAAGCCATCCAATCCTTCAGTGCCGTCTTTAACCTCATTTAAACTAGGAAACCCTTTGATACTAACCTTCACATTGACTCTATTTATATGAATTCCATAACATAAGTTCATATTGAATCAAATTTAATTATTTGATCAATATAAAAATATAATAATAAGTTTCAGCTGCAACATAAAAAAATGACTTGATCTGATCTCAATTCTATGAATGGATCTTGGTCTTCCACATTTTAAACATCAATGCTATAATCATGTATGCAATGATCTATTATCCACCAATAAATACACTTGGTTTCTTAGCTTATAAAATTTACATATATTTCTATCACAAAAATGATTTTTAGTTAGCTGTGTTCATCTTTCACGACAAGACATCTCTAAGAGAATATAAAATAAAAATTTCAATCATTTTAAACCAAAACAGTTTCATGTAATTCAATTCTTTCACACCAAAATCAGAGGAATAAAAAAGCTATTTAAAACCCCTCAAACAATTAGTATAAAATTATACTGTTTTTATGAGAGAACTCTTCTTATAAATATGCTATAAAACCCTTGTGACTTTCACATATACATTTCCATACACTTGGAAAACCAAAGATCCATCTTTCTCCTTTTATTCAGTTAATGTAAGGGATTAATATTTTTAGTTATAATTTTATTATAACTATCATGTTTATTTTTATTTGCACTAGTATTTTTAAATGCATACATTATTTGTGTTTTAAATTTTTTAAAATAACCTTTTTAGGCCAGGTTTTAATTTTTGAAATTATTTATGGGTTTAAGATTCTAATTTATATAATAAATATTTGATTTTACACACCTAGAATGCTATTATTTTATGTGGTTTTTAATAAACAAATATTACCATTTGATGTGAATGAATCTTATCTACATTCATGTATGTCAATTACATTATAAGATATGGCCATTTCCTATAATATGTGATACATTATGCATGTACCAGTTTCATTTTTACTGAATATTTGATGTATGTACATATGAAGCGATCAAATAATTCTTTCATAAGAAAATATTATCAAATTAAATTCAATGGGTTTAAGAGAATAAATGAATGATAATTATATTTTCATTTCATGAATTTTAAGTAATGTATGAAAGTAAATAAATTCAGTTTCACTATTTTGAAAGATATTTCTTATGAAATGTTATGTTATCAAATTTTTAAAGAAAAAACTATATTGGTAGTATATATAATTCACTATAAGAAAATCACATAATAGTGGCAATTTAAACCGACTCTATATGGTTCTGCGATGGTTTCATAAAACCGCCCCTAAAACTAGTTTCAGCATCCAATACATAGTGGTTTATTAAATTTAGTAGAAGTTTCTTTTAAGTTTTGTAGATATCATATTTAGAGGTGGTTTTATTGGTTTTAGTGGTGGTTTTTAGTGGGAAAATATGGTAATGATTTAGCGGTGGTTAAAACCCCGCTAAATATTTACCTTTTTTTTCATATAAACTGCCGTTAAAACCAATAAACCACCGCTAAATTAACATGCATGGTTTTTTAGTAGTGTTTTTAACCTCCACAGATAAAGAAATATCAATATATAGTGGTGTTTTAAACTGCTTATATATGTTGATTTACTAATAAAAATAGACTGTAGATTATGCAGCCACATTATCCTGAAAAAAAACATATGTAGAGAACTAATAAAAGGGAATGGAGTAACAACAATGAATTTGAACCCCCTGAATTTTTTTAACATGTTCTAGATCCCGTGAATCCATATTCAATTAATGGAAGAAAACCCCAGAAATTGAACCCCCAGATAATACAAGTGGAAGAGACCCAATACCACTCCTTCTACATAAGTACCCAAGGCTATAATGTGATGTATTTGTGAAATAATTTTAAAGGACTTATCAAATTTTAAAACACAACATTATTAATTAAAATACTAATTTTAAAACCCATTTAAAAAATATTTGAAAAACACATTTCTTTTATCAAAACAAGGGGATAACCATCTTTTCTAAGAAACTCATTTACACAAAAAACATGTCATAATGTATCTTCCAAAACTAAGATAAATGAAGATAATTGGAAGTGAACAAAAATGGAATGACCAAACTTATATAAAGTAAAGAAACCAACCACACTAATTATCAAAGCACTAAAGCGAGAATCCTAGAAGTGAAGGAATCACCAAAACATTTACCAGAGTATCCCTTGAGTTTAAGGGAGAAGAAACATGCCAAATGAGAGAGGAGTCAATAATGAAATGAATAAAAATCTTCCATGAAAGAATTATTTACATTGATAATCATTTATTTACAACATGAACTCCTAGTATTATATCTACACTAAGAAATGCATCGGTGAAACTTAAATCCAAATCACCAATGAGAAATTCTAAAGGATGGCATTGAAGATATTAATATTATTTCTACCAGTACTAAGTGATAACCAAGAGTTGAAATATATCTTGGATCCTTGCTATCATCTGCTAAATTAGGCTTGGTCCCAAAAAAGTGGCCTTAATCACCTATTCACAACAAATAAGTGACATATATGGGAAATCACATAAATCCTCAAAGGGTGTTATTATAATTATTTACATGTAGATGTTATTATATGTGAACTACACTAGTCTTAGATGGATGTTCCATGATTCAATGAAATCCTAAATGCAGGAACTAAGAATATACTATAGAGTTTGAATATTATTAGACATTTTACTATCCTTCTGTACATAATAAGAATTACACAATATAACTTGATTCCCCATCGGCTCTTTGATACTCTTCTAGAATATAGAAGTCAACCCTAGATCCCTCTCCAACAAAATATTATAGGTGAATCCATACTACCTCAAAATCACCTTCACTTATAGATTACCCAGATCATCAACCATATAGGTGTCCTTGATAGGAATAAAATGAGATGATTTCTTCAACCAATCCATCACTAACATGAAAGAATTAATTCATTATGTTGTCATTGATAATATAACAATGAATTCCCTAGACACATCATCCCATTTACAAACTAACACCATATGTGATTAGAGTAGACTATAATAATTAAAGTGATATTCCTTTATATTCAATCATGAGTAATAAAGATACACATACTCAAAAATTTTGTGTTTCATACTCGACCACATGAAACACCATCTAATTTCATATTACATATTTAAATAATTGGGGTGAAAAAACCTTGAAGAACTATGAAAATCATAAAACACTAAAATGATGAAAGGGGTTTAGGGATAGTGAATATGTAGTAGGAGATATAAGAATAGGGGAAACACAAATGCAATAATTCTAGGAAGATATGATACTATTTGGGTGAGGAATAGTTATAAGGATATGCATCATGAATGATGATGTAAAGTGATTGATGTCAAACAGTGAGTTTATGAAACTTAATGGTATAATGGAACATAAATGATGAAAGGGGTTTGGGGCCTACAGGCTATATGGAACAATAATGTGAACAAGAAAAATGCACATGTATAGGCTTGAAGTAAAAAAATCATGTATGAAAATTTAAAAATGGGAATAAAATTTATAATAATAATGATTTAACTTTACCTTGTGGGATTCCAACAAGAAATAAATTCCACTTAGGTATTACTATACTAGATTAGAGAAATGATTTTTTCTAATGTTAAAATAAAAGATAATATGGTTTTCACTAAATAGCATGAAGGACATTGCAAGATAGTTATTTTAATCATATTCAATCCTATATTTATATGAATGGATGATTATCACTACAACCCTGAAAGGTTTTCAGCCTCTTAAAAATGGAAAATCATGAAAATTTTAGGTCATGAAAATGTTAGGTGAATACTCTGTGCCACACATGATACATAAACAAACTCTCTCTATCCATATTTTTCTAAAACATCAAAAACACCACTAATCACTGTCCGATGATTAATACTACTCATCAACCTCTCTATATCAATTTTTATTTCCTGCTACCATCACCTGTAATAAAATTATATTGAAAATTAAATAATGTTGTATATTTATATTTAAACTTAAATCCAATAAATTTTTGTGAACTAAATGATTTTGAAATTGTGTGATTTGCCTGTTCACCACCAATCATTGATGAAATACCACCAGGGACATATCCGATCATCTTTTGATATAAATCAATCAATGCTTTATGCAAAGTGGATATCTGAGTCCCCTATTCTTGAACTGTGTTTTGTAGAGAAATAATATCTCTCTGAGCATCTCAGGATATGGAGTGATTACAAATTAAAGTAGATGAAACTGCAATCCCTAGTGTCCTACCAAAGTCCTTAGATAGTAATGGTCCCAAACCCGTTCTGCGCACTCAACTAGGATGCTCCTTTCCAAGGACTTTACCAACTAGGTCATCCTGGGAGACTGAGTAGGATTGCTTGGGATTGGAATCCCATAGTTCTTTATTTTCTACCTATAAATAAAATGTCAATCATATTATAAGAAATATATATTAACATAGTGACAAATGATAATAAGTTATTATAATGAAAAATGGATTCATACCCCAACTTCTTTGGTGGGATCATTAACAAAACTCCCATCATATTTTTTATGAACATCCAACCACACTTCTGTTCGGGATGCTTGGTGACCTAAAATATGTGACTATATTAAAGAAAATTAAATCAATAATTTAATATATTAAATATATAATATTGTCTAATAAATATTTAAACTAATTAAAATATTACTAGAGTTGATCAGATTCTAGAAAAACTCTTTGACCCCATAGTGTGAGGGATCATTTTATTAGCCCGACTCGATGCATTATTCCTTGAAAGATCCTAAAATAAACAAAATTTAATTTAATAGTAATGTATTCAATGTAATATTCTTTTCATATACATGTAAAAATGTAAAATGAGATTAATATAATAATATATATTTAAATACCATGTGCTTCTCATCATGATTCCTATCAATAAAAACTTTCCATTTCTCTCTAGGTACCCCATTGGGTACCTCATCAAACATTTTTGGGCGCTCAATGAAATATTATTAACTTAATTCCATAATCTCCATTTATAATCTTTACATTTCTTTCCCAAAATTTTCAATTCCCACTTTTGTGCCAGCAGATCAGCAAAAATAAAGTGGAAAAAAATCTATACACAAAGATTCATATTGAAAATATTAGCATTTAATAACATAATGAAATTTAATCACACCATAATGTATCAAAATTACCTTTATTTGTGAATCAAAAACTTCATTTTCCCAAGATGAAGACATATTCCTCTAATCATCAAATGTAATGGGAAGGTTAATCAGATCTGCCACTAGTTGACCTAGAATCTAGCCAATTAATTCCACGACATCATCCATAGGGACCCCATAGGAATCAAATGGGACAACTACCTTTAGTCCAGTCAGATTCCTTTTTATATTTTTTCTCTTTAGTATCATTGTTTCCATATTTTATGAAAAAACAGTTATAATTATAAAAAAGTTCAATAAATTTATTCATATTAAAATTTGTACCTATAAAAGTCACCCTCCAATATCTCCATGAAGAATTAGGAGTGGAACCCTACTCCCTCACTGTTGAGGCTTCTGAATGGGAAGGAATTGATTGAGCTGCTGATTGGACAATGACAAAGGGTGTGAGAGACAGTGCAGGGGGGAAAGCAGATGGTGCCTCAGATGCTGTAGGGAGGGAGACAAATAGAACATCATATATCGGTGTGGTTGATGGAACTTCAACTGAGAGTCGAATGGAAGCAGTATAATGCCCCCTTCTCGGTATTCATGTCATTTAATCAAATAAAATTAATTTCAAAACATATATTTCAAAAAATTCATGCATAAAAAATAGAAATTATAATAGATTCATAGTAATAAAAAATAGAATACATATAACAATGATAACGAATGGCTGCACAAATTACATAAGTGGTTTATAAATGAATGGATAACTACACATACAATCATTTTATCCTTCAATAATGTTGGTTTCATACTCTATCATTACTTCATCTACTTCACCACCCTTACAAGACTAATATTTTCAATATCATGATGAAAAAATAAGTCCACTTGTTTCTGTTTATGGGATTCAATGTTAGAGGTCAAATATTCCACTTCATCACCCATATCATATAAGTCTCTTTGTTTTACATGAGAAACTACACTACACCCTTAATCCATGAAATCTCTCACATAATATATCATTTTCTCTTTCTATGATAAGATATATGGATCATATAGTTCATGGTCACCAATATCCATCAAGTGAGATAAGTTCACATAAGTAAATGGAACAAAATCTCTTTTAACACCCCTGATAATATCCACCTAATTTCATTTGAATAAAATAACTGAAAAATGTTTGTGGTAGTTTAATTCAATAATATCAGTCAACATTCCATAGTATCCCACTTCAAAAAATGTAAATATGCCACTATTTTGTGTTTTTAAACCCTCTTCCCGATTGAATGTATGGAATCTAAATCCATTCATGTTGTAAGCATCGAACTTTCTAGCTTGTTTTAGAGGACCTCAAGCAAGAAACTTTAAATCTTATGAAAAATATGCTCGAGTATCAGTATTACTGATCTAAAAAAAGTAATATAAATTATTAGATTTAAAAAATATATTTATCAATCTAATATCCATATTGATTTCAATATTTATGAACTTACACATTGTGTAAACCATTCTATAAGCTCTTTATTAACAACTTTTGTTATATCTTTCTCATTTAATGTTCATCCTCTCATTTGTCTCTTTTTTTATCCTAAACTCTTCAATAAATGGATTTATAATTTCCCTATTTATCATCACATATCTATGTTCCTATAATAATTCCATTTCTGTTAGTGGAACATTTATGCTCCTCCCAACTGATTAGTCAACAATAGGAAAGATTTTTGATTTCCCATGTATTTCAAATTAATTCAACCTATCGTCAACACATCTAACTCGATTTAATATTGTCACAATATCATCCAAGTATCTATAACAAAAGGTAATACACTCATATACCAAATATCCTTAAAAAATAGAGCCTTTAGGTTGAACTTTATTTTTCACGTATGATTTCAAATTCCCAAGATATCTGTGAAATAAAATAAAAAAATATAATTATGTATTTAATGAAGTGAAAAGAATTTTTTATTAAAATGAAAAAATATAAATAAATTATATCTCAATTGGATACATCCATCAATAATGTACACGACCACCTAATTTAGCTTCCTCAACCAAATGCACAGTTAAATGCATCATGATAGTAAAAAATGACAAAGAAAAGATCATCTCAATTGTAAAAAGTTTCAATACAAATATTTTCTAAAGTTTTTAAAGAATAAATGAATGTAGAGTTTTCTCACATAGTTTTCTAAAAAATGTGTATAATTGGAGTATAAAAACAGTAATCTTTTTAGGTAATAATGTACACATTTCCAATGGTAGTAACTGCTGTAATAAAATAGGTGAATCGTGGCTTTTAAATCCATGTAACCTATGATTCTTTAAGTCAATAATCCTTAAGATGTTACTTGAATACCTATAAAATACCTTCACATGTTTTAAAATTTGAAATAATGTATCTTTATCCCTATTTTTCATTGAAAAAATTATCAGAGCATACTTTCCATTCTCATTTGGCCAGAGATCATGCTTCATGTTCATTGCTAGTAAGTATTTTTGAGCATTGATATGATCCTTATACTTTACATGCTCATTAAAAAATGTGAATATAAAATTTTCCCAAAAATTCTTCTTAATATGCATCACATCAAGATTATTCCGCAATAAATTAAATTCCCAATATGGAAGTTTGAAGAATATAATTTTTTATTCCATTGTTGCGTTCTGATTTCACTTGATGGTGCACTTTGAACTCATTTCCCACTATCATTTAAATGATACACCTTCCCAAATTTTGTTTCAACATTTCCAAGTTGTGCCCATATTTTATAACCTATTAACAACTTTGTAGGTGGTATACAATCAATTAAACCATTGAATTTTGACTTATTCAGCTGAAATCTATGAGATGCATCGAGAAATCTTCAATGACACAAGAAACACAATTTTCTACTATGAGGTAGCCATTCAGGCTCAAAATCAAAGTTATAAATAGGATAATCCAAAACTGTGTAAGTGTTCCAACTAGCTAAATTCCCAATTCTAAAGAAGTAACTAATGGTCCACATTATAGAATCTTTCATTTTGAACATTGTTCTAAAAGATGCATCATATGTCTCAACATCGTCGCTCCATAACTCCTGTAATTCTTCAATTAAAGGCCGTAAGTATACATCAATATTATTTCCAGGAATTTTTTTTCTAGTAATAATAATATAAATTATAAAATATGTTTGTTTCATACACATCCATGGAGGAAAATTATAAGGGATAAAAACAACCAGCCAAATGCTGTAACTGGTACTCAAAGTCCCAAATGGGTTGAATCCATTGACATCCAATCCCAATCAAACATTCCTAGGATCAGATGAGAAATTTGGACATAATGAATCAAATATATTCTATGATTTTGAATCTCTTGGATTTCACATTAACCCATCAATATTATTATCTACAGAATGAAACTTCACGTGTTTGATAGTTTTTGATGACATGAATAATCTTTTCAATTGAGGCATTAAAGGAAAGTAATGCAAAACCTTTGCAGGTGTGTTCCTTTTATTATTCTTCATAGTAGTATGTTGATTTAGACTTACAGCATCACCCATTTAATTACACCTAGAAGAAGAACATTTTTTGTAATCCTATATGCTTGAATCCTATCCCTAATAAAGAATACAATTAGTAGGACACACATGTATTTTTGTATAATTCAGACTAGCTTGCTAACAACATTTTTCATATCATAAAAATTCTCAGGGATATTTTCTTCAGAAAATGCATCATGCAACTATTCTAATATCATGGACATAACCTTATTTGTAATTACACATATGAATTTTATATGGTACAACTTCTGTAGAAAAAAAAGTTTTGAATATTTCAAACATCTAATGTAAAAATCCTTATTTCCATCGTCAACTAAACCATGAAACACATATCTCTACTCAGTGAAGTTTTCTATTATAGTAGTCTCCATATAATCAAGAGAAGGATCCAATTATATGTTACAATCTTGATCTGGTTGTCCTATAGTATCAAAAACATCACTTGTCATGTTGCTATTTGTAGCACCCTCAACTGGTTGTTCAGATATGTTTTGATGTTGATTTTGGTGTCTTGCAATGTTGAATGCATCATTTATAATGTTTTTCATTTCATTTACCATTGTCGATTAAGTTGGTAGCTCATTATGTGGATTGACATCGATGCTCAACCATTCTATAACGTTCGATTCTCCATTCCAAATCCAACAAAAATAATGAGTAGGGAATTGCTTCATTATCAAGTGTTCATAAACTTCATATCTCTTCAACTATATTTTAAATTTACATTTAGGACATGGAAATCTTATTCTCACATCAACGGATCAATTGAAAATTTAAAAATATAAGAACTCCTCCAAACCCTTAGCATACTGAGGTGTGTTCCTTGGTAATGTGATCCAACTTTTATCCATATATATATCACAATGTTTCTACACATTATTAAAAAAAATTAAAAGACATAACTATTCCTAAATAAGAAAATAGATTCCTATATACTATTTAAAAAAAATGAATATCTTAAATAAGGCTTTCTTATATAAATACACATGGTAAATAATGAATCTTCTATGTAAATACTATTTAATCTAAATACTAAATATTATTATATTTAACCCACATAAAGGGTGTATTTATAATATAATAAATTCCATATTCAATATATGAATGATATATAGGTGTGAACCATTAAATTATAGGATTATATGAATTGGGTATTCATAAATTATATTCATTTTAAGAAAAAATATTTTTAATCACTTCAAATGATTAGGAAAAACTACTGGAAATTCCTTCTATACCAATGCCTATATCCCAATGGTTTAGAAAAACCATTGGGATAGGTTTACTATACCAACGGTTTTTTGAAAATCATTGGTATAAGAATTGTTAGAGTGTTTTTCCCAAACGGTTTCCCAAACCATTGGGATAGCCCCGGGTAGAGACAATTTTCCCAACAGTTTCAAAAAAATGTTGGGATAGGTGATATATTTTCCAACAGTTTTTTAAAACCACTGGTATAGAATACCACAAATATAGCCCCCAATTCAGATCAGTATCCTCCCAGATTGCACCCTAAACGAGAGCTCCCATTGCTCCAGTGTGCAAAACCTTCTTCTGAGAAACCAATTGTTTGTTATTCCACATCAAATCTGTAAGTTATAACTGAGTTTTATGTTCTACCTCCATTTATTCTATTTTTAATTCTTATTTCTTCGAAGACAAGGTTTTTTTTTGTTTTTTGTTTTGATTATCCGTATCCATCCTTGATTTAAGTAAGTGTTTGTTCTTCCACCTCAAATAGAGTCACATGTCATGTTCTGTTTAGGCATTCTATTGAGACCCTTTTGATGTGCAGTGGGAGGGGTGCTGTGTAATGGGAGGGGGTTGGCTATGGGGGGAGGTGTGCAGTGGGAGGGGGCTATAGGGGGGGGGTATTCCATGAGAGGGGGACAGTGGGGGGGGGGGGGGGGGGTGGTGCAGTGGGAATGGGGGGGGGGGGCTGTGTAGTGGGAGGGGGGTTAGATGGGCTACAGGGGGGACTGTCCAGTGGGAGGGTGGGGGATGTGCAGTGGGAGGGGGATGTAGGGGGGTTGTGTAGTGGGAGGGGGCTATAGGGGGTGTGCAGTGGGAGTGAAGGGGGAGTGTGCAGTGGGAGGGGGTTGGCTATAAATGGGCTGTGTAGTGGGGGGGGGGGGGGGGCTATAAAGGGGTGGATGTGTAGGGTGGGGGGCTGCAAGGAGTGAGGGGGATGTGCAATGTGGGGGGGGGGGGGGGGTGGGGGCTGTAGGGGGAGGTGAGGGAGGGGGGCTGCAGGGGGGCTGTAGGGGGGGCTGTGTAGTGGGAGGTGTTGGCTCTGGGGGGGGAGATTTAGGGGTGTTTAGTGGGTGGGGGTCATGTAGTGGGAGGGTTTGGTTGTGGGGGGGGTGTAGTGGGGGGGGATGTAGAGGGGGATATGTAGGGTGGGAGTTGCTGGGGGTGAGGGGGCTGTGGGGGGTTAGGGGTGGAGACTGTAGGGGAGAGGTGGTGGGGAGTGGGGTTGCGTAGTGGGAGGGGGGCTATGGGGGGGTTGTGCAGTGGGAGGTGGGGGCTGTAAAAGTGTGTGCAGTGGGATTGGGGGCTGTACAACGGGAGGGGTGTTGGCTTTTGGGGGGAGGGGCTGTAGGGGGGTGGCTTTGCAGGGTGGGGGCTGTAGGGGGTGAGGGGGGTTGTGCAGTGTAGAGGTTGGGGGCTGCAGGAGGGGGATATGGGAGGGGGGATCAGGGGGGGTGCGGTGGGAGGGGGCTCACACACCACTAGTGATTAACATCACCCATTTTCACATGGGCCTTTCCCAACACATACCCATATAACCAAAGACAAACAAAAGGAAGGCATAACAACAGACTACACCAGAATTAAGCCACCATACATGCATTTCTAGAACATACACCAACCAGTGTATCTTATCCCCTTCCAACATACCCTCAGAAAAACCCTCCAATCCAACAGCTAGAACCGTCACCCATGTCCAAAAAACAAGTATTTTACACCCTCAAAACCTATTATCACCACAACCCAGCCATAAGAATACCCTTAGAACTTGAAAAAACACTACCATATAACCAAAGAATGAAAAATAAAAACAAAAACCACAAGAGAATACAACCAACAAGTAGAAACCCACTCACAATCATGTATCCCAACCACCATCCAAATAACAAATAGCCTGCAAGAACACATGCCAGCCCAGTACGCATCAGAATTAGCATCCATCCCTAAGAAAAGAACCTAAAAGGTAACACATTCAAACCAACTCCTGGTAAACCTTATTATTAGGGAGAACCCATAATATCCATTCCATAAAATCCTTTCACAATCTCCTCCATGCTCACAAAAATAAAGGATCTCCAGCATGATATCCTTGAGATTAGTAGAAACAATAATTGGTGGATTCCATGATCCATTGGAGATAATTTTCCCAACTGAGGGAAAAATGGATAACCTTGAATCCTATATTATGTTTTCATTGATAGAGAAGAAAATAGGTCCCTTAGGAAGCCAAGAATCAAAACATAAGAAAATAAAAGATACATTCCCTACTAAAATGGAGTTGGTCTCTATGAAGATATCCTAGCCCCAACACTTTCCTCCATGTCCATGAAAAATTCCATGGGACCTTTCCACCCAAAACTTGGTGTGACCAAGTAGGAAAATGTAATCCTAGTCAATCAAAAATGAAGAAAAATAAGTATTAAAAAGATCCCAAACATTTTTAACCATGGAAGACTTATTCCAGTGCTCATCCCACTTAATACCTAAGCATCCCTCCTCCTTAGTACAATTCATGAATTCCAACTCCACTTGATCCCTAGAAGTAAAAAGATAATGGAATTTTGAAAGAATTATCTAATGATTGACTTTAATTGACTTAACCAATTTATTTGGTCACATGAAGTGATGACACCAATAATATTTCATCCTAAGTAAAATAGATTGAACAAGTTGTAATAGTCCAACAAAGGAAAAAAATTATTTCAAAAAACATTAATTCGTCTAAAAATTATCTCCTCCCAAACCATACAGTCTATGGATCTAAGCTTGGAATTAATAAGGGGAACCCCAAGGTAGAAAAGAGGAAGGGATCCTCCCTTAATAACCATAGCATCATCAAAACTATCCCAAACATTAGAATAATTTCCATCCAAGAACATCATTGTTTTTGAAAGATTAATAGTCAATAAAAAAAGGAAGAGAATAAATCTATGTCATATTTCAATACTAATAAATAATATATATTTTCAAATGAGAGAAATAAAATATTATTCACAAAACAAATATGGGAGATGAAAGTCTTACAACAATGCTAATAGAACTTGAATGAGCATCAAATAAAGATTTGAGACTTCAGAATGTGACAATAGTCCTATATGAAAATCACAAAAATGAGAGGAGATAGAGCTTCCCCTTTCCTCAAACCTCTCTTCCCATATAAATAACCTTGAAAAAAAACCATTTATATTCATAGAGATCATTAGAGAGGAGACAAATATTTTAATCTAGGAGGAGGATGTGGCTGGAAAACCAAGAAGGTCTAAATCATTCCACATGAACTCCCGTATATTTCTAATGCACTACCACAAAACTGGGCAAGACCAGCACCACCCCTTTATCAGCGCTTTTTTTAGTAGCGCTGATAAAGGGGGGGCCTTTATCAGCGTTTTTTTAAAAGTGCTGATAAAGGGTTCAACTTCAAAAAAAAAATTAATTAAAAATAATATATTAATATATAATTATATCAATATTTTTATATTTATGTAAATATAATATATAATTTTTAAATATATTTTAGATAAGTATAAATATACATTTACACTTATTATACTTAATATATAAGATATTTAGTGAAAATGACTTATAAAAAAATTAAAAAAAAATATTTTTAATTAATAATTTGCTAATTATTATAGAGTAATATTCATTTAATAACAAATTGAAGACTAAAAAAATAAAAAAAAATAAAAAAATATCCAAAATATATTGAAAACGAAACTCAAACTTCAAACGACCATAACTTTTGATTCGGGTGTCCGTTTGAGCTCTACCACATATCAAATCGAAGCCTGTGATGAGATCTATGTCTCTGTGATCTAGGGGATCCCGATCAAGGTTTTTTTGAGGCCAAAAGAGGCCTAGAAGGCCTCCAAAACTAAGTTTTTTTGTCAGGGTACCCTGATTTTTTTAACATTTTTCGGATTTTCAGCCTCATTTAAGGGGGTGTTATTAGCTTTTTTTGGTGGGGACTGAATGTATTCCAAGGTATTACATTCATATTGCTTATTTTTCTTTGAAATTTTATCTTTTTTTATAACACACTACTATATATAATCAAATATATAACTATATGTACATATTTTTTATATATTCACACCTAAAAATTAAATTTTTTTAAATAAATAATTAAAAATATTTACATATAAAATATATTAGCTTTATCTAAATAATAACTAATATCCATTTTATTTAAAATACCAATATATGAATATTTATATAACTATATATTAATATAACTATATATATATATATATTAATATAACTATATATATATATATTAATATAAATATTTATTATTATATGAATAAGTATAACTATATATATATATATATATATATAGATATATTATAAATATGAGAAAAAATCAATATAGGGGAGTGGTAAAGTCTTTAGGTGCGCAGGGGGGAGGTCTTGAGATCAAATCCGGGTAGAGGCAGGGGCGCGCGCGCAAGGCTGATTTAGAGGGGATAGCACTGATAAAGGGTGTAGGCGGTGCGTGCAGGCACTGGAGGGTGTGGGGAAAGCGCTGATAAATGGGGGATCAAGCACTGTAAAAAGCCCCCCTCCCCCCGAGATTGGAAATTTTTTTTATCAGCGCTAAAAAAAAGCGCTGATAAAAGGGGTCTTTTATCAGTGCTAAAAAGAAAGTGTTGATAAAAGACCCTTTTATCAGTGCTTTTTGGAGCATTGATAAAGGGGACCCCCCTTTATCCTCACTGGCATTAATAGCGCTTTTTCTAGCACTGTTAATGACCATTTTTAGCGCTGATAAAAGCCATATTTATAGTAGTGATGATTACAAGATCTAGAAGGAAAAGAGTGACATACCTCACTCGGGACAACCCGCCCACCCCCCTGGACACCCCTACCTCTGTGGACAGCCCCTCACCCCTGTGACTAGCCAACCCACCCCCCTGGCCAGCCCTGACCCCCCTGGACACCCCCTACCCCCTGTAGACACCCCTACCCCCTGAGGATAGCCTTCCCACCCCTTGGACACCCCTACCCCCATGGAAAACCCACCCACCCCCTGGACAGCCTCCCCATCCCCCACCCCTGTGGACACCCCACCCACCCCCAGAAACCCCCGACTCCCTAGACAGACCACCACCCCCGTGGAAACCCCCAACACCCCTGGATATCCCCCACCCCCGTGGACAGCCCACCCACCCCCTGGACACCTCCGATCTCCCTGGACAGCCCCGCCACCCCCATGGACACCCCCTACTCCCTGGACATCCCCCACCCTCATGTACAACCCGACCACCCCCTGGACACCCCCTACCCCCCAAGACATCCCTACCACCCCCTCGTGGACAACCCACTCTACCCCCTGGACAACCTTGCCATCCCTTTCGACAACCTGCCCACCCCCGTGGACACCCCGCCCACCACCTAGACAACCCTACCCCCTAGATATCCCCACAACCCCCATGTACACCCCTACCCACTTGGAAAGCCACCCACCCCCATGGAAACCCCGCCCACCCCCCTAGACAAACCCCCTGGATAGCCCCCCCAAATTCCTAGACACTCCCACCCACCCCCTGTGGACACCCCACCCCCTGTGGACACACCGCCCACCCCCCTGGACACCCCGTACACCCCTAGATATCCCCCACCATTGTGGATAGCCTGACCACCACCTGGACACCACTACCCCTGTGGACAGGCCCTCCACCCCCGTGGATAGCTCTCCTACCCCCTGGAAACCCCATACCCCCCCTGGACAGCCCCACCACCCCCGTGGACAGCCCACCCACCCCCTAGAAATCCCCCATACTAATGGATAGCCTTCCCACCCCCTGGACACCCCCTACCCCTATGGACAGGCCCGCCACCCCCGTGGACAGCTCGCCCACCCCCTGGACACCCCGTACCCCCCTGGACAGCCCCCCCCCCCCCCCCCCCCCCCCGTGGACAGCCCACCCACCCCCTGGACACCCCGTACCTCCCTGGACAGCCCCAACACCCCCGTGGACATCCCACCTACCCCCTGGACACCCCGTATCCCCCTGGACTGCCCCCACCCCTATGGACAGCCCGCCCACCCCCTAGACACCCCCATGCCTCGGAGACCCCCCCATACCCTCAGACACCCCCGACCCCCTTGGACATCCCCCAACCCCCTGGACACCCCCACCCCCATGGACACCCCCCATCACCCCACCCCTATAGACACCCCCTACCCCCCTGGACAGCCCCGCCACCCCCGTGGACAGCCCGCCCACCCCCCTGAACAGCCCACCCACCTACGTGGACACCCCATCCACCCCCTTGGACACCCCTACCCCCCTGGAAAACCCCACCACCCTCGTGGACACCCCACCCCCTGGACAACCCCCACCCCCATGGACACCCCGCACACCCCCTATACATTCCATACCCCCCTGGACAGCCCCGCCACCCCCGTGGACAGTCCACCCACCCCCTGGACACCCCGTAGCCCCCTAGACAGCCCCACCCTTGTGGAAAGCCCGCCCACCCCCTGGACACCCCCACCCCCATGGAAATTTTATTTGAATTTTATTTTCTAATTTGGAATTGAACTGTATTCAAACCTTCGAAACCAACATTTCTAACTTTGTGAAAATTTCAATGCTTAAACTATGATTTGTATAAAATTTGTATGACTCTAAGAACTCTCTTTAACATTTTACCAGGTAATGAAAATGATGGTTTGTATTATTCTACAAAACATGTATTAAAACCTGCATCATCTACCTGGGCTAAAGAAATTAAATTTTTTCTTAATTTTGACAACTGCTTTACCACTTATGAATCTGGAAGAATCAATGTTCTGTGATTTTAATAGACTGATGACACTTAGTAAATAACCATCCTACTAAAAATTAAATTTCTTTATTACATCTTGTATGATTTATTGACTTAATTATATATTTGTTCAATCTCACATAAAACAATAGTTAGTTAAATTATCTATGAATCCCCATATTCCCTCTCATTTATTTTGTTTTTTGGGTTACACATTATTTATCCTTTTCTATTTACTTCTATATCTGTTTTCAAATGCAAGAAATGAAACCAATTAAAGAGAGATAATGAAAACTAATTATGGGCAACAATCGTCACATGACTGAGCTGGGCATTCCACCACTAGTGACTATTGTGAGTATTTTATTTCAAATATATATATTTAAATAATATATAATGTCACGTGATTAATTTTTTTTAAACATTTTTGTAGGATCCATCTATTAGGTGGCAATTATTTGATGAGCAGCCTAGTAGTGGTCCCAGTACTCAGGGTGTTCGTACGAGGGGAGTGGTACGAGAGCTAGACAATCTAGTCAGTGTACCTGATTAGACCCTGCCCCTCCCACTGACATACCATCCATCCCACATGTTGATCCTGATGTGTTGTTAGGGACACATGGGATATTTAAGCCTCCCATTTTTTCACCACCCTTTACATCTGAGCCTCCTCACCCATCTCTACCATATCCGATGATGATTCCCACTCCCCATCCAACATTTGGCCAGCCACCCCTGTCATCTTCTTTTACTTCTGCTTCCTTCTCTCCGGGCTTTTATATTCCATCTTCTTCGACTCCTGCTCTGCCAGAGTCTGTCCCTACAGATAATACATTGGGACCCACTCTATTTGTACCGGGTGTTCTTTCAGTTTCTGAGGATCCAGCGGTGCCCATTGATCAGACTACCGTAGGTATACTTATACAACCCTAACAAATTTTTACACCATTATTTATTTTTATTATAAAATTTATTGATAAAATATTTGTTTTTATTTCATAACAGATACATCTACTGATAGGAGGCGGGGACAGGGGCGTACACGCATTAGTACGGTGTGGAACTGCCGCACGTAGTTGATGGTGGACTATAATGAAGATAGTCAGATGATTGAAAAATCAGGTCAACAATGTCAGAGTTTTTTTGCGACGCTTGCCAAATACTCCGACATCATTCCTGTCAGCCCGCTCTCATGGAGACAGCTACCAAATGAAGTCAAGGATAAAGCATGGGTAGAGATATGGGTAAAAAATATGTTGTATTTAATGAAATATATTAATTTTTGTATTTATATGAATTAATATTTTGGTGTCAGCTGCGGTTTATTTTCCCATATGGTGAGGGTGCACGACCAGCACGTCTAAAAGATTTAGGAGAGATTTGGAGAGATTATAAGCATGAGTTATACATTGGATGGAATTCTAGAGTGGGAAAAAAGTTAGAGGTGGTCCCTATCATGGATGATTTTCCATTAGAACAGTATCGAAAGATGATTACTCATTGGATGACTAGCCAATTTAAGGTATTAATCACATTAGAGGTATTTACATGAAAATATTCATGTTTTTAGTTAATACTAATTATTGAATTTTATTTAGGATTTATCTGAAAGATATATAAAACATTGATGCTAAGAAATATTTCCACACATTGGGACATACTACGATTCCAGATCATGAGAGGTAGCAGGTACGACAGTTTATAATCTTTCTTTACGACTTGAACTTTCTATTGCTTCCTCCATAATTTATTCGATTGCTAAAGTTTTTATATAATTTTAGTTATGCAATTAATTATTGGTATTCTATTTTTAATTATGTATTCCTACATTCAATTTCATTGTAGAGGCATAAATTGAATATAAAAGGACATGTACCTCGAGCAAAACTTTTTTGTTCGAGTATAAAGAAGAAAGATGGAAGTGCTGTTATTGAACCGACTCAGCAGTATATTATAAGTTTTACTTTGTAGATTTAAAATTTTAATCTCTATTTTGTAACTTAATAATCTATTTATATTTGTAACATGCTACTTTAGAGGCCCTTGATGCCTAGGAACTTGACAATTTCAGGCCAAACGATCACTTACATCAGGTGTTGGGAGATGAGTACCCTAGTAGAGTATGATGCCGAATTGGGAAGAGTATAGTTACAACAAGGTATTGGCCCTCCTCATGTATGAGTTGTAGTGCCACCGAGTTGCAGTAGGTTAAGGCATATGTAGAACAGGATGAAAATAGGGCCACAGAGACAGCATAATAGTCTACTAGGGTAAACACTGTATTTATAAAACTGATGGAAGTTTTACGTCCAACACTTCCACCATAGGCTATCATTTCTTGTGATGAATATATGTAATCAATGCATTCTATATATGGTGCACTAGGTGTAAGTTCTATTGGTGGTCAAGACGATGATGAGGAGGAGGATAAGGCAGAGGAGGAGGAGGGAGAGGAGGAGGCAGAGGCAGAGGAGGAGGGCAAGGAGGAGGCTGAGGCGGAGGAGGAGAGCAATGAGGA
Source organism: Viscum album (assembly GCA_963277665.1). Lineage (NCBI taxonomy): Eukaryota > Viridiplantae > Streptophyta > Magnoliopsida > Santalales > Viscaceae > Viscum > Viscum album. The sequence continues at coordinate 454,207,017 of OY728141.1, read as the reverse complement.
GGCTAAGGATGAGTACGAGGGCAAGGTAGAGGGTGTTTAGGAGGGCATGGATGATGATGGGGATGAATATGAGGATGAGGGTGAGGGTGATAATGATAATTATGATAGTGATGGTGATGAGGGATAGATTGATCCGTTAGATTTTTGACTGATATTACTGACCATTGATGTTTATTGATTTGTTGTGCCTGAATATGTGTGATTAGGTAGGTCACATTATCTTTATTTTTTTATTTATAAATAATAAAACTTGACTTGATGATTTTCTATGACTAATTCACCCCTCCCCTAGACATCCCCCACCCCCTGGACACCCCGTACCACCCTGGACAGCCCCGCCACCCCCGTGGACAGTCCGCCCACCCCCCTAAACATCCCCTCCCCCTGTAGACGGCACCCCACCCTCTGGACACCCCGTACCCCCCCAAATAGCCCCTCCCACCACCATGGACAGCCCACCAACCCTCCCTAGACACCCCCTATCCCCCTTGACAGCCCGACCACCCCCGTGGATAGCCCGCCCACCCCCTTGGATAGTCCGACCACCCCTGTAGATAGCCCGACCACCCCCTGGACACCCCTACCCCCGTGGACAGCCCCCACCCCTGTGGATATCCCACCCAACCCTTGGACACCCCTACTCCCCATGGATAGCCCACCCACCCCCAGGACACCCCCTACCCCTAGATAGCCTGTCCACCCCCGTGGACAGCCCACCCACCCCCTAGACACCCCGCCCCCCGTGGACAGCCCCCCACCCCTATGGACAGCCCGCCCACCCCCTGGACACCACCCTACCCCCTGGACAGCCCGACCACCCCTTTGGACAGCCCACCCACCCCCTGGACACCTCGTACCCACCTGGATAGCCTCACACACCCCTGTGGACACCCCCTACCCCCCTAGATAGCCCCCACACCCATGGACCGCCCCCACCCCTAGAAAGTCCCCCACCCCTGGACAACCCCCACCCCCCTTGGACAGCACTGAACACCACCCCACCCCCTGGAAACCCCCACCCCCTGGACACCCCCACCCCCCTGGACACCACCCCAACCCCATGGACACCACCCCACCCCCTGTACACCCCCATGGATAGCCCCCCACCCTGGACAGCCCCCACCCCCTAGACACCACCATGGAAAGCCCCCAACCCCCCTAGACACTGCCATGGATAGCCCCCCCCCCCCACCATAGACAACCCCCTCTCCCCCCACCATAGACAACCCCCTCTCCCCCCACCATAGACAACCCCCTCCCCCTCCCCCCTAGACACCCCGTACCCCCTAGACAACCCCGTCCACCCACTTGGACACCCCCGCCCACCCCCCTGGACACCCCCTCCCACCCCCGTGGATAGCCCCACCCACCGCCTAGACATCCCCACCCACCCCCTGGATTGCCCCCACCCCCGTGGATAGCCTTCCCACCCCCTGGACACCCCTACCCCCGTGGGTAGCCTCCCCACCCCCTGGACACCCTGTACCCCCTAGACAGCCCCACCAACCCCCATGGACACCCCTACCCCTGGAAATCCCCCACCCCTGTGGAAATCCCCACCCACCCCCCAAGACACCCCACCCCCTGGACAGCCCCACCACCCCCATGAACAGCCCCCACCCCCTGGATAGCCCCCACCCCCTGAACAACCCCCTCCCCCCTCGACAGCCCCTCCCCCCTGGATAGCCCCCACCCCCGTGGACACCACCCCACCCCCTTGGACAGACCCCCAACCCCTGGACCTCCCCCACCCCTAGACACCCCCACCCCTGGACACCCCCACCCCCTGGAAAGCCCCCCAACCCCCTGGACACCACCCCACCTTCCATGGACACTACCCCCACTCCCCTGGACACCCCCATGGATAGCCCCCCCTGGACACCACCCCACCCCCCTAGAAAACCCCCCCAGACAGCCCCCCCTAAAACACCCCCATCTCCCCAGACACCCCCACCCCCCGGGACACCCCTACCCCCATTGTATAGCCACCCCAAACCCCTGAACAGCCCCCAACCCCCTGAATTATGAATTAAATTCTTTATGTATTTAATTATCTTATGAATTATGTGTTAATGGTGTATGGGTATACTTGTTGTATGTGTATACTTGATGTAATTACCTTATTAATTATGTGTTAATTCTGTTAATGGTGTATGCAACTCTGACTATGATGGGCTCTCTGTAATGTGAGTATCCTCTCACCATTATGAGATGTCTCTACCAAAAAAATTGAAATGGGTTAGTTGGAAGGGTGGTTGTCATGTGAAGATGGGAAAACTATGTCAGTGGTACATGTCATGGTTGGAAGAGTCTACTAATTTTTATGTGATATTGCAAGTGTTTTTTTGTTCTATTTTTAGTGCAAATTGTTCTATTTTAAGTGTTATTTGCAGCTGTGTTTGCAGGTGTATGCAATGGAGGGAATGGGTGGATGCTGTGCTGGTTGCTGAAAAAACACTATACCAATGGTTTTAAACCACTGGTAAAGTGTTTTTTAGAGAATAATTTTACCAATGGTTTGAATAAACCGTTGGTAATACACTATACCAACGGTTTTGAACTATTGTTATAGTGTATTTCCAAAATATTTTTACCAACAGTTTTAATGAACCATTGGCAATACTATATACCAACGGTTTCAAACCATTGGTAAAGTATATGTAATCTATATATCCCAATGTTTTATCAACCATTGGTATAAATATATACCAACGGTTTCTATAAAACCATTGGCATAGTGATGGTTACAGTGCCATATACCAACAGTTAGAGAAAAACCGTTGGTATAAGCCTTTTGCAACGGCTTACTAGCCAACGGTTTGAAAAACCGTTGGTATATAGTATAACAACGGTTCTGATACCTATACCAATGGTTTCAAACTGTTGGTATATACTCTATTTCTAGTAGTGAAATATAATTGAAGTGATGTATTGTTCTTATGATAAAAATGAACATCTTATGATCCTTCCTGAGAAAGAAGGTCGATGGTTTCAAAAGAACATACCCCCTCTGTAATAAAGGAATCATAATTAAATTGCTACATAGAAAAACATCCTTGATGACGAATCTTTGAATGGTGTTACAAAAGAAGGGATCAAGAATCAATTTTCATGACTCTGTGAGTTCAATCACTAAAATTATATATAATTATATTTATGAAGGGATCAATAATGTAACAGAAATTCCTTGAGTTTAAATACATTTGAATATAAAATGTAAATATAGTTGAAAATATAAAAGAACATTTTGAAAACATTTTTAACATTGACTTTAAATACATACGTGCATGTCACATTCAAAAGAAACTTCTGAAAATGTGAAGTGAAATATCATACATATCATAGTTTCTAGTCTGAAATTTGAATCTTCTACCACATGATCTGTCAAATATAAATGCCCAGAATTGGTCCTACTCTAAGAATTATTATCCATATGAGAATATTATATCATCTAAGTATTATTCCTCTTTACCTTGAATATATACAACTGAAACTGAGAGCATTTAGTGTGAAATGACCAAACCTTTCTTCTCTGAGGAGGTATACTGCAAAAATGTTACATATAATCTAAGCGCTAACATTGGTGAAAGTCTTGGAAGATTCCTGGTATCGTCGTTTGGTATGAGTTACCCTCCCATATTAGAAACAAACCAATGGCCTACACCCTAAAGGTGTCATGGGAATATAATCAAAAGGGAATTACACACTCTAGATACTACCTCATTGGGGTTCCTCATGCTTATTCTTATTACATAAAGAAGAACATTAAATTCCACCTATAATAGTAAAGGCACCATCCAAACCTGTTAATACTACCAATTTTTTCTTATACATGATCAACTTATAAACTAATTTATCATAGTTTATTAGACATAAAAGAATAAACCTCAATATCACCTCTAGTCTCAACCCCATCTCAAAGCATCAATCTTTCAAATAATCATTCATGATGGGATTTGGGGGAATGAAAACTAACTCAAAAAACCAAGAGATATACTCCATCATTGAATACCATACCTACTCAAAATTCTAGGAGGTATTATATATAAACATGAAACATATAATTCTATAAATACATAATTCAATATGGATAACACATAAAATTCTACCCAAATACTCATAATAGTTGTAAATCACATCAAACCATATCAAAATACCAAATAACAAAACTCAAATCAATATGTAATTCCTAAACACCCATGGTAAATTGAATTTTTATATGGTAAAGAGATATAAAAAAACTCACTTTCACTTACCACTTGACCTTTGAGGGGCGACGAGGTGTTAGGTTGGGACTGGTAGAGAAGGTCAGCGAGTGGCTAGGTTAGGACTAACAGTGGGGTGTGGTGTGGGTAGGGGGTGGGGGGAAAGGGTCAGGATTGGTGGAAAAGGGTGGTGAGGGTCAGGATCGATGGTGAGGGGAGGTGAGGTTTGGGATTGGTGGTGAGGCTTCAGGGGGTTGGGGGGGGGGGGTCAGGGGAGAAGTGTCAGGTTTGTCAAAAAAATTAAAATGTTTACTTGTGGTTTTTAATAAACCTTCGCTAAAAACCCACCGCTAAAAAACAACCACTAAAGTCTGATTTTAGTGTAGTGAGTAAAGAAAGATTAAATTGTTTTTATATAATTAATCACTTGAATTTTTTAAATATGGTAGGGAATTAGAGAGTGAACCCCCCCCCCCCTCGACAAGTGGGTATACCCAAGACAAGCTTCAATGTTTCAAGCAGTCTTAGTGTTTTGTTTTCAAAAGCTTATGTTATGTTTTCTAAAAATCACTAGATTATTTTTAATTTTTTTTTTGAGTTTAAGTATTTTCAAAATATTGTAGTATTTTTGATATGTAAATTATTTCAATATTATGTTCAAAAGGTATTTCAAAATGTATTTTGATGATATTTTTCAAAAGTATTTCTCAAAATTTATTTTCAAAGGAAGATTTTATAAAAGGTATTTAAACAATTTAAAAACCCCTTAATAAAAAATTTAATGCTCATACCATGTTTTAAATGATTTTAATAGGTGTCTTAGAAGGTCTAACTCGGATGGCTTTGTTTTTGGAGTTAGCACACATGGATGCATAGTAGGCATATTGTTTTATTTTTAACTCTGATAAATTGTAAGTTGGTGTCTAATTTTATAGAACCTAGACTGAAAAAAGGTCCTATATTATATAAATCACTATGTATTTTTACTTATATTTTATAAAAAAAATATACAGAATGTTTTAAGCACTGAATCTAGAAGTGTGGGTTTGGGGTTTTATACTGGAGCATCACTAACACATTCATAGAAGCAACAAAGACTGATATCTGATTCTAGAATAGTGACAAGGCTAGTTATAGTTATTATGGTGCCCTCCAATATATTAAATGGATATAAAACATTCTGATAAAGAAAGTCAGTGACCAACACATGACACTTTATGATGTGCATCTGAAATTACCAAGACCCTCTTACTTCTGTATGGTGACGGGAGCAGACACAAATTCATCTCTTGGAACCTATTCTATAAAAAGTATAAATTCATTAGCATGAGTCCATACCTTATCCAGAATGTACCCATAGGTCCTTGACAGCTCAGTACAAGACCCCTTTATGGAGGAGAGTGAAGCATATCCTGTAAATGGAGAGGTCATTCAAATGGGTAAACCTTATAAGGACCTGACCTTAATCATTACATAATCATGAGTTTAAGTCTATAATTTTACTTTCTTTATCATTTAGGACCTTTTTAGGTTTATATTTTTAGATAATTAGGCCATAAATCATACATAACAAAACCATAAAATACAAAGTAGACACTTCAAATCAGTATCCATTTTCTCCATAATATAATTTTTTAAAATAAAGAATGTATTTTTTTAGGGGAAATCTACAGGACTTACAGCATGACTTATTACTTTCCCTTACTCATCCTTAAAACCTAAGAAAACATTTTAAAAACTTGGGATGAGAAAAAATCTCAGTAAGGGATATTAAAAGAAAAGAAACTGTTAGTTCAGTAAAAACATGAAAACTCATATAATGTTTACCTTTATCTTAAAAGTTATTTGAGAATATAAAATAAAACATTTTCACATGAAAAAAACACACATTTTTTCTCAAATAAAATAATTAAAACCCAAAGTAAGCAATTAAAACTCCTTTAGGTTACTTAGAGAATCATATTCATAAAACCCTTTTAAAACCCTTTGAATTGGAAAACTATATGACTGACTTCCAAAATTATCATTAAACAATTCATTAGAGATATATAATGGGGATCAACCATTGTATAATCTATATAGGGAACACTTGTGAGCTATAATGGGGATCAACGCTTCATTTAAGCTATACCAGGATCACCTGTTTTTCATGAACTATAATGGGTCTCAACCCTTTGTAAAATTTATATCAGTCTCTCCTGTGAGCTATAATGGGGATCAACCCTTCATAAAAGCTATATTGGGATCAAGAATTCAATATAATTCTCATTTACCATTTCATGAATAACACTCTTTCATCATAAAACCCTTTTTAAAACTCTTTTAAACTCATATGAAAAACACATTTGGATAAAAATACCATTTTATTTTAAAAATCCATTTTCAATACCAAAATACCCATTTCATTAAAAAAACATTTTCAATACCAAACTACCCAAATAAAAGGAAAAAGGATTTCCTGTAATAACCTGGATCTTCATTTCAGGTATAGGTATTGATTTCTAGTTTTTTTTGAAAAAAATAGGAGTTTCTAGAAATTTAAGGAGTACATGCTGTGTACTTAGAAGTAAACATCATGTACCTGGTTGCCGTGGGTAGCCGTGTACTGGCCATGTAACAACTGAGTACATGGCCATGTGAGGTGATCTAGCGACCGCCTAAAGTGGGGCCTAGTAAAGGCCTATACATGCCGTTTTCCTCAGGGAACATGCTGTGTAATTTTATTTTTAATTGTTATATCAGACCGGGGTCGCGTCTCATTGATAGAACTATTTTATTCTGAAACCATCTCGTCCAGGAGTGACAAATATCACCGATTATTCTTCGAGCCCCTGTTTGTTTGTCCATTCTCCGAATCAAACACTGTCGATTGCATTTGAATCACCACAATGATTTCTTCCTTATTCTAGATCCTCTTCTCTTGATTACTCCTCTTTAGTGGGATATCCATGGTTGAACATTTTAGATGTTTTTTTAGATATATGACGTTCTAGGTTGATTTAGAGGCTAAGTTTCAACTATATCGATCGTACAATGTCGAGGTAGGTGGTTTGTGCATTTTTGTAGATTTTCTTTGAATTATATGTGAAAAAGTGCCCAATACCCTAGTTTAGGATATTGTGTGTTTAGGAAATTTAACCATATTAATGCTTGTCTTGCCTTATTTTCTTGAGTATGGATTTTTGATTATAAATATGGTTATTTACCTTACTATGGATGTGTTTTCCCATGTTTGATCTGATATTGGACATTGGGTCTAGAATTTTCTGTTAGACTGCTCTGTTTTCCATGACTAGTGCTGTTAGGATGGAGTGATATTATCTTACATGCTTTTGTTATGCTTTGTAGCCATTTAGCCAAGTAGTATTTGTGATTTAATTTGGCTGCTGAATATTGTTTGTGCACGATTTCTTTACATAGGGCTATGGGAACCTGGTGCAGTGAAACTAGGGAATTGACATTGAGGGCTTCCCCAGAGTGTCTGTTGTACTTTTCACGCTATGAGAACATAGGGGGGATTGACATTGAGTGATCCCTCAGAGTGTATATAGTTATTGTTACGACCACAAGGGGAATTGGAATTGAGTGGTTCCTCAGAGAGTCTGTAGTTTATCATTAAAAGACTATAGTGGGAATTGATGGTGAGTACTTACTCAGAGAGTCTTTGTTTGCATGATACCAAATGGGTTAGACTATGTGAGTTATCCTAGGGGTCGTTATATCTTTATTGTTAAATGATAAGTTGAACCAGAGGGGTTAGGATGTGAGAACTTTCCTAGAGGTTTACTTGTGAATGATTGGTTGGATAATTAATAAATGTGAATGAATGTAGTTGAAACTCTAGGACTGTTTAATTTTGAGTACTTCCTTGTTTATTACTTATTTTTTCATATTTTATTGTTATATATTTTCACTGATAGTTTGACATAGATATTTGGATGGTTTATTATTGTGATTTGTCTCACACCCTTTTGGGGTCATGATTTGGGGCCCAAACAGATTATATTTTTATAGGTACAAATAAGGGAAAGATCCCTTCTACTTCAGGTACCTGAATGCTATGGAGATGAGGAGCATATGACCAAGTTGAGGTTTGAGATGCTATTGGATATCACTTGTTTTTATTTTTCCTTTGGTTTAGTACTGTATTCCATCATTGTGACTTTTTTGGATACTTTCCTAGATGCTTGTGACATGCATCATTATTTACATATATATGCTGTATTTGTTTATTTACTTTCAGTCTTCCGCTGTTTACTTATTGTATGGAATTACCACTTCCTCTACTGTTATATGTTTTTTTACACCGTGTTACTCTGCCAATGAGGGAATAGTTTCCTCACTATCACACTCAAGGCCCTCACTGCTATTTGGAAGTCTCTGGCATTCAGGGAAATGCTTTTGAGGCCATGTGACCAACCGGGTACAAGGCACCTTTGGAAAGAACCCAAAACCAGGACGTTACAAAGTGGTATCAGAGGAATTATTTTTTTCTTGACTTACTATTTAGAGCCTATATATAGGGATAGGAAGTAATAGGTAGTTGGTAATAATCTATGCTCGGGAGTAGATAACCCATGTACAAGGAAAATCCAATATGTATTGATTATTGAAATTTTCTTATTTTTCAATTGTTACAGTTGATTTGATTTCACCGTTGGGTGATTAACATGTTTTGTGATGTTATCGTTGGTATTATTGAGGTTCTATTTCTATTGAAACCCGATGATATGAGGGTATGACATCTCATGCATCATATAGGAACTTGCTATAGATCACATGTCATGAATTCTTGTCATGCCATTTAGAGTGCATTACCGATTTCATGTTGTTGTGATAGATGTTGTGATAGATATTCATGTTGTTGTGATAGATTCCTTTATAGAATACCTATTATTTGATAGGGTATTACTGATATGTTAAGTTATTTGAATGGGTTCCAAACTTTGGTCCCTGAGGTGTTATGGGCCCTCTTGGATCGGAATTTGGTGGATCATGTGGTTGATTGCACTGTTATTCCTTGTAATGTACATGTATAAGATGACCTACATTGATTTTTGGGGAGTATGGGCCCTCAAAGATTTGAAATTGGTGTATTAAACATTTGTTTCAGTGATTTATGGGATTCCAGAGTAGTTTCTAAGGCTTACTGTCTGAAAAAACCCAAAATACACAGTGTTTAATGATGAATACATGCCATGTATCCTTCTGTTTGGGAAGGAAAAATTTTTCTTAAGTACACGACATGTACTATATGTACATTCCATGTAGTTTTTAACTGTGTGAATGACTGTGTGGGTAGAGACACATGGTTGGGAAATGTTTGGTGGAACACACCCTATACTTGGAGTACATGTCGGGTTGTAAGAGCCATGTATCCAGTCATGTGACCAATGACATGGGTGGATAAAACCTAGGTTATACACACCATGTCCCATTATTGCATTCCGTCTAGAGTCGACCTTGTCACCGACCATGTGACTAATGACATTGATGGTTATGACTTAAGGGATACACGTCATGTCTAGGGTGGACATGCCATATAGATTTTCCCAGGTAGGATCTGTGTTTATAGTTGTGTAGAGGAACTTGGGTAGGGGGAAATGATTCAAGTACATGCCGTGTTTCAAGGAGAACACACTGTGTGTATGGGGGTTACATGAACAGGGTTGGTAGAAGTATATGACCATGTAAAGGTTTAAGGGAACACACTATGTATCCATGTTTTGAAGAACTTGAATGTTTTCTTCCTCTTGTTCATTTCTTGGACTTTTAAGTTTCAGTTATTGATAATATTGAACTGTGGTGTGAGCTTGACCTTACAGAGTGATGCCACCGAGACGTCCTCTGGTTTTATTCAAGTTATAGGGAAACAATTAGACACTAGACATGGTAGATCAAGGACTACCAGGAGATCCTCCAGTTGTGCCTGCCTTGGCACCAGCCATCATTCTGGATATAGGTTTTGATGTGCAGTTCTGAGAAGGATTCATGAGGTTTATGAAGACTTTACAGGGAGCACCACCTCCTGCCCCATCTATGGAATAATTGACGTAGTTTTTTTAGCAGCAACATCCTCCCACTTTCTCAGGGAATGGAGGACCTCAGGCTGTAGAGTCATGGTTAGAAGCCATGCTATCTATCTTTGAACATCTGAAGACGCCTCAAAAAAGGAGGGTGGATCTCGCTACTTACATGCTTTGGGATTCTGCCAAGATATGGTGGGATGTGATATCACAGGCAGGGTGCCAGTAGGTTATGGCTTGGTATGAGTTACAACATGCCTTCTATGATTACTTCTACCAAGAGAATTTGAGGGCCGATAGAGCCTAAGAGTTCATGAGTTTTCAGTAGGGCACTCTTTCAGTCATGGAGTATTCTTCTCGCTTCACAGAGCTGCAGTTCTTCACACCCATTCTAGGGGGTGATGAGTTATTCCTAGCAAGGAATTTTTAGGATGGTCTCAGGCATGACATATGATCTCAGGTGAACATCTTTAGGTTGACGACCATATCTTCCATAGTCAACCAGGCACTGATCAAAAAACACAACCTGAGGGATTATGGAGCTGTGGGATACGTCGGTTCAATATCTAGAGTTGGTACTTCTCCGACTGATAGTAGGAAGTGCTACAAGGAGTCTACATGTGGAGATTGGAGTAGGCGGGATACACCTTTAGGTAGCAAGGTGGTATTCTACTAGTGTGGGAAGGGAGGGTGTACAAGGAAACATATCCCGAGAGACCTAGTTCAGTGCCGATCTTGTGGAAAGATGGGTCATCTTCAGCATTTATGTTAGTTTTTCTCACCAGTAGCTGGTGACAAAGGTTCTTCTATGACTCCTCTTTCAGGAGTAGGACCACCGGTTTCTCATCAGTATGGGAACTGGAGTTCGTCCATCCATTCAGGCCAAGGTGGAGGTTGTGGATATGGTATCCAGTAGCTAGGATTTCATCAATAATAGGGGAGATCAGCTCAGGGTGGTCACACAGGGTCACAGGGCCATGGTACATGTTAGAATTTTGTAGTGGAGAATACCTAGTAGGAGTAGGATCCTAGACCCTCTACAGTTATAGGTATAATTCTAGTTGACTCAGTTTTAGCTTCTGTACTTTTCGATATAGGGGATTCCCACAGTTTCATATCTATTGCTATTGTAGAGAGACTTAGGCTCTGTATCTTTACTTATTCTGATATCATGATGTTGAACACTCCATTGGGAATTATAATGGATAGTGTACTTCAGTGCAAGGAGTGCCCTCTTGAGGTTGGTGGGTGTCACTTCTTATGGGACCTCTATTTCTTAAAGATGATATGATATGATGTCATTCTTGGAATGGACTGGTTGGTTACCTACCAGGACGTTGTTAACTTCTATCATTGTAGGGTGAGTTTCAGATCACTAGAGGGTGGTTTGTTTCTACATAAGGGTGAATGGGATGTCCAGGCGAGCAGAGCAGGACCCAAGCATCTTGGGTTGGGAGGAGTTATAACCCAGATTTCTAGTTTATATCTGTATGACTATGGGACTTCAAAAATAGACTTTCCTCCTATGGTGGATCATTTTAGGGATGTCTTTCTAGATGACTTTTTTAGTTTTCCTCTAGAGATAGCGGTAGAATTTTCTATTGATCTTGTGCTAGGAGTGGAACTGATATCCATTCCTCCTTATAGTATGGATACACTAGAGTTATAAGAGCTTAATAAATAGTTAGAGGAGTTGCATGAAAAGGGTTTCATCTGAACCAGTACTTCTCCTTGTGGTTTTCCTATTCTGTTTGCAAAGAAGGAAGATGATACCCTATGACTTTGTGTGGAATATAGGAAGATTAACCAGTTAACGGTCAAGAACTGATACCCCTTTCCAAGGATTTATGATCTATTTGATTAGTTTTGAGGAGCCCAAGTGTTCTCAAAGATTTACTTGAGATCCATTTATCATCAGTTTCACATTAGACCATCTGATATACCCATTACATCCTTTAGAAGTAGGTATGGTCTATACGAGTATGTGGTTATGCCGTTCGGTCTCATGAACGTGCCTATATTTTTTATGAAACTGATGAACCGAGTGTTCCATCCATACTTGTATTCCTTCATGGTGGTTTTCATGGATGATATCTTGGTGTAATATCACACTTTACAGGACCATGCTACCCATTTTGAGATCATTTTGAGTACACTGAGTGAGCATCAGTTATATTCTAAGCTCTCAAAATTTAACTTTTAGATGGAATAGATTCACTTCTTGGGTCATTTTATATTAGAGGTAAGAGTATCAGTAGACCCAAATAAAGTGAGAGCAATAGATTTTTGGGAGCAGATGAAGAACATATTTTAGGTAGGAAGTTTTCTAGGAATTAATGGTTACTAAAGACATTTTATACATGAATTTTCATGCTTATCAGCACAATTTACGGGCTTGACTAAGAAGGGGTAAAAGTAATTGTGGACAGATTCCTACAATTCATCCTTTTAGAAGCTGGAAGGGAGGTTGACTTCAACACTGATACTAGTTTTTATAGATCTAGAAAAGTGCTATACTATCTACTGTGATGCATTAGGTATCATTATGGGAGTGGTTCTTATGCAGGGGGGAGGAGTCATTGCGTATGGATCTTGGTAGTTGAGGACACATGAGAGGAATTACCCGATGCACAATCTTGAGTTGGCTGTAATTGTTCATGCTTTACACTAGTAGAGACATTATCTGTTGGGAGAGAATTTCATAGTATACACTGACCACAAAATTCTCAAGTATATCTTCACTCAACGCAATCTAAATTTGAGACAATGAAGGTGGGTTGAGTACCTACAGTCCTTTGACTTTTAGCTTGCCAATACGCCTGGGAAAGGCAACGTAGTGGCTGATGCATTGAGCAAGAGGACTAAGGTACCGAAAGTTCAGGAGGCCAACAGTGGGTGGAAGCTTATGGCTCTATTCTCTGAGATGCATTTGGAGGTGCATGATAGACAGAGGAAGACATTTATTTCTTCTATAGCTGTTACCTATACTCTACTTGAGCGAGTGCGAATGAGGCAGTTATTAGATTCTGAAGGCCTAGTTTTATGGGAGAGCGTGTCAAAAGAGGACCCTATTCCTGGATGGACCATAGGAAAGGATGAGATATTTCATTTTAATGGGCGCATATTGGTGTCAATAGACATACATGAGGAGATAATGTGGGATATACATTATTCAGTTTGGGTAGTTCATCCTAGTGTCACCAAGATGTATCTAGATCTACACCATCAGTATTGATGGTCAGGTATGAAGAGAGATGTCACTAGTTTTGTCATGAGGTGTTCCACCTGTCAGCGGGTGAAGGCAGAGCATTAGTGACCAGTAGGGATTTTGCAGCAGTTAACCACCCCTGAGTGGAAGTGTAATGATGTCTCAATGGATTTTGTGACAGGATTACCAAGATCCCCTTGAGGGAATGATGCAGTTTGGGTTGTCATTGACAGAATCATGAAGGTTGCACATTTCTTACCGATTAAGGAGACCTTCAGTGTTGATGAGTTGGGAAGGTTGTACATCTGATAAATTATATGTTTTCATGGGGTTCCACACTCCATCATTTCAGATAGGGATGCCTATTTTACTTCTTAGGTTTGGAAGGGACTACAAAGGGATTTGGGTATACATGTACTTATAAGTACAGCTTACCATCCCCAAATATATGGCCAGTTCGATCATATGATTTAGGTGCTTGAGGAAATTCTTCGAGCATGCATCCTATATTTTAGAGGTTATTGGGAGAATCACATACCTATAGTATATTCTTCCTACAATAAAAGTTTTCAAGAAACTATTAAGATGGAACCTTATGAGGATTTGTATGGAAGGCCATGTTGATCACCACTATGTTGGCTAGAGCCAAGAGAGGTGGCTATGTTGGGACCTTGTCTTGTCCAGGAGACTACATAGCAGATAGAGTTGATTCAGAAGAGGATAGATACTGCACATTCATGATATAGTTCTTATGCTAATCGATAGAGATGACCTCTAGAGTTTGAGGTCAGAGATCAGGTTTTCCTACATGTCACACCGAGGTTGGGATAGAAGAGGATTAGGAGATTTGGAAAGCTTTCACTGAGATACGTCAGGCCATTTAAGGTTTTGGAGGGAGTCGGGCCGATTTTCTATCAGTTGTAGTTACCTCAGAGGTACCAGGCTATGCTCGACATCTTCCACATTTCCTAGCTACAACATTACTTCTTAGACCCATCTCATGTTTTTCAACCCGAGGAGGTTGAGTTGGTGGTGGATGCATTGTTCAAAGAGAATCCTATCTGGATCATTGATCGCAGCACAAATGATCTCTATGGCTGGTCTGTTCCTCTGGTATGGGTGCTATGGCAGCACGAGTGAGTACAAGACATCACTTGGGAGAGAGAGACTGATATACGATCACAGTGGCTGGTGCTGTTTGAGGATTCTTCTTCTGCACCTCCTTTTTAGGGGAATTCGGGGAAAAATTTCTTTAAGTGGAAAAGTTTGTAATAACCTGGATCTTCATTTTAGGTATGGATCTTGATTTCTAGTGTTTTTGAGAAAAAGAAGAGTTTTTCGAAATTTAACGAATACATGCCGTGTACTTAGGAGTACACACCGTGTACCTAGTTCCTGCGGGTAGTCGTGTACTAGCTGTGTAATGGCCCAGTACATGGCCGTGTGAGGTGACTTGGAGACTGCCTAAATCCAGGACTAGTAAAGGCCTATACATGCCATGTATCCTCATAGAACACACCATGTATTTTTATTTTTATTTTTTATATCGGACTGGGGTCACGTCTCATTGATATAACTATCTTCTTCTGAACCCGTCTCATCCAGGAGTGATGGATATCACTGATTCTTCTCTGAGCCTTTTTTTGGATATACATTCTCTGAATAAAACACTATTAATTGCGTTGGAATCACCATGTTGATTTCTTAATTCTTCTAGATCATCTTCTATTGATTCATAATATTTCATGAGATATCCATGATTAAACGTTTTAGATGTTTTTATAGATCTACAGAATTTTAGGTTGATTCAGAGGCTAAGTTTTAACTATATCAATCATCCAATGTTGAGGTATGTGTTTTGTACCTTTCCATAGATTGCCTTTGAATTATATGTGCAAAAAGTTCCCAATATGTAACAGCCCGAGATTTTATGAAAAATATTCTTTTTAATTTTATTAATGTCTTGTGTTGTACGCTACACCAAAAGGAGCTTTCACAACACACATCCTTGACTTGCCTTGCATAACACACAATCGCAACCTTCCTCGATAGCGTGTGTAGTACGTAATACTGAGTTTCACGAAACAACGATATGCTATTAAAATATTATTAAAACTAGCCGTTATGAATAGTAATAACCACTTTTTAAATTTTAGAAATTTTAGCTCTCAAAATGGACTTCATTTTTGGATTCTGATTATCGAATTTAGCCTAAGGTGAAATTTTGGTACTTTTCGGATAACTTTCACATTCTGATGAATAGTGAAAATTACTAAATTTTAATTAAAAACAACTTTTTCAATCAAAATAATTTATAGTGATAAATTATTAATTTGAGTGGTTTTAAAGTATATTTAGAATATATTTTTACAATTTAATACAATGTTGGTCATTGGATGTAATTTCACATTTAAACAAGACATAAACAAGTGTCAATCTTTTGATAGATATTGTTTCTTAAAAACACGCTATTTGTTTTAACAGCGGGATTTAATTATAAAATTAATTAATACAAATTCTATGTTATGAATTTGGTAAAATAGACTTCATTTTTGAATTCGGAATATGAAATATAGCTTAGGATGAAATTTTGGCATTGTTCTGAAAAATATCAATTTTTGATGAATAGTGAAACTACTAAGTGGTAGTTAAAAAACTGAATTTTTCATAAAACTTAATTTTACCGCTTTTGTGAATGGAATTTCAAAAATCTGAGAGACACGGTTGATGTCAGTAAGTAAAATGTGGTTCAATGAGATGAAAATAATTTTTGGTGAATAGTAACTTTTTACTTTTATTTACCACGGTTAAAAGTAAATAGGGTAATTAAGGGTAAGAATGATATTAATATTACCCTAACACATGTCCTAATTCTATTGGACAAGTGTATATCGACCAAAAACAACCTTAAGTGTAAAATATTATCATTTAGTCCCACTTGGATTAGATTAGGACATTTATTATTATTTAATTCAAAGAAGAGTTAAAAGAGTTAAAATCAAAGTTTATTTACTAAAACATTTTTAATATAGGGTTTTACATAAGATAAATTCGATTGTAAATATTCATTAGAAAGCTAAAACGATTTACTACATAATGGTATTTTATTTATAATTTTTAGACATCAAATAATTTAATTTATTTATGACACAAAGATGATGCAGTAATTATCTTATTTATGAAATATTGACATAATTGATGTTATAAACACCAAAATAAATGTAATTTGAGACTTTTTATGAATTACACTAATTTTCTAGGTTACTATGATATATTAGTGTTGATTTAATCAACTTTGGTCGAACATATAATTCTGTTATGACTTTCACAAAAAATAATATATCAAATAGTGTCAAAATTGACACAAAATAGTTTTTAAATCAAATATTATATTACTAATTGTTATTTTATTCCTAAAAATCTAAGGTTCGGCCAAATGACTTAGATAAGGATATATATATTAATAATAAACAATTTGGGTTCGTTTTGCATGTTATAGTAAGTGTTTTAACCATATAGTGAAAGAAAACAAAAAGACACGGTAAAAGTTAAATTATTTAACTTAGAGTTAAATCTAATTGATAAGGTTAAAATAATACCCTAAACTTGTCTAAATCCTATTGGTTGATAGGATTTAGACCCATACCAACTTTATCTTCGAAATAAGACCCTTTGGAACCATTATAAACCGATTTTGACTTTAATATAAAATAATATTTTGAGATATTCCTAAGGTGCCCCTCTCCTCCCTTATAAAAGGGCACCTCCTCCCCCTCCTCCTCACACCAATTTGAGCACTCAAGCTCGGAAAACCCCTGCCATTTTCTCCTCTACACTTCCCTAGAATAATCCTAGAGGTCCTGGTCTTCTCCAAAGACCAATCTTAGTTCCCTAAGTGGAGGATTCAAAGAGGCGTTCCAAAGAAGAGGTAATATCCATTACCGATCTTTTCAATTTCTTTCTTCTTCCACTTCTTCTTCTTAGGTTGTTTCATTATGAAGTAATAACATCAGTATAACTCATATACTGATATGTTATTATAAGTATGAAACAACTCTATTTCACCATCTATCCATCCTACGGAAAAAGAAATCACCGCGCGTGCGTACGTACGGAATACCGTCTCCACGCCGTGGTGTAATCTATTTTCCACCACCACCTTACATGGATGGGTATAATGGTGTAAAGAATAACCATAAATAGTTATTACAACATAATATTGATTCTGATATATTGTATAATCCACTCCAATTCAATTCAATATTTATGAAAATGATATCATCGCTCGTGCGTACGTACGGACTACCGTCTCCACGACGCGATGAGATTCATTCTCCATGTTAACCATTTAAGAATGATTATAAAGTATATATAATATGTACTAATGAAATATATGACATAATAATGATACTGGATTTATTTATATATTTATATGTATGTCATGTAATTAATTCCATTCAATTCAATAAGGAAACGAAAACAGCGTTCATGCGTACGTACGGACTACCGTCTCCATGAACGGTGTATTTCTTTCCATTTACTGATTTATTATATATGTATATTCTGAATATATATATATATATATATAAATCATGTTTTATATTCTGGAATTAAGTAATCATTATCTAAGTAATCATATGAATAATTACAAGTTAAAAACACGAACGACAAATGAGACGATTTTACCCAAAATGCCACTTTAACATGAATTTACAAAAGAACGGGTAATATAAAGTCATAAGAGGACCATATATGATATAATAACAATGAATATGATTCTGGAATAAGTCAATAACATGATTTAAATCATTATACAGGAGTTTCGGACACGTACAAAGCAAGTCATACCTAAGGTAAGGGAAATATCACAATCTCATTTTTATCCGAGATTGTTTATACTTTGGTATTTACTGGGGTGTATTTTATCATCCAAATCCATGTTTCCTCAATGTGTAATATTATTTCCATCCACCTAAATTTTTTTAAATCCAATTTTACCCTTAGGTGAGTTTTTAGTAAAGGATATGAAAGGAATCTTTTTTCGTTTTTCGTATGAGGTACTTTTTGACTTTTCCGACAAAAGAACGAAGAATGTTTTTTTAACTTATACGGCATGAATGGATTTTTAAAACATTATTTCCATGAAACTTCCTTTACAAGTTTTCAAGTTTATTTTTAATCAACTTCTTTTATTTTAAAGTCGTATGACATGTTATGAAAGGAAAAATGTTTTTTGAAGTAGAAAGGATATTTTCCTCAAGAATGGATTTCAAGTGTTTTATCAAAATTAATTTCCATCTAATATAATAAAGGGTTCTGTTTCTATCCCTATTATTACATTGATTTGATCATGTTGTGATGGAATTATTTTTATGAATTCCTTTATCTTATATGAATTGATTTATGATGTCATGATGTTTAAGATTCCCATTTTTATTACATGGGTTATGCTATGATGTATGGTTTATGATTTTGTGGCACACATAATAATGGTATCATTATGAGATAGGTGGGACCTATATCTCCCTCCAATGCATTGGGTAAATATTTTAAATCTCATGAGATAGACATGGCTGAAATGGTAGGTTATACCGGTTCAGTGAAACAGGACTGAAACGAGGGTTACTCGATTCAGAAAGGGACTTTATCCACTAAGATAGTCTTGGCAATGAGTCTTGACTAACAAGAAATGATTCTCTATGATTATGTGTGTATGCCACAAAGTTTCATTTTTTAAGTTATGATTATTGGGATTTCATTTCACTACTATGATTTATCCCATGTTATGAAATTATGCTCGCTTTTGCAGGTTAAGATTTCCAAAAGTTATGTTCTTATGAATATGTTGTGATTGATTTTTCTTTTGTTTACCCTTAATGAGCATTTGAGCTCACCCTTTTATGTTTTATTTTCCCCAGGATATAAAGAAAGGTTTTAGGTAAAAAAAAGGGAAGATCTTTATGGGAGATATTGAAGATCTTTCACCACGATTAGAAGATTACGATCCGAGTTTCCAAAGACACTAAACTATTACGATCCTTGTGTGTGTTTTTTTGTTATGTACTAAGTATTCCGCAAATGTAATGTAATGTCCATGTACGTTAAGCTTCGGGTCTCTACAGTTGGTATCAGAGGAAAGGTTTAGCCAACCTTTGGAAACTAGGATGCGAAAACGTTAGTGAGACACCTAGAGATATTTCTACGGTATGTCTAGGGATGTCCCTAAGGTTAAGTATACGTATAGGTTATAGTACTAGAACTACGCTAACGATCATAGAATTAAACCTAAGATGTTAGATATTGAAGGTACTCCCCCTTTATTATGTTGTTTTCCCTAGCATGATTTTTGCCTCTCACACTATTCTTTTTGGGTTTTAGACGATGGCTGGAACCCGAAAGAACCGTGTTGATCAATGCAATGGACAATGAAATGATTGTCCTCCTGAACAAACTAATGTTATGGGAGATGGAGTGAAAAATCTTATTTCTATACTTACACAAGCTATGAATCATTCTGGACTCCCAAATGAGCAGAGAAGGGAACAATATTCTATTGAGTCCTTCATGAGGCAACGTCCACCTTCTTTCAGTGGGTCTTCTGATCCACTTGTTGCTGAACAATGGATCAGTACCACTGAAAAGATATTTTCAGTTCTTCAATGTTCTGAACATGATAAATTCATCTTAGCAGTATATCGTTTGGAAGGTGAAGCTGATCAATGGTGGAATCTTATCAAGAATACAAGGCAAAGAGATGAAATTGAGTCCATGGAATGGGACGAGTTCAAGAACTTATTTTTTAATAAGTACTTCCCTCGTATTCTTCGAACAAAGATGGAGAAGGAGTTTCTTGAACTAAAGCAAAAGGATGATGAATCTGTTGGTATATACGAAGTGAATTTTACAAGACTTGAAAGGTATGCATCTGGCATTATCATCCAACCTGAAAGTAAAGTTGATCGATTTTTCAGTGGCTTAAAACCACGTCTTCGAAGGGAATTAGCTATAAGAGACTTCAGTAGCTATGAAGAAATTTTGCGTTGTGCTATCAAGGTAGAAATGGAAGTTGGTGTTACATATCCATCTCATGGTTTTGACAAGAAACGAAAGATGGAGTTCAAGGAGAAATCTCAGAATAATGGTGAAAAGAAGATGAATGTTTCCTTATGCACAAAGTGTGGAAAGAAGCATGGTGGAGATTGTCTTAAAGGGACTAGAAAATGTTTTAAGTGTGGAAAAGAAGGTCATCGAGCAACTGAGTGTCGAAGTAATGGAAAAAGGGTTTCTAATGATGTGAATAAAGAAAACACTGCAGGGAACGCACCACCAACACTTCAATGCTTCAAGTGCAAGGAAATGGAGCATTATGCTAATAAATGCCCTAATCCAAGGGTTAGTGATGATCAACATGAGCAACCACTAAAGGCAAAGGACAAAGGGAAGTCACATGCGATCACTATTGGAAATGTTGAATATGACAACGATGTGGTGGAATGATTAAGTGTTCATGTAATGGGATTCCAAAATAATGTTGTGTCATTGAGTATTGCAATATTTATTGATGTGGTATTCAAAGTGATTGAGATATTTTTTGGAAATAAGATGATATGAGCATAATGAAGGGAAAATGAGAAAACGAAATGTTTAACAGTATTCATGAGCTCATGATTGATATAAGGACTAAGTGATATCATTGTTTGAGTATATAGAATTTTGAGGATTTTGGTATGTGGAAAGTGTTAAATTTTAACTGCATTCATGTTTTCACTAAGGTATTCAAGAGAATACATGATTAAGGACTTTGAATGTTTGGAATGTGACCAACAAAACATATCTTATGATATATGGGGATCAACGATGGTATTAAATCTCTGAGAGTGGACGACAGTATTATGGATAAGCCTAATGATTGGAATGGATTATGTTAGACATAAGTTAGTATTATTGATGGGATGTTATAGTAATATAGATTTAGAAAAAAGGACAACCTGCAGGACGGGCGACAACCCATCGCGTCGGACAAGGCTGTGGGAATCGAACCCACAACCGAAGTGCGACTGGCCTTTATCACCTACCACTGGCCTACAGGAAGTCCCTGTTTAGTAGAAACTAGTTTTATTATAAGCAGTATGATATATGAAGTATAAGTCCATTTTAGGAACCATATATGATTAATCTCACTATAGATCGACTTATGTATATAATTTTTGCTAACCTTTTGTTTGAGATAGATGGAATGACCCGTCATTATATCACATGATCTGCTAACACTTCACGAATAACAAATTCAACTTCATTTATTTAAGAGATGAAGTGGAAATTGTTCAAGGCATGAACAATAGTGCAATTGTACCAAAATAAAGTAAGTATTTATTCTAATTCAAATTCTTCAACTTTAGGGAAACGATCTTGAAAACCAAAAAAATGTTGTCCTAGTGATCTTATATCTGATTAATCGGATGGTACCTTAGATCGTCACAAATTTATGGATTTGTGATTGATGGCTTTTCCATAGCCATGTTCTCTACCACTCTCCATCAGAACATGATGGTTAGATTTTTCTTCCATATCCATATTTTCACCTATGTGGAAACCCAGTGATTAGTTTATTTGGGTAACCGTTAAGTTTCATACTTTTGTTTTTAAATATTGGTTTTGGTATTCCTTTTTATGATGTGGGTTTCTATTAAAGAAACTTTCTAATAGTAAACAATTTATAACCCCGACGAATTTCGAGGGCGAAATTCATTTTAAGGGGGGTAGAATGTAACAGCCCGAGATTTTATGAAAAATATTCTTTTTAATTTTATTAATGTCTTGTGTTGTACGATACACCAAAAGGAGCTTTCACAACACGCATCCTTGACTTGCCTTGCATTACACGCAATCACAACCTTCCTCGATAGCTTGTGTAGTACGCAATACTGAGTTTCACGAAACAACGATATGCTATTAAAATATTATTAAAACTAGCCGTTATGAATAGTAATAACCACTTTTTAAATTTTAGAAATTTTAGCTCTCAAAATGGACTTCATTTTTGGATTCGGAGTATCGAATTTAGCCTAAGGTGAAATTTTGGTACTTTTCGGATAACTTTCACATTCTGATGAATAGTGAAAATTACTAAATTTTAATTTAAAAAAACTTTTTCAATCGAAATAATTTATAGTGATAAATTATTAATTTGAGTGGTTTTAAAGTATATTTAGAATATATTTTTACAATTTAATACAATGTTGGTCATTGGATGTAATTTCACATTTAAACCAGACATAAACAAGTGTCAATCTTTTGATAGATATTGTTTCTTAAAAACACGCTATTTGTTTTAACAGCGGGATTTAATTATAAAATTAATTAATAAAACTTCTATGTTATGAATTTGGTAAAATATACTTCATTTTTGAATTCGGAATATGAAATATAGCTTAGGATGAAATTTTGGCATTGTTCTGAAAAACATCAATTTTTGATGAATAGTGAAACTACTAAGTGGTAGTTAAAAAACTGAATTTTTCATAAAACTTAATTTTACCGCTTCTGTGAATGGAATTTCAAAAATATGAGAGACACGGTTGATGTCAGTAAGTAAAATGTGGTTCAATGAGATGAAAATAATTTTTGGTGAATAGTAACTTTTTACTTTTATTTACCACGGTTAAAAGTAAATAGGGTAATTAAGGGTAAGAATGATATTAATATTACCCTAACACATGTACTAATTCTATTGTACAAGTGTATCTCGACCAAAAACAACCTTAAGTGTAAAATATTATCATTTAGTCCCACTTGGATTAGATTAGGACATTTATTATTATTTAATTCAAAGAAGAGTTAAAAGAGTTAAAATCAAAGTTTATTTACTAAAACATTTTTAATATAGGGTTGTACATAAGATAAATTAGATTGTAAATATTAATTAGAAATATAAAAAGATTTCCTACATAATGGTATTTTATTTTTAATTTTTAGACATCAAATAATTTAATTTATTTATGACACAAAGATGATGCAGTAATTATCTTATTTATGAAATATTGACATAATTGATGTTATAAACACCAAAATAAATGTAATTTGAGACTTTTTATGAATTCCACTAATTTTCTAGGTTACTATGATATATTAGTGTTGATTTAATCAACTTTTTTAGAACATATAATTCTGTTATGACTTTCACAAAAAATCATATATCAAATAGTGTCAAAATTGACACAAAATAGTTTTTAAATCAAATATTATATTACTAATTGTTATTTTATTCCTAAAAATCTAAGGTTCGGCAAAATGACTTAGATAAGGATATATATATTAATAATAAACAATTTGGGTTCTTTTGGCATGTTATAGTAAGTGTTTTAACCATATAGTGAAAGAAAACAAAAAGACATGGTAAAAGTTAAATTATTTAACTTAGAGTTAAAACTAATTGATAAGGTTAAAATAATACCATAAACTTGTCTAAATCCTATTGGTTGATATTATTTCGACCCATCCCCACTTTAGCTTCGAAATAAGACCCTTTGGAACCATTATAAACTGATTTTGACTTTAATATAAAATAATATTTTGAGATATTCCTAAGGTGCCCCTCTCCTCCCTTATAAAAGGAAACCTCCTCCCCCTCCTCCTCACACCAATTTGAGCACTCAATCTCGGCCAACCCCTGACATTTTCTCCTCTCCACTTCCCTAGAATAATCCTAGAGGTCCTGGTCTTATTCAAAGACCAATCTTAGTTCCCTAAGTGGAGGATTCAAAGAGGCGTTCCAAAGAAGAGGTAATATCCATTACCGATCTTTTCAATTTCTTTCTTCTTCCACTTCTTCTTCTTAGGTTGTTTCATTATGAAGTAATAACATCAGTATCACTCATATACGGATATGTTATTATAAGTATGAAACAACCCTATTTCACCATCTATCCATCCTACGGAAAAAGAAATCACCGCGCGTGCGTACGTACGGAATACCGTCTCCACGCCGTGGTGTAATCTATTTTCCACCACCACCTTACATGGATGGGTATAATGGTGTAAAGAATTACCATACATAGTTATTACAACATCATATTGATTCTGATATATTGTATAATCCACTCCAATTCAATTCAATATTTATGAAAATGATATCATCGCTCGTGTGTACGTACGGACTACCGTCTCCACGACGCGATGAGATTCATTCTCCATGTTAACCATTTAAGAATGATTATAAAGTATATATAATATGTACTAATGAAATATATGACATAATAATGATACTGGATTTATTTATATATTTATATGTATGTCATGTAATTAATTCCATTCAATTCAATAAGGAAACGAAAACAGCGTTCATGCGTACGTACGGACTACCGTCTCCATGAACGGTGTATTTCTTTCCATTTACTGATTTATTATATATGTATATTCTGAATATATATATATATATATAAATCATGTTTTATATTCTGGAATTAAGTAATCATGATCTAAGTAATCATATGAATAATTACAAGTTAAAAACACGAACGACAAATGAGACGATTTTACCCAAAACACCACTTTAACATGAATTTACAAAAGAACGGATAATATAAAGTCATAAGAGGACCATATATGATATAATAACAATGAATATGATTCTGGAATAAGTCAATAACATGATTTAAATCATTATACAGGAGTTTCGGACACGTACAAAGCAAGTCGGACCTAAGGTAAGGGAAATATCACAATCTCATTTTTATCCGAGATTGTTTATACTTTGGTATTTACTGGGGTGTATTTTATCATCCAAATCCATGTTTCCTCAATGTGTAATATTATTTCCATCCACCTAAATTTTTTTAAATCCAATTTTACCCTTAGGTGAGTTTTTAGTAAAGGATATGAAAGGAATCTTTTTTCGTTTTTCGTATGAGGTACTTTTTGACTTTTCCGACAAAAGAACGAAGAATGTTTTTTTAACTTATACAGAATGAATGGATTTTTAAAACATTATTTCCATGAAACTTCCTTTACAAGTTTTCAAGTTTATTTTTAATCAACTTTTTTTATTTTAAAGTCGTATGACATGTTATGAAAGGAAAAATGTTTTTTGAAGTAGAAAGGATATTTTTCTCAAGAATGGATTTCAAGTGTTTTATCAAAATTAATTTCCATCTAATATAATAAAGGGTTCTGTTTTTATCCCTATTATTACATTGATTTGATCATTTTGTGATGGAATTATTTTTATGAATTCCTTTATCTTATATGAATTGATTTATGATGTCATGATGTTTAAGATTCCCATTTTTATTACATGGGTTATGCTATGATGTATGGTTTATGATTTTGTGGCACACATAATAATGGTATCATTATGAGATGGGTGGGACCTATATCTCCCTCCAATGCATTGGGTAAATATTTTATATCTCATGAGATAGACATGGCTGAAATGGTAGGTTATACCAGTTCAGTGAAACAGGACTGAAACGAGGGTTACTCGATTCAGAAAGGGACTTTGTCCACTAAGATAGTCTTGGCAATGAGTCTTGACTAATAAGAAATGATTCTCTATGATTATGTGTGTATGACACAAAGTTTCATTTTTTAAGTTATGATTATTGGGATTTCATTTCACTACTATGATTTATCCCATGTTATGAAATTATGCTCGCTTTTGCAGGTTAAGATTTCCAAAAGTTATGTTCTTATGAATATGTTGTGATTGATTTTTCTTTTGTTTACCCTTACTGAGCATTTGAGCTCACCCTTTTATGTTTTATTTTCCCCAGGATATAAAGAAAGGTTTTAGGTAAAAAAAGGGAAGATCTTTATGGGAGATATTGAAGATCTTTCACCACGATTAGAAGATTACGTTCCGAGTTTCCAAAGACACTAAACTATTACGATCCTTGTGTGTGTTTTTTTGTTATGTACTAAGTATTCCACAAATGTAATGTAATGTCCATGTACGTTAAGCTTCGGGTCTCTACACAATACCTTAGTTTAGGGTATTGCATGTTTAGAAAATTTAACCATGTTAATGCTTGTTATGACTTGTTTTCTTGAGTATGGGTTTTTATTGTAAATATGGTTATTTACCTTGCTATATTTTTTTAACATGTTTGATTTGATATTAGTTGTTGGTTCTAGAATTTTTTGTTAGGCTGCTCTGTTTTCCATGACTAGTGTTGTTAGGATGAAGTGATATTATCTGAAATGCTTATGTTATTATTTGTAGCCATTTATCCAAGTAGTATTTGTGATTTAATTTGGCTGCTGAATATTATTTGTGAACTATTGCTTTACATAGGGCTGTGGGAACCTGGTGTAGTGAGACCATAGGGGTAATTGACGTTGAGGTCTTTCCTAGAGTGTCTATTGTACTTTTCACACTGTGATACCATAGGGGGGATTGACGTTGAGTTCTCCCTCAGAGTGTCTATATTTATCATTACAAGACCACACAGGTAATTGACATTGAGTGATTCCTCAGAGTGTCTGTAGTTTATCGTTAAAAGAATATTGAGGGAATTGATGGTGAGTGCTTCTGCATAGAGTCTTTGTTTTCATGAGACCAAATGGGTTAGACTGTGTGAGCTATCCCAGGGGGTCATTATATCTTTATTGTTAAATGATAAGTTGAACCAGAGGGGTTAGTATATGAGAACTTTCCCAGAGGGTTACTTGTAAATTATTGGTTGAATAATTAATAAATGTGAATGAATGTAGTTGAAACTATAAGATTATTTACTTTTGAGTACTTAATTATTTATTAGTTATTTTTGAATATTTAGCTATTATATATATATATATATATATTCACTGATATTTAGGAACATATATTTGGGTGGTTGCCTATTGGGATTTGTCTCACACCCTATTTGGGTCATGCTTTTGGGCCCAAACAGATTATATTGTTGTAGGTATAGATAAGGGAAAGAACCCTTCTACTTTAGGTACTTGACTACTGTGGAGCTGGGAGCATGGGAACAATATGAGGCTTGTAATGCTATTGAAGTTTACTTGTTTTTATTTGTACTTTGGTTTAGTACTGTATTCTAATATTGTGACTTGTTTGGCTGCTTTCCTAGATACTTGTGACATGCATCATTATTTACATATATATTCTACAATTGTTTATTTACTTTCAGTCTTATATTGTTTACTTATTGTATGGCATTAATGCTTCTGATACTATTATACATTTATTTCCACTGCGTTACTCTGCCAATGAGGGCATAGTTTCCCCACTATCGCACCAAAGGCCCTCATTGCTAGTATGGAGCCTCTGGCATTCGTGGAAATGCACTTGAGGCCATGTGACCAACCAGGTACGGGGCACCTTTATCCGGCACTCAGAACCAGGACGTTACATTTTCCATTTAATAAAAATTTTAATATTGAAAAAGAATCTAGAAATCTAATAAAGTTCATGATGACATGAAAGGTTGTTTTCACCATGCTTTAAAAACATGAAATTTCATTTGTTGTTTGTCAAAAAATTCTGTTTAAGACATGTAAAAAAGATTACCTTTGAAAAACATAAAAAAAGTAAAATAGGCATAAAATATAATCTATAAATATTTTATTTCCATATAAAAACATTAATAAAATAATTTAAAAAACATAGACATGGAAGAGAAATATTTGGAAGGAAATTTTAAACGATGATTCTTTTTATAAGAAAAGTCCTGCATCACTTGGGAAATAATTTAATAATAAAAATAATTAAAGAATAACTTTAAAAAAGTTTAAATATCATGATAATATATAAAATCATGATGTAACATGTCAAAGATCTGTATATACACCTTATAAAATAATAAAGGTTCATAACATCAAGATATGCCTCAATAAAAGGATGTTGAGATAGAGTCCCTTACCTTGAGTCTGAATTGTAACATGTCTCTTTATATTCCTGAATAATAAACTTATGTTAATTATTTAATTGATTCATAATCTTTTTCAATTTTATAATTATTTTATTTCACTTATTACAATGTCTTATACAACTACTTAAATAATTAATTTTATGTCGTGTGTTTTAAGCATATTTGGTTTACAAGTCAAAAATGACTTTGGTATATCGACTAAGGTCAAAGGGGTTATTATTAAAACTTATAAAGAATAATAATCATGAAATAATTATAATATTTATAAATAAATTATAATTTCAAAAATCAATCATGAAATATTGTTATAAGAAATGAACCAATGTTACAATCATGGAGACGATATGCCATATGTATGCATGAGTAACATTCCCATTTTTCAATGATATTTATGGAAAGAAAGTAAGTAACATTTATATTTAAAAAATTATATCTATATAATAAATAACATATTATTCAATTATATATACTTATATATAAAATTATTTTTATTTAAAAGGAATCACATCACTTCTAGGAGGCGGTAGTCCACACATCCACGAACGACGTTATCACTTTTTTAGTGTGTGAAACAGTAATAAATAAAATGATATATTATATTTACAGAAAGGTAATTATGAAATTAATATCTTATATATTTCATTTATATAATATATGTTTATTAAAATAATCCTTAATAAATTCCATGTAAAGCGTGAACGTAACACATTGCTTTGAGGATGCGATAATCCACACGTCTACAAACGATGTTATCGTATTCCTAAAAAATGGAAAGTATGAAGGTATATTTTATATAATAATTAAATAAGTATAAATTAATTATAAATATAATATATATAATATAAAAAAATTATTTACTTTATAATTACCAACCATAATAGGTGGTACAGAAAAAAACGACATCATTTTGTGAGGCGGTAGTCCGCCGAACACACGAACGGTGATTTCATTACCCATTTAATGGAAGTGTGTGAATGTGTACATAGAAAAATCAACATAAGAACATATTAGTATATTTATTATACTAATATTATTATATAATCATGGAATAATTATAATTTAATGGTTGTATAAATAAATAAAACAAAATTTATTTTGAAGATTGTTACCTCTTCTTCGGGTAACTCTTCTTGGTTTTCACCAAAGTACTTCCTTGATTTTATTTATACCAAAAAGTTATGATTCTTGTATGAGATGATATATGTTGGGAGATTACTTGTTCAGGGTTTTGATGAGCCATAAGGTTTTAGAGGTGTGAATAATGGCGAGAGTGGGTGCCTTTTTATAGTGGAGGGTGAGTGACATTCTTGTAAATACCAAAAATAAAACACCATTGGGTGTCTCCCTTACATAATGTGATTCCAAAATTGAAAAATAATAGAGTTTAGGGAAATTATGTTCTATTAAAAATTAAACCACACAAAAATAATAACATTTTTGTCATTTTTTCCTTATTCTTTAAGTTTACTCAATTTTATCTTTATAGTTTTTATTAAGGTAACTTGTATCGTTTTATTTATCTAGGTAAATTATCCTTTAATAATATAATTAAAAATATATTTATTAGATAATTTAAACTTATTTATTCTAAATAATAAGTACAAATAATTAAATAAAAATCTTATATGTGTGTAAAATTAATTTTAATTTAAACGCATGTCATGTGCAAAACTCTATTTTAACCTTAATCATGTTAATTAATTTTAACTATTTTCACAAATTATTATGGTAAAAAATTAAGTTTTATTATAATAGAAATATTATTACAATTAAAAATATTTATATCCATTTTTTAAAATTCAATTCATAGAAGTGGAAAAATTAAATTTAAAGCTAATCCCACAGTTGCGGTAAGAAAACAGTTTTTTAAAGTGAAAGTATTCAAAATTTCACTAAGTTTTTATATATAAATTCAATATAAAAAATTATTAAAATTATTTAAATTGTGTTAATAGATGTAAAATTTATCTAATTATACTTTAAAACTAATTAAAAATATAATTTATCACTATAAAATTTTCAGATGAAAAAGAAATTTTCAATTGAAATCCAGTATTTTTCAATATTCATCAAAACATGAAACTTCTCAAAAAAATACCAAAAATTCACCCAAAGAAATTTTTGATATTAATAATTAAAAAATGAAGTTTATTTTTTCAAATATAATTTATAAAAGTGTCAAAAATTAGTTTTATAACAAGTGCACCATTAAAAGGCAGTACATGTTCCTTTTAAAAATATACAACCTTTTACACTTAAAATTGGATTTATTATTTTCTTAAGCCTATAAAAATTATTGGATGAAATTAAAAACATTTTATTAAATATATAACATATAAATTCAATTAATATATTTCAATAAGTTGATTAATTTAAATTATTAAGATAAAGTGCCATTCTCTTCATAAAAATAGTTTTTTATAAAAACACATCCTTTATATTCAATTAGTCTTAATTTTCAATTTTAATTAATTGGTAACTAATGAATTCAATTTATAAACATGTGCAAAATATATTTTTATAATTTAGTTAATATCATTAATTCCTACCATTCAAAATTATTGGGTGATAACTATCATGTTAAATAATAATATTAATAGTATATCATTATCTGGTAAGATTCGAGCTTTTGTGTAACACAAGCCATCAAAAAACTCTATATTGCGTGCAAAACAAGAAAAAATTGGTGTTGTGTGTAATAAAATCTAAACTATGTATTTTTTTAACAAAATATATCAAATAATTTAATTTGAAAGAATATATTTCATAAAATATCATGATGTTACATCCTACTCCCCTTAAAATGAATTTATCCCTCAAAATTATTCCTGGTTATCAAATAATTAACATTTCTAGAATACCTTTATTTAAACCCACTTCGTACAAAGGGTTAATAAAACATCCTCTTAAAAAGGGAAAGTGGGAAACATAAAGGCCACCAAAAGTTACATATAAATAGGATTCCACGTAGGGAGAACATAGGTGGTAATGAAGGGAAACAATAAATAATTATAGAAAGTGATTGAGGTCATTTTTTTAAACAAGAAGAGGTAAATAACCCCTTTATTAAGTTCATTGATAAAAAAAGTGAATGATCAATGAAAATTTAAGGGCCTTAAAAACATAAAATTGTGATGATCGAAAAGAACATCGGTTCATTAGAATAGAAGGTACTAGGATAATAATTTTGTTTCCATATCCTTTTTCTAGAGTTAAATAATTATCCTAAAATCTATATCAAGAGGGGAAAAAAATAAATATACTCATTTGATAAGTAAAATTTCATCCTTTAATCAATTTAAAGAAAATTCTCATCTTTTTCTCTAAATTATGAGTATTCAGGATGATTTTTTAATTAACAAAGAACTAAAATCAACCATTTAAAGACCACATAACCAAAAAAGGGATAGTCCAGCTATTCCACCTATCATTAGACATTAACTAAAAACAAAATTGTTAGAATAAGGTAAGATAATTCCTAAAATGAGTAAACCTTCATATGATACATTAATATTCAAAAGTAATACCCAAATTTGAAACTAAACCATTCCATAAACAACTATACTTAAAATTCTTTAAACATTTACTAACTAAGTTCAAAACCCAAATATTTGAATGATTTTATCATATATTATTCCAAGATTAATCAACCATCACTATAGGAAAACTACAATTTCACAACGGTTTCCAAAAACCACTGCTAAATTGTGTGTTGAGAAACTATTGGCGGCGGTTAAAGTAGTTTAGCAGCGGTTTATAGGAATCTTTGTAGTTGGCACATTTCATGACTATTATAATGTTTTTAGCTGAGGTTTTGCTGGTAGGGGATTACTTTTTTTAGCATCATTTAAAACCACCGCTAAAAAAATAAGCCCTTGGCCGGAAAAACCGCCACTAAAAACATTATAATCGCCCTAAAATGCACACAGAATAATGGACACTATAGTGGTGGTTAAAACCGCTGCTAAATTTATGACCGTAGCGGTTGTTAGAACCACCGCTAATATAAAAATACCAACATTTAGCGGTGGTTAAAACCACGGATACATATATACCTGTTACAGTTAGCGGTGGTTAAAACCACCGCTAAAAACAGATTTACAAAAAAAAAGAAGCATCTTCTATAGCCCCTATACCAGTGCCCTGAAAAAAACCATTCCAAGAATACCAAAAGACCAACAAAATACATACTACAGTCAATATGAAAAGAGATGCTTAACTAAGAACAACCAAATGCATCGTTCAGTGGGTAAAGGAATGCAGATAAACATATCACATGGCCATTAGACCTTTAAACAAAATTATAAACAAGAATGTATGTCATATTTCATGAAAAAAATGCCAAGCCTAGGTTTAAACTATTCCATCTATACTAGTTCCAACCCTGACATAACCATTCATATCAACATACATCCCACTATCATTGGTGCTAACTACTCCAAAAACTCATGCCTCCCTACCCATACCTCATCAACCATTAACAATCCCAATATCACATAACATCATATATAAAGGCCTACATCCAGAGAATTAAAAAGACAAAAAACATCAAATTGATCCAATACAGAATGTAGTCCCTAAAATAACAATCCATCCATCATAAGAAAATAGGCTTACTCGACACCCTAAATTTATCTTTATCAAACTAATTGTTCAATTAAATTCTTGGATTAATCAATTTATTTATGATGTGTTACTGATATTGAAAATATAAATTAACTAGAATGTACACCATCAAATATTCTTGTTTAAATAAAATTTAAAGAATAAATTCTCAATAATATGCCTCTAATATTAAAAAAAACATGAATTTCCAGCTTCATTTTCTTTATCCAATTCCATTTACATATTGATGAACAATTTATATAAACATACATTAGGAATCAATTTATTTCCATCAAATTCTAATTAAGAATATAGTAGTAAAAAATCTAGATTTTATTATTTTGGAAACCAATTATAACCAAAATTACATTGCACAATGATTTTCATCATATTATACTTTAGGGGAACTTGGGTTGATATCCAATACTTGGCTGAGTTGAAATAAAAATAAAACCATAATTCAATTCAAATGACACATTTTGATGCTCTTTATGGTTGGATGTTTCACTCACTAATATGTTAGCATTAAGATGGGAGGTAGTATTGTGGTTCGTTCATGATTTTAGAGGCATTTGTGAGATTTTCCTAGATCAAAATGCATTTAATCACTTCTCATTTAAAATAGAGATCATATGACAATGGTAGGATGAAACACATGGAATTCATTGTGGGTGTCTAAGTTTTATTATGGGAGACTCCTCAATTAGGGAATCAATGATTGCAGAAGCAAAGGATGCTGGCACCGAAGTTTATGGGGTTATTCGGGATTATCAAGTGTCATGATAGTGGAATTATATTTAGAATTTCCTCCAAAATATCAACGAATATGTAAGGTTTTACATGTATCTTATATTCAATTGTACATTCTCGATCAAAATTATGTGATCAACTATGAAGAATTTCAGTAGGAGCCTTACCCAACATTTGTGGAGTGCTCGGTGTGAATCATGGACTGTAGTGAGAAAATGTTTTGAAGAAAGCTGATGTCACTTGTTAGAGTCATATGGGAGCATGGGCGTATGCATGAAGAGTATTTCAAGTGATAATATGATGTGAGATCTCAATATCCCTTGTTTTTTGGGTGTGAAATATAGGCACTACTCAAGGATGATAAATCCTCAGAGGGGAATATTATAATGACTTGAAGTTTTCTAGGGGCCTTAAGCCTTACATTCTACCCTTATTTAATTGTTTCTGAGATATTATTTTATTGGGTGAATTATTAGGTTGTTTGTTTTTGGGTTTTAAGCTTTATAGAGGCCTCTAAATGGTTTCATGATAAGAACATGGTCATGGGAAACCATGTGGTTCTCCCCATAAAATTATGTGGCTTAGTTGAAGGATACTAGGTGAGGCATGGTTGGAACACAGTTATAGATGATCATTAATCATTTACCTTGAAATATATGTGTCTCAGAATAGAGGAAAAAATAATTGTTAGTACACAATTTACCAAATGAGAATATTCATTCATTGATGATGTTCTAGAATCTCATATTCAAATAAGGAATAATGGAGATAAATGAGTCTCAGGGAAAGTAGATAAGACCAAGAGTATCATGAATACCAGGGAAAGTAGAAAATTTTGATGTTTAATATTTTTAAATGTTAGAAATAGAAATGTAGAGGTAAATTCATTAGGCTATAAAATATATGATATGGGAGAAATTATTTCATTAGTTGAATAGAATATCTTATCTCCACTATAAGATGAGTTGGTGGGTGTAGTTGAGGGTTCAGGGGAATCAATGTGGTTATCCTTAGAGATAATGTCTTCATTGGTTAAACATGTAATGACAAGTTATAATATTGTTATGGAATGTATCATGATGTGTGATAGGTTGGAAGAATGTGAAACTATTTTAGGATTGAATTTTGATATACATGGAGTGTTTATAGTTCGTATCATGGTGATGGTCACATATTCCATGAGAGATGAGTTTATGAGATCCTGTAATGCTTTGAAGTGGGATGTTCACCCAGGGCCAACAAACCTAATAAATTTAGGAAAAAATTAATCATAAAAAATTAATCATCACAATAAAGAATCGACATATATGGTGCATACCACACTCAAGAAATAAAGACATAAAAGGAAACATCAAAAATCAATAATATACATAAAATGAAATATGAGAAACCAATAAAATGTTAGGTCATGAAAATGTTTGGTGGAAACTATGTGCCACACATAATACATATACAAACTGACTATTACAATATTTGTCCAACATATCAACAATACAACTAATCATGGTCCGATGATGAACACATATTTTCACCCTCTCCACCTCCATCTCCGCTTCCTACTACCACCTGTAAGAACATTATATTGAAAATTAAATAGTGTTGAATATTTATATTTAAAATTATAACCAATAAAAGTTTAAAAACTAAATGATTTTGAATTTTTGTGATTTACCTACTCACCACTAGTTGATGCAATACCACTGGGTTCATATCTGCTCATCTACTGATATATATCATTCAATGCTTTCTACAAAGCAGATATATGGGCCCCTTGGTCTTGAACTATGTTTCGTAGAGAAGTAATATATCTATGAGCATATACAGGTATGGATGGACTATAACCAGAAGTAGATGAAGCTGAAACCCCCAGTGGCCTGCCAAAGACCTCAGATGGTACGGGTTCCAAACCCATCCCGCACACTCTACCAGGATGCTCCTTTCTAAGGACTTTAGTAACCTGGTCATCCTGGGAGACTGAGTAGGACTTCCTAGGATTGGAATCCCATAGTTCTTTAATTTTTACCTATAAATCAAATATCAATATATATTAACATATTAAAAACTGATAATAAATTATTATAATGAAAAAATGAGTTCATACCCCAACTTCTTTGGTAGGCTCATTAACAAAACTTTCGTCATATTTTTTGTGAACATCCAACCACACTTTAGTTCAGGATGCTCTATGCCCTAAACTCTGTGACTGCATTAAACAAAGATAAATAAAAAATTTAATATATTAAACAGATAATATTAGATTATAAATATTTAAAGTAATGAAAAGATTACTGGAGTTGATCGGCTTATAGAAAAGATTTTTGACCCTGTAGTGTGAGGGATGACTTTCTTAGCCTAGCTTGATGTATTATTTCTTGAGAGATCCTGAAATAAATAAAATGAAATTTAATTGTAATTTATTCAATGTCATATCCTCTTCATATAAATGTATAAATGTAAAATGGTTTTAATATAATAATATATATTTAAATACCATCTGTTTCTCATCACGATGTCTGTCAAAAAAAAAACCTTCCACTATTCTTTGGGTAACCCATTAGGTAGATTCTCATACTTTTTTGGATGGTCAAAAAAGTATCGTTGACATCTCTCCACAATCTCTATTTTAAGTCTTTCCATTTCTTAACAAGATTTTTCAACATCCACTTTCGTGCTATCACATCAACAACTATAAAGTGAAAAAACATCTGTATATAGAAATTCATTTTGAACATATTAATAACATGCAATTAAATTACACCATAATGTATTAAAATTACCTTTATCTAAGAATCAAAATATTCATTTTTCCAACTTAGAGGCATATGTCTCTAATCATCATAAGAAATAGGAATGGAAATGGGCTCCGCTACCGTCTGACCTAGAATTTGGCCAAGTAATCCCACGACATCATCTGTAGGGACCCCATATGAATCAAATGGGACAACTATATTTTCTCCATTCATATTCCACACATATGAAATTTTTATATTTTTCTCCATAGTTGCATTTTTTTCATCTTTAATGAACAAAAAATTAGTATTAAAAAGTAAAATAAATTTATTTATATTAAATTTTGTACCTATAATAGTGACCCTCCAGTATGCCCGTGATGAACTAGAAGTGGTGTGTCGCCACCCCACTGATGAGGTTGCTGAAGAGGGAGTCGACGACTCAGCTTCTAAAGGGATGCTCACAAAGGGTGTGAGAGATGGTGCAGGGGGAGATGGTGTAGGGGGGAAGGCATTTGGTGGCTCAGATGCCGTAGGGAGGGAGATAGATGGATCATCATCTGTCGCAGTAGTGGGTGAAACAATGTATCCCTTCCTCCTTGGAATTCTTGTCATTTAATCAAATAAATTTAAGTTCAAAACATATATTTCAAAAAAACTATGCAGATTTTTTTTTTAAAATGATAATAGATGCCCAGTACTAACAAACAAAATATACATAACAATGATAATGAATGACTGCATAAATGATATAAGTGGTTTCTAAATGAATAAATAACTGTAAATACAATCATTTTTCCTTTAAATTATGTCAGTTTACTGATCCATTACTTCATCCACTTCATTCATCCTTTCTAGACTAATATTTTCAATATCATGATGGCCAATTAATTCTGCCTCTTGTTGTTAATGATATTCAATTTTATAGGTTAAATCTTCCACTTCATCACCCATATCATACAAATCTCTTTGTATTACGTGATAAAATACACTTGACCCTTCATCCAAAAAACCATTCACATAATATACCATTTTTCTTGTGATGATAAGATATATGGATCATACAGTTTACGATCACCAATATTCATTAAGCGAGAGAAGTTCGCAGAAGTAAATTGCAAGGAATCTCTTTTAACACCTCTGATAATATCAACCCAATTATATTTGAATAAAACAAATGAAAAATTCCTGTGGTAGTTTAATTAAATAATATCAGTCATCTTTCCATAGTATCCCACTTCAGAAATTTTAAATATACTACTATTCTGTGTTTTCAAACCCTCTTCTCGATCGATTGTACCAAATTTAAATCCATTCACATTGTAAGTGTCGAACTTTCTAAATTGTTTTAGAGGACCTCATCAAGAAACTTCAAATCTTATGAAAAATCCACTTGAGTATCAGTATTCATGATCTAAAAAAAGAAATACAGTTTATTAGATTTACAAAATATATGTGTCAAACTAATATTCGTATTTATTGCAATATTTATGAACTTACAGGTCGTGAAAACCATTCTACAAGCTCTTTATTAACAGATTTCGTTATATATTTCTCATTTCATGTTCAGACTCTCATTCATCGCTTTGTTTTTATCCTAAAATATTCAATAAATGGATTTTTAATTTCTCTATTCAGCAGCACATATCTACGTGCCTGTAATAATTCCAATTTTGTCAGTGTCACATTTGTGGTCCTCCCAACTGATCGGCCAATAATAGGAAATATTTTTGATTTCTGATGTTTTTGAGATTGAGTCTATGTGTCATCAACATGTCCAACTTGATTAAATATTGTCTCAATATCATCCAAGTATCTATAACAAAATGTAAGACACTCCTCAGCCAAATAGCCTTTAGCAATAGAGCCTTCTAGTTGAGGTTTATTTCTCTCGTATGATTTCAAATGACCAAGATATCTGTGAAATAAAATAAACACAATTATGCATTTAATTAAGTGCCAAAAATTATTTAATTTACTAAAAAAGATATAAATAAAGTACCTCTTAATTGGATACATCCATCGATAATGAATAGGGCCACCTAATTTAGCTTTCTCAACCAAATGCACAGTTAAATACATCATGACAATAAAAAATGAAGGAGGAAATATCATCTACATTGCACAAAGGGTAAATAAAAACCTCTCCTATAGGTTGTCAAGATGAAATGGATGTAGATACTTCTCACATAGTTGTCTGAAAAATGTGCATAATTAGAGTACAATAGTAGTAACTTTTTCATGTAATAATATACGCAATGCTAATGATAGTAACTATTGTAAAAAAAACATGTAAATCGTGACTTTTCAATCCATGTAACTTATGTTTCTTCAAGGAAACACACCTTAAGATGTTACTTGAATACCCATCAGATAGCTTCACATTCTTTAAAATTTGAAGGAATATATCTTTATCCCTATTTTTCATTTCAAAAATTGCCAGATCATAATTTTCATTCTCATCTGGCCAGAGATCATGTTTTATGTTCATTACTTGTAAATCTTTGTG
The DNA here is from genome assembly GCA_963277665.1 of Viscum album. Taxonomy (NCBI): domain Eukaryota; kingdom Viridiplantae; phylum Streptophyta; class Magnoliopsida; order Santalales; family Viscaceae; genus Viscum; species Viscum album. The sequence continues at coordinate 454,168,112 of OY728141.1, read as the reverse complement.
AGCATTGAGATGATCATTTAAATTTCTATTCTCATTAAGTAATGTGAAAATCAAATTGTCACATAAATTCTTCTCAATATACATCACATAAATATTATACCGCAACAAATTAAATTCCCAATACGGAATTTTGAAGAATATACTTTTTTATTTCATTGTTGCGTTCTGATTTCACTTAATGATGCACTTCGAACCTATTTCCCTATATCATTCAAATGATAAACCTTCCCAAATTATGTTTCAACATTTTCATGTTGTGTCAATATTTTAGAACCAGTTAACAACTTTGTAAGTGGTATACGATCAATGAAACTGTTAAATTTTGATCTTTTCAGCTGAAATCTATGAGATACATCAAGAAATCTTCAATGGAACAAGAAGCACCATTTTCTACTATGAGGTATCCATTTGGGTTCAAAATCAAAGTTACAAATAGGCCAAACCAAACCCGTGTAAATGTTCCAACTAGATAAATTCCCAAACCCAGGGAAGTCACTAATGGTTCACATTAAAGCAGTATGCATTTTGAACATTGTTTTAGAAGAGGAATCAAATGTCTCAACACTGTTGCTCTATAACTCCTGTAATTATTCAATAAAAGGATGAAAGTATACATCAATATCATTTCCAGGTATTGTTTTTCTAGTAATAATCATCAAAATGATAAAAGATTTTTTTTCATACACATCCATAGAGGTAGATTGTAAGGGATCAAAACAACTGGCCAAATGCTATAACTGGTACTCAAAGTCCCAAATGGGTTGAATACATTGGAAACCAATCCCGATCGAACATTCCTAGGATAATCTGAGAAATATAGATGTAATGAATCAAATGTCTTCCACGATTTTGAATCTCGTGGATGTCTCATTAACCCATCATTGTTATTATCTATAGAATCCCACTTCATGTGTTCGACAGTTTTCAATGACATGAATAATCTTTGCAATCGAGGATTTAAAGGAATGTAACACAAAACCTTTGCAGGTGTGCTCCTTTTCTTCTTCTTCATGAAAGTATGTTGATACAGATTTCAAACACCACCCATTGACTTCCATCTATAAGAAGAACATTTTTTTACAATTTTTTCTACTTGATTCCTCTCACCAATAAAGTATAAAATCATTGGGACATGCATGTATTTTTGTATAATTTAGACCAAGCCTATTAATTTTTTTTTCATATCATAAAAAGACTTGGGAATTTTTGCTTCAGAAAATACGTCACGCAACAATTCCAATATCATAGACATTTCCTTATTTGTAATTCCACATATACATTTGATATGACACAACTTTAGCAGAAAAGAAATCTTTGAATATTTCAAACATCCACTATAAAACTCTTTATTTCCATCATCAACTAAATCATGAAACATATTTTCCTCAGTGATGTTTTCTCTTACATTTGTCTCCACAAAATCAAGAGGAGGATCCAATGATATGTTACAATTTGGATCTGGTTGTTTTACAGTCTAAAAACATCACTTATCTCATTGCAATTTTTATCACTCTCATATAGTTGTTATGTTATGTTTTGATGTTGATAGTGGTGTCTTGCAGTGCCGAATGCATCATTTATGAGGTTTTGTATTTTATTTTCCATTGTTGATGAATTTGGGAGCTCATTATGTAGATTAACATCAGTGCTCAACCTTTATATAAAGTTCGATTCTCCATGAAAAATCCAACAAAAATATTGACCAGGAAATTGCTTTAGTATTAAATGTTCATAAACTTCATCCTCTATTCAACCATCTTCTAAATTTACATTTAGGATATGAACATCTTATTCACCCTTTAAAGGATTGATTAGAAATTTCAAAATCTAAAAACTCCTTCAAACCCTTAACATACTGAGGTGTGTTCCTCAGTAATGTGATCCATCTTTTATCCATGTATATCACAATGTACCTACACAATATTAAAAAAAATTAAAACACATAGTTACTACTAACTAGGGAAAGAGATTCATATATACTAGTTGAAAAAGTATATATTTGTTACATAATATTTTTCTATATAAATACATATGGTAAATCACCCACTAGAAAACCAAAGCATGTAAATTAAAAAGATCCATAAAAGAAGACGAGAACAAGGATACCATCCCTGTAGTTTTTTGTATGTCGTGCTCCACCAAAACAGATAGAAAAACTGATGATGCCATAACTTTGATATCACTAAGGTAAGGGCTTGATAAATCATATAATAATTGAATAGAAGTTTGGAATATGAAATGGAAACAAACGCTTACCTTAAATTAGTGGCCTCAAATTAGGATTCAAATAGTAGGGTAAGGTGTGGGGTTGAGAATTTTAGAACATGTGGGGTATCATGGTGAAGTGTTATAGGTAGCAACAAGTTGTGACCCTACGTGTGATTAAATTTTTCAGATCTAGGGTGGATCATGGAACACCAATGGGGGTTGAAACATAATGTGGACCTCTTTCAGAAAGAAATTATAGTTGGCCCTGTGATGTTTTCCTTTTAATATCTAAGTAGATAGGTAAGTTTAAAATGTATTATTTGACCCATTGGTGGGTAGATATAAGTGGAATAACAAGGATATGAAAAATCCATGTCTTCTTTGAAATATAGAGGTTGGGTTGTCTTCATTGTTTCTCTTGGTCCTAGTGTGTACTGTCTTGGTATGGTAGTGAAGTCTTACTATGGTAATGGAAATTGATTATAATACATGGTTTGAATTGGATTTTATTGTGTAATTTAGAAAGGGAAAGTTGAATCATCCATTTTTAAACTCTTTTTAGGGTGTTACTAGTAGGAGAGCATGTGGCCCATGTGAATTAGAAATTGAACTTGATGGATTCATGAGAGTTGATCACATATCATGATAGAAGTACATGTAATATAAAATGACCAAACATATATGATAGTGTAAGATTACAGAAACATAATATAATAAAGATGATCTATTGATCATAAAGTAGGAATTTAAGAGTGTGGAGTGTGCATTAACATTTAAGAGTGAGAGTACTATATAAATATTATAAGATAATATAAATAGAGTAAAAAGATAATTCATATTTTATTAAATATCAAGAAAATAATGAGATATTTTGGGTGATGAAATTGTTGTTAATGTTATAATACAAGTTAAAAATATACCCTTCTCATTTCACCCATCATGGCGATTCTAGTGGATCATATAGGCTTAGGTGATTCTGGATCATGCCAAGGGTTAAATTATAAATTTGGGTGGTGAAAATTATATATCAAGTGTCTTTTTATATTTTGTTTCCATAGTGTGTGTGAGTTAAGTAGTGAGTTTCCTCACTCTAATAGGTAAATTAGGTTTACTTTTTAGGAAATCATAAAAAGAGAAATAAATTACTGTTCACTGGTTCAAACCCATCTCACTTAAAAAACTCTATACCCGAGTCCATCACATGATGGTCTTGATCATATTTTATTCACTCATAGAATAGATACACCTTCTTTATCATTCTCTTCACCAAATTTAGTCTAATATTAATTAACTCTCTAACCTCATTCCAACACAATAGAGATATGTAAGAACAATCATACGATTATTTAAATGGAGTTTTACCACTGGTTAATCAATAGTTATTATTATAGTAAAACTCAATCAAAGGAAAATGATTCAAACAAGAATATATAAAATCAAGAATAAACATCTTTAATACATCCATTAGCATTTGGATCATTCTCTCTATTTGACCTTCCATTAGAGGATGAAAAGTACTGCTTAGAAAAAATAATAAAAAAAAGAATGCTGCAAAATATTATACAATTGGGAGGTAAATTAAAATCTTTATCATAGATGACCATTATTGAAACCACATGAATACACACCATAATGGGAACCTATAAATGTAATAAAATACCACAACAATCAAGATTTAAAATAAATAAGTAATATTCAACCAACTTTAAAGAAACCAACCCAAAATCATACCACAAACACACTATAATGGTATACAAACCTGCGTGGAGGGGTGAAAAAGGTAGTCAACAGTGATGATGGGAAGCGAGGTGTGCTGAGGGGTGGTGAGAAGCATACAAAGGTGGAACGAGTTAGGACTAGCAGCGGGGAGTTGATCTAGGACTTCAGGGGGTCGACGACGATGGGCAGCGAGGCGCTCTGATGGGCAGTGAGAACCGTCATCAACAACATGGGTGGGGAGCCAATTTAGGGTTCAAGGCTCGCGGGGGTCGGGGGGAGAAGGTGGGGTCGCGAGGGTCGGGGGGAGAAAGGGGGTCGAGGTTGGGTGTTGGGGGGAAGTGTCGCCACTGTAAGGGGGGGGGGGGGGGGTTTAGCGCAGTTTTGTAAACTGCCACTAAAGGCGATTTATGTTGTAGTGCATTATTCCTCAAATAAAATCCCATATGTTTCTGAAATAAACTTAATCTTAACATGTAAAAATTTTCATTCTAACCAGGACATCACATAGGCTAGTGTTAGGCTCTACACCCTTATCACCCTTTAGTTATGGGTTCAAGCCCCATTGCCTTTTCGGATGCAACGAGTTGTCACCAAGTATTCAGGTTTCCCCCTTTTTTTCTTTAATCATAAAAAGTAAATCCTCCCTAAAAACACTTTATGTTGATCCTAGGGGTTTCAAATACATCAACCAATAAAACAAATATCTAAAAAAATCATTGATAACCACAAATGGGGTGTCTTAAGACTTTGAACTTATGATCAACCTTAAGCTTATAGTCTTATGATGGTATCCATAACTCTTAAGATAACCTGATATGAAAACATCCTAATCTTAAATGTTATCTTAACCAGACTTTGATACCAACTATAAGGAAATGAACTTAATCATTACATACTATTTTATTTAAGTCAATAATTTTACTTAATTTCACATTAAGGATATTTTGATGTTTAGAGTTTTAGAGAATTAGGCCATAAATCATACATAAAAAAAACCAAAAAATACAAAGTGGTCACTCTTGATCAGTATCCATTTTTCCCATAATATAAATTTTTTAAAATAAAGCATGAATTCTTTTTATGGAAAATATCCATGAATTCCAACTTACCTTTTTCATATTCCCTTACCCATCCTTAAACCCTATAAAAACATTCTAAAAACTTGAGATGAGACCAAAATCTTAGTAAGAGATATAAAAATAAGGGAAACTGTTAGTTTAGTAAAAACATGGAAGCTCATATAAAATTTACCTTTATCTTAAAATTTCTTTAATAATATGAAATAAAAATATTCACATGAAAACAAACACACATTTTTCTCAAATAAAATCATTAAAACCCATAGTAAGAAATTAAAAATTATTAAGGTGACTTAGAGCATCATATTCATAAAACACTTTCAAAAACCTTTTAATTGGAATAACCATACAACTGACTTCCAAGATTATCATTACCCAATGCATTAGAGATCTATAATGGGGATCACCCTTCGTATAAGCTATATCAGGCTCACCCGTGAAATATAAGGAGGATGAAACCTTTGTATAAGCTATATCAAGCTCACCCATTTATCGTGAGCTATAAAGGGGATTAACCTTTCATATAAGCTATATCATGCTCAAATATTTCATATAATGATCAATTAACATTTAATTAATAAAACACTTTCATCATAAATACCTTTAAAAAAATATTTTAAACTCATGAAAAACACCTTTGGATAAAAGTACCATTTTCTTTTAAAAACCCATTTTCAATACCAAAACACCCTTTTCATTGAAAAAACATTTTAAATTCCAAAATAACAAAATAAAAAGAAAATGGTTTTTAATTTAAGAAAAAACTTAATCTTGAAAAGGTATATATAAATCAAATAAAAGTGATAATGAAATTAAAGGTCATTGACATTATGCTTTAAAAATTGTACATTTCATTTTTCGTTTGTCAAAACATTCTGTTTAAAACACATAAAGAAGATTAATTTTGAAAACTTTTGAAATAAAGTAAAATAGGAATAAAATTTAATCTAAAAATATTTTATGTCAATATAAAAATATTAAAAAATCATTTAAAAACATGGTAATGGAAGATAATGAGTTGGAAGGAAACTTTAAATAACGATTCATTTTAAAAGTACCGCATCACTTGGGAAACACTTGAAAAATAAAACTCATTAAAGGATAACTTTAAACAAAACTTTAAATATCATGATAATATATAAATTCATGATATAACATGTCAAATGGATGTACATACACCTTATAAAATAATAAAGGTAAATAACATCAAGATATGCCTCAATGAAAGGAGATTGAGACAATGTCCCTTACCTTGAGTCTAAATTGTCACGTGTGTATTTATCTTCCTAAATAATAAACTTATATTAATTATTTACTTTATTTAGAACCTTTTTTAATTTTATAATTACTCTTATTTCACTCATTACAATTTTTTATATAACTATTTAAATAATTAATTTTACATCGTATATTTTGACCATATTCAATTTATGTGTCAAAAACGAATTTGGCAAGTCAAATAAGGCCAAAGGGGTTATTATTAAAAAATATCCAGAATAATAATCATAAAATAAATATTATATTTATACACTAATTATACTTTTAAAACCAATCATGAAATATGGTTATGAAAAATTAACCAATGTTACAATCATGGAGACGGTAGGCCGTACATACGCATGAGTAATGTTCCCATTTTTCAATGATCATTATGGAAAGAAGGTAAGTAACATTTATCTTTACAGAAAAATATTTATATCATAAATACTATATTATTTAATCATATATACCTATATATATAATTCTTATTGTGTAAAATTAATCACATCAGTTTGAGGAGGTGATAGTCCACACATCCACGAATGATGTTATCACTTTTTTAGTGTTCGAAAAAGTAATAAAGAAAATGATATATTATATTTATATAAAGTTAATTATCTCATTAATATAATATATATTTCATTTATATCACATATTTATATTAAACCTACTCTTAATATATTCCATGTAAGGTGTGAACGTATCACATCGCTTTGAGGATGTAGTAGTCCACACATCCACAAATGATATTATCATATTCCCACAAAATGGAAATAATGAATGTATGTTTTATATAATAGTTAAAAAAGTATGAATAAATTATGAATATAATATATATAATATAAAAATATTATTTCCATCATAATTTTCAACCATAATATGTGATAAAGGAAAAACGAACAACATCATTTTGCGAGATGATAGTCCGCCGTACACACGAACAATGATTTCATTACCCATTTGATAGAAGTGTGTGTAGGTGTAGGTATATAAATTAACATAAAAATATCTATTTATATTTAAGATACCGAGTTTATTATATAATCATGTAATAATAATAATTTAATGGTTGTATAAATAAATAAAACAAAAGTTCTCATTGAAGAATGTTACCTCTTCTTCGGATAACTCCTTTTGGTTTGCAACAAAGGACTTCCTTAGTCTAATTTTTGACTAAATAGAGGATTATGGGATTTGATAATGGATGATGAGAGATCATTTAGGCAGGTTTAGAATTAACTTAAATCTTTAGAGGTGTGAATAATGGGGAGAGTGAGTGCCTTTTTATAGGGGGGTCAACATTCTTGTAAATACAAAAATAAAAACACTATTAGGGGGTATCCCTTACCTAATATACTTCCAAAATTGACAAATAATGGATTGGAGTGAAATTATGTTCTAGAAAATATTACACCACAGAAAAATAAAATCATTTTTATTATTTTGTTCCTTAGTCTTTAAGTTTACTCAATTTCATCTTTATAGTTTTTACTAAGGTAACTTTCATCCTTTTATTTACCTATGTAATTTATCCTTTAATAATATAATTAAAAATAAATTTATTTTATAATTTATACCTAATTATTAAAAATATTAATTAAAAATCATTAAATTAAAATCCTATATGTGTGTAAAATTAATTTTAATACAAATGCATGTCATGCACAAAACCCCGTTTTAACCTTAATCGCGTTAATTAATTTTAACTATTTTCACTAATTATTATAGTAAAAATTTATGTTGAACTTATTAGACTATAAATATTATTCTAATTCCAAATAATTATATCCATTTTTATAAATTCAATTCACATAAGTGGAAAACTTTAATGTAAATCTAATCCTGCAGACATGACGAGAAAACAAGGTTTTAAAGTGAAAATGTTCAAAAGATCACTAAGTTTTTTATGTTTAAATTCAATATAAAAAAGATTTAAAGGAATTAAATTATATTAATACATGTATAATTTATCTAATTATAATTTAAATCCAGCTAAAAATATAATTTAACACTACAAATTATTTAGATGAAAAAACAATTTTCAAATAAAATCCAGTATTTTTCACTATTTATCAAAACATGAAACTTCACAGAAAAATACCAAAAATTAATCCAAATTAAAATTTATATTAATATTTAAAAATTAAAGTTTATTTTTTCAAATATAATTTATAAAAGTGTTAAGTATTAGTTTTAAAACAAGTGTTCCATTAAAAGGCAGTAAAACCGCCTTTAAAAATATACACATTTTTTATGCTTAAAATTGGATTTATTCTTATCTTAATCCTATAAAACTTATTGAATGAACTTAAAAATATTTGGTTAAATATATAAATTATAATTTTTAATTAATATATTTCAATGATAGTTATTAATTTAATTTATTAAGATAAAACTCCATTCTGGTCATAAAAATAGTTTTTCATAGCAACACATCCTTTTTATTCAATTGGTCTTTATCTTCATTTCTAATAAATTGGTAACCAATGAATTAATATTATAAACATGTATAAAATATATTTTCATAACTTAGTTAATATCATTTATTCTCTCCATTCCAAAGGCTAGGTGATAACTATCATGTCAAATAATAATATTAATAGTATATCACTGTCCAGAAAGACTCAGGATTTTGTGTAACACAAGTCATCAAAGAAACTCGATGTTTAGTGGAATGCAAGAAAAACTTGGAGTTTCATGTAATATAAGATAAAATATGTATTGTGTGTAACATAATATATCAAAGAATTTAAATTAATTTTAAAGAATATATTTCATAAAATATTGGGATGTTACATGCCAGGTGAGTCATAAGATCAAAATGACACCATAAATACTTACTACGATGCATATGTTGGGACAAATTATTTGACATTTTTCATTTCTTCTCTTGAGACGGTGAGGGAACCATATAAATTCCCTTATTTATAGATTCTTGATGTGGTGGTTTAGAATATCCTCCCTCCATATCCTTCTCTACTATCCTCTAACTCAGGGATAACTATATAGATTCAGGAGACTTGAACCCCACTCTGATAGGGGTGTCGATCGACCCATACTTTAGTGACTCACAAGCCACTCTTACTGCCACTTATTCTACTCCCAAATATAATATAAATCCTTTCAAATTAATGATGATGTATGAGTTAGGTAAATGGGAAGGAAAAATAGAGAGATACCTCATCAACATCGATGTAGTCATCCCATTACTTATTAGGTCAACCAGATATTAACTCAGCAGCAAATTAGGCCATCATATTAGTTACCGGATTTATATTTAGGATCCAATCATCGATGGAATATATAAAAATATCTAACACCAAAATATATTTCCTCGCCTGAGTAAAATGACTATTAAGGTGAATATTTGAGGGATATTAGATATTTCCAAGCTCTAGGATATGTAAGCCATCCTAGAGAAACAACTATAGATATATGATGTCCCGTATCATGCTCTTACAAGCTTACATAACTAAAGGTTTCAAATAATATGATGTTAATTCAACCTTGTGAGAAGATTACCTAGAATATTTGGACTTTTAATCCCTCTCAGGTATCTCTACTCTAGAATAATACTAGATATACAGGGATCAGGTCTCCTCCCAGTGGTGATGACTAGGCTACCTTGGCTCGGAAGATGTTGTGTTTTCAGCCTCGACCTACTCTATGGCTCACGTTTGAGACCATTTTGAAGAATTATGAGCTTCCTCATCATCACACTCTAGCCAAACCTTCCAACCACGCATGCCATTCCCAATAGTCATCATGGACTTAACTTGAGGGATTCTTTTTGTCAATGCCCCTTGGGGGTAGGAATAAATCCAAGCAATGACATACCTATATTCTAGATAGATTGATGCACCTGATAGAGGTAGTTTGATATATTCTTAATATACCTCCAAATCCATGAGGACCCAAAAATGTTGGTCCACTATTTAATTTTTCTCAAACCAAATGTTCATGGGGGGAGAGAAATTCAGATATTTTATACACTTAATCAAAGGAAAAATCGATATGGAGTATAGTCCTCACATATAATCATGTTTTTAGTATGGGCCTCAGGTATGATATCTCTGATTGGAATCATGTACAACCTTATATAATCATTATCTTGACCATTTTCAATGAAATTACCAGTAGGTGGGTTACTATATGAGAAGAATTTGAACTCTCTCGACATGTTCAGACTCTTCAAGGCTTCACCAAGGTTCAAGGATAAAGGATGGATATTAGAAATAGCATAAATAAGTAGGTGAAAATATCCTTTAAGGAATTGAAAAACACTCATCACTACATAAGAACTGAAGTATGCTGCAATCCACCCCCAAAACACTTTAAATGGCCCTAAAATTTGATATGGGGCCTTACTAGTGTACACATGAAGTAGGAACCACTATATATTCACCAAGGTTGGAGAAAGACGGCCCCATATGGCTCACTTATTCTAATTTGAATGATATCACAAACTTATCTATCCTTACTTCACCACTAGATTCACAGACCAACATCATGTAGGTACTCAAACACATCATGAGAAAGAGGGATAGATGAATCCTCGTAGGGACCTTAGAATTGACCTTATATCCCCACTGGTTATATTGTCCTTTCTCCAAGGTGGGAAAAACTTTCTAGGGATGCTCTGATTATCTAATAAAGGGTATCATGTTGGATGATGATAGGTAGGAACATTTCATTGCAGCTCCAAAAATACCTTTATCTAGACCTCTGAATGGATATCACCCCTCAGGAGGGGGTCCTTCTTCTTCACCTTTTTAGGAAACTTAAACATCTCATGGGACAAATTTGACATCCTATCAATATCATCCCATGCCGCCTTTGGGGTAATGAAATTATCATACACATCCCCAATAATAGGGTCTCCAAAGATCCAGTAAACATCCCATATGCTAATTCTAACTTCTCCATGATTCAGATAAAATGTGTTTGTCTGAGGGATCCAACGACAAAATAGATCATGGATAATGTCTAGGTTCTTGTAAACATATGTCTATGATACCCAAACTACCTCATAAATGTTGAAATTTCAAATCTTGGTTTTAAATTCTATACATGTTTGGCACACCTAGTATTCCCACATCCATTTCCTCCTAACCCCCTTCAGATCAGAAGTCACAATCCTCCTTCTAGCCTTGTGATTTTTCTATTTTGGAAGTATGGAAGATTGATGGGTAATAGTGAGGTTTCTATTATAGGGTGTGAGACTTTAGATCTTGGGCACACGAGATGTGGTTTATGAAACATGTGGTGGGAAATATTCCTTGCTTTATAAATGTACCCTTGGAGGAGACATTGGAGGTGGGAAAATTGGTATATTCCATGAACCGGGACTTCATAAAGAAACTATAGATCTTTGGGATAAATACATATCTCATAATCTCATGGCCATAGAGTAGAATATAATCACTATGTGGGTACTCATGATGATATTTCTTCAAATTCTTCTCCAAGTCTAGAAGGGTGGATTTAAACATGTCATAGTAATCAGGTTCGATGGCCTTGAGAATTTTTGAATCATGTACAATAGATTATTCATGGGAATCTATTGAAAACATATAAGAAGATATCAATATTTTTCATTAAAGTTAATCTTGATTTTATAAAATTCATAAATTTTGGAAAAATAAGTGCCTCACACAGACAACTCGACCAAGTTCCTCATGTAGGCCACTCGACCAAGTGCCTCATGTAGGACACTTGACCAAGTGCCTCATGCAGACCACTCAACCAAGTTATCCCTCATAGTCTGTTCAATCATGTGGCTATACCATGTACTTTCTTGATATATTTTTTTAGAAGGTAGTGCGAATTAATTGTGAGATGGGAGTAGAAGAACAATAGAGGAAAGAACCATTGGGTGATCAACCCTATTTATATATGTGATTGACCTGCACAACTTACCTCCACTAAAGATATATATGGATTACCTACACAAACTACCTGTGTGGATGACCTGTGCAATCCCCCAGATCTTTTCATCCCTTCACCTCAGGATCATACCCCCTTCTTCTGATTGGATCCAATATTGAGGGGGGGGGGTATTTTTTAACACTTCATTTTTTCACATGGGGATGAAAATATTTATTGGAAATTACTTCAATAAATGAATAAGTGAATATCATTAAGGAGAACCAAGATGATCACCCTGGTTAAACTATGTGCACACTGCTTTCACACCAAGAGGCTCATGCATGACCTTTTTATGCGGCCCTAAAAGAGAATCCACCCATACGCACGACATCTGTGCTCAGCACTTGTGCAATGTAACTGTGTGGAAAACATCCGTTTCCCAGAGTCCCATGTTTTCCTATAAATAGGACCATGGTGCTTCTCATTTAATACCATGAAAAAACCCATAGAATCCTCGAAGCTCTAATCACCCTAGTCCTTTTCCCAAGCTCTAAAAAAACTTTCAAGTATATCTCTAAGCCTTTAAATAAGAGGGAATCAAGGGGAATAGTGGGATAAAATTCCTTATAGTGTGTGAAGAAAAAAATACCCACGTAATGAACCATTCTCCCTCTAATCAATAGGAACTAGTACAAAGCTCCCCACCTAAACTTGATACCTACACGAGACCCCTCTAGGGACACCTGAGGAGACCATTGGATCCCAGAGAAAGGCCTTTCTCAAGTATTTTTTCCTAGGTTGTCTATCACCCATAATTCATCTCTAGATTATGCAGGACTAACCTATATTAAGCACTTATAATCTATGTAGGCCTTACCCTACGTGATACCTCTATAGATCACTCAAACCCCCCCTATATGATCCTCCTTTGATCCCTCTCTTCATGCCACCAATGGCTAGGCATATCCTTCCTCAAGAATCCTGTCTGATTGAGACCAAATCAAAGCCTCCACCAATGTCTCCAGAATTGCACAACTATGGTGAAAGATACACCATAATGTCACCCATTTGGTTATGAATTCCTTTAGTAAGAGGTGTCCCATACTTATCCTACTTAACGGGTAGGGTCCTCAGTGTGTTTGTAGTTATGAATTCCTTCAGTCACAAGGACCCCAACCATAGGGGAAGTTCCAAGGACCTAAAAATATCATACATGAGGTCTAGATACTTTTCCTTACCACATCATATCTAAGACACAAGGGCTAGGACCATGTCCTTCAATCATTGTCTTTGAGACCATGGACCTCCTATTTCAGATAGTGAGGGGGGATAATGATTTCATTTTTATCCAAGGGTTTGTTGACTATCCTCTTATCTTCTCAAGAATTAGGAGTAGATAATACCTCCTAGAGTAATCCACTAACCTTCATTATAAGGCCATATCTAGAGGGGTATCCATATGTGACTATCTTGGTTATGAAAAAAGAGAGGAGATGAGTACCTCAACACATTTTCTCTCTTTTGTATCCCTATCCTCTCCCCCAGTGGATGAAAAAGGTTGTGTGGTTTTCTATATCTTCTTATTCATCATGTTTCTCACACAGAGCATGAATCATGTGGGATTAGAGGCTAGTTATGATCATGGAATCTTCATGATCAGATGCATGTATCGATAGAGAATCCTTTTCTGTATTTTCCTCTTACCTTCCTTCAAAGGGCCTCCATAGGCGTGGGTCCTCAAATCCATGTATCCACTCAAATGGACATCCTATGATATGTTTTGAACCCTAAATCTATTCCTTAACCTTCAAATAGGCCATATTATTGATGAATCAACCTAAGGGAATCCTACTAGGTGTAAGCCCCAACCAAACCTCTAAATCACCATGATTTGAGAAACACATCATGACCCCAATTGAATGGGACTACTATTCAAAATAAGCCCCAAATATGATAGAACCATCTCAAAGGTCCAAATCCCCTATGAGAAAACCCTTCATAGGGACTTCATAGGTGTGGGTACTCATAACTAAACTATGCGGGATTTGATTCCCATCAAAATGGGATACTTAGGAAGCCTCTTTGAGATTCAAACCCAACTCCCAAAATCAACCCTAATTTTCTCTGGGTCACATTACTAGTAGGGTCATATCTAACATGGTATCCCACATCCATTATAAGTTATTCGGGATTCTTCAGCATACGTCCCACAAAAAACTTTGACTAGGAACCTTTTTCCTAAACATCCTTACCACATGATGTTAAACTGCATGTTTTGGTCCTCATTAGATGACCTTAAAAGGTATGATGTATCCCATTAAGTGACACCGAACTACATGGGTTCTGATTCCTTTCACAAGGATATATAAGAATCCCATCTCATGGTCTTAATCCCTCCATAAAAAAACTTCCATATTTCTAGAAGATGATAAACTCTAAAGAACCACACTATGTGGATTAAAACCAACTTTATAATAATAAATTACCAAAGAATATATAATCCATAAACAATAGGAAACCATCGATGGATAAACTTATATAAATACAGATGTATCCATTGATGAAGAACCTCATATACATATAGATAATTCTAAAGTTCATACATGCTAATAATTGATTTTTAATTCAAGGGAAACTCATCTCATACTTGGGATTCAATAAAGAATTATCAAACATGTCTTAAATATTTAAGAGAGTCCCAAAGTAGAAAATAATTCCACCTAAAAGGGTTTGATGAGCCCAACCTTCCATCCTCTTGACCAATGTGAGTCCCTAAGTATCATTGGAGCCATTCCCTAATTACCATTTGATTTTATAAAGAAGGTTCATGAAACATATCAAATAAAGGAACTATTGGGTGCTTCCGAATCCATGGAAAAAACCCATTGGAAGATATTTGAAAATGGAAAACCTAATGTGAATGATTATTCACCATTCAAACCCCCATAATAAAACTATTAAGTATAAAATCATACACAATGAAATCATTTTAATAGAAAACAATGAAATTTATGAAAAATAAACGACACAACCAATAATGACATATTTATTATAATAAATTAATTGAGAATTTAAAATTATTTAAAACAATTATTAAATTGTAAAACACAAAATTGTGTGCAAATCAATAAAATAAGGTTTTAATGAGGTAATTTTTAAATTTAATGTAATTTTTAATTCCACCCTTTAACGGGATACTACACAGTGTGTACATCTAGCTACATACTACGTATCTTAGTTTCCATGTATACAGGGTACACAACTGGGTCTGTGGCATATACCTTAGCCAAAATACACAATGTGTATAGACCAACTACACGATGTGTGTTATACTTTCTGTGTGTCTGAGATGCATTCCTGGATATTCATCATCTGTCTCATTAGACTACATGATTTGTACATGCTATCTACATGTCATGTGATCCCAATGTTGTGTGCCTAAGAAACACACTGAAAACTTAGAATGTTCTCAGGTGGAGACTACATAATGTGTATAGACTATCTACATGTTGTTCATGTCCTCAAACACTGTGTCCATTTTCTCATTGAGTGATTCATTATGTTCTTCAAATATAGGAATTGATGAACTACATGATGTGTACACCACATACACACCATGTATCTCATAAAAGCTCTAGGTTTTCAGTTTCACGTGATTTTAACCATCTATAATGACCACATGGATTGCAGAATTTTTTTACCACTAACCCATGTAGACTACAAAAATTGTACATCGATACAAGCCGTGTAATCCAACAATCATGTCCTAGGTTGGATAATCAACATGCATCATACACTGCATGTAATTAATGCATGGTGCACCATGTATCCCTCAGCGTATCAAGATGTAGTGCACTAGGGTATATGATGTGTACTTTCGAGTATACATCATGTAACACTATCTTATGGGCCAATAATTGGCAGTTTCCTAATGGAATATCCAGTCATTATTCATATGTTCTTAGTCCTTTAAGAAAATGAAACACTTAATGAACATAATTAATATGTCGAAACATGTTAATTAAAATCATAATAAATAAAGAATAACATGAAATGAAATTATAACCATAATTACGTATAGATCAAAAAAAAATTATAAATTTAAATATAACCCCTATGACACCACTTGTTGGCTCTAGGAACAATAGAAGTGTGTAGTGATGGGCGATATATTAAAATTTCATTTAATTATCATTTCTTGAAACCATGATAGAGGATCTTAAACATCTAATTTATAGTTAATTTATTTAATATCTAAAGAAATGAATATCTGGGCTTATGAACTTTCTTCATTGATTAATGTTGATCATCCAAAAAGACCCTTTTAGATTGCCTTAATTTTTCTATGAGGATCCAAGGATATAATCCCTCTAGCAGTGATCTACATGTGCTCCAATGATCTCCGAACAATGTCATTCAATCTTTGGGTGCTAGCGCGGTGAATCGAATGTCTTGAATTATTCATTCTTGATCATTCATTCTTTGGTCTTGAATAAATAACTCTTTAATTTATTATTATTGAGAGGGAGAGAGAATGAGGAGCTGATAGAGATTTTTTTGCACGTAAAAATTCTCTATTTAAATTCCAGTGATTGATATTCAACATAATAGATATAACCATCATTTATAGAGCTAGGGTTTAGGTTAAAATAATTATTTAATTGTATTTAAGATATTAAATAATATAATAACCTTTAATAAAACCAACGCCACATAATAAAATAATAATAATATTATTTTTTGGCATGCCCCAACTTGCACAATAACATGTATTATTTAACAGAATTGTTAATTAATATTTGTCATCAAACCCGGTCTTGGTCTGATTTAACTCCTCATTCATTTATTGAATACCGGAATAAAATATTTTATTCTCTTAAATAAATATTTTATTCATAAACCAGTAAATAAATATTTATTAAATATTCAATAAAATAAATAAATATATTTTATTCACAATCTGGTGAATAAATATTTATTTAATTTATGTGATCAATAAAACTTGAATAAAATTATTACTTGGTCTTGAGAATAATAATTATTTCATTAATTAAATTCAAATAGAATTTAATTGAGATAAATAGAAACACTTAGCGTGTGACCATCTAGGATCATTTCTTGTTGGAATTTGGCAGACTTTCCTAAAGTCCAAGATTACTGTATAGAAATGGGTTAAGGAATCTAATAAAAAGAACATAATGTTAGAATGAAAACAAATACATATGACTTCTCATCATGTAATATAATCCTTTTGTCACAATATCTTCTTAAGAAGGTTGCACATTCATGTCACCAACCTATATGCTTGATACGTCTTTCTTTGACTATCTAGAATAAACACATCGTTACACCATGACCATGGAATTTAGGGTGAAAATTCTGTTCCAATAAAATGGTCTAGATATAAACTTTCATAAATATAGAATGGAAAAATCCTTAATCAATTTATCCATTAATGAAATGTTAATTGTGATGAACCCAACATACCCTACCTCATCACAAACAAATGTCATCACAATTTTCATAAGAGAATCTAAGTTCACGACTCATGACATGAATTAATGATAATATTAAAGTCTATAGATCATTACACATGATCAAATATAGGAAAATACGATGACACCAAAACATAATTTTTTTACTAGTGAGTATGTTCTCATAATCTCCCATATTGAAGATTACCAAGTGCAAACTTCATGAGAAGAAGCCTCGTACGCTTATAAGTACTCACACCTGATGGTATAAATACTATATTTCACATCATAGTATGTTATCCAACCATAGAACTATATTAAGAATATTTTCATAGAACTTCAAGGTTCTTATCACAATGGGGAACTGCTATGACCTTATCAATACAAAAAATACTCCAGGAAATTATTACATTAAATCCATGTAGAACAAAAAATATATGTTATAATATGTTTAATTAATATTGAATACATCTAATATACATGTAATAAAAGTACAATCAGTTGGTCCTAAGACACCAAATCCAATAGTCACTGTGTAATACCTTACCTGAAAAAGTAACTATAGTTCTATTGAGTTGTGTACATTTTTTAGAGTGATTTATGGAAAAAATATAAATCCAAATTATCATGACAAACTTTAAGAAAATAAATATTTTTTGTAAATTTTTCATTTGAAGATGTTATTTCTGCCTTCATTCTTTATATTCATGATTCATTTGAGTATTTATTTGGTTGAAGAAGATAAACTTGGTGGACCGATACACCATTGATGAATGTTTCCAATTGATAGGTACGTTAAGATTATTTTTATATTCATTTATGAATTAAATTATATAAAATAATTGTCTATTTTTTTAATATGTTTCTTATTTTTTTCATTAGGTACTTAGGTCATTTGAAATCATATGTGAGGAATAAAGCTTATCTAGAAGGCTCTATTACTGAAGGTTCCATAACCAAAGAGTGATTGGTATTTTGTTATAGTTATTTGGATAGGTTTGATACTTGATTCAATAATTTTTGACATCTTGATGAAATATCCACTAATTATCATTTTAAAAACCAGTCATCAGTGTTTCTAGCTATTAGAAGACAAATTGGAAAGTTGTCAAATTTTACACTGACTAAACTGAAGTTACTAAAAGTACATAGATATATGATACTAAATATTCTTATTATAGATCCATTTATTGAAGAATTGAGATTTAAAATAAAGAGGCAACTAAGGGGTTGAACAAAAAATGAGTTGGAATTAATAGAAGTTGTTAATAAGGAGACAGTTGAATGGTTTGCCTATCCTGTAAGTATATACTCATATTCATGTTATTGACATATATTTATGTTTTCTATGTTAAAATTATAACCTTATATCTTATTGTCTAGATAGTTAATATTTAGAATTGAGCTCATTTATCAAATGATTTCATGTTTTTGGATCAAGGCCCTTTAAGGCAGGCTAAGATATTTGATGCCTAAAATATTCATGGCTTCAATTTTCATACATGAAGAAGACTTGAAGACTAAAAATATTGGTGTATTTACAATTTAATTGGTATTATATTGTATAAATATTATTTATATAATTGAATTAAACTATAATGGTCAATTTTTAGTTTTCTTATTCAAATAAAAGTGGATCAACATTTATAGGGCTGTAATGAAATATTCATTACATTTTACTTTTGTCAACTTCTCTAACTTGATCCATACCGGTGAGTGTGCATAGCATTATCCATTTATCTTGGATTAAAAAGAAAAGATGGTTTATTATGTGGATGATGAAATACATAAATGTTTGAGTATTGTTATAAACAGAAATTAGAGAGACTTATATGATATGGGTGATGAAGATCAATTTTTTACTTTGTGACAGTGAACCTCATCAACCAAAAAACACTGAATAGTTTTTTCCTAACAATATTGAAACAATAGAACTTGAAAGAGAGGGTAAAAATAAAGTAGTCATTGTAATAGAGGTTGATAATAATAATGAAAATAAAGTTGAATACAATTGAATTTATAAATTGGTACTGAAAATATATTATAATTTATCATAATATATATACATATAACTATTATTATATATAATTATAATGTGTGTGTGTGTATGTGTATAATGATATATAATATATATATAAACAAATACATTAATAATATATATCAATTAAGTGTGCCTTTTAAAAATCCATTAATAATATGTATATATATATATAAATGATTTAATAATATATATATATATAAAACAAAGCTATTAATATATATATATATATATATATCAATGATTTAATATTATATATATATATATATAATAACTTGTTGTATATTAATTAAAAAAATAACACACTCACCTAATGATGTTCATGCACATCCCTCAACCTCATTAATTTTTTAAGTATGTTACTGCTTGCATATATTATACATACTATACATATATAAATCTATTTAGAAAAAAAAATTAACCCGCCCACTGCGGCGCACCCCCAAACCCCTAATTATTATTTTTACAATTTTCTCATTGTATATATATCAATCATTTAACATTATATTTATTTAATAACTTATTATATATTAACAAAAAATAACACACTCACCCAGTGATGTTCACACACACCTCCCAAACTCATTAATTTTTTTTAAATATGATGAAACTTGCATATTATATATATGTATATATAGATATATAAACAAATCTATTAATAATATATATATATCAACGGTATGATACAATATATATATACAAATCCATTAATAATATATATATATATATTAAGGATTTAATATAATATATATAAACAAATCTATTAATAATATATATATATATATATATATATATATATATCAATGATTTAATATTGTATATATAATAACTTATTGTATATTAATAAAAAAATAACATACTCACCTAATGATGTTACTGCACGCCCCCACCTCATTAATTTTTTTAAGTATGTTGCAACTTGCATATATTATATATAAATTTATTAGAAAAAAAATTAACCCGCCCAAGGCGATGCACCTCCCAACCCCTAATTATTTTTTTAAAATTTTCTCATATTATATATATATATATATATATATATATATTAACAAAAAAATAACTACTCACCCAATGATGTTCGTACACCCCCAACCTCATTATTATTTTTTTAAATATGATGAAACTTGCATATATTATATATACTATATATACATATATAAATCTCTTTAGAAAAAAAAACTCACCCACTGCTGCACACCCCCTCAACCTCTCATTATTTATTTGCATATAATATATATAGATTCATATATATAAATTTGTTTAGAAGAAAAATAACATATCCTCCCATTGTAAAATGTTAATAAAATAGAAAGTAAACATTCTTTCAAAAAAAAATGGTGAACACTTAATAAAAATACATGTAAAAAACACGCGTTTAAAAAAAATTAAAAAAATTGTTTAAAAAAATGATTTAAATTAATAAAACTCTTAAAAATAATTTTCATAAACATGCTAAAAAAATAAATGTAATAAATATTTTAAATAAATGATAAAAAACATTTAAATAACAACACTTTAAATCCATCCACTACTGCGCATCCCCCAATTCCTCATTAATCTTTTTTTCTTCAATTTGTACATAATATATATAAATTTACACACATATATAAATCTATTTTGAAAAAAATAACATATCCACCCACTGTAAAATATTAATAAAAAATGTGTTTACATAAAACATGTTTAAAAAAAATACATGTAAAAAACATGCATTAAAAAAATGTTTTAAATTAAATGTCTAATAATAAATATAAAAACTGTTTTAAACAAATGTTAAAAAATAGTTTAAATAAAAATGTTTAAAAAAAGTTTTTAAAACAAACATTTAAATTAATTTTTTTAAACAAACACTTAAAAAAACTTTTTATATTAAAATTTAAAAAAATTTAAATGTTTTACAAAAATACTTGTAAAAAGTATGCGTTTAAAAAAAATTAAAAACATTTTAAATTAATAATTTAAAGATAAATGTAAAAAAATGTTTTAAAAAGATTTTAAAAAATTTGTTTAAATGAAAATGTTTAAATAAAAAAATTAACAAACGCTTAAAAAAATTATAAATAAGTTAAAAAAATGTTTAAATAATAATGTTTTAAACTCACCCACTATTGTGCATCCCCCCAACCCCTCATTAATTTTTTTAAAATTTACACATAATATATATAGATTCACATATATAAATCTATTTAGAAAAAAATAACAACATATCCAGCCACTATAAAATGTTAATAAAATATAAAATAAACATTTTTACAAAAAAACATATTAAAAATTTAGAAAAATACATCTCAAAAACATGCATTTAAAAATAAATGTAAAAAAATATTTTAAATAAATGTTAACAAAATGTTTTAAAAAGTTTTAAAACAAACAATTATTTTGAAAATAATAAAAGCCTACCATGGCCCGACTTGAAAAGGCCCAACCCGACTCAAAAAATCCCGACCTGACCTGATGGTTTGGGCCAGCCCAAGGCCTAGCTCGGGCCGCCTCATGAGGTTGTTCGGACCAGCCTGACCCAGCCTAAATAGTGGTCAACAGCCTACTTTTTTGTAGGGTAAGCCGGGCCGGGCCAGGCCGGGCCGAAATTACACCCTTACTAGTATGCATGTTGTTGTACAAGAAAATAATATATTTTATTAATTATTTAATGCATTTTTCAAACATATAAAGATAAAAATAGAAGTGATATAATTATGATCATGACAGATATATGTGACATGAAATAATTCAAGATTATCATTTCATTTGATGAGTTCGGGGTGCCTATTGGTGATGCTATAGAATCTAGGGATAGATTCTTGCACATCTTTCTTGCGAGATGGTAATATTTCCCATTAATTATAAAGATTGGAGGAATATTCTCATAGTTTTGAAAAATGAGGCATTTGATAACCAAGTAAAGGTAATATTAATTTAATATTCATTGATAATTAATTTAAAATACATGATTAAAATTATTAATATACTTATAAAGTGCTATGTTTTTTTCCATATATTTTTTTCATTTTGATGTCCCTGACTCCATTTAATGCCCATGGACTCTGAAAAATTTAGGCAACAAATAGAGATATTTTAAATGGATATTATTGAATAAGTTTAATGACACATCTCTGAGCTCATGAAAAATGTTTGAGAAAGTGCCTGAAGGCATTTCTCATGAGAAAAGGAATATGCTTGTTGATATTAATAGAGATGAATCTCATGAATAAATTTCATTTTTTACAGTATATTAATAACATGAACATAATAAAATTATAATTTTTATTAATGTTGTCATTTTTTGAAGGAATTATCTATAAAATACTATGAATCGTGAGAAACAAGTCATTCCTCATAGCATTGGGTCTCAAAATTTCTTGGGAAAAATAAAAAACTTGGTTGTATTGTATCGACTATTATTTATATTATTTTATTATAAGTCAAGGTTTTTTTAAATTTTATATTTTTTTATAAAGGCTAATGAATTAAGACACTCTATTGGATAGAGAGAGTTGTAGCTTAATGTTCATAGGAAACTTGATGACAGTTTTGTGAATGAACCTACTAGACATATTGGATTAAGTAATTTTCATTAATATTTCTTGTTATTTCATTACTATAAAAACAAAATAATGAAAAATAAATTTTTACAGCAAACACGCCTTAAACCCAATTAAACGGGGTCAAATACACAGATAAAATGGTGATAATTAGTTCTATTCGTTATATTTGATCTATCTAGCTGGCCCCAATTAATTTGGTTTAAAAATTATGTATTTTTATAATTTATTTTTCATTATTATGTTTTTATAATAATAAAATAACATTAAATAGTAATGAAAAATTTATTAATTAGGTAATATTATGAAGTTCAGATAATTTAAAAAATCCTTATTAATATTGTTGTATTAAGAGGTTAAAATTCAAGAATACTAGGATGTGAACTCTTCATAATCATTATCGGCATCCCAGAATGATGTAATTGAAATTATTTTAGGGAAGGAGAATCCTGGGCATGTTAGGGTATGGGTTTTGGGCCTAATCTATTAGCTATCTTTGGAAGGGAATTATTATAATTTACTAATACAGCCAATGGGTATTTGAGAAGTTCTATAGATCGAGAGTCATAAAGATAATTTTCAAGGTTGAAAGAAAAATTGCATGAACATGAATCTTATAGGAAAACACAGGATCAATTGTGATCAAAAATAGAAATTAATTTAGTTTATATATTTTAGAGGCTTATGGGAATGATCCTAGAGGAAATTTTCAGCCTTATAATTCATCCTACTAAGATAAATTCTACACATTTTCAAATAACCCATAAAACTACTTTTATATTGAAAACATGTGCTTAGAGTCATACTGACCACATCATGTGTTGGATTGATGTGCAGTCAATTCCTAAACCTTAAAAATAAATTATAGATCTTTGTTCTAAAGTTTGAAAGTAATATAATCTCGTTTTCTTTATTTTTATTATGTTACAAGAGTTTTAAAGTAAAATACTCTTATATTTAAAACACTCACTTCGAGCCATACCACTCACTTCGTGTGTCCAATTGAGGTGTGGTCAATTCTTACACATCACAAATGAATAATAGATCATTTTCATAAAGTTTGAAAATAATATGAGCTCATTTTATCATCTTTGAAATTTGACATACATTTTAAAATAAAATGAAAATTTTATATTGAAAACATACACTTCGATTCAAATCAACCACATTATGTGTTAGATTAACAAGTGTTCAAATTTTATACCTCAAAAATGAATTATGGATCATTTTATTAAATTTAAAAAACAAACCGATCTCATTTTCTCTATTTTGGCTATGTGATAATCATTTTAAAGTAAAATGACACTTTTATATTAAATACACAATCTTTGAGTCATACCGACCACTTTTTGCATCTCAAGAACATGAAATTATAGGAAAAAGACCGTAGATTGATTTTTAAAATGTAGGAACTGATTGTATGTATATGAAATGCTTTGAAACTATTTTACCTATCTTATTTTAAAAATGTGTAAAAGGGTAAATTAAATGTTTTTCCATGAATTTGAAATAAAATCTATTAAAATGTATATCATTCCTTATTTTATTTAAAGTTGAGACTGTTTATATTACTGTACAAATAATATTTATGGAACACCTAGGTGGGATCCTACTGTGCCTATTAGCTCACACCCTGCACACCCCTTTAGTGGTTCATAGACCTTTATATGTATTTCGATATAGGGAAATTCAAGGAGATGCAGTGAGGAAACCAGGTTTTTCAGCTGGGTTTGGCTATCTGGTGGTGAGATGGAGGAAATTTTACCATGTTATCACATGGAGTTGCGAGTATTCTATTTAGTTAACCTTTGATGTTGGACTTGTACTTTTGGATGTTCTAACTGATTTTCAATTGTATCATTTCCACTATCATCTTTTTGTTATAAAATATCATTATCTCTTCTATTTTTATCTCTATTATATATACATATATATTACATTTTTTCTACTTCAGGTTGGGTAAAATCTTGCCCTCTGGTTGTTGTTAATGTCTAGGTGCAAGTTTCCAGCCCATGGGGATCAAGAACTCCCTTTGGGTTTGTCTCAGATCGGGTCAAGTACCAATTTGAGTGGGTATCCAGGTTGGATAGTGAAACCTATTACATTAGTGATACAATATCCCAAAAATAATCCTCCATTAGGATTTGATTATGGGTTTAGTGTAGGATTATAGGGTGTATTAACTACTCTACTACCACCCCAACTGCATCTGGTTCCCTAACTCATCAATAGTATCTTTATCATCTCTCTCACACTCATACTTCTATTTACTACACACTTTCACCACTAATGTCACATCATAAGCTCAAATTCTCTATCAATCAAACACTTCCACTATTTATATTGTTTTGGTTTTGTTTTTTCTTGTTTGATCTTTTGTTTACTTGGTTTTCACTCATACTATACCCTTCCCTATGAGTAATATCCTTCTCACCATTTTACTAGGGTTAATAGGTTATAAATAATTAATTTTATAGGCTAATCAATGAATTAGACTCGTTCAAATTTTATAGCCATTATCAAGGAATATATGTGCAATCAAGGGGGGAAAATCTAAAAAAACACAACCAAACATATTTTTTATAAAAAATTATGTTAAAAAAATCTAAAAAAATGTGAAAATATATTAAAAAATATGAAAATATTTTTGTTTTCAATGCATGTGCTATAATTTCACCATTTTCAATAAAAAATCTATTAACACTAGGGTAAATTATAAATATGATCTTGAACCTATAATTCCTAAAATTAAACAACATTGTAGTTCCCTTAGTAAAAAGAAACCTAAAATGGATAATTTGAAAGTAGTAAGAGTTATAAGTTTTAATGTTAATCACAATATACCTTAACCACTTAATAAAAATGAATATATGTATATGTTTATGGATTTATATCTTTTTACTATTTCGTAAAATCCTTCATGTATAAGGTTATACCCTAGGTTTAGTAATTATGAGATTAAGCAATCCTACCTATCCATGTTACGCTCTTTTAATGGACAAACTAATGAGGATTTTTTGGAATTCATTAGAGAATTTTATAGTAATATTCAATGGTTACCTTTTTATGGGTTAGGTGACAGGGATATAAAGTTGAGGGGTTTCCATTTCACTTAAAGAATAAGTCTTGAACCTGGTTTCAAAAAATACACGAGAAAATTTTTTATACTTGAGACCAACACTTTAATAACTCATTTGTAGGGAAAATTTATCCTAATAATACAACAAATGAGGTAAGGCATAAAATAATTAGGTTTATCTAGGATGAGGGAGAGATATTTCATGAAAAATTGGATAAATTTAGAGGTTTTATTAGGAAATGTCCCAACCATCATATTTCTCCCCACCTTTTAATGGAAATATTTTATAACACTCTGACTCAGGCTATTATAATTAATGATGAAGAACTTAGAGAACAATAAAATCATTTTGGAATGTTTGGGTATACTAGGAACTACTATCTTAACTTTGATTTTCCCATTAAATAGGATAAGGACATCCATTTTATTGATTACATGGATACAAATCAGGGTAAAAATGATCCATTTTCTAATAATTACAATCAAGGTTATAAAAATCACCCAAATATGTTTTAGAAAGATCAAGGAGTAATTAAATAATATGCCAACCCTAGTTTCCAACAATATCCTAGACCTAAATTTTAATATCAAGATAAGGTTGAGTCTTGAAATTCTAAAGGGTAATTAAAGGGTCTGATACAAAAAATGTTGGGTGAAATTGTTTCTTTAAGAAAATATGAAGATTCAATGATCGATAGTCTGGAGTTACAAATGATTCAACTTAGTGGAGACTTAAGTTCTAGGGATAATGGTAAGGTTCTCAACACAACTGAATCTAATATAAGAGAAAATATTATGTCCATCACAACTAGATTAGGCTTGAAAGCACAAGAAAATGTTTGGATTCAACCTAAGTAATATGAGATTAAATATTTAACTAAAATTGTAAATGAAAATATAGAAAACAACAAATCTGTAAATCTTGATAGCAGAATCCAAAATTAATAAAATGACGAATTTTCACCTAAAAAATAAAAATAACAAAGTAAAATGAAATGATAAATAATAAAATAAGGTAAGAATAAAGTTATATTTGAGGAGAATGTGAGTAATAAACCTATTTTGAAGAATTATTACCCTCCCATTTTCTTTACCCAAAGAGTCAAAAAGAAAGATGAACTAGAATACTTGAAATTCCTCTAGACGTTAAAAGCATTTAGTATCAATATGCCTTTTTTTGAAGCCTCAAATAAAATTACTTTATAGGTCAAATCTCTTAAAATATTTTTGGTTAATAAAAGGGATCGAGGAGAACTTTCCACCACTGTAGTGATGTCCTTCAAAAGAAGTTAACACTAATGTTAAAAGACCCTATAAGATTTTTAATTTTATATAATATAAGATAATGATAGAAGATAAATTTCTTGTGTGACTTAGGATCTTTCATCTATCTTATTCCTTAATAATTTTTTCAAAATATATGTTATAGGAAGATAAAACAAACATCTATTCCTCTACATCTAGCTGATTGGTCAGTTACTTATCCTTATAGAAGGGTCAATAAACTTTTAATTAATGTAGGGAATATTAATTTTCCCATTAATTTCCTTATTACTGAAATGAAGTGTGGTAATAAAGTACCTACCATTATGGGTAAAACTTTCCTTGACATTGGTGGGGATATCATTGATGTTTCAAAAGGAAAACCGACCTTACAAGCTAGTGAAAATCAATAATAGTTCTTTGTTTTCAAAGAATATTCACTTGTGGTAAGTTTAAATCCAATTGATGTTGATACAGAAGTTTTTAGAGTCAAGGTTAGGAAGTAAAACCATAAAACTTTTAATGAAATAATAGATAAATAAGTCAATGAAAATTTTAGAGTCACTTTTTTTGAATATGAATCCCCACAAGAACTATAAATAATAGGGAAAATTGAGATCCAAATTTCTAAATTCATTTATATCGATCATGAAGTGGTTCATCCAAAACAAATATTTTTTTTGAGAGTGAT
The DNA here is from genome assembly GCA_963277665.1 of Viscum album. Taxonomy (NCBI): domain Eukaryota; kingdom Viridiplantae; phylum Streptophyta; class Magnoliopsida; order Santalales; family Viscaceae; genus Viscum; species Viscum album. Next base: position 454,139,891 of record OY728141.1, on the reverse strand, counting down.
CATCAAGTTGTTGAACTCTATTCACAACCCTCATACCTAGTTTGGGTTTAGATTAGTATATACCAATTCTTGTTCTTATTTATTCAATTTCAATGGGGATTACATCTGTAAATAATTTTTTTAAAGTTGAGGTAAAGTCTGATGTTTTTTCTTTCTATTTATAAGTTCAAAATAATTTTTTTAATCTTCATGGGAGTATTAAAACTAAGAAACTGGATGGATTTATAGAGATGGACCACAAGAATATCCCTATTAAAATAAACTCCACAAATTATACATTTTATGTTCTTAATATTAAGAAATTATTAGATGATATGGGGGAATCTTCCCTCGCTTCACATAAGGAATTTTTCTTTAGGGATATTTCCATGATAGATAGTGAGGAATTTGCAACAACCGTTGCACTTAATAATAATTTTTTTGAGAATATAAAGTGTGGTAGAGAATTTAATGAGTTATGATAATCAATATAGTGACACTTATGAGCTTTTTAATTTAATATTAGGTTATTTTCAAGAGATCATATGAATATAAACAATAGTTAATAACCAATTTAGTCCTAAGACCATGGATTATTTAGGAATATTTTTTCAAGTTCCTCACGTACAATTCTTTTGAGAGAACATGAGTAAACTTTCATATATAATAGTGAAATAATAATCCATAAGAACTCATACCCATTACATCATCATGAATAGAAATTTAAGTGTGTAAGTATGGATAAAGTCTTAAAAACTAGAGTTTAGGGGAGACAACCCATGATTTTGTTCAAATAAATATCTCTCACTTATTTTTTTGTTTCTCCATTTCTATGAACCAATTTTAGAAGTGTTCAGGTGAACATTATAGTGTTGAGGGAGAGAGTATTTGGTGGGAAATTTACCATGTAACAACTCTACTATCAGAAATAAGGGGGTAAATGTTGAATTTTAACTATAGGGGAGGGATATTAAATGTGATTAAATGTACTTCATTATGGTATACATAAAAAAACATATTTTTTTTCAAATTTACCTACTTTAGGTTGTTTTTACACCTTGAAGAGGTTAATATCTATTACCCTTTGAATTTAATTATAACATCATTTAATTTTCCTATAAGAAAAATTTTCTTTTGGTGAAATTTTGGGAGTATTTATCATAATCATCATTGAATTTAAACTTTTTAACTTTAATTAAACTCATAATATATGCATCCAAATGGAATATGAAACAAAAATCCTAATCCATGATATAATCTTTATTCTTTATTCTTTATTCTTTACCTCTTGGATGAGTTATTTATTTCTCCAATAATTTTTCAATCCACCATATCTAATGGTGTGTATATTAATTCTGAGATCTTAAATTATGTAAATATGTTCTCTTAGAGGTAAAGATAAGTTTGGAAATTATGTTAGAGTAAAATTGAAGTGTGTCCAATTATTCAATTTTTTTTTTAATTTCAGTCATATTTGTAAAATAAGAAGCCAATTTTTTAATAAAATAATTTAATTTATTAAGGTAAATCACATGACTACCTAAGAGGATCCATGAGGGGAAATATTTTTTAAAATCCATTTTTTGTGGAATTTTAGTCTTTTATTATGTATTTTCTTCCACTAAATTTGACTAATTAGTTTCTTTAGGGAAATTAAAATACTAAAGTGTGGGGAAATTTTATTTAAACCTTGTTTTATATCTATTTCCATATCTATTTTTTGGGTTTAATTATGCTAATAATATGAACATGTGATTTAATTGTGAAATTATTGAATATTTGATCAATTTGTGTTGGAGATACAATTATTTTGAATAATTTTATATTTTTTTTATATTTTTGTTCTTGTATTCATAAATTTTATTTTATTTTATATTAAAATACTTTTAAAAATAATAATAAAATTTTATTTGGTGAAATTAAATTGAAATAATATTTTTATGTTGATTCTTTAAAGAAAAATTATATACTTTAAGGAATTTATTGATTTTGTGATTTATTGAGGTACATGTGTGATTTTAAAATTTTAATTTCCTAGTTACATGAATTTATTTTTAAAATATATTATTAGAATAAATTATTATTTTTTGTTTTGAAATATGGAAATCATGGATTTATTTTAATTTTTTAATAATTTTTTATTTTGAATCATTTAACTATATTATGTTTGCTTTCTAGTGTGAAGGAAGGATCTTACATGAGAAGGTAGTCCATTCTTCCATGAAGAGTGGAAATCTACCATGTGACATCAAGTTACATTCTATTCGACTAAGAAGCTTCCATGAGAAGAAAAAAATATTCCTTGTCTAAACTTCCATTGAAATTCTTCCATGAAAGTAGACATGCTTCTATAAAGCCTTGTTAGAGTATCGTGAGGAAATATTTCATGTTGTAAGTCCCAATATTTCATGACCCATCCTTTAATTAAAAACCTTTCTTCTATAACTAAGCTATCTTGTGGGATCCTTCCATATTATTATTGAACCTGACATAGGGCACTTATTAAGGGTTATGATTCTCTATAAATAAAAAATGGTGGACCATGAATGAAGCTTAGGAATGTTGACTAAAGTTATAAGATCAAAGGTTGGTTTTTCTAAATCCTAGATAAGCCACATCATTTAATTTAGGAAAAAACTTGATATTTATTATGAACAATGATGAAGAACAAAGAAAAGACATATAGGATATGATTGAAGATTTTGATTCCATATGAAGTAAGATATAATACTATTGAATACTGATTAAAGTGTATCTGAACTAAAGTTGTAAGAGAGATTTATAAATCTAAGTTTCTCTAATGTAAAGATGCTTTGACCGAAGTTGATGTATATTCATAGTTTTGATCTTGGATAATTTTTTAAAAATTGGGATTGAGGTGAACATGTGAAATATGTTTATTGTTTAGTGATATTCCCTATATAGGTTAGAGGATTTAGTGGGGGGATGATAATTATCCCCAAGGTATTGGTTAAGAATATTATGGGGATCTCATTCTTCTTGATTGTTATAGCTACATTGATGCAAGTTATTGCATACTAACTACCCAAAGTATTTTCTCAATGAGTTGTTTTGAATAATAAATGAACGAGTGAACTATGTTAATTTATGTGATGCCAATGAATATAGTTGATTTAGATATTAGTAGGTTGAAGGTTCATAAGATGTTTAGTTGAAGTAGATGGTGGCTAAGATCACACTTGTGTGATGTCAAGAATCAGTGTAAGCTTGAAATAATAAAGTCCACATGTTCAGATTGTTTCCCAGTAACCATGGTTGTAGTTTATAGTGTATAGTGAGAATTTATACTAATGATAGAGAATTTTCAAGATCAGTTGAAGCACATCAAGTTCATGTGTTCTCTTTCCACATTACAAATTTGTGTAAGGGTAATGTCCATGTAAAGGTCACATGCATAAAGGTACTTCAAAGGAAATTCAAAATGAGGGGTTACCTAACTTTTAAATAAAAATAAAAGTGAGGGTAGGATCAAAATCAAGCTTGAGAAGGAGTTCTTCAAATCCATTCAAAACTTATATAAATTATCAAAAATTATCAAAGAGTGAACGAAACTAAAATTTGTGTCAAGATTAATTTATAATAGAACACACATTGGGATATCACATTTAGTTAGAGAAGTTTTCTTGAGTTACTAGAGGAACATGATCTATGATGAAGGGTGCCATGTATTGACTTGGGTGTGGGAATTTGGGGTGGCTGACTGTGAGTTGTGATGTTGGACTTGGTGTGATTAAAGAGAAGGACCTGCCTATTTTATGATGAGGACCAACATTTGACACATCTAGAGAGTCTAGGAGCATGTGACAGAGAGAAAAGCTATACTTGGGACTATAAGTAAAAAATCAAACTAGTAGCTTGGGAGTTGAAGTTGGTGGAAGGATAATACCTTACTTGAGAAGTTTCCACTTCTCATTCTTCTCATTGATTGATATTATAAATAAAATATGATTTTACTAAACATAATTTTTGTTACTAATAACATGTGTAATTAAGAATTATTTTGGGAAACAAATTGTAATGGATTGAAATCATTTAATCTATTATTCTCTTTATTTTCCAAGTTATTACAGCGTGATATTTAGTTTAGTGTTCTCATTTCCATTCTTAATGAGTAATTTTTATTCAATATTCTATGCACTAATAGATTATGATACTGGGAACTTCACATTTAAACATAAATGGAAATGATTCACTTTTCCATTAAATTACTTTTCATTTCCTCATATTTGATTGATAAATCATTTATAGAGACTTCTCACTGAAATATGTTGTACACAAAGTGATAGTTAAGTGTTTCATAACTATTTATTCATAACACATCCATAATAGTAATTATTTTTTAATAAGAATAGAAAATATTTTTAATTAGTCCAGATCAGTCTGGTTCCCTAACTCATTAATAGCATCTTGCTCATAACTGTCAATAATTCTTCCATTTCCTTAACACTTTCACCATATTATCACTTCACACACTCATCTTCTCCATCAATCAAACACTTCTACTGTTTCTGTTGTTATGGTTCGGTTTTTTCTTGTTTGAGTTTTTTTACCTAGTTTACACTCTTACTGTACCTTTCCATATAGGTACGATTTTTCTCACAATTTTACTAAGGTTAGTATGTTGTAAATAATTAATTTGATAGGATAATCAATGAAATATACCTTTTTAGTGTGGCACTCTGTTATATGGAATGATCTTGTATGATTTCTAGGTAGAAGTAATTTATATATTTTAGAATCATCAGGCCAAATAGTTCCCAATATAGTATAATCTAATGCTCAAAACTAGTTTCTATCATTCAGAGATTGAGAATTCATTTTGTTCCATGTCATGAGTTGACTTGGGAACCCATATTGGGGGTAATGTGGGCTACTTTATAAAAATGGCATCGAATATTAGTTTTTATTTAGGAAAAGTTTAGTAGACAAGGGATAAGTTTATCATAACTCAAGAGTCAAATCATAGTTGGGTACTTGATCACCAACTTATTGAGATGAAACATGTGTTACCATGGCTATCTAGGATGTGTTTATCTCGAATCCAAGCCTAGTTCTCAGTTTTTATTGAGACTTTTAGTTTTCATTTGAGTGATTTGGTTTGGTATTGAGAATTTTATGATCCTTTTTAAGATTTTATTAATTTTGGTGTGAAAATGGAAAGGGAACAAAGGGTTAATGGTTATATTTCGTGGTATGTTAAACCATGTGAATACATTGTGCATGGTTTTGTATGCTTTGTAGATACTATAACACATTTGGCACATGGTCTTACAAATCATATAGCCAAACTGTTCATAGTTTTTCATCCATTTTAAATTAGTCATTTTACCTCCTTTGGATTTTGATTTGTGTTTAAAGAGATATTTTATGATATTTATGATATTTAAACTGAATTAATATGAGGTATTTTGGTTTTTTTCTTGGTTTTATGTCGTAAAGGTTGAGTTTCATATAATTATTTATTGATTTATAAAAGAATCTTGGGTTTTTTTATATAATGACCGAATTAAATTATGGGGAAATTTTTTTAAAACATTTTTAAAGAAAGTAGAGGTTTTAAAAATTGGTAAGTTTTTTATTTAAAATTTTCAAATTTTTTGAGATAATTAATTTTAAAAAATATTATTTGATTATTAAAAAGTAGGAAATTTTGAAAAACTTGAGTATTAATAATGGTTTTCTATAGAGTGTTATTGTTTATTTTATTGTTTTAAGATTAATTTTATAAGCATTTTAAAAATTTTAGAGTTATTATAATGATGTTTTGAGGTTTATTTTTTGGTTTGTACTTGAATTTATAGGATTTTTATTTTGGAGACTTGTTTTGATGGTATTTTTTGCTTCTCATTTTAGATTATGACCCTAACCAATATCAATAGATTCTTGTGAGGGATTTATAGTTGGTTTTATATCAGTAAACCCTTTGTTTGACCAAGACCCATTAGATCCGATTGTATCATCCTCTCTAGATATGGATCCTAACAGTCTTCTTATTCTAGCTCAACATCAGGATTATGTTTGAGAGTTTTAAAATTCAAATCCTCCCATTTCTTTGGGTAATAATATTTATGGGAAGGAGTAGTTTGGTTGTAGAGTATTGAGGAGATCTTTTTCCAACATGAGATTCTTGAGTTTCTCAAACTCAAATTTATAAATTTCATGCTATAAAGTCCTAGTTATAAGTGGTGAAAGTCCATGTTATAGAATAAGACACAAAATGACCACTCATGGGAAGGTTTCAAATCATTGTTTATTTAGAAATACTATTCAGATTCTATTAAGACACCGAAGGTGATGTGATTGAATTTACTCTAGTAAGGTGATTAAATGGAGTTAGAGTATAGTTTTTATTTCATAAAAATTGTCCCATATCTTATAGATATATCCATGGATGAATAATTTAAGGATTAGTAGTTTGAGAGAGTTTTACAATTAGATATTTTGATATTAGTGTTATCACTTTTCCTCATCACCTAAAAAGAAGTGGTAAAGAAAATTGTTTGATTTAAAGATAGTATAACTAGAATTCCAGAGGTGATTGATGTTTACTATATTCAAAGGGGTAGTGGAGGAAGCTACAATAGAGGAAAGGGGAAGCAATGTAAGTCCAGTGGGGTGGGAAGTGACATTAAAATTCCAACTTGCTTCTTGACATTGACATATTGTAAAAATACACTTGTTGTGTGCCATAAATGTTGGAATTAAAAACATAAAATCCTTTATGATAGGAAACTCCAAAGATTTTTCATAATCATGGTTGAACGAGTCATATATAAAGTTTTTGATAATAGAGTTCCTCATAAGAAGAGTGAGACTAAATCTACTCCATTGAAATATCCTTAGGATTATCCTGTTGAACCTGATATTGATATAGAGATCGTTTATGATATTCTAGATTCATTATGATTCCTTTTTTATTGAAACTTTAAATTATGGTTTGTATTATGGTTAATATAAAAATTTAATTGAAATGGATTGAAATTTATAGTGTCATTAATGAGTTTTACCTTATCTATGTAGGAATATATTTTGATTAATTCTAGATTAGTCCTATGTATTGAGAGTTGGAGCTTGAGTGGGGATTTTAATATGGTGAAGAGACCACCATTGGTGAACCTTTTTGTGTTAAGAAAGTGTCCATGCTTATAATATTAGAGAATTAAATCTAGTAGTCACTGTAGAATTTTGGTTCCCATTGGTCCTATTCATATTTCTATGTCTTGTGGGTGAGTAATGATGTTTAGTGATTGGATATGATATTTTTATTCTACCCTTGAACCAGACCTCCCATGGAAGGATAGTTGGTAGATTTCTCAAATGTTTCTTGGATGTTGATCATCGAGTTGTGGTGTTCCTTGGTATTTTAGATCATACCCAAAAAATTAAAGCTTCTATTTTTTCCTTAATTTAAATAATTTTATTACTATTTAGATACCTTATTTGATTTAGTTTGAAGATTTATCTGGTTAACTTATGTCTGAGGATTGGTTGTTTAAGGCATATTCAGATTTATATAGGTGACCAGGTCATTTATAATGGCCTTAATTGGCTTTTGTTTCTCAACCTCCTGAGTCATTCCATTAGTGATTATGGTGAATTTTATTCTCATATTTTATTAACCATATACCTTTGAACTTTTTGGGGTAATAAAGTGTTATGGTTGGGATAATTTCTACACCCCAACCTTTAATTATTTTTTATTTTATATACTTCTTTGTTCTTATTTTTTCTTTGAGTTTTAGAAACCTTTTTTTAGAAAAACCTAATTTTTTTCATGAAACATGGTTTTCTCACAATTAATAGAAACCATGAAACACCTATTCTTCTGGGTATGCATTTTTACCAAAAAGATGTCACATTGTTGACACACAGTTTACCAAACTATGCATCCAAATCTTGTGTTGTGCCTAGTTTGACCCAATTAGATTTTTACAATTGGAACATGGTTTAATAAACCATACATCCAAACTATATAGCCTTCCTAGGCCATTAAAAACATGAATTTATCATTTAAACCTTAGTATAATTAAAACCATTTGGGGTCTTCTTCACCACCAATTATGTATCATGACCCCAAGAACACCCTTTCATTTATCCTCCCTTTTATGGTGATTTTATGATTTTTCTTTTGGATTTTTTTTTGTATATTTATTAATGAAATCTCATCTCCTCATCCCCCTCTCTTCCTCTTTTATCATTTTTCACTAATAAGGTCAAAGTGACTTAGGTTTTTCTTTTTATTGATTTTTAATTAGGTATTTTTTGTTTTTAGGGTTGCCCTTGACTTTACCAATCTTCCTAGGTCTTGTTGAGGTTGGAAAAGACCATAGTTTTCAAAAGTGACAAGGTTAAAGATAGGTTGCTCCTTTCCTAACCTTTAAACCTTAAGCCATAATCTATTATTAGTTTTTAATGGATTTTTTGAGTATTATATAAAAACTATTACGTATATTTAATTTATTTTTATAATGAAATATTTTTTTCATGGAATATTATGGAAAGAAAAGTGATTCTTCCTTTGATTTCAAAGCAAAAATTTGTTTCAGGGAACCCATACACACAAAGTGTCTGTATAAATTTCCAATTAGGAATTTAAAGGAATTTCATAATTAAAGAATAAAATTTATCATATATAAACTATTTATAAAGGTTTTTCTTCAAAATAAATAATGTTATTTTTTTTCTAAAAAGGGATGATCGAGTCTCCTTAAGCTATTAAACTAATTTATGATATTTTTGTGTTTGGTTTTTGAAAGGGTTTGTAATTTAATTTTCAAAAATACTATTAAAATTCCCAATTGATACTTTATTAAAAGTGTTTTCTTTTAAATTGATAACCCCTTAGAATATTACCCTCTATGTTATGTGAAATTTATATAAAATTATGTGTAGTAAATTTTTACCCCACTTGGGGAATTTATATATTATTATTTATTATTGATGAAAAAATGGTTGTTTCTATAAAGTGTGTTCATATGTGAGGGTGGGTTTATTTATTGGTTGGAATAATTACATTATTTTTATTTTTATTGTTTCTGTTATTATTATTATTATTATTATAATAATAATAATAATAATAATTATTATTATTATTATTGGATCACATCCTTCTTGATATCATGGGAAACCTTAGGTAGACAAGTGGGAAATCTAGTAACACTTGATACACTAGTTTAATATCATGATTTGGCTATTGGACCTGGGTATAAATTTTACTCTGCTTATGGTATTATCCCCTTAGTTAGGTTGGATAGAAAAATACTAAGTGTTTAAGAAGGTTTTATTATTTTTAGAACCATTATTTCACCATTGATATTATGTTAGATTTATTCTAGATATTCCTAGGGCTCCTAGGATTCCTAGATGATATTTTAGATTTCATTATATATGTATACTTGTTACTCATTGATATTGAACCGTATTTTATATTTTATGATCACATACTTAGGTTTCTTAAAAAATTAGTTTTGAATCCACTCTTAATTTATCATAAAATTTTTATTCCTTTAAAGGTACATATAATGGTTTAACTTGGAAATAATCAATGTTTACATATTAATTTTTTTAAGGGAAATCGATTTATTTCTTGTTTTAGATTAAAATATTAAAACCTAATTCTTACATTTATTTAAAACTACCCTGATTTTTTTTATTTTTAATGGTTTTTCATAGGGTGTGTCTAGGTTAACTACTAAGAAATTGTGCTCATGCCTATCATTAAAGGTTCATATATGTTTAATTTGGAAGTTAAAGATGTTCCTTTCTTTTTATATCATCTATTGTAGAGGTTTCAATAAATGGATTCATTTACTTGAAACATGGTTGTGTTTGGGTATAGGTTTTTTAGTTATTTTATGCCATATTTTTGGTGTGATTGACAACTTAGACTACCTTTCATGGTATCATTTTTATTTTATCTCTATGTGTCTCAGTGTCATGTTTTAGTTTTACTGAATGTGTTGTAGACTTTTTTATTGGCTCTTGTGTTTTATTATATGAGATTATTCTATTTACTTATTCCATATTTGTTTATTTCTATATTTTGGAATTGATTATTTCCATGGTGTGGAACTATAATGTATGAAATATTCAAGTAGGATTTCTAGGTGGAATTATTTTTTATATTTTTGAATCATCAATCCAAATCATTCCCAACAAAGTGTAATCTGATGTCCAACACTAATTGTCAGTTTGTGGGGATCAAGAACTCCCTTCGAGACATATCACAAGCTTACTTGGGAACCTGGATTAGGGGTATCCTAGGTTGGTTTGTGAAATATGTTCTAACCATGAATAATATAAAATATCAATATGATATATCAAAATGAAACCCATATTAAACATACTTACACATTCGAAAAAGACCAACCATTGGGTTAATGAATCATAAGGTAATGAAAAAAAAAAATAAAACAGTGGAAAACCACAAAAACCTGAGTCCCTTCTTAGACTTTCCACCCAAAACTCATCTATCCACTCTATCCATATCCCATGTATAACTTGTTACCTAAAAATCAAATATAAAATCCTGTACATGCATCAAGGTTCTCATGTATGGTGTGAGAATAAACCCAGTAGGGCACCACAAGTGGGATTTGTCTTATATACCACAATATATAGTACATAAATGAATGAAAAATAAGAAAAACATTAATAACCAACATGAAAGCAATCACATATGACCATCATGTGCTAACTAGGACACCAAAACACCCGACACCACTTTTTTTTATCTAATTCTAGCAATGGATATGTTATAGTAATCTCACATAGGAAATCCATTGGGGAAAGGCACATCACTTAGAAATTTACTAGAATACATGAATTAGAATATAAAGAAAACACATCTGGGAAAGTCATAACACTTATATAATCATGTGAAATAGAGTAACAAAGAATCCACTCTCTAACCCATGATCTACCAAGCACATAGAATAATAAGAAGATGAGCAGTGTAACTCTATACTCTAATCCCTAGGGTCCCATGCCACCCATTTCTTGAAGTTACATCATAATGTTCATAGTAACATATAATAAGTGTATCTTAGAAAGGAAAAACATAGATATAACCACCTAATAGATCAATTGGGTATCATCTCACTCCATCAAAATCTTACCATAACTCAAGAAGGATGAGCACCTAGGTAGTGTAACTATATGCCTTGATCCCTAAGCCTTTAGGTTATAACATCACCTATAGCTACACACACCTGGTTAGGATACACAAAAAAATCATGGAATACATTTCCCATAACCTATATATCAGTTATCCAAAAATCTATACTTATCACGCCACTATAGAATGATACATAATTATCTCAAGCATAACCTATATGACCAATATCAATATGCTCATACTTATCAACATAATTGGAAGCTTAATAATAACCCTTTATGATCATGAATACTTTAAGAAATAATAAATCCAACATTTCCCATACACTATATACACTTGACTATCTCAACATATTAGGCCTTTATTAGACAATATGAATCTTTTTAATTCTTAAATGAAACTCACATCATTCCTCATGCTTGTCACTAATACCCAATAACACTCTAAGGTGCTTTAGAAGATCACAAGTCCCCTTTTTTACAACTTACCATGTGTTAGATCCACACTTAACATATCTTAAAATATATCTTAATAAGGGTATTGTACTCATGAGAACTATTCCTCAACTTACCTTCTATTAGTTCTATTAGGCACACCCAAATTGAGTGATTAGACTCTTTAAAAACATTAAACAACACACCACTATGGAAGTTCTAAGACCAATGGACTCTAATGGTTTATAGGGTCCCTTTACCATTAAAAAACTTCTCTATATGTCAAATAATAACTTTTATTTTCCTTATTAATTTATTTATTTATTGGTGTTTAACCTTGTAATTGATTTTTTGGTTGAATTTTCAGTGAAAATTTTAAGTTTTGAAGTCTTGGTCATTTTTTGACCCTGTGCACCATTAGTGTGCATTGTTTAGGATGAACCGTGTGAATACATTTACAAAAGGGGTGTTTTGAGTTCATTTCATTCTTTAATATTTTTCCTTTCATGGGAAGTGAATGTTTGAGTCCAAACTATGCGAGTCTTGTGGGAAACCATCCAGGACAATGTGGTCTTTAGGAGTTGACACAAAAATCGCACTAAATTTTGGGAAATCATGAGAAATATATAAAGGGTGTTTACATTTATAATAGACATGTTTTTCATGTTTGGTTCATAGTTATAAACTATGTGGAGAAACCATGCAAGGCTATTGTGTCCTTCTAGTGGAGGGTGCATGATTAGTGCATGATTAGGTAAACTATGTGACCTAAGCATGCTACCTATACAAATCTTTTAAATTTTGGTTTTATCCATTTTACCTTATGATTTTAAAACCCAAAAGGTGTTTTTCATTTCCCTACTCATTAGATAAGGTCCTTGGTATCCTTGGTGTGGCATCCCCTCTCCTCCCTTTGGCTTTTGGGTGCTCCCTTATTTAATTTTTGGTGGATTCTTTCTTGGGTAATCTTTATCCTTCCCATCTTTCCTTATCCCTATTCTTTCATGCATCTTACTTAGATTGGTTTCTTCTTGGATTAGTCCTAGGGTTAGATTTGGATCACATGGATTGTTTCTTTTGATGTTAGGGTGCTCGATTGGTCTCTTATACCCCACTCTTCCCTCTTCTGAAGGTTTTATTGTGTTCAAACACTATTGATGTAGGTGTCTCCATTCATTTCCTTTTTGAAACATGACATGTGATGCTTGAGAATTTATAAATCCATTTTAATTGTTTTCTTTATATTACTTATTGTCTCCCAAGACAATCATTAGTTATCTCAAGGATATCAATGAAAAAATTTATATGCTCAAACTACACTAACTAATTTTAAACGCAATATAGTGGAAGGTTGAGGTTAATCCATTGGGAATGGTGTTGAAATTGACTTAAAATGTTTAAGAAAACTTTAAATAAAGAAAATAGAAGATTGAATTGGTTGGTTTTACAATGGATGAGATGGATGTATCAATATTTTGTAAGTTTATTCTTGTGAACTAGTGAGGGGTAATTATTTTGATTTTTAATCTAAATGGTGTAAGAACCAAACCTATATGAGACTCCTCTTAGAGTAATCTTACCTTATTCTATGAACCTCATTTCCCCTATCAGTTACGAGGTTTAAACATAGTTTGTTTTCTGGAACTATATTTAATCACAGTGACTCCAAATTCATGCATTCATCATGCCATGAGTAAGGTTCACTGGTCGAAGCATTTAAAAAGGCAGACCCATCTTTTTCATCAATGTTAATGAATGAAAGAAAATGATAAGAATTAAAACATTAAATAAAACAATTCAATAAAATCATTAACATTTAAATAAAAAAACTCCCAATACTATTTTAAATCTAATATACCTTCCATAGATTGACACAAGAAAATTTACCCACTCATTCTATTCATAAGGGTATAGGAAAATAAAATAAAAGGCATATAGAAGCCAGAATTCCAATTACAATTTTGGTCCAGGTCCATTCAATGTCAAATTATCCCACATAGAATCATCCTCACCCTTTTTATTCTTGAGATATATCTTTATTTTTGAATTTTTAAATTTCTTTCTCGTACTGGTATTTCTCTCTCTTTATTTATTGACCTAGTCTAGGTGTGTGATCTCCATGAGGGTTTGGTGTGTGTGTGTGTATGGGGGGTGGGGGGTATTTTACTTCTTCATATTAGGTGATTCCTACTAATATTATTTCTGTTTATAATACCAACATCTTGGCCTATGGTACATGAAATCAAAAAATTATCCAGTATTTGAATGTGTTCAGTTAACAAAACCCAATGGCATGGGTGGTGTGGCTACGACACATCCCTTGCATGGCCTACATGGCCACAATGCATCCTATTGGCCATGAAATAGTGGAATATTACTCTATTATTTATGATAATACCATTTTCATCACCTCAAAATAATATTGGATACCCTATGGCACAATGGTTTTTCTTCCTTTAATGGCCATGGCATAGCCGAGGTGCTACAACTGCAATGATTTTTCTCCCTCATTTTTTCGGTTATTCCATTTTTAGATTGTACACAAAATAGCTGGAAGTGTATAATGGAACTTAATTTTAATAAAATACTACCAACAATGGCTATGACATTGTGTATTATTCACTGTGAAATATTATTTTTCTTGATTTGATATCCCTTGGATACTATGATATATATCCACGGCTGCAGTGTATTGGATTTTGATACAATAGTGGAGATGTGATCCTACCTCATCAAACATGGTGGTTTTGTGGAATAAATACAATGATGGTGGCATGGATGAAATAAATGAGGAAGACTATGTGACCCATGACTCGAAATAGTAGAGTTTTTATAATTGACGAACAATGCCCACATAATGCTTGTCCCAAATCAAAGTTTCAGGTGGTTGTGCTCTACTTAATAAGAAATATTGTTCCATCATTAACTTGTTAAGTTGGATGGGTGTTGGAAGATTCCCTATGTCACTACCCTATACCGGTGAGAGATTCATCCTACCTCTATGTAGACCCATTCCCTACACACTGATGTGCACCCACCCACTGACCAACGCTAGCCATGATCTTCCTTACTGTGTGGATGGATCTCCCTATGGGGTGGCTTGGCCATAGAGCCATTCTTGGGATTTATTTGTGGATTTCTACCCTCTAGGTTTAGGGATATCCTATTGGCTCTTTTTTTTAAACCAAGTACCCTTTTATATTTCTCATACACAACAAAAACACACAAAGTACTGTAAATAAATGAAAATATTCATTTACCAATTTTTTATTTATTTTTCACAATTTTCATTTAAATATACATAATACCCAATAAATGATTATTTAAAGTTAAAAAATGGTTATAAAAAATTAAGAAAAGTGAAATTAATCAATTATTTAAAAAAATGTGTACAAATTATGAACTCATAAAACCCCTAGACATAGACAATTAGTTTCCTCAAGTATAAATATTCACTATAAATCAAAAAGGAAACCCCCATTCTACCAATATTAAAAATAAAAAATTAATAAAACTGAGAAATTTTAAATATTACAAAAGAAATTTCAAGTGTTTTATATAGAAATAAATTCCAACCCCTCACTGGATACAATGTATTTGAAATTACCAATAAAAAATGATAGATATTTTCATCTCTTCCATTAAAGACTTTTACTTCATCATTATTAACATAACAAGTTGTGATATACTAGACCATTGGTTCTTCTCTCATTAATCAAGTTAAAATTTAAATGTGAAGTTTTCCTCATACCTTGAGTACATGCACCAAACATATGAATTTTAAAATGATCTATTTTCTCCAGTTAGTAGAGACAAATATAAAGAAAAATAAATAGTAATTTGAAACTTATGATAAAGTTATTCTTACGTTAAGGGATGGTAGAAAACTGATGAATAAAACATAAGGATGAAAAATGATGTTTATAACTAAGTGTTAAGAATTATAAACAATGTAAATCCAATGACATTACCCTCTTCAAAAAGCGAAAAATTTCCCATATACCAAGCTTAAGAAAGTCCATGGATAATGAAAACACAATGAATGAGTTACCCCTATATATTTTTTTATTTTTAAATTTTTTATATTTTTCAAAAATTGAGCTAGGAAAAGTCTCACATCCATCACCCAACCCCAAATGATGAAAATAATTTGTTATGTGATGGTGATTTTTGACCCTTCGTAACTCAAAACACATTTTTTTCATTTTTTTCTAGAGGGGTAGACAATAAAAATAATAAATTATGCATGAAAATTATTCCCAAAATCCAATGAGGCACCCACAATGTACTTTATAAAATAATAATATCCCTTTTTACTTATAATACCCCTTTCCACTATACTTGAATTTTGAACATCATACACAACATTAGAGTAAGGGTATGAATAGGTAAATCATCTTGAAATATGGATTTTACTATCAAATGAAGTTCATGGAATCTAAGGAATAAAATGAGGATTAATGTTTTCTAGGTCTCAAGGATAATGAAAAATAAAAAAAAATCCTCAATTATTTTTAAAGTGAATTTGTACAATCATCATTTTGAAAAGATCTAAATTCGAATCCCAGTAGGTGACATGTCCCAAGTTATCTCAAGAAATTTACTAAGAAATATTGAAAAAATTGGTCTAGATACCTATTGGTAATAAAATAATTTAATTAAATACAATCACTCATGAAATTTTTCATAATAAATAAACAAAAAAACATGAAATTTTGAAATTTAAATCTTGAAAAGATGTAAGGTAAATTTCAGCAACAAGTGAATACAATGAAAAACATGATTCATTGAATTAAAGTTCCTATGTATCACTTTAATCAATCAATTTACCATCTTATATATTCAATCCCATCAACTTGAAAATTAAAACATGGAATCTTGTGATTCCTAAAAAGTATTAGAATCATTGCTAAAAAATAAAGAAAATATTTAAGTATGAGCATACATTTTTCTTTCTTTCAAGATTAAAAATATAATGGAAAATATAGGGGAGATTAAGTAAATACTAAAAATCAAATATTACTACCATTTTATTTGAATCTATTATTTCCACCCTTTATTACTATAGTAGGTCCTTGCACCTTGAATCATCATGGTTATAAAAATTTAAGTTAAACAGTAAAAGTGTAGGCCATTTTTATAAAAGTTAAAAAATAATTAATGGTATGAAATTATAAACTAGGTTCCTAAAAATAAATGGAAATCATAAATCATAAAAAAATTTGGCTTCCTCCCAAAATTTATTTGGTTATTATCTTTAATCTTAACCTTACCACCTAAATTTAGGTGATTAAGGGTAAGAAATAGGCTACCCGGTCTAGATCTAAAAAATATTTAAGCTATTATTCCTCTATGTATATGAGGCCTCTCCATTTTTTAGATACTAATTTAACTCTTCCTTTTACCAATACCTTATCTATATCCATGGTCCTAATCCATTGGTTTTTGGACCTTCTTAAATAATAAAATGACAGCCAACCAATTTCCCAAATTTTCTATCCTTCTTTGAACCATTTTGGGATAGTAGTATCCCCATTATCTATAGATTATTGTAACAACTTCTTGACTTTATTATCCTCTTTTAAAGGTAATGTATTTGATATCACCATGTATTAGTACTTTGGTGTCACCCGATATAATTCCCCTTGGAATTTCCTTTAGTTTCCTAGAAATATGATCTATTTTGGATATCCAAGTTCCTCATACCATCCTACCAATTTCTCGAGTCATCCTTTAATTATTAGATGGTTTTTACTTGATTATTGTAATAAGCTTTAAACTCCTTAAGTGTAGCTATTTTTGTGGTCATAAAACTTGCTAGGGTCTTTTCCAATGCATGGACTTGTCATATGAGTGTTGGTCCTTGGTGTTAGGGATGAAAACCTTGAGTCCTTGGATGAAATCATTGGCCTTGTGCTTTATTTTTCTATTGTTATTATTGGGGCTATTTTGGACTCCACCCTATGCATAATTTTGTCTATTAAAATCAAAATAATTGACATCTTCACAATACATACCTTGGGGTTGTTGATTATCCATCATCACATAATGTTTTTGAGACATGGAATTCATTTGAGTGGAAACCCAATTATTTTCCACCATGTGCACTCCTTATGCTATTTCTTGATCCATTTTCCACTAAATTTTGTTTGGAAATTTTATCCAAAAAATCACAATTCTCCTCTGGTGACTTTTTCATGAGCAATCCTCCAACAGCTGCATCAAGTATTTAATTATTACCTTGTGATAAACCTTTATAAAACATCTATATCATCAACTAAATTTTGATTCCATGATGAGGGAATCATCTTATCAAACTCTTTAATCTTTTTTAGGATTTATATAATGAATCTTCACTTAATTTCTAAAAATTTAAAATACATACCTATAGATCCATGGATTTTGAGGGTGGGAGAAACCTTGTCAAGAATTTCCTTATCAGATCCTCCTAGGTTGTGATAAAATATAGGTATAGGCTCTGAATCTATTTTCATGACTTGTCATTTAGTGAGAATCAAAAGATGAATAGTATAACTACATAACTTGTTAATTTGTTGAATTTGAATTTGTCACCTAATTCCAAAAAAATCCCAATGTGAGAGTTGGGGTCTTTATATTGTAGCCTGGTAAATTGTATAAAATGGGTGACCATTTGAATGATCACTATCTATATCTTAAAGTGTTGGTACATAATAAGAGGCACTAAGATGCTAAGATAGAATCCCACATTTTAGGGTCTTCTATATTAAAAAATTGCTTGCATCCTTAGGTTCTTTCCTTGAACCTCTTGGTGTGCTCTCTATCCAGCCTCACTTCCTTGATCCTATCTAGATCCTTGTATTTATTTTCTATCCATGGTTTCTTTCTTCCTTATTGTATTTATCTTCCATCCATGTTTACCTCCTCTTGGTGTGTGTTGTTATTCTGTTTCTTGATTTTCTTTTCAATCTCGATATCTAAAGGAGGATATCCTTTACCTAATTCTTTTTGGTGGAGTATTCATGTACTGAATTTGATCCTAAATACATACAACAAGAATACCAAGTGTAATAATATGATAAAGATAAAAAAATAGTAAATTCCTAAAAATTATAATCATTAACAACTAACTTTCCCTAATAATGATACCGGTTTTTCTGTCTCCCTATAGCATTTTTACTTCTGTTGGGTAATATCAAAATATAAATTTACAAATCAAATAAAAACTAACTAATTTTAGAAATTATTTTAGTGGTGATCAAGGTAGATCCACTGATAATGGTGTAGAAATTGACTTAAAATGTTTAGGAAATATTTAAAATAAGAAATCGTAAGACTGAATTGGTTGTTTTTAAATTAATGATATGGATGTACCAATATTTTATAAGTTTAGGCTCATTTATTGGTTAAGGGAAAGTGTTTTTCTTTTTAATTTAATGGAATCAGAACCAAACTTTAGTGATCCTCCTCTTAGAGTGCTCACCCTCTATTGTATGAACCTTATTTTCCTCTCTTTGTTCTTAGGTTAGTTCATAGTGAGGTGTCTATAACCATATTTAAACAAAATAAATCCAAATTCATGCATTGGTCATGCCATGAGTAAGGGAAACTAGTTCAATCATTTAAAAATGCAGACCCTTATTTTTTAGAAATGGTTATACATGAAAGATAAGGGTAAGAATTAAAAACTAAAATAAAATAATCCAATCAACCCATTAACATTTCAATCAAAAAAATACCTACGCTACGTGCACTCCTCTTTACCTTGCATAGCTTGGCATAAGAATATTTATCCCCTTATTCTAGTTATTAGGGGATAATAAAATAAAATAAAATACATAAAACAACAAAAACACTCCAAAATAAAAGTAATTACACTTTTAGTTCGAGGATAGGTCTATTCAAATTCCCCCCACACATCAAAAACCTCTCCCATTTTATTCTTGATAGATCTATTTCTTTTTGAATTTTGAAATCTCTTTCTCCTGTTGGTATTTTTATCCATCTTTGTTTATTGACTAGGTATAGGTGTGTGATCTCTATGAGGGTTTAGTGGGTTTATTTTAATTCTTCTTATTAGGATAGGCTCCCACATATGCTTTCTGTTTAAAATTACTACAACTCATCATGTGGTGCATGAAATCCAAAAATATCAGGTATTTGAATGCGATCAGTTAATAGAACCCAAAGACAAGGGTTGTGTAGCTGTGTCACAACCCATGCATTTAATACATGGTTATGGTGTCGCTTGTTGTCCAAAAAATAGTGAAAACTTCTTCTATTTTTGATTCTACTTCAATTTTCGAAACCTCCACATTACAGTGAATACCCTACGATGTAGTGGTTTTTATTACTTTCATGACTACAGAGTTGCCGAGGTTCTACAACCACATCGAGGTTTCTCCCTCATTTATTAAATTTTACCATTTTTTGCTCATCCATGATGTATCTATAAGCCTACGTCACAACTTATTTTCATGAAATCTGACCAATAGTGGAAAAAACATAGAGTATGATCCATGGTGCAACGTTCTTATTCTCATTTTGAGCTCCCATGTCAACTAATATGCCTAGCCATGGCTACATCATAGTGGAGTTTGGCATTGAAGTGGCAGTGTGATCCTTACTCACTGAACATAATAGTTCTATGGCATAGTGACAATTCCAGCCACGTGGACAAAATGAACGTGGAAGACGATGCAGACCCTAGCTCTAAATAGTGGTATTTCTGTAAATGATGAACATTTCCCACTTAGAATTTGTCCCACATCAAAGTTAAAATAATATGCTCTCCACTAAATAATAAATCCCATTCCATTATTAGCTCATTAAGTCAAATTGATGTTAGAGGATACCCTATGACAATGTGCGTCACCCCACACTAGTGATACCTTCCTCCCACCACCATTTGGATCCATGCTTCACATGTTGGTGTTCTCCCACTCACCGAATTGCACTAGATATACTATTATTTTCTATGTGGTTGAATCTACCTATGATTTGTCCTGGGATTTGGACCCTTCTTGGGCCTACTATTTGAGTTACTGCCTCATGGGTTGAGGGCTAGCCCACTAACCCATTTTTCTAACCAATACCCCTTTTCCATTTCTCCTACACAAAAAAATATACAAAGTACTCAAAATAAATAAAACATGTATCTTCTTATTTTTTATTTATTTTTTAAAATTTTTATTTAAATATACATAATACCCAAAAAAAGATTATCAAATGTTAAAAAATGGGTATACAAAATTAATAAAAATGAAATTAATCAATTTTTTTTAATTTTTATGAAAATTATGAACTCATCATTCATTTATTTATAAATTAAATTATAGAAGCTTTTATGATGGTAGTTTGAATGGAAAAAGGGTTTTCTAAATATTTTTATAGTTATTCCTATATATGTTTAAATTATATGTATGTTAGGTGTTTTCTAAAATTTCCATGTGGTATTTCAAAGGAATTTTTGGTATTTTAATTATTTTGTAAAATTTGTGGAAATTTTATGATTTTGTGTTCCTATCGGAATTGTGTTTTGGATGGGATTTGGACCCTTTTTAGATTTGGTTCCTTTATATGAGGAAACTATTATGTTTCATCAAAATTATTATTTTTTATTAATTTTTTTTCACTCTTGAAATTTATATGGATGTCCATATATATACAGGCCTGATTTATGCACATCTATATGTATATGAGGTGCACATATATGTGTGGGAATGTATACAAATGGAAATTTCATATAATTTACTCTTTTAAAACCATGGTATTCTGAAATGGTTTTATAGTTTCTATGTATCTTCCAAATATGGTTTTCAGGTTGATATTTCTAAAACCTCCCTTCAAAGGATTTTTTTTGGAATTTTAAAAATGTGTTTTGATAACCACCTTGTATTTGGAAATAAATTTTAAGAGAAATATTTTTTACTAGAAAATGATTTTAACATTTGAATTTTAAGGCCTAGTTGGTAACTTTAAATGTTATCTTTAAAAATAATTCCTCCATGGAAGCCCTCTAGTTTGGGGAGGGTATTCACATAAATGGTGTTGGGAGCTAGGATTAAGATGTATGTTGGATTATATTGATTCATAATTGAGATGTTCTATTTATAATTGCTTCCTCACCTCCCCCTTTACTATTTTCATGGGATCCAAGGAATCATATAGAGGGTAGAGAGATAATTACTATTCATTATTTACTAGAAAAACTAGATTCCCCATGGTAGAGAAAGGACATGGTGGGTTGTGCCACTGGTGAGGCCAGTTAAGAGAAACTAATTAATTATAGACTTCTGAACACATCGATAGGCCAATAGATGGTTCCAAATCGAGTTCATTTAGGGTCACCTATAAAGATGTTTATAGTATGCCCATGATTAAATACTTTATTTTTTATTATGGTTTTGTAGAACCTTAGTTCCACGTTCCACTTCCATTTATATTTCCATGCAACATATTCCTCTTTTATTATTATTTCATTTTGTTAAACTTTTCTACTTGTGTTTAGATTTGATCTATCTTACTTGTACATTTACCTGGGATACGTATCATTCCTTGGATTTATTTTAAAACTTAATTTTGAAAATGAAATTGTTTCTAAAAGATAATATTAAATTTCTTCTAAATAGAAATTTTGAAAGAGTTGTGTTTGTTTCATTAAATGATAAAAACCCACTCTCTACATGTATTTTTAAACCGGTGTTTATGGAATATTTTGGGAAAGGAAATTCATAGATTCTATGGTGCTTATCTATTAAGATATCATATGATCACACCCTACTTGTGACACTTGATGTTAGTATACCTGAGTTGGTTTTCATGTTCAGGTTTCACTCTTAGTTCACTCATAGAGTGCATCGGTCTTTATGGGTGGATGGTGACCAGAAGGAAATACAAATATCTTTTTGGTTCCTAGTTTGTTTTTAATTTTTATTTGTATTTTATTTTTTGGATTTTTAATGATATTTTACTTATGATCAAGTAGTTTTATATACATTCTACTTATTCCATGTACTGTATTTTTATTTTATAATTTTGCATATTGGAAAAAATCATCCCCAATGATTTTCACATGATGCCTTGATGCTTATCATTAACTCATGGGGATTGGGGATTCCCCTTGGGTATGTCCTATACTGGCTTGGGTGCATGGTTCAAGGTTTGACATGGGATGTTTTGTGATAAAATGGTATCATAACAACCCTTTGTTATTTGGGGTGTTAGGTAGATTTGATATTAATATTTTTAGGACTTGATAGGTAGGTTCAAAAAGAGTTTCCTAAAATATTACTTGTTCTGAGCCTCGAGTTACCAAGGGTTTTTAGGTTTTGAGTGTTCCATTTGATTTTGGGTTTATGTTGTTAGTTCCCTATTTTGATGAGTTTCTATGTTTTTGGGGATGATAATGAGATTGAATTTGTGTAATATGGGTTTCTTTCATGGAATAATGAACCATGCGAAGCCCAAGTACACTGTTCAATACACTATCATTGGCTGATGGATGCTTAGTGCATGATCTTCCAAACCATATATACAAGTCATGTATAAACACTAGTCCCTTTTTAAGAGGCTTTTAAGTAAGTGATGTTATTGGTTTGATTTTGTTTGGAATGGGTGAGTTTTAAATGAAAATGATTTTGGAATTTTAAAATTGATAAAAGGGTTTCCTTTATGATGTGGGTTTAATTTTTAAGAAAATGTGAAATTTTTGTTTTGGAATTTAAAATGGGTAAATTGGAAATGATATTTTTTTGTATTCAAATTAGGATTAAATTGGGAATTAAGATTTGAAAATTGGTGAATTAAAAATGGTTTTGGAATTTAAAAATGGTTTTGAATTGAGATTTTGAATTTTAAATGGAAATGATGGATTTTAAAAGAGGACTTTTAACACTATTTTTTGTTTTCTACCTGTTTGTTAGAATTAATATTTTGAGTTAAAAAAATTATCTTGTTTGAGTTTAGGCTAAGATTTAGTTTGATATTGATTTAGTTTTTTCATTATCGTGTTATTTAGAGTATCTACTGACAAAGGTCCTAAAGGTTTATAAGAAGTCTCTTCCAGATGTTAACTCTTCCTAGACTCCTAGTAGTGTGGTGAAGCTAAGATATTTTCAATTTTTTTACAGTTTTTAATGGTGATTAAGTTACACTAGAGGCTATGGAGTGGATAGATGAAATTGAAAGGATTTTTAGGTCCCTCAGAACTCTATAATCCCTGTGGGTGAGAGGTGTATTTGGTATGTTCTAAGGACCATATTTAGATAAGTGGAATCTAGTCATCACAACCTTATTACAAGGTGGGAAGACATGATATTTCTTCAAGATCACTTTTTTAAAATGGTTCATTCCTGAGTAATTGAAGGAGTGGAAAGTTAAAGATCTTATGGGTATTCTGGAAGGTCAATGGTTGATGAAGGGGTACATTGACCACTTGAAAGAGTTGGTTCCATTTTATCCATAAGTGGAGTTAAGTGATTTGTTATCATATTAACTCTTTTTGAGGGGTATTAACCTAAATATCAGTGATTGAGTTATTTCATCCAAGAATGTTTCATTTAGAGAGTTGGTGGATGAGGCATTCTTAGATGAGTTGACTTATAGGAGGCAACCCATGATGAGTGGAAACTCGATCGCCCTTGGTGATAGTAAAGGTTCCCCATCCAGTGAGGGATGTAGACTATAAAAGTCTATTTCATAGAAATATCCTTTATCTATCTTGGTTTATCTTATAAAGAACCATACTATCATATGATTCAAGTGTGGTCTATTTGTGCCTTCTAATCAATCTTTCCTTAATACTCCAAAAAAATTTCATTGATGTGGTTGGCTGGGGAATCTTAAAAAATTTTATAGGTTGGTACATCAAGAGAATAAAAATAATTCTTGGTCAACTCTATGATATTATCAATATTTCCTCTCTAATATTTTGAGGTAATCCTTTAATGCTTTTATCATGTTTTGTCCTTATCCTCTCATTATTTGTTTTGTATTTACTCTTTCATTTTAACATTGTATTTTATCTATGTATTACTTTGAGGAAATTCTATATCCTATACCTATTTTAAGATTAATGTGTCTTGAGAAGTTTTTAATTGTAGTTATATATGGTATTCTATTTGAGTTTTCTTGGTTGAAAACCATTTTCATGTTGGGTGGTGGTATCATTGAGTGATTTTCCTAGTTGATCCATCATACTGTTTGTTTCCAAATGGTGGGGAGATCCACCATGGATATCCTTTTCATTATTTATTAGCTTAGTCAGGTGTAAATTTTTTAATTATGAATCACACAAGATATAGTACCACCATTCATTTTTTATTTTGGTTTGAAGATTTTGTTTTTAGAGTTCTTTCTTTGGGTTGAAGGTTCTAGTTTTGTTTCCCATCTTGAACTTGGTGAATTTAAAGGGGAATAAAGTTTTTATTTTGGGATAATTATCACACAGTGAATTTTATTTTCCATATTATTTTATTTATTTCCTAGTGATCTACCTTTTTATTTATTTTAAGGTTGAATTTCTAGTGAAAATTTTAATATTTGGAGTTTTTTGCCAGTTTTTGGCCTTGTGCATAGTTAGTTCACACAGTTTAGAAAGAACTGCATGACTACCTTTACACAAGGGTTTTTTTTCAGTTCATTTTATTATCTCACAGTTTTCATCATATAATAATTTAACAGTTGAGTCCAAACCATTAGATTCATTGGTGGAACTTTTTGGGACCTTGTGGTTTTTGGTAGATAAGGAACGACTTGAACATGGTTTGGGGAAACCATGAAATAAGTGTGAAATGGTGTTTTAATTTCTAATATACATGTTTTTAATGGTTGGAACATAGTTTAAAAATCATATTTCTAAACCTATAAAGGCTGTTTTTCCCTTCCAATGGAGGGAACATGGTTGGTTCATGATCTGCTAAACCGTGCAACCTAACCATGCGACCTGCCTTGATCTTTTAAATTTTGGATTGCCCCAATTTTAGCATGTAGTTTTAAAACCCAAAGATATTTTTTCTTTCCCCATTCATTGAACCAGGTCCCTATAATCATTGATTCAACATCCCCTCTCCACATTTTTTATTTTGGGTGCTCTCTCCTTCGATTTTTGGTGGATTCATTCTTGGGAAAGATTTCTTCTTCCTATCCTTCCTTATCCCTTTTATTTCTCTCTTATTCCTTGTCTTGGTTTCTTATTTGATGAAAACTAGGGTGTGGATTAGATTATATGGTTTATTTATTTTGATTTAGGGTGTTCAATTGGTCTATTTGGCCTTGATATTCCCTCTTCTAAAGGTTTCATCATGTTCTCACACTGTTGAGGTATGTGTCTCTATCTATTTACTTTATAGAAATTTATATGTTATGCTTGAGCCTTTAAAAATCCATTTTAATTATTTTCTTCATATTAATTAATTTGTAAATTTAATTATATAATCTTTTATAAATGTAGTTTTAATAGAAAGGAATTTTCTAACAATTTTCATAGTTAGACCTATATGTGTTCAAAGTATATTTATGATAGGGTGTTTGCTAAAATGACCAAGTTTCCTTTCAAAGGGATTTTTTGTATTTTAATTATTTTTTAGACTTTTTTTGAACTTTATAAATTTGGGTTGATATTGGAATTGTGTTTTTTATGGGCTTTGTTCCCTTTTTTGGATTTGGAACCTTTATATGATGAAGCTCTTGTTTTTTTTCAAAATATTATTTTGTGTTTCTTTGATTAAACTATTTTCATTCATATGTATTTGATGGGCTCTGGTCCCTTTTTTGGATTTGGCACCTTTATATGAGGAAACTCTTGTGTTTTTCAAGATATTATTTTATGTTTCTTTGATTAATCTATTTTCATTTAAATGGATTTACATATATATATATATATTTATTTATATATATATAGTTTTGATATGTGAACATCTATATGTTCATGGGGTGCACATATAAATGCATGCATGTATATAAATGAAAATTACATAGAATGTCCTCTTTAAAAACCCTAGTCTTATAAAATGGTTTTATGGATTATAAATATATTCTGAATAAGGTTTTAAGGTTGAGATTTCTAAAATCATTGTTTAAAGGCACATTTGGAGTTTTGAAAACGTGTTTTGATGATCAACTTTGATTTTCAAGTAGATTTTAAGAGAAATAATTTTTCCTAGAAAACAATTTTAAAATTTAAATGTCAAGGCCTAGTTAATACCTTTAATTGTTATCTTAAAAGAGAACACCACTATGGAAGTCCTCTAGTTCGGGGAGGGTCTTCGCAAGGATGGTGTTGGGAGGTGGTATTATCATGTATGTTGGCTTATATTGATTCATGATTGGGATGTTCTATTTTTACTTGATTCCTCATCCCCTTTATTATTTTCATGGGATCTAGGAATCATGTAGAGGGTTGAGAGATGGTTACTATTCAGTTCTGATTATACATATTGGATTCTCTATGGAATGGAAATGAAATGGTGGGTTGTTCCAATAGTGATATTAGTTGATAGAAAACTATTGGATATAGACATAGAAATGCATCAATGGGTCAATAGATGGTTCCAAACCAAGTGTATCTAGGGTCGCCTCTTGATATGTTTATGATATGCCCATGATTAAATATTTTTTATTTTTATTATGGTTTTATGGAACCTTATTTCTATATACTATTTCTATTTATATGTCTATTCAGTATCTTTCTATTTTAGTATTGTTTTATTTTATTATACATTTCTACTAGAATTTATATTTTATCTCTATTTCTTGTGTTTTTACCTGGGTTGTCTATCTTTCCTTGAATTGGTTTTCAAATCATATTTTTAAATTGAAGTTGTTTCCAAAGGATAATATTTAATTTATTGTGAAGATAAAATTGTAAAGAGTTGTGTTTGTATTATTAATGTTAAAACCTACTTTCTATGTGTACTTTTAAACTAGTGTTTGTAGAATATTTTGGGAAAGGAAATACATGGATTCTATGGGGCTTACCTAATGATATTTCATATTCTCATAGCCTACTTGTTCCACTTGATGTCGGTAGGCCCTAGCTATTTTGATGGTACATTTTTTATTCCCGGTTCACTTGGGGTGAGGGTTGGTATTTATGGGTGGATGGTGGCTAGGAGGACACACATAGATCTTGTTAGTTCCTGGTTTTATTTTAGATTTAGTTGTCTATTTTTTTTTACAGATTTTATTTATTACCTTTTATTTATTTCAAGTTATTTTTATGTATATTCTACTTATTTTGTGTGCTCTATTTTTATTTTATGATTTTCTGTATTGGAAAAAATTGTCTCTAATGATTTTATTATGATTCCCTAATGCTTTTACTCAACCCATAGAGATCAGGGGAACCCCTCAAGTATGTCCCAGGCTTGATCAGGAACCCAGTTTAGGGGATGACTCAGGATGGTTCATGAAATTATTTCTAAGAGATTCAAGGTTCAAATACTATCCCTATAACATTTTATAGATAATTCCCGAAGAATGAAACAAACCAAAACCATTCCCTAAGGTAAAATAACTTGTAATCCCTTAACCCACTAATTAGGGTTCATTCTAAGTCCTTTAGAATTTACCACATAGGAAAAGATCATTTCAAGGTCCAAAATAAGTAAATATAGTTTATACCCCTTGGCTGTATAAACACCCATGTCTTTAGAATCATCAAACCATATAGGAAATATCCTATCAACTGCTGTAAGACTTCATCCCATCCTATTATAAAAATTATAACTTAACCAACCCCTTTATATAATTTTAGAACCCAGACCCCTAAGAATGCACATGCATATCACATGAATACACAGAACATATGGTCAAATTGATGGTTTTTAAAGAATCATATAATGATCATGAAAGCATAAGAAACCCATTAAAATGGTTTATATATCATAAATAAACCAACATAAAGAATAAAGAACATAAAATAAAATAGGAGTACCTAAAATGTTTCCAACACTATCTCTATAAAACTTTTAGGAGTTTTTCTTGATAGAGATAATCAAGTGAAATCATAAGGACTATTGCCTCCATAGGTAGTATAATGAAAACTATAATCCTTGTACTATATGGGAGGACCCCTAACTATAATGGCATTATAGCGTATTCAACTCGATGATAAATGGAGAAATGAGATGAAGTGGTATTTGATTATGGATTGATTGTATTGTATTCATTCAAATAGGATGATCATGTCCTTTATATAGTATTTCCTTATTCAATAAAAGGAGTCAAATGTCTAATTCCATCACATGAAATCCAACATACATTACAATAACATATTCCTGTTGAGGTTTAATAATCACTAAAAACCTCAACAATTATAATATGTTTATATAGTTATAGATAAATTAACCCTTTGATTAATTACTAAAGGAAACCACGTGGAAGACATATAAGTGGACACACACTCAATATCACATATCTTTAAGCCACCATACACTACACTAGATATAAATAATATGTTATAATAAAGGAATTTTCATGCCATATCACAAACTATGAATTAGGGGATATCATACAATATGATACCCCTATTTTAGTATATTTCTAACAATATTCTAATTACACTAAAATCTCATAAGGTTTTAATTAAAAACTTCACATCTCATTGTGAATCCATCCAAACTATTTTGGAAATTATTTATCAAACTCTCTTAACTTTTGAAAACATGATTTATCTAAAATTTAATTCTTATTATAAAGTTTAACTATGTTACCATATGAGATTTTTTATAATTTAAAACAAATATGAAATCAAGATTTTATAGATTAAAATAAAGAGAAACCTCAGGAAAAACATTAGTGTAACTCAAGCTATAAAGGTGTAACGACCTGAACCACAAGGGATCACCTGGACGGAAGAAGTCCAGGTTTCTACAACTACAAGCCCACCATGAATATTCCAGGGGATGGTGAAAAGCACTGGGAAGGCATAAATGAAATGGGAGGCCTCTTCCTAATGTACCTATACACACGCACCCAACTATCTCCATGAAATAGTGAAGAGAAATATAAAATACTATAACATCTAGAGTAAAACCATTCATGAAATAACATATAGGGAATACATTAGAGTATGATAG
This sequence comes from Viscum album, assembly GCA_963277665.1. Lineage (NCBI taxonomy): Eukaryota > Viridiplantae > Streptophyta > Magnoliopsida > Santalales > Viscaceae > Viscum > Viscum album. Next base: position 454,110,282 of record OY728141.1, on the reverse strand, counting down.
AATAAAAACAATGAGTAATAATGAAAAAATACACAAAGAAATGAAGTCCCAACCTAACTACAACTTGAATAAGAAAAATTGAGAGAGCCCGACTCCTGGTCTCCAAGCCTGACCACCGTACGTAGTCAATACACCTAAGTATCCCTAACCTCTACCAAATTCACCACTGATCTATCCACCATCTACATAAGGTATGACATGTATGGGTAAAGCCCATGTAGGGGTGAGTATATACACACCCATTAGGACACCCCAAAAACTAAAGGAAGTAATAGAAAGATATGAAAGAAGTCACATCAACCCAAAGAAAGTGGGAAAAGAAACCCAAATATATATTTTCACATAAATAAACTTAGAATATAAATAAAGGGGATATTCATATCATAACCTACACTATAGTTTATGAGTCTTCCTACAACTCCAAAATTCCATATTTGATGCCAAACATCAAATGTAACGTCACTAGAATCTATGTAGAGGCACCTTCTCCTCACTAATGTGATCCATATCTAGGGAGACCTCACTCTCGTGGAGGAACCATACTTGTTCGAAGCTTGATGATTAGGGAGAACTACTATATAGATAGAGGAACCATTCCCTATGTATGGGAGTACCATATCTACCTATATAAAGAGTATGGGAAACCTGTGTCATGGTGAAATGGAGGAGTAACAACCCCAATAACTCATTGATGATCCTGCTCAATCATTTCCATCATCGAGCATCGCCTAAAGAAGCATCTGGCTCAGAACACATCACATCATATATTGTATTACAAAAAAAGGACATCATCATGTTCTATGTAAAAAATTACTCATGATAGAGTAATCATGAGCCAAAATATGAGTCCAATTGAAGAATATATGAGAGGAATAATTTTCTAGAGGGAATACACGATGTGTATGGGGATCCACATGGTGTGTGACCTCACCTCATTGCTTGGAAATGTTTTAATCTAGAAATGAATTTGAATCCATGTCATTATACATGACATGTACAGGTGGTACATGACATTACTTAATCTCTCATGACCTAATAATGTTCTCTAGGCCATTCCTATGTACTTCGGTCCATGCCCATGTACCTAGTCATGCTCGGGTGTCGGCCCATGCTTGTGTACTCTCAGAGTACATGATGTGTCATCTCGCATGGGTTCTTGGGCATGTGCAACTAGAACATATCTTGATTGCATTGGTAGGGTCACATGGTGTGTGAGCCTATCCACATGGTGCGTAATCCTTAACTCCGCTTGAAACCTTAACACCATAGCTAGGGAGGGACTGCATGCCACATGTTATTCAGAGATACATGACATGTAGTTGGGAATTTTACAGACCCAAATTCCCTTAATGATTTTCCCATATGCAGAATTTCCACCATGGATCTTTCCATTTGACCACTCAAAAATTAAGGAAAACTATGTTTACCATCATTTACTAGTCTCTAGTGGCTAGAAAATGGAATCTGGCCATCTTCTCGAAGATCTTTCATGCATCCTGTGTGTTTCCTATCGCTCATCACCACTTAGGATCCCATATATATGAATCATCACCCACAATTCATTTCAATCCATCTAAAAAACACTAATACATTCATTATACACACAACCACCACAAATTTGAGGGTTTGATTATGCTTGAACTCACCCGAACAATTTTAAATTGTGACCCTGTGGTCCCATGATGAAGAAAAAGAAGAAAGGATGTGGGAAAAGCACAAGAACAAAGGTGAAACCATAATTTAATAAGAAATATTGTACAAATATATAAAATGTATATCTAGGTTGAGATCATGGCAGAATAAATAAATTTCAATCAACAATTCAATTAATTAAAATGGGCTCATGTGAAGGCTGAATAATCACAGATCAAATAAATCAGATCAAATCCATGCTTTAAAAATTTAATCAAATGAGTGGAAAAAAACAATTAGAAAGTATTACCTTGTTTTGGATCAATCATTGGCGAAGAATGGATTCACCAGAGAAGGATAAGTCTTGATATGTTTTCTGCCTCTTGATCCAGCTTTATTCGATCACCTGTTATCATCTGATGCAATATTCCAATGAAGAATGCTAAGAGATCCTCTAAAATCTTCCCAGGGTTATGCATCCAACCCTAAATATTGTTTATAATAGGTTAATTATATAGGTTTCTCTATGTTAGTTCATTTAATAAAATAAATAAATAAATAATTTAATTATTTATTTTATTACATGTACCCACTAACGACTACCTCAACCGGACTTCCAACACCGACCAAACTTAGGTCGTGACTAGTGTAAACCCCACATCCTAGAATCAATCATGGAATCATATTTACTATATGAGACTTCATTTTAGAGTTATTAAAATATTTCAGGAAAAATATATGCATGTGATATTAATATATTTAATATTTCTTATAATATAAATATCAAAATCATTGGTCCTTAGAATCTCACACGACCCAGCACATGGCTTTGAAAATATTCATTGATATATTATAAAGTCTTTCAAGGAAAAAATAGAGTAACTACATTCTCCCCTCATTTAATTATTTTCACCCCTAAAATAATAGGCTAAAAAAGTTGGGGATACTGAGCACTTATCTGGCTTTCCCGCTTTTAGGAACTCTCTTACATGATCCCATGCTGCCACAACACACGAACCAAGGGAATAGTACATCCTCAAAAGATCTACTCCTTTTGATCCTTGATCACCACCAGGTACTCTGTGAAGGTGGATCCATCCTCAATTTTTAGTTTACCCTAGTTAATAACATTTTTAGGATCATGCATGTATCTCCTTAATTGCAAAACTTGGAAGATTTAATACACCTGATCCAGCTGAGGGGTAAAGTCTAGGTTGTAAGAAACCTCACTAACCATCCATAGGAACTCGAACAGCTTGATGAACCTTAGGGATAGCTTGATTCCCCAAAAAAACCTCCACAATCCTCATCATGGGGAGACTCTTAAGAAAACATGTCCTCCCTACTTGAAATAAAATGGACTATGATGTTGATCTATATAATATTTCTACCAACTATGGGATATACTAATTCAATTGTGGATCACCTGAACCTTTTCCATCGCCACCTACACCATCTTTGGACCAATAAGATAAGTCTTTCCAATATTAGGCCAAAATAAGGTTGACCTACAGGGTCTCCTGTACAAGGATTCAAAAGTCTCTATGCTAATAGTAGAGAGATAATTGTTATTACAAGAAAACTCTTCTAATGGAAAATTATCCTCCTATCTCCCACTAAAGTCTAACGCACAAAATCTCAACATATCATCCAACACCTAGATAGTCTTCTTGGTCTTCCCATTCATCTGGGGGTGAAAAACTATTCTCATCCTCATTTGGGTCCCAAATGCCTCCTACAAGACTCTCCAAAACCATGACATAAATCACACATCATGGTCATAAATAATCATCGATGGTACCCCATAGAGTCATATGATCTCCCACATGTAGAATTTCCCTAAAAATTCCACCAAACTCTGCTCCCTAATAGAAAAAAGTACATCAACTTCATAATTTGTTCAATAATCACCCAGATAGAATCATGGTCTATCACTTTTTGAAAAATCTTCACCACAAAGACCATTTATATTCCATACCATTTTCACTTTGGGATCTCAATAGGTTGTTTCAAACTTGTTAGAACATGGGGCTTAGCCTTCACCATCTGACATGTGAGACATTGAGAGATGAACCCGACTATGCTTCACCTCATTATAGCCCACTAAAATTCCCACTAAAGGTCCTTTTACATATTTTCAACACCAAGATGTATAACCAAGGGGAAATTGTAAAACTACCTCATAACCTCCTCTTTAATCATAGTAAAAACCACTTTATATCCTTGGAAGAGGATGACATGAACCCCTTCAAAGAATCCATCTGGTGCATACTCTTAGGATATATGGTTATGAAGAACCTCACAGTCGATGTCTCCCAACTGAGTCTCCATCACATGCAGAAGGGGTGGAGGAGTCAAAACCATTTATTGAAGATAAGCTTTACCCCTATCCTTCACCAAGGTCAACTCAAAAGAATCCAAATACTCAGATGCCTCGTCCACCATACAAGAATAATATTTACTACTAAGGGAATATTCCACCATGTTTCCCTTCCTAGAATTATAGTTACCTAAAATTAATAGTCCTATTAGAACTTCAACCAGAACCTCTATCTTAGGTTATGATCTCTATGAATAAATATGTACCTGCGACTTTAGTGGTCTGAGAAAAAAAATTATCTCCCAGAAGATAGTGCCTCCACATTTTTAGATTAAAGACTACCACTACCAACTATAGATTAGGAGTTGTGTAGTTCTTCTCATGGGGTCTCAATTTCCTTGAACCATATGGGATCACTACCTATATCTACATCAATATGCAATCGAGACCAACTTAGAGGTATCACAAAACACTAAGTACTCTATGCCCTCCACTCTAGAAGTATCAATATAGGATCACTAGTCAACCTCAACATCAATGACTCTAAGGGTTCCTGAAACTTACCAATCAAGATAAAGGGATACCCTTTTCATGTCAGGGTGGGTAAAGGGGTTACTATCCTATAAAATTCAGGCATGAACCTCCTATAGTGCCCCACTAATCTAGAAAAACTCTACACCTATGACAAGATCTTGGGTGGATCCCAAGAAAGCACTACATCAATATTTATTGGGTTTATAGCTAATTCATGATCATAAATTACATTACCTAGAAAGTGAACCTTATGGATCCAAAATTATCACTTCAAGAGATTATCTTAAATCTAGTTCTACTAATGTAAGTATAGGAACATCCTAAAATGCTCTTCATACTCCTCATTTGATACTGAGTACATAAGTATGCCATCTATGAAGATAACCATGAATCAGTCAAAGTATGGAGGTAAGATCTAGTTCAACAAAGCCATAAACACTATAGAGGAACTTTTCACACTAAAAGGAATCACTAGGAACTCATAGTTCCCATAGAAACATCATAATGTGGTCTTTATAATATCAGACACAAGAACCCTTAACTGGTGGTAGCTGGACCTAAGATCGATCTTCAAGAACCAACTTGCACCTCACAACTAGTCAAAAGGGTTTTTAATCATCTATAAGGGGAACTTGTTCTTTATTTATACCTAGTTCATATGATGATTATCAAAAAAAATCCCAAGATCCCATCTGAATTTTTCATGAACAAAGTTAGAGATACCTAGGGGACACACTGGGTCTGATAAATACCTTCTCTCAAAGGTCCTCTAACTACACCCTCAGCTCCTATATCCCAATCGTGGACATATGATATGTCACTGAAGATATCAAAATTGTAATAGGGTGAAATTTGATGCAAAAGTCCATCTCCTACTACGGAGGTAGGTTCAGAACATCCTTGGGGAATACATCCATATAAAATTCAACTACTGAGGTAATCTAGATACCTAAATATCCCACTACATTAAGGGCTAAAATCTACAACTGATGGGTGATGGGTTATAGTTTTCTGATCACAAAACCCACTTTCTCAGCCATAATATATCTCTCACCAATAATGGAGAATCTCATCCCATATGTATGTAGGCATTTGACTCATCTATGATGACATCCAATCTAGTTCTGCACTATAGAAAACCAATAAATACCCAAGATGATGCCATAAGGTCTCATTGTGATGGCCAAGAGTTACCACATGAAACTATATCCACTAAGAAATAGACTCACTACTAGAAGATATGCAATAAATAATAAGAATTCCCCATAGGGACCTATATCCATAACTACTGGAATAAAGTATCAAATGGAAGCTCCCATTCTTGCAACAAGAATTATGATATGAAGGATTGACTCACACCTATGTCTACTAGTAATAAATAAAGAGTATAATAAACATATATTGTACCTTGAATAATCTCATGTGCAACATGATCATATCCCTCTATGGCTTGAAACTACAAATGACCCCAACCGCTAGCTCCCTAAGCCTGACATAGGCCACTTGGTGGTGGTGGTGGTAGTAGATCATATTGTCATCCTCCAAAAACCACTCCTCCCTCCATAGTGGCTCCTGCTCTTCTACCAGAACTGACTCCCTGAGGGTTTCCCTAGCCACATCTAGGAGATCCATGATCTTGGTACTACCTCAACTATAGAGTCCCATCTATTGTATATTTATCATATTCAGCATGAAAGGTTGGATAATTATGAACCAAGTGACCTCTCCCATCAAAAATATAGAATTAACCCTCTCTAGGATAACTAGATCCTATGCATGTTCCTTGATTCATATACCCACGTGTCTAAGTTTAGGGATGAGTATGCCTCCTGCACCGAGACCTCAACGTCTGTCACTTACTAACCACTGTAGACGACTCATCCCTGTAATATCCAATTCTAGATACATCCACCTAGAAAATATATACCAAGAAGATATTTGTAACTATATCTTTATTAATTAATCACACATAGGTAGGAAGATATAAGAAAAATACATTGGCTCAGATATCTTTGGAGAGCCCCTGCTCTAACTTCCTCACCTGAAAGAATACATATCTCACCATATCAAGGAAGTATCATGTTTAGTCAGTGAACCTCATGGAATACTTAGCCACTATCATATATCCCTTATGAATCTCAATTATCCCATGGATCTAAACTGAGAATAAGAAAAACGGGTAATAATACTCATGAAACATATGCTAGAAGTCTGTCTTTGAGAGCGTCGTCTCTTCACGAGTCAGTGTAACCAAACCTCACTAGTGCCCGACTAATCCATGGAAAAGACTGGCTACCAGTGCGTCCATATAATCTATCTGGATATGAAATAGCCTAAATTCTCAGATCAATGACTCAAGGCAACATTCTGATGCCTAAGGATCTAGCTCACCGTAGAACCTAAGTGGTCTTTGGTGCTGGACCATGCGAAGTATGCTAAGTCTATGAACATCCTTATCCTGAATTTCTGGTACTATCTGCCTCTCTACAGGTTGGGGAACTACTCCCTACCTTCCAAAAGGAAACAACTCATGAGTAAGACCCTTAACTGAGGCCTTATCACTCAAATTATCATAATCATGATCATATCTTGGTAACCTAGCTAGATGTCTTCGTGGAGGCATCCTAAATGTAATCAAGATGTACCATAGTTAGATAAGCATATATATGGAGATCAAAATATATAAATATATTCAAAGGACACAATCAAATATGATGCATGTACCATTATTCCTTACAACAAATTTCTTAGTATTCCAAGCCAACAAGTAGGTAGTGAGAGTCCTAGTGAATGGATATGTCAGCTGCCACACCAACATAAGTTTCCTTTGCCTGAAATCCACACTCAATAAACTTTTAAACCATTGACCTAAGTTTCAAAAAATCCTTTTAAGGGGAAATATCAAAACATATTCCTAAGGAATGAACTACTTTGGTACCACTCTGTAATGGCCTGACCCACCAGGACATGATTGGACAGCGGAAGGCCAGGATTCTACAACCCTAATACCATCTCTAATAGGCTAGAGGTTGGTGAAAAGATCTAAGAAAGAATAAATGAAATGGGAGGCCATTGTATAATGTACTTTTATACACACACCCAACCATATCCATGCAACAGTGAAGAGGAATATAAAATACAATAACATCTATAATAAAACCATGCATGAAATAACCTCTAGAGAATAAATTATAGTATGATACAATAAAAACAAATAAGAATAATGGAAAAAATAAACACCCAACTAGAAATGAAGTCCCAACATGAATACAATTGGAATAAGAAAAACTAAGAGAGACTAGCTACTGATCTCAAAGTTTGACCACCATACACTATTAATGAACCCAAGTATCCCTAAGCTCCACCAAAGTCACCACTAATCTATCCGTCATCTACATAAGACACAACATGTGTAGGAAAATATCATGCAAGGGTGAGTATATAAATACCCACTAGGATTCCCTAAAAACTAAAGGGAGAAATAGAAAGATATGAAAATTTTAATATCAACCCAAAGTAAGAGGAAAAAGAATTCCAACACATATATATGACCATAAAGAAACCCAGGTAAGATAGAAAGGGGATATCCATCTAATATCATGTTCCACAGTCGATGAGTCTATCTAAAACTCCAAAATTCCATATATAATTCCCAACATCAAACACAACATCACTAGAATATATGTGTAGGGGCCCACTCTTCACAACTACACTCCAAAGCTGAGGGATCACTCAATCCCATAGAGGACTTGCAACCCGCTAAATATAGATGATGAGAGAGTACCGCTTCATAGATATAGGACCTATGACCTGAGTAGGGGAGTAACATATTCACTAGTTTAGAGTATGGGTAACCTGTTCCTTGGTGCAACTGGGGAGTACTGACCTCAAAAACTCTATGATGATCCTACCCGATCACTCCCATCACCAAGCATCTCCTAAAGAAGAATCATTCTTAAAAAACCTCACATAATATCTCATATTACACAATTAAGGAAACCGTTGTTTTATATGTGGAAAATTACTCAGGATAGGCTACTTTTGGGTCAAAATCCAAGTCCAAATGAAGAAGATATGAGAGAATGAATTTTCTGGAGGGAACACATGGTGTGTATGGGGATCCACATGATGTGTGACCCCACCTCATTGCCCAGTAACATTATCCTATAGACACATCTTTGAATCCATGTCATTTTGCATAAAGTGTATAGGTGTTACATGGTGTTTTTGGGAAAAAATACCTCAAGGTAACATTACAATGTTTTTGGGTTGATTGTGTTTGTTTAAAAAACATGTTTCCATGGTCAGTCATGATGTTCTAGAGATTTTGTTGACATAGTGTGTTGAGAAAGATCCAAGAAAAAGGAATGGATTCTCTATAAGTGGTACAAAAAATTTTATACAAAAGGAGACACCATTTCCCACCGTAAACCAAATTTTTGGGATCTAAAATTTGGAGGATGGATAACATTGTGAAATATGGATTTCCTTGAAGGATTTGTAAAAATATGGAAAAGTCATGAGGTTTTCAAAGCTTGAGTTTCATGAATGTAAGTTCTCAAAGTTATGTATTATCATGAATGAACACCACTAATATGTGAAGGATTGACGGTAATCACTATGACTATGAGAAGCTTTATGAATGGGAAAGTTCCATTCTAATTCAAAAAGATAGAGAGCATCACGAATGAAATGGGTGAGCATCATGAAATGGTGATGATGTGTATGGAATCTTTTGGAATCATTGGAAACATCTATAAATAGGACTCTACCCCCTTAATAAAATCAGTATGACTTAAAAAATATTCTAAGGATTTGGATTCACAAAGGAGGTTTGTAAAGTTTGTTCTTTAAAAAATGTTCATGAAGAAAATAAGTACACGATGTCTATAAATGGGAATTGAAAAGTGTGAGCATCATAGAAGTAAGGGAGTTCACAAAGTCTATAAAAATCCAATTAAAAGTGTGGATATTTGTAAAGGCTAAGTAAGCTTTGTGAAAAGAGGTTGCTTCATGAAGGCTATTTGAGCTTCGTGAAAGATGTGATATTTGTGAAGGTAGTGAGCATCAAAAAAGTATTCAGAAAAAGATTACCTAGTAAATCTATGGTAAAGTGGTATTCATCAATTGGATTAAAGTGGGACTTCAATAGAGAATCTATCTACAACTAAGGATGTATTCATTTGTGATAATTAAGGGACCTATATGTTCATAAACTATGTGTGAATCCCCTCCAGATCAGTGAGAAAAACAAGAGAAAGAAGGTGGTCCTTTCCACTAGGAGTGAGATAGATAAAGAAACCCAGGGATTGACCCTTGGGAAATTAGTGAGATTAAACTAAACCTTGTAAATAAATTGATCCTAGGCATAGAAGTGATTTAGCCAAAACCTTGTATTTTTTAGTGAGAGTTAGTGTATTTAGTACATCAGCACATCATTGTTGTATTATCCTTGGACGTAGCCTAGTGAGGGTGAACCAAGTAAAATCACTATGTATCATGTATTATTTCATTTCTATTCATACATTGATATGGGAGAAGGAGAGAAGAGTGTTTTGTTTAACAATGAAACAAGATTTGAAGGGGTATTTGTTTTAATATGTCATACCCTAATTCATCCCCCTCTTAGGATATTTAACCCAGTTGGTCTAACAATTGGTATCAAAGATAATGGTTAATATCAACATTTCCCTCTCAAGGGTTTTAATGGAGGTTGTTAACTACAAAGGGATTCTGATTTTTGATGGAAATAATTTTCAATTATAGAATAATCAGATGTATAACTACTTCCAATCATTAGGAATGGACATCTTTACAGTGGTGATGCGTGGTAATTTAGCTAGTATTGAAAGTTGTGCTTTATCAGAAGCTGAACGAATGGAATTTGATACTGAAACAAATGGAATCAATGATTTAGGGGGATCCATATCCAATGAAATATATAAAAAGGTGATTTCATTTAATTAATCACATGATATGTGGGATAGCTTTATAAATATTTATGAGGGTGAATCCAAATTTAGAGAAGCAAAGATATAGGTTATATGGAACACATATGAGGATATAAGAATACACCCAAATGAGTCTGTTGATACATTATTTGAACAAGTAAATTTTTTTTGGAGGACATGCATGATATCAGAGAAATTATTAAAGATATAAATATTCTTAATCTCATCTTGAGAAAACTTCCATTTTGGTTCAATCCAAAATTTTATGTATTAGAGGACAAAGATATGAAGAATAAAACATTGGATAGATTCCATAGTACACTTGTCGCATACAAGATGAGAAATGATGATAATAAGTCTATGGAAAAAAGGAAGTCTAAAGAATTGGAATTCAAGGCCATGAAGAATCCCATAATTGAATATGGCTAGGAAAAAGAAGAGATTGATGAGGTTATGTCATTTATTTCCTCAAATATCCAAAGAAAAAAAAAGAAATTTCAAAGGGAAATCCCCACTTACAAGATTTATATGTGGGAAGGTTGGTCATCTTGAAGCAAGGTTCCCTAATAAGTATCAATAAGATGATGAGGATGAAGTCAAAATTCCCATGAAGAAGTATTTGGCCTATGTGAAAGGTAGGAAAAAGTTCAAAAGAAATTTCTTCAAAAAGAAGAATCTTATTTCGAAAGAAGATAAAACATTAGAAGAATATAAGGCTAAAGAGTTGGGGGATTGAAAGGATCACGAAGTAGATGCTATGGTGGTAGTTGTCAAAAATTCACAAACAAGGGAAGAAAGTGAAAATGATGAAGGAGAAGTTGAAGGAAGAGTTGACCTTTAGGTTGAATTGGAAGCTGCTCTTGAGGAAATAGATGTTTGGAGAGATAAAACTAAGAAATCCAAAAATGTGGTTCATGATGCCAAGATTTATATATAGTAACAGGAAGAATATAAGTCTAATATGAATGAAGAAATTGAAAAATTGATGTCTTTAATACCAGATATCTCAGAAAATGATGTTGAGTATAAACTCAAAATTGGAGAACATAAAATAGAAATCGAAAGTTTTACTAACACTGGAAAAGATAAAATCAAGCATATTGATGAACTTTAAGAGGAAGTAGTCGACCTATGATAAAGTGTTAAGGATTAGTAAAAAAATATTAACTCTCGATATGATGTTGAGAAAGAATATCCATCAGGAAACAAAAAAGATGCAATTAGAGCATAGAGGTCTAGTATAACAAAAGCAACAATCAAATCCAAATGATAAGGATGGTATGAGGTGCGATCAAAAATAAAAATCAATAATGGTTGAAGTCAGACCATAAGAACCTGCTCCAAGATTAAAGATTTATTTGGTTATGAATCAAAACTAGAAGATCTAGAGAATTCAAGGGAGAACCATAAGTACAGTATTTCCACACAGGAATGCATCCCACATGAGATTTTATTATTGTGGAAAGATGAGACACTCAAAAAATATTTGTTCCATATTCAAAAGGTATTGAAGAGAAAAAGACCTATAGATGCATCCATACAAAAATCAATATCCTAAAACATCATTTGAAGGTCACTATTTCAGGTGTGGAGAATTTGGGCACATGGAAAAATATTGATTATAGTCAATAAAGAGAAATGTACTAAAGTAGAATGAATGTGGTCATAAGTAGCAATTCAATGTATCATCAAATGGGATGAAAATTCAAAATTTATTTTCAGTGTTTCAATATAAAGCTGTTCCATTATACTTCGAGGAAGAACAATATTGTTAATAAATTCTAATTATGATGTCAAGAATATGGATAAAAAAGAAGTGATATGAACATGTAGTGGTTGAATAAATTGGCTTTAAAGAACGAGATCACACTGGAATATAGATTATTGACAATTGATGAACATATCATATTACAAGAAATAAGGATCTAGTAACTTGAATTATGTATGATAAGAAAGGTATTTTAGGATTTTGTAATGATGAAATCTTGAATATTATTGGCTCACGAAAATCCAAGTTTGGGGGAAAAGACATGACACGTGTTGATGTCTTAGTTTTTAAATGTCTTAGTCACAAATTGCTTATTGTTAGTCAACTATGTGGCTTAGAACATGCCATAATATTTTCCAAGAAATTATGTGTCATCAAGGCAAAATATGGTGTGGTTTTTTTAGGGAAAGTGTAAAAAGGTAATCTCTACCTTGAAAGTGGAGAAGAAGGCTTATGCTTTTTGTTCAAGAAAGAAGAAAACAAGTTGTGGCATAAATGCATTATTCATTTGAAACAATTTTTTTGGAAGATTTAGTGAAATATGATGATGATTGAGACTTACCAATGTTATCACATGATCATACCCATATGAGAGATGATTGTCAACAAGGGAAGATGATTCAAAATACATATAAGGAAAAAGATAAATAGTCAAAAAAAGTGATTGATCTAGTGAATATTAGGTGTGAAGACCTATTTCACCAACATCTATTTATGGTAGGAGAGATTATGTTCTCTTCATTAACGATTTTATCAGAATGACATGAGTTTCAATCATCACCCACAAATATAAGGTGTTTAGTTTCATAACAAATTATCAAAGAGAAGTTGAAAATATTATGGGTTAACTAATCTAGAAGATCTGAAAAAATAATTGAATAGAGTTCACAAATATCCAATTGTAGTATTATCTTGAGAAACACGGGATATGGAACCAAGTTTTAACAATAATAAATCCACAAAAAAATGGAGTTGTTGAGATAAGAAATTGAATTATCAACAACATGGAAAGAACAATGCTCATTGAAAAAGACCTTATAGATAGGTTTTGGAAAGAAGTAGTGATGACATCAATATACACATCAAATAGAGTTTTATTCTTTCCAAAATAATAGAAGACTCCATATGACCTATGGTATATAAAGAATCCAACATTGAAGTACTTTAGAGTCTCTGTAATTAAGTGTTTCATTCTCAATAAGGAGAAACATAGGACATTTGAATCCCAAGAAGATAAAGGAATATTTCTTGGATACTCAAAAAAAATAAAAGCATATAAATTCTTCAATAAGAATCAAGGAAAGTTAGTTGAAAGAAATGATGTAACTATAGTAGATAATGAGTATAATATTCAAAAAATACATGATCAGTCTCAAGAGGATAATGATAAAGAGATAAGTAGATTGGGGGATGTTCTAGTTATAGAGGGTGATTTAAAAGAAGATTTAGATAATGAAAAGGATGATAATAAACTAGTATCTATAAAAAGATCAATGAGAAGAGTCGAAATTGATAAAAAATATAACCAATGATCATAAAACACCAGTGCAGAAAAAGAGTATGAATACTCTACAACAAGCATCGTTCTTATCACAGGTAGATCCTAAATGTTTTGAGAAAGCAGTTGAAAATAAAAACTAAGTCTAGGCTATGAATGAAGAGATTTATCAAATTGATAATAATCATATATGGGATATTGTTTCAAGACTAATAGATAATAATGTCATTGGGACTAAATGGGTCTTTCGTAACAATATAAATGAAGATGGAATGGTGATTTGAAACAAAGAATTACTAGTGTTAAAAGGGAACTCCCAAATATAGGGTATCAATGTTGATTAAATATTTTCACTTATTTCAAGGATAGAGACAATTAGATTATTCTTATCCATAGTAGTGTAAGGAAAGTTCAAAGTTTTCCTAATGGATGTCAAGTTAGAATTTATTAATGGGGTTCTAGAAGAAGAAGTTTATATTGAACAAACAGATGGTTTTATCATTCATGAAGATGAGAACATAGTTTTTTCAGCTGAAGAATATGGGATGAAACAAGCACCAAGATAATGGTATTCAATACTAGTTCAGTTTTTGAAGAAGATCAATTTTTAGTGTGGTGGAATTGTTTATAATATCTATTTCAATAATGAATGCAATAAAAGGTTGATGGTGCTAATATATATCGATGACATAATATTTGGTGGTTCAGATGAAAAATAATGTAGAAAGTTCACAGAATTCATGAAAAGTGAATATGAAATGTTAATAATTGGTGAAAAGACATTTTTTCTTAGTTTATAGGTGAAACAAAGAAAGTATGGAACATTAATTTCTCAATATAAATATGATAAAAAGGTTTTGAGAATATTTGTAATGGACAATTCCAAAGATATGAAGACTCTAGTGGCTACCCAGATGAAACTATCATGGGATAATGAAGGAAATGAAGTAAATTTCATAGAATATAGTAAAATCTTTGGCAGTCTATTGTACTTAATAGTGAAAAGACCTGATAATATTTTTTTCCACATGCCAAGCAAGAAGATAACAAAGAAATCCTAAATAAACCCATTTACTTATAGTAAAAATAATACTTTGATATATCAAGGGAACAATGGATTTTGGTTTAATGTACAATTATAGATCTCACCAAGAGTTATTGGGCTATACTGATGTGGATTAGGATGGTTCAGTGGATGATAGAAAATCAACATCAAGTGGTGCATTCTATCATAGCAGATTATATATTTCTTGGATAAGCAAGAAACATGATTTTATTGTGTTCAGAACTGTAGAAGATGAATACATTGTGGCTACTCAAGTATGAACATAGTTATTGTGGATGAGACAATAACTTCATGATATGAGAGTTGAAGTGAAGTATACGATCAGAATCCATTTCAATAATTCAAGTACTATAAATATTTGAAAAAATCAAGTCCATCACTCAAGGACAAATCACATTTAAATCAAGTATAATTTTATCATATAGATGGTGGATCATGGGATAATAAAGTTGGAGTATGTTTCTACAGATCTACAGGTTGTGAACATTCTAATGATGGACTTACCCAAAGAATCATTTGAATAACATCGACTAGATCTGGGAGTTTAGTCAACTCCCCACACTTGAAAAAGTGTGGATATGGAACCCCCTCTCCTTGAGGTATGATGCATGTTTCCCTAATGTGATGATCTATGTTCTTTACCCTATTGCAGACCACAACAAAGTGACATTCATGTTCATTGACAAAGGGGGAGAAAATGTGTCTATGAAAGGGTAAGAAATGTATTAATCAAGATAAGGGGAGAAAATGATAGGGGGAGAAGAGAAGAATGAGGAGTATTAAATTTAATGATGATAAATATGATAGATCAAATGTTATAAATCATGAAAGATAGATTTCACGATGAAAGTGTTTGAGTGGTTTTGGAATGAAGTGTTTCATTGATGAAATTTTCATGATACTCTGGTTTCTCACACCGAGCATGGCTCATGTGGGATTATAGTATGTGTTAAGTAAAACCTTGATTTCTATATGAATCACAAGAAGAGAATAGTGGTAGAATATGTAAGAAGATTTAATGTGGTATCAAACTGTGAAGAGTTATCAACAAAACCAAAGGGGGATATTGTTTGCAAATAATCCTTCAAGGTAACATTGGAGTGTTTTTGGGTTGATTTTGTTTATGAAAAAAACAAGTTTCCATGGTCAATCATGATGCTTACAAGATATTATTGACACTGTATGTTGACAAATATCAAAGAAAAAGGAATGGATGCCTTTGAAGCTGTATAGAAAATTGTATACACAAGGTGACACAGTTTCCTAGTGCATGCCAAATTTTTGGGGTCCAAAATTTGGAGGATTTATAGCATCACGAAATATGTATTTCCTTGAAGGTATTGTAAAAATATAGAAAAGTAATGAGTTTCATAAAGATTGAGTTTTGTGAAGGTAAGTTATCAAAGGTATGGATCATCATGAATGAGCATCGAGAATGTATAAAGTTTTGACAGTAATACCCATGAATATTAGAAGATTCACTCATGAGAAAGTTCCCTGCTACTTTTTGAAGATAGGGAGCATCATGAATGAAATGGGAGAGAATCATGAAATGGTTATTATGTCGATGTAAACTTCTAGAATTGATGGAAACACTTATGAATAGTCCCCTACCCCTTTAGAAAAGTAGTGAGACTTAACAGATGCCAATAGAAAAGTGTGAGCATTGAGAAAGTAAGAGAGTTATTGAAGGTTATAAAAATATGTCTGAAAATGTAGATCTTTGCAAAGTCTAAGTGAGGTTTGTGAAAGTAGGTTGCTTCATGAAATATGTTTTAGTTTCTTTATAGAGGTGATCTTCACAAAGGAAGTGGGAATTGTAAAAGTATTCAGAAAGATATTACCCAGTAAATCTATGATAAAGTGGAGTTCATCAATTGGATAAAAGTGGGACTTCAAAAAATCATCTATCTATAACTATAGATATATTAATTAGTGATAATTAAGGGAGATATATGTTCATATACTATTGGTAAATCCCCTCCAAAGTATAGAATAATAGAATAGGAAGAAGGTTATCCTTTCTATCGGTAGTGATCTAGATAAAGAGACTTAGGGAGTGACCCTTATGAAAGTATTGAGCTGACCCTAAAACTTATAAAGGTAGTGATCCTGGGCATAAAAGTGATCTATCAAAAACCTTGTACTTTGGCAGTGATCCTTAGTGGATTTTGTACATTGTTACATTGATGTTGTATTATCCTTGGATGTAGCCTAGCAAGGATGAACTATGTAAAATTTATGTGTCTCATGCATTATTTCATTTATGTTCATACATTTATATGGGAGGAGGAGAGAAGAGTGTTTTGTTTAATAATGAAACAAGATCCTAAGGGGTAGTTGTTTTAATCTGTCATACCCTGATTCACCCCCCTCTCAGGGTATTTAACATAGATGGGAAAATAGGTGTGCCTTAGCTGCTCAGGGCCTAACCTTTTCTCCAGAATATTCCCGTGTACTTCGGTTCATGCCTGTGTACCTGGACCAACCCATGTATCGGCCCACACTCATGTACTCTCAGAGTACATGGTGTATCATACCACATGGGGTCTTGGGCATGTGCAACTAGTAAATAGCTTAACTACTTGGGTAGTTTCACCAAGTATGTGAGCCTAATGGTGTGTAATCCTTTACTCCTACCAAAATATTTGTGTTGTATCCAGGGAGGGTCTACACTCCATGTTTTAGTTTAAGATACAAGATATATAGCCATGAATTTTCTATATCCTTAATTCCCTTCTTGTGTTTCCCAAATTCTTCCCTGATGCTATAAATCTCACCATTTGACTGCCCAAAAACAAAGGAAAATTTCTCTAAATGTTGTTTCTCAGTCTCCAGTGGCCAAAAAATGCAATCTAGTCATCTTCTCAAAGAGTTGTTGTGTATCCCATTCACATCATGTCGCATGTCACCGCTCTAAATCCAAGATTATGAAGCATAACACATAATTCATCTTGATACATCCATAAAACAATAATATTTCAATAGTACACGAATCCACTATGAATCCAGTGGTTCAGTCATGCTCAAACCCACCCTAAAAATGTCGAATCATGACCCCATGGTCCAATGATGAAGAACGCTAAGAACAAGTGGGGGAAAGCATAAGAAAAAGGTGTAAAAATCATTTTCAAATAAATCTTGGCCAATGATCATTAAAATATGATTTACGGTGTGATATCATGTCATAATAAATAAATTAAAATCAATAATTCAATTTATTAAAATGGGCTCATGTGAAGGGAGAATAATTGAGGATTGAATAAAGTAGATCAAATCCATGCTTTAAAAATTTAATAAAAATAGAATAAACCACAATTGATGATTATTACCTTGATTTGGATTGATCATTGATAAAAAATTAATTTTCCAGTGAAGGATAAGTCCCACTACATTCACTTACTCTTGATAGACCTTGATCAGATCACCTATCATCTTCTGATGAGATCTTCCAATGAAGAACACTCAGACCTCCTCTCAAATCCTCATAGGGTTATACTGCCAACCCTAAAGATTTTTTATAAGAGGGAAATTATATGGGTTTTTCTAGGTTATGTAGTTTAATAAAATAAATAAATAATTTAATTATTTATATTATTAAATTCTTTGGCCAACGATTTCCTCAACCATACGTCCGCCACCGACCAACCTTGGGTCACACTTAGGGTAAAACCCACGTCATGGAATCAACAGTGGTCTCCAATTTAAAATATGACTATTAATTTAAAATTTATTCCATTATTTTAGGAAAACTATGTGTGCATGATATTAATATATTTAATTTTTTTATAATATCAATATTGGGATCACCAGGCATTGGAATCTCATTCCAACTTAGCATTTGGATTTGAAAACATTCCTTGATATATTCCAAAGTTTTACAAGGAAAAAATAGAGTCACAAAAAAGGGTTCTAGTGCGATCTCGATCACACATACTCATATCTACATATGAACATTTCCACCTTAAGATATATTACATACATTATATATATTACTTATATAGTCATTTTTTCCATAACATCGAGTGACCACTAGACATGGAACATGTTAATATAGTATATATCAACTCACACATTCATGATTCTATGGAATAGACTGACCAGGTCAATGAATACATCAAATTTAATTTATTTAGTAGATGATCACATCACATGACACTCATCCAAGTAGCTGATCACTTCACATGTAACTCAGCTAATCATGGACATGAATTTACTCAATCTAATTTAATCAAGGGCCCAATTTTATTTACTCCTATTATGAGTTGAATAATCTCATCTTGGTTGATCTCTAATCGATGAAATTATCAAAAAAATACCCAAACACCATATTATTAGATAAGTATAAAGGATTACATAAGAAATGTATAAAATTAGGAAGTTTCTTATTCTAAGTATCTTTACAACCTTAGGTAATGGGGATTCATAATAATAATACACCCCTAAGTAGATCAATGACCATGTGAAATTCTATGTGATATACTTTGGTGGGTCAATCCAAATAAAGTCTCAACTTATTACCTCATTATTATATTCTTTGTATCACATATACAATTATTTTTATCAAGTACTATATTCTTCTCATGATAACCTCAACATATCATCAAACTCTATAATATTATGCGATGATCGTCAATTAGGGACAACTCAAATCTATAATTTGAGGGGATAATTATCATTTCACTTCATGTAAAAATTTTAAATAATGATAAAGTGGTGATTTCCTTTTGTAAAAAAATGATACATTTTATACTCTTAAACTTATTTAAGAACACACAATAACACCATACATAAGAACCTTTCTAATATATCACATATGATAGAGCATCAGATCATCCTTATGTTTGCTACACTTTTATGGTTTTTTAAACTCATTAAATCTTTATGTAATTCATGTCACATATATATGGTACCAACTGATAAAATCCTTTCAATAGACTCTTTAGTAAGTAACATATATTAAGCAAACTAGTTTGAATAACGAAAAAACTTAGGAATCATATTCCTAATGTTCAACTCCTTGAACATATTCAAAATCTTTAACTTCACAAAATTAAATGTTAAAATTTTATTATCCTCTTTCATCTACTTCAAATTCTATCTATGTACATCATAATAATTTGAACACTTTCTATCATAATTTTCCATGAAATATTTTGGAAACTAATGTAACTATTCACAATATTACTTTACCTACACATACAAAAATCCTTTAGGATACTAGGTGATATTCTTATTATTTTGAAAAATAAATGTAACTCTTTTCATTTATATTTACCACCATAATCTATGAAACACCCTCTACCAGTTCTCATCCACTGAGTGGTTTCTTAACTAGAGGAGTCACCACTATACCTCATGTTCACCTCCCAATATGCTGGAGGTTGTTGAATAACAATAGGGGTATAAAGTGTAACCTTAGGGGGGACTATACCCCCATATCAAAGTGCACAAAATCAGTAATGTGATTCTATCTGGGTTAGAAGTGTGTTTAATTTTGAGATTAGTTTACCTCTTTTGAGGTTTTAGAGATTTTCAGGAGTCATAGGTCAAGAATTTTGAGTTTTAGAGAAAATAGGCCAGGTGCATGGTATATTTTTACATTTTTTCTAACAGTATGGTAATCATGAGACATGAATATATTAGTTTAATTGGTGATTTACATGGTTTGAATATGGTTTTTTAACTATGTAAGTCACCAAGAAAATAGTGCAGATGTTTAGACTTGGGTCCAGAGGTCGTTGCATGACTTTCACATGGTTTTTGAAATTATACAACTATTTATAGAAAACCACGAGTCTTGGTTTTAAAGGGACAATGGATACCAAATAGTTTGTGTAATCATGCAGCCTAACCATGTGACCTGATCTTAACCTTTTGAAATAGAAAATTAATCTAATTACCTTATTCATTTTTAACTCTAATCTCTTTCTAATCCACCATTAGCTTAAATAAACTCCTCAATGATGATCTAGAGTACTCTCCCCTTTATTAATTGGTGATCCTCAATAAATTTAGGTGGATTTATTCAGGACATGTTCAGTTTTACTCTCAATTTCTCTTCTTTTCTCTTGCTCTTCTCTAGATATCTCTCCCCTATCTCATTGGGAGCCTAATGGGATATGATTTTAGGATATTGAGTATTTAATGGTGAATTTAAAGTGTTTATCTTGGATCTAGTCTTGTGAGGACCTGATTTATTAGTTTCCCACCATTTATTTAGATGGAAACATTATTTTCATCGATCTCAAGGCAGGTGTCTCTATACTATGGTATATCCCTTGACATGTTTTTTGTTCTTATGATTCCATTTGGTGTTTATTTATAAAATTGATTATTTGAAATCCATGAGGGGTGAATTTTATCTTTGATGCCTATGAAAATGTTTTCTAAAGATGAAATTTTTATTGAAAACCTTTTTGATTTACATGATGTGATTGATGAACTACCTAAAAGAAGAATTTGATTTGAAAAGGGTTTTTCATGCCTGAAAATGGACTGAATTTTCATTGTAAAATGTTTACGAAACATGAATTTGGTTTCTTGAATGTAAAGATTATGTAATAGAACTCTGGGAAGACCTTGGGTTATGAGAAAAAACTAGACATATCTGAGCCTTAGTTGGGTAAGATATCATTAGTCTAGGTTCCCATGATGCCATAGAGTTAGTTGGTAGCCTTTACTGAAGAAAAATGGTTCACAAATTTAGGATTAATTTATTTTGTACAGTGTTTATTATTTTTTAGTTTTGTACAACCTTGTGTTATGGATTACCCTTTGGTTATTTTTGGATACATCAGATTCATTTTTATTTGATATACTTATTTTTCTACTCAATACATACATTGATTCATGAAAACTTGGTTTGTTCTTCTGATTATTACTCATGGATATATATGTAATCTCATATTACTTTTATTATTAGAACAAGGAATGTTTTTGAAAATAAAACTAAAGGTTTATTTTATACATTAAAATGATTTTTTTTGAAATGTTTTATAAAAATGTTTTATATAAGAACTAATGAATGAATGTGGATTGACATTGTAAATATACATTGGTGGTATCCTATTGAGCTTTAGTGATCATGAACTAATTTTTTATTTTTGTATTTTATTGAATTGGTTTTGTAGGATATAGGTAAGGGGAGAGTTTCATATATAGGATAACTCTACAAGATCGTGTTTCTGACTAGTGGGTTGGGATGGTGGTGAAATATGGTCATATGAAGATGGAACCATGGGTTGATTTGGGTTCTATGTTGATGGTATTTTAGTTTTTTGATCTAGAAATTATCTGGTTGTTGGATTCTACCTTTATGGTTTGATTTTTTTAACATATGATGTATTTTGGATAAATATTATGATACTCTAATTTATTATATCTAATCATATGTATTTTAGAGAGTGAAATCATTCCCAATTTTCTTTGTATGCTACCCAGGTGCTTATTTCTAGCCCATGGAAATCAGGATCATACTTTGCACATAGTGTCATTTGAAATTTAGGTGACATTATGGGTTGACTTGGGTCAATGAATTATAAATTGGTATTAAAAAATTTATTATTAAATCTTAGGATCTTGCTTGTATATCACCCTCTTGTGTTGGGGGGGGGGGGGGGTGGGGTTGGATAGACTAGAGTTAGGATCATCAGAACTCAAGAGGTTGTGTGAGAGCATGACTTATATCACTTTTATAAAAAACCATGAGTTACCATGAAAAGTATGGGACTCTCTAGAATCCATTTTTATAATTTTATCCTTTTTGTTTAACCCTTTAAAATTAAATTTAAGATACAATAATTGAATATTTTTATTGACTATTTTCATTCTCTTTGTTTCTTAGAATTTAGATCCTTTAAGAAGTCCATATCAGAATTCAAGATAGAAAGATATGAAGTAAGATGTATAGGTGAATCCTTCAGTTGAATTTGTTTTGGTGGAAACTATAGTCTAAATGATCTATTATGTAGGCCAAGTTGCTAGTGTTGAACCAAAACAAAATGTGGACCATGATTTGGAATTAACCATGTAGCATCCACTGATATTTTATGGTGACAAGATACCATGAGAATTAAAAGAAGGGATCAAGAGTATTGAAAGGATTTTCCACTTCTTGAAAACTCTTTAATACTCCAAGGTTAGTTTTTCCACTTAAATGCTTGAGGGTATAAGAAGAAAATGGTGGTAATATATTTTTAGGCCACATTTAATGAATATCTCACCTAGATTACTTTCAAGAATAATTTTAGTCAATAGTACTATCTTAAAACATTGATAGTGAAGTGATCAAGATAGTTTTTACCATGGATTATGGATATAATTTTGTCATTGAGTATGCTGCTCAGTTTTATGAGTTAGTGAACCTATCTTCATATATTGTTTCTAATAACTATCTTAAGGAGCAGAGCTTTGAAATTGGTTTGAGGTATGGTATTTAGTCTATATAGATTCTTATGTGGTTACACACTTTAAATAGGTTATATAAAATATATCTATGTTTGAGAAAAATATATATGAGAATAAAAGACTCATTGGAACATCAATTACAATGTGTGGTAGCCAAAGTTCATATTCTTGATAGAAGAGAAGTAGGGTGACCAATATCGAGGTGGCAGAAAGAGTGCACAACAAATGTCAAGGTAAGGATAAGCGGTCTATTATTATTGTGGTATAAAGGGATTCCTAAAACCTAATTTTAATTTAGAACCCAAGCTATTCCATGCATGTGGGAAATCTATCCATCTTTGGAATTTTTGTGAGAGAACATTCCAGGGAAGTAGAGCTAGATCCACCTTTACTAAGGGATCCTAGTTTTTATATAATACAAAAAAGGGGAGGGGTATCAAACTATTTCTATGGGTTATTATAAGTTTATTAAGAAATGGAAGAATGAATTTTGATGTTTATATAATACATAGTTTGCACTAGAGGAGTCATAGGTAAGACCGACTACCATGAGTGGTACCCGTACAACTCATTCCTTTATAAAATCCTAGATTATTAATTTATTGGGATTACAATCAGAGCTTATAAATTTCATTATAACTCTTTCCACTCCTTTGGGAAATAATTTGGAGTATTGTTTTTGAGGTCTGGAGTGTCAAGTTATGATTCTAGACCATGAAACCATATGGTATTTTCTAGTTCCTAATATCAACATCTTTGATCTCATCATATGCATGAATTTGATGATTAATTATAAATCCTAGATTGATTTTTATCATTTTTAGGTTCAATTTCTCTCATCTGATGGAGTTAATCATGTATTTTATGGTGATTAGGATCCTATATCTGAAAGAGTAGGGTCTATTTCCCCTATTTTTGAGATGATCTCATTATAGTTAGTGGGGATATTTCTTGATGTTTTTTAAACAAATATTAGTGGACCTATTTTAGTGGCAGTGAGTGAGTATATTTAGATTTTTCTAGATGATTTATTTTGGTTTTTACCTTATAAGGAAGTCAATTTTACTATAGTATTAATTCCAAGGATGAGTCCCATTTCCTTATCTTCACAGCATAAAATACCCATTGAATTAAAAGTATTGAAGGTCCAACTTGAGGATATTGAGGCTAAGGGATTTATCTATCCTATAATTTCACCTTGGGATTTATTATTACTCTTTATAATGAAGGAGGACATGAGTCTTTGGATTTCTGTTGATCATTTTAAGCTCAAATAGGTGATAGTTGAGAAAAATATCTCTTTCCTAGGATTTATGAGCTTTTTGATTATCTTAAGGGAACCATATGTTTTTCAAAAACTGAACTAAGATCAGGGTACTATCAAATGAGGGTTCGATAGGAAGAAATTTCTAAGATAAAATTTATGATAAGGTATAAGTATTATGAGTACTTAGTCATGTTATTTGGAATTACTAATGATCTTATAGAGTTTATGGATTTAATTAGTCGAATCTTCCATCAGTTTTTGGTTTCTTTATTTGTTTTTGTGAGTGGAAAATATCCCTGTTTATTCTATATCAGAGCATGATCATGATGGGCACTTGAATATTGTCCTTAGGATCTTAATAGGGAATCACCTATATGTGAATCTATCTAAATTTCAGTTCTGGATTCAAGAGGTAAAATTTCTAGGCCACTTGATTTCTAATATGGTTGTTTGAGTAGATCCAAAAAATATTCATCCAGTGATGCCTTGGGAAAATCCCATAAATGTTTATGAGATCCATAGTTTCTTATTATTAGATTGATATTACAAGATATTTGTTTATAAGTTCTCCAAGATTGAGTCTCCTATGAAATAGTTAACTCATAAGGGTGTGATTCTTATCTAGGGTGACTAGTTCTAGAAATATTTTGAGGAGTTAAAAGGGAGATTGACCTCAACCACAGTATTGATACTTATTAAGCTAGGTTTGGGATACGATGTCTATTGTGATGATAATGGTATAGATTTTTGTTTTTTGTTGGTGTAGGTAAATAGGTGGTATATTATGTCCCTCATCAATTATTACCTCATGAGAAGAACTACCCCATTCATGATCGTGAGTTGGAAACAGTGATATAAACTCTTAAAACTTGGAACAAATGCCTCTTTGGGGAATAGTTTATAGTTTACTCATATCATAAGAGTCTAAATTATATCTTCAATCAGAGGGATGTCAACTTTAGATAGATATTTTGGGTATATTACATTCAAAAATTCAATTTTGATATTACATACACCCTCAAAAAAGGAAACATGGTTATAGATTCTTTAAGATGAAATTATTTGATTTAGGAAATGAAGGAATAAGGGGAAGAGTGGTGATTTATGGGATTATTTTATAAGATGTGTTTGGATGAAGGGATAGTTGATATATAGGTGTTCCTATGTTGTGCTTGGTCTGGATAATTTATGGATGATAAGATTCAACTTAGAAAGGTAGAGTGTCATCAATTTAGTAGGATTCTTTATGGTAAGGAGACATTGGGTGAGTGGTCTAAAATCATGATAGAGTTTTATTCTTTTTAGGTAATATGGTTGTTTCAATAAAAATAAGATAAAAATTAATGGATAATAGACACTGATCTAGTTAGTCCATGCACCCTGGAGCTACCAATATGTATCATGACTTGTGATGTCTCTATTAATGGTAGGGAATGAGATTATTGATTGTGTATTTTTTGTCTCAATGACTTTCATGTCAAAAAATTAAGGTGGAACATTAGAGACCTATTAGTTTACTATAACCATTACCCATTCCATTATAGTAATGCGATAATATATCCATGGAATTCATGATTTGGATACCCTAGACACTTAGTGGTTATGATTTGATATGGGTGATTATTGATTGAATCAAAAAATCAGCTCACTTTATACCCAATAGGGGGTCAATAAAGGTAGAGGATCTTAGAAACTTGTAAGTTTAGAAGAGTTTTAGAATATATGGTGTGATATTGGATATCATTTCAGACAAGGAACCTCACTTCACCTTATAATTGTGGAGTTGATTACTGGAAGTGATGAGTTCTCAGTTGATGGTTAGGATAATGTATCATCCTAAAATAGATGGCCAGACTGAGCAAGACATCCATATTCTTGAATTCATGCTTTGGGAATGAATTCTTGAATTTAGTGGGTCATGTAAAAAACACATACCCTTAGTATAGTTTTTCTACAAAAATAGTTATCGGGCTTTGATCAAGATGGATCTATTTGATGTTTTGTATGGGACGCCTTGTAGATCATCCCTTTTTTAGAAAAATATTGGAGAATGGTTATTGGTTGGACCAAGTGTTATCCATGAGATAAAGAATATCATGTAGTTGATTAGGAAAATATTAGTAACAAATTCGATTTTCTATATACTGTATATCAGCCATTGTCGTCATCTATTGGAATTTGAGGTAGGTAATCATAATTTCCTTAGAATTTCATCTCATTTGGGACATAGATGCTTGAGGATATAAGGTAATTTAACACCTCATTATGTTGGCCCATTTAATATTGGAGAGTGACTTGGGAAGGTGGATTATTTATTAGACTTAACTACTCATTTGAATTATATTTATGATGTGTTCCATGTTTCCTTACTGAAGAAGTATTAACCAGATATGTCCCACATGATCGAGTGGGAAGATGTTGAAATTGAATCTGACACCTTAGTGATGAAAGACCTATCCAGACAGTGGACTGATAGGATAAGGCGCTATGTGTAAAGACAATACCATTAGTTCGAGTGATATAGAAATGTGGTAGGGATATCTATGAGACATGGGAGAATGAGGCCTTGATTATACAACAATAGACATACCTATTTTCAGGTTTGTAAACCTAATTATTTATGGAAAAAATCCTTTATGTCAGTGAAAACTGTGATGCCCTTTCTGTCATAGGTATGTTTAATTTTGAGGTTGGTTTATCTCTTTTCAAGCTCTAGAGACTTTCAGGATTCAATGGATAAAAAAGTTAAAGGTTTAGAGATAACTAACCAAATAGATGGTTTAGGTGCATGGTTTTTCTAACTACGTGGTAATCATACAACATGGATCTGTTGGTTCTAGTGGTGATTTGCACAGTTTGAACACAAATTTTCAAAATATTTGAGTTTCCAAGAAAACTATAAAGATAAAAATGATCATGTTATGGATGGATTAGGAAAAAAAGCAGTTAAGGGTATAATCTGAATGAGATCCATAATTTTTGGGATCTAAAATTTTATGGTTCATGGTTAGAGAACACGATTATAAAAACCATGTGCTAACCATGTATGAGCTTCTATCTCAAACCACACCTCATATGGTTGGATCACATGGTTAGAAAAACCATGCACCAACCGTGAATTTACCTATTTTCTCAAAGTGCACGATTTATTCTGGATATCTACACGGTTTTTCTATACCATGAAATAACCATGGACTTATCCAATGCCCACTATTTCCATTTCATAGTTTCCTGGAGGTGTTTCACAATTTCTAAAAACTATTATCAAACCGTACACCTCAAGAATAGCATAAAAACAAAAAAAACTCATCTGAACCTCTCAAAATGTAACCCAAACATTATATATATTTAAAATAAATAAATAAAGGGTTAGGCACCTGAAACTTGGGGTTATAAAAAATCATATCATGTTCAGATATAAGGATTGTTTTCAAGGAATCCCAAATCACATCACATCTAGATACAAGGATCATGTCCAAGGCATTCTAAAATCACCTGGGAACTTAAAGGATTTTCTTATTAGGAACCCATCACCTGGATATAGGGTATAAAATTCTAGGAAAAAAATCATCCAAGTCTAGGGGTGTGACTCTCCTTACTAAACATCACATATTGTAAGACCATGTATCCCAACATACAGATCTAAGGAGCAAGTTGAAGGCACCCCATACCCATTCATAACTCAAGGAATTTTTCTTCTAGGAATACTACACCATTTGAGTCTAGGGTGCACCTCTCCTTGCTAGACATCAAATCATCTAATTCTAGGGGTGTGATTATTCTACTAGATATATAATCTTGATGGACTATGTGTCCCACAATATAGATAAAATGAGCATTTCCAAGGCATCCAAAATCATATGTCAATATATATTGGTGGATATTACATCCCACCAAAAATAATCTCTTATAACACATATAGATACATTTTTAATCTTCCCAAACCCATCCCACAATTCTTAGGTCTGCCTCTCTAGTGAAAAACATTTCCTCGCCACAACCATAATGAGATCAAACCATCAATTCTGGTTCTAATGTGACACCCATAATCATCACTACCTATTAGACATATTCACTCTCACCTAGGTTAACATGTCATTAGGAAACTCACTAGGATATCCAAGGTATCATCATACATAGAAACCCTTCATGGGTTCCCTTATATCAAACTTGTCTCTTAGGTTGAAACCCATCACTCAAAGAAAATAATGTCCCTCAACATCATCATAATCATCATCATGTCACAATTCATCACCAGGTAGGTAATCACACACCTATCACATTAATTTAATCAAATCCTAGTAGAACAGAAACACTACCCCTTTAATAATCTCAACTTACTCGAAGGCTCTAAGGAATCCCAAGGTCCTCACATAGCCAATCCTTAGTCCATTCATATCATTCCATCATTCCCCCACTCAAAGGTCAAAAAGACACCTATAATAAGGGTCACTATACTTACTAAATCCCTCTAAAACCCCTATAGGGTCAATGAATATCATGTTATACAATCATAACCAAGACCTTGACCATTGATGATTGAGGAAATCAATCTAGTTCCCAAGGAACCATCATGACCCTTAAAAATTTTTTCCAGTGCACTATGAATTTCATTTTAAATAAAAAATTAATTTATAATAATTAGGTATACTTCCCTGGGTGGATATACCTCAAATAACATGCCATAAATAAAATTTATAATACTATAGGGCATGTATGAGGGACCACCTAACTCAATCTAGAAGATATTCCCTTTTTAATACATCTTCTAAAAACTCTAACGAGGCTCGTCCAAGTCTACCCTGCTACTAACAATTATCATGAGGACCTATCTTAAGCTAGAGTATCCAAAAATTTATTATAAACCATATATAATTAATTATTCATTTCATTTTAATAATAAAAATAAATAATTTAAAAATAATTGAATTAGGACTAATGCCTAAAATCTCACCAATGTGCTCCCATAACACCAAAATTACAACCAATCACTCATGGTAATTCTATGAAACACTCTCGACACCACATTAGAAAAAATTAATAACAATTAGAACCAAATAAATCAATAATCTTATTCAATATAAGCCAAAAAAATTAGAAAAAATCATACTGTGATGTACCTCAATGGATGAAACATGTGACAACATGAATATAATGTCTCAGGATGTCCTTTACCCGTGCCAAGAAAAATTCCAATTTTTATTGCCTAATTCCACCATTCTCTAGTGTAATTGGAACCAAAACCCTAAAATGGAGAATAAAACCAAGAGAAAATAAATGGAAATCAATAATGGAGTTAATGGAGAATGGATATCACCTTAAATAATGAATAATCACACCCAAAATCACCCAAATCTAAAGGTAATTGAAGGAGGGAGAGGGAGGCTGACTAGATGGGGTATGTGAATGAGGGAGAAGAATAAAAAAGGTATAGGGTTTAAATAATAATAGGGATAAAATGGGGAATTCCCATTTTTTAATGAGTCGCATGGTTTTTCCACACAGTTGGCTAAACCATGTTGCAGACACTATCCAAGAATTTTTCTTCCCAACTAACATCATCTCTACAATTCGACACATGATTCACCCTAGAATCATGTCAAGGATTTCTATTGACTCCCTTAATCATGCGAAAAATGTGATTCACCTCACAAATCATGTCACGAATCATGTTTTACTTCATGAATCACCCTCAGATAACACTAAAACCTCACTGAGTCTAATGCCAATGCACCAAATATGACTAACACATCATTCAAACCTCAAATCATGTATTCATAAAAGGACTAGATAAAATTAGATTCATTTTCATACAAAAATACAAACACTATATATAATGTCCAATCACCAGTCTCATTACTACCATGACCCTACCCACATGGGGTCACTTCCTCAACCCACATCCCATCAATTTTGCATGTAATTAATGGAAGTTACCATTCCACTCATACCCAAGCATCAAGAAAAAAACCTAAATTTATACCTTTTCTCAAATCCCTAGTAACATCCTCCTTGAAATATACCAAAATTACTAATTATAATGAGGGTTACACCCTCCAATGACCAATGGTGTAATCCACACCATATGGATTTCTTACACTACTCCTCAAGTGAAACCTCAATAAATTCCATCATCCCATGTATATCGCTCCCCTAGATATATTTCTGATTTCACCCTTTCCCATAGTGTGACATTTCCATTTTTCATCAAAATATCAATATCTATGTCCACTAGTACTCAAAATTCCCACTGTTTCTTGACTCAAACTCAACCAATCACTGATTTATAATTCAACAACACCACACATTATCAGTGTCAACTATCATGATATCATCCCAAATTAATGGGTTTATGCTCTCATACCACCCAAAAATAGAAAAACTCATGCTCACTTGAGTCCTATGTTAATTTACCTAGACTCATGATCCAAAAAAACTACTGACCATTCCTCCAAACATGGCAAGAAAATCCATCTAGATCATTCTTAGTAATCCTATTCAAAATCGAGGCATATCACCCATGATGTCTATCACACAATCACCCACCAACCTGGGTGTCATTCCAAAAATATAATAATCCATCCATGTTATACTGTTGAGATACATTTAAATGAATACAAAATACAAATGGCTATTCATCAAACTAACACTTCCCTTGAAACCAAACCCCAATACCAAAATAGTCTGCACTTAAAGCAATCTACCTCAAAAGTATAAGGCATTTTCATACCTTTACCATATATACCTGGTAGAATATCACATACACTTATTTCATAACCAAAATCATATACACATTCTTCCTATATATAAGGCACTCATAACCCTAATATAATCCATCTATTAGGTTTCCCACATATCACACAAATCATATCATCCAAAACACCCATATTACCTATCTTGAGTTTCATATAAAAACACTAAGCTCTCCCACTTAACCCATACATCTTATCCCACACAAGTCAGACCTCACAAGTCATACCTCACAAGAATCACCTCTTTGTTCCCTTCTAAAAATCACATGAAAATTCATATGCCAAAACACATCCAATCTAGGGTTCTCATATACACATATCAGTATTTGACATCACTTTCCAACTCACCACATATTAGGATAATGATTCTCATCGAGCATCCATATATTGGACTACCCCAATAAGAATTATAATCTTATACTGATCCTCAATGGGCCTATGTATACAGGAGTCACCCCCTCAAGGATCACGTGTACATATTTTAGAACATATGAAAATTCATGGTTCTAGATGTAGAGGTAATTCCTATTGGGCCTATGAAAAAGTAAATTTTTTTTGGATTCAACAGATTATTCACTATGTACATAATGTGAATACCATGGTCAATGATTTTTCCCCATATAATATTGAATTTTTTTTCAACAAAATCAAGAGAGGATCATTTTACATTAATTTAAAATTAAATTTAATAATAGTAAGAATGATTAACTCTATCTTGAGATCTTTATTCATTGATGGAATTGATCATTTGAACTTGTTCGATGAATCATTGTTGCATCATGAGGACCCAAATCATATACCCTCTAGTAATGATCCACATGCACTCCTTTAATATCCAAACAACACTAATAAATCATCGGGTTCTAGCATGGATGACTTAACATCTTGGGTTGTTCACCTTGATCGAATCACATTATTTTGATCTTGAAGGAATATCTCTCTTTCTTTTCTCAGTCTTGAGATGAATATATAAGGAGGATTAAATATAGAGGAATGTTGTGCATAATGATTAACATTTCCTTGATTGACATAACAATCTATATATAGATATAGGGTTAGAGTTAAATTCCAATTAATTGGCCAAGGTCCCTCAAATATGAATCAATCCCTAGTAAACAAAATGGAATGTAAATAATAATAATAATAATAATAATAATAATAATATTTTACTTATGACATGCACAAACTCTCACAATGATAAAAATTTATTTTACAGTCTGATAAATAAATATTTATCACTAAACAAAATCTCATTTACTCTTCCTCCTCAACATTTATTGAATTTTCAAATAAATATTATTCATTTAATAAATAAATAAATATTATATTCATAATATCATGAATAAATTATTTATTTAATATTCACATAACTAAATAAATTATTTATTTAATAAATAAGTAATTATTTATTATCAAAAAAATAACAAGTGATAAATAAATATTATATATTCACATAATAAAATAATCATATTTTGAATAAATATTTATCTAATATTTTCAATCAATTTATAAAACCTAAATAAATATTACTTCATGGCCTAGAAAATAATATTTATTCTAATTGTCAAATATAAACAATATTTAACTAAGATCAAAGGAAACATTTTGCATGTGACCCTCTAGGAATCTTCCATAGTGGAATTATATAGACATTCCTAAATTCCAAATTACTATCTATAAATGGTTCATGAAATCCATAGAGAAATAAGTTATGTCAAAATGACACCAACAACATACAAAAACTCACTGCATAATATAATACCTTTTTCATAATATGTAAACAAGAAGGTTTCACATACATATCATCAACCTAGATGATTGATACATCTTTATTTGACTATCTGAAATGAACTTGTCAATAAACCATTAACATATAACTCAATGTGAAGGTTACATTTCATTAAAAGGACAAAGAAATCATCTTCCACAAAGATGGAATGTACAAATCCTTCCTTGACTTATTCATTAATAACATATCATTCATGATGTACCCTACTTCCTATGAACATATGAAATCATTGTTTTGGTTAGTAAATAAAATTACATGAGTCATGACATATATTAATAGTAATATTAAATTATAAGGATCATCACACACACTTAAAAATGGGAAAATACAAAGACTCACAACCATGTGTAATTCCTACCTATGTGTCTGTTCTCATTATCTCTCATATCAGAGATTACCAAGTGTGAACTTCATGAGATGAAGTCTTGTATACTTTTGAGTACTCAAACCTGATAGTCAATATACCATGTGTCCCATCATATAATGTTATCCGACCATAGAAACATATTTAATATTATCATAATATCATTTCAAGGATATAATTATATCATAAAATGGATATAAACTTTTCTAATGTGTTCGATACTCTATGAAATTATTATATTAAAGTCAGGTAAAAAATGAAAAAATTTAATAATAAATTTTAGTAATATTTATTTCTTCAAATTTATATTCAGTATAAAGTAAAACTAGTTTCTTCTAGAAAAAAAACTCTAACAGACTCCCACTTGGACTAGAGACAACTTCTAATGACTTTTAGTCTAGTAAATATCACATGATTATCATGTTTCTGATGAGTTAAAGATTTAGTTAAGGGTTCCACTATGTTTTATTCCATGGAAAATATTCTCACTATGATGTCACCTATCTAATAAAAAACCCTCAAAAGATGAAATTTTTAAGTATATTCTTTATCCACTGATGCGGTCTTGGATGCTTTCCAAGTTCAATTGTTGTAGTATTATCAAAATATAGTGTGATGGGGTCTTTAATGCTAGGTACCACATCAAGATCTTGGATGAAGTTTCATATCCAAACCTATTCTTTAGATCCCTTATAATCCATAATGTACTCATAATATACTATAAAATCAATGAACATAGCTTTGTTTAAAATCCTCCATATCACATCACCTCTATTAAGAGTGAATATGTATCTCGAATGTGGTTTCAGATCATCTTGATATGTTTGGAAACTATAATTCACATATCCTTTGATGACTAGATCCTCACATTCTCTATAAACCAAAAATATATCATTATTATGTTCTATATACTTAAGTCTAGTCATGACCACCATCCAATGGTGGTCACTTATGTCAAATCAATATCCTAGTACTATGCTTGAGGTGTAAGAAACATTTATCCTTGTATATAACATAACATACAGGTTTGACCCAATCAGTGATGTGTATAAAATCCTTTCCATAATATATCTTTACTCACGTGTCTAAGGACATATTTTATTAGAAATATGAATTTCATATGATACTAGAAACAATATCATCTTGTATTATTCCATATTGAATCACTTTAGTATTTTACAATGTATGAACTTTGACTTATTATAATAATCCTATTGGATCTAACACGATTGATCATGATACCAAGAATATATGATGGTTTTCTTAAGTCCTTCATGGATAATAGAGTGTCAAACTAATCCTTAAAATACTATAATATTGGTTTTTTTCAATAAGTAGCATGTCATAGATATAAACTATTAGGAAAATAAGCACACTATCACATAACTACTTTTAAACATAAGTCTCACAATAATTCTTTACAAAACAAAATTATATTACGTATTTATCAAATCAAATATTCCTTGAATTGGATGCTTTATTTAATCCATAAATGGATCTCTATAACTTTCATACCCTATTACCATCCTTTGGAATAAAAAACCCTTCCAATTGTGTCATATATATATATTCTATAAGGTTCCCATTAAAGAAGAATGTTTTTACATCTATATACCAAATCTCATAGTCCCTGAATGCCACTTTAGAAAATGGTATTATGATGGATGTTAACATATAAACTAGTGAAAGGGTTTTATCATAGTATATGCCTTGACTCTTTTTAAACCATTTTTCACCCAATAGAGACTTAAAGGTATTGAATTGTCCATCAATTTCTAGTTTCTTATTGAATATTCATTTGAAACTAATGGAATTTACATCCACCAAAGTATATAATAAAATACAAACATAATTTTGGTACATGGAAGTCATTTAAGAATTCATATATTCATTCCA
The DNA here is from genome assembly GCA_963277665.1 of Viscum album. Classification (NCBI taxonomy): domain Eukaryota; kingdom Viridiplantae; phylum Streptophyta; class Magnoliopsida; order Santalales; family Viscaceae; genus Viscum; species Viscum album. The sequence goes on along the minus strand of OY728141.1, from coordinate 454,075,036 downwards.
TTTAGTAGATTCTATGTCACATACTACTTACTTGTAGGTTACATGTTCATTATTATCAACTAATAATGATTTACCATCTTTAGTGAATGGAAAACCATATCTTTTTTGTTCTTTAACCTCTCTTGTACTATTATAAAATACTTGTGTCTCTAGAATATACTCTTCCATGTGGATTTATGGAATCTGTTCTAGTGCCAAATATTGTGTATCTCTATCCCTAACTTCATCAAAGTCTATATCACTCCTACTATCTCTTTTAGAGATGTACTCCCTCTCAAGAAATGTAGTGTATCTTTCCAATATTACCTTTTTGTACGAGGGTTTGTATTAGTAACATCCCCCTTGTTTCCTTAGGGTATCCTATAAAGGTATTATTTGTGACTTGTGGTGAAAGTTTGTTTACCACACATGTAAACTTTACAATACATATTTCCTTACACACCAAAGTTTGTATGGAATGCCATTTTACACTTTATTTGGAACTCATTTTATTATATGTGTCACTGTGTGTAATGTGTATCCCCAAAAGGATAATAAAATAATTGTATGACTCATCATTGATCTCACCATGTCTAAAAGGGAATAGTTTCTCCTTTCACTGACACTATTTCATTGTGGTGTATAAGGAGGAGTGAGTTGGGGTATAATCCCAAACTCCTATAAATAATCAATGAATTCTTGATTAAGATATTCTCTACTACATTCTGAGTGAAGTTTCTTAATCTTCTTACCAATATTGTTCTCAAATTAATGTTTGTGTTCCTTAAATGTATCAAATAAATATAACTTATATCTCATTAAGTAGATAGACACATATCTACTAAAGTCACTAGTTAAAGTTATAAATTATGTGTACCCACCCATGAATTCAATTGGAAATGGTCCACGCATATAGATATTAATCAACTCAAGAATATCTATATTCCTTTCACCTTTTACACTAAATGAGTCTTTGGTCATTTCACCTAGAAAAATACGTAACATACACTAAGTGGTTTTAGTTCAAATGAATCCAAATATACATATTTATGTAATCTAGTCAAACACGTTTTGTTTACATAACCTAGCCAATAATTCCATAATTGGGTGTGGTATGAGTCACATGAACTATTTTTTCTATCAATTTCCATTACCCGGTTTATGTAATCCAATACAAAGACCATTATTTATAAAAGAAGAAACATTTGTTCCCAAATTTTAAAATAAATCCATCTATATCAAGTTTGGACACATAAATTTTTTTTAGTCACTGAGGCAACATGATAAAAATATTTTATAACCAAGATCATTATAGTTAACAATGTGAGGTATTAGTCTCTAATAGCCACAATAACAAGTTTGGATCCATTGGTTGCTCATAGATCTACCTCACCACTAAAAATATTCTAGAATATACTTAGTTCCTGTATTTGAATACATAAGTTAGAACCACATGCTATATCTAATACCCAGTTTTTAAAAATAGATAGATTTCCCTAGATAACAAATACACTTAAATATTACCCTTTCTTCTTTTCCCGAGTGTAGTTTTTCTTCCAATGGTCCTTCTTTCCACTTGTGAAATGGATAGATCATGTTCTCTTTATTACCCCTTAATCCTTATATTATTTTAATGGATTTGAGAATAATATTTAGAATTGGAGTTAGTCTTAGAGGTATTAATCTATAATTTCCTATTACTCACCATAGAAACCAAAGGCTTTTCATGCTTCATATATTTTTCTACTTGGTGAAGTAGAGTGAGAAGATCTAGGAGTGACTTCTCTACGCTATTCATATTGAAACTAATAATAAAATTGGATAATCTCTATGGGATTGATAAAATAATGAGACAAACACAGAATTAATCATGTATCTTAGACACTATAACCTCTAGGTGATCAATTTATCCAATAATTTTGACTATGCAATACCCTGTGCTAGGGAGGGTTAAGATTTTATGTGGGGATTTTTAATTTTCAACTAGTGGGTGGTTTATTTTGATAATTGAAACTTGAAATGGAGTTTTGAGCATTGAAACACCATGTAATGGTGTTTTTTAATTGGGATCAAGGCTCGGGTGATTATTTATAGGTTTAGGAGGCTACCAAAGTGGTGGCTAGTGGACCAAGATTCTTAAAATTGAACCTTCAGGCCATTCCGAATGTGAATAGGTCATTCACACAATGAATTAGTTTTATGGGGTGTGCAGAGGAGATTCAAGGTGTGAAACAGGGGCTTGGGGGATTTTCTTAAAAAGTCATTACATGACACCTACTATCACATTATGAAAGAGTCCAACATGTTTTTTTAACTTTAAAGGGGGATTATCCCCCCTTTCTTCTTTGTATGAGAGACACACATGGGACCGAATGAACCCCTTCCTCCTTCCACTGGTTTTACTCCATTATTGGTCATTATTAAGGTGTTTTTAAGGTTGATACAAGGTATGAAATCTATATTTTACCTATATCTTTTCCCCCATTTTTTTTTATTAATTTCAACATTGTTAGATTAAGGAATAAAATGGTGATTTCACTAGAGGATATTGAAATCACCCATTTTCGATGGGGTTTTCATTTAGCATAGCTAAAGGACATACCAAGATAACATCCACCTATTTTCATTTTTCATTTCAATAAAGTTGAATCATGTCATATATTTATTTAAGGTTTACCCATAAATTTAATTTAATTTTATAATTGTTTTTCCATCATGGGTTAGGGATTCTTCTTAGGCTAGTATCAAGGGTGTTCCACGGGCCCTCTGGGTGTGGTTAGTCAAGGTTCTAGTGATGTGATGGTGTTCAGTGAGTGGTTCAAAGATTATACTGCATTATATTAAATTAAATAATTAATTATAATTTTTTAATTAATTATTTATATGATATGAGGTTGGATCTCAGGGATGATTTGGGTTGGGTTGGACCATTGAGAAGCCCTGTGGAGCCTAGGAAAATCTTTTGGTTTGAGTAATTAAATGGGAAGTGGATTATAAGATGTTAGGTGGTCCTAATACTAGCCTTATTGATTATTCATGATGTTATATGAATGTGTGTGGGTGTACGAACTCACCCATAAGATGATGAACCAGTTATAATGTAACTATTTAATTTAATTTAAATAGTTTTTAATTAAATCAAATAGTGAAATTTGTATGAAAACTCAGGGATAAAGAGATAAGGTACTTGGGTCACCATTGGCCTAGCACACTAGTTTGATTCCTCATTCACCGATTATTGAGGCAAAAAAAAAATAAAGATACTCAGATGTAAACACCTCTAAGAGGGGGTGTGATGATACTGGAGATGGATGAACCTAGTAGTTTGGGTGATGACCTATGTGTTTTGTTTACCCAGGTGGATATACCTTAGGCATGATAGTAATTTGTTGGGTGAGTTTACTAGTCTAGAGTGACCTAGTACATAGAGATGATACTTGATCCATATCTCAAGAATATCATTAGTGTGACATACTCTTGAGGCATGTGAGGCCATGATATGGAGTTGATGATGCTAACGAGTGGGATTTTCTCTGAGCATTAGGCATTGTCCTGGGAGACAAGTTGTTATCGAGGATTCTAAGTGAGATTTCTATAATTTATTAATTACCTAAGGTACCCCTTTGGGTGACCCTCTATGAAATAACCCTGAGTGGGTGTATGTGGCTATGGGAATAGATGACAGTATGTGTCACCTGAACCCATGCCAAATATGTGTGCCCGAGGGGCTATGGATAGTGTGATGGGTGTGATAATTAATCCAATGCTTGATATGTTTTTATTTTAATATTTGGTTCTAATATGTGATTACCCAGGATTCTTGGGAATCATTTGTTGAGACTATCACTACTATGATTGTATAGGGTGCCTGGGAATCAACTATTGAGATGGATGATACCTTATGATGCCTGAGATGTTTAAGATATGGTCTCATAATACTTCGGAATATGATTCCTATTTTGGATAACATCCACTATGGGTGATGCAATGGTGGGTGCCTATTTGTGGTTTTTGGATCCAAAATCATAGTATTGATAACATTCATGTAGGAATTCCTATGCTGACAAGGATTCCTTTAACACAGTGACACCATTACGAATGATTGAGGTTCTAGGATTTGAATAGAAATACTAGTAGATCATTGTGAATGCCCATGATGCCTAAGATTTAAATGGTCGTATAAGGTGATGGGTGGGAATATATCCCCAAGAACATATATTGGACATAATAAGGGAGACTATTGGATCCCCTATATTTATTCCCAAGATACCCCTTAAGATTGTGTGGACACGCCATATATAGTAAGAATAAGGATCTAAGTGAATTGGATACCTAAAATATTGATTGTGGGATCTTGGGAGGGTATTCCCTTTTGATTTCCTAGGTCTCCCAAGAATCAATCACACATGAACATATAAGATTTCCTAGGGCCTCCCCACCTTAGGAATCAAACATTTACATGACATTGAGAATGATCAGGTATTACTATAGGGTCCTTCTTGAGATATTTAGGATAATGGATGCTTGGTGATTCTCCAATATACATTACTCATAAGTGGAGGTTTGAGTATGGGATCCTTAGTGAGAGAAAAAAGGACCCCCTAAGGTGATTCTCATGATTAGAGACACTCTCACACCAACCAAGGCAGGTATGGTCGATCAGGGTTGTAGACCTAAGGATTAATGATAATTATTGGGAATGGAAAAGGACATGTGTGCATGACCATGTGGTGGTGGAGACACCATGGAGGCTAAGTCATCATGATGTGCTCATATACTTTTCTACATCTGTCTGAAGTAGGTCTTGAAAATGGTTTTATTTATTTTTCTTAGAGATATATTTATTTGTTCTATGTATGTCACATGCACATATAACTAAATTTATAGTATAGTACAATATCATCTTGGTGGTTACCTATTGTCACGAACCATCTTGGGTCGACCCCGAACCAGGCACCCAAACCGATCTGTGGAATGGCCCGAAGGGTGTTCCCGATACCCATGGGCTGGAAACTAGTTCTGGGCATCATTAGAGTAGACAAGGGAACAATTTATCCAAAATATAAACAACAAGGAAAAAAAACATAAATAATGGACATCCTAATACACATTTATATAAAAAATTAACCGACATCATTTATATGAAAAAAATGAAATTACAACTGAATGATACAACGAAAATAACCAGACCTGATGAAAAACTAACTCCATGGACCTCTATGGTCACTCTCCAACACAAAAATCTCATGTCACTCAAGGAGGCCAAACTCAAGTTGAAACCTGAAAAAGGGATAAAAATAGAATAAAACTATATGAGTGAGTATTAAAACTCAGTAGGATAGCCCAATAATATATTCCCAATACACATCCTTTAAAATAAAAGAAACATAAATTTCAAGTTTATAACATTTTCAAGGGGAAAGTGATGTTTACATTTTTATATTTGTACAAAGAGGATAAACAAATTTCATTTTAAAACCATATTCACAAACCTTATCAAAACTATCCCACCACTTTCCAATAAAAACAAAACACAAGAAGACACAATAGTAATCACACAACAAGGTCAATGTAAATATATGTACAATCATCATATTCATCACTACAAGCAGCTGAAATCTAATAGAAAAGGGTGAACTTTGGAGATCAAGAAAAAACTTGAACGTACTAATAAATGAGACTCCATCCCCGTTGGCATGACACACATGATGAAGATCAAAACTCCCAAAATCCTGACCACCCTAACTCATTATAGACCAAGGGGTCCAATCCCATAATAATAAACCCAAAATATATCCACCTACTATGGGACACTGGTCAGTCCATCCACTACCAGTGTAGAAATTGTTATTATAATGTTCTCTATATATTATAGGTTCACATGTATCATGTGTATAAAAAGGAGATGATCCAATCTATTCTGGTCGAGTATCCAATCACAACATATATATAATGATAATTCACAACAGACATTACCCCAAGTCACTCCAAGGACTGATCTCATGCCATTAATAAAAAAGAACATAAAGAGTCTAACTGGAGGCACTCTCATAATGGATCAAAAATATTCCTCAATAAGTACATCCAATCCATTATATACATACACTCATGGAATGAGAAATATCCATATGATTTTTTCATAATAAACAATTTCACCATTTTTTACAAAGTTTCCAAACAGGTCCTTAAGTGTTTCTCAAAACTAATATTTTTCAAAGGGAAAATTTTCACATTTAATAAAGAGGTTTATAAACACCATTTATAGTAGTAAACCAATTTCATAAATTTCTCAAAACATTCAGGTTACACATCCAAATCACAACCGTTTTTATAAGGATGCCAAATGAGCCATTTTTAAGCAACTCGGGCCAAAATATGTTATAAACCAAAACCCATTTGTTTGTAAAACCAAATACACATTGGACAAAAAAATACCCCAAAATAACATTTTAAGATTCAAAACATTGGTAACCACCATGAAACTATTCATATTGTACAACCAATGCACTATCATTTTTACAGAAGTTCCAAACGGGCCTTCCCTTGGCAACACATTCCAAAACACCTTAAAAACTAAAACACTATCTTTATGAAAACCAAAACCATCAAGGAAACGACATAAGGAACCCAAAAAAACATTTATTCAAATAATTACAATATTTTTCATAAGATAAACAAATCATTTTATATCACCTTGTGCACACAAAAGCCAACTGGGCACTTTTCCAAAAACGAGGCATGCAACATTTGAAAAAACAAATTCTATTTAACACTAAAAAGGTTATAAAACCAAATTTTCATGAAAAATTTTATTTAAATTTATAAAACAGGTTCTAATAATCACAAACCAGGTTCAAAATATAACAAAACATTTAAACAAACACTTAGTGTGCAAGTTTATAACAAAACAACACTACTTTTCACAAAACAAGGCATAAACAAAACTTTGCACACAAAATAAATTTATTGAATGATTATAAAAAAATACTCAGAATTTTTAGAAGGTTAAAAAAAAATTAAAAATATGATTCTTAAATAAAAAATACATTTTCAAAGGGAAACCTACCTCAAAACCATGGCGGAAAGCAAACACACACCTAATATCACCCATTGTGGTTCCCAACACTCTAGATATATGATGGCCAGCACTAAAAGAACCAAAACCCCCTAAAAATAATGGTATAACATAAAAATAGTTCTTTAATGACCATGGGAGAAGAGTAAACCAAAATAAAGTGGAAGTATAAGGAAGAGGGGGGATAAAGGAAAAGGAATCTCACCTTGGAAACTAGAGAACTCTTCATATTCCATTAGATCTATGCCATTAAATGAAAGGGATTGGATTTTAACTTCTTGGAGAGTATCCTTAGGTCTATAAGAACTAGGTAAATAATATTTGGGGGGGTGGGAAATAGAAAACAATGAATTATTCATGAAAGAAACAAATTACCTTAGAAAATATGGACGATTTGAGAAGCCTTGAGAAATTTGACCCAAATACATGAATAAGATGAGGTCTAAAGAGGGAAAATGGAACATGGGGATGTTACTAGTGTTCTTGGGATCAAGTGAGATTTAGAATCACTAAAAAATATTAAAAAAATTAATTTTATATAAAATAAACAAATTATTTTTTTAAAACTGGAAATGGGATCACAGGCTGGCCCAATACCTGAATAAATAACCCAAATCCACCATTATTATGAATTTATAAGGGTGTGAAAATGATATGTTGGTTTTAATAGGTCATGGGAGGACAAGTGGGAAGTGTAATGAGTAAAAAATGTTGAAAAAATGAGTTATAAAATAAACAAATTTTGTTTTTATGTTAGGAAATGTGCTCACGGTTGGCCCAAATCTTGAAGTAACCACCCTTTTCTCCAAATACTCCAAAACAAGATATGGGGAACCCATGGTAGGATGTTTAGAAATAGATGTTAGTTAAAACTTAAACATTCAAATCACACAAAATCCAAGAAAAGAATTGGTATTTCCAAAGAACCATATAAAATCCAAGACATGAAAAATTGGGTGTGACAATTCTCCCCACCATTAAAGCTTTCCACACTCAGAAAGCCACAACACATTCCATATGATTGTTCAAAACCTAATTATTCCTTATCAATATGGTCCACCCACTCAATAAAATGAAACCTCATCCAAAATTAATGTATCTTAAGCCTATTACCTCAACCAAAACACCAACTCCCAGACACTTCCTAAGAATCAAACGAAAGATCAAGTCACTACCACCACAACCAAACCAAGAACTAGATTGTTGGGCATTCTTCAAATGAACCCAATGATCACAAAAACCCCAAAGAACTCATAAGATACAAAGATTCTATGAGAGTCCCAAATGGACTCCCCTAAATTAAGAAAAAACTTACACTCAAAGAATTCTTAGGAGGAAACTCTACGAGACCTATGGTGGTTATCCCCACCATTAAGAACCAACGATCAATGACCAAACAAGAATTCAACATGAAATAGGAATGATTATATACCACACAGGCCCACTAAAACTCTCCCACAATAACATACCAACCCATGTTAAGATGAACACAACATGAACAATTAAATCCCCCTCCTGAACAATGGGGAAAAGAACTGGGCCAACACTCTCTACACAGATCCAAACCCCCACCACTTAGGGAGGGGGGAGTGGGGGGTGGGGTAAGGGGATCAAATAATTGGGAAATTGAAACTACAAAATAAATAAAGGAACTACCTCACTGAAATGGTATAGGAACAAGCTTAACAATACTACCCACAATTCTGGGACTCTTGACTACGCACCAGCTTCACTCTGAGAGCTCTGATGGATGAAGCATCTCCTATATCATAGTCAGGCTCTGACAATCCCTAAATTTAACTTTTCTCCTTAGTTCCACATAGTGACACATAACAATCCCAATCCAAAACAAAAGATCAATGGACACCATGAAAATATCTTCCTCAAACAACACACTTTTACCCAAACAAGAACTTAGAGATACACAACACTATTTTCTATCACTCTGAATGAGGAGAAGAATGGACAAGGTACATGGAGAAACACATAAACCACACTGATCACAAATACCCTAACCGAGAGGGAAACCATAACGTAAATGCACTTTAAATTGAACTCTAAAAGCTCTAAATTCCAACAAATGGGCTCAGGCATCATTCAAAAAGGTGGAATTAGCATTTGGAATGAATCCTTTGGTTGATCACCTAGAAATGTTTCCAATAGAGAACCATCCATGGTCACATAAGAACATCCAAAACATCTTTAGAAACCTACTGAATATTGCTCTAAAACTGAGCCACCAACAAGATCCCATATCAAGACACAACAACAGTATGACTTCCATATCACAAGGAATCATACTGAATAAACAACACTTCTAAGATATAGGAAAAACCATCCACATAACCATTGGTTTATAATAAACACCACAATTTTTCATCTTAAAACTCTTTTGAAAAACAAACCAACTTGGTGGATTTTTGCATTCACCAATGGCATTTCATCAAGTCTCACTCATATGAATATTTTCATGACACCTTGAGCACCCAACCACCATGCTATACTAGCCATTCATCCATATATCCATAAAACCATGAATGCGAGAACCCATGAAAACACCAAGTCTAAAATAAAACAATCATCACTCTAAAAAGAATAAAGTACCTTCCAAAGGCACATTAACCACCAAATAAAAAACCATTTTCATATTTCACAAAATAAACCACACTTCATCAAGAACCATTTGATTAAAAACCCAATCCATTTCATTTAATAGAACTTCCAAAAACAACCATTATATTCCAAATATCTCTTTCCCATTTTCAAAAATTCAGGAAGGTATATTTTAATAATCTGACAACCATAAAGGCTAAAATCCCTCTACAGAAAAAAAACAGCAACTCAAAATAAAATTTCCAAAAACAATTCATCAGATTCAAATACTTTTCAACAGAAAAAAACCCACTTAAAACAAATTTAAGAATCACTTTAAAATAATGGAATCTTTACAAAAATTTCATTTCAAGAAACCATAAGTTTAGATTAAATAAATTCAATCCCATTAAATCATTTCCTCTTTATCCCCAAGATTTGTTTCACAAACACCAAAATTCCAAAACCTTTCTCATATTATATTTTGAAAACCCATGTCCACTTTTTAACAACCAACCACTCCTTTAAAACCCATTTTCACAATTCTCAAACAAGGATTTTTTAAAAAAAATCTGAATTCAATAAAACTCCAAGAGACCCACAAAAGGGAACTAGTGTCGGCAGGTGACTTGACCATATTGTTGGAGGCTATATGTAAAACACACCACCAACACAGAGATCCTTATTAGGAACATTAATCAGATTCATATGGATTTATAGGCCATGCGAGCTCATAGAGACCATTAGTCCAACTCCCCTTTTCGTATCCCAACACCGAACAATCAATAAGAACTAAAGACACCAATAAACCCAAACTTCCCATGGAAATACGAGGGTCAGAACGAGAAAGAGTTTGCGACGCTCTTCCTGAACCTACCCCTCATGTACTCCTATTCCATATACCTTGAAATACCCATATAATAAAGGGAACTCTAAAAAGAAAGGTCCGCTACGAGCCAACCCCCTTTGATACCATTTTGTCACGAACCATCCTGTGTTGACCCCGAACTGGGCACCCAAACTGATCCATGGCATGGTCTGAAGGGTGTTCCTGATCCACATGGGTTGATAACTAGTTTCAAGCATCATTAGAGTAGACAAGGGAAAAATTTATCCCAAATATAAACAATATAGAAAACAGTGTAAAGAATGGACAACCCGATACACATTTATATAAAAAATGAACCGACATAATTTATTTGAAAAAACTAAAAGTATAACTAAACAATACAACTAAAATGACCAGACCTGATGACCAACTAAATCCATGTGACCTGTATGGTCACTCTACAACACAACGATCCCATGCTTCTCAAGGTGACCAAACTCAAGCTAAAACCTGCACAAGGGATAAAAATAAAAGAAAACTATAGGCATTATTATTAAAACTTTGTAGGATAGTCCGATAATCTATTCCCAATGAAAATACGTTAATTTAAAAGAAACATCAATTTTAATTTTTAACTAAAATATATTAAAGTAAGGTTTTTTACAAGTTACTCAAAAATAAAGTACAAGCCATTTCCCTTATTCATTTCCAAAATTAGATTCATTAAACTAGTGTGCCAATAGCATTTTCATGGGGAAAGTGAAGTTTAAATTTTCAGATTTGTACAAAGAGGATAAACCACTTTAAATTGAAAACCATTATCATAAACCTTATAAAAAACATCCCACCACTTTCCAAGAAAAACAAAACACAAAAAAACATGATAGTAATCACACATCAAGGGAAATGTAAATATACATACAAGAATCATATTCATCACTGCATGCAACTAAAATCCAATAGACATGGATGAACCTAGGAGATCAAGAGAAAACTATAATGTACTAATACATGAGAATCTATCCCCATTGGCATGCTACACAAGATGAAAATCAGAACACCCAAACACCCTAACTCAGGACAGACCGAGGGGCACAATCCCATTGTAATAAACCCAAAATATATCCACCTACTATGGGACACTGGTTAGTCCATCCAATACCAGTGTATAAATCGTTCTTATAAATTTCTCTCAATATTCTAGGTTCCCAAATCTAATTTATATAAAAATGGGGTGAGCCAATTAATACTAGTCAAACATATAATCACAACATATATATAATGATAATTCACAATAGACATCACCCCATGTCACTCCAAGGACCGATCTCATGCCATTAATAAAAAAGAACATAAAGAGTCCAAACTGAGGAACTATCATAAGGGATCACAAGGATTCCTTATTAATGGATCACCATCCATTATATACATATAATAATGGCATGATAAATATCCACATGAGGTTTTCATAAGAAACAATTTCACCATTTTTCACAAAGTTTCCAAATGGGCCCTTAAGCATTTCTCAAAACTAACATTTGAAAAACGGAAAAATGTCACATTTAATAAATAGGTGTATACACACCATTTAAATCAGTAAACCAATTTCATAAATTCTTTAAAACATTTAGGGTACACATCAAAATCACAACCATTTTTATAAGGATCCCAAATGGGCCATTTTCGGGCAACTCGGGCCAAAACATGTTATAAACCAGAACCCATTTTTTTGTAAAACAAAAACAACATTGGATAGACATTGAAGGAACCCAAAATTCCAATTTCATATTTAAAACATTTTTAACCACCTTGGAAATATTCTGATTGTACAACCAATGCACTATCATTTTTTCAAAAGTGCCAAACGGGCCTTCCCTTGTCAACACATGCCAAAACACCTTAAAAACTAAATCAACATCTTTATGAAAACCAAAACCATAATTTAACCCCACTAAGGAACCTATAAAAACATTGATTCAAATGATTATAATATTTTTCATAAGCTAAAAAAATCATTTTATATCACCTTGTGCACACGAAATCCAATCATGCAATTTCTCAAAAACGAGGCATGCAACATTTAATAAAAAAATTATATTTAACACTAAAATGGTTATAAAACCAATTTTGAATGATATTTTTTTTAATTTATAAACCAGGTTTTAATTATCAAAAACTATATGATAAATATAACAGAACATTTAAACAAACACTTAGTGTGCATGTTTATAACAAAACAACACCACTTTTCACAAAACAAGGCATAAACACAAATTTACAGAAAAAATAAATTTATTGAATGATTATAAAATAATAATAAGAATGTTTAGAGGGTTAAAACACCATGAAAAATATTAATATTAAATAAAAAGTATATGTGCAATGGGAAACCTACTTTAAAACCATGGAAGAAAGGAAACACACACCCGATATCACCCGCCGCGGTTCCCAACACTCTAGATCTATGTATACCATCCCTAAAAAAACCAAAACCCCATAAAAAATAATTTTATAACATAAAAGTAGGTTTTGAATGACCATGGGAGAATATAAAACCAAAATAAAGTGGATAGAGAAGGAAGAGTGAGGAGAAAGGAGAAGGAATCTCTCCTTGGAAACTGGAGAACTCTTCATCTTCCATTAGATATACACCCATAGAAAAAAGGTAATGTCTTGGAATTTCTTAGAGAGGATAATTAGTTCTATAATAACCAAGGAAAGAATATTTTGAGGGATAATAAAAAAAATTAATGATTCATGAAAGAAAAAATTACCTTACCAAATCTGGATGATTTGAGAAGTCCTGAGAAATGTTTCCCTAATAAACGAGTAAAATGATATTAAAAGAGTTAAAAAGGAACATGGGGGTGTGCCTAGTGTTCTTGGTCTTGATTTATAGTTTCAATAACTGAAAAATATTAAAACATGAATAAGATATAAAATAAACAAATTACTTTTTAAAAATTGGAAATGGGCTTAGAGGATGGCCCAATACCTGAATAAATAACTAAAATCCACCATTATTATGAATTTATAAGAGGGTAAAAAATGATATTTTTGTATTAATAGGTCATTGGAGTCCATGTGGGAAGTAGAATGAGTGAAAAATGTTAAAAAACATTGTATTTATAAAATAAACAAATTTTGTTTTTAAATCCGAAAACAGGCTCACGGTTGGCCCAAATCTTGAAGTAACCACACTTTTCTCCAAAAAAATCCCAAACAAGATCTGGGGAACTAATGGTAGGATGATTATACATTGATGGAAGTTCCAAACTCAACATTAATATCACCCAAAAACCTAATAAAAGGATTGATATTTCCAACTAACTGAATCAAAACCAAGACATAAAAAACCATGTGTGAAAGCTACTAAGTTATGTACTCACACAATGCCCTGTAAACCATTGTATTGGGGAACCTAAAAAATATCTCACTTAGATATAGGAACTAGTTGAACTATGACTAGGGTAATTTTTGACCTATATATAGAATCTTGGTTGTTCGTTATATTGGGATGATTTATTCATAGAGCCTCTATGCCTTTATTTTATATACAAGCATGACCGTTCAAGTTTTTGTGTTGCATTTCATTTTTTTACAGTATACTCTAATATATTTTCATTTCATGTGTACTCAGTTATTTGGTTATTTCTATTATGATTTAATACTCTTATATATGGGTAATAGTCTCCATAGAGTGCCTATGTTGACCCCCACTACTATTTGGAAACCTTTGTAAAAATAGGAGGTGTACCCAAGGTCATGTGGCGGTCTGGTCTGGTTACTATACATAGTGACCCTAGATAGGGTTTTATAGACTATATAATGCCAAAATGGAATAACTTCTCTAAGTTTTTTCATGGATTGCATCTTAGAGATCTCATACTATTCCTATCTCTCTCTCTTGATAAAGATAAGAAGATACTAGAGCCTGCTACAATCCTCCGTGTTCTCATGTGACTTTATATGTTTTCTAGAAATTAATGAAAACATTAAACAGTAAGCATCTAGTAAACTATTCAAGTGTTTTTTATAGACAATTAACTACTCATCACCCACCTACTTAGTAGGTAGATCAAGAATTTAGGATTTCTGCATGTAAGGATTTAGTTCATGGAACAAAACAACTCATAAAAATCTAATCCATTCTTTGAAGTTACTTCTAGTTAGAATATGGTATTTATCTAGAATTAATTGTAGGGATAATGTGGTTGAATAATTTTACATTATTATATAAAAATAAAAAATTATATTATTATCACTTTAATTTATTACAAATTATTTTTAAAATAAATTTTTTATTTGATTAAGTCTCCCACTATTTTATCAAGTATCAATAGCCCTCACCATTGAACATAGAATTCCCCGTGGTGTGGAAATTATAGGGGCTATAATCCATATTTCTCTTCTCATAACCTAAGAAAGTGATTGGTTAGTTACTTGAAGGTATTTAGGTAGGAAATCTTTCTAGTCATAGGATAGCAGTTTCTAGGTGTGTTGAGTGGACTCCCCAATCCAAAAATCATGAATCATATTTCCTTAGAAAATGCCTTTAAGATGCATCAAGCCTAGAAATGGATACTAATGTAAAATTGGTTAAGTCAAACAAAAACCATAATCATAATTCCCTGATAAAATTAAGTGTTGACATGGGCTAGTCAAATATTTAGTTCAATGGGTTCATTCTAAATCTAGTAATGGATGACGTATAGACATAAAAAAATATTGATGGATTTAGTTTATTATGCATAAAATTTATTATTTTATCCATTTACATGTACTACAAATATTAAGTGGATTTTACCAAAGTGATTAATCATGTACCAATAAAATATTTATGAAAAATCATTTTATTTTAATTATATAATTTCATATTAATAAATTTATTTATGTGATTATGGTATTTATTCCATAAAATAAATCATGTATTAGATAAAAATAAAATAAATAAATTATGGAATGATCAAAAGATTTAATTATTGATTTGGTTATTGAGTGGATAATATCAAACCATTGAACCTATGGAAAAAACACCCTTTATCTAGTTTGGGCTCGAGTTTGTGGCATTCCACCTCTGTTCTGTGTATCTAAATGATTTTGTGTCACCTTATATCAATCTTGAACCAAATCCATGCACCTAGGAGCTCCATCCTTACATTGAATTTACTTCAAAAATAGGTGAAGGGATCCAAAAAGGGGTTTACATAAAATAAACTATGGGAACCTTGGCTTGTATATAATAAGTAGTGAGGTATGTCTCATAAGCCATAAATTTAATTTAATAAAATAATTACAAAAACCCCATGAAATAATTAAATTTAAATAATCCATACACATACATAGGCTAGTCTAATCTCATGTTCATCCACTTGATTAAATGAATATATATTTAAAATAACTTTCTATCATTCATTTTGATCCGTTCTTTTATTAAGATTAAACAAATGTAAGTTAATATAATTAATTATTTGATTAATCAATTAATACATTATATATTAATCTCTATCAAATATTTCCTAGAGGTATCTATCCCCTGTGATTTCAAATAAAATAAATAAATAAATTTTATTCAAAATTTAATAAAATAAGTACACAACTTTTTTATGGAAACAAATCTATGAATACCTATTCGAACTACTCAATATGTATTAAGAACAGTTTATAGTCTACCCATGTGGAATATATCAGAATTTTTTTTCACCTAATTACATGGTGTGTATGAGTCAATAAATGACACAAAAAAACATTTTAATTAACATAGAATATAATGATTTTTAATGTGCATGGAGTAGTTTATATATTATGACTATAAATGGTATGTGGATAAATTTTTTACATAGAAGTTAATTAAGAATTTAATATATATAACATCTCACACGATGTGTATGAGTTAATTAATGACGCACATAACACATGCTATTGAGGTTTAAATGAGTAAAGGATTAAATTTTAATTTTTTTCATAAACATGTAAGGCATAATATGTGTATATATAACTATACTTTGTGTATCTTGATCACTGTATATAACATCATGTTACTCACTTTCAGGTAATTTACTTCTCTTTACTTGTTTTTTATTCAATTGGGTGAATCTTCAGACTCATGAGGATGGACATATTTTATTGGGGGAAAATGACTTAAATTTTAGAGATTTATGTTTTTTGAATTAATAGAGTCCAGGTATATGTGTGTTAATGGTTTTGTGGGGTTATTCCTTATTTTGAAGGACTTATGAGGTGTTTTGGGGTTTTCATATAAGGATATGTGGTTTTAACAGTCTACAAGAGAAGTACATGCCATGTAATGGGGGTATATAATGTGTAAGTTCTGTAGGGTAGATGCCATGAATCTTTTACATAGTGTAAACGGAATACACACTATGTAAAGATTACATGTTGTGTAATGTTAAAAGGTTAGTTTTAATAAAAAGTTGATGGTTTTTTTAGGATATCCGAGTCTTGAGGATTACATGACGTGTAAAGGGATCACACACTATGTAAATGTAACAGACAAGTATTTTAGGGTGCCCCTCAGTTGAAATTTTATTTCATTCCCTTGTAGCTCCTTTGAATCTCAAATTAGAAGGATTATACAATGATTTTGGGAGTCTTAATTTGGTAATAATTGATTCATTTGGTGATTAATCACCATTTTGGTTTGTTTTCATCTCTTTGGGAAAGTAAGTCTTTCAGATTCTTTATTTCTTTGATATTAGTAGATTTCTTGCATTGTATTATCATGTCTATTAGTCTATAGTGATGTTTCATTTGGTTTATCTCTAGATATGTTGTGTGATTTTGTTTTGGGTTTTGTTTACCTTGTTTTTCATGGTGCGATGGGTGTGTGTTCTTAAGGTATGTGTCGATTCATATTCTCTACTAATATTTATCATCAATTGAACCAATTATAATATGTGTAGATTGGTTTTAGTTCATAATTTTTCTTTGTTTAATTATTTTGTGGTGGATTCCATTGGAGAATTGTGTGACCTTGAGTTTTTAGGTAGGTGGTTGCGTCTCTATCCTATGTTGGTGAAGTGAATTGCTCTGGTTTTTTATAAATTTGTTTGTTAAATGAAATAGAATGATATGAATGATTTTATGTGTGTGTGTGGAATTTTTTCTAAATTATAGGTTTCTCCTAGTTTTGTTAAATGGATAAACAGTTTTCAAAGCATTGTGAAATGGTTTTATGAAATAATTTTAAAATCATGGTTTGATGGAAATGGTTTAATGAATTTATTTTGAAAATTGATCACATGGGATTCCTTGGGTACTTAGGTGGATGGTTTAGTAATAGGTCTCATCCACTTCTAGGGGGTTTTCTCATGGGGCTTTCCTTTGATCTCTAATCCTATTGTTATAGAGACTTGTTAGATCTATTGGGAAGCTCACTTGCTGGGGTGTTCTACTTCTCAATAGACTCAATTCATATTTCTAGTGGCTTGATGCATAATAGATTTTCTATATTAGGTATTATTTTCCTAGTTATACTAACCTAGTGTGATCCTTGACATTTTTTACCCATGCTTCTTGGCTGATTTGGGCTTCTAATTTTGGTTTGTATTCTTTTATTGTACTACTACAGACTTGATATGAGAAATGATATATTCTTTACTTTATTTTAACTCGATATATCTACTATGATATATGGATATGAAATTATTAGAACTAATTTTCCTAATTTATTTGTAAATGTGGAAAAAGGGTAAATTAAGTTGTTTTTTCAATCTTTTGATACAAAAACTGTTAAATTGTTGTATTGAATTGTTTGTTTTAAGTTGATCATGCTTGGATTATTGTTCAGAGACTTGATATGGTATAACTGGGTGATACCCTACTAACTAAGTTATCTCACACCCAGTATATGATTTTAGCAGTGCATAGACCTGATTATTTATTTTGATGTAGGTAAAGGCAAGGTTCCACAATGAGATGATGAGGTTTTCTATTAGCTGAGTTGCATATATGGTGGTGAGATGGTGGGATTATAATCATGCTATCAAATGGAGTAGTTTTCCCTCTTATTTTGGCATTTTTTTGTGGTTGGACTTGTACATAGAGATTTACTCTTCTCTTGGTCTATTTGGTTTCTTATATTTGGTTTTAGTTCTAGTATATATTTATCATCACAGTTTTCTCTCTCTCTCTCTCTATATATATATATATATGTCATGTTGTTACTTTAGGTTGGGAAAAACCATTTCCAATGGTTGTTGTTTGATTATTGGGTGCCAGCCATTAGTCTGTGGGGATTGAGAATTTCCTTCAGGTATGTGATATGTCAGGTCAGGTAGAGGGTATTTAGGTTGGTTCATTACAGTTTGGTATCAAAGGTGGTATGTCCTCAATAATCCTTATATTATGACATTTGGTAGACTGAATATAGGATTTTTAGGGCTTGAGAGGTATATTACAGGGAGTGCCTGGCTAGCTCTTATCACGATGAGACTCAAGTTACAATTAGATGTTAGGATGTGTGTCTCTTGTCATGATTTCTTATTATTAATATAATTTTTTTGCTTATGGGTTTTCTAGTTTGAACTAAGATTCTTTTTCAATTGTTTAATCATTTATTTTTTAGTGTGTAGTAGTATGCCTCTGAGACATGTTCTACAAGATCCTCAAGAGGGTGTAACTAATGCATCATAAGGGAATCCTATGATGGATCAGAACATTATCAAGGCTATCATGTGAGTAGTTCATACTATTTATTAGAATATACCAAAAGCTTAGAATATATTTGTTGAGGTCATCTAAGAGATGTAGGAGAAAGATATTGATCACAAGAGTTATTTCATGAGAAACCACCATCCTTAAAAGTAAGAATGAACATTGAGAGGTATAAGACTGGATGGAAAATATAGATCAGATACTTGACTTCCTGGATTCACATGAGAGTATCAAGGTGAAGTTCACAATGTTCAAACTTGAGAGACCTAGAAAGAATTGGTGGGATTCCATGGTACAAGAAGATTGGTATGTGGGATTAGATTGGAAGGGTTTCAAGAATCTATTCTTCCAATAGTTTTTATAGAGTTCAAGATGATGGAATGACCTTTGGAGTTCCTTTATTTACAACATGGAGAGTGTTTATTGTCAGCATACACCAATTTGTTTGACAAGCTGGTTTATTTTTCACTAGAGGTTGTTAAGAATGACCAGTAGAAAGCTAAAAAGTACCTGTAGGGTTTGCAACCATTTATCAGATCATAAGTATTTATACTGATTATTTAAACCCATGGAGAGATAGTGGATAAGGAATTTATGGAAGAGATGAATATGAAAGGAATGGTTTGATATTTAACCCCTTCTCTTCCACCTAGTGGTAGATTTAGTGGAGCACTAGAGAAAATGAGAAAGTGGAAAGAACACCGTAGGAGTGGTGGAGGTGGATCTTTTTAGTAGGAATTTTTGGATCCTCTAATTGCAGTTAGGGGTTTCCTTATGAATTTATATTAGTGTGTAAAGGTCTCACACAGACAATGTTCTTGTCCTTAACCTATAAATATATATAACAGTTGTGGACATTACAGTTATCTGTAGTGTTTCTATTAGGCTATGTATACACCTTGATATGGTTAGGGATAATTGGATCCAAAGGATACTATAGTGTATTTTGATAATTTAAATACTACAGAGATCCAACCACATGCCTCGGGAGTGAATCAAATTCATGTAGTATATGAGTTTTTAATAGAGGTAGATGTGAGTCTTGTAGTAGTGAGAAGTACCGTATTTTTTTCATCCCTAGTAGTGATTTATTTATTTGATATTGGTACTTCTCACTCATTTATATCTGGCCATTTTTTTGATATGGTTAACCTTCTAATGGAACCCATTTTATTTTTTATGGAGTTAGTAACACCTATTAGGAAAAGGAAATAGTATAGGTTTCAATGTCCTTGTGCATTAATGATATCTAATGCGTATTTATTATGTTATTTTTGTATTCTCAGTATATATTTGTTTGATTTCTTTATTAGTAAGGATTTTCTTGTTACTCATTGCGATTAATTTTATTTTTATCATCATTTTGTTTCATTTATTATTGCTTACGGGAGATCACAAGTGTTTCAAGGAGAGTGGTATCTGAGGTTTGACCATACAGGACCTTCCCGCTCATATCTTATAAGTTTTTTATTTATGGTTTCAGTTGAGATCAATGACTTTTCTTCTATTTTTGATCTTCCCACTATTGTTCGATATTTTCATGATGTTTTCACAAATTATTTCATTGAGATTCTTCTAGAGAGGAAGGTCAAGTTTTCAATTGAACATATACTAGGTAAACAATCGATATTTATACCTTCTTATCATATGGATTTGGTAGAGACAAAATAGCTCAAGATTCAGTTGGATTACCTAGTGAAAAAAGGTTTTGTTTTCACTAGTGTTTGTCCTTGGGTAGCTCTAGTGATCTTTGTAAATAAAGATGATGACTCACTCTGATTTTGTGTAGACTATCATAAGTTGAACCAGGTAATAGTTAAGAATAAGTATCTTTTTCCTCATGTATATGATTTGTTTGATCAGTTAAAGGTGGAAATTTGGTTTTTGAAGATTGATCTTCAGTAGTGTTATCATCATCCTAGAGTTTGGGAGTGTGATATACCAAAGATGAATTTTAGAATCAGGCATGTCCATTACAAATATCTTGATATGCTGTTTGGTATGAGTAAAACTTTTATAGTTTTCTTGTATTTTATGAATTAGATATTTCATCAATATCTTGACACTATTTTGGTATTATTCTTAGATGAAATTTTGGTTTATTCAAGATCTGAGCGTGTACATGATCACCATATAAGTTTGGTTTTGAAAATCATGAGAAGTCATTATTTGTATGGAAATATTTAAAAATGAAACTTATGTATTTAAGAAGTGAAATTATTAGGGAACACTATTTCTTATCATATATTATTAGTTGATCCTAAAAAGGTAAAGGCTATCTTGTCATGGAAGGAGACACAAAATGTATTTGAGATTTAGAGATTCTTTGGTCTTACTAGATACCATAGATGATTCGTTAGGTATTTCTATAAGTTGGTGTCACCTTTGACTATTATTACTAGAATAGAGGTGAAATTGACATGGGATATAAAGTGTTAGTCTTCTTTTGATGATTTGAAAGGACTTCTGACATCAGCTTATATTTTGATCTTACCTGATCTCGGTAAGGGGTATGTGGTTTTCTATGATGATTCTAGTGCTGGTTTAGGTTGTTTTCTCATGAAAGATGATCATGTGGTAGATTATGGTTCATGTTAGTTTAGAAAAATTTAGATGAATTACCCCACTCATGATTTATATATTTCCATATTTATTCACGTGCTTAAGTGTTGGTGACATTATATTTTTGGGGAAATGTTCACTGTATTTTTTGACAATAAGAGTTTGAGCTATCTCTTTTCTGAGAAATAATTGAATCTTAGAAAAATATGATGAGTGGAATAATTTTAGATGTTTGACTTTGATATAACTTACACCCTAGGAAAGGGTAATTTCATTTCAGATGCTATTATTAGTAAATTACCATCACAAGCTATTCAAGAATTGAAGGAAGAGTAGAACCTTATGGGTATTATTTATCAATTTCATTTGGATACTCAGGAGGATCTTTTAGGCATGGTTTTTACTAGTTTCCAATTATCTTAATCTCTCCTTGAGTTTATTCTATAGATTCATTAGAAGGATGTTGAATTTATAGTAATCCATGAAACCAAATATGGTGGGGAGAATGTTTTGGGTTGGTCTCTCTCTGTAGATGGTATTCTCATCTTTGGGGATCATTTTGTCCTCCAAACATCTTTGAGGATATCATTTTTGTTTTATTTTCATATATATTCATGGAATTTTTGTTTGGGAACTAAAAATATGTATTATGGCATGAGACAGTGATTCTGGTGGCTGGGTATGAAGAGTGACATTGCTGATTATGTGTCCCACTATTACACTTGTTAACAGATTAAGTCATAGAATTTAAAACTTTATGTTTTACTTCAGACACTTCTGGTGCCAATTTTGAAATGGGATGAGGTATATATGGATTTTGATGTTAGATTACCATAGACTCCCTGAGTGACGAATTCTATCTGGGTGGTGATTTATGGGTGAAAGAAGTTAGCTCATTTCATTCTGATCAAAGACACTGACAAAGTTAAATATTTGGGTAATTTGTATGTGAAATAAATAGTGAGGTTTTGTGGGGTTCCTTCAACAATTATTTTAGATATATATCCTAGGATTACTTTGTGGTTTTGGATAAGTCTCCAATAGGTGATGGGAAATATGGTCAGAATGAGTACAACTTATTATCCACAAATAGATGGTCCAACAGAGCATGATATTAAGGTTCTTGAGGATATTATTAATTCTAGTGTATTGGATTTTGGTGGATAATGGGATATCCATTTGGAACTGGTTGAGTTTTCTTATAATAATAGTTATCAATCATCAATCAAAATGTCATATTTTGAGGATTTTTATGGTCACCCGTGCAAGTCACCTCTTTGTTGGGTGTAGGTGGGAAAAGCTTCTTTAGTGGGATTGAGTTTGATTTAGGATATGTCTATGATGATTCATGATATACATAAGCATTTGATTACTACACATAGTCGGTAGAAGTATTATATGGATCAATAACATTGTCCTTTGGATTTTTCAATAGGTGACCAGATTTTCTTGAAAGTTTCTCCTCAGTTGGGTCACCACCGGCTTAGAAAATAGAGAAAGTTGGATCTGAGATATGTGGGACCATTTGAGGTCATTTAGCTGATTGAGATGTCTTCTTATTAGTTGGAATTGTTGGATTAGTTGATAGGCATTCATTATATCTTCCATGTATCACATCTCAGGAAATATCATCATCTTCTCTCTCATGTTCTGAGTTAGGAAGAGATTAAATTAGAGTAAGATGTTTCCATTGTTGCATATCCAATTGAGATCATTGACTCTAAAGTGAAAGACTAGCATGTGAAGTTGATTTCATTGGTTAGAGTGGAATAATGACATATATTAGATTATCATGAGACTTAGGAGCCTGAGTTGTTGATGAGGGAGCAGTGGCCTCACCTCTTTACCAAAATTCATTCTTTCACATGACTTCCCAGTGATGGAAATTCTTTTTGTGGTGAGTTTATAACATCTTATTACTCAATTTTAGGAAATTCCATTCTCTTCACTTATTTTCCTCTTCAATTGGGTACATCTTGGGACTCTTGAGGATAGAGATTGTTTTTGGGAAAAATGACTTAATGTTTGGGGATATATGTTTTTTGAATTAATGGAGTCCAAGTATAAATGTGTTAATGGTTTTTCAAGGTTAACCCCAAGTTTAGAGGATGCCCAAGGTTTTTTTGGGTTTTTATGTAAGTATCTATAGTTTTTGTAGTCTAGAGGATGATTACATGTTATTTAACAGAAGTACATGACATTTAAGTTATTTAGGGAGTATTCCATGAATTTGGTACACAATGTGAATGGATTACATGCCATGTAAAGATTACATTATGTGTAATGTTAAAATTATGGTTTTAATAAAAAGGATACAATTTTCTCAGGGTATACAAGTTTTTAGGATTACACGATATGTAAAGGTATTGCATGCTGGGTAAATGTCATAGACTAGGATTTTAGGGTGCTTCTCAGTTTAGATTTAATTTAATTCCATCATAGATCCTTTGTATCTCAAATTTGAAGAATTCAATGACAATTTTGGGAATCTACATTTGGCATGGATTTATTTTTTTGGCTATTGATCACCATTTCAGTTGGCTTTCATTTCTTTGAGTGAGTAAGTATTTCTACATCTTCATTTTTTTGATCATGGTAGTGTCATTTCATTTTATTATTAGATTTGTTGGCCCATAGTGATGTTTCATGTTTTTATCTCTATATCAATTGTGCGATCTCATTTTGAGGGCAATTTCCCTTGTTGGTTGTGGTGCATCGGGTGTGTGTTCTTGAGGTATGTGTTGATTCCTCTTTTTTTCTTATCCATCTCATTAATTGAATCAATTATAATATGTTTATATTGGTTTTAGGGCCTCATTTTTTGTTTAATCTTTTTGTGGTGGTTTCCATTATAGGTGTGTGTGACCCCATGTTTTGAGGTGGGTGGTTCCATCTCTATCCTATGTTGGTGAACTTCATTGCTCTTGGTTTCCATTATAGGTGTGTATGACCCCAAGTTTTGAGGTAGGTGGTTCCATATCTAGCCTATGTTGGTGAACTTCATTGCTCTTGTTTTTAAAAAAATTGGTTTGTTAAATGAAATGGCATGATATGACTAATTTTTTGTGTGTGTGTGTAGTTGGGTTTCTATAATATATGGTTTCCCTTAGCTTTGGTAAATGGAAAAGAGGTTTTCAAATCATTTTGAAATGGTTTTAAAAGCATGTTTTGATGGAAATTGTTTCATTAATTGATTTGGAAAATAGTGCACATGGTAAGACTTGGGTACTTAGGTTGAATATTTAGTAATGGGCCTCTTCCACTATTGAGGGGTTTTATCATGGGGATTCCTGTGCTCTATAGGACTATTGTTCTAGAGGATTGTTAGACCCGTTGAGAGGATCACTTCCTAGGGTGTTCCTCTTCTCTCTATACCCGATGCATATGTCTAGTGTCTTGATGTGTACATGATTTTCTAGGTTATGTATGGGTTTCCTAGCTACCCTAACCTGGTGTGATACTTGGCATGTTGTTACCCATGATTCTTGGACAATTTAGGCTTCTTCTTTTGGTTTCTACTATTTTATTGTACTACCATAGGCTTGATATGAGAAAAAATACATGATTTACTTTATTTTTACTTGATATATCTAATATGATATATGGATATGAAATGATTTGGAACTAATTTACCTAATTTATTTTGAAATGTAGAAAAAGGGAAAATTAAACTATTTTGTCATGCTTTTGATATAAAAACTATTAAACTATTTTCATGCCTTGATTTTCTTTAAAGTTGAGCATTCTTGGATTATTGTTCAGAGAATTGATATGAAACACCTAGGTGAGACCCTACTTAGACCGTTAGTTCACACCCTGTATACCCTTTTGACAGTGTATAGACCTAGTTATGTATTTATATTCATGGAAATGCATGGAAGTGAGGTGGTGAGGTTTTCTATTAGCTGAGTTGCATAGCTGGTGCTGAGATAGTGGGAATCTACCCACGCTATCACATGTAGTAGTTTTTTTCCTATTTTGGTTATACTTTGTGGTTAAAATTGTACTTGGAGATTGTTTCTTCTCTTGGGTTATTTGGCTTCCACTATTTGGTTTTAGTTATAGAATATATTTATCTTTCTGTAATTGTATCTATATATCTATATATATTTCATATTTTTGCTTCATGTTTGGAAAAATAATCCCCTCTGGATGTTGTTTGATGCTCGAGTTCTAGTCTCCAACCTGTGGGGATTAGGAACGCCCTTCAGGTATATGACAGGTCAGGTTAGGTACCAATTTGAGAGGGTATTTAGGTTGGAGTTTTTCACTATATATCCATGATACATATCTATGTATGGGTCATGTATTTCTAGAATAACATTTCTTAGGTACATGAAATGTACATAAGGTACACTCTGTGTAACCTCCTTATTACATGATATCAGTACCCATGTCATGTAAGAAATTCAAGAAATGTCTTGGACCTCATGTTTTCCACCACAAAAACATGTGGAATACATGACATGTAAGTGAGTTACACAATATTTATTTTTGAAAACCATGTCCCAAATTATTCTAGTCAACATGTGGTGTGAATTTAATTTATACCATGACTAATTAATGCATGGTGCTCTATATTAATTTAAGAGTTTTCCTGGTGAATTGAATAAGGGTACACAACATGTACCTTCAGGGTACAAAACATATACTCTTATGTTATACATCTAAAAACCTTGACACCTCCCAATGGATTCTTTAAATGTTATTTATTCATTATTAACAAGATCTTGGTAATATGAGAGATAAATGAAGAGGATAAGAAAAGATCATGACAATGGGATTAAAAGATCAAATTTGTTCAAATGAAAACAAACTTATAAACAAGTTAAATGATAAATAATAAATAAATAAATATAAATTCAATGTAACCACTTTGATACTACTTGATAGTTCAAGATGCAGTGAAAGTACCTATTTAGACTATGAATAACTCAACTTTATTTAGATTCAATGGATCATTTTCAATGTACATGGTATGAATTCCATGTCTAATGATGTTTTTCCCAAATAATATTGAAAAAAAATTCTCTAGAAACAAGAGAGGTTCTTTTTACATTAATTTATAATTAATTTAAACTATAAGAATTAATATTACCTCTAAATTGAGATCTTTCTTCATTGATGGTGTTGATCATTCAAACCCGATTGATGTATCATTATTGCATCATAAGGACCCAAAGAAAATCCCCTCTTGCGGTGATCCACACATGATCCTTCAGTCACCAAACAATACTAAGTGCTAGTGTGACCGATTGATAATATTGTGTTGTTCACCTTGATCAATTCTTGTTATTTATAGCTCAAATGAATCTATCACTTATTCTTCTCGGTCTTGAGAGGAATATATGAGGAGGATGAAATAGAGAGTAATGTTGTGCATAATGATTAACATTTCTTAGATTGACATAGCCATCTATAAATAAACATAAGGTTAGGGTTTAATTATAATTAATATCCAAGGGCCCTTAAGTAATAATTAACCGCCAATAAACCCCATTCCATGTAAATAATAATAATAATAATAATTTACTTTCGATATACACAAACCTGTGAAATGAAAAATATTTATTTTATAGTGTAGTAAATAAATATTTATTTGTAGAAAAAATCTAGTGAACTCTTCCTCATCAAAATTTATTTAATTCTTGAATAAATATTTAAATAAATATTATTCATTAAATAAATAAATATATAGTCTACCCACTTTTTGGTGAATAAATTATTTTTTTAATATTCATGTAATAAATAAATAAATTATTTAATAAATAAATAATTATTTATTATTATTTTAATAATAATAGATAAATAAATATTATATATTCATGTATTTAAATAATTACCTTATAAATATATATTTATTTATTATTTTCAATAGATTTATAAAACCTGAATAAATATTACTTCTCAGTCTAAAGAATAATTTTTATTCCTATTATAAAATATAAATAATATTTAATTGAGATCAGAGCAAGCACTTTATGTGTGACCCTCTAGGCCTGTTCCTCGGTGGAATTAGGAAGACTTTTCTAAATTCCTATATTACTATCTAGAAACGGGTCATGGCCCCAATAGAGGAAGAAGATATGTCACATTTATAACAATCATGTATGAGAATTCACTATTTAATATAATATGTTTCCCATGATATATCATCAACCAATTTTCACAATCATTTCATTAACCTATATGCTTCATACATATTTCTTTGACTATTTTAAATGAACTCATCAATAAACCATGTCCATGGAACTTAATGTGACATTTCCATTTCAATTAAAGGGATACATCATATTCTATAAATATGAAAGAGATATATCCTTCCTTAACTTATTAATTAATAACATATCATTCTTAACGTACCCAACATAACTTACTTCCTATGAAAATATGGAATCACAATTTTGGTCAATACATCAAAGTACGTGAGTCATGGAATGCATTAATAATAATATTAAAGTATAAGGAACATCACACACCCTCAAAGATAGGAAAATCCAAGGACACACCAACATGCTGAGTTCTTACTGGAAGGTATATTATCATAATCTCCCATCATGGTGATTATAATGTATGAACTCCATGAGATAAAGTCTCATTCACTTATGAGTAATCAAACCTGACAGTCAACATACTATGTGTTCCATTATAGAATGTTATGTGATCATAAAACAATATTTAAGAACATCATAATATCATTTCAAGGTTCTCATCATAATAGGTAACTACTATGACCTTTTACAATGTAATATATACTATAAGATATTATTAAATTAAATTCAAATAGAAAAATGTTCAATATATAATATGATATTTTATTAATATATATTTATTTGAATATAAATGAAATCTAAAGTACAATTAGTTGGTTCTAGAATACTAACTTTAACACATATAATGAATTCACCTTACCATGATTCGTGTCAAGCACCCATAGTCATAGGGTTCAATTAAGTGGAATTCCACCACCAAACAACATAGGAAAACACTATATTGGATATTACCAACACTTTAAGTAACCAAACCCCAATTTCTTTTCAAAAAAAGTTTCATAATATCTCATCAAGGTTTTATTATCATGAAGGCATTGAATGTTGGTAAAGATATACTATAGCCACTATACATTCCTTTAACCAAGGGACTATATAATTACAATAAACATCCCACCATAAGATCCACATGCCCTATCACTTGAGAAAATATACCAGGGTTAAGATTTGTAGAATTCCACTACTAAGTTATATAGGAAGAAAACCACATAAGTTATTACTGAAACATTAAACTACTAAACCATCATTGTCTGCAAAATTAATCAAACATTGGCATGAAAATTTCATGTAAATCTTACATTCCAAATATGATTCATGAACATTGGCCTCTTTCCAATGATATAAGGGAAAAATAGATAAATCATAAATTTCAAAACTCCAAGTGTTTCATGCTAGGTGAAATCATATAACTATAAAATTAGAAACCAAAAATAGTAATCCAAAGTCCCCAGTAACCTAGAATTATTTTCATAAAAGTTTTTTATGATTCACCAGTTTGATATCAATCACAAGATCCAACACATACCTATGTAATCTATATACTATATCCCCTAAATATGCATACAAAATAAAAATCTAATGAAATATATGATATTAGTCAACTAAGATCTGATACCACTTTACAAAAACCACCTCTTGTCTGCAACCACTTAGTGGTGCTTGAACTGGAGGAGTCACCACTAGATATTAGGCCTACCTCCCCAGATTCTAGAGGATTTCAATTAGTAGTGAGGGTATAAGGTGTAACCATAGATACAATATCCCCCATAATACCATAAGGAATGTATGAGTTACCACCTACATGAATCCAAAAGCCATTTCCATTTTAATTCACCACCAAGTTGCTTTTCTAGGCTCTTATAAGTCCACCCGACCATCACCCATCATCATGAGGCCCTGTATTAATCTATAAAATCAAAAAATTCATTATAAAACATTTAAAATTAATTATTTAATTCATTTTAACAATATGAATAATAAATTATAAGATAATTAACTTAATCCTAGAGCCTAAAATCCCTCCTAGTGCTCCCATCTCACCAAAATTATAACCAATCACTCATGGAAGGTACATGACACACTAATGACACCACCTCAAGGAATATAACTAATAATAAGAACAAACTTAATGAATAATTTAATTAAATTTAACCTAAAAAACTTATAAAAAAGAAAACATAAATGTACCCTAACCAAAGAGATGTGTGACAATGTATAGATAATATTTTGATATGTCCTCTACCTATACCAAGAAAAATCCCCATCGATATTAAAAAATTACACCATGCTTAGATGGAATCAAAACCAAAACCCTTAAATAAAGAATGAAACCGAGAGAAAAGAAAAGGAAATCAATAATGGAGGCTAATGGATAATTAATCTCATTTTAAATACCGAATAATCACACAAAAAATCACCCAAATACAAAAGGAATTAAAGGAGGTAGAGAGCAGTTAGTTGGTTGGGGTTTATGCATGAGGGAGAGAAATAAAATGGCACTAGGGTTTTATAAATCAGAGGGTAAAAATGGGAAATTGCAACTTTTTAATGAGTTGAATGGTTTGGCTACATTGTTTTCCAAACTGTGAGATAATCATGTAGTAAGAATTATCCAAGCGAATCCCATTTACATAGTTGGGACACATTATTTACTAAACCATACAATAAACATGAAAACCAACACTGCCTCAGTCTATAATATTTCATATAGTTTGTCTGAAACTGTGAGCCAAACCCCAAGCCCAATCCACCTTACATGGTTTCCTTTTAAATATATATAGTTTCACCTTGTCTGGTTTCTACCCATGTATGATAACCATGCACTATACAAAATTAAATATAAACCTTTCTATGCAAGAGTAAGTACATAGTTTTCCCTAAACTGTGTGACCCAAACTATTCACCTTGACCAGAATCCTCTAAAAGTCCCAAAATTCATCTCAAAACTCCTATGAATTGATTGAGCACCTAAGTAACTTTCTAAGCCTCATAAAATATTCATAAACATCATACTAGGATAGTAAAACTCTTATATTCACGATTCAAACTGTGATTCTAAAACAAATACATCCACTAAATAAAAAATTCCAATTCCCCATGAATTTATTAACCCGTTTGGACATGGGTTATTACAACTTAAACTATTTTGGGATATTTAGTGTAATTACTTTAATATTATACTAGAATAATTTTTTTATCTTTTAACTTCTTTAAGTCCAAACATACTTTTACTAGACTCATAGATATGATACTCTCTCTATAATTTCATGCTAAGATACATAAACTCCTTTATGATTATAAAATTAACCTTATTTCTTTTTAATTGGAATAATTAAAAAATAAATCAATATTTCCATATCATATATGTTATTCTATCTATTTGGGGAATTTTATTCTCAAAAAAAGTCTTTATTCTTTAAAACATACCATTTATGGGTGGCATGAACACCTTACCTCACATTTTAACAAACATCTAGTTAAAACAGTTTTTTCTTAGATAATTTTTTTATCCTTGTATCCTTTTCAATCATATTATAAAATAAAATGAATCATAAACCATGTGTATAATCTCATATTGTTCATAAAAATTATTTTTTAGAAAATAATTTGCCTTATCATATAAGATAAATAAGATAAATATACACATAGTTTATGAAAAATCCATCCAAGCTTTATATATTTCATTACATTCAAATATTTAATATAAAAAATCTTTTATACATCACTTGAATGAAAAATAAAATCACTATCAATTATTCCCTTGAATTCGAACTACTATATATTTACAACATTTATAAAGTATACATTTGGTATCACATACCCTTTAAAACCAAAGAACTGGTTTCTATAACATAATTACATACCATATAAATCCTATGGGGCTTCTAAAACTCTTTATGTTATTATAAGAAATTCCATTCTATGGAATAATTATTACTTATTCTTGATAATAGCTTTGGGTTTCACTACCCTTAAATGGATTCTTTAAGAAACATTTTTGGGATTTCCAACTATCTTTAATTCTTCTGATTTGAACTTTTACCCACTTATGTTGTCAACATAGCACCAAAACTTAAACATCACATTTCAAGTTCATCTATCCCAAATAATTTTATAATATATGGTAAACTTTATTGAATATATTTTCATTTCTAGAATATTTACACTGATAAAAAAATAAATTCCATAACTAGAACAAGCCTTAGAGGATATTTGTAGTCTCACTAATTCATTGGAATACTCAATAATATTGAGTATATGAGAAAAGAATAAACTTAATTGTGTCATTTTGCATAAAATTACTTTGAAACCTTAAGTTAATCATTGTATGATTCACATAATCATTTATGTTCATTTTTTGAACTACTTTAACAATTTGTTACTCAAGATAGGTTTCCTCCAACACATAGTTTTTCCTATTTTACTTAATAACTTTAATAAAGTTACAATTCTTAGGAGACGTTTTTATTAAAATTATCATTTTTAAAGGTTAATACTAAATATAATTTTGATTATGATGATTCTAATTATCTACAACAAAATATTTCATCTATTGTCTATCATTATTTACATCCTTTCATTAATGAATTTTTATTGAAATTGCACCCAATTAAACGATGACCCCTTTTAAAATTCATCATATCCATTAGTGGGTCATGATATATATTTAACAATGACTTAAACTTGGTTTTATATAAATGATACATGACTATATTTGGTCTATAACTATTTTCATTAATATCATATATAA
The DNA here is from genome assembly GCA_963277665.1 of Viscum album. NCBI lineage: Eukaryota > Viridiplantae > Streptophyta > Magnoliopsida > Santalales > Viscaceae > Viscum > Viscum album. Next base: position 454,042,523 of record OY728141.1, on the reverse strand, counting down.
CTTTTGGATAGCTGAGTGGATAGATATTTATTCAAATCCATAACATGGATTCCCTTAACTCAATTCCTCTAGTATCCTAACTATTAGGGTTTTACAACTAAGTGTAACCCAAATAAAACACCAATAAAAATGAACCTAATAGTTAGGGTCACCTCATTACTTACCTTCCTTACCTAAGATAATCCATGAGAACTTAATGGCTAGGGTCACTCGTACTAAATGACCATTGTCTTGAAAAGCACCATTGTGGAAGGAATCTAACACTTGGTATTTTTAAATAGATTTAATCTCCCAATATTATCACATGAAATTACCTTTACACGTATTCATTCTTCTAGTGATTTATTTTGGAATATTATTATTTCTAATAAGCTAATATATCCAAACCATATTGATGTGTAACTCTTTACACAGTCAATAGTTTGAGTTACTCACCCAAAAATAGAGTCCAAACATATTCAAACATATTAAAATTAACCCTATGCATAAGGTAAATAAAATATTAATGTAAAGGTTTGAAATTATATGTATTTAGAAATCCCCACATGAGTAATCCAGGATCCACAAATAGCCAACCCCCACTTTTCTAGAACAAGGCATACTCCTTCATTCCAGTGGGAAGTCTGACCCGAAGTTCCTATACCCAAGGATACTTTACTCAAGTGAGATTAAAATTCATCATAAATATAATAATTAATATGTATAAACTATTTTAAATAACTAAATTCAAGATAATAACTTTAATTACAAATTGAGGTCAAGGTAGATGAAAAATAAATCCATTATCATACCTAGCATGAAAATCCTTAGATGCATGTATAATAACTTAGTGAAACAATTTAAAAACTTTTGACTAAAACATACATAAAAATTCAGAATATAAAAATATTATCTATGAATAAATAATTGAATTATTTTTTTAATTAATTTAAAAATTCACATATTTAAACATGAGATAAAAATTTATGAACAATTTAGCTTGGCCCCTTGTTTTTTGAATTGGTATTGGGTGTATTCATAATAGTTTTATCTCACTGAATTTTGTGTCATACCACAAAATTTATTCTCAGTTGGATTAATTTATTAATTTAAGTGTGTATTTGAGTCCACATGTGTGCTTGTGATCTTGCATAATTTGGACCATTTTTCTTCAACTTCTTCCTCAGTCCTCCAAATGACCTCCTAATACAATTTAATCATCAAAACAAGTAAAATTTCAATTTTAAGTAGTGATAAAAATTAAATAATTGAATAAAATGTGAAGTGTAATATGTTATTATGTTTTTAATTTAAAATAAAAAAATATTTTAACATAGTGGTATAAGGGTGAAATAAAATAGTGAATCGCAGTGCGATCACACCCCCATACCTAAGCATTTACACTCCTAGGAAAAGTTATATTTTCAATATTTTGCATTAATACAATCCAAAATTCATTAATATTTAACATTCAAAGAATACTTAATTCATTATAGAAAAATTATCAAAGAAAAAACCACACCAAGAAGTTATTCCCAGTGATCTTGGAAAAATATGTCTCATAAATTCTATCAGAACAAAATTCAAGAAGATGTATAATTATAGTCTTAGAAAGGAATTAAAAATTCTACCATATAACTAACTTTCCACATGCATGCATGGAAACCATTTAATTCTCTTATTTATAATTTTTATCTAATAAATATAGGTCATTTTAAATTTTTTATTATTACCTGCTTCTTTTAACCGATCCTTCCCTACATTCTTTGTAATAAAATTTCAAGACCTGCTTACTTAAGTATTATCAAAAGTCAAACCATAATCTACCAACCTATATATCCCCATATGTTTTAAATTTAATTAATCCCCTCATTATTATTTTTCTGTTATTATTTATTTATTTTTTACTTTTTTTACTTTTTTTTGTTTTTTGTTTTTTAGTGTGTACACTAGTCAGATAACAGGTACACACACATAGTTCAATCTGGTATAATAATGAAAAAGATCTAATAAGGAACAAATGTATGAAAAAAATAAATTTTTAAAGTTGATAAATATTATCCTAAATTATATTTACCTTTGATTAAGTAAGAAATATTCACACTTCATGGTTCAGTAAAATGTGGTGTGGAGATATTAAGTGACATTATTAACTCATAAACTAATCACATAGAGGGTATTAATCATATAAAAGGTTTAATAGATATAAAACCATTAATATCATTTAAAAATAATCAAATTTTCTTAAAATATACTCATAAATGTTAATTCCATTCCTAAAATCACATGCCATCAGTGAAACAAATTTTAGTTAAATGTTAAAACAACTTAAAATAGGAAAATTCTCTATGCATGTTCCTTAATTTCCTTGATTAGGTGGGAATAAAAAATGATCATTCCTGTATAAAAGTTAAAAAAGTAATAATGATATGTAGAAAGAAAAAAGTATAAACAAGAAGAAAGATGATGAAAAATACTAACTAACCTAGAAATTTACCCATCCCCCACACATAGAGTGTGTAGTTTTTTTAGTGTAATAAAAGAGAATGTGGGAAGGAAGGATAAAACCTCATGGGTTTCATTGATAAGTTTCTTATAGATGGCAGATATCCTCTATAAAGTACTCCAAAATGGTTTCATAAAAGTTCCTCAACCACTATCCATTGATGGTGAATATTTGTTTTGTTTCATCATTTTGAACTTGCACAACACTAAATGAATAGAAATTAGTAACAATATATAGTCCAAACCAACGGGAATGAATCTTACATGTGTGTAACATTATCCTTTGATTAAAAAATAGAGGCTTCTTCCTATTATGAAACTGATGATAATGGATTTTATGGTCATGGGAAGACTTGGTTCACTCTTTATAGATCCCAGAGTTCTCATATGAATTTATGAATATTTACTCCATCTCCCAAATATGTAAATTCATTTGAGAAACTGCCCCCAAAAAGATTATAATTTCATTGTTTAATGGACCAGTAGGCCTGGTGCTCTTTCTCAATAGGGAGGTGAAAAATATTTCTGGAAGAAATATGATAAGGTTACATTACAATGGGAGTTAAAGGTAGTACAATAAGCCCAAAATGCATTATCAAGTCTAGGATTATAATATTTTCTATTGGGTTGGAATCTTTTTTCAAGAATTTGTTTTTACTCTCTATTTGACACCTCATATTGACCGTTGTTCTATGGGTGATATGCAATATAAACTCAATGCCAGAACCCATACCGATGCAAGTGTGATTGAATTTTTTTGGTTTCAAAAATGATATCCCCATCCACTGATGATGATCCTAAGAAATCCAAACCTATAGAAAATTTGGGTTCTTAAAAATTCCACAAAAGTCTTTGAATGATCAGTCCTTGTGGATTATGAATCTACCCATTTTGACACATAATATACTACCAAAAGAACATACAAGTTGCAAAATTAATTATAAAATGTCCCTATAAAGTCAATTCCCCAAAAAACAAAAATATCATGAAATAGAAAGGGTTATGTTGGAATTTATTTTATATCTAGAGACATTCTGTATCCTTTAACAATGAGTAAAATATTTACAAAAATTATGCACATCCCAATATATTGTTTTCCGTAATAGACCAGAATCAAGGACCTTTTTAGTAGTTCATTGTGGACCAAAGTGGCCCCCACATGCCAGAGTGTGACAGAACCAATGGGTGGATTGAAACTAAATATCTGGGACACAAAGCCTGCAGACATGATTAATACAAGTGAGCCAAAGGTATGGTTCATCCCAAATGTACTAAATATATTGATGTTTCTGACAATCAACTTAGTTTTTTATTTAAATATGTAAGAATGGAAGATGCTACCAAATAATTTACAATGTCTGTATACTAAGGAATTCCATCTTTTACTCAATAAAATTACTCATTAAGAAACTTGTTAATTATGGAAATATAAGGGGATGAGTCAATTTATGAGGATGGAAGGATACTATTAATATGTCTATCCAACACATTGTATGCTCATTTTTTATCCCTAATTTCTAAATTAAATTACTAAAGGGGATCATCCAATTAATGAGATGTGGTTTTGCTTATGGTTTCCTAAGGAGAAACCGAAGGGATTCATGGCCAGAGAACATAATTACTTTATACCCTAAATGGTATGACATGAATTTATAAAAGTAAAAAACAATGGAAATGGGATATTTTTTATTTTTGGTATATTTTTCTTGAGTAGGGTCTAGTGTGCATGAGGTATAACCAATGACATATGGATCTCGATCAACCCATTGTGATAATACTGCACAAAATGTATAGTTTTAGGTATCAAACATGGTCTCAAATAGTAAATCCCATATAGGTGGTTGGATTACTAGGGGTTATGAGAGACTCAATTTCATTTTGTTAAAATAATTCTCACAGAATTTATCGAAAACAAGTTCTTTTTTATTTTTAGAGTAATCAGGAGAGGGAAGTGTAATCTTATGGATGTCGTGAATGAGATGATGATAAAATTCATCATGGACTAGGAAAGACCGCACATCCCACACATTTTTGGGGAATGTTAGGGAATAAATTATATCCAATTTTGATTTATCTACTTGGATTCTATCCTCAGAAATGAAATTTCCATGTACTATACCTTTTTTTTACCATGAAATAGAATTTCTTATAATTTTTTACAAGATTATTTTTAGTACAAAAATATAGAAAAAAACCTATACTACTCAAAAAATAATCAAAAGAGGAATGACATATAGTGAAATAATCCATGAATACTTCCATAGAATTCTCTAGGTAATCCAAAAAATAATACCCAAGAATTGCTGGAATGTACCTGAATCATTACATAGACCAAATGACATCCTCTTTTATGCAAATGTTCCAAAGGGGAAAGTGAAGGTTGTATTTTTATGATCCTCAAGGGTAATATGGATCTAAAAATATCCACAATAAACATCAATAAAATAATAGTGGGACTTACCTGGTAGCCTATGTAACATATGGTTTATAAATAAAAATAGGAAATGAACATTCATAGTGTGTTAGTTTAGTCAATGATAGTCTATACAGACACACCAACTATTCTGTACATAGGTCGGAACCAATTCATTATTTTCATTATTTATTAATGTTAGAATATTTTTTAGGAACTACCTACTCTGGAATGAACCATTGGCTGTTAGAAATGGGGTAAATGATTCTAGCAGCCAATATTTGGGTTATTTACTTTTTAACAACATAAATTAGGTTTGGGTTTATACAATGTTGTGACTTCATCATTGTTTTTTCCTCATCATTTAATAATATATGATGTATGAAAATTTATTGGTTAATACCGAGAATGTCATTAAGTTTCTATACCAATTATTTTTTATACTCCCTCAAAATTATAAGTAATAATAATTCATGATCCTAAGGGAGTAAACTAGAAATGATGATAGGTAACTTGTTTCCATTCTCAAGATATAAATATTTGAAATTTTTAGGTATTAGATTAAGTTTCAATTATGTGGGATTTTTATTGATGAGAGAGAACATAAAAGTGATAGGTTAATGATATCATCTAATCAGTCAATGGTAACATCCTTATATGAAGAATAATATTTTACAAGTTGAGAAATATCATCGATGGTCATAAGATCATCAGTGATCCAGAAATCGTCAATCAGATAACTTGCATGGATTTTTTTAGTCCATTACAACATTCAACAAAAGAATCATTACCTAAAATTTCTAATAGTGATGAAAACTTATAAAGGGGGTCGTGGAAAATATAAGATGTTTTGTGGGGTAAGGGAGTACATCAATAGAATTAATAGAAAGAGAGGAATGATCATCTGAGGGGTGCTTGATGGCATCAAGGATGTTTAAGTGGAAAATTTCACCACCAAACTCCATCGATAATGTACTATTATGGACATGAAATATGATTTTGGTAGTTTTCAAGAAAGGTATTCCCAATATAATTATGGAATTTCCATTCATCCTATCATCTTCCATTTTAATCACATAAAAATAAGTGGGAAAAATTATATTTTAAACCCTAAAGATAACATCCTATAATAAACTAATGGGGTGTGTGGTCCATTGGTTTTACATTTAAATGAATATTTCTATAGGTTTCAATTACCCAACCTAAAATAAAGAGAAAATGGAGTAATGAATCACATTTATAGAAGCATCCAAATAAAGAATAACTTTGGAAAAGAAATACCCCCTATGATGCACATAGTCAATAATGTTCCATTATTATTTAATTTGGTGGGAAGTGATGGATCTATCAATGCTGATACATTTTTCCCCAAGATAATATTTTTATCACCTATAAGTCTTTTTTGTGAATATCTCCTTCATAAACTTGGAAAATCATGGAATTTTCTTTATGACATCAATCAAGGGAATGTTAACCTACACTTTTATGAAGGTTTATAATATTTATTTTTCAAGTTTAGAAAAATTTTATTTCATTGGTTTGGTGCCCCTTTAGGGAAATTTTAAAGGAATGGTTGGGATAAGCCTGAATGGCCCGAAGGCCTTCTTTTTATTTTATTATAGATAATCCCCCTTTTAAGGGTTGAAGGGGAACTCGTTCATAACCCGTAGGCCCAAGGCACAAGGCCCGACATGACCCGCAACACATGAACCAAAGGCCTAGAGGCATACCATGCCCATTACATGACCCATAGGCCCAGCCCACTAGAACTTCCCCTCCCCAGTGTCTTGAATCATTGATCTACTTAGCTCCTCACCTTACATTGCTGATCGGCTAGCATTGCCCCGTACAAAGCTGTACGGTGCCTGATCCTGATAGCGGCTGCCATACCCTCTCATTCTTCCAATCCAGTTAGCTCTGCATCTAGTGGCTGTTACTCCTGTTGCTATGATCCTCTTTTGGGGAATGTTTTGTGTGAAATGGGATACTCCATGGTCTACGTGACCCGAAGGCCCTGTGGCTCGAAGGCCTTTGATAACCTAAAGGCCCTGGAGACCCGTAGACCCAAACCGGTGGCCCGAAGGCCCAAATCGGGTGAATAGTTCCTGCTGCTACAGTACCGAACAGTAACTGCTACAGTACTACCATAGTAACTACTATAGTACTACTACAGTGTCTGCTACAATATTGCTATAGTACCCCAGAAATTCGTCTCCACCTGGTTTTGAACCCGGGTCTCTTGGATGCCAAGCAGGAGCCCTTACCACTGGGGTACGGGCTCGTTGACGAATGTTTGGGATAAGAGACTCCTCAAAATATACTCTCTTTCCTTTGTTAGGGTTTCTCTTAGAGTAAATATTTTTCTATTTTAGATCTTTTGTGATGACTCGAATAGTGGTTTCCTTAAGAGGGGGTGACTCTAATAGAGGGTTCATTTTAATTTTAAGTTCTATTACACTATGAAGGGTGATGTAACTTATATTTTCCTTTCCCTTAGGCTTAACCTATAAGTTATAAGGTAGTTTACCCAACCCTTGATTTTGGATTTCACCAACTGAGTTTGTGAGTTAGCATAATTAAGTCTTTAGGTCTTGTATGGATTCTTGGGTGGTTTTTTGGAATTAGAGATTATTTACATCCATTTGTTTTATTATATCCTCAAAGAAAGGCTCAGGTATGGGGGGAGGGGGGGATTGGAAAGGCTATTATGGTGGTTGTGGATTTTGGGAGGTGATGGAGGATGACTACCCTACCCCGTTTGGTTCCATGATCGTTGAGGTTGGCTGGGATACCCCCTTGAATATAGGCTTGGTTGTATTTCTACCTAGAGCTAGATGGATATTATGGTTCTTTCCTAACATGTTGGTTATAGGGGTGGCCTTGAAATATTTCCTCAAAACTCTAAGAAGGATCTCTCAGTTGAGGGAATTGGTTAGATTAGTTGGTGTTAGTAGCATAGATACTATAATGAATTGAAGGAGGTGGTTAGTATTTCAATTGGGAAATATCAAGTTGTTAGGGTAGGGTACTTACCTCATTATACTTCATTTCCACCTTCTTCTTGAATTCAGAACATTACACCTACCTGAATGGCCCGAAGGCCTTCATTTTTATTGATTTTTGATAACCCCCCTTTCAAGGGATGAGGGGGAACCCTTACAAGGTATGTAGGCTCAGAAATTACATGGCCGGTAGGCTTAGAAGATTACATGACCCGAGGGTCTTAGGTAATTCAACCAGACTATCTACAAGGAACTGCCTCTCCCCAACATCTGCATCTTGATAGTAGCTCTCCACCTTTGCATGATCGTCTATCTAGGCTACCCGTGCAAGCACAAGATGGTACCGATGGCATAGCCTTACCCTCTCATTCTGACAATCCATTTGGCTCTGCTCTGTTGAGTGCACCTGCTCTGAATCCTCATCTGGGGCTTCCCCTTTTTGTAGTGTGTTTGGGCCCTGCATTCATGTGGCCCAAAGGCCTTGGGGTGGCCCGAAGGCCTTGAGTAAATTAGGTTCGTTTAAACTATCTCACCACCTATAGAAACATCAATCATATTATAATTAATAGTAATTAAAGGTTCATAAAAATATTTTATTTATAATTAATCACTTATTTGGTGGTGTGGAAAGCTTGAAAATAACCTTTTTAATTATTCTTAGTATTTATGAAGTGTTTTAACTTGTGGTTTTCTTTTTCAAAAAATTTATTTCATTATAGTTTCAGTTCGATAGGCTGGGAAGTATTTTTCAAGAAAAATGTATTTCATGTCCACCTAACCTCTAATTGGGGAATTAACATAACATAACCAATATTTTATAGTTTATTCTAATCAGAAAAGGAATTCCATAAGGTTATCCAATTCTTTATCCACATTGTAAGGTTTTAATGTTAAACATGTAGTATGTAATTCCTTTAAGTTCTTATGTGGGTCTTCTGTAACACCCGAGACTTTTATGTTATATAAATCATCAAAGGAATCTTTTTCTACACAACAATTGCTTGACTTGCTTTACACGAAATCGCAACCTTCCTCGATAGCTTGCGTCGTACGCAATACCGAGTTTCACTAAACAACGATATGCTATTAAAATATTATTAAAACTAGCCGTTATGAATAGTAATAACCACTTTTTGAAATTTTATAAATTTTATTTTTCAAAATGGACTTCATTTTTGGATTCAGAATATCGAAATTATCCTAGGGTGAAATTTTGGTATTTTTATGAAAACTTTCAATTTTTGATGAATAGTGAAACCACTAAGTGGTAGTTAAAAAACTGAATTTTTCATAAAACTTAATTTTACAGCTTCTATGAGTGGAATTTCAAAAATCCGAGAGACACGGTTGATGTCAGTAAGTAAAATGTGGTTCAATGAGTTGAAAATAATTTTTTGGTGAATAGTAACTTTTTACTTTTTTTACCACGGTTAAAAGTAAATAGGGTAATTAAGGGTAAAGATGATATTATTATTACCCTAAAACATGTCCTAATTCTATTGGATAAGTGTAATTCGACCAAAAACAAACTTAGGAATAAAATATGACCATTTAGGCCCACTTGGATTAGATTAGGACCTTTATTATTAATTTATTTAAAGAAGGGTTAAAATAGTTAAAATCAATGTTTAATAAGTAAATAATTTTTAATATGGGGTTATACATAAGATAAATTCAACTATAAATATTCATTAGAAATATACAAATATTTCCTACATAATGGTATTTTATTTGTAATTTTTAGACATTAAATAATTTAATTTATTTATGACGCAATGATGATGCAGTAATTATCTTATTAATGAAATATTGACATATTTGATGTTATAAACACCAAAATAAATGTAATTTGAGACTTTTTATAAATCCCACTAATTTTATAGGTTAATATGACATGTTAGTATTGATTTAATTAACTTGGTTCGAATTAATAATTCTGCTATGATTTTCACAAAAATCAATTACTAAATAGTGTCAAAATTGACATAAAACAGTTTTTAAAACAAATATTATATTAGTAATTGTTAATTTATTCCAAAAAATCTAAGGTTCGGCAAAATGACTTAGATAAGGTTATATATATTAATAATAAACAACTTGGGGTTCGTTTTTCTGCTTATAGTAAGTTTATTAACCTTATAGTATAAGAACACAAGAAGACATGGTAAAAGTAAAATTATTTAACTTAATGTTAAATCTAAATGATAAGGTTAAAATAGGTACCTAAACTTGTCTAAATTATATTGGATGAGAGGATTTCGACCCATCCCCACCTTAGCCTCGAAATAAATCAATTTGGAGCTATTTAAAACCGAACTTTACTTTATAATAAAATAATATTTTTAGTTATTCCAAAGGTGCCCCTCTCCTCCCTTATAAAAGGGCACCTCCTCCCTCTCTTCCTCACACCACATTGAGCCTTCAAGCTCGGCCAAACCCTACCACTTTCTCCTCTACACTTCCCTAGAGACATCCTAGATGTCCTGGTCTTCTTCAAAGACCAATTTTAGTTCCCTAAAAGAAGGTCTCAAAGAAGCACTTCAAAGAAGAGGTAATGTCCGTTACCGATTCTTTCATCTTTATTTCTTCTTCCACTTCTTCTTCTTTAGTTGTTTCATTATGAAGTAATAACATCAGTATCAATCATATACTGATATGTTATTATAAGTATGAAACAACCCTATTTCACCATCTATCCATCCTACGGAAAAAGAAATCACCGCGCGTGCGTACGTACGGAATACCGTCTCCACGCCGTGGTGTAATCTATTTCCCACCACCACCTTACTTTGATGGGTATAATGGTATAAATAATGACCATATATGACTATTATAAAGTTATATTGATTCTGAAATAGTATAAATATACTCCAATACAATTCCACGATCATAGGAACGATATCATCACTCGTGCGTACGTACGGAATACCGTCTCCACGATGTGATGTGACTCGTTCTACATGATCTTCATTTCATAATGATTATATAAATGAATTGAATGAATGAATATGATATATATATTACACTAATACCATTCTGGAAATGAGGTATCTATAACCTAAAGATAAGAATAAGAATTTATTCGACAAAACACGCATAAGAACAAAAAGTTATAAACACCCGAATAACAAGTAGCAATGAAATATTACTACTAAGAAGCTAAGAATATGACCATATATGATATCATAAAAATAAGTATGATTTTGGAATAAGTCAATAACATTATTTAAATCATTATACAGGAGGTTCGGACACTTACAAAGCAAGTCAGATCTAAGGTAAGGGAAATATCACAATCTCATTTTTATCCGAGATTGTTTATACTTTGGTATTTACTGGGGTGTATTTTATCATCCACATCCATGTTTCCCCAATATGTAATATTTATATCCTTCTACAATAGTTTATATCCAATTTTACCCTTCGGTGAGTTTTTAGTAAAATATATGAAAGGAATATTTTGTCGTTTTTCGTACGAGGTACTTTTTGACTTTTCCGACAAAAGTACGAGAAGAATGTTTTCTTTTAACTTATACGACATGAATGGATTTTTAAAACATTATTTCCAAGAAGCTTACCTTATAAATTTTCAAGTTTATTTTTAATCAACTTATTTTAGTTATAACTTTATGACATGTTAAGAAATGAAAAGTGTTTTTGAAGTAGAAAGGATATTTTCCTCAAGAATGGAGTTCAAGTGTTTTATAAAAATTATTTTCCATCTAAGATAATAAAGGGTTCTGTTTTTATCCCTATTATTACATTGATTTGATTATGTTGTGATGGAATTATTTTTATGAATTCCTTTATCTTATATGAATTGTTTTATGATGTCATGTTGTTTAAGAATCCCATTTTTATTACATGGGTTATTCTATGATGTATGGTTTATGATTTTGTGGCACACATAAGAATGGTATCATTATGAGATGGGTGGGACCTATATCTCCCTCCAATGCATTGGGTAAAGATTTTATATCTCATGAGATAGACATGGCTGGAACGGTTGGTTATACCGGTTCAGTGAAACAGGACTGAAACGAGGGTGACTCGGTTCAGAAAGGGACTTTGTCCACTAAGATAGTCTTGGCAATGAGTCTTGACTAACAAGAAATGATTCTATATGATTATGTGTGTATGCCACACAGTTTCATGTTTTAAGTTATGATTATTGTGATTACATTTCACTGCCATGATTTATCCCATGTTATGAAATTATGATCTCTTTTGCAGGTTAAGATTTCCAAAAGTTATGTGCTTGTGTATACGATGTGATTTATATTTCTTTTGTTTACCCTTACTGAACATTTGAGCTCACCCTTTTGTATGTTTTATTTCCCCAGGTCAGGAATAAGGTTATTAAGTAGGATATTCCAAAAAGGGACTCTAGATATGATGAAATAAGTGGGAGGCAAAGTTGATGCTTTATGAACCAGTTGTTTATGTTTCCCAGTTTCTAAAGACACTATACCTATACGGTCCTTTCGTGGTTTTGTTATATGTTGTAATAAGTATGCTTAGATTTTGAAGTACTAACAATGTATGTAAAGTATGGGTCATTATAGTTGGTATCAGAGGAAAGGTATAGTCAACCTTTGGAAACTAGGATGTGAAAGCCTTAGTAAGAACCCAAGGGATAAGTCTAAGCATAGAACACAATATTAGTGTTTTAGAAATGGCAATTAATAACCTAGGATAAGACCTTAATTGTGAAATTTTATTCTTGATTATGTGGTTTTCCTATTATAATTAGTGTTTCTGACACTATTCTTCTTGGTTTTAGTCAATGGCTGGAACCCGAAGGAATCGTGTTAATGCGGAATGCGACGGGCAATGCAATGATTGTCCCCCTGAGCAACCAAACGTTATGGGAGATGGAATACAAAATCTTGTAGCCATGCTCACACAACTTTCTCAAGCTATGAATCATGCAGGACTTCCAAACAAGAAAAGGAAGGAGCAACATTCTGTTGAATCCGTCATGAGGCAGCGTCCACCTTCTTTCAGCAAGTCTACTGATCCATTAGTTGCTGAACAATGGATTAGTACTACTGAAAAGATATTTTCAGTTCTTCAATGTTCTGAACATGATAAAGTCATCCTAGTAGCGTATCGTTTGGAAGGAGATGCTGATCAATGGTGGAATCTTATTAAGAATATGAGGCAAAGGGATGAAATTGAGTCCATGGAATGGGACGAGTTCAAGAACTTATTTTTAAATAAGTACTTCCCTCATATTCTCCGAACAAAGATGGAGAAAGAGTTTCTTGAACTGAAGCAAAAGGATGATGAATCTATTGGTACCTATGAAGAAAATTTTACAAGACTTGCAAGGTACGCTTCTGGTATTATTATCCAACCTGAGAGTAAGATCAATCGATTCTTTAGTGGCTTAAAACCAAGTCTTCGAAGGGCGTTAGCCATAAGGGACTTTAATAGCTACGAGGAAATCGTTCGACGTGCTCTCAAAGTCGAGATGGAGATTGGAGTAACCCATCAGTTATATGGGTTTGATAAGAAGAGGAAAATGGAATTCAAAGGAAAATATAAAGAGCACACTGAAAAGAAGATGAGATTTCCCTTATGCTCAAAGTGTGGAAAGAAACATGGAGGGAGTTTTTTTAAAGGGACAAGTAAATGTTTCAAATGTGGAAAGGAAGGTCATCAGGCATTTGAATGCCGCGATAATGGGAAGAAGATGTCTAATGATGCAAACAAAGAAAGGGATACACAGAATGAACCCACTACACTTCAATGTTTCAAGTGTAAGGAGATGGGGCATTATGCCAATAAATGCCCTAATCTAAGGGTTGATGATGATGGTCAACGTCAACAAACTCTTAAGGCTAAAGACAAAGGAAAGTCACATGCAATTTCTATCAGCGATGTGGAGTACGATAACGATGTGGTGAAAGGTACACTTACCATACACTCTAAAGTAGCAAATGTTTTATTTGATTCTGGATCCACCCACTCTTTTATTTCTGAATAATTTTCTAAGGGTATCACCGTATTACCTCAACAATTAGATGTTGAGTTAGCTGTGACAACACCTAATGGCACAACAGTCGCATCAAAATTTTATAATTCTTCTCCGATCGAAGTTTGTGGGAAAGTGCTTCCTGCAAATCTTGTGATCCTTCCTATAGTGGAATTTGATGTGATTCTTGGCATGGATTGGCTTTCTTTATATAGATCTCATGTCAATTTCCAAAGAAGGGAAGTCACATTTCATATTCCAGATCAATCTATGATCGTCTATCAATGCAAGGATGAACATAACCTTCCAGTGGAAATTTATTCCATTTTATGGGTATTGATTCCACTAAATAAAGGTTATTTATCTCAAATGGTTGGTGAGAAACTCACGATTAAGAATATTCCCATTGTACGGGAGTTTTATGATGTCTTTCCGGAGGAATTACCGGGTCTTCCACCGAATCGTGAAGTTGAGTTTTCAATAGAACTCGTACCGGGTGCTTTGCCTATTTCAAAGACACCTTATAGAATGGACCCAATTGAGTTGCAGGAATTGAAGAAGCAACTCCAAGAGAATCTTGATAAGGGATTCATACGCCCTAGTGCGTCACCTTGGGGAGCACCTGTTCTATTTTTTAAGAAGAAAGATGGATCAATGAGACTCTGTATTGATTATAGAGAACTTAACAAGATCACTATCAAGAACAAATATCCTCTCCCATGTATTAATGACTTATTTGACCAACTACGCGGAGCTCAATACTTTTCCAAGATTGATCTTCGTTCAGGGTATCATCAATTAAGGGTCAAAAGGGAAGATATACCAAAGACGGCTTTCTGTACAAGGTATGGACACTATGAATTTATAGTGATGCCATTTGGTCTTACTAATGCCCCTGCTATCTTCATGGATCTGATGATTAGAGTCTTTAGAGACTATCTTGATCAATTTGTGGTAGTCTTTATAGACGATATTCTTGTCTATTCAAAGAGCAAGGAAGAACATGAAGATCACTTGAGAATTATATTGAAGACCCTGAGAAAGGAGAAGCTTTATGCCAAATTTACCAAGTGTGAATTTTGGCTTCAAAAAGTTGCATTTTTGGGTCACATAATCTCAAAAGAGGGGATATCTGTGGATCCAGCAAAAACAGAGGTTATCGAAAGATGGTCGAGACCAACAACAGTAACTGAGATCTGAAGTTTTCTTGGTTTGGCTGGATATTATCGACGTTTTGTGAAAGATTTTTCACGATTATCTAATCCACTCACCAAGTTGACTCGGAAAGGAGTTAAGTTTGTCTGGACGGAGGAGTGTGAAGAGAATTTCAAGGAGTTGAAAAGAAGGTTATCCAGTGCACCTGTGCTCACACTGCCTTGTAGTGGAGAAAGGTTTGTGATCTACAGTGATGCATCCAAAAAGGGATTGGGGTGTGTTCTTATGCAAAATGATATGGTGATAGCTTATGCCTCACGACAGTTGAAAATCCATGAGCAAAATTACCCAACACATGATTTGGAGTTAGCTGCGGTAATCTTTGCATTAAAGATTTGGAGGCATTACCTTTATGGTGAAAGGTGTGATATTTATACTGATCATAAAAGTTTAAATTATATTTTCACACAAAAGGAGCTGAATATGCATCAAAGAAGATGGTTGGAGCTGATTAAGGATTATGACTTCTCAATCCATTACCACCTTGGGAAAGCAAACAAGGTGGCAAATGCATTAAGTCGACAAGACCATGCTAGTTTATCCATGATGAGGATCACAAAAGATCCAATATTTATGGATTTACAAAGGATGGATCTTGGAATTATAATGAAAGAGGAAAAATCTTATCTTTCTCAAATGAATGTTCAACCATCTATACATGTGAAGATTAAAGAGGCACAGAAAGAAGATGTCGAGTTACAAAAGAAGATGAGAAATGTTCCTGAATTCAACCTTGATTGTGATGGGATAATAAAGTTCAGGAATCGGGTTTGTGTTCCTACCATCCCCGAATTAAAGAAGGAGTTGCTGGATGAGGCTCATAGTTCTTTATTACCTATTCATTCTGGAAG
Source organism: Viscum album (assembly GCA_963277665.1). Lineage (NCBI taxonomy): Eukaryota > Viridiplantae > Streptophyta > Magnoliopsida > Santalales > Viscaceae > Viscum > Viscum album. Next base: position 454,026,578 of record OY728141.1, on the reverse strand, counting down.
CTCAAAGATGTATAGGGACCTGAAAGAGTACTTCTGGTGGGATGGCATGAAAAGAGATGTTGTTGAATATGTCTCTCGATGCTTGGTTTTTCAACAAGTTAAAGCTGAGAGACAGAAGTCTAAGGGGATGTTATAACCATTACCCATACCCGAATGGAAATGGGAAAACATCACTATGGACTTTTTCAGAGGACTTCCTAAAACATCCAAAGGCAATTATGCTATCTGGGTCATAGTTGATCGTCTTACAAAGTCTGCACACTTCATTGCTATTAGAGAGGATTTCTATCTGGATTAGCTTGCCAGGATATATGTAAAGGAAGTGGTAAGATTGCATGGAGTACCAATTTCTATTATATCTGATCGGGATCCGAGATTTACCTCGAAGTTCTGACGAAGTCTTCATCATACTCTGGATATAGAGTTGAGTTTCAGCACTACTTATCATCCTCATACAGACGTTCAGTCTAAGAGAACAATTCAAACCCTAGAAGATATGTTGATATCTTGCTCTATGGATTTCAAAGGAGGTTGGGATCAACACCTACCTTTGGTGTAATTTTCTTATAATAATAGCTTTCACTCCAGAATTCAGATGGCTCCTTATGAAGCTCTCTATGGAAAGAAATGCAGGACTCCAACTTACTGGGATGAAGTTGGGGAAAGAAAGCTATTAGGACCTGATCTCGTTGATGAAATGGCAGAAAAGGTCAGATCTATTCAACTACACATAAGAGCAACTCAGAGTCGACAGAAAAGTTATGCCGACAACCGAAGAAAAGACCTAGAGTTTGAAGTGGGTGATAAAGTGTTCTTACGAATATCTCCCTGGAAGAGGGTTATGAGATTTGGAAAGAAGGGGAAATTGAGCCCTAGATATATCGGTCCTTTCGAAATACTAGATCATGTTGGGAAGGTAGCTTACCGATTGGCACTTCCACCGAATCTCTCTCAAGTTCACGATGTGTTCTATGTATATCTCCTGATAAAGTACATACCTGATCCTTCACATGTACTCAGCTCAGAAGTTGTATCGCTGGAGCAAGATCTTTCTTATGAAGAACAACTGATAGAGATTCTGGATCGTAGCAAAAAAGTCCTACGAAACAAGGCCACTCGATTGGTGAAAGGTTTATGGAGGAACCACCAATTAGAAGAAGCTACATGGGAGCTTGATGATATGATGAGGGAGAGGTATCCTCATCTGTTTGTTACAAAGTGACGAATTTCGAGGGCGAAATTCATTTTAAGGGGGGTAGAATGTAACACCCGAGACTTTTATGTTATATAAATCATCAAAGGAATCTTTTTCTACACAACAATTTCTTGGCTTTCTTTACACGAAATCGCGACCTTCCTCGATAGCTTGCGTCGTACGCAATACCGAGTTTCACTAAACAACGATATGCTATTAAAATATTATTAAAACTAGCCGTTATGAATAGTAATAACCACTTTTTGAAATTTTATAAATTTTGTTTTTCAAAATGGACTTTATTTTTGGATTCGTAATATCAAAATTAGCCTAGGGTGAAATTTTGGTATTTTTCTGAAAACATTCAATTTTTGATGAATAGTGAAACCACTAAGTGGTAGTTAAAAAACTGAATTTTTCATAAAACTTAATTTTACCACTTCTGTGAGTGGAATTTAAAAAATCCGAGAGACACGGTTGATGTCAGTAAGTAAAATGTGGTTCAATGAGATGAAAATAAATTTTTGGTAATAGTAACTTTTTACTTTTTTTTACCACGGTTAAAAGTAAATAGGGTAATTAAGGGTAAAGATGATATTATTATTACCCTAACACATGTCCTAATTCTATTTGATAAGTGTAATTCGACCAAAAACAAACTTAGGAATAAAATATGACCATTTAGGCCCACCTGGATTAGATTAGGACATTTATTATTAATTTATTTAAAGAAGGGTTAAAATAGTTAAAATCAATGTTTAATATGGGGTTATACATAAGATAAATTCGACTATAAATATTCATTAGAAAGATAAAAAGATTTTATAAATAATGGTATTTTATTTGTAATTTTTAGACATTAAATAATTTAATTTATTTATGACACAATGATGATGCAGTAATTATCTTATTAATGAAATATTGACATATTTGATGTTATAAACACCAAAATAAATGTAATTGGAGACTTTTTATAAATCCCACTAATTTTCTAGGTTAATATGACATGTTAGTATTGATTTAATTAACTTGGTTTGAATTAATAATTCTGCTATGATTTTCACAAAAATCAATTACAAAATAGTGTCAAAATTGACATAAAATAGTTTTTAAAACAAATATTATATTAGTAATTGTTATTTTATTCCTAAAAATATAATGTTCGGTCAAATGAATTATATAAGGTTATATATATTAATAATAAACAAATTGGGGTTCGTTTGTCTGCTTATAGTAAGTTTATTAACCATATAGTATAAGAACACAAGAAGACATGGTAAAAGTAAAATTATTTAACTTAATGTTAAATCTAAATGATAAGGTTAAAATAGGAACCTAAACTTGTCTAAATTATATTGGATTAGAGGATTTCGACCCAACCCCACCTTATCCTCGAAATAAATCAATTTGGAGCTATTTAAAACCGAACTTGACTTTATAATAAAATAATATTTTTAGTTATTCCAAAGGTGCCCCTCTCCTCCCTTATAAAAGGGCACCTCCTACCTCTCTTCCTCACACCACTTTGAGCCTTCAAGCTCGGCCAACCCCTGCCACTTTCTCCTCTCCGCTTCCCTAGAGACATCCTAGAGGTCCTGGTCTTCTTCAAAGACCAATTTTAGTGCCCTAAAAGAAGGTCTCAAAGAAGCACTTCAAAGAAGAGGTAATGTCCGTTACCGATTCTTTCATCTTTATTTCTTCTTCCAATTCTTCTTATTTAGTTGTTTAATTATGAATTAATAACATCAGTATCACTCATATACTGATATGTTATTATAAGTATGAAACAACCCTATTTCACCATCTATCCATCCTACGGAAAAAGAAATCACCTCTCGTGCGTACGTACGGAATACCGTCTCCATGTCGTGGTGTAATCTATTTTCCACCACCACCTTACTTGGGTGGGTATAATGGTATAAATAATGACCATATATGACTATTATTAAGTTATATTGATTCTAAAATAGTATAAATATACTCCAATACAATTCCACGATCATAGGAACGATATCATCACTCGTGCGTACGTACGAAATACCGTCTCCACGATGTGATGCGACTCGTTCTACATGATCTTCATTTCATAATGATTATATAAATGAATTGAATGAATGAATATGATATATATATTACACTAATACCATTCTGTAAATGAGGTATCTATAACCTAAAGAGAAGAATAAGAATTTATTCGACAAAACACGCATAAGAACAAAAAGTTATAAACACCCGAATAACAAGTAGCAATGAAATATTACTACTAAGAAGCTAAGAATATGACCATATATGATATCATAAAAATAAGTATGATTCTGGAATAAGTAAATAACATTATTTAAATCATTATACAGGAGGTTCAGACACTTACAAAGCAAGTCAGACCTAAGGTAAGGGAAATATCACAATCTCATTTTTATCCGAGATTGTTTATACTTTGGTATTTAATGGGGTGTATTTTATCATCCACATCCATGTTTCCCCAATATGTAATATTTATATCCTTCTACAATAGTTTATATCCAATTTTACCCTTTGGTGAGTTTTTAGTAAAATATATGAAAGGAATCTTTTGTCGTTTTTCATACGAGATACTTTTTGACTTTTCCGACAAAAGTACGAGAAGAATGTTTTCTTTTAACTTATACGACATGAATGGATTTTTAAAACATTATTTCCAAGAAGATTCCCTTATAAATTTTCACGTTTATTTTTAATCAACTTCTTTTAGTTATAATTTTATGACATGTTAAGAAATGAAAAGTGTTTTTGAAGAAGAAAAGATATTTTCCTCAAGAATGGAGTTCAAGTGTTTTATAAAAATTATTTTCCATATAAGATAATAAAGGGTTCTGTTTTTATCCCTATTATTACATTGATTTGATTATGTTGTGATGGAATTATTTTTATGAATTCCTTTATCTTATATGAATTGTTTTATGATGTCATGTTGTTTAAGAATCCCATTTTTATTACATGGGTTATGCTATGATGTATGGTTTATGATTTTGTGGCACACATAAGAATGGTATCATTATGAGATGGGTAGGACCTATATCTCTCTCCAATGCATTAAGTAAAGATTTTATATCTCATGAGACAGACATGGCTGGAACGGTAGGTTATACTGGTTCAGTGAAATAGGACTGAAACGAGGGTGACTCGGTTCAGAAAGGGAATTTTTCCACTAAGATAGTTTTGGCAATGAGTCTTGACTAACAAGAAATGATTCTCTATGATTATGTGTGTATGCCACAAAGTTTCATGTTTTAAGTTATGATTATTGTGATTAAATTTCACTGCCATGATTTATCCCATGTTATGAAATTATGATCTCTTTTGCAGGTTAAGATTTCCAAAAGTTATGTGCTTGTGTATACTATGTGATTTATATTTCTTTTGTTTACCCTTACTGAGCATTTGAGCTCACCCTTTTGTATGTTTTCTTTCCCCAGGTCAGGAAGAAGGTTATTAAGTAGGATATGCCAAAAAGGGACTCTAGATATAATGAAATAAGTGGGAGGCAAAGTTGATGCTTTATGAACCAGTTGTTTATGTTTCCCAGTTTCTAAAGACACTATACCTATACGGTACTTTCGTGGTTTTGTTATATGTTGTAATAAGTATGCTTCGATTTTGAAGTATTAACAATGTATATAAAGTATGGGTCATTATATCTTCCCTAATAAGTCCCTAAAATTTTGGTAATAAGTGAATTAAACTCGATTGATGTTCAAAATTAGGTGATTCGCCTTGTATTTGAATGTATGTAGGTTGGATATAAACATTAGAAAATGTTAGTTCATTTAATGTATGGTTATTTTAATCCATATCACCCAAGTTTATTTCAGTCTTTATATTTATTTCATAAGAAGAGGAAGGATTTATCAAAGTGTTGATGTTTTGTGTTTCCTCTTTCAAATGATCGTTATATGTGTCTTAGTGTCACTGACATAGGATCCTATATGGTTTAGGTTTTAAAGGAGGTAGATATCACAGGTAAGAATGATTCATTCATAGAACCTACATAAGAAATAAATTAGAACACAAAAATATATGTAAATGAAGAAGCTAAAATAAAAAAATATTCAAATAATTCACAAATATATTATAAAAAATACACACTAAAAACGTAAGTTATCCCCAACAATGGTGACAAAAATTTTCTACATTTTCATGAAACATCAAATTGATTAAGTTTTTTAAATTTTGTTTATAGTATATGGCATACCCTGGGTCATCTCTTAAAGAGTGTCGGAGGTTTAAAGTGTGTATCATCAATAAAAATGACTAAAAGAGGGGGTTGGATTTGAAAAAAGTTTTTAAAATAAAATGACTTAATTAAAGGGTTTAATTGTTTAAAAAGGTGGGGTTTTTAAAATTTATAAGTGAAATAGGCCATTTCATGTCCACTACACTTCTTGGTTAGTTTGTTTTTTTTTAAATACACATAGTTAAATAGAATCCTTTTGTTGAGGGTAACCAAGATCATAATTCCCCTCATGAATTTTAAAATAATGCAAAAAGAGCAAACCCTTAACACAATAATCATGTTTTGAAGGTCTGGACTTAAATCATGGAATTAAGTCTGCCAAAAAATACCAAAACCTCATATATGTGTGAGATAAAAAGGATGCTTGTGTTTTCCAATCAGAACAACCCAAGTTTCCTACTTTAAATCTCAACCCAATCGGCATTGAAATGAAATTTTTTTCACTTGATTATTCCAAAATAATGAATTCAAAGGATAAGTATGTTAATAAAAACATAAAAAATGTTTCACACAAAAATTAAACTAAAACTATAGAATAAAAAGTTACATAACTCCCTCTCGAAGAGTGTGTAGCTTTCTCAAAATGAATTCCCACCATTTAGATCTCCATCAAGAGGAGGAGGAGGCTCAGGTGGAACATCGACTTCATCCTTATTATCCATATAAGGATAGAGGAATATAGAACTTCTAGGATTAAGAGTGTAATCCTTTGGTTTTCCAAAATGTTATAGCATTTTCCCGTGGTTGAGCTTACAAATGGGGTTCCTAAGGTTCCAACTTATAGGGGAAGTGGGATGTGGTTTTATGAACCTAGATTTAGAGATACCACTTATCCCATGATTTTGGGATAGTAAAGTGCCTTATCACAAATTAGAAAAAAAAAATACAATAATTGTTTTCCAAACTCTTTAATATCTAAATGTCAAGTTTTATATCCATTTAATGTATAAAATTTGAGATATTACCAAAATATAAAACCAAAATTTTGACTTAGATAAGATCTGTTTTCTTGGATAGATCAATTAGGTTGGGGCCCTTATTGGAATAATTAGGATTGGGTTCCTTTTAAAGAGTTCTATCCCACCAAATTTTGGATTATCTCACTAAATTTCATCCCAATTTGATTCACTAATTATCTTCAGTGTGCATTTGAGTCTATATGTGTGCTTGTTCTCTTGCGTAGTTTGGCCCATTTTTCTTCAACTTCATCCTGGGTCCTCCAAATCATCTCCCTCTACAATGTAATCATCAAAACAAGTAAAATATCTCTTTTTAACAGTTATAAAAGTTAAATAATTGAATCTAATGTGAAGTGAAATTTGTTATTATAATTTTAATGTACAATGAAAAACTAGTTTAACACAGTGGTGTATGGGAGAAATAAAATAGTAAATCATGGTGTGATCAATATGACAATAAATGATAAAAAAAGACGAACTACAAAAAGGTTTGAGCTTGGTTAAAACTACATCCATTAGATGATGTTATCTCTAAAAATACGAACCAAAGACTCCCCTTATATTTTCCTAGGTATAGCCTCCACATCAACTAACCCAAAATAAATCTAAGAGATTTGGAAGGTTACACCATCCTTAGAGTGTGATAGGAAAATATAACACCTAATACCATCCATGAAAGATGAAATAATGAAATATTTGAGGATTTAGGGCCTTAAATCTATGAAATAGAGGTTCCATGGACAATTGAATCCACTAAAACCAAGGTGTATGAGTGATATTATTGGATAGATTGATAGGAAAGAGAGAACCAGAGAGGGAGTGAAAAGGGAGTAAATGAGACTATAATCCTAATCCCCTCTCAAATTAAGTATTAATTATAGGTTTAAAATTAAAAAATAACCTTTTATAGGGAATTATTCCCAAGAACCTACTGGGTACTTGATACTAATCCACCAGATACTTAGTGGTTCATGATAAAACTAATTTACTATAAGCTCCCTGCCATAGTACTAGGCTATAGGGCACCCAATGCTTACTGCACCCCATCCCATTCCCCCTTTCCATCTAACTCCTCCCACAACCTCTAATTAACACTCAAAATCAAACTATATAAAAAATACCATAAATTAAATAAAATGCCCAAAAATTGAAGAGAGTACCTATCTAAAGGGATTGGTAACTTTATTACCTCCCCAATATCAGGTTCTTAATCCCTAAGAAGCTTCAAGAAACTTCTTAAGGAAACTAGACTGACCATTTTCTCCACATCTCAACTTCCCACTCCTAATTTTTATCATAGATGTATCCATGTTACCACTTAAATTGAAACAGAGGAAGGAACTTCCCCATTAACACCTTTTTTACTTCGGTCAATAATTCATATAAGATGTTCTATATAGAACCAATCAACATTAATCTCAATATTATCACATTGAATCACATGTGAGGGGTTGAGAAAATATTTTCTTATGCAGGTCACATGTATATTGTTATTCAAGGAATTGAATTTAGAAGGTATATCTAATTGGTTAAAAATTTCACCAATGTATACCAAGATTTTAAAAGTCCCAAAAAATATTGGGGCCAACTTCCCTTCATTTCCTAAATTTATGATCAACCAACTTGAATTGAAAATGTTTACTTCGATGATATTTATAGTATATTTGGAAACTTTAGTGGTTATTGGACACTTCTAGATCATATTCACTTTCTTGGGTGTCTCTTGGAAGATTCTAGGTCCAATCAATAAGGATTACCCTACATATATTTTGTATAAGGGAGAATGATATAGTATTATATATAGAGATTCGAAGAGAGATATCTGAATAGATGACTGATAGAAATTATTGTATGAAAATATAACTTGAGAGAGGTGATCATCCAATGAGTTAATAAAATCCAGAATTAATTCTTGGGTCATATCTTTCATAATATTAATGATTTTATCAAACTGACCATCAGTTTTTGAGTGAAAATTAGTACTCATATTTACCTATAAACCCAATTCCTATTGTAGTCCTTTACAAAATTGAGATATAAATCTTGGATCCATGTTATAGAAAACTCTAGCAGGTACACCATGATGTTTCATAATCTCTTTGACATATAGATTTCTGAGCTCATCGATTGAAGAGGCCTCTTTAATCGGTAAAATGTGAGGCCTCTTGTTTAGAATATCCACAACCAACCACATTATGTCATGATATCTTATAATTATTAGGATAATTTTCAAAAAATAAATCTTGATCACATCCCATTTTAATACTAGTAGTAAAAGTGGATGAAGAGTACCTGAAGGTATGTGGTTCTCTACCCTTACCAATTAATAGGTTAGGCATCTAACAAAAAACCTTGCAATATCCTTTTTCATTCTAGACCACCAAAACTGGTGATGGAACCCATGATACATTTTTATGATTCTAGGGTTCATATCCCACCAAGAAGAATGGTATTATTTCATTATATTCTTCCTCATAATAGTTGGGACAAGTAGTCTCTCATGGATGTATAGAAAGGATAAATAATATTGAACCCATTCATTAAGGATCTCACTACCATCTAGTTTCTCTCATATAATGATACAATGTATTTTTTATAATTGGGAGTTCTTGAATTGCTTTTTGAGAGAGTATGTGGGGTTTATATGGAATAGGTTTATTCCACTATAATCATAGACCACATCCAAGTAGAGTTCAGTTATGGGAGATAATATCCTTCATTATTCCTTAGCTTCCACCACATTTTAAAGTTTAGATTTCTGATTATGTTATTTTATAATAACATTTACCTTACCAATAACATATTAAATATCATAATCAGATGTTTGGAGGTATTCCACCCAATGAAGTTTCTTGATATTTATGTATCATTCAGATAATATATATTTTAGACTTTTTTGGTCCATAAACACCATAAATTTCTCACCATATAGACAGTTACTCAAATAATTCAAGGCATGAACAATAAAAACCAATTCTAAATCACGAGTACGGTAGTTCTTTTTATAGGGATGAAAATATCCAAAAATATATGCTCTTAAATAATGATCCTATATAAGAACACATTTAAAGACTACTAAAGAAGCACCATAGAACACCTCAAAGTCATTTTCTAGTTGACTAAGAATAAGAACTAGGGTTTAGGTCAACCAAATATTTAACTCTTGAAAATATGACTCACATTGGTCTGACTATAATTTTTTTTATCCTTTCATGGTCAAGGTAGTCATAGGAGTAACAATATAGGAAAAAACCTAAATGAAGAAGCAATAATACACTGTGATCCCATGATAATTTTAAACCTTTAATACGTTCATTAATACGTTTCAGGACATCACTAACTCCACCTTCTCAAGATCTATAAAAATTCAGGTTTCATATTTAACATTCCCAAGGAATTTGACCTCTAAAATCTAGAGGGACAATTTATGTAACTTTTTATAGAGATGATGCTCTTATAATTTATCCATAATGATACAAATATATTGACCATAATATATATTAGGCTTAGATTAAACAAGAATATCTTCTATAAAAACTTCCATTAAGGTGTCTAGAAATAGATGAAAAATATTATTCATTAAATACATGAATATAGTAGGAGCATTCATAAGTCTAAAATACAACACCAAATATTGAAAATTCCCATTTTGAGTTAAAAAATACAACTTAAGAAAATCCTATAGACTAACTTAAATATGATGAAATCCTAAGAAAAGGTCAATATTTGAGAACCACCTTTCCCCATTAATTGATCAAAGAGATTATCTTTTTTGGGTAATGATGTTGGATTTGGAACAATAGAACCAATTGATTTTTAATTTTTAATTACCATGATATTAATAAATACATTATCACATAATTATTATTCTTATGCATAACATTAATGTGATATTATATTTAGACTTTTTTATGAATTGAAAGGTTATAACAGTTCTCTACTATAACGATAACTTATAGATGAAATAATAATATTCCTAAACACATTCCCTATGGTTTACAGAACATCCTATATGATGAGGCATAGATCATTTTTGACTATTATGTTTTGGAGGATCATAAGACATTGAAAATTATTCTCATGAATTTTGTACTTGGTGATCTATAAGTAGGGGTTCATGAGTATAAAAACTCTAATAAGAATTCCAACTGTTTATGTTTCATTTGATATTATTATTTGAAAACATATGTATTAGTCCTTAGACTATATATTATTATTATTATGTTTTATAAAGAATGTACTTTTATGCATGGACAAAAATTGTAATGAAATATTCTGACAGTGAGGGAGTTTATGTTGGGTGTGTCATAAGTGATATGGAATTAATTGAATAAGTCAAGAAAAGATTTTCCCACCCATATTTATGGAAGAAGATATATCTATCCCTTTCATTGAAATAAAACCATCTATTTAAATCCATGTCCACAGTAGTTCATTGACTAGTTAATTTTGAAAAGTAAAAGGAAGATAAATCAAGCATATAGGGTGAGGTATATATCTTATTTTACGAGGTATTAGTAGAAAAATGAATTATATTACATAGTATAATTCATATGAATATTTTTATCTCTATGACATTAACTTATTTATCTATGAGTGACATAATGTGTTTCTATACACTAATCTTAAACTTTAGGCATGTTAACCTAATGACAATATGAAAGAGGCCTAGAAAACCACACTCTAAGTATATTTAGAATCATATTATTATTTTATTTAATTCAATAATAATAATAAATATTATTCTTGACTTGTGAAATAATAATTATTTAATTAAATTTGATAAAAAATATTCAATCATGGGATATTTGAGTTTAGAATATGTGATTTGAATTTTATATCTTGTTTATTAGTAATAAGGTAATAAATAAATATTGGCTCCACTAGGATAAATATCTTAAGGGGGTGGGGGTGGGGTGAATTAGGGTATGTCATATTAAAATTTTTTCCCCCTTTTGATCTTGTTTCATTGTTAAATAAAATTCTATTCTCTCTTCTTCTTACAACATATAAATAGTAATGAAAGTATGAAAGATACATAATAATTTTACTTGGTTCACCCTAACTAGGATAATCCAAGGAGAATATAAAGGTAATTTGATAATGTACCAAAACCACTAGAGTAAATTTATATTATAATTTTCAGAGTGAACTCACTATCCCACCTAGTTCACAACTATTCAAACTTGAGAATTCACTATTATCTCAACTGAAGTGAACACACTACTCATTTGGAAGATTATTTAGATAATCTGTATCATATATAAATTGGTTAACACCTACATGAGTGTTTCATAAAGCTTATTTTTTATATTATAGATGATATAAAATTTACTATATAGTATTTTCTTCAAATAAAGACCCTTTATGAACTATTCTTCTTTATGAACTACTCCTCTATGCATTAAACTTACAAAACACTATTCACCATACATTTTTTTGGGTAGCATGTTGTTTATCACATACGTACTAGGAAGAATCTCATATGTGAGATAATCTTTTATAAACCTCCCATACAGACCATATTCATAAGCTATCACCACACACTACTAGTGAAACCTGCTTCCTCCACACACTTCCTGCACATACCAACCTTGTAGATTGGATTCTCTATGTATTATCCTTGAAAAATTCCTCCATTGCATACTAACCTCATAGATCCCAATATTCACCTTGTAAAATTTATTTTCACTTTATTGCATTATACCCATGAATATACATCCAGTTGTATATAAAACTCCATCGATGATCCTCCATAACAATTTTTCTCTTCTAAATAAACTGATTAAGGGGTCCTTATATAGCTAAAGAACCCTGATAAATTCACTAATCATGGAATTAATATTAACCCCTTTATAAATACCCCCACATGAAAATATCCCTCATGAAACTTTTCACCACACACACCTTTCACGCTCTTCCAACACTTACCACCTTCTGACCATGAATTTACTTTATGATCCTTCAGTCGTGAGCTCCCTTCTCTAATTCGATCATCGCACGACTCCTCTGCAATCGTGCACCTACTATGAGATAATAAAAACTACAAAATACCTAGTGAAAGGATTAAAATAGTTATTATGTAGTATATATGGTTACCTCACACAAAACCTACCTTCACCAATAAATAAATTTTGATACTCCTTTAAAATTTCACACCCAAAAAATTCACAAACACTAGGAAACCTTACCGCTTTCTATATGAAAATTCAGAATACCTCCAAATTATTTCTTAGATACTTTGTCAAAATATTTGTGAAAAAAACTATATAAAATTTTAAACTAATGAGGTCAATAAAAAAACAACCCAAAAACTATAAAATCTCATCCTTAGGTATTTTTTCCCAACAAACACTGGGAAACCTCCCCACTTTCTCTATATAATTTTCAAATATCTCTAAATGATTCCAAAACTAGTCTATCAATAAACACCATGGAAATTTGTCTACTGATATTTTCAACAAACACAAAAACCCAAAAACTCTAAAATACTATCATTCTGTATTTTTTCCAATAACTCCCTCTTTGGTTTTGTTGAAAATATTTCAAGCCTTGATACCAATAAACACCTTATGTTGAAAAAAAAGGTTTACACCTTCTACTTAAACCACTATTCACACTCTATATCTCTAGATAAAAATCAATGACTTACTGAACTTGTATTATAATCACACATGAGTCAATATAATCATAAGAAACAATATTAGTATGAATATTTCATAAATGAATAACTTCATTATAGATACCAATCGTTGAATATTTCTCAATAACAAATGTAATTGATACTAATTACTTCACATAGAGTATAACTCATGTGAATACCACTTCTTATACCATATTTGAAAAAATCATAGTGCTTATCCTTCCCTTAACATTGGATGAAGACTTATTCTTGATAACTTCATCATCCTTATCAAATTCTTGAATATTCTTGGGACACTTTGTTTCAAAGTGCACAACATTACCACAATGAAATCATATGAGTAGAAGCTTTCCTCTAAACTTTCCTTTTCACCTCTATAAACTTGAGTAAAAGAATTATATGACTCTATCCTCATATTCTTCCCCCAGATTATCCTCTATGATAAGATTCTTCAAAGACTTGAATTCCACCTTATTTGACTTCCCCCTTTCTAAAACCTCATTATATTAAATTTTTATTTAATATGTGACCATAATATTGTGAAGACTATCCAATTTCAGCTCCTTTGAATCTTTATCCCCAATCATAAAGAATTTTGGTTAGAAAATGGGTGTAAACCTACTCATAAAATGATTTAAAATCTTTATTTTATTAAGGTTTTCTCTAGGACTGCACATTTTCTCCACAATAACATTCACCAGATCAAATATTTCATCAACAGATTCATTCAGCTCAAGTCCTCATACATATTCCGTAGAACCTATTTTTTGGATTCTCAAATTTTTGAATCACCTTAATATATATTTATTATATTTTATCACATGGAAAGTTAGGATTTACATGACATCAAATTTGTGTAGATTGTGTTAGAAAAGGACCCCCCTAAAGAATTAATTCCTATGGTTTCAACACCTATTTCTTTACAATCTAATTTTTATAAAGCCCCACTATTTGATCAATTAAGATATTCTACTAATCAATTTTAGCCCTACATTTCAGCTTGTATGTAGATTCATGTCTAACTTTATCCTTCTCATTATCGATGTCTTCTTCATAATTTTCCCCTGGACCTTATACTCCTCCTTAATTTCTAAACTTTTCATCATGAACCCAAATTCATCCTATCATGATATGTATTCAATGATCAAAAAACTTCAATATCATTATGGTTAGAAAAACTACACATGTTTCTCTACTCCTCTATCAACTTTCCTCCTTTAATTAATAATAATTCTACCTCATTGTTAATGAACACAAAGGTCACTCCTTTGAGGTATGAAATATGAAAATGAATAGCTATCATTACATATGGAAAGCTCCCCACTTTCTATACAAAATTTATGAATACCTAGAAATGATTCTAGAACAAATTTGTTTAAAAAAACAAGAACTTTTCCAACTAACATTATCAACAAAGAATACAACCTAAAAAATTTTAAATTACATCATGAGGTATTTTCTACCAATAATAAATATTTATTTATTTACCATTTTAACAAATTGATTAATATAAATTTTTATTTACACTAGCAAAAAAATGTTTTTTCATGTCGGTTTTTTTGAGTTTTTAACATTGGTTACTATACGATATTATTACAGGTGATGTTGTAAGTAATTTTTTAATGTAGGTTAATAAAAATAACCATTATAACACATGTTGGAAGATTTTTTTAAAATAAATTATGAAATAACCAACATTAAAGGTCTATCATACTTGTTTTTTTCACATTGGTTATAGAAAACCCAATATGAAAAAGTATATAATTTACAGTTTTCACATCGATTTTAATATAATTGATGTGAAAAATGTTTTATCATGTTGGATTTTTAGAAAAACTGATGTGGTAAATCTTTTTTCAAAATTTTCACATCGGTTACTTTATAACCGATCTGGAACTATTTTTTTCAAATAAAATTAAATTAATTCATCCCTCATAATAGTAAAACATAATACCCTAAACAAATTAGTAGAAAAATAGAAGAATACCAAAAAATGGGAAGAATAAAAATAGTATAAATATAAACATTTACAATTTGAAATTTTAAATTTATAATGTATATTACAAATGAACTAAAAACCAACCTGAACTGTGAAATAATTCACCCATTACATTTTTAAGTGTCTTATATCTTGTCTACTATAAGAATAAGAGTCCTAAAAATGTAACAAATTTAAATTAAATCATTTATCCTATATTCAGAATAAAATTAATAAAAAATTAAAAAAAAAATTTATAAAAAACTAACCTTTTAGAACATTTAAACTATCCTAGTAAAAAAAATTTCAAACATATATTTTAGAACATATTATCCACATTCCTTTATTACATTTTATAAAACTTATGTTTGAAATAATTTTTCAATTCAAAATAAAATTTTAAGTACTCACAACTAAAATTTAGTAATTTTAAATGAAAAATCACCTTTGATTTTATATATTTGATCTTTGTGCTATTATTTATTATTGTCTCTCTAAATTAATTTCATGCCCTATTTGAAAATTATATGTATAAAATAAATTTAAATTTCCTTATAATATATAAAAGTATTAAAATTTTTAAACTTGAATGTTCAATATATTCATAAAATTATCTCTCACTTTACCATGGATAGAGTAGAGATAGTAAAGTGTCTTCTCCCTTGGATAAAAAATACCCAACATCCAATGAACACTATTATATAAAAAATTTTAATGTGAGTGGTTTTTATGTTAAGAGATATAAAACACTTTACGAGATATTATTTTATACTCTTAAAGATAAGGAAGCATCCAACACTAAATAATTGCATTCTTTTGAAGTATTTCAGTAATATAAACTATTATTTCTATATCAATAATTGTCCTTCCTATAGGTGAAATAAATTTTTGGTCCATAAATACATATACTTGTATCGTGTCATGCTACATTAAAATTGTATAAATATTCCTAATAAAAAACAAACATAAGTATAAAGTTTCAATAAATTTAAATAATATAATTATATATGTTAATCAACTTACATGGAAAATATTTGCATCATATTGATGAAAAATTATCTCTAGTTACAAGATCTCTGATATATTTTGTTAAAAAATTATTATAATAATTTCACACCCACAAATTTTATCTTCTATTGGAATGTCATAAATATCCAACAAAAAATTGAATATATTGATAATATATCAAGAATATAATACGTTTTATATGAATTCATAATAGTCTTAATTTTTTGTTGTCTATATAGTATGTATTTACCTTTGAACTATTCCTATAAAAAATAGATAAATATATAAACATTAAAATATAAAAACATATTTAATAGAAATATAAAATAAAGGATTTTATATACACATACCTCAATGGTAATTTATAGAACAAGTATAGATGTAAAGACTAAAAAATGGACAATACTTTTCCCAACTATACTTACCTCATCTATAAGAAATAATATTATTGCTGATCTATCAATAATATCTTGTACAATGACCCTATGATTCTCAATCTCTATCTATTGATGATGAATGATATCACCAAGATAATATATCATCCAATATGAAAAAATATGACTCTAGGTATCATCAACATATAAATCAAAATAAAGTGGAAGTTACAGAGGAGGAGGTGTAGGAGTTGGATAAGTAGGAGGATGTGGAGGAGTGGGATCTACAGGCGGAGGTGGAGAAGTGGGATTAGCAGCCTGAAACTATATTTTCAGGTCTAAAAACATCGACTATATAGAATATCTGATCCTATACTCCATTATATCATTAATATCCAGAACTTTAGATTCTAAATATTCTATTTGTTTTATAAACATACTCCATTGAAGCCGCTTCAGAATGAGAAAACACAATTGTTATCGATACAACTACTGGGTATTCTCGTACATGACTTAGGTGTTCGGGATTTCCCAATACAGTAGATAAAATATTCTTACTACCCTCAACTATGAAGTTCCCCTATGTTATCTACTACTTAATATATTCCTATATAGAATATTGTAAAAAATCTATAGTGAATTAAAATATATAAATAATTGATTTAACTTAAATAAATAAATAATGTAAACTTCTTACAATCCTCTCATATAGAACCCTTGAATATTTCATAAGATATTGTACCTTGTTTATTATTTTATCTCTATTCTATTTTTATGTCTAAATGGGGGGTGGGGGTAGGAGGGTCAACCACTACAGAGACTAAAGAGTCGGCTCTTAGTTTTGGAAAATTTTCAGCTATCATTTTATATTCCAATAATGTATACCATCCATGAGATAATGTATAAGGGTCTAAATTTATAGTTTAGATATACTAATGATGTCTCCTCAATTTTTTTATATTGAGAATAAAGAAATCATTAATATGATCATTAATATAAAAAAATGTCTAAATGCTAATATTTGACTTACTAAAAATTCTTATTGTCATTTACTTTCAACAAACTACTTCCATGTATCTTCATTTAGAAATGGATATATATATATATATATATATCACATGGATTTAGATGTTTCTTATGCACAAAAATTAAATCTAATGTGAGGGTTGAGTTAAAATCCCTTCCTCTCCTAGCATCTAATGATAATCATTTCCTCCTGACTAATCCAGTATTAGGTATATCATATGTCATCAGATAAGAAAGGGGAAAACCTATATTAGTGTAAAAATTCCATGATAAGTAAAATAATAACAAATAATCTTACAAAAAATGTGTCCAATAACTGAGATATTATCATTTTTTCAACACTTCTCCAATTTAAAATCATAATAATAACTTTGATTTTAGCCTACATTGCAATAAAAATCTTGAATTGTTTTGAATTTGGACCCCTTGGAATATCATTATCATCAAACTAAACTAGAAACCTTTTATCCCAGATAAGGGAAACTGATAATTTTGGTAAACATGTGCTTCCACATTTACTAACCATCAAAATCTTCCCCCCTATGAAAGTAGATTTCTCTTGTAAAGAAGGATTATGAGGCTCATAAATAAGAGTTTGAGTACAGTCCTCCCTAGAGGTATGTGTACAATCCTCCCTATAAGTATGTAGTGGATAATATATTTTATCTTCCATTATCCTAAAAATCAATGAAATAAACAATTAGTACACAAATATAAAATTCCAACTATTATATACAAATGTAAATAAAAAAAATGATTAAAAAAAATTAAAAAAAGTAAACACAATTTTATTCATATTTGTTATAGTTAAAAAAATTATAACAACATTAATGAGAGATTAAATGACATAAAATAATGAAAAAAATCCAAAGCTAATGTGCGAATAACACAAAATTAGTATAAAAATATACAAATACAACTATTACATATGAAAGTAAATAAAAATGAAAAATGACCCAATAAAAAGTAAACTAAACTAAACAACTTTTTATTCTTATTTGTTAAAGTATTTAACTAAAATGATAACAACATTAATGATGGATGAAATGACATAAATGAATGAAAATAAATCCTAAAATGTTGTGTTAATAGTAAAAATGCTATGATGTAATACACCATTTTTTACAAAAAAAATAACATTATTTGAGTATACTCTTTTATAAAAATTTATTATTTTTATTTAGCATATTATATTAAAATTAATTGTTTTTCCTCAAAATAAAAAAAATATAAGTTAATAATGGGTAAACATGGTAAACTAAACAAAACAAAATTAATATTAACAAAAAATTTAACTTATTAATTATAGTATGTGTTTTAATAAATAAAATAAAACTAATATATCTAACATTTTATGAAATTTGAAAAAGTAAACAAGAATTAAACATTTGTTACCTTCAATATTAGGAATTTAATAAAGGATTGTTTTCCCAAATTCCTTCCCTATGATCATTCTGTATGAAAAAAACCATGTCTTTTATTTGCTCATCAATATTATTTGTTAATCTTTCCATAAAAGTATGGATCTCACATAAATCAGCATATCTGTCAAGTTTTTCATTACCAAGATACTATTTTTTTCTTTATAAAATGATTGGCCATTTTATATCAGATTGATCAAGAATATAGAAAATTTATTTTTCATGTGTTTTCATGATAAAAGGATAATTTGTGTATTCTAATCTATTTAGATTAACTATTTTCATTTCAAATTCATCATGTTTGACACTATTGTTACCAATAACCCATTTGTAGTTAAACATTGGAACTTGAAATTTAATTCAATCAACCTACTATATTTCTTAAATAACTCCATAATGTAAAAATGATGTGGATATTGGATTTTTGTCTTTTGAAATAAAAAAATAAATTGCTTCTACAAACACTAATACACTACTATACTAAAATACAATTATATTGTCCCAATATTTCTTATACAATGTATCTTCATTAATGTCATACCCAAACCATGTTATCAAATTTAAATTTGGTAATCCCACTAACCATATCAATATTTTTGATATATATGATCTACCAAGAGTAGTCTCTTTAGACCATGGAAAAAAGGTTTTTTTATGGTCATTCAAAATCCACATATCATTAATATTTTCATAATGTCGCTTTAACATATTAATATGAAATGTTTTATATGGATGAACATCATCTATTTTATTCAGGATGTATAAATGTAAATTCTTTATCTGTTCACCTATTAATGAATTTACATTCAAGAAGTTAATCCATTTCCCCCCATAATTGACTCGTTCATGAAGAAATATAGGCAAACCGATGTGCACCACTACAGACAAGTATCTTGTACAATACTATGCAACCTCCTTAGAAATATATTTATCAACAATGGAGGTTTCAGGTCGATATGGATTAATAACAGACCCATTAAATATCTTCATATAACTTTCAAAATGATATATCCAATGTAGACATACAGGTCTAAAAATATTTATTTCTCACAAAAAATGAACCATTAAATGAACCATGATATAAAAAAATAGGGGAGAATATATTTCCAATTAAAAAAGTATAGAAACCACTTCATTATCAAAATTGTTCAAATCATTCAGATCAATCAGCTTGTTTTAAATTTAATTGAAAAAACAATTCACATTCATGATAGTCATTCTGACATGGATGAGAAATATTCCACGCAATGAAAATAGAAGGATTTGTTTTATCATAACATGAAAATAATGAGATTTCATACCTATCAAATTTCAATCCTTTAGTGACATTTTTTTTACATTTAAAGAATAAAATTATGGTATATTGATATCACAAAGACACTGAAAAAAGTTAATTTTCTATCTCCTAGATAATATATGACATGGTAGAGGTAGTTATTCTCTCCTTCCATCAGAAGTGGGTGTTAACTCCAAATGTATTCCCATTTTGAGTAAGTTTAATCTTCCAATCAACCCATCCTTAGTATTTCCTTTAATATCTAACAATGGTCCCTAAAAGTTATCACATATATTATTCTCCATGTGAATGAAATAAATGTTATATTTGACCTCATAATACCTCCAATATGGTAGCTCAAAAAATATTTACCATTTCTTCTAAATATTTCTATCATTACTAGATTTTTATGTCTTTCTAAATGTCACATCAATGATCTTCACCATCTCAAAATACTAATTGGTAGAAAAATGTTTTTGAGCAACATAAAATTCTTATGATCCATGAATTCATTTTTTAATATTTGATAAGAGTTATCCATAAACAAAAATTTCTAATGAACCATGAATACTATTTTTCTCCCTTATTTTAGCTGATAATATGAAGTCTGTTGTTCACAAATTAGACAATTTTTATGCCCCTTAATTTTGTATCCAGATAATTTTTCATTTTCTAGTAATCCATTTATAGTGAACATAACCATTGAATTAAATTTAAAAGGTTCCATATTACAATAATCATTCACTCTAATACCTTTCTCCTATAAAAGTTTCAAATAATCAATTAATGGTGGTAAGAAAACATCAATATCATTTTGGGATTGTTTTTATCTAGAGATCATTAAAATCAACATGAAATATTTTTTCTCCATAAAAAAATCAGGATATAAGTTTTAAATTAACAATAAAATAATCCATAAACTATGTGTGTCATGACCCGTCCTTGGGGCCCATGTCATGACTACCCCAAGCCCACCTTCCATAGGCCAGGGGCTGGCGACTATCACTAAAGATGAAAATACCGATTAAATGGGAAGGCATTTCCATTATATAAGTAAACAAACACAACAGAGTACGCAACAGAAGTAAACACTAAGTAATACTGAATACAAAAGTAAGTGCTGAAAAGTAAATGGGCCAGTAAAAAAACCCAACTGTAAAGTATAGTACAAGTGAAAATCTAGTAAAGTAAAACAACAACTACTAAGTCATCCTCTAGGAATCCCACCTGAAGGGTGGGTATAGATGGTCTCCTTAGCACCTCAGGACCGCCCATCTACTCCGTGTACATCTCGTAAAGTGGTCCACCTCCGGGTACCATCCAACTCCACAAGTCTCTACCTCAATCAGTGCTGTCTGTCATCTGCATCCAACATAACATAGTGCGAGCATAGCCCGTGCAGGGGTGATTATAATGATACTCAGTAGGGACCCCGAGACTTGCAAGGTCTCACAACATCCACTAAGGATAAACAAGAAGTAAGATATAAAACACAGTGCATCAACCAACCCTACTTAGGTATATGCCCATCCATATACCTAAGTATTCAATCCAGTTCGGATCCAACTCTCGAGCTCAAGCACAAACCAATCCACATAAAATAGAAGTCAATCACATTGATGATAATGATTGAAAGTCAAAACTCATCTCACACAGGTATATATCTTTCATAAAGTGATAGAGATGATCAGATGTAGTCACTGATTCATCTAAGCTATCAGACCCACGTAGGATACTCGAATAGCTAAGCTGTCAGACCCACGTAGGATACTAGACCAACTACTTTATCAGAACCATGTAGGATACTAGTACATAAGTCAAAATGTGAGACCCACTTAAGATAAAAATACAGTAGTCATCGCTGTCAAACCCATGGAGGATTCTAGTATAGTAGTCGTCGTCGTCGAACCCACAGAGGATTCCATTACGATTGTCATCGTCATCAAACCCATGGAGGATTCCAGTATAGTAGTTTTCATCATCAAAACCATGGAGGATTCCAGTACAATTGTTGTTGGTGTCGAACCCACGGAGGATTCCAGTACAGTAGTCCTCGTAGTTGCAGCCAACTCTGGGGTTCCCGCACACAGCACACTCGATTCTGGGAGGTTCTGCTCCTCAAGGCAAGGGGTTTATACATCAACTATTACGAAGCTAGAGTTGATGTATCTCAAAGTCCCGTCTCATCAAAAGGAACCCAACGTGACAGACGGCGCGTCAATCAGACGCCCAGTCTGAGAGTTATTGGTTTTTCCGTTCCAGGGGCCTGGTTGGAATTACGCTTGTTCCAAGCCCAAACATTTTCCAAAGTCATTCAGAACTCACTTAGAGTATCACAAAAGGACGATTTCATCATAAGGGTCCCAGTTCCGTAGACTGTGCATCGATCGGATGCACGGTCGTGAAGTTATTCACACTTAAGCATAACGGGCCCAACCTGTTAAGCCCAGTGGCTGATGGGTTGGGTCGAACCAGTTTTGACGGGTCCGACCCGGCTGGTGTTGGACCGGCCTGGTGAAGCACGCGGCCTGGCGCGGCGCGGCACGGTCTGACCCGGCAGGGCGTGACCCAACCCAGCAGGGCGCGGCCCGGCCCGGCTGGCTATGGCTCGACCCTGGTGGTTGAGTGATGCGGGGGGGGGGGGGGGGGGGGGGGCACCCCGCTTTCTCGAACCGGCGACGCTGAGCAGCGTATCCCTCCTATTTGGCCGGTCTTCCCGGCGTGAGCAGCCCGTGCAGGCTGCTCTCCTCCTACGTTGCACCTCTGGGTGCTGCCCCTTCTCCAACCCAGCTGGCTGACGACTCAGCCGGTTCGCCCACCATAGCGGCCCATGAAGTGCAGCCCACGGTTCTCCGCAGCGCAGCACCCCTTGTGGTGCCACCATCTCTTCGATCTGGTCGGCTTTAGTCGGCTGGTTCTTTATCATTCGAGCATCCTGCAGTTGTGGGTTGCGGTCTTTCCCTCTTCACACAGCACCCAGGGCTTTGGTCGTCTTCGGTCATCGCTTCTTCTTCCGTCACCATCTCCATCGAAATAAAATGAGGATCAACGGAGGGTCGTCAGGCCGTGTTCGTTCGTCCCGTGACCTCCGCGTTAGGTGGTATCAAAAGGCTGAAGATTAAACATGGTTTCAACAAGGGACGAATAACAATTTTATTCAATTAAAATTGAAACAGACTCCCTACCTTGATTAAGGTTCATTCATCAACGAGCCTCGGAAGACGAGCATCGCGGTGGTCGGGCATCGCGGATGATGGTGTCATTCCGTCAACGTTGGAGGAGAAGGGAGGTAGGTAGCATTCTTGTGGAATTGCCTCCTTCCTTGCCCTGGTTGAAGTAGTGTAGGAAGGTGATCGTGTCCCTCGCGTTCTTCATTGGAGTTGTTCGTCGTTGAAGAATGGTGTTCTTCATCGAAAGAAGAACACTATTATTCTCTTGAGCTCTCCCAAAATTCTCCCAACATAACGTGTGCCAAACTAAAATAATAACTAATGATATTATTTTATTCAGACATGAAATTAAAAATTCAAACACTTTAATTAATTAATTTAAGAGTTCATTTCATTAATTAAAAAGTGTTGTCAAATATTAAAGAGAGAGTGAGGGAGGTAAAGAGATCTCATTTATTAAGGGAGAGTTGCCAACTTAATTAAAGGGGGGTGTTAATGGGGAGTTGAGGGGAGGTGATAAGTTAGGGCATGTGTTGACCCCATCTCAAAAATATCATCTCATGAGAGGTTATGTGGATGCGGTCCCCACCAATAACTTCCCCTTGTAGGATATAACTACCCAAGATAAATAAAATTGTTCACAACAATTTTATTTAACTTTTTTATTAAACCCCCAAAAATTAACTTCTCCTCCCGAGCAAACGCAACTGTGGTAAAGGTCCCCTTAAGTGAATACCGGCATTGCGAGTTCATCGGTGCCCTCATATTTCAATTCCGAGCAACGATTCAAAAGATATAAAAACCCACACGTACGTTTACTTAACGTACCTGAACAAAACTTCAGAAATTGATTCTGGGCACACTGGGCCTCAGAATCAAGTTCCGTCAGAAACCAAAGACTCATAAAATTCCAAAGTATTTGAGAAAAAAAATTCCTTGAAATTATCAGGTCTTTAAATTATTCCCACCTCAGGGATTTACGTCCCCGTAAAGCTACAACACACACTAGGGAAACAAATGGGGGTAATGAGCTCGCATCTGAGCCTCCCGCTCCCAAGTTATTTCTTGGAGGTTCCCATGTTGACAGTAAATGCACACCAGAGGAATCTACCGTCCACATAGGAACCACTTTTGTATATCCTCAATCTCCACCGGGGCCTCCGTGAATGTCATCCCATCATCGATGTCCAACTCCCCATGATCGATGTTGTGGGTCGGGTTGTGCACGTATCTCTTTAGCTGAGATACGTGGAAGACATCATGCACCCAGTTCAACTGAGGTAGAAGTTCTAGGTAGTAAAACACCTCGCCTACTCTACTGAGGACTTGGAAAGGTCCGATGAAAAGCAAAGATAACTTTCCACCCCGACCAAATCTCCGTAGACCTCATCGAGGTGTGACCCGTAGGAAAACGTGGTCACTATCCTCAAACTCTAGTGGTCTTCATATCCTATCAGCATAGGAATTCTATCTGCTCTATGAAGTCTTCATGCACTCCTGGATGATCTGCACCTTCTCCATCATAGCATGAACCATCTCTGGTCCTACAAGTGCTGACTCCCCTGGGTCAGTCCAGTACAGAGGTGATCTGCATGGTCAGTTGTACAGTGCCTCATAATGTGTCATCCCGATGGTGGAGTGGTAGTTATTGTTGTACACAAACTCCCCCAAGGGTAGATGATCCTACAGCTACTACCAAAGTCAAGGACACATTTATGGAGCATGTCCTCGAGAGTCCAAATGGTCCTCTCAGTCTGGCCATCCGTCTGAGGATGAAAGGTGGTGCTCAAGCGAAGCTACATCCCAAAATCCTCCTGTAATCCCTTCCAAATCTAGGAAGTGAATCAATAATCTTGATCAGAGATGATAGAAGATGGCACACCATGAAGCCGTATGATCTCATGAATGTGGAGGCATACCAAGATCTCTATTGAGCCCTGCTCTCTGATCGGTAGGAAGTGGGCCGACTTGGTGAGTCAGTTGATGATCAACCAGATAGAGTCGTTTCCTCTAGATGTACGTGGAAGACCTATCACAAAATCCATGGATATCCCATCCCACTTACACTTTGGGACCTCTAAGGGTTGTACCAATCCTGCTGGTACCTGGTGCTCTACCTTCACTTGCTGAAAAGTGAGGCATCGTGTAACGAACTATGCTACAACCTTCTTCAAACCCGACCATCAGTGCTGTGGTCTGAGGTCCTGATATATCTTCGCCACTCCTGGATGTACCGCTAGAGGGGAAGTGTGAAACTCCCTCATCACTTCCTCATGTAGTGCAACTGGAACCATGGTGAATCCCCTGAAGAGGATGACGTGCTCCCATCCTTCAGAAAATCCATCAGGTGCATGCCCTAAGGATATCTGAGCACATCACATCTCACAGTCAACATCCCGACGATGTGCCTCCCTGAATCGCTGAAAAAGTAGAGGATTGATTGTGAGAGACTGAAGATAGGATACTCCATCTATATCCATAAAGGATATCTGTAACGTAGCTAGCTGCTCTGTCACCTCTCCTAGCAGCTGAATGCCCGATCTCCTGCTGAGAGCATCAGCTACAACGTTACCCTTACTAGGAGTATAGAATATCTCAAAGTCATAGTCCTGGAGGAACTCAAGCCTTTTCCACTATCTCAGGTTCAGGTCCTTCTGTGAGAAGATTTACCTAAGACTTTGGTGGTCAAAATAGACTCTAAAGCGCTCACCCATCAGATAGTGTCGCCACATCTTCAAGGTGAAGACCAATACCGCTAACTCTAGTTCATGGGTAGCGTAGTTTTGCTTTTGCTATCTCAACTGCCATGAACCATATGCGATCACTGCTCGATATTGCATTAGGACACACCCGAGTCTTTTCCCTAATGCATCGCAGTAAACTACGTACCCTATTCCCTCATCTGGTAGCCTCAAGATGGGCGCACTGGTCAATCTCTGCCTCAGCTTCTGAAAGCTATGTTGGAATCTCTCTGACAACACGAAGGGTTTCCCCTTATTCATCAAGGTTGAAAGTGGTGCTGCAACTCTGGAGAAGTCTGGTACAAATATTTGATAGTATCCAGATAGACCCACCAAAATCCGCACCTTTGTCACGCTTTTGGGTGGCTCCCAAGAAAGTACTGCCTCGATATTTGTTGGATCCACTATAACTCCAGCCGCTAAGATGAAGTGTCCCAATAAGTGAACCTCTCTAATCCATAACTGGCACTTCGAGAGATTACCATAAAGCTGGTGCTCTCGGAGTGTATCTAGTACAACCCGCAAGTGGTAGGCTTGCTCCTCCTTAGTAGTCGAGTAAATCAGTATGTCGTCAATGAAAACTACGAAAAAACGATCGTGGTAAGGCTGGAAGATCCTGTTAATGAGACTCATGAACACCTATGGAGCATTGGTTATGCCAAAAGGCATAACCAGGAAATCGTAGTGGCCATACCGACACCTGAAGGCCGTCTTCTACACATCCTCGTCTCGAACTATGAGCTGGTGATAGCCTGACCTAAGGTCTATCTTCGAGAACCATCCTAATCCCTTGAGCTGATCAAAGAGGTCATCAATCCTCAGGAGTGGGTACTTATTCTTCACGGTCACCTAATTCAGGCAACGGTAGTTGACACACAGTCTCAAGCTCCCATCCACCTTCTTGGCGAACAAAATCGGAGAAGCCTGGGGTGAAACACTGGGTCTGATAAATCCCTTTCCCTGCAAGTACTCCAGCTGTACCCACAGCTCATGAAGCTCAGCGGGATCCATCCGATATGCTGGAGTAGATACCGGTGTTGTCCCGTGGTATAGGTCTATGTATAAGTCTACCTCTATGCGAGGAGGTAGTCCTGGAACGTCGTCAGGGAAAACATCTGCATACTGATCCACCACAATAGGAAAACTTGGATTCCACACATCAACCTCTCTGAGAATGAGACTAGCCAACTGATGTGTGATCGGCTGCCCTCTCCTTCGTGAAAGTCTATCCTGCACTGCAAAGGATCCCTTCTTTCCAGTGAAGGTGAACCTGGTCCCATCCGTGCAGACACACTGCACTTTGTGCCTAATGCAGTCGATCTGAGCATGGATTGTATACAACTAGTCCATACCCAAGATGACGTCGTAAGGCATCGACGCCTCTATAAGAAGATCCCAACCAAAGCTATCACCTCCTAGAGTAAGCTCATACTACTGGAACCAGTGTGTAATCATTGAGTTTGCTCTCGTAGGAGTATCCTAGATGTTAGGATCAAGCCAACGGCTCCTTCAGAATCTCCGAGCTCCAAACAAGGGCAGCGACAATAAAAGAATGACTCACAACTGTGTCTATAAGTACTGAAACAAGGGTGGAGTAGACACAGATAGTACCTCGAATAATCTCATTTGCACCCTGGTCGTAGGCCCCGATTGCCTGGAGCTGAGCCAACCCCTATCTGCCAGCTCCCTGTGGTCGGGGTGGTCCTCATGGTGGTGGTGGTGGTAGAGCCTCAAAGCATCATCCACCACCCACTGCTCGGCCAGCTCCTCTGCCTCGTCCCCCTTCCCCCTTCGGACCACCACGGTTGAACCTCTGCCTCTGCCTGGGAGGTCCCTCTACTGTCTGATGCTCGTCCACATGGTGGGTCGAACAGTCTTGAGCCATGTGACCCTGCCCGCCACATTCATAGCACTTCCTACTCCTCGTATAGGTGGCTCAGTTGTGTGTGCCCCGCACAACTGAACCTGTATCTTGGGGTTTCCCACCTGATGGCCTCGCTCGCTTAGACCTCTATGTCAACTATCTACTGCCAGCTGCAGAAGACTCTGCTACGTGTCGCCCTGCGGTGGGTCTCGTTGCTGGTGTCAGCTCAGCGAGAAAGCTCTCCACAAGAAGGGCCCGCTACAACACTCCCACCTGCATCGGAATGCTGAGGGAGATCATCGAAGCCCTGATCTCATGTATGAGTCCCTGCTCAAAGGTCCGAGCCCTAAAGAATGGGTCTTGTACCATGTTTGTGGAGTAGCGTGAGAGGTTAGTTAACCTCGCTATGTACTGATCTACTATCATACTGCCCTGCCGTAGATGAAGTAACTCCTGAATCCACACCACATGAAGGGTGGCTGGAACAAAATCCTAGTGGAAGAGACTCTCGAAGTCCTTCCAAAGTATAGATGCCTTGTCATGCACCTAGAGCATCAGGCTCCACCATCTACCTACTACTGCATGTAGGAGAATCATGACAAGGATCACCATAAGATCGGATGGTGTCCCTACCAATCTGAAAACCCTGACGACTGCCTCCAGCCAATCCTCAGCTGCCTGTGGGTCCATCTCTCCACAGAACCTGGGCGGCCTCTGTCGCTGAAACTGATGCAAGGCACTCAATAAGCGCACACTTTATGCTGCTAGGGTTGGTGGTATCGGTGGCCCAACGGATAGTGGTACCGTTGGTGCCTCTACTGTGATGGGGCCCTGCACCGAGGCCTCATTGCTCGGTGGGCTACCATCCCATACCTAACTCGAAACCCTAGATGGCTGCCTTCGTGGGGCCATCCTGAAAAGAAACAGATGTGCCATGGTCAAAACAGTATACCTGGCGAGCTAACACAAATTAATCACAAAGAAAACTTTTGAAACACACATGCAATTAGTGTTTTCATGCACCGAGTCGGAAATCAGAAGTCAATGTCCTAGGGTATGGATACGTTGGCCGATGCACCAACACTGAACTCCCTGGACTGAAAACCACACTCAATACTCTTAACACCATTGCTTCACAGTAAGATAGATTAGAGTCCTAAGTTCTACGGTATAACTGACTCCTCTGATACAAATTTTTCATGACCCGTCCTCAGGGCCCGTGTCGTGACTACCCCATGCCCACCTTCCATAGGCCAGGGGCTGGCGACTAGCACGAAAGGTATAAATCCTGATTAAAAGGGATGGAATTGCCTTTATAGAAGTAAAGAAACACAGTAGAGTATGTAACAGAAGTAAACACTAAGTAATACTGAATACAAAAGTAAGTGCTGAAAAGTAAATGGGCCAGTAAACAAACCCAGCTGTAAAGTACAGTACAAGTGAAAAGCTAGTAAAGTAAAACAACAACTACCAAGTCATCCTCCAGGAATCCCACATGAAGGGTGGGTAAATATGGTCTCCTCATCACCTTGGGTCCATCCGTCTGCTCTATGTGCGTCTCGTCATGTGGTCCACGTCCTGGTACCGTCCAGCTCTACAAGTCTCTACCTCGATCAGTGCTGTCCGTCATCTGCATCCAACACAACGTAGTGCGGACATAGCCCATGCAAGGGTGAGTATAACAATACTCAGTAGGGACCCTGAGACCTGTGAGGTCTCACAACATCCACTAAGGATAAACAAGATGTAAGATACAAAATATGGTGCATCAACCAAATCTAATTAGGTATATGACCATACATATACCTAAGTCTTCAATCCAATTTGTCTCCAACTCTCGAGCTTAAGCACAACCCAGTTTCAAAAGGAAATAAGTCAATCACATCGATGATAAAGATTGAATGTCAAGACACAGCTCACACAGGTATATATCTTTCGTAAAGTGATAGAGATGAACAGATGTAGTCACTGATTCATCTAAGCTGTCGAACCCATGTAGGATAATAGACCAACTAAGCTGTCAGACCCATGTAGGATACTAGACCAGCTACTCTATCTGACCGACATAGGATACTATTACAGAATTCAAATTGTCAGACCCACATAGGATACAAGTACAGTAGTCATCGCAGTCGAGCCCACAAAGGATTCCAGTACAGTAGTCATTGTCGTCAAACCCACGGAGGATTCAAGTACGATTGTTGTCATTGTCGAACCCTTGGAGGATTCCAGTATAGTAGTCATCATCGTCAAACCCAATAAGGATTCCAGTATGATTGTTGTCATTATTGAACCCATGGAGGATTCCAGTACAGTAGTCGTCGTAGTCGCAGCCAGCTCTAGGGTTCCCGCACACAGCACGATCGATTTCGGGAGGGTCCGCTCCTCGAGCCAAGGGGTCGATACATAAACTATCACAAAGCTAGAGTTGATGTATACCAAAGTTCTATCTCGTCAAAAGGAACCCAATGCGACAGACGACGCATCAATCGGACACCTGGTCTAAGAGTTATTGGCTTTTCCGTTCCAGGGGCCCGGTTGGAATTACGCTCATTCCAAACCCATCCATTTTTCATAGTCGTCCAGAACTCACATAGAGTATCGCAAAAGGACGGTTTTTTCATAAGGGTCCTAGTGCCATAGATGGCGCGTCGATTAGACGCTTGGTCGTGAAGTTATTCTCACTTAAGCATAACGGGCTCGACCCGTTAAGCCCAGTGGTTGATGGGTTGGGTCGACCCGGTTTTGGCGGGTCTGACCCGGTGAAGCGTGTGTCCTGGCGGGGCATGGCTTGGCCCTGGTGGCTGAGAGATGCGGGGGGGGGGGGGGGGATTTCTTGAACCTATGGTACCGAGCGGTGCCTCCCTTTTATCCAGCCGGCCGGTCTTCCCGGCGCGAGTGGACCGTGCGGGCTGCTCTCCTCCCACGCGGCACCTGCGGGTGCTGCGCCTTCTCCAACTTGGCCGAGCAACAAGCAGGACAGTTCCCCTATCGAAGCGGCCCACAGAACATGGGCTGCGGTCCTCTACAGCACGACACCCCTTCTGGCACCACATTCTCTACAGTCCGGCCAGTTCTTCATCGGCCAAGTGTCCCGCGGTTGTGGGTCATGGTCTTTCCCTCTTCGCGCGGGACCTGGTGCCGTGGTCCTCTTCGGTCACCGCCTCTTCTTCCATCACCATCTCCATCAAAATAAAACGAGGATCAATAGAGGGTCGTTGGGCCATGTTCATTCGTCCCGCACCCTCCACGTTAGGTAGTATCAAAAGGCCTAAGATAAAATATGGTTTCAACGAGGGACGAAGAACAATTTTATTCAATTAAAATTGAAACAAACCCCTACCTTGATTAATGTTCGTTCGTCGATGAGCTACGGAAGATGAGCGTCGCTGTGGTCGGGCATCGCAGATGACAGTGTCGTTCCGTCAACGTTGGAGGAAGAGGGAGGTAGGTAGCATTCTTGTGGAGTCACCTCCTTCCTTTCCCCAGTTGAAGTAGTGGAGGAAGGTCATCGTGTCCCTCGTGTTCTTCATTGGAGTTGTTCATCATTGAAGAACAGTGTTCTTCTTCGTAAGAAGAACACTATTCTTCTCTAGAGCTCTCCCAAAATTCTCCCAACATAACATGTGCCAAAATAAAATAATAACTAAGGCTATTATTTTATTCACACATGAAATTTAAAATTCAAACACTTTAATTAATTAATTTAAGAGTTCAATTAATTAATTAAAAAGTGTTGGAAAATATTAAAGAGAGAGAGAGGGAGGTGAAGAGATCTCAATAATTAAGGGGGAGTTGTCAAATTAATTAAAGGGGGGTGTTAATAGGGAGTTGAGGGGTGGTGATAAGTTAGGGCTCATGTGGGCCCCACCTCACAAATATCCTCTTATTAGAGGTGATGTGGATGCAGGCCCCACCAATAACTTCCCCTTGTAGGATATAAATACCCAAGATAAATAAAATTGTTCACAACAATTTTATTTAACTTTTTTATTAAACCCCAAAAAATTAACTTCTCTTCCTGAGAAAATGAAATTGCGGTAAAGGTCCCCTTAAGTGAATACCAGTGCTGCGAGTTCATTGGTACCCTTAGATTTCAATTCCAAGAACCAGTTCAAAAGATATAAAAACCCACATATACGTTTACTGAACGTACCCGAACAAAACTTCATAAATTGATTCCGGGCACACCGGGCTTCGGAATCAAGTGCGGTCAGAAACCAAAGACTTGTAAATTTCCAAAGTATTTAAGAAAAAATATTTCCTTAAAATTTATGAGTATTTAAAATGTGTTATACTAAGGATTCTATATGGTATTATTCTTTCTATGCATAGTCCAATTCTAATATTTCTAACTCCATTTCCGAATATAAAAAACTATTGATCAATTTTCTTCCACTGTGGACAATCAGCTAGATGAAATAATTTTCCATCACATATCCACTCATATACATGGAATCTTAACCTTTTTACATAATTTTAATTTGAAAATAGACATTTAAAATCAGGAATTATATTAATATACCAAAATACCTCAATATGAGTCTCTGTAACAGCTAAATCGGCCTATGTTTTTTTCTTTAAACTTATACCATGATTTTCCACATTTATGAAACTATAATATAAATTTTTATTACTTTCTATCTATAACACAATAATTTAGGTATACTTGTATTTTATTATACCCTAAACCCACCAGGAATAATATTTTCTTCACTTTATAATGTGAATTTAGAATATTTTTTGTCTTTAGAAAGTATGTATTTTAAAAATTGTAGCAACTATGTATAACTCTTATTACTCCATCCATTTTTTCCTTCAAGTTAATCAATCTTAAAACCATCTATAAAACCATAAATTTAATATAACCTAGGTAAAATAGTTTTTCCTCATCACCATATATATACTCAATTGTGAGTTCTTTCTCAATTTCCTATACTTTCGTGTCATGAATAATTTCTTCCATTTTATCAGACTTATCATACTGTAAATCATCATCAAAAAAAAATCTAAAATTATTATAAGATTTATTATACCAAATATAAGGGTTGTAAATAAAAGTAAAACCTTGAAAAATTAAATAATATTTGATATTTATGCTTTTCAACTTCATATTTAAAAGTTTCAGGCATGGATAGAAAAACATGTCATTATTTGGAACATTTAATTTAGAAAATTCGAAAAATATTCAATACCTTCCTCATATTATTCACTTATTTTAATTTTATTAATCCAGCTTCAAATCATTTTTATCTATAAAAAATTAAAAAATAAGTTATTAAAATTTCAAATTTATTTTCAAGTTTAATTTTATAAATAACAATAAAAATAGAATAAAATATTTTTTTAAAAAAATAAATACAATATATTTGACAAAAAAATATAACTTTGAACATATTAAAATATCATTATTTAATAAAAAATCACAAAACATAATTTTAACAAATCATTAATCAATTAAAAAATATCTATTATGTGTGAATAATCAGAATTGAAAATATAAATAGAAAAGATAAAGAGAAATCAATGAAAAATTGGAATAAAAAATAAAAATGAAAATACCATGGATGCATATAAAATAGAAAAAAATAAAAACATACCATAAATTGATATTGGGACTGGGATGATTTAGAAGGTGAAACTAATGGAAAAAAGGTACAAGTAGTGACTGGAAACAGGTGATAGTGGACGACAGTATTGATTGTAAACAAAAAGATAAATTGACATCAATGGAAAATTAAAAACAAAAATGAAAATGAAAATAACTTGGATACATTAAAGATTAAAAAATAAACACAAACCACAAATTGATATCAGAAGCGAGATGATAGAGAAATAGACACTAATAAGAAGTAGTTGTAAGAGGTCATTGATGATAAATGACAGTGGTGGATGAAAAATAAAAGATAAAGGGGCATCAAATAAAAAATGGAACTAATTTTTTTTTGAATTTATATAAAATAAAAACAATAAACACCAACCGTATATTGAAATCAAAACTAGGACTAGTGACACCAATGAGAAGAAGAACGGGCAAATGTTAATGATGAGTGATGATAGATTTTGGTGTTGGATACCAAATGAAATATATTACAATATTAGGATCTAATAATAATGATATTTGAGGCCACATATCAAAGAATGATGAGTGATGATAGATGTTGGTGTTGGATACCAAATGAAAAATGAGTGTTATCACATAAAATAATTAAATAAAAATGACTCCTCTAGACCCTATATTAAAATCATAAATATTTTCCATGTTTTTATTTAATAAAAAATGTGTAAAGTTATATTTTTCACATTGGTTATTCAATAATCGATATGAAAAACTATTTTTTTCATATCGGTTATTCAATAAATGAAGTGATAAATTTTGGTGTTTTTTTCCACATTAGTTATTCAATAACCGATGTGAATGTTTTATGTACCACATTGTTTATTGAATAACTGATGTGGAAAATAAATTTTTCACAATAGTTATAAATAACTGACATGAAAAATGTGTCTGGATAAATGAATTTTTTACTAGTGTTAATTATGTGAATATTGAAATAAATATTTATTCACAAGATTAGTTAATATAATATTTTATTTATTTATTGAACAAATAATGTTTATTTAAATAAATATTTTATTATTCATAGTCTGATGAATTCCATGGGAGGATTAATGGGTTGAATTATTGTCTTGATGAAAATGATATATTTTATTGAATATAATTTAAATAAATAATATTTTTATTTATTTTAGAAAATATTTTTAAATAAATAAATTACTGGTTCTCTTTTTTAAGATGAGTGTCCGATGAGTATAATTTCCAATAAGAACCATCATTTGCATTCATATTTAGGCCCATAGATCTATTCAACCACATATTGGTTTTCATGTTTATCCCCCCTTGGGAGAACCACTTGTGTGCCCAGATTGCATGACTAGTCTAGTGCAAAGTACATTAGAACATTGACATTGCAAAACCAGATCCTCTTATGAGAAGACACTAATTCACTTGTTTTCCTTGCACAACTCACTTACGTGAGCATACTTGAGCACCCAACTACCACATCCTGACACTTGTGGAAGCTTCCCTCCACACTCAACTCTTGTGTTCCCTTCTACCCATAATTGTTTAAAATAAACCCCATGGGTATCCATTTTTTGAACTTATATACACATACACGTGGAGGAAGATGAAGAGACTTGATATCCACACACTCAAGTCTTCAATTCCCTTCAGATGACTTTATAGAGAAAAAAAATTAAGTAAATTAATAAAAAATAAG
Source organism: Viscum album (assembly GCA_963277665.1). Taxonomy (NCBI): domain Eukaryota; kingdom Viridiplantae; phylum Streptophyta; class Magnoliopsida; order Santalales; family Viscaceae; genus Viscum; species Viscum album. The sequence continues at coordinate 453,991,367 of OY728141.1, read as the reverse complement.
GGTATTTGGGTTATTCATATAGGTTAACAATTAAAACCTTCATGAAAGGCCACTTTACATATAATCCTTAAGGACTAGGGAAAAGGGAACCATCCTATATGAAATATTTGAGCACTATGTGCCTAGGTAAATTCTAGATACTTCATCACACTAGGTAACCACTTGTCTAACTCAGATCAATAGTGTAACACCTAGGAACCACATGCCCAAGCAACCTTAGGGGGTCCAACTAGGGAGATATTTCACCCTACACCTTCATAATAGGAATACATATCACTATACTCCTCAATCAGGGAAAACCTTCAACCTAACCTATACCAGGGTGGACCTTCCCCCTACCCCATACTAGGGAGAACCATTACCCATGCCTCATACCGGGGAAAAACATCTCACAGGTATCCAAACTAGGAGTAACCATTACCTATTACCCAATTGTGAATATTTAAACTATAGTATAACTAACCAAGTAAAATAAAGATAAAGAATCTATTATACATGTAGATATTTAGTTCAATTCATGGTTTTTAACGATAACTTATATGGAGGTAACCATTCTCAAACTAAGATTTGATAAGGATTCATAAACATATCTAAAATCTTTAATAGAGTCGTAAAGTAGGCAATAATTCCCCCTAAAAGGGTGAGGTGAGCCATACTATCTTCCTCTCAACTAATGTTCAACCTAAAGTGTTTCTGGTAAATCCATAGAAACTAACTACCTTTGGAAAGAAATTCTAAGTCATCTTAAATCTCATGGGCATGGTAGTGTATCAGAAATATAATGGTGAACCCGATATGAATTTAACATGAAACATTTTGATCCTTTAACCATAAATAGTTAAGTAACATTAGGTTCCAGGAATCATGTTTCTATACACCATCAACAATGTGTCAGGAATAGAATAGTGAAATAAACATGAAAAACTAATCCTTTAACTACAGATAGTTGAGTAACATCAAGAATCATGCATTAAGTTTCCATACACCATTGACAGTGTGTTAGAAATAGAATGGTTAATCTAACTTGCATCTTTTACCTATGAAAACAGTTAATTTTCCATGATATTACTTGTGATGCTATATTTAGGGGTATTATTATTAGTTTATATTTATCCCTTTATGACTTTCAAAAAACCCCACAAAGTTCTACTTAATACAAATAGAATTGTCAAGTCATACATCATCTCACATAATCCTACCATTATAAACCAGTATCCACTATAGAACTCCTGGGGCTGCTACTACTAACCAATCAACACAGCTGGCATATGAATGAGATGCAAAAAGGACTATGTCCTTGCAACCCAGTAGGACACTATTTACAACCTATCACCTCCAGTATCAATTAAACAATACGCTTATTCAGGATTATCCTATTAATAGAAACATCTAAATATTGAAGGAATCTCATGAAATCCTTTAGGCGGTGAATCTCCTCCAATCATCTTATCAATAATGGGCCATTAAAAATCATGTTAACCTACTACCATGTCCAACCAATTTAGGATCCTCTCCATGGATTATGAAAATTATCATATCCCTTATCTTAGGGAGGTGGAAGAAGATGTGACTAGAACCCATACTGCTACCCTAGATCCATCTAGGAGGTCTCTTGATAGTTGTCACCACTAACAACATCACACAACCTTAACCCCACAAGAACATATTGAGGGGCCACCCAAGAGATCCTAGCTATATTCACCCAAGCAATAATATCTAGAAGAATGTCTCACTTAGGGTTATTGATATTTAAAACCAAGTAACTGACTTATATACACATTCCCACCAGTAAATTCCTCCTGTATATCTTGGAAGAAACTAGGGAGAAAGACCATATCATTTTTTCTCATATGAATCCAACCAACATATCATTATTGAAAATTAGAATAGAAGTGGGCTCATATCCCCATTCGTACTAAATAAACTCATCAGCACATCTTGGTAAATAATTAAGCATAGAATCATATTCTTTCTCACAAATATAAATCTTCCAACATTTTCTAAAAGTAAAATAATACAACCATAAACATATTTTGGTGACCACTAAGGGAAAGCACATATTCCCATTCTCACTAACAATTTTGGAGCTCATCTCCATATACAAAAAACTACCCAGGAGTCATCTCATATTCCCACTCCCATTCATGAGGCTTATTGTAATATACCAGTGGGAAATGAAGTTCATGGGTGGGATTATATTCCCATTCCTATAGTAGTTCACTAACATATCCTGTTAGTAACTTAGGGATGGGATCATATACCTACCCTCACTATATAGGATTTCATCGATATATCCTGATAGTCACTCAAGGATAGGATCATTCCCATTCCACCAAAAGATAATATTAACAACATGTACTGAAAAAACACAAGTTTAGGCTTATATATTTTTCAACACATATAAATCCCATCTGTATATCTTGGTGGAACTTGTTGAGGAGGAAGCCCATATTCCCATCCTCACCCAGTAATCTTATCAACAATTCTAATAGTGATTGAATACTAAAAGGGGATTATACCCTCATTCATAATAATACTTTAAATACATAATGAAATATTATAGAATCTATCCAATGGATTCATTGAAATATTAATACAATATGTATGGGGTTTCCTTAGAGGGTTTCGACACATGAGGGTTATTTCTTACACTACTCAAATCCAATCATGATTAAGGTTTCAAACGCAGTATCTTGAACACAAAGATCCTAAGGGTCTTCAAGTGAATCATATGAACTAGGGACAAACTCATATTCATTACCAAATCAATACTGGTATTCTTAAGGGCCTTCAATATATTTTATGGGCTATTTTTATTCATCAATTTTGAAATGTTTATTGATAATGTATCTTTTAATTAATAATTTACATATTTTAATTATTAAAAATAAATTAGGGGTAATTTTTATTCTTGGCTGAAATTTTTGAAATGGTAATAAAAATAAATAAATTTTTTTTACTTTATTATATTTTTGTGAGTATTTGTGTTTGTGTTGTGTAGGCTTAAATTACAAAGGTGAGAACAAAAATTTGATAAAAAAAATTCCAACCTAGCTAGTCATTAAACCACGGGGGTGAAATCCACTTATTTAACCCAAAAGGGGTCATCCAACTAAGAAACCCTAAGAGGAGAGACTAAATGTGTGGTAAGAGGAAGGGCAAATCACACACAGTGGGCACACACAGAGGATGGGACAAATCCCGTTGGGCTCATGCATATCGACATGGGCCCGTTTAATGTTAGGTGTGTGTGAGTGTATGTGGGAGACCATCCCTGTAGAAGGATTTTAAGCTAAGGGATACATGTGATTAATTTAATGGGAGTTCTAGATCGATCTCAACTTCGATGTGGGATGTGAAACTCTCAGGTGTTGTTCATACATACCAAAATGGTGTCATCCCAAGGCAGCTTTTCATCATATTCCCTAAACACACCCACCACTGAAGCTATACCATAGTGTCCACCCACTATACCATAGCCCCTCCATGTATGTACAGACAAGATATTGGTTTCCCATATTAAATCAAACCCCACTACACCACAACCAAGGCTTTATGGTTTAGTGACCTAAGAATCCCAAATTTATGAAGAGGGAAATGTACTATGGACACACTACTATTCCATAACCTTGTTGGTCATATGTTAAATAGAATGATTTTCACCATGTAAACTCTACTATTTCTTAGTCCTTATAGGAAGAAAATGAATAAAATCAATGTTGTAGTGTGACCTATCAATTTGTACCATGACTATATTTGAAGAAGATGATGAATGAACAGGATACCCAATAAGGTTATGGGTAAATCACAAATATGCTTAAAATGGAAGTTTCTAGGAAATATTAGGAAGAATCTTACAGTTTGGGCATCCAAATACACCATATTCCTTGCATATCCATGCACATGGCTATGCTACATGGGTTTCATCCATGTCATAGTTTAGTTTTGTTGAAAATTCATGTACCCAACTTCTTCAGGATATCCATGAAATATATACCAATATTTATGGAGTTTAATAAAAAACACGGGGGACTCTAAAAATAAATAAGAATATAAAAAACACCATAAAACATGGAGTTAATATGAGAAATTCACAGAAGAGAAGACTCAGCTAAACCCTATCTCATTAATAGATAATGATAATTATTTAAACAAATAGAAGGGGATATTTCCATAGAAGGAAATTCATACATTTATATGAGAGGATAAAAATAAAGGGATGATAATAATTCAAATTTTAAATAATTATAGGATTCTATATATAAATAAGAGGATACTAATACTATACAAGGAAGATACCCTAAGACTTAGAGCCCTAAATTTCACAGAACTAGGGGAGGACCACTGCTAGTGTAGGAAGCTAATATTAGAGGAAAGTGGGAGAATTATATCCAACATACAAAGTATGAGTGGACGAGGAAGGGTCATATTTAACTATGATACTGTGTAGTTATAATTTCATTTTCTTTTTATCCTTTTCCCTATAATATTAAATCCATATGTTGATCATGAAAGTCATACGAGTAAATTTTCATTATTTCCTAGAATATTTTTTAGACCTAACCTTTATATTCCCCTTCTCCAGTTTCTAATTACATCATATTAATGAGATATGGTAAGAGTAGCTAGTGAAATGATATGGGGTGAGTTTTAAAAAAGAGGACGAGTACCCACTATTTAATTCTTTCTAGCTTATGAATTCTTCATAGTAACTTGAATTGCATTGAGAGTATTTTTAATCACATCTCTAATTACCCAAAAAATTTGTGGTAATTATGGGAGGAAACCTAATGTAATTGATGTAAGTGAAATGTGAGAGTTAAATTAACTTCACATTTCACCTAAATACTAAAATTAATGCACCTAAGATGGTTATAAAAATACATTGTGATAAGAGTCAGCTGAGTTAGGTTGTTCTAGATGATGCTGAGAAGCTAGGATAGATACTATAAGAAGTTCTATGACAATTAAATTGATGTAATATCACAAGTAATGATTGAATTGTTTTAATGTATGAAAATACATCGTTCGATATCAAATCTTCTCTATTTATCCTCATTTTATTCTTTTTGATCCATTCTAAACACACCTCTCAGATAGTTTAGTTAATTTAGTTTTAGTAAAATTGTAACAAATGTGTAAACTATTTAATCTTATTATAACCCTTTTACCTCATGGGATCAATCCCACACTCACCATTAATCTACTCTTTGTAGTTAGTGTAGATTGTATTTTATAAATTTTTAAATTTGATATGGATAGAAGATCTAATGACATCTTTAAAGCATATCAAATTTATAGAACCGATGTCAGGAAAAAATAAATTATAAATTTAATAGTTTGACAATGACTTTACTAACTCGATTTTATGTTTTTTAATTTTAGACTTGGTTATTTATTTTTCATTTTTTTCTATTTTACACATTGGGTGTTTTTGGTATATGCTATTAGGAACAATGAACATGAAGTCACACATCAAATTGGTGGGATAATTTTATAACCTCTCACAACGAATTTAAGAACTCAAGGGGAAAATTTAAAGACAGGGGTGAGAGATTCTAGAAAAACCAGAAGTACCACAATCACACCCAAATATGAAAAAATAATTTTGATTCATTTAATATAAGTTCAAAATAGGACTTTTACTCTTAGAAATCATGGATAAAGAAGTTGAAAAGGAAAAAACCAAGGATGGGGATCATTATGAAGATTTGTTTGGAAGAAAAACTAATCCTGATTCTGAATCCAAGGTAAGTTACTTTCCTGGTGCTTATTTTGAAATTTCCTTGGAAGACACATACCTAATAGATAATAATGATGAAGAAGAGGAACCCTCCATTAATTAATAAGAATACCATAAGTAGGAGTAAAATATCATAGTTTCTAAAACATGGAATGATACTTTGTATCTTATGGTATATTATCCCTATAAAGAAAAAGGATGAGGAGTAGCTGCTAAAAATGAAGAGATAAGTGAATAATTTGAGGAAAAGAAACCACTAAAAGAAGCAAAATAGGAGTGTTTCCTCATATAGAAAACCCATTAACTTCTATTCAAATAATTGGGGATACCTACCACTAAGAACCCTCCACTATTAAATGAATTTAGCATGAAAAGGAGAAGTAGAAGAGCTACAATGAATTTTGAATAAATAAAAAATAGGTTTTATATGAGACTATTAGATATAAAACTTACTCCTATCATGATATACAATAGGTAAGGTCAAAATTAATGACCTAAATAAAAGTTCTTTATTGGAGGAAAACCGAGTTTTTATACATTTTATATCATAGTTCTTATTTATGATTTAATTTTAGAATGTAGTGAAACCTCACCCTCTCATATTTTTGAACTTTAATTGCTTGTATAAAATGCTTTCACCATTTATATTTATGTTATAGGTCCATGAAATACCAATTGAGAAAGGAAATATGAAAAATAAGAGATTCAAATTGAAGTGGGAGTAAGATTTAATTATAATTACTTACTTTTACTCCCATATTTCTGGAATTCATTGATCATTAAATACCAAACATTAATGCCCACACTTAGATTAGTGATTTAATTATGACCAATAAAAATTAGGATTTTTAGGAATCCAATGATTCCATGTTTTAATTTTCAAGTTGTTCGGATTGAATAAGTTAGATGGGGAGATTGGATAATTATAGAGAAACATAGGAATTTGATATTTAATTAATCATGATTTTTATTTTTAGATGCATGTAGTTGAATTTTTTCCCTTCCTCCTTTCATGATTCAAATTTTGGAAGTTCATGTTGATAAATTTTTTGTTATTTCAAATTATATGCATGATTATATCAAATTACATACTCCAATTCCACAGAGGTTTCTAGACCATTTGTTTTTAATATCTTTTCATAATTTTTTAAGATAACTTGAAACATTTTACCTATGAGGAATTTAATTTTGACCTTGTTAAAACAAAAATCACACAAATTTACTTTGATTGAGGGATTTCATGGGTGTATACAATATCCTTGAGACCTACCTTACATTAATCCTAATTTTTCCCTTACAAACCATGAATGAAATTTTATACAAATAAACCACAATTAAATATAAAATTTCCATTCATACCCATACTCTAATATTGTGCATGGTTTTCAAAGTTCAAGTGTCGGGTAAATGAAGTTACTAGAAAAAGGAATGTTTTATTATGAAGGGTAAACATTTTGGGTATTTCATTCGATTCTTATGATGGTTATTATCACTTTTCATTGTATTTATTATTTACATCTCTATGAAAAACAATAAAAAAAACAAAAAAAATTGGGTTGAGTTGTGGAGGGTCTAAAATTAACATCACTTGACCAATGTTTTTTATAATTTGGATTTTGGTGATGGATGTGAGACTTAACCTACCTCAATTTTCATAAAACTTAAAAATTATAAAAAGTAAAGAAAAAAATATATAGTGTAAACACACTCATAGTGCTTTTATTGTTCATAAACTTACTTTAAGATTGTGGATGGGGGGAAGATATAATTTCCAATAGGATAATTTCATTAACATTACTTTGATTATCATGTACTATAATTATAAATTAACCTTATTTTTGAGATTAAATGTTTTATTCCTCAATTTCCTACTAAACTTAAGCCTCAAAATCATATGATCCCAATTTTCAATACCTTATAATTTTAAATGATTTTTGTCTCTACTAAGTGGATAATTTATTTATTATTCAGGTTAATAAGTTTGGTGCATGTACTTAAGGTATGATGATAAATTCCTATATATATTTTACCTTGATTGATGATAGAAGAAAAAAAATTGTGAGTTATATCATGATTGGCATGTTAATAATGATAAGTTAAGAATTTTTAATGAGATATAGGAGAAAATAAATATTTTGTCATGGGGAAATCATTTACAATGTGTCGAGTGAGGAGTTGGTATCAATTTTCATATGAAAATCTTGAAAGTTCTATCTCCCACATTGAAATTTTTTCAGTTTACTTAATTATTAATTTTTAATATTGATATAATGGGGGTGTCCTTTTTAATGATTAGTGGATATTTATGCTTGAGGACAAGCATGGTTTAAGTGTGAGAGATTTTATGATCTAGTTTTATGAATGAATTTTAAAATGATTATTGATAAATGTTTTTTGTTTTTAATTAATAATATTCAGTTTTTAATAACTAATAATAAATTATGGGTAATTCCATTTTTGGATGATATTTTAAAAAGGTAATAAAAAAAATAAAACACTTTCTTTTAACTTTATTATATTTTTGGAATTATTTTTTGTGTGTGTTTTGTTTGTTTAAATTGTAAAGGGAAGCACACAAATTTTAAAAAAATGTCCAACATAGCTATCCCTTAACTTAAGGGGGTTCAAGAAACTTATCCAAACTAAAAGGGGTTAGTTGGTCAAGAAATACCAAGAGAAGAGCCTGTATGGGTGGCTTGAGGAAGGATAGGTCATGCACAATGTGTGTTCGCATAGGGTTGGGCAATGCCCGTTGGGACCATGTGTGTTGTCACAGGCCCATATAATTCCAAGTGTGTGTGTGAGTGTATGTGTGAGACCATCTTTATAACAATATTTTGATCCCATGGATACATTTGATTGTTTATATGGTATATCTCGATCAAGATCAAATCCAATGGGGGATACAAGACTCTTGAGTACTGTTAATTCTTATTGAAATGGTGTCATCCGGGGCTAGATCCACATCATATTCCATAGAAAAACCCACCACTAAAGTTTTTCCATAGTAGCCACCTACTATACCATAGTCTCTCCATGTCTATACAAACAAGGGATTGAGTTCCCATGGTAAATCACGCCCCTCTATACCATAGTCATGGACATACAATGTAATGAAATAAGGATCCCAAATCAATGAAGATGGAACTACACCATGGAATCACTTCTACACTGTATCCCTATTAGATATATTATAAATATAATTAGATTAATAATACTCCCTCTATTTTTCCATAGTCCCTATAGGATGAAAATGAAGAAAATAAATGTTTCAGCATGGCCTGAACATTTTCAACATAGATAGATTTGAAAAATAAGATAAATGGATAGGATAAGTCATGTAGTTTTGGATATACCATAGAGAATCCTAAAATGGAAGTGGAAAGGGAAAAAATGTAATAATATCACAGTCATGGTCATCCATCTATTCCATAGGCCATGTGTGACCATGAAAAGGGATGTTTTATAAGGGTTTCGTCCATGTCAACATTTTTTTTGAAAATTAAAACACCCCACCTCTTTAGGATATACATTCACTACATACCAATTTAAATGAAGTTTTAATAGTAAACAAATATAGGGGACCTTCCAAACAAGGAAAAATTCAAAATTGTCAGAAAATAAAGAGTTTGAGGGTGAATTTCATAGAAGATAAGACTCATCCAAGCCCTCCATCATTAATAGATAATGATAATTATTCAAATGAAGAGAAGGGGTCAATTTCATAGAACATGATTCATGCATTTAGATAAGATAATAAAAATTAGAGGAGAAGAATAATTCAAAATTAAAAGAGTGAGAAAATTATCTCTATAAATATGAGGATACTACTATTGTGAAATGAAGAGACCCTAGGAATTTGATCCCTAACTTTCATAGAACCAAGGGAGGACCAAAACTAGAGTAATAATTTAAAATAGTAGAAAAGTGGGATTGTTCTATCCGGCCTCCAAAGTGAGAGTGGATGATGAAGGTTCATCTTCATCCATGATACTAGATAGTTAGGGTTTTATTTTATTTTTATCTTTTTTTCTATAATTTTTAATTAATATATTGATTGAGAATGTTATGCAAGTGATTTTTCATTATTTCATGTAATTTTTTATATTTAAACTTTCTACCTCTTCCCTAGTTTCTAATTACATTATATTCATGAGAATGGGAATGAGTTTCAAGTGTTGTGGGAGGGATTGAGTTGATGGAAGAGGATGAGTTCCCACTATTTAATTCTTTACATCTTTTGAATTCATATTATTAAATTGAATTACATTGATATTAATTTTAATCACATCTCTAATCACCTATATAAAGTAAAGGTAATTTTGGGAGGAAACCCAATGTAATCAAGGGAAGTGGAAAGATAGAGTTGATTAAAATTCAATTTTTACCAAAAGATTAAACTTAATGCACTTAAGTCAGTAATAGAATTATCTTGAGGGAGGAGTTGATTGACATATTCCATCCCAGATGATATTATAATGCTAGGATAGATACACTAATAAGTCTCATGAAAATTAATTTTATGACATATCACAAGTCATAATTGAATAGTTTTAATGTATAAAAACCATCCTTCAATATAAACTCTCCTCTCTTCATCCTCATTTAATGATTTTTGAGTCAGTCCAAATGTAACTCTTAGATAGTTTCATTAATTTGGTTTTATGAAAATTGAGACAAATGTTGAATCTACTGAATCATATTATAACCCCTTTCCTCATGGGATCGACCCTACAATCATCACTACTCTACTCTTTATAGTTATTTTCAGCTGATTTTTATAAATTTATAAATTTGATATGAATATAGGATCTAACTATGTCTTATAAGTGCATAAATATTTTAAAAGTGGCCTAATAAAATGATAACCTATTATTATTAGGAGAAATAATCAATGTCCATGGATGTTCTCCCTTTTTCACATATATTAAAAACATCAAATATCATCCCTAGATTACTAGCCACATAGGTCATCTTTGTGATAACATGAAGATCAAACATGGATATCCTCCCTATATTGAGATATCAAATTTTCTTGATGTTTCTACCTATTTCAAAACCATTACAAGGATGACCAAATATGAAGATTCACTTGTGAAGTCAAGGTTAGAAACACCGAGCATGTCAAAACTAACCAGGGAAATTTCATCCCAGTAGAAGGATAATTCAAGATTGTGGCCATCATCTCCTCCTCCATTAGATTGCTTACCCTCTAATTCAACTAATGAGATCCCAAAATGAATTCAATACCATTAAAATGTAAAAGTAAATGACCACTATGGTTAGATTAGGTGGAATAATCCCTCTCAGAAGATGATGAAAATACCATGTTCTTGTGGAAGAAAATGGTTGAGGACAATTTATCTTTCATGTTTTTTCCAATTTCTAATCCTTGATATGACATTCCAAGATCATTAAATGATGAATCCATACCTTATTTACTTTATAACCTATGGGTGACTTTCTTATATATAAAGAAAAAACATCAATCATATGGGTAGTATTATAAACACATCAAAGAAATGAGAAAACTCTAGATTTAGGTCAATTTTTTTTATCAGTGGCCTATATACCTAAGGTGATGAAGTAGCATGATTTTTTATTACAGGACCACCTATATAGCATGAATTCACTCTTCAAAATGATCATGAATGTCTCACTTGACATACACATAATATGGTAAGTATAATATTGAGCTAAACATTATACCCCACACATCATATAGAAAGGTTCATCAGGATAAGAATCATGTAACACCATTGTTTCAATCTAGGTCTTGGGATCAGTTCTTCATAATCTAGATAGACTATAAATAAAAATACCACTACTATTAAATACCAAAAGGGGAATAATTGTTGAGATAGATACATTGATAGACTCTTGAATCAAGTTTCTAAGAATGTTTAACATGCATCCCATCTGATGCAAGAAAAGCCTAACACCATGGAGAATCCCTCAATGATAAAAAAATAACACTCTAATAAGGAATTGTATCTATATAATGCATGAAAATATGACCAAAAATCCAAGAAGGTTTTGATAGCTGCTACCTCCAGAGTGTTAATAGAGAAACCCCAAAGCATAGGGCTGGGGGAATTTTTACCAACCCACTTAGATCATAAATGAAGAAAAAAATATGAGATGTGATGGTGGTTGATCTAAGAGAATCCCATCCCATAGGGAAAGGGGAATTATTAACTCCTCCTATTAAAAAAACCAATATTATACGAATTAGGTCTATCTTTAGAGGAATCTCCCTCATAGTTCCTTCCACTATGTGATTTTTATCATTAATCAGGATTAGAATCAGTCAAATCCATTAAAGTATCTGTTAAGGTAAACATCTATAAAAGGGGGTATATAAAATACCATAGGGCCCATAATCCAAAATGACCCACTAAGAAGGAAAAAATTAAGGTGGATCATAATTTTTACCTTAATGGATATCAAGAGGGAAAAAATCCCCTCACTACTATAAGGAGGATGAGGACATGATTCCCACAACTCACTTCACCTTAGTAAATGTTAATATTTTAAGAACCATGGATAACCCAAAACATGATTTGAACATAGAAGGACATGGTAAGAAGATGTATCCTTGAGACCTCATCTGCAATGAGGTTAATGAATAGTGTGTTCATATTTGGAATTATAGTCAAGGTCATGATTTCCGAGTTCCTCCAAATATCCCACCACCAACATTTTAGTGAGATTCAATAAAATATAAAGAGAAAAGTGTGGCTACATCCATAGACTAGCTTCCACTTGATAAATTTGGACCTCTTTCTGCTAAAAAAAGGTTTTTCAATATGAAGTTGAGTTAGATAAATTAAAATGGATCAATTACAAATTACTTAGGTTAAATATTACTATTAAATGCAATTCTCATGCCAAGGATAATATTTATTCTTTTATAAATACTATTCAATAAAGAGTTACTCAGCCAATACAAATGAAGTCCAAAAATATGATTATCCCTAAATCTAGACCATAAATTTATCTAAACCCAATATCCAAAGTATATTGGTAATTTATCTCACTTGGGAAACAACCACAACCATTCCAAGTGAGACAGCCTAGGCTAGATCAATCAAGATATAGAAATATGGAACATGAAATAAAACCATATCAGGATCTTCCCATACTATATATGATGTAATTAGGCCAAGAAACATTGAATATAGAGATACATGAATCCATTTAGTCCCTTGAAAATAAAATGGAATCCATAGAGTGAAATTTTTTTCTAGTTCATCTATAGAGAAATCTATATCCCAAGTGGGTAGATATGGATCCTCATTCACCCTACTTCAGGAATCCTAACTTCATAACCTTCAATGGAATGAGATGCTCATAATAACACTTGATGACATTTGTGTCTCAATGTGGCCCTATAATGTGAACACATGAAAAATAATAAGGTGAAAATATTAGATACTTCATGAAAAATTTTGAGAGACTAGTATTTATCTGGTATAATAAATTACTAGTTGGGTTTATTTCAAATTTAAAGAAACTTTAATGATAGTTCCTATTACAATTTAGTTCAACACTAAGAAAGATGATGATCTTTGATATCTAAAATTATAACCAGTATAAAAATTAGAGGGTCTCATATTTCATCATAGGTTAGAAGGGTTTGAATGACTCCCTAAACATGAAACTTCCAAAAGAGTAGAAACTAAAGATATTCATAGAAAATCTACAATATAAGTTGAAATCACCACTTATTCCATTGAAATATCTTAGTTGAATTAAAGAATTTATAGTGGTTCGATAGTGGTTAAAGGATTATCTCTAACACTAAAAGGATAAATATTAGTAAAAAATAATGAAATAGAGAAATAAATATGGTAATATATAAAAGGAATTCCAAACTTAAACCAACATTGATGATAAATCAGGCTTTTATGATCACACAATATCATACATTGACTTCCCATGAACAAAAATAGTAATAGAAAAACCCTAATTAGGGGGGGGAGTAGAAACACTTAATGACATTAATGCATTAGAATAATAAGTATTATTCTTCATGAAGCAAATAGGTTCTAGGGTATTTCTTTATTTCCATATAGAAAAACCTAATCAAAATATCAAAAGTGAAAAAACTCAATGAATTCAGTCTATATGAACACCCTAATTACTTCCCTTTCTATCATATTCTATGGAATAATATCCAATATTGATTCATTTTAAAGGATATAATCTAGAAGATGCTGAATTTAGATAATTCAAGTTAGGAAAACCCCTAGTAAAGGTGGAATTCATTTATGCTATGTAATTGGATGAAGAAGGATAATAGAAGTAAATCCTAAATAGGAATGTGTAGAATAGAAAAGAAAACATGGATAATAAATTTGATAACCAAGAACAAACTATACTTAGGGTGAAAATGAATCAACTAGTTATGACCCCAAATCCCTCTATGTAACAAGTGGAAACATCTTCATCATCACATCCCTCCAAGAGTCGGTGCAATAACTTCCAGTGAAAAAATCCATATAGGGAATATCCCATAATGATATCCAAACTAGTTCAGAATAGATCAAATTTACTACCTCCATCACTAGTAGGGCGAACACTATCCTATAAAATGAGACAACATGCACCATCCCACCAAAGGATATAATGGGAACTGCCCCACTAAATAGTATTTTCATCAGATAAAGAGACACAATATAGATTTTTCAATGTCATCCACTTGATAGATCCCTTATTTTATGAAGAAGAAACATATGAACCTAATTTTAACACCCATAATAAGGGAATAGGTCATAAAGGTTAGGGACGTCAAGGAATATGAGGTTAAAATGGACTCTAATTATTTGGATCTATTTCTTCTAAATATATATACACAATAGAGATTGAGGGGTAGACATTCCAATGAGTTCAGTAGGAAAATTGATATGATCTTGAATACTTCAGGGCTTATTTAGACCTAGATATACTGAAAAACTAATTAAAATGAATGCATTTTCTTTGTCAATATTGAAATGAAGAAAAGCTAGATCATACTAAAGTTTCAAAGGATCAAATAAAAAATGAGATGGGGGGGGGGGTTGAATAAATTGTTCACCTTTTTAACTCCCATTGATTTTAATAAATTAACCCTTGGAACTTGTTAAAGTTTATATCCTTATAATATTTTAGTAAAAAATCATGCATGAAAAAGTAGGAAAGTAAGAAAATCACATGATATTTACAAGGTTCAACTCAGTATGAGAACCAACATCCTTGTCATAGCCACTACAATGGGTCTACAGAAATCCACTATTATGAATAAGTGAAAACAAATTGTTCTAACATATGTTAGACACCTTATATATCCCGATAAGAATGATTATACAGAATTCCATCGGTTTAAAAAGTTTTATTACAAAAATTGATCCACAAAATAAAATCTAATAAAAACTTTTGGTCATAAAAACTATGTTTGAAACCTCAGTCTGATGAACTTGGGTCTGATTTTCTCAATCTAATTGGCAAATTATGATGTAATCATTAAAATGAACACTTTTCTCAAAATAAACTTCTCAAAATTTGTTCAATTTCTCAGTCTGATCTTCATCATTCTAATCTTCCTTGATCCGATCTTCCTCAGTCTGGTAATAAAAATCTCAACGGTCTAATCTTCAAACGAGATATTCATCAAAAAATATAACTTTTACATAAATTTTTTAGTGCTTTACCTTTTTCAATCTAGTGAAAATGTTGCAAAGTATAAATATACTATGATTTTATTTATAGGAAACTCATAATAGAAAAGGCAGGAAACTGGATAACATTTCCTGCTTACTCAAATTTAAAATCTTTGGAAAACACTCATATTCAAAATTTAAGTTTGACTAATTCAAACCTTTTCAATATTTATTCTAAATTAGTATTCTAGAATATAATAACTTTTCTTCTATCTTATTAACTTACTCATCTTCAGTATAATTAAATTTGTCAGCTTAAATCTAATTAACTTATTGGATTCAATTTGATTAAATTCTTTAGCTTCAGTCCAATTAACTTCCTCATATTCAGCCTGATTAGCTTCTTCATCTTTAGTATGATTGAATTCATCAGCTTCAGTATGTTAACTTCTTCAACTTCAGTCAGATTAACTTTTTTATATTTATTCTAATTAACTTCCTCAACTTCAGAATGATTATCTTCCTCAGCTTCTATCTAATTAACTTCCTCACCTTTATTCTGATTAACTTCCTTAGATTCAGTCTGATTAGATTCCTTGTATTTAGTATGATTAGATTCCTTAGCTTTAGTATGATGAACATCCTAAGATTCAGTTTGATTAACATTATCAAATTCATTCTGATTAACTATCTCAACTCCAGTCTGATTAACTTCCTTATCTTTAGTTTGATCAACTTCCACAACTTCAGTCTGATTAACTTCCTTAGATTCAGTCCAATTAACTTCTTCAGCTTCAGTCTGATTAACTTTCTCAACTTTATTCGATTAAAAACTTTTCAAAACTTCTAGATTTCATCTTCTTTACATATTTTGTGTCTGATACTTCTCAGTCTGATCCTATGCATCTAGAAATTAAGTTTATCAAAAACAAAACTTTTGTCTCCCTGTGTGTTTGGGTTCAAACATTTAGAAACTTTCATCTATTTTTCAAAAACCTTTTTTTACAAAATTTTAGTTGTCAATAAATACAAATTTTTTTTAAAGATAAAACATCATAAAGTTTATTTTATCCTTCCCTTTTTATTTTTTTGATGATTTTTTAACAGCTTTTACAACTCACATTTTGTAATCAACTAAAGTTAACTCACCTTTTGTAAACATATCATGTTTTTTTACTTTTACCAAAACACAACCTTTCTCAAAATAGAGTGTCCTAAAACTACCCTACTAGATAAATTAATTTTTTTGAAGGAATTATATCCCTTGGTGATAAGAAAATATTGTGTCCATGTTAAGATAAAATCCACCTCACTATTATCCTTTATCACATTAATTTTTCTCTCACTTTTTTTTCTATCACTTTTCTTTTTGAATAAATTCTATCTCTTGGAGATAATAAAATTTTCTAAACAAGTTAAGATAAAATCCACCTAACTTTTATATTTTATTAATTTTTATTTTCTCTTACTTTTATTTTTCCCTCACTTTTATTTTTCTCTCACTTTTCTTTTTGTATTACTTTTCTTTTCTTCTCCCCCACTATTTGATAACCATAACTCTAGATTCATAAAAGAAAGATAAGTAAAAACATCTTACAAAGTAAAAAGTTGATAAGTTTTCTTTCCCTTTGTCAACATACTCCAACGCATGGTGGGGGACTTACTTATGAGTTTTAGGAATTCATTGGAGGAGGATTAATATGAAGTTTCAATCTCAATTCCACAAATCTCTATTTTGACATAGATTTTTTGAAGATATCAGCAATTTGATACTTTGATGAGATATATTCCAGAAAAACATATTCAGCAACAAATTTATATTTAATAAAGTGAAACTTTATATCAATGTGTTTTGATCCTTATTTTTGATAATTATTTTTAGAAAGATCAGTTTCACTCTAATTATCACAAAGAATATTCAATGGTTTAGAAACTTCCACTTTCAAGTCTTCCAACTAAACTTTCATTCAAAACATTTGAGTAAAATACTAAGTAGCTACAACAAATTTTGATTCTTCTATGTTCAATGTTATTTGTCACGACCCATCCCTGGGGCCCGTGCTGTGACTACCCCAAGCCCGCCTTCCATAGGGCAGGGGCTGTCAACTAGCACCAAAGGCGTAAATCCTGATAAAAAGGGAAGACATTGCCTTTATGAAATGTAAACACACACAACCAGAGAAAAAACAAAAACAAACACTAAGAAAAGTAGTAACAAGTGTGCTAAAAGTACAAAGGGGCTAGAAATACAAGATCAACAGAAATGTATAGCTACAACTGAAAGAATGTACAACTAAAAAGACAAATAGCTGAAAGGTGACAAGCAGCTCTTGGATCGTCCACCACGAATCCTACCTGAAGGGTAGCTACAGATAGCCTCCTCAGCGCCCATGTCCGTCAACCTCCTCTAGGTACCGAATCGTCGTGAGGTCCACCTCTGGGTACCGAATCGTTGTGAGGTCCACCTCCAGGTGTCGCCCAGTCCTCATACACTCAGCCTTCGTCATCACTGTTCGTCGTCTGCGTCCAACACAAAGAGGTGCAGGCATAACCCGTGCAGGGGTGAGTATAACGATACTCAGTAGGGACCCTGAGACCCTCATGGTCTCACTAAATCCAACAAGGATAAACCACAAAGAATGATCTCAACAGATAACCTTTACTTAGGTATATTCCCATACATATACCTAAGTTATCAAGTAACCCATCTCAATCATGAGGAAAACACAAAGGTCATTGACTCAGCTCAAACCAGGATTTTTATTCACAATATCGAAACCGTGACTGCTAGAGAACTCCTCCTCTGTCGATTATAGTAATCCTGTTGCGACTCTGAGATGTTACTCACTAACCTTAGACTACTGAGTTACTCCTACTATTGAGTACCGCGGGTCGTCCACCTCACAAAGTAGTGCTCCCCTGCCATGGGTCTGCCACCTTGCACAGTAGTGCTCCTCCTCATAGCCTACAGAGGTACTCTTCCTATCGAGTACCACGGGTCTACCACCTTACAAAGTAGTGGTCCTCCGCCATGGGTCTGCCACCCCAACATAGTAGTGCTCCCTACTGGGCTATTCAAGTCACTCCGAAATGAATCGGACAAGCGGTCATCAGGTTTCAGACAGCTACAAGGTCTCTGCACTCCAAATGCTCATCTCTGGCAGGATCCTCTCCATGAGCTACTGGTCGATACTCCAAGTGTCACAAAGTCCCATGAAGAAGCATCTCAAAGGACCGCCTTATCATAGGGGTCTCAACGCAATAGACAACGCGTCAATCGGACGCTCGGTTTGTGAGTTATTAGCATTTCCGTTCCAGGGGGCCCGGTTGGTTTCGTGTACAAACCAACCTGATTGTATCTCAACTGTACCCCAAACTCCCTTGGGGTATACTCAAAGGAACCATTTCTCATTGAGATTACCAACGCCGCTGATGGTTCGTCTAACAGATGTTCGGTCTGAGAGTTATTGACTTTTCCGTTCCAGGGGCCCTGTTGGATTTTTGGTACAATCAAACCCAACCATACTCCAAATGAATTCAAATTTCGAGTGGAGTGTGACTAAAGAACCGTCTTATAAAAATAAATCCAACGTAGTCAACGACACATCAATCGAACGTCTGGTTCTCAAGTTATAAGTGTTTCTGCTCCGAGGGCCCGATTGTTTTCGAGTTCTAACCAACCCGGACATACAAAAAATTCTCCAAAACCATGAATATAATTCACCAAAAGGACCGTCTCGATCCAAGGAATCCTATGCAACTGATGGTGCATCTATCAGAGGTATGTAGCTCAAGTTATGGGCATTTAACTAAAGAAGGTTCGAAAATAGGGGGTCTGGGCCCAGTCTGACCCGGCCCAACACCCCCTGGGTCAGCCTGAACCGGGTCGACCCGACTCGGGTCTGGGTCCAGCCCGGCTGGCGTGGACCGGCCCATGGCTGGCGCGGCCGGCCATGGCTCGGCCTGTCTGGCTGAGCATTTACGCGGAGCGGGGGGGGGGGGGGGGGGAGCGCGGCCGCGGGATCCACATCGGTAGATCTTATCTAGCGGTGCACTGGGGTGCCACCGCCTCCAGGAGGCTGGCCGGTGCGGCCGCCTCCACGTCGGTGACCCGCGCCGCCTTGAGGTTCTACGGGCCACCGGAGCCACTCCGGTGGTCCGTTTTAACTTCCGTCTACGCCGTCAGTCATCTCGGGTCCCGAACTTTACTACGAAAGCTCCAAAACACTATTGCCCTTCCATTCACCCATCTCCATGCAATCCGTGCATCAAGAAAAAGTTGGCGGTCCCTTTTCATCATCACCATCAATTTGCGCAAAAACAACAACCAATGGAGGATCCAAACTTGTTCGTTAGTCCGTGCCCTCCACGTTAAAGGCTCAAACCAATATTTCATCATAAAAGAACGCCCTAGTTTGAGGATATAATTCACATACATGGAAATTATAAAAAAACAACCCCCTACCTCGATTATGGTTCGTTCATCGTAGACGCGGAAATATTTGTCGCTTCGTCAACGCTGGGAAAGAACCGTCATCGTTAGTGAGTTCCACGTGTCGGTGTCTCCTCCCTTGTTGCAGATGAATAGGAGGATTGGTGATTTGCAGAGGGTTCTTCGCCATGAGGAAAGTTTGTTATTTGCCGGAGAGTCGACGTTCTTCAAAAACTGAAGAGCTCTCCCCAAAGATTTTTCCAACACACAAAAAGCTCAAACTAAAATAATAGCTCATTCTATTATTTTTATTCACACAATAAATGGTTTAAAATTCAAAACCTCAATTAAATTAATTGAAGAAGTTGAATTCATTAATTAACAAGATTTGGCAAACATTTAAGAGGGAGATAGGGAGGGTCATATTCAATATGGGGGTTACCAATTTAATGAAGGATATTTAAGTGAGTTTAGGGGGAAGGTGAATGGTTGGGGATCATGTGGGCCCTACATCTCCACCTCTCTATTATCCCCACATGGGAAGTTGGGTGGGAATGGGCCCCACCTATAACTTCACATGGAAGAAATTAACTTCCAAATATATAAATAAAATTGTTCCAACAATTTTATTCAACTTCTTAACTAAACCCCAAATTTTAACATACAACCCGCACAAAATGAAATTGTGTTAAAGGTCCCCTTAAGAAATTAATGGCATTGTGAGTTTATTGGTTCCCTCATATTTCAATTCTGAGCACCGGTTCAAAAGATAGAAAAACCTACTCGTTTGTTCACTGAACGTACCCGAGCTAAAATTCAGAAATTGATTCCGGGCACACTGGGCCTCAGAATCAAGTTCCATCAAAAGCCACAGACTCATAAAATTCCAACGTATTTAAGAAACAAATTTCCTTGAAATTTCTGGGTCTTTACATTACTCCCACCTCAGGTATTTATGTCCCTGTAAAGCCTCAACACACACTAGGGAAACTAAAGGGGTGAGAACGCATCTGAGCCTCTTGCTCCCATGTGCTCCACTAGAGGTTCTTGTGCCACCAGCGTATGCATACTAAAGGAATCGACTGTCCACATAGGACCTACTTATGTCAATCCTCGATCTCCACTAGAACCTCTGTAAAAGTTTCCCCATCATCGATGTCTAGCTCTCAGTGGTCGATGATGACAGTTAGGTCATGCACTCATTTCCTCAGCTGAGATACGTGGATGACATCGTGCACCTGGTGCAACTGAGGTAGAAAGGCCAGGCGGTAAGCCACCTCACCTAACCTGATAAGGACTTGGAAAGGTCTGAAGAAATGTGGATATAACCTGCCACCCCGACCAAATCTCCATAGACCTTATCAAGGTGAGACCCGTAAGAAAACGTGGTCGCCATCATCGAACTCCAATGGTCTCGTCTCCTATCAGCATATGACTTCTGTCTACTCTGGGCAGTCTTCATCCGCTATTGGATGATCTACACCTTCTCTATCGTAGCCTGAACCATCTCTAGTTTTACATGTGATGATTCTATCACTATCCACAAAGGATATCTAAAACGTGGCCAACTGCTATCTCGCCTCTCCTAACAACTGAATGCCCGATCTCCTACTAAGAGCATCTACTACAACATTCCCCTTCCCAGGAGTGTGGACTATCACGAAGTCATAGTCCTAGAGGAACTCAAGCCATCACTGCTATCTCAGGTTCAAGTCCTTCTGTGAGAATACACACCTGAGACTATTGAGTTTAGTGAGAATCGTAAACCGTTCGCTCAACGAACAATGGGTGAGACAAGACAATTGTAAGAACTCATCTCCACCCTTATTTTTCTACATTCTACAAGAGCTGCTGAAATTTCTCCTCTGCCGAAATAGAAATCTAGTCTCATCCCTTGGTTGAACCACATTTTTTCCCTAATACAGTCAATCCTGACATGAACGGTACTATTTTATGCCATAGACTACGTCGTAAGGCCTCGACGCTACTACCAAGAGATTCAACCGTTACTCTCGCCTCCAAGGGTTGAGTCACACTGTCAACATCAGTGCGTGGTTACTGGGTCTCCTCCAGTAGAAATCTCGCAAGTGAGTGTCAAGTCAATAGTTTTAACTGGAACCTCTCAGTATCAATCATACAAAAAGTACAGGTAATTAAACATCACAAAGAAAAAGTGTCTTTTATTACTGCAGCTTGAAGTACAAAGTCACATAACAACCACAAACAACAACAACAAGGAAGCCTAGAAGCACCAATAATAAAGGCCTCCATGCCTGGAACTAGTCCCTCTCCCATCAACCTGCTTCCGGAGTTCCATGATCATATGCTTCAGCTACCAGAAGCTATGCTCTCCATTATCCACCTACTCTTTGCTGTCGGGGTGGACCTCTAGGTGGTGGTGGTGGCAACACCTCGAAGCATCGTCCACCTCCAGCTGCACAACCAACTCCCCTGCCTCGGTCTCCTACTCCTTACGGTCCACCTTGATCAAACCTCTGCCTTTTCCAGGGAGGTACTTCTTCTATCAGCTGATCATCCGAGCGGTGGGTTGGACAGTCATGAGCCATGTGACCCTGTCCGTCACATTTGTAACACAACATGGTAGGTTTGGCTCTGTCTCAACCCTGGGTGCCCCACACTACCGATCCTGAGTCGTACGGTTGACCACCTGTGGGTCTGGTCCTCTTGGACCTCTGCGTCATCTGTCTACTGCCAGCTGTAGAAGACTCCACTGCATGTCGACTAGTGGTAGGTCCCACTGTTGGAGTTTTCTCAGCAAGGAAACTCTCCACTAGGAGGGCTCGATCCAACACCCCTATCTGCGTCCGAATTCTATGAGAAACAACTGAAGCTCGAAGGTTCGGGCCCTGAAGAACGGGTCCCGTACTATATATATAGAGTAGCATGAGAGGTCTGTGAACCTAGCTGAGTACTGCGCCACTATCATGTTACCCTGCTGTAGATGTAGTAGCTCTTGTATACGCACCGCTCGAAGGGTGGCTGGTACAAACTCCGCCCAGAACAGGATCTCGAAGTCTGCCCATAGAAGTGTCACCTCATCGTGCATCTGAAGCATTAGGCTCCACCATCTGTCTGCTGCTGCCTATAGGATGCGGGTAGCAAGGATCACCATGTAGTCAGCTGGTGTCCCTACCAGTCTAAGACTCTCGCCACAGCCTCCAGCCAATCCTCAGCCACCTGTGGGTCCGTCTCTCCCTGGAACCTGGGTGGCCTCTAGCGCTAGAGCTCTTGCATCGTGCTCAAGTGGCGTGCACCCTCTACTACTAGGGTTTATGGCATCTTTGGCCCAACGGGTGGTAGTACCGCTGGTGCCTCCACTGGTGCCTCAACTGGAAGAGGGCCTTGTACTGAGGCCTCGTTGCTCGGTGAGATGTCAGTACGTACAACTCTCGGGGTTCTAGCTGGTCGTCTACGGGGTGACATCTGGAAAGAAATAGATTCCACACGGTCAAAAGACTATACCTTGTGAGCTGAACTGGTTTGAGCTGACTTAAAGGAAAACTTTTGAAAACACACACGCAATTAGTGTTTTTGTGCACTGAGTCAAAAATCAGAAGTCAAGGTCCAGATGTATGGATACGTCAGCCGCCCGCACCAACATTGGACTCCCTGAACTGAAGACCACACTCAGTACCCTTAACAATATTTCTTTATAGAAAAGAAATATCAGAGTCCTAAGTTCTGCGGTAGAACCAACTCCACTGATACCAATTTGTCATGACCCGTCCTCGGGGCCCGGGCCATGACTACCCCAATCCCACCTTCCATAGGCCAGGGGCTGGCGACTAGCACCAAAGGCGTAAATCCCGATAAAAAGGGAAGGCATTGAATTTATTAAATGTAAACACACCCAACCAGAGAACAAGCAGAAGCAAACACTAAGTAAAGAAGTAACGAGTGTGCTAAAAGTACAAAGGGGCCAGAAATACAAGCCCAACAGAAAGGTACAACTACAACTGAAATAAAGTACAACTGAAAATACAAACAACTGAAAGGTGACAAATAGCTCCTGAATCGTCCACCACGAATCCTACCTAAAGGGTAGTCACAAATATCCTCCTCAGCGCCCTCATCCGCCAACCTCATCTAGGTATCGACTCATCATGAGGTCCACCTCTAGGTACCGACTCATCATGAGGTCCACTCCAGCTGTTGTCCAGTCCTCGTACACTCAGCCTCTATCAACGCTACCCGTCGTCTGCATCCAACACAAATAGGTGCGGGCATAGCCCGTGCAGGGGTGAGTATAACGATACTCAGTAGGGACCCCGAGCCCCTCAAGGTCTCACAATATCCAACAAGGATAAACCACAATGAAAGATCTCAATAGATAACCTTTACATAGGTATATACCCATACATATACCTAAGTTATCAAGTAACCCATCTCAATCATAAGGAAAACACAAAGGTCATTAACTCAGCTCAAACAAGTATTTTTATTCACGATATCGAAACTATGGCTTCTGGAGAACTCCTCCCTTGTCGAGTACAGTGATCTTGTCACGACTCCGAGGTGCTACTCACTAGCCTTAGACTGATGAGGTACTCCTCCTATCGAGTACTGTGGGTCGGCCACCTCACAAAGTAGTGCTCACCCACCATGGGTCTGCCACCTCACACAATAGTGCTCCCCCTCATAGCCTACAGAGGTACTCCTCTTATCGAGTACCATGGGTCTGCCACCTCACAAAGTAGTGCTCCTCCGCTATGGGTCTGCCACCCCAACATAGTAGTGCTCCCCACTGGGCTATTCAAATCACTTAGAAACGAATCAGACAAGCATTCATAAGGTTTTAGACAGCTATAAGGTCTCCGCACTCCAAATGCTCGTCTCCGAGAGGATCCGCTCCACGAGCTACTGTTCGATCCTCAAAGTGTCACAAAGTCCCACGAAGAAGTATCTCAAAGGACCACCTAATCATAGGGGTCTCAACGCAACAGACGGCGCGTCAATCGGACGCCCGGTCTGTGAGTTATTAGCATTTCTGTTCCAGGGGCCCGGTTGGTTTTGTGTACAAACCAACCCGACCATATCTCAAATATACCCCAAACTCCCATGGGGTATACTCAAAGGAACCATTTCTCAATGAGATTACCAACGCCGCTAACGGTTCATCAAACGGACGTCCGGTCTGAGAGTTATTGGCTTTTCCGTTCCAGGGGCTCGGTTGGATTTTCGGTACAATCCAACCAGCGCATACTCCAACTGCGTCCAAACCTCGAGTGGATTGTGCCAAAGGAACCATCTCCTAAAAATGAATCCAATGTAGTCAACGAAACATCAATCGGATGTCCGGTTCTCAAGTTATAAGTGTTTCCGCTCTGAGGGCCCGATTAGTTTCGAGTTCCAACCAACTTGAATGTACTAAAAATTTGCCAAAACCTTGAGTGTAATATACCAAAATGACCATCCTGATCCAAGGAATCCTACGAAACTGACTTTGCATCAATTGGAGGTTCACAGCTCATGTTATAAGCATTTAACCGAATAAGGTCTGAAAATAGGGGGTTTGGGCCCGGTCCGACCTGGCCCAACACCCCCTGGGTCGGCCTGAACTGGGTCGACCCAAATCGGGTTCGGGTCTGGCCCAGATGGTGGGGCCCGATGTGTGGCTGGTGTGGCCCGGCCAGGCGCGACTTGGCCTGCGGTCGGCCGCGGCTCGGCCAGCCTGGCCGAGCGTTTATGCGGAGCGGGAGGGGGGGGGGGGGGGGGGAGCGCGGCCCCCCGCTAATTTGTACCGGCAGTGCCAGCTGGAGCCGCCCCCGGTTGTCCCGAATCCCACATGGCTGCGAGATCCACCGGGGATGTTGCCACGACGGATCTTCTCCGGTGGTGCGCTAGGACGCCGCCGCCTCCGATCGTCGGTGCCGCCGCGTCGGTGACCTGCGCCGCCATGAGGTTCTACGGGCCGCCGTAGTCGCTCTAGTGTCCGTCTTAACTTTCATTTGTGCTGATGGTCATCTTGGGTCCCAAAATTTACTGCGAAGGCTCCAAAACACCATTTCCCTTCCTTTCACCCATCTCCACACAATCCGCACATCAAGAACAAGTTGGCGGTCCCTTTTCGTTGTCACCCATCAATCCGCGCACAGACAACAACCAGCAGAGGGTCCGGACTTGTTCGTTAGTCTGTGCCCTCCACGTAAGAGGCTCAAACCAATGTTTCATCATAATAGAACGCCCCAGTTTGAGGATATAATTTACATACATGGAAATTATACAAAAACAACCCCCAACCTCGATTATGGTTCGTTAGTCGTAGACGCGGAAAGCCTTGTCGCTCCGTCAACACCGGAAAAGAACCGTCGTCGTTGGCAAGTTTCCTGCTTCGGTGCCTCCTCACTTGTTGTGGAGGAAGAAGAGGATTGGTGATTTGCAGAGCGTTATTCACCGTGAGGAAAGGTCATTCTTCGCCGGAGAGTCAATGTTCTTCAAAAACTCAGGAGATCTCCCCAATGCTTTTTCCAACACACCAAAATCTCAAACTAAAATAATAGCTCATGCTATTATTTTTATTCACACAACACGTGGTTTAAAATTCAAAACATCAATTAAATTAATTTAATAGGTTGAATTCATTAATTAACAAGAGTTGGAAAACATTTAAGAGGGAGAGAGGGAGGGTCTCATTCAATATGGGGGTTTCCAATTTAATGAAGGAAGTTTAAGGGAGTTTAGGGGGAAGGTGAAAGGTTGGGGATCATGTGGGCCCTACCTCTCCACCTCTCCATTATCCACACAAGGGAAGTTGGGTGGGCATGGGCCCCACCTATAACTTCCCATGGAAGAAATTAACTTCCAAATATATAAATAAAATTGTTCCAACAATTTTATTTAACTTTTTAACTAAACCCCAAATTTTAACTTACAACCCACGCAAAATAAAATTACATTAAAGGTCCCCTTAAGAAATTATTGGCACTATGAGTTCATTAGTGCCCTCAGATTTCAATTCCAAGCACTGGTTCAAAAGATAGAAAAACCTGCTTGTTCGTTCACTGAACTTACCTCAGCTAAACTTCAAAAAATGATTCCGGACACACCGGGCCTCGGAATCAAGTGCCGTTAGAAGCCACAGACTCGTAAAATTTCAAAGTATTTAAGAAAACAATTTCCTTGAAATTTCTGGGTCTTTACATTATTGATCATTGTTTCTTACAATGCTAACTCAAACACCATTATTCCAAGAAAAATATTCCTCTAAAAGTTGTTTTTTCTATCATTACAATCTCTATCCCAATCCGCATCAGTATAACCGTGAGATTTTATTCCACAAATTATTTCTTATAAAATACCATTTGAAGTTGTTCCTTTGAAATATCTTAGAATTCTATTTTATTCCAACATATGTGATTATTTAGGATTACTTTTATTCCTATCAAACAAAGTTACAACATAAAAATATTTGGTCATGGTGTTGTGAGATAAAGAAAAATTCCTATCAGCTTCCAGAATTCTTTCTGATTCACACTTTTTCTGGATTCAAATTTACTCCATTTTTTTCTCACTAAAATAGGAGTAGAAACTTCTTGGTTTTATACCATTCCAAAATTCGTTAAAAATTCCCTAACATACTTTTCTTGAGATAATAAAATATACATTTATTTTTTTTAACTTGTAAAGCATGAGAGAAATATAATTCTACCAACATTATAACTTCAAAATTCTTCATCATTTACTTAGAAAATTATTTAAAAACTTCTTTTTCATACCTATAAAAAATTATATCATTCAAATACACAATAAAAATTATTTTTCTAGAGTTAAATTCTTTTACATAAAAGTTACTATCAACCATTCATTGAGAAACATTCATCATTCTCAAATAACTATCAGGTTTTGAATACCAAGAAAGTGTGGATTATTTCAACTCATATAAGGATTTGTTCAATATTCAAACTATTTTTTCATCATTATCAAGTAGAAAACCACAAGATTGTTCAATTTAATCTTCTTACTCAATCTATCATTTTAAAAAATCTTAATTTGCATCTATCTGATAAATCTTTTATTTTTGATATGAATCCATTGATAAAAACATTCTAATGGTTTCTAATCTTGCAACTTGGGAAAAAGTTTCTTCAAAATCCACACCTTCCACATATGCATAGACTTAACAAACAAGAATTTATTTGTTTCTTGAAACATATCCATGTCCATTAAATTTTCTTCTCTAAATCCATTTATTTATAACATTTTTAACTTTAGAATGGGATATGAGTTCTCATGTTTCATTTTTCTCAATCTGATGCAACTCTTTATTCATATCATCCACCCTTTATTTTTTTTAATATATTATGAAACTGATTCCTATTAAACTTTTGAGATAAGTGAATTCTGATTCTCTAATCTCAAAATTCTTCTTTTCTGAATTAGTGCATTCTGATTCCCAATGATGATTTTAGTATCAACATGATTTTGTAATGTATGAAATTTCAATGTTTCCTTTCCATATTCACTTTCCTCATCATCCGATTCTTTATAATCTTGATAAGACTGTTTTTTATCATTATAATTTCACCGGAAACCTTAAGTTTATCCTTCTCAATATTCTTAACAAATTTTGTTGGATTTTCAATAACATTCACATCATATGAATCCACCAACTTTAAAAAAAATTCAACATTTTTAACTCCTTCCATTGGTTAAATAACCAATAAATATTACTTCTTCAAGTTTCTCATCAAACTTTCCAGGATATAGATTTTTAATTTTTAACAAACATAGAATTCCAAACAACTTGATATATTTTAGTAATGTTTTTTTGTTATAACACATTTTATAGGGAGTCATTTTGGATTCTAATCTCAACAAACATATGTTCTAAACACGTAAAATAGTACAAACAAATTCTCTCCAATAGAACTTTGAATGTTTTTATTATTCTAATATTATTATTACCATTTACATCAAACTTATATTTTTAATTTTTGATACTCCATTTTTTTGTGAGGTATATGGATAGCTATACTGTTGTTTAATTCCATCATTTCTCAGATATGTTTCAAAAGTATTGCATGTGAGTTATGTACCATTATCTGTTATCAAATTCTTTATGAAAACCCTCATTTCTTTCTCAATTTTTTTGAAGAATCAAAATATTTCAATATCTTTTAAAATTTGATTCATAAGCACGATGTTAGTCATTCAATTTAAATCATCAATGAATGTGATAAAGTATAAATGAATTTTTGTTAATTTATGTCACATCTCCCCACATAATTCAGAATGAATAAGTTCAAGAGGTCTAGTAGATTGAATCTAATATTTATTTTGACTTTTATTAATCATATTTATTTTCTGATAAGTTACAAAACCCCCTTATTCTCTTCTTTTCAATTATAGAACATTTCATATAGAATCAAATTCAGAGAGTATATTCATAATTTTCGTCCTAATGTGGATAATTCATTGATTCCAAAACTTATTCTCATATTCAAAACATAGATAACATGAATTTTTAAGTTCTCCGATCTGAAAAATATTTTCACTGGTTCTTTCTGCCCTGGTCACAAATTCTCCATCTTCAATACTTCTAATAATACATTAGTTGTTTTTTAAAAAAACTTATTTTTCATTACCACAAAGTTGAATCACACTTGGTTAGTTATCTATCAACAAATATAACTTTTTTTAGTTCTTGTGGTTCTATCTCAGTAGTTCATATTCCTCTAATTTTTGAGGAACTATTATTTCCAAAAGTAACTGTTCCACCATCATGTTTTTCAACATGTTTCAAGATATTTATATCACCTTTCATGTGTGAGGAAAAACCACTATCAAGTATCCATGGATTATTCCTTTCACTTACTTTCAAAGCTATCTCAATAATAAAACCCCTTTCATCAAATTTCTTCTTTCCAACATTTTTTTATTTTCTCCCATAAGAAAATTTTTCTAAGAGTGTCATATAAATTTCAGCATGATGACCATCCTAACCACATCTTCTACAAACTTCTTCAAGACATTCAAATTTATTATTTGCGTAAAGTTTCTTAAATATTGATATTTTTATTTTCTAACTTTTTTGAGTTAGAAAATTTACTCAATATTCTTTCACCATTTCTTTCTCTTTATTCAAAACATATTTCAGGAAGTGATAAGTTAAGAAAAAAATTATAATCCAAAGCCCAGAAATTCAACAACACGAAAAAAATACCATAGAATTTTGATATTGAATTAATATCTTTCTATGTAGATTTTTTTGGCATTGATAATTTATTATAGCTATAACATAATTTGTCACAGACCATATTTTATAATGAGTGAGTTTTATACTTTCAAATATGTGATAGGTTTCTCAAATCCTTTCTCCATCCAAACTTTCCCAAAACTTTTATTATCACTTGAAATGTTAGAAAAATCACATGAATCATTATTTTTTTTATGGGTGAGGATTTTACCAGATTCTTGATTTGAAATTTCTTAACAACTTGAGAAGTCTCAGATTTTACATTTGATGCTTTGTTGAAGTTTTCATTCATCTTAATTAATGTAATTTTCGACTCAAGATGTTTTTTATGAAACTTGTTAACTTATTCTTCCTTAGATACCAGATTCTTATCGAGATATTCAACCATCTTTTCCTGTGTATCAATTCTATGTTTGTAACTCAATATATTCGAGATGTATTCTTCTTATTTCTTGTAAAAATATTTTTCACCTTCAACAACTTTTCCACCATCTTTTTTTATCATTTGAATATCATTATTAAGATATTTTTTTCCTCAAGAAATATAAAAAGTTATATTTTGAGATTATAATCTCTATAATATTCTTCACCTCCTTATTCTTAACTATTTTAGGATACTTTAATTTTATCAACATTTTTAATGAATGTTATAACCTTTTTTGAGCATTCATCTTCCAAATAATTGTTTTCATTTGAGTCTGATTCAGATTTATTACTCAACATACTTCTCTTGTTCATAGTAAACTTCCTTTTAGATTTTTTTGATGACTTTTATTCTTTAAAACTTTTGTTTTACTTCTTACATTGATGTTTTCTATCAGAATCATCTTTATATTCTCCAAAATTCTTATTAGTAAAATTCATAGCAATGTTCCAAATTCCACCACACTCAAAAAATTGGAGAGGAATTTTATCTCCATACATTCTTCTTCCTCTACAATAGTTCTTGTAGATAATATACATGATTTTATTATTCAAATCATCATCCCATTTATCCTCAAAATCATAAGGATTAGTATATTCAACATCTTGAATTTTTATCTTTCTCATATCTTCAAAATCCATTTCATTTTTCATCTTCTTTTAGAAAATTGGATATTTTATCATTTCATAAGAAAAAGGAAAGTTATGAAATTTATATAGAGATAAATGATATTTATATTATAAATATGAAATTTTAGAATACAACATTTCTAGAAAGTTTCTCATAAGTTTCTTCACTATTGTTAAATCTTCTATAACTTCTAAAAAACCTCTGATGTTGTAAACAATTTCATTTACCCTCGTGAAGTATTTATCATTAGTTTCTTCATATCTCATTCTTATATATTCAAAATTACTAAGCCATATTTTTAGAATTTCTTAATTCACTGTAGTATTCCATTAAAAAATAATTTTTAGTTCATCCTACATACTTTTGAGGTTTTGAGACCCATATAATTCATAAAAAAAATTTCTGATAGAGACATAAGGAAAAATTTTTATAGCCTTTCCATCAGATTCAATATTTCATTTGTCAAAAATCATCATAGGAGCATCTTTCTCAATAGGTGTAAAACAAATTATAGCAGCATCAACAATTTTTAGGAAAAAATATAAGAGATTAGAAATCATCATATTTTTTACAACCATAATAATTTTCCCAACAAAATGTGATAATTCCTCTAGTGTTGATAGAATTGATATTATCTATGATAAGGATTTAACAAGAGAGACTTGGATTTTATACCAATTGAAGTTAAAAAGGATTGAATAAATAATGATAAGGGGGTGAATTAGTCATTCACCTTTATAACTCTCAATAATTTAAAAAAAATAACCCCTAAAATAGATTAAAGTTTGTATATTTATCATATTTTAGTAAATACTAATTCATGAAAAATTAGTAAACCAAGTAAAGAACACAATATTTACATGGTTCAGACTTAGTGTGAGAACCTGAATCCTTTCCATAACCACTCACATGGGTTTATGAAAATCCATTATTATGAATAAGTGAATAAAACATGCACTAACCCCAGTTAGACACCTTCTATCTCCCGATAGGAATGATTATATTGACTCCTATCAGTTTAAAATGTTTTCATACAAACAATTGATCCATAAAAGAAAAGATCACAAAAACTTTTTCTCCTCAAAACTCTATCCAAAACCTCAGTTTGATGACCTTGTGTCCAATTGACTTAGTCCTATTGAATCAAATATACAAAAAGAACTAAAATTTAAACTTTAACTTTGACTAATTCAAACCTTATCAAGATTTTAAAAAAATTATTCTTCTCAAACATAATAACTTTTATTCAGTTTTATTAACTTTATAAGATTAAGTACGATTGGATTATTAAGCTTCAGTTTGATTAAATTCCTCATTTTTAGTTTGATTAACATCTTCATCTTCATTCTAATTAACTTCCTTAACTTCCTTCTGATCAACTTCCTCAACTTTAGTCTGATTAATTTCCTCATCTTCAGTCTAATAAATTCATCATCTTCAGTATTATTAACTTACTCAACTTCAGTATGATTAACATCCTCATCTTCAGTCTAATTAACTTCCTTAGTTTCATTTTGAGTAACTTCCACAACTCCAGTCCAATTAACTACCTCATTTTTGGTATGATTAACTTCCTCGGCTTTAGTATGATTAACTTACTTATCTTTAGTCTCATTAACCTTATCATATTTAGTCTAATTAACTTCCTCATATTCAATATAATTGACTTACTTGTCTTTAGTTGTAACGTCCCGGATCCGGGTGCCACGCCATGGGTGCCTTGAACCTGGTTGGTCACAATACCTCAAGCGCATTTCCCCAAATGCCAGAGGCTACCGACTAGCAGCGAGGGCCCATGTCTGATAGGGTGGAAACTATGCCCTCATTTTCCAAAGTGTAGCACAATGGAATAAAATATACAAACATACAAAAACAACGGAAGAAATAAACCATACACATTTAATATGAACAACTGTAGTAAAAGATAACCAACAGTTTTATAGATAATGATGCAACATGCCTCTAGTCCTAAGAAAATAGCCAAAACATGTTACACAAAAATATAATACAATACCATATAAAGTACAGGTACAACAAAATAAAACAGAACAACCAACAACATCGTGAGCCTAAGCTCGGTCCCATGCTCCTCTACTCCTCAGCAACAATCAAGTACTTGTATAGGGACCCTTTCCCTTATCCATACCTATAGAAATGTAATCTTTTTGGGGCCGAAGACATGACCCCAAACATGGTGTGAGAAATAAATCCCAGTAGGCACCCACCAAAGGCCCATGTCCAACTATGTGAAAATATGCAACAACAGTGTGCAGTAGGAAAATTAAACAAACTAATTAGTACTCAAAAGTAACTAATTTTACCAATTATATTTCCATTTTATTATTCATTTAATCATTCATTATAAGGAAACCACCATAGTGAATTTCTATGTAAATTGTTAGTGTCCTCAGACACGCAAACCCTTACCCTCAGGTAATCAGAATCCTTCCCTCAGGCATTTCCCTCAGGCATAACAGATATTTCCCTCAGGCGTATGAAGTGTCACCCTCAAGAACCTAGTCTATTACCCACAGACACGAAAAAAGTTACCCTCAGGCCGAAATAACCACTGCCCTCAGGCTAAAGGTAACACTGCCCTCAGGATAAGTAAAGCACTACCCTCAGGCTAATCAAGTAACCGGGCCAAGCCCAACATATAAACAAGAATTACACATGCAATTCCTCTCAAGGAAATTCTACAATCATTATTACAAAGGCATACCCTCGGGTATCCTGGCCAAACGGCTAAACAGAGGAACGCACCCCCAGGGTGGTCCTAGATCCAAGAAGCGTTGCCAAACAACGGTTTATTATCACATTTAAATTACCTATACAATTCTAGGTATTTAATTCAACAAGGCCTCATTCATACAACACCCCATTCATGGACGCGTATCACAATAGTACACAAAACGAACAATAGTTGGAATTTAAACACCAAGCCACCTACCTCGATCACCCGTGATCGATATACCTGAACGACGCCTTTTGAAACATCCAAGAACATTATAGATATAAGGTAAAATAATTATCATTCAACCTCAAATAAATTCCATTAGATGAAGAATTGGAAAGAACTACGCAAGGAGATGGAAGCTCTTACCCGTGCGGTACCAACGTGATCGACAGAAGCAGAAACGGATTCCTGATGCTTGATCTAGAGATCCACGAAGGTCCGGTCATCCTCTCCCAAGCTCACATCAGGTTCTAAGCCTATCCTGTGAACAGGGTTGGCTACTTCCCATTTTAAGCGAAAAAAACAAAGTACACGACGTGTAATTTTGACTACATGGTGTGTACTCCCTTCATTTAACTGTTCCTCTGGTGGCACCATCAAACTGTTCATCCATCGACATGAGTACACGGGGTGTATTTATGACTACATGCATGTATTGTTACCTAGATGGCGGCTACTCCCACCAACTTACTACTCACCTGCCGACTGACTACACGGCGTGTAAAGGACCACTACACGGTGTGTAGTCAGTTTTTACACCATCAGTCGCCAACAAGGCTACACACCCTGTGTACTCATCCCACATAGACAAAGTACACAGTGTGTGTAAAAGTACATGGCGTGTAGTCCCAAAATTAAGGATTTTCTTCCATTTTTATTATTTTCTCAAAAACACTTAAGGAAAAAAGAAAAGAAGAAACTCGTACCTCAAGAATAAGAACAAGGTTCTTACAAACTTACCCCCTAAAGGAATTCGTCCCCGAATTTCCCTCATAAGGGTGGTGAAGATATAGCTGTGAACAAATCTGGCCACTGAGCACGTACGTCGGTCTCCCACTCCCAGGTTTCATCCTGCACTCGGCCATGCTGCCATAGCACCTGTACGTGAGGAACTGAACGACCTCAGAGAACCTTCGTGCTCCTATCAATGATACGAATCAGATGCTACTCAAAGGATGCATCTACCTCAAGATCAACCTCCTCTGGCTGGAAGATGTGAGATGGGTCTGAATGATAGCGACGCAACTGAGATATATGGAAGACATCATGCATGGCTCGGTACCTCTGTGGTAATTGCAACTGATAGGCAACCGACGCAAATCTCTCCAGAATCTCAAATGGCCCTACATACCTCGGTGAAAGTTTACCCAGTCTCCTGATCCGGCTGTGTCCCAAATCGGTGAAACATGCAAGAAAATATGATCCCTGACCATGAACTCCAAGGGTCTTCTACGGAGATCAGCATAAGATTGATGACGAGACTGTGCGGTAGCCATCCGCTTCTGAATCAACTAGACCTACTCAGAAGTCTCATGCACGATATGTGGTCCCACTAAAGCTACCTCACCTGCCTCTAACTAGCACAAGGGTGATCGGCATGGCCTACCATATAAAGCCTCATAAGGTTCCATCTAAATAGTTGTCTAAACACTATTATTATAGGTAAACTCGACTAGGGGTATATGCTTCTCCCAAGAGCCATCAAAGTCTAGGACGCATGCACGCAACATTTCCTCAAGCACCTGCATCGTATAATCTGATTGGCCATCGGTCTGAGGGTGGTAAGCTGTGCTCAGAAGCACCTGTGTACCCAGTTCCGTCTAAAAACTCTACCAGAAATGAGATGTAAAGCGGGCGTCATTATTTGAAATGATAGAACGAGGAACCCCATGAAGACGTATGATCTCTCAGATATACAACTTCATGAGCTCGTCCACACTGAAGGTCTCCCTGATTAGAAAAAAGTGAGATACCTTTATGAGTTTGTCCACAACAACCCACACAACATCATTGCCTCGAGGTGACCTCATAATCCCAGTCACGAAGTCCATCGTGACATCATCCCATTTCCACTATGAATAGGTAACTGCTGTAATAGTCTGGCTGGCCTCTAATGCTCCGCTTTCACCTGCTGATAGGTGGAAAATCTCATAACAAAACCAGCTACTTATCTCTGAATACCCGGCCACTAGTACTGACATCTCAAGTCACAGTACAACTTGGTAAATCTGGGATGAACTGCCCAAGCTGAAGCATGAAACTCCTGCATCATGTCCTCATGTATATCCCCTGTAACCTATACTCGTCCATGTAAATGAAATAACTCATCATCACCTATCGTACATCCAGAAGGAGGGTCCTCACTTTCCACCGAGTCCCATAGAACTAGGCCTTCTGAATCAGATAACTATCTCATACTCACTCTATCCAAAAGGGTAGAGGTCACAGGTAAAGATGAAAGATAGCTTTGCCCCTGACTGTCGTGCACCTCCAAATGCATCTCAAAGAACAAATCCATAAGCTGCCACTCACCACTGGCCTCTTACATTGCCTATATCTGAGTCTTCTTGCTTAGTGCATCAGCAACTGAATTACCCTTACTAGGTGTATAGGAAAACTCAAAATCGAAGGACTGAAGGTATTCAACCCACCTTCACTATCTCAGGTTCAAGAAAAGGTGGGTAAAGATGTACTTGAGACTTTTCTGTTCCGTGAACACCAAAAAATGTTCTCCCAAGAGATAATGTCTCCAATAGCACAACGCATGAACAACGACAGCCAACTCGAGATCAGGCATCGGGTAATTCCTCTCATGTGGCCTCAACTGGTAAAACCCGTATGCAACTACTCGATCTCCCTACATCAACACAGCTCCTAGAACAATACCTGATGCATCACAGTAAACTGTATAGCTCTTCCCTTGCTCTGAGAGTATTAGGATCGGTGTTGATTTCATCTTTCCCTTCATCTCCTATAAGGATATCTCACAAGCTTTTGACCAAACAAACTTCACACCCTTCTTAGTCAAACTCATCAATAGCGATGCTAAGCAGGAGAAGTCATGTATGGAGCGTCTGTAGTAACCATCCATCCCCAAGAAACTCTGTATTTCAAAAACATTCTTAGGATGATCTCAGGAAACTACTGCTCTCACCTTCTCTGGGTCTACTGCAACTCCTGCCTCTGAGATGATATGACCCAGGAAGTGTATTTGGTCCATCTAAAAGTGGCACTTTGAGATCTTAGCATATAGCTGATGCTCTCTCAGTGTACTCGATATGATATCAAGATGGGTGGCATGGTAGTGTCGAGTGTGATAGTACACCAAGATATAATGCACAAATACTACCACAAAAGAATCCATAGAACACACGATTCATCAGAGCCATGAAAACTGCTGGCGCGTTAGTGAGTCCAAACGACATAACCAGATAATCATATAGACCATACCTACTTCACAAGGCTGTGAGAGGTATATCAGATGGTCTAATGCGCAACTGATGATATTCGGATCTCAAGTCTATCTTCAAGAACACTCATGCTCCACGAAGTTGATCAAAAAGATCATCAATCCTTAGGAAGGGATATCGGTTCTTAACCATCAACTAGTTTAGATTATGATAATCCACATAGAGTCTGAGGGTACCGTCCGCCTTCTTAGCAAACATGATAGGCGAACCCCAAGGAGAAGTACTGGGTCAGATAAAACCCTTTGCCTGTAACTCCGCTAACTATCTCTTGAGCTTCTGCAGCTTAGGTGTATCTATCCTATAAGGAGGAGTGGACACCAGTGATGCTCCTGGAATAAGCTCAATAGGGAAATCCAACTCACGCTCTAGAGGTAGACTTGAAAAGTCGTCTGGGAATACATCCCTGAAACGATCAACCACTAGAGGGAAATCCTTCTG
Organism: Viscum album; assembly: GCA_963277665.1. Lineage (NCBI taxonomy): Eukaryota > Viridiplantae > Streptophyta > Magnoliopsida > Santalales > Viscaceae > Viscum > Viscum album. The sequence goes on along the minus strand of OY728141.1, from coordinate 453,953,636 downwards.
ACAAGTCCCCTGATCATCAAAATATAAACTTGCAATATGGGTTGTGACTCCACCTCACCCACGATGCTCTGGTCTAGCTCGACTCGCCTGAACATCCCATTCACCCTTGTATAGAAACTCTCCACCCTCCAGTGACATGAAACTCACCCTGCGTCAGTAGCAGTCTACAAAGGCTTGAAAGGGAACCAACCAGTCCATCCCAAGAATGAAATCATAGCTCGTCATCTCTAAGACATAGAGGTCCCAAAGAATGTGACACCCACCAACCACAAGGAGGCACTCCTTGAATAGTCGCACACCAGCCGTTCTAGTCCCCAACGAAGTGTCTAACATAATAATAGCAGAAGAAGAAGAAACACAGAGCCTAAGGATCTACACAAAGGGTAAAGATATAAAACTATGTGTAGAGCCCATATTAAAAAGCACTACATATATAACAGAAGCTACTAGAATAGTAAATCTGACAGTAGAAGGTCCGGGATCCTGCTCATGCAGGGTCTGTTGCACTGAATATGACTTCCCAGTGTCGCGACCCTATGACATAGCCTGGCTACCCTGAGCTGTCCTGCCCTGTTACCTCTGAGATCCTGGTGTCTGGCTACCACAGACATGACCACCATCCCTGTCTGCATGCCCTGACATGTTCCAGTTTCCCGACTCGTAAGAAGCTGCTGGTCCTGCTCCTGCAAACGGAGTCTTTACAGAACCCCTCTCACTAGCCACTGGGAGAAACTCCATGCAAAAGCATTGTAGATGACCCATATTGCTGCAAGCTCGACACTCCATTGGGTCTCGTGGACACTATGGTCTCTTGTGCCCCTCTCTACCGCACTGGTAGCAAAAGACCAGTCCAGCTGAAACATTTTTCTGGCTAGTACTACCACCGTGAGAGAAATACATCTGTCTCTTCCTTTTCCCAGTAGAAATATTACCAGAAACTGGTGTTGAACCGACCTGGACCACACCACTAGCTTCCCGTAGGTTCCTCTCTGTAATCAGCTCCTGGTTCACAATAGCATGTACTGTAGGCAACCTGAAAACATTCACCAATGCTCGGATGTCATATCAAAGATCATCCTCAAAGCGGCTATCCCTCAAAATCTCATCACCCACCAGAACATTGAAAAATGCTGAAGCTCAATGAAACGAGCAGAATAATCCATCACCGACATAGCGCCCTGCTGTAGATTCATGAACTCTCAAGCTTTATCTTCCCTCAGCATCTCTGGGAAGAAGAAGTCATAGAAGGCTGTCTAAAAATCTTCCCACACCATGTATCTGTGATCCTTTGACTGAGTGGTAACATACCACCACCTCTTGGTGGAATCACACAGTATATAAGTTGAAATCTCGACCCTCCTCCCTTGAGGCGTCTCAAGATGCTCGAAAATAGTCTGCATAGATCCCAGATAAGACTCTACAGCCTGTGGTCCGCTATCCCCTGAAAACGTGGGCGGATGCTGCTGCTGGAAGATTTGAGTCAGCTCATCCATAGATGTGGCAGCTGGCGGTGCTCCCTGAAAGGTCTGTATGAACCACATAAAGCCTTCAAGGAACTGTGCATCCGCTCCTGTATCCAGTATAACGGCTGGCACCACATCTGGCTCTGCTGAAGGATCCACTGGTAGCCCATGGCCCACCATCTCTGGAGTATAATCATTATCGCTCTTCTGGAGAACAATGAGTGGTCTTCTCGATGGCATGAATCTACATGGTCAAACGCACACCTTAGATCATGATTATCACAGTTTGAAAACGAAGGGACTAAAATGGGAACAGGAGGAAGAAGGCATTCAAGATTGCACAATAAGATTACACGACATGTATACTGACAACACGACGTGTAACTGACTTCTCTTCCCCTGCCCGGGTCCTTCTACACGACTAAGCCACGCGGATCCCATTTGAACATGACTACATGGCATGCATATACTCTACACGGGGTGTATGGTTTAATTTCCAGCTGCCCGTGTCATTCATGACATGGCTGACTACTCGGCCAAAACTACATGGCATGTTACACCCGCACATAGTCAGGTCCACACGGCCTGTCCTTGGTCATGACTACACAACGTGTCCCATAGGTACACGACATGTACTAGACGCGCTTCACCAACCCGTGTTGTTAGTTACATGGTCGGATATGCGGTTCACACTACATGGCGTGTTCTAGATGGACCCGACATGTACATGAAAGGATTACACTGAACCATGTTGTTAGTTACATGGACAGACTCCGAGTTAACACTACATGGCGTGTACATATGGTACACAACATATTTTTCCTAAGCTTTTCCCTACCCTGTGTCCCTGCCCACACAGTCCATGACACAAGAAGAGACTATACGGCGTGTACTGAGGGTACACGGTGTGTACTTAAAATTTTTTCTTTTCTTCCCGAACAGAAGAGCACACAGTGTGTGTCCAAGGAACTATACAGCGTGTATCCTGATTTTTTCGGACAGTAAGCCTCTGAAACTACCCCGGAACCCAGAAAATACTGAAAAACAACACCTAAGTGCGGAATTCCGACCCGTTAGGGCCCATACTCCCCACATATCAATGATTAGCATCTTATATGTGTTATAATGAGATAAACGGTCAATGATCCACCAAATTCCGGTCAATGATGGCCCATACTCTTCAAAAACTAAACTTTGGCGTCCATCCTATCAAAAAGATCACACATAAATTACCCTATCACTTAGCAGGTATTTATCAAAGCAGCTATCACAACAACATGCTTTTCTAGCACAACCACTATCATGACAACATGCAATTTCTAATGCGCCTTCATGGAATGGAACTATGCATGGCATGTGATTTCTAGCACATGCCTAAATGATGCATGAGATGGAATACCCTAATCTCATCAGGTTGCAACTAAATAGAACCCATGGATAAAATATAAATATCACAACACAAGTGTGTCACCCAACGGTGAAAATCAGATCAACTATAAATTGCAAAATCAATAAAATTGCAACATGAGGTAAATTGGCTTTTACCTGTACACAGGTTAGCTACTCCCGAGCAAAAATTATTACCAACTACCATTTCTGTCTTATCCTTGAATAAGGCGTCAAACATTAATTCAAAGAAAATAACTCCTTTGATACCACTTTGTATTGTCCCGGATCCGGGTGCCATGCCACGGGTGCCCCAAATCCAGTTGGTCACAAGACCTCAAGCGCATTTCCCCAAATGCCAGAGGCTTCCGACAAGTAGCGAGGGCCTAGGTATGATAGTGGGGAATCTATGCCCTCATTTTCCAAAGTGTAGCGTAGCGAAATAAAATATACAAAAATACAACACTAGTGGAAGAAATAATCCATAAACATTTAATATGAACAACTGCAGTAAAATATAACCAACAGTTATATAGATAATGATGCAACATGCCTCTAGTTCTAAGAAAATAGCCAGAACATGTTATACAACAATACAATACAATACCATAGAAAGTACAGGTACAACAGAACAAAACAGAACAGCTAGCAACATCGTGAGCCTAAGCTCGGTCCCATGCTCCTCTACTCCTCAGCAACAATCAAGTACCTATATAGAGACCCTTTCCCTTATCCATACATGCAAAAATGTAATATTTTTAGGGCCGAAGACATGACCCCAAATAGGGTGTGAGAAATAAATCCCAGTAGGCACCCACCAAAGGCCCGTGTCCAACTATGTGAAAATATGCAACAACAGTGTGTAGTAGGAAAATGCAATAAACTAAGCAGTACTCAAATGTAACTAACTTTACCTGTTATATTGCCATTTTATTATTCATTTAATCGTTCATTATAAGGAAACCACCACAGTGAATTTCTATGTAAACAGATAGTGTCCTCAGACACACAAACCCTTACCCTCAGGTAATCAGAATCTTGCCCTTAGGCATTGACCTCAGGCATAACAGATATTTCGCTTAGGCGTATGAAGTGTTTCCCTCAGGCACCGAGTCTATTACCCACATGGATGAAAGGCGTTTCCCTCAGGACAAAATAACTACTGCCCTTAGGCTAAGTAAAGCACTTCCCTCAGGCTAAGCAAGTAATCGGGCCGTGCCCAACATATAAACAAGTAGTACACATGCAATTACTATCTATGTAATTCTACAATCATTATTACAAAGGCATACCCTCAGGTATCCTGGCCAAACGGCAAAATAGAGGAACGCACCCCCAGGGTGGTCCTGTATCCAAGCAGTGATCCCAAACAATGGTTTATTATCACATTTAAATTACCTATACAATTCTACGTATTCAATTCAAAAAGGCCTCAACCATACGACACCCCATTCATGGGCGCATATCACAACGATACACAAAACACACAACAGTTGGAATTTAAACACCAAGCCACCTACCTCGATCATCTGTGATCGATATACCCGAATGATGCCTTTCGAAACATCCAAGAAAGTTGTAGATCTGAGGTAAATGAATTATCATTCATCATTAAATAACATCCATTAGAGGAATAATTGGCAAGAACTATGCAAGGAGATGGATGCTCTTACATGTGCGGTACCAATGTGATTGACAGAAGTGGAAACGGATTCCCGACGCTCAATCTTGAGATCCATGATGGTTCAACTATCCTCTCCTGAGCTCCCGTTCGGTTCTAAGTCAATCCTGTGAACAGGGTTGGCTACTACCCATTTTAAGTGAAAAAAAAGTACACGACATGTACTTTTGACTACACGGCGTGTACTCCCTTCATTTAACTATTCCTCTGGCGGCACCGCCAAACTGTTCATCCGTCGACATGAGTACACGGTGTGTATTCTCGACTACACGGCATGTACTGTCACCCAACTGGTGGCTACTCCCACCACCTTACTATTCACCTGCTGACTGACTACATGGCGTGTAAAGGACCAGTACACGACGTGTAGTCAGTTTTTAAACCCTTAGTCACCAACAAGGCTACACAACCAGTATACTCATCCCACACGGCCAAAGTACATAGTGTGTGGAAAAGTACACGGCGTGTAGTCCCAAAATTTAGGATTTTTCCCCATTTTCCTTATTTTCTCAAAAACACTTAAAGAAAGAAGAAAATCAGAAACCCATACCTCAAGAATAAGAACCAGGTTCTTACATTAGTCTGATTAACTTCCTCAGCTTCAGTCTGATTAACTTCCTCATCTTCAGTATGATTAACTTCCTCAACTTTAGTTTGATTAATTTCCTCATATTTAGTATGATTAATATATTTATAGAACTTATATCTTCTATATTACTTACACCTTTTGAATCTGATACTGCTCAGTTCATTCCTCTATGTCTGAAAAAACAAATTTCTCAAAAAAAACTTTTCTCCCCCTTTGAGTTTGAGTTCGCAAATTTAGAAACGTTCATCGGTTTTCCAAAAACACTCCTTTTAAAAAATACCAATTGTTGAAAAATACAAAAACTTTGTTAAAAATAAAACATCAAAAAGATTCATCACATCCCAAATCACAAACCATAGAATTCTCCCAACTCCATCTAAATGAAGGAACCACTAGAACAATCATCATTGGCCTCTAAACCTTATGCTAGGGAACATTCTTAAGATATGAATCATAGAACCTTATGTAAGATACTAGGTTTTTATATACGGTAAAAATCTATTTTATTTTAGTTTAAATTATTAATTATCGAATAATTTTTACTACCTTTGAGGATATGGGTGTATCAGTGCTGTCTGAGTCTTGTTTAGAGCTCAAAAGCCAACTCTTTGAGAAAAATAGCTGGGCTACACATGTAGTTTTAACCGTGCACCCAAAGCCACATAGTTTAATGATACCATTCAGGGATGGATAGTGGGGGTGATATATGATGCATGGATTGAAGAAATCATGTGGAGGGAGGCACCAACCATATAAAAAACTATAAAATTTTACCATCCTGATTTGGAATGGTTTGCACATGGTTAGGAAAACCATGCACACTAACCGTTTGAACCAGTATTTTTAGGAAAAATTAATTTTTTTCCATTAAATCACATAAAACCTAAATGTAATTTCATTATCCTCCCATGGATAACAACCTAGTCTTGATATATTATTTTGAATCCAATTCTTAGTTTTTTCTATTAACTCTCCATCCAATCTCAGAATCAAACACCGTCAGACTCATTGGATCCACACCGTTAAGTACTATAATCATCTTAAGCCATTATTTATTTGACATGGTATTTGATGTTCTGTTTAGGTGAAGTATAATATTACCTATTTTTAGGTTCTTCATTTTTTCTTCATTTTTCATCTGATCTGGATAAAATCAAAAACTAATTCTGGATGAGAACTCTACTACAGACCTACGGTAGGTGGTGTATACTTTTCTCGAATGGTTTGATTCTTTATAGAGCTAGTTTCCATAGTGTGTCACCCCAAAATTTCTATCATCACCCATAAATTGAATTTAATAATTTAATTAAGTGTTATAGAACCACATAGGGATGATCACTAGTTTCTTGAGACTCATTGGAGGTTGTTGACCCAACCAAGGTCACCTATGGGGTGTGATTTTGACATTGTCCTTTGTTATACCACCCAAGGTGTTAGTGTTTGTGATTTCCCTATTAGAGGAATCTCATGATGAACTGAACTAAATTGAATTGATTAATTAAAAGATAGATTGGATCATTTAAATGTTGATTCTTTTTATTAAATGGTTAATATGGAATTGTTATATGAGTGTGTAAACTCATGAAATTTAATGCTTGTAAATTTATAAATGGAACAAATGATGAATGGTTGCATTAGATTCCTTGTATGTTACTACCACGATATTGATAGAGGTAGTGTATTCCTAGGATGATATTGTTCCTTGGGTCTTGATTCTGTGGGATGCCTTGGGCCTTTCTACCCTTTGGATCTAGCATGTTTGGGTTCATAGTGGACATGGTTTGTTTACATTCTCCTTAAACACCATTCTAAGTCTATCCATGTTTCCATTGAGATGTTACTAGGTCTCGATAAGGATGCACTGGTTCACTACACCTTGGATTTATCCATGTGGGGTCTCACACTTCTGATTATATATCTCATACATGGAAAATGTGACATGATTTATTATACATCATGGTCGTGGTTGATATGATTTACTAGATATATGGTTTGTCCTTGGTTGATATGATATATTGTGTACACAACATGGAAGTGGTGTTTACTTCCCTTTTATTTACTACTGTTTTTATAGGAGCTTGACACTTGTTTGTAAGAAGACTTGTATAGTTTTACAGTATTAATTAGTTGGTTACATTTTCCTTGGGAACTTTTCTTTAAGTACTTCCATACCTGTTACATTTATCTCTTTTCTTTAGCCTATATTTCACAACCAAGACTTTTTATAGAAACCTTGCATAGTGTACTACTAGGATTATATCTTAGAATCTGTTCAGGATACCTTTGGGTACCTAAACAGACTATTTGGATGCAGGTAGGGACTAGGGAAAGCGATTACAGATCGATGCTTGAATTTTTACCATGCTTAGAAGTAGGGGAGCATATGACCGAGATGAGGCTCATGATGCTATTTGGGGATAATACTTTTTATCCTTTTTGGTATTTGATACATGTATTATATTTATTCTTGTATAACTATTTTGGATGATTTGTAGACACATGACATGATCATCAATGTATATGATATTACTTCTAGAATTGGTTATATATATTTTTGTTAAGATATTATTATGCTTATGCTCTGGTGGGTTATTGGTCCAGTGGTAATAGTGTCTAATCCTACTATTTATCTATAGTCTGATTGATTTACTTATTCTATTATTTACTACTATGATTATACCACTATGTCGCACTCTGAAAATAGGGAATAGTCTTCCCACATCACACCCTAGGCCTTGGATTATATTTGGTATCCTCTGGTGTTTGGGGAGATGCTCTTGAGGACATGTGGCCAACCGATCTTAGGGAAATGTTCAGTGGTGTCATGGCCCGATGTGTTAAAAAGTGGTATCAAATGGTTTTTTATTTTCTTTGTTACTATTTTTTGATAATATACAGGGGATTAGAAAGGTATTTTAATTTTTTAATGAGTTGTTACAGGGAGTAGCTAACCCACATGCATGAAAAAGCCAAATTACCTTGAATGAAAATTTCTATTTTCTAGATTTTGACTATTAGAGTTGATTGTATTCCATCATTGGGTGATGAACTTGAATTGTGATGTTATCATTGATATTATTGAGGGCTATATTTTTTTAAACCTAATTATATGAGGGTATTCCATCCCATGCATATTTTTTTGTCACTTTACAAGAATCAAATTCCATAAATTATGCCATTCCATATAGGATTCATTAATTTTTTTCATGATGTTGTAATATATGTTGTGATAGATTTACCTTATAATTTTATAGATGATCTATGAAGGGAATTGAGAAACATGGTTGGTACTTAGAGTTCTTGCTATAACCTAAGTAATTTTTTCCTGATTATGCTACAATAGAAACCACAAACAACCAATTATGGAATGGTGATTCATAGACCATGAGTTACATGAACTGGAACATGTTATGGTATGGATTATCTGGATTCCATATTTTTGGTTCATGAGGAGTATGAGACCTTATAAATCATAATTGGTGAACCATTTAGTTCAATCATTTAAAATTAAATGTGAAATGAGTATGAAAATGAAATGGAAATTGAAATTGTAAAACAAAGAACTTGACCTAGACCCAGCTTTAGAGTGGGTAGTAGGAAGTGTCTCTAGAGATGTTTAAAACTATTTATTTTTAGCCAGTACTAGTTTTAATAATAGGTTGTGTGCTATGACCTATTTATAGGAAGGTTTTGACCTATACTGTGCTTTTAGATGTAAATTTTTCTATCGATATTTTCTGAGGTGTGTCTTTGGCATTGTAGAGGCATTCCACCATGATGACATCTAGTGATACACAAGGAGGGTGGTGAATACCATGCTATAGAGGTAGTGGGACATGGGATACTAGTGAATCCTCCTATAATTATATCTAGGGACTAGAAGTTTTACTATACATAGGTGTAAAGGCATAGTTCTATGAGGAGTTTTTACACTCTATAAAGAATTTTTAGGGACAACCATAGACTTACTTGTATATGGATGAGTTGAAACAAGTGTTTTAGAAGCAGAATACACCCATGTTTCTAGGGATGGTGTTCTATAGGTTGGCTGGATGTGGCTTGAGGGTAACCTATCATTCTTTGAGAATATGAAGACACCTCTTGAGAGGATAGTGATGTTCACAACTTATATGATTCTAGAAGAATAAAAACATTGGTAGGATGCTTTAAACCAGATTGAAAGGTTTCAAGACATGGTTTGGGATTATTTCCAAACCATGTTCTATGACTAATTTTACCTCGAGACTCTAAGCGAAGAGTGTGCTGATGATTTTTTGTGTTTGGAGTAGGGAACTATGATGCTTATGGAGTATCCATCATACTTCAAAGAGTTGAAATGTTTTTCACCGATGCACCTTTCTGATGATCTATCAATGTAGAAACGCTTCGAGGAAGGTATCTGACATACTGTTCGATATCAGGTCAACATGCTTAGGCTAAAAATGATTACTAAGATAGAAAATATGGCGCTAATTATAGCGTGGAACTTAAGGGAATATTAGGGTGAAAAGTAGATTATTATAGTCACTAAACCTATTAGTTTTAATTCCAGTGGTAGGAAGCGACACTTTGAAGCTTCTCGGGAGGTGAGTATCAGCTAGGGCACTAGTGATGCTACTGTAGTTTTCTATCATCACACTACTGGAAATGGACAATTTCCCAACGGTTCTGAACTGTTGGGAAAGCTTGCAGAACTATTGGTATGTCTTTTACCAATGATTCTGCAAACCATTAGTAAGTAAGCCATTGGGAAATCTTTTCCCAATGGTTTACACAAAACCATTAGGATATGTTAGAAAATTGAACCTATCCCAATGGTTTGGCACAACCATTGGGATAGATCTTTCCAACAGTTTGGCTTGAACCATTGGGAAAACCAACCATATGAAGCCCTATCCCAACGGTTTTCAAACCGTTGGTATAGGTCTTTACCAATGGTTTGGAAAACCGTTGGGATAGGTCTTTCCCAACGGTTTGAGGAAACTGTTGGGATATTTAAATATATAAAAAAGAGTTCCAGCGAAGGTTTGAACCCACAACCTCCATGTTATAAATCAATGACTTTACCACTATCCTAGATTATCCTTTGTTAATATATTTGTATATATATATATATATAATTTACATATTAATTTATTTGATGATATTTGAAAAATGTACTCATAAAAAATAAGGGCACCTATCCCAACGGTTTGGCCAAACCATTGGGAAAGCCATACCCTTTCCCAACGGTTTGGCCAAACCATTGGGAAAAGTGTCCTCAAAGTGGGATTTCCCAACAGTTTGGCCAAAACGTTGGGAAAGGGGGCCTATACCAATGGTTTTTATAAACCGTTGGTATAGAAGCATTGGGAAAAGTGAGACCATGACCCAGTTGAGTGTCAAGATTGAAAATGGTTGTGCCAAATGAAATGATTTGGAAGGACCTTCAGTCCAGTAGTGAGTTATAGGGATTTAGCTCCAAAACCAAGTTTTGGAGTGGGTTTCATAGCTCCACGTCAGGTTGGGAGCTAGAGAAATATTAATCATTTGGTCTGAGGTGTTGGTGGTCATGGATGAGGCATCCATACACCATTTATACCTATAAAGCATAGTGGACCTACTCTGGGTTTTGAGGTTGTATCATAGGGCTTCAATTCAGGAAAAATATATTATGTACAACATATACCCAAGGAGTAGGGAACCATACTTTCTATGGTGAGAGGTATGATCATATTAGTCTCTACTCATGTATCTGATATTTTTGACATTAGTGCATCACATAGTTTCATATATGTATTGGTTTTAAAGATCCTTGGGATCATAATTTAGTTTTATAAGGGTGTTATGAATCTAGAAACTCTACTGGGGATAAAAACAGAGGATGTAGATCATTGCAGGGAGTTCCCCCTAGAGATTGATGGGCGTCACTTCATTTGGAATCTTTTTGTCCTTGATATGACTAGGTTTGATGTCATACTCAAGATGGACCAACTAGTTGCTTGACGAGCCCATGTTGATTGATATCATTGGAGTGTAAACTTTACAACACTAGGGGAAGAGTTTATATTCATAAGGGTGAATGGGATTTACAGGAAAGATGAGCTATACAAGTAATTGTGGGCTGGGTGGGATGGAAACACATATTGCTGGTTTGTATTTAGATGACCAGGGAGTGTGTTAAAAGAATTTTCCTCCAATGGTTGATTGTTTTAGGGACTTCTTCCTAGATGAATTTTATGATTTACCTATTGAGAGATAAGTTAAGTTCTCTATCTATCTAGTTCCAAGAGTTGCACTAGTATCCATTCATCTTTACCGGATGGATACTATGGAGTTATAGGAGATTAAGAGGAAACTAGAGGACTAGGAGGAAAATGGGTTTATATGAACCAGTACGTCTCTATGGGGTTCATTGGTCCATTTTGAAAAAAGTTCAACGGTACCCTCATGCTATGCATGGATTATAAAAAATTGACCCAGTTGACGGTTAAGAACCAGTATCCCTTTCCACTGAGAGGTTAAATTTTTTAATATCTTTGAGGAGATTGGGTGTTCTTGAAAATTGATTTGAGATTTGGATACCATCAGATGTGTGTTCAAAATATAGACATACCTTGTAAATATTTTCTTAGCATGTATAGTCTATATGAGTATCTAGTTATGTCATTCGGTCTCACGAATGCACCAGTAGTTTTCATGGAATTGATGAACTGAGTTTTCCATCTTTATCTAGATTCATTTTTGGTGATTTTTGTTGATTATATCTTGGTGTATTCTCATTGTCACTATGAATATTCCAAAAATATTGAGACCATTTTGGATACACTGAGAGAGAATCAATTATATGATAAGCTCACAAATTTTCATTTCTTGATGAATAATATTCACTTTCTGTATCATATTATTTATGAGATAGGAGTATCAATTGACCTAGAGAAGGTGATCATTATAGCTTCATGAGAGCATACCAAAAATTTCTTTGACATATAGAGTTAATTGGGGAAAGCTGGATATTACATAAATTTCACACAAGACTTATCATACTTATAAGCACTGCTTATGGGTTTGACTAAGAAGGGTGTGAAGTTTTTATGGTCAGATACCTGTGTGATAACATTTCAAGATCTAAAAGGGAGATTGAATTCAACACCAATACTAATTCTTATAAAGTGGATCATAAGCTACACTTAATTATGACACATTAATTGGGTATTAGATTGGAGTAGTTTTAATGTATGAGGATAAAGACGTGGAATATGGGTCTTGGTAGTTGAGGCCGCACAAGCGGAATTACCCAATGCATGATCTCAAGTTGGTTGTGATTGTTCATGATTTTCAATTTTGAGACATTACTTATAAGGAGAGTGTTTTTTGGTGTAAAAAGACCAAAAAATCCTCAAGTATATATTTACACAGCGAGATCTAAATATAAGGTAGAAAATATGGATTGAGTACCTAATTTTTTTTGACTTTGAGCTTTCCTATATGTTTAGAAAAGAAATACATTATCCTATGAACCGAGAAGGAGGACTCAAATATAGTCATTTTGGGATTCTATTAGTGATTTATAGATTATGGCTTTATGATATGATATGCACTTGAAGTTGAAGTAGGTTTAGGGGAAGAACTTTATTTATTATTTTTATATGACCTATACTCTTTTGGATAGAGTGAGAATGCGACAAAGTTCTAATGCTGAGGGCCTAGTCCTATGGGTGGGTGTGGCAAGTGAGGTGCCACATCATGGTTGGGTGGTGGGTTAGGATAAAATTATCCATATACATGGTTGTGATTGGGTTCCATTAGACATATGTGAGGAGATGATTCAGGGATTCCATGCCGCATTTTGGGCAGTGCATCCCAATGTTACCAAGATGAATCATGACTTATACCTTTAGTACAGGTGATCGGGTATGAAATGTGAGTTAATTGGTTTTGTTAAGAGGTGTTCGACCTATTAGCAGGTGAAGGAGGAACATCAACAACCAACCATACTTTTACAGTAGTTACCTTTTCCCTAGTAGGAATGAGATAATGTCACGATGGATTTTGTGACTGATTTTCCAAGGTCACTTCAAGGCAATGAATCTTGTGGGTTTTTGTGCACAATCTCATGAAGGTTCATCATTCTTACTGATCAAGGAGACCTTTAGTGTAGAAGATATTGAGAAGTTGTATATCTATGATATAATATAACTTAATGGTGTCCCTTGTATTGTAATTTCAGATAGGGACACCTAGTTTATGTATCTCTTATGAAATATTTTTTAGAGGTATTGGGGTAAATAGGTGCTTATGAGTATAACATACCACCCTCATACTGATGGCCAGTCAGAGTATATGATACAGGTGCTCGAGGACATGCTACGAGCATGCGTCTTGGATTTTGAGTGCTCTCGAGAGAGGAATATACCCCTTGTTGAGTTACACTACAATAATGGTTATCAGGTGACTATAGATATGGAACCATATGATTCTTTTTATAATATTTTATGTTGATCACCCCTATACTGGTTAAAGGTAGCAATGAAACTTTATTAGGACCACATCTCATGAACAAGACTTCTGAGTAGGTCCATTTGATCAGGAAGTGGATGGATACTACATAGTCTCGACATAAATCTTACAAATATCACCATAAAATACCTCTAGAGTTATAGGTTTGGGATTAGGTATCTTTATGTATCTCACTTATGTTGGGACATATATGGATTAAGAGATAGGGTAATATTTCACCATAATATATTTTGGATAGAGTCAGGTCGGTAGCCTATCAGTTGTAGTTACCTCAAAGGTATCTATCCATGAAAAAATTCATCCACATATGTCAGTTGTTCCATTATCATTCAGACCCATCACATTATTTTCATCTTGAGGAGGTTGATTTACAGGCATATGCGTCCACTGAGGAGAATCTGATTCATAATGTTGATAGGAGAAAATAGGTTCTCCAAGTATGTTTAGTTCCTCTAGTATGGGTTATATTGTTATATTACCATTTAAAGGATGAGACTTGGGAGTGAGATGTTGACATACATGTTCATTGGCCAAAGTTATTCTCATGTGATTCTAGGCCACCCTTGAGAGGGAAATGTGGGTATGAATTGATTTAAAGGGGGAATATTGTAAGACCTAGGTTTTCATATGAGGTAAGAATAATTTTAATTTCAATTTAAATGCTTAATTATAGCCTAATGTGTATGCCCTTTGAGGTTATGGGGGGAATTGATGGTGTCTGGGGATTTTTTGGATCCTAGAACCCAACTCTTAGAGAAACACAACTCAACCAAAAATTTAGGAGTAACCATGTAACTCAAGATTCATAGTTTGATGAAATGGAGTGGGAATATATAGTGGAGTGATATATTCTATATAGTTTTAAGAAACCATGTAGAGGGAAGTGAAAAACCATGCAAAAAAATCATAGTTTTAATAGTGGGATTTTGCACAGTTTTCTCACAGTTAGGAAAACTATACACACTAACTATGCAACCCAATATTATTTTGGAAAAATAAAAATTTTCTAAATAAAATCACTTAAAATTTAAATATTATTTCATTCCACTCCTATGTGAAATAACCTAGTCTTGAGAACTTCTTTTAAAGATAATTTCTATTTTTTACCACTGACTCTTTATCTGATCTTGATATCTAACACCGTCAGTATCATTAGATCTGCTCATATAAGTACTACAATCCTATTGATCCATTTTTTATTTGACTTGGTATTGTCTGCACTATTTAGGTTCAAGCTAACATGCCTTATTTTTAGGGTCTCCATCCATTCTTAATTTTTCTTATCTAGATCAAATCAGAAGCTGATACTAGATGAGCACTCTACTACAGACCTATAGTAGGTGGTCTATACTTTACCTAAGTGTTTTAATGATTTATAGATCTAGTTTCCATAGTGTGACACAACTGAATTTTAATAATTTCCTCTAAATTGAATTAAATAATCCAATTAAATGTAACAAAACCTGTTAGGTATTCCCACTAGTTTCTTTAGACATGTTGAAGGTTGTTTCCCTAACCAAGGTCATATATGGGGCGTGATGTTGAAATTTTTATTTGTTATACCACCCATGGGGTGAGTGTTTTTGATTTTATAGTTAGAGGAAGCCCATGATGAATTTAATTGAATTGATAGAAGATATATTTCCACCTTTTCATGTTGATGATTTTGATTAAATGGTTTATATGGAATTGTGATATGAGTAGGTAAACTCATGGAATTGAATGCTTGTGAATTGATAAATGGAGAAAATGATGAATGATTCCATTAGATGAATTGAATTTTACTCCTTGGATCTTTATATAAGTAGTGAATTCCTTGGATGATATTACTCCTTAGGTAATAATTCTACGGTATGCCTTGGGACTTACTACCCCTTGGATCCGGCTTGTTTAGACTCACAGTGGGCATGGTCTGCTGACATGATCCTTGGACCCCATTATAAGTTTAACCGAGTTTCTATAGAGATTCTATTAGGACTTGATGAGGATTTATTGGTTTACTACACCTAGATCTATCCTTGCAGAGTCTGAAACTTCTGATTATACCGACCAACCGTGGTAAATGTAACATGATTGATTATACTGTGTGTCCATGGTTGATATGATATACTAGTTATCTAGTGTGGTCATGGTTAATATGATACATTGTGTATACAACTTGACCACAATGTTTAATTTATTTTGATTTACTATATCCTTGTTATAGGACTT
The DNA here is from genome assembly GCA_963277665.1 of Viscum album. Lineage (NCBI taxonomy): Eukaryota > Viridiplantae > Streptophyta > Magnoliopsida > Santalales > Viscaceae > Viscum > Viscum album. Next base: position 453,937,807 of record OY728141.1, on the reverse strand, counting down.
TGTCACTTGTTTATAGGGAGCCTTATATGGATTTACAATATTTCTTATTTGGTTACTTTTTTCCTTGGGAAGTTTACATTTATTACTTATATACCTATTATAGTTTTCACTATGATTTAGCCTATATTTCATAACTAGGACTTGTTATAAACACCTTGGGTGGTGACCTACTAGGATTGTATCTCACACCCTGTTTAGGCCGCCGTTGGGTACTCAGGCATACTATTTGGATGCATATAGGGACTGAGGAAAGTTCCCACAGTTTGATGCTTGACTTTTCTCCATTTTTATAAGAAGGGGAGCATTGGACTGAGCTAAGGCTCATGATTCTATCCAAGGATAAAGATTTTTGGTCTTTTTGGTATTTCAATTCATGTATTATACTGATGCCTATATACCTATTTTGGATACTTTATAGACACATGACATGATTGTCATTGCATATTAGACAAATTATGGAATTCTTTTTCTATATTCCTATTCAGATATTATTAAGCTTCCACTAGGGTGGGTTATTGGTCCAATGGTCATAGTGTATACTCCTATAATTTTTCTATTTTTTAATTGATTGAATACTTCCTATATTAAATAATATGATTATAAAATTGTGTTACACTATGAAAAGAGGGAATAGTATCGTCACAGACACACCCTAGGCCCTCACTTCTAATTTGAAACCTCTGATGTTTGGGGAGATGCGCTTGAGGCCTTATGGCCAACTAGGCTCGGTGCACCATTTAGTGGAATCTGGGTCAGGGATGTTACACCTTGGTAAATTATCTTTTTATCATGAAGAAAATTTCCAATATTTCAGACATACTTTCCATTCTAGATACACTTCACTTCTTAAATGAGCATAAGGATGCACTTAATGAGGCCCTTTTAATCCCTTAAGATTTTGAGGATGTAGTCTCTACAGCTGAGGTATATCATTCAAAGACTAGTTCCATCAAGTGCCATAATGTCATTTCCTTTATAGATATTAATCATGAGTCTTCCATACATGGACACATTAGACCCTTATATATATATATATATATATTTTCATGCGATATTGACATTCATTGGGTCCTGATTGATAATGGTTCTAGAATTAACCTTATACTATTAAAAACCCTCCACCACTTGGGTTATAGTGAATATGATTTGTATCCCTTCAATTAGACCATCCAGGGGTATGATAATAGTAAGAAGAAACCCATCAAAAGGATCAAGCTCAGAACTTAGTTTAGGGATATATTTTATGACTCTAAATTCATGGATGTTCACTATAATACACCCTTAAACATATAACTAGGATGTTTTTGGATATATATGCATTAAAAATATACACTCTTTATAGCATTATTTCCTTATGTACTCTAATAATAGACAAGTAGACATATTACATGGTGATAATACCCCCTATAAATCATGTGAATCCTAATATATAGACACATGGTTCTATTAGTGGAAGGAGAAGAAACCTGTGGTTGAAAATGCTATCTAGGTAAATTCCCCCAACATCCTAAAAGCTAGCTCAGCCCACCCATAGAGTGGACTCAATGAATAATAAGTTTTTCCCATCAACTAAATTAAGGAAAAAAAATCCCAATCTTGGTATTCATTGGGTCGTAAGGGTTCCATTAGGAAAAAAACAAAAAAAATCAATAATGTTTTTCATATAATGGAAAGGGAAATGTCCTTAGAGAACGAACACTAAAAAGTAAAGTAAAGACTGATGTGGGGTCTATGAGAATCAACATGGCCCTAATAATCTTTATATAAGGGTAGTTTTGATTATTATTCATCCAACCTAGCCATGAATATCCATATAAGTGGACATGAATCCTAAGAGAAGACTAAAAATATGATGTTTAGGAATATTTTCTGTTATTCTCATGGTATCAGTTGCATAAGATGGGTTCAGCCATTTGGAATAAGGACTTTAATCTAATGAGAATAATAAATATTCCCCTACACCATCTTTAGTATCTGAATATAACCCCATATCATATATCGGTTCCCAAAATTCCTATTTATCTTAAAATTATAGCAATAATAAAGTAAAATAAATAGAATATGGTCTTAGATATTCCCCTCCATCAAATGAGGTGGCTGTCTCTACCACTATCAATGAATTCTAGTAGGTGAATTTGGGATTGAAGGAAGATATATGACCTACATTGATCAACCCTACCATGTCCCCTAAGGAATAAGAGACATATATCACCTTCCTAAAAAATATCATTTTTTCTATGCTTGGAATTATACCAAAATGATTGGGTTGGATCTTGATATGGGTACCCATCACTTGGGTTGGCCAAATGACCACCATGGTTATAAGGAAGTATCTGTAAGAATACATCCAACCCATGATTCTAAAGAAGAATTCAAAGTTGAAAAGATCATAAAAACCAAATTTATCTTGTAATTTCAATACCTGAAATAGATAAAAAAATATTATCCCTATCACGATGAAGAATGGGATTAGTTTGGTTCTCATAGACTTCAAGGATATGAAATAACATTGTCTAAATGATGATTTCCTAGTCCAAATCATGGAGTTGGTGATTGATGAAATGACTAAATTATAAAAAATATCTTTCATGGATGGATATTTTAGATATAACTCTATCTAGATGGACCCTAAATATGATAAGGACACCACCTTCAGGGAACCCTAATTGGTATACTACAATCAAGTGATTCCCTTTTCCTTGAATAACACTGGTGCGATGTACCAATAAAACATGTACTATATCATTAATTATTTTTTTGTTGGGAAATAATGAAATTTTATGTGGATGATTTTATGTTCAAATATCAATTTTACAATAATCATTTTGTTGACATTGAAACATATTTCAATGAATTGTAAAAGAATAACTTAAACATGGACCCTTTAAAATGTGGTTTAGGGGTAACATAGGGGATATTCATTGGATTAGTAGTACACCACCTTGATATAAAAGTCAATATTCAGAAAAAAATGAAATCCTCAATATGCCTCATCCTTGAAATATCAATTATATAAATAGAATATAATGATTTATTACCTATATTAGACATTTAATATCCAATCTCAATGGTAAATGCTTTTCCTTCCAAAAATTGATGAAGAAATGAGTCACCTAACAATGTGATGAGGATTATCAAAAATATTTTAATATTCTTAAATAATATATTCTATACTCACCAGTTTTAATTATTCTTATGGAAGGGAATCCTATAATATTTTATGTGGTGACCCTATATTGATTTCTCAAAACAATCCTTAGAAGAATTACACACTCAAGGAAAATAGGCTTTATTATCTTAGAAAAAACTATGATGTATGTTGATACCTGATACTCTGATATCGAAAAGAATTTCCTTATACCAAAATTCATGGTATATAAGATAAGACATTATCTACATCACCATGAGGTTCATCTATTTTCTCATGTCAATCCACTCAAATATATCCTTAGCCATCCAATATTATCTTGGAATCTGGCATGGTGGTTAGTCATTCTATAACAATTTTACATCTATTTCTCATATCATAAGGTAATAAAATGGAAAGAACTGGTAGATTTACTTATAAAAAAAATCCACCCTATAAAGTGAACTAGTGAATATAGGTCTTCCTGATGAAGTGGTTTTCATTGTCCATAACAGTCCTCAAATATGGAAGATATAATTTTACAATGCTTCTAAAATCTGTATAGGAAGAATAATAGAATGTATTAAGATAAATAGGGTTTTCCTAGGTATTTTAATATTACCCCTATAGAAGGAATTTCTTTTATACTCTTTACTTCTAATTGAAGGTTTCACCAATAATAAAACAAAATATATGGACCTCATTATAAGATTAGATATAGCACTATAAGTATTAGTGGCCTTTTTGAACATCAAGGGTGACTCATTGTTGGTAATCAATAAGATCAATGGTGAATATTTTATTGAGAAGGAATAATTTATCCACTTAATTGATTATGTATAAGGCTTGATGGATGAATTCCCCTTATATCCAATATCATATCACATCCTGTGTTTATAGAATACCTTGGATGATGTAATGGACAATGAATCAATTTCCCTAGTAGATCCATACAAGGATAAGATAGTCATTTACATCATACATCATCATGTGGTATAACTATTCATAAAAAATTAGGAAATAAATCAATGAAGTTAATACCACCCTTGATCATGGTTATCCCATATCTTCATCGATTGATACTTAAATTGGATGGATATATCCTATAATATACTACCTCGGAAGTGGGATTATACCACTATATTGATCCATTAAAGAATAGATCTAGTAGGGATTATAAAAATTCATCCTTTATGATGGAATAAACTACCGAAAGTTATCTAAAAATGTGACTTTGAAGGATTTATCCTCAGGTGAATTGAAAGAGGATAAAATCTTTCTATGATATGGAAGGTCCATGCCAGTGCCTACGATAATCATCATTCAAGATCCAAAATCTTCCATAAAATCAAGAGTCTTGGATACTCTTAGATATAAATGATATAAGACTATATAGAGTTTACCAATATTTCCCATTATTATCAAATACATTCCAATTTCATCCATCAACCCCCCAAAAATATTGCACATTACCAAATGCTCTTAGTTGTTTTCTATATGGGGAATTAATTCCATGGGGACGTATCCCCAAATTATATCCATGAAATTCAAGTACATAGTTACTTCCACTAACATATTCTCCAAATTTGACAAGGCTATATCCCTTAAATAATATAGAACAGGGTCCATCATAAACTTATTGAATTATAATATCATCACCATATTTGGTTCCCTTCACACAATATTGATGGACAATGAGACCAATTTTTTTGATTCTGAATTGAAGTGGTTGTATCATGAATATAAGATCTAGTATAACCACTCATCTCTCTATCATGATGGGAAAAATAGATGGATAGATACCTTTAACAATACTCTATATAATATCTTTTAAAAGATGGTTAACAAGGATATGAAGTATTATTATGATAAACTCTTAGATGATTTGTAGGATTATATCTAAATGACCTAAACTATCATGTAAGCAACCCTATATTTTCTTATATATAGATAGAGGAAGTATTTATCATTGAGGTTAATCTTCCATCACTTCACATCACTATCTTTAATCAACCATATGAAGATGAAGAGTCTCAAATATAACTTGATGAGTTAGAACGAATCAATGAGAAAATGTTATAAAAACCACAAAACTTTGAGTTTCATCAAACCTGAGTCACATGAGTCTTCAATAATAATGTTAACTTAGACTCATTCATACAAGGAGGATTGAAGCTATCTATGTGAACTCCTTTGATACTTTGGAAGAAACCTCCAAAACTAGTTCCAAAATGGGAATGACCTTAGGAAATACACATGATTTAATCTAATGAAGCTTATTCCTTGATTAAAATGAATGGATGGTTCATCATGAACTCTAACAATATAAGGTTTCTCAGAAATTACTTTTTATAACTTCAGTTTGGGTTTATAAAGTCTACTATGTAGAAATTTAAACTACTCAGAGAGGATCCCATTGTACGACCATAAATTCATGGAACCCATGTCTTTATTGCATGAAATTAAACTTCACTATGTATAGGATACCTTTCATGACCATGAAATTATTATAGAGGCTCATTCTCTATGACTTAGAATCTTTACATATGATTCAGATTTATGTAAGAACCCCAATATATGGTTCTTTAACCACAAACCTATGATAAGGAAACAATTTCCCTATTTATGCCTTTGTCACATTACATTGAATCATATATCATATGGTCCATACCACATGACCCTAAATTTCTTGTAAAGGCCTTACCTAAATTCCCTAAATAAAAAATAATGCCCCCTATGCAAGATCCTAATCTATATAGGGGTCCATTGTTTTCTCAGGCATTCAATTTTTATGGCTATACTATCCACCCAGAGTGTCATGGTTTAATTAATTTATGACCAAGACAATTACCTCTATTATATCAGAATTATGTATGGATTTTTCATTCTAACTTAGGATATGTAGTGACACATATATATACCATCCTAGTCCCAAATTCATCACTCATTCATATGATAGGTTATGATTTAGTGATGAGGAATTACCTAATTCTATTTGGGTTTTTATCTTTATCTTTCCAAGGCACCAATAAATTACACTCTTCCTCTCCTGTACATGAGCTAGATATATATACATAGATTCTATATTCAATAAATATGTGTGTCTTTATTCCTACTAACTCAAGATATATAGTGATTCTAGGATCTCCAATATTAGGATCAACTAAAAATTCCACAAACCCCCCGTTGAATATTAGTATTTGGATCCTCTCTATTTTCATAGGGTTTTCTCCAATAGTCCATACACTAATAAACTTAAATGAGAATTCCATTTATCTTGATTCTTATCGTTTTAGGATATGTAGTGATTACGGGATCACTTGTCCTAGATCTAGTCGTAAATCCTATTAACTTAACCCACACGCATCCAAATGTTTGGGTCCTATCCATACATGTTGGGATTTCCCCAATGGTCCACAGACTAGGAACCATAAATCATAAATACATGTATAGTGACTCTATCCCTTTACACATAACATTACATGATTTTAAGCATAATAAAACATCATATTACAAGCCAAGGATCATAAATTCTACTGTCTTGGAAGACTAGGTACATAAAACATAAAACATGGGACTAAAAAAACACTTATTTATTTAGTCTTCATAAAGTAAACCTAACTTTATTTGAGCTATTAAATTTGTATAGGATACCCTAGGAATCACATTAATAAAGGGATGAGCTAAAATCCCATTAAGGGAATAAACATAAGAATAATTCTTTAACACATAGGTTAGAGATCGTGAAAAAATGATATAAAATGGAAAATAGAATCATAACATTTAAACATGGGATCATATAAACATTGAAACATATAAAAGTGAAAGCAATATAAATCATGAATTTATCGTGAGCCCTGGCTAACTGCCAGGACTGCTGCACATGGTTGCACAAGCCAAGACTAACCGCTAGGACCATTGCACATAATTTATCGTGAGACTCAATTTTACCCAAATCATTGGAGTTCTATATGGGTTCACCCATCTTGAAATTTTCATGAATTTATTTTAAATATAAATAATCATACATAATCAATCATACATAAACATAAGGGAACCCATGGAAAGAAATGGGTAACATAATCATTTCATAAAGCATAATAAATGGGAGTATCATAAATATGTCCATGAAATAAATGAATTAAAAAAAACATTGAGATTAATAAGGTAAAATAGGCATATATCATGGTAAGTGATGAAAAAAATAGGTGATAACATGTAAAAAGAGTATTTAAGAAATTTTAGCATTAAAACATTTTAGTGCGATTTTATGGAAAATATTAAAGATCCTTTAAAATAAGAGAATAATGTTTTATATAAAACCAAAAGTGAACTAATAAGGTTTTCATAATAAAAATAATGATTTTATAAAAACAAAAGTGGATTAAAACATATTATAGTGTGCTCTTTAAATTGAGTAAGAATTCGAGAAGTTCTGTTTTAACATGTTTTCTTATCAGGAAGTATTAAGGAAGGAACAACTTAAAAACATGTATATATACTAAAGATAATTATGAATGTATCTTGAAACATGAGTTTGGAGAATATAAAAAATATTTATAAGTCTTACATAAAAAGAAAATAAAACTTTATTTGGATAAAAAGAAATATAGAGCAACCCAAAGGAATGTAGAAGGTTCGGGTAGTATCCCTTATAGAATATCGGCGTGGTACCGAGTGTACTTATGAGGGATTAATGAGAGAGAAAGGGGTTTATCTTTTTTTATAAATAATTATGGAAGTATTATGGATGTGAGAAATCATACCCCATCACTAGGAACTACACATAAAAGGACATAACATAAAGGATATTCTTGAATAAATGTTAGAAAGAGAGGATCCTTTACTTTAAGTCCGATGGTGTTCTTCAATTGATCTTAATGACCTGAATAATAAAATTAGGTTAATTAATTAATAATTAAAGAACCTAAAATACATTTTATTAATTTATTATAACATTATTATGTCTATCCATGTCATTTTTGATGAGTTAATAGGTTCAATTTCATTATTTGGGAGTGTATGCTTTTTTGGTTTTAATGATCGGTTCACTTATATTCATGTTTAGATAAACATGAATGATGAGAATGGTTGTCCAGAATTGAAGTTATATGAAATTAGTGAACATAAATAAGATTAAATGGTTATAAAATTCATTGGTTTATTTGCAGTGAAGGTGAATTATTATATAAAACATTAAGGATAAACGCTTGGATTAATTTAGCGATTTTGATTATAATTAACTTGTTTTTTATTATTATTTTACATCATGTGTGAAAAAAGATTCCAGAACATAACATAAGATAAAATACATATTTAATATTTTGATTCAACCATAAAAATGGTTTCATTTCAATAATTAAATAAGGTAATAGAAATTGATTACACGTCGTCATTGAATGTGATAAATTAGCACATCTCGGATGATGTATTTGATTCTTTCGTATAAAAAAGGGGAAAGGTGTCACGACCCGCCCTCGGGGTCCGTGCCGTGACTACCCCAAGCCCGCCTTCCATAGGCCAGGGGCTGGCGACTAGCACCAAGGCGTAAATCCCAGTAAAAAGGGAAGGCATTGCCTTTGTAAAGTAAACAAACACTACAGAGTAAGCAAGCGGAAAGTAAACACTAAGAAAAAGAAGAGTACAACTGAAAGTGCGGAAAAGTAAATGGGCCAGTATACAAACCCAAACTGAAAGTAAAGTACAACTCGAAAGGGGAAAACAACAACTGAAAAGTAAAAGCCGCTACACCAAGCTGTCCACTGGAATTCCCACCTGAAGGGTGGGTACAGATAGCTCCACTGCACCACGGGTCCCGCCGTCCGCTCCGTGCACGTCCCGCCCAGTGGTCCACCTCCGGGTACCGTCCCGCTCTGCAAGCCTCAGCTAAGGTCAACGTTGTCCGTCGTCTGCAACCAACACAACGTAGTGCGGGCAAAGACCATGCAGGGGTGAGTATAAGCTACTCAGTAGGGACCCTGAGACCCCTGAAGGTCTCTCAAATCCACAAAGGATAAACCACGAAGAAAGGAGCAATCACGAAGTAACAACCAACACTGCTTAGGTATATGCCCATACATATACCTAAGTCATCAATTTCAAATACGCTCCTACCTCCGAGCCCAAGTACAACTCAGTCCACACAGGAAAGTAAACGTATTCCACACAGGAAAGCAAAACGTAATCCACACAGGATTGCACAACACAATCCACACAGGAAAGCAACAGATTCAGCTCACACAGGTATACTCCTTCAAAGGATGATAAAGATGATCTCTGATCCATCTAAGTCGTCGGACCCACAAAGGATCGATAGGTAACTAACCCCCGCAAAAGACCCACACAGGATCGGGCCCACACAGGACCTGTAGGCGCTGGTTCACACAGGACCGATGAGCGCAAAGACCCACACAGGATCGGACCCACACAGGATCGGGCCCACACAGGACCTGTAGCACTGATCCACGTAGGATCGCTGAGTGCTGAAGTCGTCGTCATCGAATCCACACAGGATCGGGCCCACGCATGACCTATAGCACTGATCCACGTAGGATCGCTGAGTGCTGTAGACGTCGTCGTCGAATCCACACAGGATCTCTGTACTGTCGTCGTCGCAGTCACAGTAGCAGTAGTAGCAGTAGTAGTCACAGTAACAGTCGCAGCCAGCACTAGGGTTCCCGCACACAGCAAGCTCGTTCGGAGGGTCCGCTCCACGAGCCGAGAGGCTGATACATCAACTGTCACAAAGTCCAGAGTTGATGTATCCAAAAGTTCCGTATCGACAACAGGAACTCAACGCAACAGACGGCGCGTCGATCGGACGCCCGGTCTGAGAGTTATTGGCATTTTCGTCCCCGGGGCCCGGTTGGTTTTTAAGGCAAAACCAACCGACCGTACTCCACCTGCGTCCAAAACTCGGGCGGAGTATGCCAAAAGATCCGTCTCACTAAGAGGAACACAACAAAGCTGAAGGCACGTCAATCGGACGTTCGTAGCTCAAGATATGAGCGTTTCCGCTCCGAAGGCCCGGTTGGTTTCGTGAACGAACCAACCCAGACAAACTCAATGTATTCCGAAACTTTGAGTGCAATATACCAAAACGACCGTCTCGATCTAAGGATCGCGTTGCCGCAGACGGTTCGTCGATCGGAGGTCCGTGGCTCAAGATATGGCCAAAAGACCGAAACTGATCCGAAACGGGGGGTCCGGGTCCGGGCCGACCCGGCCCGACCCCCCCCCCCCCCGGGTCGGCCCGAACCGGGTCGACCCGACCCGGGTCCGACCCGGCCCGGCCGGCGGCGCGGCGGCCTGGCGCCGCACGGAGGCGGCACGCGGGGGGATCAAGCCCCCGCTTGATTGAGAGGCGGCGCGGCTTTTTAGCCGCGCCTGTTTGCAAAACCCCCCCCCCCCCAACGTGGGGGGCTTGATTGGCAGGAAAACGGGGGGCCGCCTGCCCCCCCTCAAAGGAACTGCCCCCTCATAAAGAGGGGGGTTTTTTACAGCTGGCCGGGGGATTTATTTCCCCCGGTTTATTACTATCCGGCCGGCCAGCTGGCCGGCCGATTTTCTCCAACGGGACCGGAAAATCCGGTCCCCTCTTCGGCTTCCGACGCCGGCGGCCCGGCCGCCAGTCTTCTCATTCCGCCGCGGCCCGGAACCGGCCGTGGTGTTCGTCGTCCGGCACGGTGCGACGGCACCGCGCCCCTCCGTCGCGCCTTGATTTCCTTCAACGCGGCGCGACGACGTCGCGTTCTTTATGATTCTTCCATGGCGCGCGCGCGACGGCGTCATGTAAAAAGATTCTGCGAATATCCGCGTGGTGCGACGGCACCACGCCACCTTGATTCATCCGCAAAGTAAAACACCAAGAACGAAGGAGGTGGTTCAGCCGTGTTCATGCGGTCCGGCCCCCTCACGTTAAATAACAACACAACTTAAAATATTCAATTGCCTCACGTTAGACATTCTAGATCCATGATCAAGAATGAAATAATTAAACAAAAATCAACAACCCCTACCTTCGGTATAGGTTCGAAGATTTGTCAACGTCCCGCGGAAGACAACGTCGCGGAGGTCGGGCGTCGCGGTAGTCGTTCGTCAAATCCGATGACGAAGAGGTGCGTCCGATGTGATACGTCGTTGGCGAATCTTCGTATGCCGACGAAGGGAGTCCGAGGAGGAAGCGGCGTTCCCTCTCGTTGACACGGAAGACGAAGAATAGAGGAGCGGCGTTCTTCGTCAGATCTTGAGCGTTCTTCGTCAAGTTGAGCGTTCTTCGTCAAGTTGAAGAAGAAGGAGGAGGAGCTCTCAAAATTCCTCACAAGATGGCAAAACAAGACTAACCAAATAAAATAAGGTTCCTCCTTATTTTATTTACCAAGCCAAGGAATTCAAAACTTAAAAATTCAAAAACATAACACTTAATTAATTAAACATGTCATGTGTAATTAATTAGATGTTAAGTTTACAAACATATAAGAGGGAGAGAAGGGAGTTTAAGGGAGAAGATGAGAGGTTTAGGTTCGTGTGGGTCCCACCACACTTAATCCTCTCAAGGGAGGTTAAGTGGGTGTGGGTCCCACCCCTAACTCCCTTTGAGAGGAGTTTACCTACAAAAGTAAAATAAAAAGAATTCCACATTTTTTTTATTCAACTTTTTATAAATCTCCCAAAAACTAACTTTCGTCTCGCAACAAACGCAACTTCTGAAAAGGTCTCCTTAAGCGAATATCGGCGCTGCGAGTTCATCGGTGCCCCCGGATTTCAATTCCGAGCACCGGATCAAAAGTTAGGAATTCCCGCTCGTTCGTTCACTGAACGTACCCGAGCCAAACTTCGGAAATTGATTCCGGGCACTCCGGGCCTCGGAATCAGGTGCCATCTGAAACCGCGCTCTTGTAAAAATATAAAGAAAATTAAGAAAAAAATTTCCCTTGAATTTTACGGGTCTTTACATTACTCCCACCTCAGGGCTTTACGTCCCCGTAAAGATACATCAAAAACCAGGGAAACAAAAGAGGGTACTGAGCACGCATCTGAGCCTCCCGCTCCCATGTGCTCTCCTGGAGATTCCTGTGCTGCCATCTGATGCGCACAAGAGGAATCGATCGCCACGCAGGACCCGCTCCTGTCGATCCTCTATCTCCACCGGGACCTCCGTAAAAGTCGCCCCATCGTCAACGTCAAGCTCCCCATGATCAATGATGTGCGTCGGGTCGTGCACGTATCTCCTCAGCTGAGACACGTGGAAGACGTCGTGCACCCGGTGCAACTGAGGTGGTAGAGCCAGGCGATAAGCCACCTCACCAATCCTTTTGAGGACCTGGAAGGGTCCGATGAAGCGCGGAGATAACTTGCCGCCTCGGCCAAAACTCCGAATACCACGTCGAGGTGAGACCCGCAAGAAGACGTGGTTGCCATCCTCGAACTCTAGTGGCCTCCGCCTCCTGTCAGCATATGACTTCTGCCGGCTCTGAGCTGTCTTCATCCGCTCCTGGATGACCTGGACCTTCTCTGTCGTGGCCTGGACCATCTCCGGTCCCACAAGTGCTGACTCCCCAGGGTCTGTCCAGCACAAGGGAGATCTACATGGTCGGCCGTACAACGCCTCGTACGGTGCCATCCCGATAGTGGAGTGGTAGCTGTTGTTGTACGCGAACTCCACTAAGGGTAGGTGGTCCTCCCAGCTACGACCAAAGTCGAGGACACATGCGCGGAGCATGTCCTCGAGAGTCTGAATGGTCCTCTCCGTCTGACCATCCGTCTGAGGGTGAAAGGCTGTGCTCAGACGTAGCTGCGTCCCGAACGCCTCCTGTAACCCCTTCCAAAGCTGGGAAGTGAAGCGAGCATCTCGATCAGAGACGATAGATGATGGCACGCCGTGGAGCCGCACAATCTCCTGAACGTAGAGACGTCCCAAACTCTCCACTGAGCCCTGCTCTCTGATGGGTAAGAAGTGTGCCGACTTGGTGAGTCAGTCAACAATCACCCAGATGGAGTCGTGACCTCTGGAAGTGCGTGGAAGTCCATTCACGAAGTCCATAGATATGCCGTCCCACTTCCACTCCGGAACCTCCAAGGGCTGTACCAAGCCTGCTGGTACCTGATGCTCTGTCTTCACCTGCTGACAGGTGAGGCATCTAGAAACGAACTCTGCTACTGCCTTCTTCATGCCCGGCCACCAGTGCTGTCGTCTGAGGTCCTGGTACATCTTTGCCTCTCCAGGATGTACCGCCAAAGGAGAAGTGCGAAACTCTCTCAGCACTTCCTCTCGCAAAGAGACTGGTACCATGGTACGTCCTCTGAAAAGGATGTCGTGCTCTGCTCCAAGGGAGAAACCATCAGGTGCCTGCCCCGAGGATATCTGTGCACGCTGTGTCTCACAGTCAGCGTCCCTATGCTGTGCCTCCCTGACTCTCTGCAGTAGTGGAGGAGTGACTGTGAGAGACTGAAGGAAGACTGCTCCATCTCTATCCACGAAGGATATCTGCAAAGAGGCTAGCTGCAAAGATTTCTCCTTTGCCGAAAAGTGAAATCCGGTCTCATCCCCTGGATGAACCACGTTCCTTCCCTAATACAGTCAATTCCGTCATGATTAGTTAATTTATGGCACGGATGACGTCGTAAGGCCTCGACGCTGCTACCAAGAGGTCCAACCGTTACTCTCGCCTCTAAGGGTCGAGTCACACTGTCGGCATCAGTGTGAGGTTACTGGGTCCCCTCCAGTTGAAATCTCGAAAGTGAGGGTCAAGTCAATAGTTTAACCGGGACCACTCAGTATCAATCAGAAAAAAGGACAGTAAAGCAAACAAAGATAAGTGTCTTTTTATTATTGCAGCTCATAGTACAAGACACGAATACAATAGCAAAATGGAACTAGAAGTACAAGGGACGTATCCACTAGTTCCTCTCTTGTCCACCTACTCTCGGAGCTCTACTGCCTTGTCCACTACTCGGCTGTTGCTCAAGCACTCGCTGCTGCTTCTGTCTCAGTGGCTCCTCTAACACCTGCTGATCAAATGTACGAGGAGTCGGACAGTCACGTGGCAGGTGACCCTTCCCGCCGCAGGAGTAACATTGTCCGTTTCTGGCACGCCTGGCTCTGACCCCACCTCGGGTGCCCCGCACCACTGGTCCTAAAACCCGAGATCTTCCAACTGCTAGTCTGGTCCTCCTGGACCTCTGCATCATCTGTCTACTGCCCACAGATGACTCGGCTACTGATCGAAAAACACGCGGCAAAGGCAGAAGCTCCTGTACACGCTCGAGGTGTAGAGATACTGGCACAAACTCCACCCTGAAGAAGGTCTCGAAGTCTTCCCATGCGAAGGTCATCCCGTCGCAAAACTGAAACAAGTGGATCCACCACCTGCCTGCTGCAGCCTGAAGGAGGCTGGCAGCAAAGATCACCATGAAGTCTGCCGGCGTCCCCACTAGCCTGAAGACTCCCACCACAGCCTCCATCCAATCCTCAGCCGCCTGCGGGTCCGTCTCTCCCCGGAACCTGGGTGGCCTCTAGCGCTGGAACTCGTGCAGCGCACTCAAGTGGTGTTCATCGCCTACTGCTGGGGCTGGTGGCATCGATGGCCCAACGTATGGTAGTATCACTGGTGCCTCAACTGCAAGAGGGCCCTGTACTGAAGCCTCATCGCTCGGTGGGCTGTCGTCACACTCGACTCTCGGAACCCTAGCTGGCTGCCGTCGTGGGGCCATCCTGAAAGGAAACAGGTGCGCCACGGTCAAACAGTATACCTGGTGAGCTGACACAAAGAAATCACAAGGAAAACTTTGAAACACACACGCAATCAATGTTTTCGTGCATTAAGTCGGAAATCAGAAGTCAGGGTCCTGGTGTAAGGATACGTCGGCCGCCGCACCAACAATGGACTCCCTGGACTGATAACCACACTCAATATGCTAAACATTATTGCTTCACATAGAAAAGATCAGAGTTCGCGGTAGAACCGAACTCCTCTGATACCAATTTGTCACGACCCGCCCTCGGGGTCCATGCCGTGACTACCCCAAGCCCGCCTTCCATAGGCCAGGGGCTGGCGACTAGCACCAAGATGTAAATCCCGGTAAAAAGGGAAGGCATTGCCTTTGTAAAGTAAACAAACACTACAGAGTAAGCAAGCGGAAAGTAAACACTAAGAAAAAGCAGAGTACAACTGAAAGTGCGGAAAAGTAAATGGGCCAGTATACAAACCCAAACTGAAAGTAAAGTACAACTCGAAAGGGGAAAACAACAACTGAAAAGTAAAAGCCGCTACACCGAGCTGTCCACTAGAATTCCCACCTGAAGGGTGGGTACAGATAGCTCCACTGCACCACGGGTCCCGCCGTCCGCTCCATGCACGTCCCGCCCAGTGGTCCACCTCCGGGTACCGTCCCGCTCTGCAAGCCTCAGCTAAGGTCAACGCTGTCCGTCGTCTGCAACCAACACAACGTAGTGCGGGCAAGGCCCGTGCAGGGGTGAGTATAAGCTACTCAGTAGGGACCCCGAGACCCCTGAAGGTCTCTCAAATCCACAAAGGATAAACCACGAAGAAAGGAGCAATCACGAAGTAACAACCGACACTGCTTAGGTATATGCCCATACATATACCTAAGTCATCAATTTCAAATACGCTCCTACCTCCGAGCCCAAGTACAACTCAGTCCACACAGGAAAGTAAACGTATTCCACACAGGAAAGCAAAACGTAATCCACACAGGATTGCACAACACAATCCACATAGGAAAGCAACAGATTCAGCTCACATAGGTATACTCCTTCAAAGGACGATAAAGATGATCTCTGATACATCTAAGTCGTCGGACCCACGAAGGATCGATAGGTAACTAACCCCCGCAAAAGACCCACACAGGATCGGGCCCACACAGGACCTGTAGGCGCTGGTTCACACAGGACCGCTGAGCGCAAAGACCCACACAGGATCAGACCCACATAGGATCGGGCCCACACAGGACCTGTAGCACTGATCCACGTAGGATCGCTGAGTGCTGAAGTCGTCGTCGTCGAATCCACACAGGATCGGGCCCACACAGGACCTATAGCACTGATCCACGTAGGATCACTGAGTGATGTAGTCGTCGTCGTCGAATCCACACAGGATCTATGTACTGTCGTCGTCGTAGTCACAGTAGCAGTAGTAGCAGTAGTAGTCACAGTAACAGTCGCAGCCAGCACTAGGGTTCCCGCACACAGCAAGCTCGTTCGGAGGGTCCGCTCCACGAACCGAGAGGCTGATACATCAACTGTCACAATGTCCAGAGTTGATGTATCCAAAAGTTCCGTATCGACAACAGGAACTCAACGCAACAGACGGCGCGTCGATCGGACGCCCAGTCTGAGAGTTATTGGCATTTTCGTCCCCGGGGCCCGGTTGGTTTTTAAGGCAAAACCAACCTGACTGTACTCCACCTGCGTCCAAACCTCGGGCGGAGTATGCCAAAAGATCCGTCTCACTAAGAGGAACACAACACAGCTGACGGCACATCAATCGGACGTTCGTAGCTCAAGATATGAGCGTTTCCGCTCCGAAGTCCCGGTTGGTATCGTGAACGAACCAACCCGGCCAAACTCAAAGTATTCTGAAACTTTGAGTGCGATATACCAAAACGACCGTCTCGATCCAAGGATCGCATTACCGCAGACTGTTCGTCGATCGTAGGTCTGTGGCTCAAGATATGGCCAAAAGACCGAAACTGATCCGAAACGGGGGGTCCGGGTCCGGGCCGACCCGGCCCGACCCCCCCCCCCCCCTGGGTCGGCCCGAACCAGGTCGCCCCGACCCGGGTCCGACCCGGCCCGACCGGCGGCGCGGCGGCGCGGTGGCCTGGCGCCGCATGGAGGCGGCACGCGGGGGGATCAAGCCCCCGCTTGATTGAGAGGCGGCGCAGCTTTTTAGCCGCGCCTGTTTGCAAAACCGCCCCCCCAACGTGGGGGGCTTGATTGGCAGGAAAACGGGGGGCCGCCTGCCCCCCCCCCCCCCCCCCCCCTCAAAGGAACCGCCCCCTCATAAAGAGGGGGGTTTTTTACAGCTGGCCGGGGGATTTATTTCCCCCGGTTTATTACCATCCGGCCGGCCAGCTGGCCGGCCGGTTTTCTCCAACGGGACCGGAAAATCCAGTCCCCTCTTCGGCTTCCGACGCCGGCGGCCCAGCCGCCGGTCTTCTCATTCCGCCGCGGCCCGGAACCGGCCGTGGTGTTCGTCGTCCGGCACGGTGCGACGGCACCGCGCCCCTCCGTCGCGCCTTGATTTCCTTCAACGCGGCGCGACGGCGTCGCGTTCTTGATGATTCTTCCATGGCGCGCGCGCGACGGTGTCGCGTAAAAAGATTCTGCGAATATCCGCGTGGTGCGACGTCACCACGCCACCTTGATTCATCCGCAAAGTAAAACACCAAGAACGAAGGAGGGGGTTCGGCCGTGTTCATGCGGTCCGGCCCCCTCACGTTAAATAATAACACAACTTAAAATATTCAATTGCCTCACGTTAGACATGCTATATCCATGATCAAGAATGAAATAATTAAACAAAAATCAACAACCCCTACCTTCGGTATAGGTTCGAAGATTTGTCAACGTCCTGCGGAAGACAACGTCGCGGAGGTCGGGCGTCGCGGTAGTCGTTCGTCAAATCCGATGACGAAGAGGTGCGTCCGATGTGATACGTCGTTGGCGAATCTTCGTATGCCGACGAAGGGAGTCCGAGGAGGAAGCGGCGTTCCCTCTCGTTGACACGGAAGACGAAGAAGAGAGGAGCGGCGTTCTTCGTCGGAACTTGAGCGTTCTTCGTCAAGTTGAGCGTTCTTCGTCAAGTTGAGCGTTCTTCGTCAAGTTGAAGAAGAAGGAGGAGGAGCTCTCAAAATTCCTCACAAGATGGAAAAACAATACTAACCAAATAAAATAAGGTTCCTCCTTATTTTTTTACCAAGCCAAGGAATTCAAAACTTCAAAATTCAAAAACATAACACTTAATTAATTAAACATGTCATGTGTAATTAATTAGATGTTAAGTTTACAAACATATAAGAGGGAGAGAAGGGAGTTTAAGGGAGAAGATGAGAGGTTTAGGTTCGTGTGGGTCCCACCACACTTAATCCTCTCAAGGGAGGTTAAGTGGGTGTGGGTCCCACCCCTAACTCCCTTTGAGAGGAGTTAACCTACAAAAGTAAAATAAAAATAATTCCACATTTTTTTATTCAACTTTTTATAAATCTCCCAAAAACTAACTTTTGTCTCGCAACAAACGCAACTTCCGAAAACGTCTCCTTAAGCGAATATCGGCGCTGCGAGTTCATCGGTGCCCTCAGATTTCAATTCCGAGCACCGGATCAAAAGTTAGGAATTCCCGCTCGTTCGTTCACTGAACGTACCCGAGCCAAACTTCAGAAATTGATTCCGGGCACTCCGGGCCTCGGAATCAGGTGCCGTCTGAAACCGCTTTATTGTAAAAATCTAAAGAAAATTAAGAAAAAAATTTCCCTTGAATTTTACGGGTCTTTACAAAAGGAGAGATGATAATTAATTATTACATTATAATAAATAAATTTCAATACATGTATGGTTCTATATTTTTTATATCAATTGGATGAGGGTAGGTTAGGAAAGAAAAGAGAACAAAGGAACATGAAAATAAAATGAAAGAAAAGAAAAGAAAAGAGGAATTTACCTCTTGATTTAATCTTCCTTGAGAGCCTCTTAAGGGGAGAGGATTTGGTCTTTTGATGAGACCAAGGGGTTATGGATGTGGGGGTGGAGATGTTGGGGAGATATTTGGTCATAAGTTTGGGAAGGAACAAGTCTTTAGAGGAGTGAAGAGAAGAGGGGAGTGTGGGTGGTTTTTATAGTGGCGGGGTGGAGAGTTTTCTTAATATTTTAATCATTACTTTATTATTTTTCCATAAGACAAGAAATAGTGATGATTCAATGAACAAAAACCATAATATTTTTATGTGAGTTAAAACCCAATGTGCTTACATAATCCATAACTCAATAAACAGTGTATTTAACATATAATATATATATATGGTAAATTACTAACTATTCATAAAAAAACTCAAGTATTATAGAAAAATACAAAAAATTAACCTTAACCATTTTTAAATGTTTTTAATCCAAAAATGAAATCCATTTTTTTAAAATAAATTTCAATTTATGATTAATTTAATTTTTAAATAAAATCATAATTTTCTTAAGAAATACAAATTTTAAAACTATAAATGATTTTATACTATTTTAAAAAATCACGTAAGGTCGTATAAAATTATATTAAAACTAGAAGACATAAAAATAATAATTTATGAATAAATTTTATGAAAATAAATTTTCTTTTTTACTTATTAAATTATTCATAAATTTTTAATTAAAAATTTATAACTTATAAAAATATCAACACTATCATATTGTCACTTATAAGATGGATACATTTTATTTATACATTCATTGGTAAGGTTACTATTTACTTGGTCAATTTACTATTCATAAGGGTCACATTACTATTAATAAGGGTAAAATTACTATTCCTAAAGGTTAATTACTGTTCACCAAAAAATTAAGTTTGTCTTATCAGACTCCAAACATTTTACTGATCACAACTATGTAAGTCAGATTTTTGAAATTCAAAACACAGAAGTGACAATATTTTGTTTAATGGTCACATAGTACTTAGTAGTTCATTAGGTTGTGATTTCATATGATTATATTACCTAATTATAAGAAGGGAATTTACATTGATAAAACATTGTTTTGTTACATTATTTCCCCTTATGAAATTTGCCTTCGAAATTTCATTTAATATTCTAAGCCATAAATAGGTGTGGGTACTTTTCCTTCATTGCCTCCTCCAGTTCCCATGTTGCCTCTTCATACTTATGGTTCCGCCATATTAATTTTACCAAGTGAGTAGTCTTGTTACATACGACTTTATCTCTACGATCCAAGATCTTCACTGGCTACTCCTCATAAGAATGGTTATTCTCCAACTATACGACCTCTAAAGAGAGTTCATGTGAAGGATCTAGTATGTACTTCCTTAAGAAGGATATATAGAAGAAATCATGTACTTTAAACATGGTAGGTGGAAGCTCTAGTTTGTAGGCCATATCCCCAACACAATCAAGAATATCGAAGGGGCTGATGTACCTGGGACATAACTTTCCATTCTTCCCAAACCTCATTACCTTCTTCCATAGAGATATGCATAGAAATACCATGTCTTCAAATTTGAACTCAAGGACTCATCGATGATTTTCTGCATAACTCTATTACCAACTTTGGGATGCCTTTTTGTGATACTAAATAGATTTCACCTTATTCACCATTTCATTGACCATTTTAGGTCCTATAATCTTACACTCATAGACTTCATACCAACACATTGGTGTTCTGCACCTTTTCCCCATAAACGGATTCATATGTTTCCTTTAATATGCTCAAGTGGAAACTGTTGTTTTAGGAGGATTAAAATAGTGGAATATGTTGGTACCATCCTTCTTTTAAGTCCATAAAACATTATCTCAACATATTTTTCAATTTCTAAATAGTTTTCTCAGATTGGCCATCAGTTTGAGGATGATAGGCTGTACTAAAGTTTTTTTCAGTGCTTACAACATGTTGGATACTTTTTCAGAAATTTTAGGTGAATCTCATATCTTGATAGGATACAATAGATAATATTACTCCATGAATACTTACCACTTATTTATATATATCTTTACAAGTTTATTCAATGAGAAGTCCTCTCAAATCACGATAAAGTGAGTTGTCATTATAAGATGATCTGTAATGACCCATATAGCATTGTATCCTCTGGATGTCCTTGTACATCTAGTGACAAAGTCCATGGTGATGTTCTCTCATATCCATGTTGGTTTGGGTAGTGGTTGCATCATCCCATTATAATTATATCTTTCATCCTTCACTTGTTGAAATAATGGTCACTTTGATGTATACTTAGCAATCTATTTCATCATATTGTCTTACAAAAAGTTCTCTCAGAGATCTCGATACATTTTTGTTCTCCCTGGGTGAATAGAGAATGTTGAGCTATGTGAGTCATTCAAAAGATCATTCTTTATTTTTCAATTGTATGGTACACATAATCCTAACCCAAATTTTAGAACTCCTTCCTTATAAATCTTAAACTTAGAGGATTTCCCATTTATAATGTCTTCAACCATTTTCTTAATTTCCACATATTTTCTTTTAGTATCCTTTATTTTCTCCATGAGGAATGGTTGAGAAATAATTTGATAAAGGATTGATGATGTTCCTACCTTAATTATTCCCATTTCCATCCTCTGTAAATCTAAGAATATTTTACCATTTTTAATTCTAATTATTGATAAAGATTCAGGATCTTTTATAATTAGAGAATCTGCCACCTTGTTTGCCTTATCGGGATGGTAGTGGATTGAGTAGTCATAATCCTTGATGATCTCTATCCATCTTCTTTGGTGTATATTAATCTATTTTTTTGTGAATATATATTTGAGACTCTTGTGATTAATATATATCTCACAATTCACTCCATAGAGATAATGACACCAAATTTTTTAAGCAAAGATCACAAACTCCAACTCCAGATCATGGGTAGGATAGTTTAGTTCATGGATTTTAAGATACCTTAATGCGTAGTCTATCACTTTATCATTTTTCTTTAGAACACATCCTAAGAACTTCTTTTAATCATCATTGTACACCATAAAGAGTTATCCACTTATTGGGAGTGTGAGTATTTGTGAAATGATAAGACTCTTTTTCAAATCCTTAAAGAAGTCTTCACATTATTGAGTCTAGACAAATTTCACCCCCTTCGGTGTCAGCTTGGTCAATGTGTTTGAAAATCCTGATATGTTCTTCACAAATCATCAATAATACTTGGATAGACCTAAAAATTTCTATATCTCCATTAAAACTATTTTTTGGGCCACTCTTCAATTGCATTTGTCTTGGAAGGGTCCAAAAATATCCCTTTGTTTGTGATAACATGACCCAAGATTGATACATCCTCTATACAGAACTCACATTTACTATACTTTTCATACATCTTCTCCATTCACAAAGTCTTTATCATAGCATTCAAATTCTCCTTGTGTTCCTACTTTCTCTTAATGTATATCATAATATTGTTAATAAAGATGATCAAACATTTGTCTAGGTAATCTTCAAAGACTCTATTCATTAAATCCATGAAAATTTCTAGAGAATTAGTGATTCCTAAGTGAATCACTATGAACTCATAGTGCCCATACCTTGTTTAAAAGGTATCCTTGGGAATATCTTCCTTCCCCACCTTTAATTGGTGATATCCTGATCGGACGTCTACCTTAGAGAAATAACTAGCCCCTTGAATCTAATCGAATAATTCATCTATCTGGGGTAGGGGATACATGTTCCCTATCTTGATTTTATTGATCTCATGATAATCAATGCCGAGGTGCATTAATCCATCCTTTTTCATGATGAAGAGGATTATTGTACCCCATGGTGAAGCACTCAGGCATATAAAACCCTTCTTTATATTCTCCTATAACTAATTCTTCACCTATTCCAGATCTACGGTGGCTATTATATAAGGTGTATTTGATATAGGTATGGATCCAGGAATATGTTCAATTAAGAACTCAACCTCTCGATCAAGAGGAAGACCAGACAACTCTTTAAGGAATATACCAGTGTAATCCCTCATAATGGGCATGCCTTTAAGCGTGATTATCTCCTTCATATCAATCATTTGACCTATACATGCTTGATCATAAGGAACTAATATCCACACTTGATACAATGATTTTAAAGTAGATTCATCTTCCTCCTTAAAATTGTAAAAAATTGGAGGATTCTTTGGGATGTGAAGAGTGATATCCCTTTCCCGACAGTTTATGTTGGCTTTACATAAAGATACCCAATCCATGACCAAGAAAACATAAAAATCCACTAAAGGAAGTATGACAAGATTTAATGGAAGGTTCAGTCCACAAAAATTTATAGGGGAGGAGTTATAAACCTTGGATTCAATAATTACCCAATTTTCTATTCTCCTAGATAACATATCCTCCAAATTTTTTGTTAGTGTTTGAATAGTTCTACTAAACTTGCAAGATATGAAAGAATGCATAGAACCAGAATCAAATAGTATGTTTTCTATTATTGAATGAATAACTATAATACCTATCACCACATTGTTGTTTGGATTCACCTCAGTAGTAGTGATAGTATAATCCCTTCCTTGTTTCCTTGGAAGTTGTTGTTGATTTCCCCCGACAACCCCTAGCTTAGAGAAATTGTTCGCATAATGCCCATGTTACTTGAAGTTGTAACACTACACCACTAGATGAGAATTTATCTAAACCTTTCTTTCTTCTTCCACATTAGCAGGATTCTTTATATCCCATCAGCAGTTTTTATCCAAATGTCCCATATTTCCACATTTGAAGCAATTTATAGTTTCCTTTAGATAGTTCCCATGATGCTTCTTCCCACAGTTTTTATGCATGGGATGGTTGATCTTATTTCCATCATGGAATTTATTTTTAGAACCACCAAATTTATATTCCATTTACCTCTTTTGGTCTCTTGGACCATGATACCATTGAGAGTCTCTGATATGAATTTCAACCTTAAGGGAACAATAAATAATCTCCTCATAGTTTTCAAAGTCTCGAATCGCCAATGTTTTTCATAGAATCAGATTTAGTCCACTAAAGAAGCGATTAAACTTGCTTTTGGTGTTCATGAAAAATCGAGAGGCATACCTTTCAAGCCTTGTAATGTTTTCTTTATACGCCTTGATTCAATCATCTTACATCTGCTTGAGTATGAGGAAATCTCTTTCTATCTTGAGACAAAGGGTTCGGGGAAAATATTTATTAAAAAACATTCTCTTGAATTCCTCCCAATACATGGAATAAATTTCTTCCTAGGTCTTAGTATTATTGATTAGTGTCCACCACTGATCAAATTCTTCATCAAAATGATAGACCACCATCAAAACATTCTCTTCTTCTGAGCATTGGAGGAAAGAGAATCTATTTTCAATGGAGTTAATCCACAGTTCTGTGAGAATGGGATCAGAAGATCTACTAAACATGGGTGGCCTTTACTGTATGAAGGATTATACAACAAATTTTTTTCCTTGGGGTAGGAGGGAGTTCCATGTGATTTTAAGTTACTATTCATAACACGGGCCAGCTAAGCAAGTACTATCATGATGTTTTGAGCACCCACTCCAAACATATTTGGCATATCATTAGGGTAATATTCACATTTCCTATCAAATTTATTGTTTTCAAATGTTCTTCTATTTCTTTCCATTAACTATGAAAAATAACATACAATTATAGGGCTTGAATTCTTAGCCATTGAACATAAAAAGTAAACTTTGAACATAAAAGGACAAACTTGTAAAGGAGAAGTATATCATAACTTTTGATTCCAAAGGTTTAAATATTGGTTATCCTTGATCTATTTATTAACTTATATTATTATGGGATTTTTTATTCCATTAATAATGTTTTGTACAAAGCTCATTAATTTACCAAAACATATCCCCCAAGAGTGTCAAACCAAGAGTGCAGTAAGGCCCATTGTCATGCACTAGTTCACGTTTGAGTCTAGATCAAATATGTTTTTGGGTTTTACACCTAGATACATTTTTTCTAAATCCACCTATACCTATTTATATCCAAAAAGGGATTTGTTTTCTTCCTAAACCACTAACTCTATACTTACTGAGATTTAGGGGTGTTTTCTTATACTTAGTCTCATCCTTAAGGTTATTACTAAAGTGCTCTATTCCTAATATCAAAAAATAAATAGACCATCCTATGATACAAACTATATTGACCATATCCTTTTACATATAACATTACATGATTTTAAGTATAATAAAACATCCTATTAAAAGCCAATGATTGTAAAGTCTAGTGTCTTGGAAGACTAGGTACATAAAACTTAAAACATTGGACTAAAAAACACTTCATTATTTAATATTCATAAAGAGTTACTAACTTCCTTTGAGCCCTTACATATACATAGGATACCCTGGTAATAACATGAATAAAGGGATTAGCTAAAATCCTAGTAATGGAATAAACATAAGAATAAGGCTTTAGCACATGGTTTAGAGATCATGACATAATGATATAAATTGTATATAGAATCATGACATATAAACATGGGATCATATAAACATTGAATCATATAAATGTGGAAGAAACATAAATCATGACTTTATCACGATTCAAGTCTTATTTCACATAAAGGATCAAAATTCAAGGTTAACTACCAAAACTATTTCACATGGTAACACAATCCAAGACTAACCTTCATAACCATTGCAAATGTTAGCATAAGCCAAGGCTAACCGCTAGGACCGTTTCACATAACATCTCATGAGACTCAACTTTACCCAATGCATCAGATCTCTATATGGTTGAACCCATCTTAACATGTTCATGAATACATTCTCCATATAAATAATCATACATAATCAATCATACATAAACATAAGGGTACCCATAGAAATAGATGGGTAACATAATCATGTCATAGAGCATAATAAATGGGCATATCATAAATGTGTCCATGAAAGAAAGGAATTTAAACATACATGTACATTCATAAGGTAAAATAGTCATATATCATGGTAAGTTATGTAAAACATAGGTGATAACATGTAAGAATAGTATTTAAGAAATTTTATCATTAAAACATTTTAGTGCGGTTTTAAGGAAAATACTAAAGGAACTTTAAAATAGAAAAGAGCATAATATTTTATATAAAACCAGAAGTGAAACAATAAGGTTTTTATAATAAAAATACTAATTTTATAAAAACATAGGCGACTTAAAAAATATTATATAGTGCTCTTGAAATTTTGTAAGAATTAGGGAAGTTTCCTTAAAACAGGGTTGCTATTGGGAAGTATTGAGGAGGGAACCTCTTAAAAACATGTATATCCCAAAATAGAATGATGAATGGATATTGAAACATGATTTTGAAGCTTATACAAAGTATGTATAAGTTGTACATAAAAAATAAAAGAATAATTCATTTGTATAAAAAGAAAGATAGAGAAACCCGAAGGAATGTAGGAGGTTCGGGTAGAATCCCTTACAGAATATCGACATAGTACCAGGTGTACTTAGAATGACTTAATGAGAGATAAATGGGTTTCTATTTTTTATAAATCTTGAGGGAATTATGGGGTAGGTGTTAAATCATACCCCATAATAATTAACTACACATAAATGGGCATAACATAGAGGATATTTCCTAATAAATGTGAGAAAGAGATGATCCCTTACCTTAAGTCTGATGGTGTTCTTCCCTTGATCTTAATGACCCGCATAATCAAATTAGGTTCATTAATTAATAATTAAAGAACCTGAAATACATTTTTTTGATTTATTATGACCTTATTAAGTTCATAAATGTTCTCTTTGATGAGTTAAGAGGTTTAATTTCATTGTTCGTGAGCGTTTGATTCCTTGGTTTTAATGATCAGTTCACTTATATTCATGTTCAGATAAACATGTATGATGATAATGGTTTTAAAGAATTGAAATTATATTAAATTAGTAAAAATATAAAATATTACATTGTTATAAATTATATTTGATTATTTTGAATTAAGGATAATCATTATATAAAACATTCATGATAAATGATTGGATTAATTTAGCGATTTTGTTCCTAATTAACTTGTTTTGTATTATTATTTTACATCATGTGTGAAAAAGGATTCTATAACATCAAATAAGATAAAATACATATTTAATAGTCTGGTTCAACCATAAAAATGGTTTCATTCCCATAATTGAAGATGGTAATAGAAATTGATAACCCTTCGTCCTTGAATGTGATAAATTAACATATCTCATATGGTGTTTTTGTTTCCTTCGTATACAAGAAGGGGAAAGGAGAGATGATAATGAATTATACCATTAACAAAAAAATCTAGTAAATTTATGGTACTATATTTTTCATAACATTTGGATTAGGAGATGCTATGAAAGAGAAGAGAAAAAAGGAAGATAAAAAGAAAAGAAAAGAAAAGAAAAGAAAAAAAAAGAAAAGAGGTATTTACCTGTTGATTTAATCTTCCTTGATAGCCAATTAAATGGAGAGGATTTGGTCTTTTTATGAGACTAAGGGTTTCTGGATGTGGGGGAGGATATTTGGGAGAGATTTTGGAAGAATTTAAGGAAGGAACAAGGCTTGATAAGAGTGAAGATAAGAGGAGAGTTCTTGTGGTTTTATAGTGGAGGGGAGGAGGGGTTTCTTAATATTTTAATCATTACTTTATTATTTTTATATAAGATAATAAATAGTGATTATTCCATAAAAAAAATAGAAATATTTTAATGTGAGTTTGAACCCAAGGTTATTACTTCATCCATGACTCTATAAATAGTGTATTTAACATATAATGTATATATACGATAAATTACCATATTTTACTATTCATCAAAAAATTTAAGTATTTTAGAAAATCCCAAAAATTAACCCTTATAATTTTTCAATTTGTATAATACAAAAATGAACTCCATTTTTCAAAAATAATTCTCTATGTATGATTAATTTAATTTTTAATTTAAATCATAATTTTCTTGAAAAATAAAAATGTTAAAACTATAACCGATTTTATAATGTTTTAAAAAATTACATAAGGTCTTATAAAATTATCTTAAAAATAGAAGATATAAAAATAATAATTTATAAATACATTTATGAAAATACATTTTTTTAATTATTAAATTATTCATAAAATTTTAATTAAATATTTATGTCTTATAAAAATACCAACACTATCATATTATCGCATATAAGATGGATAAATTTTATTTATACCTTCATTGGTAAGGTTACTATTTACTTGTTAGATTTAATATTCATAAAGTTAATATTACTATTTATAAGGGTAACATTGCTATTCATAAGGGTTAGTTAATATTCACCAAAAAATTATGTTTGTCTTATTGAACTCCAAACATATTACTGATTGAAACTGTGTAAGTTAGATTTTCGAAATTCAAAACACATAAGTGACAATATTATGTTTAAAGGTCACATAATACTTAGTAGTTCATTGTGTTGTGATTTCATGTGATTATATAACATAATTATAAGAAGGTAATTTCCATTGATAAAATATTTGGTCATTACAACATGTGTCTTGTTTCCTTTCATTTTAAGATATATAGTGACACCAGGATCTCCTATCATAGGCCCAAACACAAATTCTATTAATTTTAACACTCTCTCCATCCAAGTGTTTATGCATTCTCATTTACATTGGGTTTCTTAACGAAATTTCATTAAGGATTAATATGCCATCACCTTTTCCCCACACATGAGCCCGATCTGTGTAGGGGATACCATATAAGAACCATGTGTGTATTGATTCCAATTTTCAAAGTATATGTAGTGATGTTTGAATTAATTATCCTAGAACAAGCCAAAAATGGCACTTTGATCCAAAACATGCCTCCTATCATAGATAATTCTGATTCATACCATGTATTTCTATTTTAGGTTCCATTTTAGGATGATATATCTTTGATAATAACTATGTGTGGTTTGAACTGATTATATATTGATATGTAGTGTTTTTTAGATTACTAGGCCCATTCCTATGTCGTATCCTAATCAAACTTCTAATTTGTCTTTATGTTTTGGAACTTTAATTCCCATCATGTTTTCATCCACATGTATTGCACTGAAATAATTTCATTTCAATTTTTTGTATGATCCAGATCTATAAAGAACTCCTACATATAAATATCCTCTCCATACAAACTTAAATTTCAGGACACCTAAATCTACTCTTCATGACTCTAAAATACTTAGAATAGTTTCTCATCATATTAACTTAAACTGCCAGACAACTAAGTCCACTCTTCATGGCTCTAAATTTATTTTAATTAGTTATCAACATATGAAATTAAACTACACAACAATTATGTACACTCCACATGACTCTAAACTAATTAAAATTAATTCTCATCATAAAATCATATGTTTCATTAAATACAAGTCCTTATAACATGACCTTAAAATAAAAAATATATGGTCCAACTTACATGACATTAAACTAATTAAAGTGGTCTATCCAATATGACCCAAATTCTCCACATAATATCCAAATCCATGTATGGGTACTAAGAATATGACCGCTATATGAAAACTTGTGATAGGATAAAGTGGTATTTCTTTGATGCAAACTAGATCAACTTTCTTGGGTAAAAACCTTGGAGATCCTCATATTTCCTATATAATATCATATTAAAATTACCTTCTTCTATATATGATCAAGATATATGTAGTGGATATTGGATTAAAAACTACATGTGACTTAATCCTCATTATTTTAGGATACATATTGACATATGAAGCACATATTTTAGACCCAAAAAATCACTATTTATCTTCATTCCCCTTGAACATCCCACAAAAACCTAACTATGGTTAGTCCAGGATCAAATCATTCAAATAAACACTTTAATATCTCTTTATTCATGCCAAAATTCTTGATTTATGTGTTTGAATTTTTTTAATCCTTCCATGGATATCAGTAATGAGCGCATTCATATTCAAGGGAAACTTATGCTTGGTAATGATATTCATGTAACTATATTAGGAACTAATAACTAGAGGCTTGCTTTCATCCTAAGGATAGGTTCTCTAATCATCATATTCCCTAAAAAACTATTGTGGAACCCACCATTTAGGTATTGTTCAACGATCATCTTTGATATAGCTATCCTATCTCATCATCCAGATTCAAATACCACATGTCATGATTTACATCATTTTAATTACATGTTCAAAGGTACTGTAAGTTCTCTTAGATATCAAAAACCATATGGGTTTTCATATCACATTCCCCATAAATGGTCTCGGCACTACGACATTAAATTTCATGCACCCATCCACAATATTTTCTTTACTAGCATTAATATCTCTATTCACGTCCAATTTATCTCTTTATTTCTAGATAGACTATGCCACCCATTAGTTAAATTAATCTAACCTTAAACACTAAAAAATTAATGTTTTATAATCATGAACTTATACTAAATGTACCCCTATTTGATATAGTTTTTTGAAGTCTTGGTCTCTCCATTCATGTTAGGTTTTTTCTATCCCTTGTTACATAGACCATATCACTTCTTTGGGTACAATCACTATAAACCAAAAAACATGTACCTATATATGATTCAATTTATAATATAATTGGGCTCTCTATTCATGTAAAATATACTTATATCTATCTAGATAGACCATACCTTGCTTTGGTAAAAGCTGTACAACCTTAAACCTCAATAACATTTGGTCCATGCTGTGTGACCATAGATCATAAAAAAATTTGGTCAAAGTTTTATAACCTTAAACCCCAGCCCTCAATGTGTCACAATAAGACCCACTAGGGCCCACTTGGTTGGTAGAAATCTTAGTGAGACACCCCAAGATGACCTCCAATAAGCTAGGGGATGGAAATAAGCACCATATATGAAATACTAAATATGGGAGGCCTTAACATAAGTACCATTATAGATACAAACAACTATCTCCCTAAAATAGTGAATATACATAATTAAAGTACTGAACATTTACAGTGTAAAACATGCATGAAACAACCTCTATGAAATAATCAATGTAAAACAACATAATATAAAAGTATAAAGGGTAAAAATACACGACCAAACATAAATGGCGTACCAACCTAAAAATGACAAGAAGGAGGGAGACTAAAGAGATCCCAACTCAAAATCTCCAAGTCTGAAAAACAAAAAAGGTTGATTCCAAGAGCCACTAAGCTCCACCAAATCTAGGTTCACCGATATCACCATCGATCTACTAATAATTTTCATAAGGAACAACTTGTGCAGGAAAATCCCATGCATGGGTGAGTATATAAATACATAGTAGGAACCCTAAAAACAAAAAAAATGAGTAATAAAAATAGAAATAGCCATCTTAATCCCAAAATAAATAGGGTATATAGAAGCCTAATAGATATGATTATAAACAAACCCAAGTGAAAGAGAAATGGGATCTCTATATCCATATCCAGCTAAGAATGGCGAGTCATCTTGCAGCTTCCAAAGGTCTATCTCCAATGCCAAAAACCATTTGAAAACTCACCAGAATTAGTGTGGAGGGCTCACACCTCACCACTGCTATCCACAACCATGGGTGGACTAACTCCCATGGAAGAACCTCTCCACGTTGGATTTTGATGTTGGGGGAGTACCAATATATAGATAGAGGGCCCAAACCCTTTTAAGTATGGTTGAGTATCAAATATATCTATGAAAATAGTACGGGGGACCGACACCCTAATACGATAGGGGAGTTCTGGCCTCAAAATCCCTCTGGTGAACAACTAGATCACTAATATCAGCCAAGAATTACTGAAGGAATATCCAAGATCATAACAACTCACATCATATCTCTAATGCCAAAATAAAGGCCTCCATCATGTTCTATGTAGAAAAATTCTCAGGATAGGATACTCACAGGTCCAAATATTAGTTTCTAAGGTAGATATACACAAGGTGTAACTCTCTTAGAAAAGTACATGGTGTGTACTTGGTGTACACGGTGTGTACTTGGTGTACCTGGTGTGTACTTGGTGTAAAAAGTGAGTGACCTATCTAGGTCACTAGGGAATATCCTCTCCTATACATGGACTAACTAGCCATTGGTTTCTACAAGATGTGTACATAGAGTACATGACTTTTCTTTCCTAGCCCAATTTGTGCCCGTGTACTCTGGCTCATGCTTGTGTACCGGTCCATGTTTGTTCCCATGTATCTATGGATCGTTCCCATGTATAAGGATAAGTTAATGCCCATGCATGTACCTATATAATAGGACATGTACATTCCCACAATTCTCTTCACCTTGATCATGTCTCAATCACTGATAAGGATGAAGTCCAGAAACACCTCCTTCCCCTCCTTCTTAGACCATCCATCATAAGGGAGAAACCATCTCCCTTCCTCATACCATGTATAGGAAGCCAAAGTGGGAGTGGGAAATTTTATTCATTTTAATTAATTAAATAAACTAAATTATTTAATTAATTTTCATGTCCACTAATGGGTTCCTTTCATCGAATTCCCAACACCGACCAACTTTATGTCATGCCTAGGTTAAACCCTAGGCCCCAAAAATAATTGTGGTCTTGGTTTTCCTATTTTTTCCCCTAAACAATAAAAAAAACATTTATTCTAAGAAGATGATTTTTTTTTTGTTTTTAAATACATTAATTCTGGGCTCCCATGACTCCCAAGCACCACGCCGACTCTGAGAAAAAAACCAAAGATAGCCAAATACTAAACAAACAATACTAGAGTTGTTAAATTCTCCCATCCTTCAAGGGTTTTCACTTAGAAAATCATAAGAAATATAAAAAGTTTGGGGTAATAATCCAATATTTGGATCTTATGTTCATAGGATCTCTATTGCACACTCCCATACTACCAAAGGAATGGTCTATCCACACATGATCCTATCCTACTGATCTTTGATCGCCACTAGGTACTATAAAAAGGTGGATTCATCCTCGATGTCCATGACAGTTCATGCAAAAATATCATAATCTATGACAAATGGAAGATGTCACACACTTGGTTAAACTATGGGGAAATTCCAAGTAATGGGCAACCTCTCCAACTCTCCATAGGATCAAAAACGGCTTGATGAACCTCATGGATAGATTCCTTCCCGAGTCTAATATCTACAATCCTCATTGTATGGAGAATCTTAGGAAAACATTGTCTAATTTTTCTATATCTAATGGCCTAAGACGTCAATCCATGTAGTATTTTTGATAGTTATGGGTTGTCCTCATACACTCAGGGATCACCGGAACCTTCTCTGTCAATTTCTGCACCAACTCTATCCCAACAAGAGATGTATCACTAATCTTAGTCCAATGAAATAGTGACTTGAAGGGTGTACTATATCAGGCATTAAAATGTTCCATGATGATTGTAGAGTGAAAGATATTTTTAAAAGAAAACTCTACCATGGGAAAGTGATCCTCCCAATTTGGGTCTAAGTCTAACATTGGGATCTCAACATATCCTCTAACTCCTAGATAGTCTGACCAGTTTTCCCATCCATATGATGGTGAAATC
The DNA here is from genome assembly GCA_963277665.1 of Viscum album. Classification (NCBI taxonomy): domain Eukaryota; kingdom Viridiplantae; phylum Streptophyta; class Magnoliopsida; order Santalales; family Viscaceae; genus Viscum; species Viscum album. Next base: position 453,904,518 of record OY728141.1, on the reverse strand, counting down.
GCATGCCTTGGGTCCTAAAATCATTCTGATGTCCCCTCCATAACCATAAAATAAACTGAGCATCATAATCATTAATGATCGTTGTGGCTACCCCATGAAGCTGAACAATCTCCTACAAGTAAAACAACCCTAAACACTCAACCAAACTATGATACCAGATGGAATAAAAGCATGCTAACTTAAAGATTCATCCAAAAATAACCTATATAGCATCATGTAATCTCACTTTCCAAAAAATTCCCATCCCAAAATCCATCGATATACTATCCCACTTCTATTCATGGATCTCAAGAGGTTGATTCAAACCTACTAAAATATGATGCTCAACCTTTAACTTCTTCCATAAGAGACACTGAGAGACAAACTCAACAATGATTCACCTCTTAAAATTCTACCAAAACTAGTGTTGAATGCCCTTTAATGTATTTACCACACACGGATGTACAACCAATGGAGAAGTATGAAACTTTCTCATCACCTCCTCACGTAATATAAATGGAGCCACCATCCATCCCAGGAAAAGGATGGCGTGTTACACTCTTTCATAAAATCCATATGGTGCATCTTTTATGGATATATGGAAATATAGAACCTCATAGTCAATGTATCCCAACTGAGCCTCTCTCTAAAATAAAAGAAGAAGTGGATTCAACACCATCAACTAAAGATAAGATGCACCCATCTTCTCCACAAGGGTCATCTATAGCAAAGCGAACTACTGAGACACCTCCTACACCTGGAAACATTGAGACTTCTTACTAAGAGAATATACCACTATGTTTACTTTACCATATGTGTAGAATATCTCAAAGAAATATTACTTTATGAAATATAGCCAAATCCTTTTTCTTGGGTTAATATTTCTTTGATTGAAGATGTACCTGAGACTTTGATAGTGTGAGTAAAAAAACACACTCAGCCAGAAGATAACACCGCCACATATTCAGGGGAATGAATATTGTTTTCAAATCTAGGTTGTGAGTCACATAGTTCTTATCATGGGGTCTGAGCTACCCCTACCCATAAGTTATAACTACCCAAATCTACATGAACATGAAATTGATACCATCTCTTGAGACATATAAAAACAACACAAACTCAACTCCCTCCTCTAATAACCTCAAAATAGGAGCACATGTCAACCCTATCCTCAAATCCTTGAAGGATCTATGACATTGATCAATCTATGTAAATGGATTCCATTTCCATATCAAGTTGTTCAAAGGTACTAATATCATATATTTTTTTGACATACATACTATAGTACCCTTCTAAATAAAGGAAACTCCACACCTCCAACACACTCTTGGGTGGATCCCAAGTATGTACTACATTAATCTTTATCAGATCCATAGTTAATCTAGGCTCAGAGATTATATTCCCTAGAAAGTGAACCTCACAGATAAAAGAGTGACACTTTTATAGATTAACATAAATCTTGTGATTTCGGAGTAAGTCTAAGAAAAAATCAATTGATCTTCAAGTTCCTTCTCAGACATAGAGTAAATGAGTATTCCATCAATGAAGACAACCACAAATCAGTCCAAGTACAGTTGGAAGATCAGGTTTATGAGATCTATAAACAAAGTAAGGTAATTATTCACATCTAAATGCATCACTAGAAACACATATTATTTTTAGCGACATCATAATCTCATCTTTGGAATATCATCCCCACGAACCCTCAAATGATGTTATCCAGACCTTAGATCGATCATATAGAACCAAATCAAACCACTAAACTAGTTGAAGTGGTTATAAAGTATAGGAACATGGTACTTTAATTTATTTTCACCTAATTATAGTGATGATAATCAACAAAAATCCTCAAGATCACATCTTCCTTTTTAACAAACAAAATCAGAGCCACCCATGGGGACACACCGGGCCTAATAAAACCTTTTGATTAAAGGTCTTCCAAATACAACATCATCTCCCAAAACTCAGTAGGGTGCATCCTATATTCCACATAAGGTATCAATGTAGTCCTAAGGATAAATTAGATGAATAAGTAAATATATCGCATATGATATAGTCCCAAGGCATATTTGGGAAATATTTCCATATAATCCTTTATTACCTTTAGAATCTAGTTCCCTAAAGTTCCCATTGCACTGAGGGATAAACTCACTAAAAATGAGTGACGGGATGAATCTTCTTACTTGTGATCCCCACTCGCTCAACTATATGATATATCCCACCAAAGAATGAGAATCACATCCCATCCACATGAAGGAATCTTACTCTCCTATGATGAAATTCTATCTAGGCATGAGCTATAGACAACCAGTCAATACCCAAGATTATGTCATATGGTATCATCATGATGACCTATAGGTCCCATAAGAAACTATTTCCACTTATCATAAAGCCACACTACTAGAAAATTTTTTATATATAAGAATAAATTCTTGTAGAATCCTCTAACCATATCTTCTAGGCTAAAGGTTAAATTGGATAGCCTATCTCTTATTTGAGGGATATAGAGATAAATTAATGACTCAATATTTTGTCTACAAGTATCAGAAAAAGAGTAGAAAAGATAAAGACTGTATCTTGAATTGTATCATGTATATCCTGATCATATCCCTCCATAGCCTACAAATACTTGTGGACTCAACTGACAGCTCTCTAATCCTAGTGTGGGATATTTGGTGGTGGTGGTGGGAGTAACTCATAGTGATATCCTACACCATCAACTCTTCTATGTTGATCTCCACATACTACTTTTTCAGTATCACTTCCTAGGGGTCTACCCTGGCCACACTTGGTATATCTTTATTCGTGACACTTCCTATTATATGATGGTCCATTCACTGCCTACCCACATTCCCTAGTATGCTATGTCACAAAATCCTAAGCTAGGTGACCTCACCTATCACAAGCATAGAATCTCCCTTCTCTTGGATAACTGGACATTTTGTGTGAACCCTATACTGCAAATATACATGTATGAGTCCAATAATGAGTATGAATCCTTTTATGAGACCCTGATGAGTAGAATATACTATCTTTTGTAGATGACTCAACCCCATCATTTCCATTTCCATCTCCAGTTGCCTGGTGTACCTCTACCAGGAAACTCTTTTTAACCAAATTCTGATCCAACACTATGGCATAAGTGGGTAACCATAAAGATAACACAATAGAATGAATTTATCTGAGAAGAACATAATCAAACTTCCATACCCAAAAGTATCCATATTATACCATATTTCTAGGGTAATGATTGAGGTTTGTGAGCCTTGTGTCATAATCATAAACTAACATATCACACTATTATAGCTCAAGAATATCCTGAATCCACACAGAGAAAAATCTATAATGCCGATACTCATCACATAAGAGATATTGGAAGTATAACATTAATAATATCACCTCATCATGAGTACGGGTAATCAAACTCCATTAGAACCCTGTTGCTCTATGAAGAAAAGTGAAAAAAAGAACAAACATCTGATTGGTTGGGGTTCAAACATGTATGAAGAATCATACAACTTAATTGAGCCAGTCCGCCACTTCCTAAGGGTTTTTATTTCCATGTATCCTCAAAAGTATCTATTTCTAAAACTTTTGTAACTCACTAATCATGAATACATCACCATTCTAACCTTCTGGAGATATCATCTACCTAATAGGTAGTTGATTATCCACCCAAACCATTGGAGGCGGATCCACACACTGCTAAATAAGAGGAGGCACTACTCTATGCCCACCTAAAGGGAAAACCACATGAGTGGGTCCTTGTAATGAGGCCTTATTTCTAAAAAAATCAACACTATGATCCTATATTGGCATCCTAGCTAGATATCATCAAAGATGCATCTTAAAATTTATTAAGATTTACCACAATTAGATGATAATATATGGGGAACTGAATCATGAAGCACATGAATGTAAAAAGTACCAATCCTATATTTTTCATGCCCCATTGGTTCTTAATAATAGATGTATCGATATTTTAAGTCTACAAGAAGGTATTCAGAGTCATGGTGTATAGATACATCAGCCACTATACCAAGATTGGGTTCCCTAGACTAATACCCAAACTTGAGACACTTCGATACTATTTCCCTAAGGTTATAAGATAATCATCATAATAAGGTCCAAATCTAAACTCCAACTTGATGGAAAACCACATCTGATACCACTATGTCATGAAGTGACCCATAAAAGCTAGATTGGCTAGTGGGAAGGTGAGTGAGACACCTCAATCCGACCTAAAATAGGCTCAGGGCTAGCAATAAGCAACTATTATGACATACTGAATATGGAAGAAATTATAATAATTATATATATATACTTACACAACTAAATATAGGAAATAGTATAGAGAAACAATAAAAATACTGAACATATAGAGTGTAAACTGTGCATGCAAAAACCTCTAAGAAAGTATCAAAGTAAAATAACATAATAGAAAAGTGTAAAGGGTAAAAATACATGCCAATCCAGAAATGGGGTCCCAAACTGACAATGATTAGAAGGTGGGAGACTGAAGAGATCCTGAATCATAATATATAAGGTTGAACATCGAGCATGGTTAGTTCTTTGAGCTATAAAGATCCCCCAAATTTAGGTCCCCTAATATCACCATCAATCTTCCTATCATCTGCATAAGAAACAACATGTGTGGGAAAATACCATGTAGGGATTATTATATACATACCCTTTAGACACAATAGAAACCAAAAAGGGAGAAATAGAAACGATAATGTTTATATCAACCCCAAAATAAAGAGGATAAATAAAAAGTCAACATATATTCTCATAAAGAAAACTAAGATAGAGAGAAAGATGATCTCCATCTCTATAGCCAGCTAAGAGTGATGAGTTGGTATACATCTCCTAATGGTTCATCTTTGATTCCCAACACCATGTGAAACCTCACCAGAATCAGTGTGGAGGGACCACACCTCAACAATGTACTCCAAAAATGTGGGAGAACTAAATCTTGTGGAGGAACTACTCCCAACCAGAGATCAATGATAGGGGATCACCACTCTCTAGATTGAGAATCTACACCCTCTGAAGTATAATGAAGTACTGACTCTATCTGTGTAAAGAGTATGGGGGACCTATGTCCTGGTGCGTTAAAGGAGTACCAACCCTGACATATCTCTGGTGAACAAACCAATCACTACCTTTGGCTAAGAATATTTGAAGGAATAAACACACTCATAAAATCTCAATTCATATCTCAGATGCCAAAATTAAGTTCATCATCATATTTTACATCGAAAAATTCTAAGAATATGATACTCGGTAGGCCCAAATTTGAGTCCCAAATGAGGAGTAACACAAGGAAAAACTCTCATAGACAAGTAAATTACATGTACTTGGCGAACATGGTGTGTGACCTCTCTTGGTCACTAGGGAATATCCTCACCTATACATGTCCTAACTAACCATGTGGTTCTACATGACATGTACATGAAGTACATGTCATGCCTTTTCAATGTCTGTGTACTTAAGCCTACACCCTTGTACCAGGTCATGTACTTTCTTGTGTACTCACAAACTATTCCCAAGTACTAAGATATTTCATTACCCCTATACCTCCATCTTGTGACCATGTACCGTGCTATGTCTATAACACCCCTAAGTGTTTGTGGATTATTTTTTATAAATAAATTAAAAAAATTTGATGGCTTGCATTGCACACTACACCAAAGAAACCTTGGTTTATACACAACACCAAGTTAATATTGCAATAAAAACAAAAATGAGTTTATATTATGGTAAGATAAAAACTATGTTTTTCTTTAGTTACACATAATACCAAGTTTCTTCAATAGTTTGTGTTACACGCAAGACTAAGTTTTACCAAACTACAATATAGTATTAATATTATTATTTAATATGATAGTTATAACTTATCCATTGGAATGATGATAATAAAAAGGATTAACTAAATTATAAATATATATTTTTTACACTTTTATTAGTTATCTATTTATTATAAATAAAATAATAATTATTAGAAATAAAAAGAAATGTTCTTTGAAAAACAATATCTTTTCTAAAAGAAGGTTTAATCATGTTTGGAGAACATAATTTAAAATTAAGCATTTAAAATTTTAGAAAATTTATTATAAAAAATAACTTTGTTTTTGAAATTATAACATCAAAATTATCTTAGGGTAATTTTTTGGTATTTTTTTGAGAAGTTTCATTTTTATGAATTGTTAAAAATATTGAATTTTAATTGAAATATGAATTTTCATTTAAATAATTTATAATGTTAAACTATATTTTGAATGGGTTTTAAATTAAAAATAGTTAAATAATTAATATATTAATATAATTTATATCATTGGACTAAATTTAATATTTACTTTTGATATAAAAACATTGTAATCTTTTGAACATTTTCTCTTTAAATAATTTCTTTCTCATGACGTCTGTAGGATTAATTTTAAATTAAATTCTATCACACTTATAAATTGAATTTTTAAAAATGGATTTAATATTTTTAATTATAATAATTTATAATTTATAATAAATCTAATATAATTTTTGACCAAATTGATTAATGAAAATAGTTAAAATTAATTATAGTGATTAAGGTAGAAATGAGTTTACTTAGTGGTTAAACTTAAAATATAAGGTGTAAAATGACATAACATCTTGTCTAACACCCTTTTTATGGACTTATTCTGACCCTTACCACATTAGGATATATTTTTATGAGTTAGTGGGTTAATAAACCTTGAAAGTGACCAATATATTAAGTTAAGGAAAAAGATAAATAAAGAAACTTCCTTACCTTTAATATTTATAAATCTATGGGATAGGGAAAAAACATCCTATGTTTAGTTATAAATATTATTTTTCAATTTAAATGAGTTTTTTACTGTGATATATTTTTTAATTTTTTTAGAAATTAAATAATTACTTTAAATTCTTAACAAACACTAATGTAGGAATTATTTAGTTAATAATTAAATAAAATAATTAGTACTATGAATATTAAAAGTGAATTAAATTGAATTAATTATTATATTATGTTAATTTTTTAGATGAATATATAATTTTAAAAATGTGTGAACATAATATACTCAAATTCAATTATATTAATGATATTTTTTAAATTTAAATTAAATAAATAATGTCAAAATTGAGATTAATGATATTTTATAATAAATGATATTTTATCAAATGATTTAAAATTACTAAAAATAATATATTCCTCCAAGTGATTTTAAAATGTTAATATATATAATATATAGTCTATTAATGTACCAATTTATATTTTATAATGTACATATGGATCACTAAATAGTAAAATATTTGTTAGCACAGTTAAGGCTAAAGGTGTTTTTTTTCACATTACATGCGCTTCTATTAAAATTAATTTCAAACACACGTGGTTTTTTTATTTTATAAATTATATGTAATTTTAGAATTAGTGGGAATAAATTTTTATAATATGCCTCACTTTAATTTACTATTAATGGATAAATTTCATAGGTTATAAAATTAGTTACCTTAATAAAAACAAAAAGATAAAAATAGGAAAACTTAGAATCTATGAAAAGAAATTATAAAAATTATTTTATTTTTTTGTGGTGGAGGTTTTTATAGACCATATACACCATAAAATACATTATTATTCAATATTTTAGTTAGATAATGTATAAGAGACCACCCAATAATGATTACTTTTGCGTATTATAAGAATGCCACTCCTCCCTAACTATAAAAGGGGACTCACTAACCCACCTTATTCACAAATATCAAACTATTTGAATTGAAAAAACACTAACAAAATTACTTATAAACATACATAACCTCATCTTAGAATAATTAATTTGGAAAAAAATCCTTTCAATGAATGCCATTGGTGCAAACCAAAAGAAGATACCAAAAGAAGAGGTAACGTTAATCAACGAATGTTTTTGTTTTATTTATTCCTCAAACCCATTAAATTATTTTTATATAAAGATTATATAATAAACTCATTATATTAAATATATTAATATTTTTTTATATATTAAGGATTTAACAAAAAACTAGTCACCCTTCCTTGAAATCGGTAACAAAATCATCACTCGTGTGTACGAAGGACTACCGCATCACAAACTGATGTTGATTCTTTTTCCATTAACACATCTCAAGGTTAAGAATAACGATGGAAATATTATTTATATAAGATATATATGATATTTAATATGTATTTATGTATTTTTAATTATTATATAACACATAAATTCTTGCTTTTCATTTTGTTGGAATACGATAAAGTCGTTCGTGTGTAAGGCGGACTACTACCTCACAAAGTGATGTGATTCGTTTACTCTTTACATAGAATGTATTAAGGATGAGTTTAATAAAAATATGTGATATATATGAAATTAAAATTATAGTTTAATGATAATATATATATATATATATAATTTATTTCTCTTTCTTTTAATATTTAAATAAAATAGAAATAATGTTTATGCATACGTACGACCCGACGTCTCCATAAACGGTGTATTTCATTTCCTATCACTAAATTTTATGGATTACTATAAATTAATATATAATGAATATATATTATATTTATATCATGGTTATAATTATTTATATTAATAAATATTTATTAAATTTATATAATAAAAAATATAACAAATGAAAACATTTACGAAAAACAAAGTGGTTATTACCTAAAATGTAACTTTAACATGGATTTTTTAATAAAAGGTTAATAAAAGTTCATAAGAAAATAATATATGATATGATATATATATTAATATTTTTCTATAATATGTTTATAATAAACTTATATTTATTATACAATAATTTTTAATGAGTACAATAAGAATCAATACTTAAGGTAAGGGATTCCCATCTCACTTTTACTTTCTATGAGACACATGCTGTATTAACAACCTCTTTCATCTATATGCTGAATATAATACTCATGAATTTATTTCATGATGTATATAATAAACATTATTGGTGTTTACAAATTCATTTTATAATCTCCATTTCATGGGTTTTATAGTTTAAATGTTAACAAATCGATAAGGGATTTTTGTCTCAGTTTCCTTCTATCAGATGTATGTTATGTTATACACATATATTACTTTATGAGGTGTATATAAAGATCATTTTACATGTAATATAATGAATTTATTTATCCTACTGATGTTTTAATTTACATTTTATATTATTCCTTCATGGGGATTTATGATGTAATGTTATCAAAGTTGTAAATATTTTATGTTATAATCTCATCATTTTTCAGGATTATTTCGGATTAAGCCACCAATGTTAAAATATCATGACCTAACTCTAATTAATTTTCATTAATTTTCTTATCCTATATTTATTAATGATATATTTATATAATGGTACCATTTATCCAATATTTGTTACCTAATACAATAAAGAAAATGTTTTTAATAAAATCTGACTTTTTTTATCTTCAGATGGAAATTAGTGTTCTTTAAAAAAAATATTTTTTAAAAATGTTTTAAAAATATTTCAATGACCTTTTAAGAACATTTTCATGTAAAAAAATTATGAAATTTTTTTATGTTTAATTTTATTTAATTTTTTTTTCAAATCATCCTTTATAATTATTCAAGGATATTTTTAAAGAAAAAGGTTTTCAAAATGTTTTATAAAAAGAATCTTTCAAATAAGAAAGGATATTTTCCTCAAGAAATATTTTAAATGATTTTTAAATATTAATTTATATGTTCTAAATTTTTTTTTCAAATAAAAGTATTTTGATAAAGTTTTATGATTTTCAAAGGGATTTTCAAAGAAAGGTTAGTTTCCTTAAGAAATGCTCTAAGTGATCCGTTAAAATCATTCACCACCTAATATGAAGTTCATCAATGTAAATTATTATTTAATAGGTATATTATCCAAGGATTCCATTATTATTCTTTATCTAAATGGTTTATGTTTATGATGACAAGTTTTTTATGAAACCCACTTATCTTCCATGGGTTATAAAACGAAGAAATGATTATGAAACCAGTTTCTTTTCATGGGTTATACTATGAATAAATAATTATGAAGCCTATATAACCTTCAAAGGTTATGATATGATTAAATTTTTATGATACCCATTTTATTTCACGGGTTATGATATGATGAATGTTTATTATATTGTGGTACAAAAAATATGGTATTCATTATGTGATGGATGAGAACTATATCTCCCCTCAATGTATTGGGTAAAGATTTAAATATCTCATGAGATAGACATGGATGAAAAGGGGAGTGAACCTGGTTCAGTAAGACATGAATGGAATGAGGAGTGAACTAGGTTCATTAATGGACCTTTTCCACTATTATAGTTTGGGTGAGTGAACCCATTCCTCTATAATAAGGGTTATTACATTGGAAAAGGTGGTGTGTCATGACCAGAAGGTTTATCCACCTAAAATAAGGGTATATGGGTGGTTAACCCAAGATTGAAAGAGGGTACACGAGAGGTCATCCCAAGCCCAAAATAGGTACAGAGGTGGTTATACCAATCCTAAATTTTTTATGAATGTCTTTGTGTGTATCCTTGACATAATATTTTCTATGCTTATACGTACACCAAAAATCTATTACTTATCCCAATTTTATGCTTTCATGGATCATTTTTTGGTTTCCTTATGATTGATGTCTTATTAGCTACCAATATTTATTCCATGATTCATGTTTATGATATTCTATATGAAGGGTATATTTTTACAATGTTATTATCATGTTCTTATACCCTTATGTTTATTTCTGTCTTTCGTATATTCCTTGTTTACCTGTATTGATCATTTGAGCTCACCCTTTCTCATATTTCCTTTACCTGGGTTAAGAATAAAGGTTTTAAGTAGGTTATGCTTGTGAATATTACTAAAGGGTAATATCATAATGGGATATGTTGAATATATTTCAACAATTTAGAAGATTATGTTTCCATGTTTACAAAGGCAAAAAATATTATAGTTCTTAGGCATGTTTTTGCATAATGTAATGAATATTCATCTTAAAAGATATAATATCCATGTATGAGAAGACTAGATTTGTATATTTTATATAAAAGTAAAGGTTTAGTTAACCTTTAGAAAATAGTATGAGAAAACTTTAATGAGATCTCTTGAGATATTTCTGAGGATATATCAAGGGATGTCTCTAAGGATAATTCTAAAGATGAGTCAAAGTATATTGAAATATCTTGAAATTTGGTTAAGTATAGAGATAATGATTTCCAAGAAATTAAATCCGGTTCTGGACACTACAAGTGGATGTAAAATTAGTAAAGGTGTACATAGGGGTAATAACCCTAAAAGCATTGTATTGAGCTAGAATCGATTAGGAATCAGTGAATGAAAATAGGCCTTGTTGCAAACCAAGTTTGAAACACTGAGGGGATATGATTTGGAAATTCAAAAACTATTTAAAAACCATCATGAAGGATTTAAAGAGATGATAACTATGAATGACATAGGATAAACCTTCATTGTGGGGTATTTAATAAAAAGGATTCCTGATTTAGACATCTTATAATTTATTTTCCTTGTTATTTTATTTTTCATTATGATTAAAATTTCTCACACTATGCTTTCTAGTTTTATTCAATTGCTGGAACTATAAGGAATCATGTTAGAATTTAATTTGATGGAAAATTCAATGACTATGAGCAAAAAAATAGGATAATGACTGGAGTAAAGAATTTTATGAATATGACTAATCAATTTCATAGAACATTATTAAAAATTTATACCCTAACCAACACTTAGACTCAACAAATAAGAGAAGTAAAGTGTTTTCTAAGATATTGGGTGATGGTAACCATGGAGGAAAGAAGATTCAGTTTCCTATATGTTGAGAATGTGGAAAGAAGCACCCAAATGAATGTATTAGAGGAATAGGAAGGTGTTTAGGATATGAAAAAGAAGGAAAAAAATCATATAACTTAAAATGAAAAATAACGAGTTTAGATAACACAATGCATGAGAATATTGGTCTCCCTAAGGTATTGTCAATGGATGAATTTTTTAAATATGTTAAGTATGGGAATTATGAAAATTGATGTCTTATAGAGAAATATTGTGAAGAAAATTACCAAGGTTGTATAAGTAATGGTTATATTGATGATGATGAAGAAAATAAAAATGATATGTGAAAGGAAAGTGGTATTAAGTAACAAGGTTATGAAGCTTAGATAATGATTTTCGAAGGAAGCTGAATAAATTAAGTATTTATGTATTAGAATTCAAAGATTGTGTCATCTGAATTATCTAATATATAAGGGTTGTTCATTATAAATTTTTCATGAATGAATTGAAAGAATATGTTGAATGGTACTGATGACCTAGAAAAGTTATTTAATAGTGGGGCTATATTTTATGATTCTGATAAGATAACCCTTAAAATGTTCCTAAGGATGAGAAATTGATGTTTATTATGAATAAAGAGATTTTCACACCTCGACCTTTTATTTTTTTTTATTTTTTTATTTATTATATTTATTTATCCTTTTCAAGGTTCGAGTTGAGTGCTGGTTTAATTTTTTTGATGTTTGATGAGTTTGGTGGGTTTTGGACTGATGCACGAGCACTGTACAGTTAGTGGTAACCACACAGTTGTCCTAGGTTCCTGTGCAGTTGCTTAATTTTATAAATAAATAAAATTTCTAAAGATAAAAGAGGGTAAATGTTTATGTTGTAATAATAATAATAATATTGTATAGATAATAATATTAGTATTATTGGAAGTGTTATTATTATTATTTTTTTATTATTAAAAATTTTCATTAATATTTTTATGATTAAATTATTATTAATGTTATTGTTATTTAAAATGAAATGAATAAAATTGTGGTTATCATTATTATCATTATTATCATTATTATTATTAAATTGTTGTTATACAATTATTTCTAAAGTGATATTAATAACAATATTTTTAAATTTTTCATTAATATTATTACTATTAAGGAAATGAAAAAAATATTATTAATGTAATTATTATTATTATAATTATAAATATTATTAGAATTTTATTATTATATTATTGGTATTATTATTATTATTATTGAATTATTATTATTAACATTATTATTATTATTATTATAAAATGAAGAAAGGAAGAACCTTATGGGGGCGTCACCCCCTCCCCTTCTCCCTCGGTGAGACCGTACCCCCCCCCACTATGTTCGGCCAAAAGTGTGCCGAACCCCCTCTATATGGACTTCTCCCATTCTCCAGTGAAAACCCTACTCTCCCTCCTTACACTGCATTCCAATGGCCTAACCTCCCCCTACATAGCACCTCTTCTGGTGGTTCTCCCACTTCCCAGCCGAACTAACCCCAGTAGGGACCCCCACTTCTGCATTTCCCTCACGTTCGGTTGCACTCCTACCTTATTGGTGGCCTGCTATTGGTGCAAATCCCTACCCTCAACCCTGGTTTCTGCCACACATCCCTCGTCGATGGCTTCTACCCTAATAAAATTCTCTTCCAATTTTGGTAGTTTTCTTTCATTTTGGAAAAACCCTAGTTGTGGGGTTTTTATTTTATCATTGTTTAAGGTATGTGTTTGGCCCATAGGGTGTTGATCTTCCTTCTGTTGAGGTTCTGTCGCTTTCACATGTGTTGAGGTAGTTATTTTCTGATTTTTTTTCTATTCTGGAACAACCAAGCACTTATGTGTTTTAAATTAGTCTTTAAATGTTATTATTAACTCTATAATCAAGATAATTAAATCATTATAGTGTTTTTATATTAGTTAAAATTGTTAAAAATAGATTTTAAATAGTTCTTTGATTATGTGTAGGTGTTTCCATGCCTTATTTTTAAATTTTAATCCATATTAATCTTGGGTTTTATTAAATAATTTTTTAAAACATGTTTTTCACCATTATAATAATTATAATTCATTTATAGAAACATTTTAGATTTGGTTAAAAATATTTTTTTTCGATGATTGTCTAATTATGCAGATGTGTATGCCTAGATGATTTGGTTTGAATATTTTTTTTTATTTTCAAATGGCGTTTTTAAATGTTTTGGTGGTATTTTCCTGCGGAAACATTTTTATGGAAGTAGTTTGGCTTGTGTTGGATTGGTTTTATGAAACTTATTATTTTTGGAAGGGATGGTTTCTGTGTTAGTGGAAGATTATGACTTGTTTGGTGTTGATAGAAAGGCAATTTTTATTGAAATGGTGGAAGGACCTTTTAACACCTTCATATAATTTGTGCGTTTTAACTTGGTTTTGAAAATGCACTTTGGTGAACTTTTCTAAAATCATGGTTTAAAGGCCCATTTTTTCATATTAGAATAAGATGATGTTTTTTTTGTTTTGAAATTCATTTTGAAGTGTTGTTGTTAAGTTGTTGATCATTGTGAACTAAAGGCCCATATGACATGTTTTATAAAGTTTCATGTTTTTCATAAAAATTTAGAAATATTTTTTGTAAAGACTGTATTTTGGTAAAAGTGATATTTGTATTGATTATAGAAAATAATTTATTTTGGAAAAAGGGAGTACCCAATCAGTGATTTAAAATGTTTACTAAAATGATTTTGATGTTTTATGGAATAACAACTTGGTTGGAACCATCGATGATATGATTTTAATATTTGATATAATTATGTATATATTTATGAAGCACCTATATGGGAGGATATCCATTTGTGGTTTATCGTACACAGTGTTTATGTTTGAGGTATACAAGTGCGGTGGTGGCAGGTAAGGTGAGTCACATGTGCAAGGGCATCCTACTAACACAGTACTATTACCACCATGGGTTCTTGGGAATCTTTTAGAGGATTGAGTGACAGTTACCGATCAAACCTGATTAGAGGGGTTGGTACCCCCTAGATCTACTATTAGGACAAGCGGGTTTTGCCATTGGATTTGGTCAGTTAAGGGAGTCTAGTTGGTTATAGACTTAGGAGCTTCACCATACGCCGACAGGTGGTTTCGAACTGAGTATGACTAGAGGTATTCTATAGATGTTTAGGTTCACCCATGGTTACTTGATTATTTACATTTCTAGTTTAATTTCTATTGTACTAGTTTATTTATAGCCTTCACTATTTATTTGTTTTATTTTAGCATTGATTTGGTATCACTTGTCTTTGTTTTGGTTTATAAATGGAATTAGGTTTTGGAAATTATTTTTCTTTATGTTGGATTTTATAATGGGGAAATGATGTTGTTTTTATTAAAATATGAAAACCCTATTTTGTAGATGTATTTCAAACTGGTATTTATGGACTGCTTGGGAAAGGGAACTTTTGGATTTGGTGGTTGATCCTTGTCATTCCTACTGAGAATTTTGGTGCTCACACATTATTTATATTTTCAGACGTAGGTCTGAATTTTTGTTCAGGTTTCTAGCCCAGTTTCTCAGTGTTAGAGGAGGTTCAATTTTGTGGTTGGTGGCAACCAAGAGGTCACAAGAAGATAATGTGGTAATAGTTTAGTTTTTCATGTTTAGTTTCCAATTTTTCTAGTGGTATTCGGTATCTAATCCTATCATTTATTTATTTAAATTTAGTTGTTTAGTATTGTTTTGTTTCAGTTTTTTCTGTATATTTATTGGGTCATGGTGGTTTCTTTGGGGATTAAATCATTCTCACAGGTGTGTTTTGATACCCAACACAAGTTTCCATCCTTTTGGGATTGGGAATGCCCCTTAGGGCATGACACAGACCGAGTCGAGCGATTAGTTCAGGGTCCACCCTAGTTGGTTCATGAAAAAATGGTATCAAAGGAGGTTCATGTTATTTGGGGGTGTTTGGTAGATGGATATTAAGATTTTTGGAGCTTAAGATGTAGTTTACGGGTCAGTTCCTGATCACCACCGCTCATGATGAGACCTGAGTTACCAGGGGCAGTCCAGGTTTTGAGTCTTTTGTCTTTGTTTTGGATTGAGGGATGGCAACATGGGTGACTCGGTGTCATTACGTGACCCCACATGGAGTAGTGACCCATGTGGTTCCTAGGTGACCGGTTCAAGGTCCTCTTAGGGTTATATCTTACATGGGACGTGGCCCACTACCAAGTCTATGGGTTAGGTGTAAGAACTAGTTACTCATTATAGGGTAGTTTGGTGTATGTTGTGCTCCATCCTAGTTTTGGTAGTGTGTGTTTATGTTGAGACTGAAAATGGATATTTTAAAATGAGAATAGTTTTGAAGTGAATATGACCTCTTTTAAATTCCTTGGTGCGGATCATGATGTTCCATATGAACATTTTCACATGTGGGGGTATGTGTATGGAATGTGTGTGTTGGAACGTATGGATGGAAGTGTATGAACACATGTGAAATGGTTCATGGGATTGATTGGGTGCGTATTTGACACTAAAGTGTTGACCTTGTTTTTCTAAAGTGTTTTTTTACAAGGGAAATTATTTTGGAAATTGGCCTTGGAAGAAGTTAGTTTATTAACAAAAATGAAATGAAAAGGGTGCCTTTTGAAAGTAATGTTCTGGGCTATGTTTATTTGGTTGTTTCTGGATGAAGGTACCTTTATTGATATTGCTTTGGCTTGATATCGGTTTTGGATCTGTGTCTAATATGTTGTTCAGAAAATTCCACCCATAAAGGTCCCCAAGGTTTCTAATAAGTCATTCCCAATTTTGGGTCCTTCTTAGATGTTTCCAATCTTTAACGGTTATCAGGGTCTATTAGAGGCAGCATAGTGGCTTTAAGAGTTCGAGCACATCTTCAGGGTGTTGGGAACTCTCAAAGATGTCAGATTGCGTGCCATTTTTGGTCTGTTCGAAGGTCTAGATCTAGATAAATGGGAGTTTTTCTCTCATACATAAATTAAATTTGGGATGATGTGGTATGTCTTTAAATCCATCTTCGTCCAATGGTTCATAACTGAATAGGTGAAGACAAATAAAAGGGAAGAACTCATGGGTATTCAACATGGCCAACAAAGGATGAAGACATATGTTAACTGTTTCAAGGATATTGTATATTTTTATCTGAAGGTAGAATCATATGATTTGATGAAGACTTACATGTTCATTAGGGGTCCTCATCTAGAGATCAAGGAGTGGGTCCTTCCTTTTATGGACCATCATTTAGAGAAGTTGTTGGATGAAGAGTTCCTAGCTGAGTTAGTCTCTGGAGCACAGATGGTTGGCAATCCAATGTATCTAGTTTCTCACGAAGGTTCCCTATATGGAAAGAAGGGTGTTATAGAGGGAACTGTTTTTGAAAAATATCCTTCATTAATTCCAATTTATAGTTCATTGGATCATCCACTTTTGTGACACCAGTGTTGCCAGTTTGGGCACTCAAATCTATTATGTCACATCACTCTGAAACTGTTCCATCATCGCGACTATCAAGGTTATTTAGAGAAGTTTTGTAGGAAGCATCACCTAAATTAGAAATTATAACTGAGGGATTATTATACATGAATATGAGTCAGGAGATGATCACGGGGTGATGCTCGCCCATAGTCAGGAGTTACTGAGGTTGTGGAGCCTCAATTCGAGTTTTTATTTCTATGTTGGGATTTGAAAGTTTAAATAATTTTTGTTCTTGTTTTATGTTTTTGACATTTTTCATTCATTGTAAGTCCATAGTTTTTTGGGGGGATTGTGAGGAACTTATTCTATTGTAGTCCAAGCATCCATTTTATTCTTGATATGGTTTTCTGAGATAATGTTTTTTTCTTGAGTTGTGTTTGGATCTTGTGTGGGTTGTTTTAGTGATTAATGTTTGGGGATGTTTGAGTTTTGTGAGGTGGGAGGATAGTGTTTCAGGTTCACCATCCTAATTGAGTTCTTCTTGGGGATTTCCCTTAGTTTTGTGAGTTTCGACCGGTGTAGAGGATTTTAATTCCAGTGATGTTATGTTCACCCTTGTGCAGATGGTTGTTGGTTCTGGTAAAGTTACCTCATCTTTACATCAAGGTATGCCAAGTTGTTTGATTCCTTGTGGTGGATTAGTTTCACTCATTCTTTAGAAGTTGGTTTGGATAGGCTGGGAATTCCCACCTGGGGCCTCCTCCCCAGGGTGGTATGTTTGAGTTTTAATTTCTATGCTAATAGAATCGTTGTGGTGGGGAGAACCCCCTCAGGTTCTCCCCTTGTTTTTGGTTTTGGGTTTGTTTGGATCGGTCATGTGTGACTTGGGAAAGAAATATTCAGCCTGTAATTTTATATTTCTTTTGGTTGTATTTGGGAATGGGCTCAACTCTGACTAACCTTTGGCTTGGTGACATTCCGGGGGAATTTCTTTTTGGTGGGGAGAATTGTCAATCCCCGACCTTTTAAAATTATTTTTATTTTATTACTTTCTGGCTTCGGTTAGCATCATTAATGTTTTGGTTGCATGTTGTTTTAATTTTTTTGATGTTTGATCAATTTTATGGGTTTTGGACTGGTGTGCGGGGACCACATGGTAGGAGGTAACCGCGCAGTCGGCCTAAGTGCCCGTGCAGTTGGCTAATGTTTTAAATAAATAAAATTTTATGAAGATAAAAGAGGGTAAATTTTTGCACCATAATAATATTAATGTTATTGGATGAATAATAATATTATTATTAGAAGTGTTATTATTATTTTTATTATTATTAAAAATTGTCATTAATATTTTTGAGATTAATTTTTTATTAATGTTGTTATTTAAAATGAAATGAATAAAATTGTGATTATAATTATTATCATTTTTATTATTAGTATTATTAAATTTTGGTAACACTATAATTTCTAAAGTGATATTAATATTATTATTTTTAAATTTGTTATTAATATTATTATTATAAAAGAAATGAAAAAAATGTTTTAATGTGGTTATTATTATTATAATTATAATTATTATTATATTTTTTATTATTATATTATTGGTATTATTATTATTATTGTATTATTATTATTCACATTATTATTATTATTATTATTATTATTATTATAATAATAATAAAACGAAAAAAGAAATAAACCTAGGGGTATCACCCCCTCCCCTTCTCCCTCGGTGAGACCGTACCCCCTCCCCCCTTGCATTCATCCTTTAGTGTGCCATATCCCCTCCCTATGGCCTTCTCCCTTTATCCAGCAAAACCCCCTTCTCCCCCTTATTATACTACATTCTGGTGGCCCGAACTCCCCCTACACAACGCCTCTTCTAGCGGTGCTCCCCCTTCCTGGCCTAACTGACCTCATCAGGGACCCCCTTCCATGTTTCCCTCTTATCCAGCTATGCTTCTCCCTTCCTGGCATCCCACTACTGGTGCAAATCCCTACTTGTGACCCCCCTATTCCGGACACTCCTACCTCACCGACGCCCTCCACCCTCGGTAAAATTATATTCCAATTTTGGGGGTTTTCCTTTATTTTGGAGAAACCCTTGTTGTGGGGTTTTTATTTGTGCATTTTTCACATTGTTTAAGGTGTATGGTTGGTCTACAGGGTGTTGATCTTCCTTCCGTTGAGGTTCCTTCACTCTTGCATGTGTCGAGGTATGCGTTTTCTGAATTTGTTTCCTTTTATGAACAACTATAGCACTTGTGTGTTTTAAATTAGTATTTAAATGTTATTCTCACATCTATAAGCATTATAGTTAAATCATTATAGTGTTTTATATTTGTTAAAATTGTTAAAAATATATTTTAAATAGTTCTTTGATTATGTGTAGGTGTTTCCATGACTTCTTTTCCAATTTTAATCCATATGATTCTTGGGTTTTATTAATTAATTTGATAAAACTTGTTTTTCACCATTATTATAATTATAGTTCATTTATAGTAGCATTTTATTTTAGAATATTTGGTTAAAAATAGTTTTTTTATATGTTTGTCTAATTATGCCTATGTGTATGCCTAACCGATTTGGTTTGAATAATTGTTTTTATTTTAAAATTGTGTTTTTAAATGTTTTGGTGGAAATTTTCCGCAGATTTTGTTTTCATGGAAGTAGTTTGGATTTTTTGGGTTGGTTTTATGAAAATTTTTATTTTTAGAAGGGATGGTTTCTATGTTAGTGGACGGTTATGACTTGTTTTGTGTTGATAAAAAGGCATTTTTCTTGAAATGGTGGAAATCCTATTTGGTACCTTTATATACTTTTCATTTTTTAACTTGGTTTTGAAAATGAATTTCGGTGCACTTTTATTATAGCTTGGTTTAAAGGCCCATCTGTCCACATTAGTATAAATATTGTGTTTGTTTTTATTTTGAAATTGGTTTCTAAGTGTTTTTGTTAATTGGTTGAACTTTGTGAAATAAAGGCCAGTCTGACATATTTTATAAATTTGCATCTTTTTCCTAAAAATATATAAATATTGTTTGGAAAGACAATGTTTTGGTAAAAGTGATGTTTGTATTGATTATATAAAAGAATTTATTTTGGAAAATGGGAGTACCCGGCCGGTGATTTAAAATTTTTACTGAAATGATTTTGATTTTTGTAAGGTATGACAGCCTGGTAGGCACCTTTAATGATATGATGTGAATATGTGATATAAATGTGTATATATATAGGGAACCTCTATAGGTGGATATCCCTTTGTGGGTTATCGTATAGAGTGTCCGTGTTAGGGGTAGGCAAGTGCGGTAGTAGCAGGTAAGTGGAGTCACGTGTGCGAGGGACTCCTATCTACACAGTATTATTACCACCATGGGTTTCTAGTCATCTTTTAGAGGGTCAAGTGATGGTTTTTGATCAACCCTCATTAGACAAGTTGGTACCCCCTGGTTTTTCTATTTGGCGAGACGGGCTGTGCCACTAGATTTGGTCAGTTGAGGGAGTCCAATTGGTTATAGCATTAGGATCTTCACCATACACCAAAAGGTGGTTCTCAACCGAGTACATCTAGGGGTATTATATGGATTTTTATGATTACGCATGGTTACTTAATTATTTATTTTGATTGTTACATTCCATTGTACTATTTTATTTCTATCTTTCACAATTATTTATTTTATTTTAGCATAACTTTGGTATCACTTGTCTTGATTTTTTTTTATAAATGGTATTTGGTTTTGGAAATGATTTGTATTTTTGTTGGATTTCAAAATGGTGAAATGATGATGATTTTATTTGAATGGAAAAACCCTATTTTATGGCTATATTTAAAACTCATGTTTATGGACTGCTTGGGAAAGGGAACCTTTGGATTGGATGGTCGATCCTTGTAATTCTCACTGAGCATTTCAGTACTCATGCCTACTTTATATTTTCATATGCAGGTTTGAATTTTGGTTCAGGTTCCTAGTCCAGCTGATCAGTTTTGGAGTAGGTTCAATTTTGTTGTTGGTGGCGACCAAGAGGTCGCAAGGAGATCGTGTGGTAGAAGTTCATTTTTTCCTACTTAGTTTCCATTTTGTCTCATGGTATTATATATCCAAACCTATCAATTATTTATTGAAATAAATTGTTTATTCTTGTTTTGTTTCAGTTTGTTTTGTATATTTATATGGTCCAGGTTGTTTATTTTGGTCTTAAATCATTCCCACAGATGTGTTTTGATATCCAACACTAGTTTCCAGCCTGTGGGGATCAGGAATGCCCCTTGATCCATGTCGCAGATCGGTTTGGGTGACCAGTTCAGGGTTGAACTGGGTTGGTTTGTGATAGAGATTATTGATATGGATTAAGTATATTGGATAGTATTGATGGCCTTAGAACTGATAATGGATTTTTGGAAAAAGTGGTTTATTTTATCATTGAGGCATTTTATAGAATTTTTGGATTTAAGGAATATATCCAATAATATGTGTTCTGTGTAAGGAATGAAGAAGCAAGTATGTTTTCAATTTTTTTTGGTAATTTTGGTTATTACCAAATTTCATGAGAATCCATGTTGAAGGTATTCAAATATTTGGTAGGTGAAATAAAGAGATACTTTATGATATATGGGGGATTTATGTTAAGTTGATTTTGATAAATTTAGTCACCTTATTTTTCATGTTTTGGATTTATAGTCTTTTAAATGGGTCCTACGGTTAATTATTTATGAATTGGTTTATGTTGAACTTTGAATGAGGTTTTATAGATTAATGTATTAATTCATCATATAAATATTTATGAATATTGTATAACAAGTGATAACTATTTTTCTTTGATGATAATGAAAGATAGATGAAATGATTTATCATTCTATCTATGGATCTTATGATATGTTTGTACTTCATGCATAACAAATCCACTTCATTTCTCATAATAAGAGATGAAGTCTAAATTGATCAAGGCACATACCAAGGGTAATATTGTGATAAAGAGACAGAGTTAAATCATGTAAGTATATTTTCTGATGAAAATTATTCAACTTTATGAAAAGGATCTTGAAAAAAAAATATTATCCCAATACCTTCGTTTTTGATTAATCAAATGGCCCATTAGATCATTAAATATTTATGGTTTTGTGATCATTAACTTTATCTAGATCACCCAATTTCTTATGATCAATGATCTCTATTAATATCTCTAATTATTTATAATTTCCTTTTATGTATAAACCTTCACTTCCCATCTATGTTCTCCTATGTAGAAACATAATTATGAGTTACTGTGGGTAACCATTATGTTCTCAACTTTCCATTTTTAAAGAAAGTTTAAGTATTCATTTTTAATAATTGGGTTTTATGAAAGGAAATTTAAAGTATTAAACCTTTGATGACAAAGATAAATTTCTAGGGAAAAATAATTTTATAGGGGATAGAATGAAACACCCCTAGTTTTTATGAATTAATATTTTTTAAGTAAATTAAAATTCTTTGATTGCTTTTATTGCATGCTACACCAATTTAATATTTCTTTATACACAACAAAAAAGTTATGTTTTCACTACACGAGACACTTATTTTAGCTTATGGTACATGAAACACTTATTTTTTCTTGTGTTACACGCAATATTGAGTTCTTTCGATAACTTTCATTATATGCAATATCGAGTTTTATCGAACTACAATATATTATTAATATTATTATTTAATATAATAGTTATCACCTAGTCATTGAAATGGAGGTAATGGATATAATTAAATAAGTTATGAAAAAATATATTTTTCACCTTTTTATTAGTTATATATTTATTATAAATGAAATAAGAATCATTCAAAATAAAAATAAATGTTTTTGAAAAAAATATCTTTTCTATAAGACGATTTAATCGTGATTGGGGAACCTAATTTAAAATTAAAATTTCCCAATTTTAGATAATTTATTTTAAAAAATAAAATTATTTTTTTAACTAAAAATATCAAAATTATCTTTGGTCTAATTTTTGGTATTTTTCAGAGAAGATTCATTTTTTGATTATTAGTGAAAAATACTAAATTTTTATTAAAAAATACCTTTTTTAAATAATTTAGAATTTTAAACTATTTTTTGAATTGATTTTAAATACATAATAGTTTAATTATAGATCTAGTAATCCAATTTAGGTTATTGGACTCAATTTAATATTGATTTATGATATAAAAGTATTGTAATATTTTGATTATTTTCACATAAAAATTTTCTTCCTCACCACGACTGCAAAATTAATTTTAAATTAAATTACTCCAATAATATGAACCTAATTTATAAAATTTGATTCAATATTTTTAATCATAATAATTTATATGTTCTAATAAGTCCAACATAATTTTTCACCAATGTTATTAGTGAAAACAATTAAAATTAATTACAATGATTATGGTAAAGATGAGTTTACTTAGTGGTTAAACATAGAATATAAGGTGTAAAATGAACTACCAAATTGTCCAAAAGCCATTGTATGAAAATATTTATACCATTAACTCATTAGAATCTATTTTTATGAGTTATTGAGATATTGTTACCTGAAGGTGACCTCTATAAAAAGTTATGTAAAGAAAAAGACAAAAAATAGAAACTTCCTTACCTTTAATATTTATAAAGCTTTGGGATAATGAAAAAAATCATATGTTAAGTTATAAATATTATTTTGAAGTTTAAATTGGTTTTTTTATCATGATAATTTTATTTATGTTTTAAGAGATTAAATAAGTACTTTAATTTTTTAAGGAATGGCCATAAATAAATTATTTATTTAATAATTAACTAAAATAAATGATACTAAGAATATTAAATGTGAAGTAAGTTGAATGAATTATTATATTAAATTATTTTTAGATGAAAATATCATTTTAAAAAGTATTTAACTTAATATTTTTAAATTAAATTAAATTATTTATATATTTAAAATTCATATTAAATAAATAATGTCAAAATTGATATTAATGTTATTTTATAATGAATTATATTTTATTAAATGATTTAAAATTACTAAAAATAATACATTATTCCAATATATTTTAAAATGTTAATAAATATAATATATGTTCCATTAATTTAGCAATTTATCTTTTTATAATAAACATATTGGCCCCTAAATTGTAAAATCTTTGTTAGTGCGGTTAGGGCTAAAGTAGTGTTTTTGCACATCACATGCACTTATGTTAAAATTAATTTCTAACACACATAGGATTATTATTTTATAAATTAGATATAAGTTTAGAATCAGTGGGTACAAATTTTTCTAATAATTTCTACTTTAATTTAGTCATAATGGATAAATTACCTTGGTTACAAAATTAGTTACCTTAAGATAAACCAAAATGGTAAAAATAGATAAAACTAGAAGTTAAGGAAGAACAGTATAAAATGATTTTATTTTAATGTTGTGGATGTGGGTATCTACCAAATAAACCATCTAATACATTATTATTCATTTTTGGAGACACATGAGGTAAAGGAGACCTCCCAATAGTGAATAATTTTAAATATTTGCCATAATTACACTCCACATCAACTATTAAATGGAACTAACTCTCCCCCTCTCAAGACATTTAAATCACAACCTAAAAAATAACTTCTAAACCTCCCTAAACTCATCATATAAGTCTTAATTTGGTAAAAAAATAATCCAAGGAAGGCCTTTGGTGAAAACCAAAAGTTGATACCTATAAAAGTGGTAACATTCATCGAAGAAAGTTTTTGTTTTATTTCTTCATAAAGCCCCTTAAATTATTTTTATAACATGATTCTATAATAAAATTAGTATATTTAATATACTAATATGTTATTATGTTATGGTTATGACTTAAAACCACACACACTTCAATCAAATGTGTTACAAAATAATCATTCGTGTGTACGGCAGAATACCACCTCACGAACCGATGTCATTCATTTTTCCATTACTGACTTTCAAGGTTGGTAATAATGATGGAAATAATATTTATATAAGATATAGATGTAATTTATGATGTATTTATTCTTTTTTAATTATTATATAACACATACCTCCATGCTTTCCATTTTGTGTGATTATGATAACGTTGTCCTTGTGTACGATGGACTACTTCCTCACGAAGCGATATTATTCATTTAAGCTTTACATGAAATGTATTAAGGATGATTTTAATAAATATATGTGATATATATGACATAGAAATTTTATTGTAATGATAATATATATATATACATCATTTACTTTTTTTTCTTTCAATACAATAAGAAAATCGAAACATCGTTCACACGTACGTACGACCTACCGTCTCCAGGAACACTGGATTTCATTTCCTATCAATAAATTTTATGGATTAATATAAATATATATATAATGAATATATATTATATTTATATCATGGTTATAATTATTTAGATTATTAAATCATTATTATAGTAATAGAATAAAAAATATTACTAATCAAAACATTTATGTAAAACAAAGCGGTTATTACTTAAAATATAACTAACATGGAATTATTAGTAAATATGTAATAAAAGGTCATAATAAAGTCATATATGATATGATATATATTAATATGGTTCTAATATATATTTATAATAAGTATATATTTATTATACATGAATTTTGAATGAGTACAATGAGAGTCAAGAATTAAGGTAAGGGATTCCTGTCTTACTTTTACTTTCTGTGTGACACATGCTATATTCCACACCTCTTTCTCCTCTGAGATGTAAATATTAACCATGAATGTATTTTATTATTATTCTACTAAAATTTATTGGTTTTTAAATATAAAATTTTGGACCACTCTTTCATTGGTTTTATGGCTCAAAAGTTAACAAATCAGTAGGGGATTTTTTGTCTCAATTTTCATTCTATGAGACATACGTTATGTTATGCACCTATATTACTTTAAAATGTGTATATGAATACCATTTTACATTTAATATCATGTATTTATTAATACTAATTATTTTTTAAGATCCATTTTATGTTATTAATTCATTGGGTTTATGATTCAATGTTATCAAAGTGGTAAAGATTTTATGTTACAATCTCATCATTTATCGGGATTGTTTATGATTAAATACCCAATGTTGAAATATCATTATATAACTATAAATAATTATAAATAATTATATTATAATATATTTATTCATGAAATATTTACTTAATGGTACTATTTATCAACTATTTGGTTCTAAAGATAATTAATATTTTTTAGGTCAATCCAACTTTATTTCTCTCTTTAGTTAGAAATATGAGTTATTTCAAAGAAGTTCTTTATAATAATATTTTAAAAATATTTTAAATGATATTTTAAAATAATTTCTAAGGAAAATGATTTTGAAAATGCTCTATGTTTTAAAACGTTTTTAAAATGGTTTTCAAATATTCTTTTATAAGTTTTCAAGGTTATTTTAAAAGAAAAATGTTTTCAAAATGTTTTATGTTTAATTTTTTTTCCAAGATGAATAAATATTTTACTCAAAAAATGTTTTAAATTATTTTTAAAGAATAATTTATATGTTTTCAAAGTGGTTTTAAAAAAAATATTTTAAAATGTTT
Organism: Viscum album; assembly: GCA_963277665.1. Taxonomy (NCBI): domain Eukaryota; kingdom Viridiplantae; phylum Streptophyta; class Magnoliopsida; order Santalales; family Viscaceae; genus Viscum; species Viscum album. The sequence continues at coordinate 453,877,762 of OY728141.1, read as the reverse complement.
TACATTTTAAAAAATGATTATCAAAGGATGGTTAATTTGCTTAAGAAATGGTCCTAGTGATATTTCAAAATACTTCTCTATGTAATATGAGATCATTTTATGTAACTTATATTTTATTGGGGGTATAATACAAGGATTCCATTATTATTTTTTCACTATATTATTTATGTTTATGATTACAAGTTTTTTTGAAACCTGTTTCTCTTCCACAGGTTATACCTAGAGGAAATGCTTATGAAACTCGCTTCTTTTCATGGGTTATGATATGAAGAAATGATCATGAATCCTTTATCTATTCCACAGGTTATGATATGATGAAATTTTTATGATACACATTTATGTTCATGGGTTATGATACGATGAATTTTTATTATATTTTTTCACACATAAATATTGATTTCATTATGTGATGGGTAGAGAAATATATGTCCCTCAACTTAGTTGGGAAAATATTTATATATATCAAGAGATAGATAAGGATGGAAATGGGAGTAAAATCAATTCAGTAAGACATATATGGAATGAGGAGTGAATTCATTTTAATAAATTATTTTGTCCACTATGATGGCTTAGTGAGTGAACCCATTCCACTATGAGAAAAGGGCTTCCACTGGGGATAGTGGTGTGTCACAACCAGAAGGTTTAGCCGCAAAAATTAATGGTACATGGGTGGTTAGTCCAATCCCAAAATAGGGTACATAGGAGGTTATCCCAAGCCCAAATAATGTACATGGGTGGTTATCTGAAGACTAACATTTTATAAATGTCTTGATGGATATCCATTACATAAGATCTTATATGCTTATGTGCATGCCAAAGATATATTTATTATACCAATGATATTATCGCATGGATCATGATCTTTGATTTCCTTAGGATTCCTGTATTATGAGATTCCAATATTTATTCCATGATTCATGTTTATGATCTTTTATATGTAGGGTATAGTTTTCCAATGTAATTATTATATTATCATACCCTTATACTTATGTCATGATTATGTATCTTCTTTGTTTACCCTTACTGAGCATTAGAGCTCACCATTTCTTATGTTTCCTTTCCCCAAGTTATGAAGAAATATTTTAAGTAGGTTATGCTTGTGGGAGTTTTTAAGGTTAATATCTTAATGGGATATTTTTATGATCCTTCACCAAATTATTTGATTATGTTTCCAAGTTTCTAAAGTAACTAAACTATTATGGTCCTCAAGCGTGTTTTTGTATAATTTAATATATTTTTATCTAAAAAGATTTAATATCCATGTACGAGAATCCTACTTTGTTATAGTGTCTATTCCTAGAAGCTGATTCACCTCGATCTAGTCTTGATCACAAAATAGGATGAAGTTTGGTGGCACCTCCTTCCCCTCCCTCTCAGTTCGATCATCACAAAAGGGAGAAACACTCTCCCTTCCTTCTACAATGTATAGGAATCCCAAATAGGAGGGGGTATTTTATTCCTTTTAATGAATTAAATATCTTAAAATATTTAATTAATTATCACATCCACCAATGACCTTATTTCATCGAATGGCTTCTATCGACCTACATTATGTAATTCCTAGGGTAAACCCTACTTACCAAAAATAACTATGGCCTTAGTTTTCCCATCCAAGAACCCAAACAGTGGAAAAACAATTTATTTAAAAAAGATGCATGAACTTGTTTTAAAATATATTTATATTTTTAATATATTAATTTTGGGGTCTCATGACTCCCATACATAGTTTCGACTCCAAGGAAAAATATAGAGATATACGCAAAGCACTAAACCAATAAAACTAAAGCTGCTACACAATGTTCCAAAATTAATGACATAAAAATACGAATGAAATAGGAAAAATGATTTTTAGGTAAAACCCCCATAAATGGTTACCTGATAAAAAGTCGAGTCTCTAGTATCTAAGTCACCCCATTTTATAATTATGTAAAAATTCTGAGAACAAGAAGAAAAAGGAACAAAGCTTTCTTGGCTCACTATATAACCCTAGGAAAATTAAATATATGCTCAATAGAATCATTGGTCCATGAAAAATTTATAGCATACCTTCCACCTCTTGCTCCTATACACATGTGAAAGAAATTTCATGTTATATTCTTTTTCCCAAAGAATACATTCAATGCACAAGGGGATGACCTTTATGGTGATAGAACCCTTCTTGATTTTCTTTTCTTCTATTAAACCACTTTATTCCTCAAGTTTTTAATCTTAAAAACACTTTATGAATATCAGTAATGAGTACATTTAGATCCAAGGTAAACCTATTCTTGGTAATGATATATGAGTCACCATATTTGGTGATTCCTACCAAATTTATGTTTTTATCATGAGTAGAAGGTCACCTAATCTTCATATGACCATAAAAAATCATAGTAAAACATTTAAAATAAATATGGCCCACATTAATCCTTTATGTACATATTCTATCCCATCATGTCTCTATTAAGTTACCTGAGTTATGATTTACAAATTCTATAACCCAAATATTTAATTGGATTCAATCACCCTCAATGTTTCTCATTCATAAATTGTATATATTTTAAAATTAAGAAAAATGAAATCCTATTCTTGAGCCTACTAAGTTCTTCATTTTGGGACTCTAATCTGATGGAATAATGGTTTGAGCATCATGAATCTAAACTACATGGACCTAAAAATGAGGATGTTTATGTTAGTGGTGTTTGTATTTACATTCACTTTAGTTTTATCTCACCCTAGATATAGGATAGGCTGCCTCAACTTTTTTCTCAATGTTTGGTGACCTTAAACCCTGAAAATACTTGGTTTGAATTGAAAGACCTTAAACTAACAAAGGAAAGAGACACAATAATTTCTAGGTTGAAAAATAACAAATTAAACCCTAGTTTAAAGTTGAGTCTCAATTTTCTGGGCATAAATCTCACATTTCATAGAAAAAATTTGAGTGTTTAAAAGGGATAAGGCATACAACTTATCAGTTTGAAAATATAACAATGGGAAACCTGAGTAAGAGTTGAGTTCCTACCCATTAAGACTACCCATTCAAGGCTTAGGAAAAAGTTAGGTCTAAAAATTCACAATGTTTATGGGGTTAGATACATGACCCCACCAAGAGTAAATCCTTTTTAGATGGGTCACTCAACATTGGGAAAATTAAGAGAACCTATTTTTATCCCATAGATTGGTTCAAAAAATCTATGTGAAATAAAAAAAAGTTTAGTTCCAGGATAGTCAATTCCTACGAATCATGAGACTCTATATCTCAACATATACCCTTCATAATTATCATTTCACTGAGTCAATCATCCTTCATGTACAAATAAAATAACTCTAGTATATGATGATGGTACATATGACACTATGTCCATCCCGCAGATACCTAAATGAGAGAACACATCTTGAAGAGATCCATATCTTGAATCTGAGTGATCTAATATTAGAGTATAGTGATAGTGTATATGATAGTATATATGAACTACCTATATCTATCTAATTTTACATTATCAGAAGGAGACCAAGTTTCATAATCCTTTATCTCATATGACTCACATTTACTTATAGTGAGTGTACATATATTCCCAAATCCGGCCTCCCTATATCCATAAGATGAAACATGTTTTGGTGATAATAGGTTCATTTTTCTTTAATCATTGTCTTAATAAAATAGATATTATTATCTACTTGATACATCCCCATGAAATATTTAAAAGGATTTCTTTATCAGGGTATTACCAATTGTTAGTTTCAAAAATTATTAATGAAAGATAGTTAGAATAGTGAGGCAAATCAAGGGATAAAAATTGATTAAAATCAATATTTTTTCCTTCATAAAATAAAGTAATAGAGGAATATCCATTAAATAGAGTATCTCTTACTATATAATAAAGGGATTATGGATTAGAACACCACTTCAAGGTATGATCAATGAAATCACAAATTTTGGTCATTTCTTAATCCGAGTCATTGATGACCTAACATCATTCAGATAGTGTTGTAGTTTTAAACTCCTTACTAAGTTTTAACTTTTATTCTCTTATAAAAACATATAGTCTAGAATTATTATCTTCCTTCACCATGTCATTCTAAAATTCAACCATATTCTTGGTGGCGGCCAACTCCTTCTAAAGTCAATCTAGGTCTTGGTGAAGTTGGTACACTATGGCCTTCACTTCTATGATCTCTTAATGATTATTAGTTTATGATACAACATATTGAGAAGCTTCCTAAAGTATAAAAGTACTATTACTTACAGATAATGTGAAAAATTCCTACATAGAGAGTTTTAGTTTGGATTCTTTCACATGAACCCTTTAAAAAAATAATTTCTTTCAGGATGGAATAGATAACTCGAAAATCAAACTTTTTATATTCTATGGATATGGACATATAGATAATTTGGTTTAATTTCATATGAATTCAATCTATACGGGTTTTAGAAATCGGTTTCCTAATTTCCTTCTATAAGGGCTATCAGTAAGTACATCAAACATTGTGAGATTATTGGTCTAAATAAAAGTCACTTCAGGAGAAAGAAATATAATTCTAAACTTGATCATTTAGAGGGCTCATATATACAAAATCCTTATATCTTGTGGGTAATATAAAAATGTTAGTCCTCATGTGTTCTGGTGAGTGAGATGCTAGAATGGTAACCCTAATAACACAATCCTTCATTTGATATGGAAATGCTATAGGTGGAATAAAAAAACCAAACATCATCTATTAGATACTGAATTTTAGATAAGGCATGATGGATACTCACCCATTTTTTCTTGAGAATCAACCTATCAAATTGGTTCCACTTCCTCTAATGGATTCATATGAGCATATCTTATATTAAGTGATTCCATTTTATTCCATTCTAATAGATTCATTAAATTATGTAGTACTGATTTTAACACCTTGGGGAGAATCACCAACTTCTGTCATAACATGGTTAGCTATTAGATCTTGACCCCCCTTTCATGATGGATGCCTCATAAATTTATTGAAAAAGTATGTATGGGTGAGGTAACTCTTTGGGAGAACACTCACAGACCACTTTGGTGGATTATATGGGTCCACCCTCACCAGTTTTGAGTCATTGATTCTTTTATATGAAGAGGTGAGATGGATATAATCTCCCATTGGTGGATCAATATAGCTACATTCTCTGCATATAGAGTCGTACGAGTTAGCAGTTCCATTCAACATGACATGTGGGGAAATAAGTGGTTGATCATGAGAGAGGAAGACTTACACCTATTTAATTATTTCTTGAAGTCTCTAAACTCATTCGAGGAGGAGTGGTAATCTATTTCTAAAAATATTTCTTACATTGTTTTTGTGACTTTAGTGAGAATAATCATTCCTATTAGGGAATAAAAAGTCAGCAGGGTGATCTAAAGAGTGAAATTTATACTTAGTGGTTTTACCCAATCTATTCACTCTAGTGGGTATAAGTGGCTTCCGTTGATGTTTCCCCCACTTTAGGATCAACTATTTATATATCATGAGGCATAATGTTATCTTAATATTCACATATAATATCCATTGAGATTTTCTTGAATAGATCCATTTCAAATAAAGTATTCTGAAACCATAAAAGAAAGATTTTAATACCTATATTTGGATAAATAATAATGAGTTTGAATATTAACTACTTTATCTTGTCATAATATTCTTGTTCAGCATCTCAAAATTCCATCAATGTTTGATAATATATAAAAGGGTATCCGGTATTATATCTATGGTATAGATTCCTAGATGTGAGAAGAGGGAAAATGGATTTAGTTCGTTTACTTATTTCATCACCCTCTGGATAGGTTGAATCTCATCTTCATATTAGATTGATAATATTGCACCACCTATTGGGGCCTAACCCATAATTTATTTTAGAGATTACATGGGTACATTTTCCATCTATATTTTATACAATAATGGAAACATAGTGATTTCTAAGAGTGACTTGAAAATAAAAGAACTTTTTTAATGTGGACTTATTGTCACACATCCTTAGGGTGTACATAGACATTCCATTCCTCATAAACAAATTGGTTGATGAACCCTGCAATGGTGCAACAATTTTTTAAGTTTAGAACCTTATTCTCATTTGGGACTCTATTATTTTTGGATAATATTATCATCTCTATCACTTTAATATATTTATTATCCATGATAGGGTTAGTCTTAAAGTTAATTTTTAGAGGTAAATTTATGTTTACAGGCCCAGAGAGATGGATTTCACCTAGAATGGAAGTCCATAATTCCATGATGTCTAAATCCAAGAGATAACTTTATTAGAAGTGAGAATACTTAGGATATACATAGTCTGAGGATGCATAAAATGACTCTCATTTAGGCCTTGAAGAAGTATCATGATATTTTATATTTAGTTTCTTCTTGGGATTATAATCCTTGATCAGAGAAATCCTCTTTTCTCTTCAGATCACTGATCACAACTTTTAATCTTGATGTGTTATCTCTTCAATAAAAATATTATTTTAATCCCATATGTGAGGTTTATTTGGATTCCTAGAGGCTTCATCATTTTCCCCTTCTTATATGGATTACTTTTGATCTTGTTCCCTCTATCTTGGGATGAGGGTAATGTAACTCCAATGATATTGGTTTCTAGAATCTTGTTAGGGTATGATGATGTCTAGGCTTGGGAATATTCCGTGGAAAAATTGATGAAGGTGACCAAGGATGGTAGTCTAAATTCAATTAGAGTGTTCTCTTGGGACATCATCACCCACAACTATGTCACCACCATCAGGTGTTTCTCTAGATTGACATCCATCACTTGTTCCACTACTTGATTCTAGATGAATTTAAATTTTTGGTCAAATCTATATGGTTAAAAGGCTTCGTAGAAGATATCAAAATCAACCCGGGCCTTCGGGATACAATCCCTTATGTTCATATTATATGAATAAATTTCATGGTTACCACTACCATAATCCTTGGTCATGTTGGTGGGAGGATCACCTTAGGGAAGGTATTTAAACATTGAGTGTAGGCTCAAAATCTTCATATTCTTGTATCCCTTTAGTAATAGAATCCTGATACGAGATATAAATTTTATAAATGTACTGAACTTACAATATAGGATTTTAACATCACCAAGAAGATCACATGAGTTGAAGTGTTCTTCCACCCATCCCCATAGCACTTGGAAGGGTCTTGAGATGTAGATAAAATCCTTACTCTTATACATTTACAATAGGTATTGGTGTATCATTTACAACACTGGTACTACTAGTCCCATAGAGTTTTCTTCTACTAGTTGGGATACTACAATGAAGTTAATTAGATGCAATACATTGTGTGAGACACATACTAGAAACATATACCTACTCATCCACATCACAATGAAGTTAGTGAGTTGGGTTTGATGAGGTATTTCTGGGTTAACATAGTAAACCTACTCATTATAATGACCCCTCTCCAACTTTGGTAAGTATGTGCCCATGTCTCCCCTTTTACGAATAGAGGGGAGACCTGTTACATTTCTTGAGCTTGGTATATTTATATGATGTTCTAGAAAGTATTTATCTAGGTTTCAAGGACAATTTTCATCCATGGGAAAGTCTCCTTACCCATGAAATTAGTGGAATCTCTTAATAACACATGGAATAAATAATGTGTTCATTGAATATTTATCTAGGTGGATTTTAGAGGGATGAAATCATCATGCATGGTTCTAAGGATTGGTTCACCCAAGACCTTGTAGAAGTCCCATATGTTGATCCCCACTTCTCCATAAACCTTATGAAACATATTCATTTGGGGTATCTAGTATCCTAGTAGCTATAGGATTAGGTTGATATACTTATAGACACACATCTATGATTTATAAAAGACTTTATAGATTTTCATACCCTTTATCTGATCCTTAACTGGGAACATGTTTTTCAAACCCAATAGGAACACACCCATTTGGGTTTAGCACCACCTTATATACACAAGTCCTAATCCTCTACCCATTCTCAAAGATAATCAATGGCTGAGAGGTGGAATATTGAGGAATAAAAATTCATCTTATGATTTGATACACATGGACAATTATCTGGGAAAACTTTTGTGTGGTGTGGAATATATGTAGGGGTGAACTCCACATCATTTATGTGCACACCTTGATGATATGTTGTAACCCCCAACATGGGTATATATTTCGACCTAGATGTTCAAAAGCTTGTCATAATGCCTTGGGATGTCCACATCTGTAAAAAGGAAATGAATGTATATTTGAAAGAGATTAGATGCTGAGTATTCTCAGTGATTCTTCCACATTAATTGCGTAAGATCAAACATGTGTTGTGTCCATTAGTGAGAATATTTATGCCTTATGAATTTTAATAGTAGAACGATATAGACAACAAATTTAGTATTTGAAATAATGATTGAAGCATCCTTCATGACTTTATGATAAGAAATAATTCAACAATATCAGTTAAATAGGAAAAGAAAAGATGATAAAGAATTACCCAGGAGTGAAGTTGAGCCAAGTAATAGGACCACCAAGAAAAAACTTAACAATGGATAGAATTTCACTTAGGTCACTTCACTTATACACTTTCCCAGGTTGCTTTTCTCAAATTCCTTTATCCAAGTTATTTCTTCCTATTAAATGTACGTGCTAAGATTAGATACACCCAAATCGGTGGGATAATTTGAGAGATAAGGAGGAGGATTTGAGATCAACTTGAGTTGAGTGAAGGACTTACGTGAATAGAGAGTGTGAAACATCAAGGTTTTCCTAGGTTATAATGGTTTACAGAAGAGAGGTCTATCCCCTACTATTTATATAGGATAACATGTCTTGCAACCATGTGTCAGAACATGTCGATCACCCAGGTACCAATGTGTTGACCTTAGAAACTGAGAACAATCATTCTTCTTTGAATCCATTTTTCTTCCTGAATCATATTTAACTCATAATTCAATCCTCTTCACACTGATTAGATCCAATTCAAAGTGGGGTAGGTATTTGATTGTTCTTCTTTTTTATGACGAGTTTAAGATGAAGATAATTATTAAGGAGAAGAATCATGTGCACTTAAGTCTAGTACCCTAGATTCATTACCCAAGTATTGTTTTTCATGCTCATATCTCATTTCTTAAAACACTTGTATGTCTATATTTCACACCACTCCAAGAATAATTTGTATTTGTGTTACCATGTTGTGAAACCATATCCACTTATGCGTAGGCACAAACTCACTTGTTTCCTCCTCACCGATCCATTAATTTTCTAATTTCTGGTGTATGGGACACCCTAGACCCCATCAGTAAGTCTGGATCTGAAGGGCGGTGTATCGATGATAGGATGCCACCGTGGTGTCACCCATCGGTGACACCGATAGGTGAGTCACTGATCGGTGTGACACCGATTAGTGTGACACTGATCGGGGAGTCACTGATCGGTGTGACAATGATCCGTGTGACAATGATTGGTGTGTCACCCATCAGTGTGTCAATGATCAGTGTGACAATGATTGGTGACACATGGTATTTTTGGGTTTTCTTCCCCAGTTTCCCCATAACACCACTTTTGATCATTTTAACCCTTTTAAAGCATTTTAAAGTGTGACATCAATTGGTGTGTCACCCATCAATGTGAAACTAATCGGTGACATAGGGGATTTTCGGTTTTTCTTCCCCAGTTTTCCCGTAATGCTAATTTTGAGCCTTTTAACCCTTTTAAAGCGTTTTAAAGCCATTTTTAGGCCCATAAACAATGGTTTAAATCCCCTAAGTGTGGAGAGACCCTAAAAAGACCCATTTTAATATCTTTAATTGAAATAATTTAACGTATAGTTGTTATGGCCACCTCTTTGATGAGAATTATTAAATAACAATTAATTCCATCGTGTATAACCATCCAATCGTGTGGTGAGACCATGATCTGCCTTTTAAATTCATTCACAATTTTCATATCCTCTAGCTTTAAGATCTCACCTTTTCATCGTACAAGGATTCCTTCTTCTTATTGGATTGTTTTTTTCCTTTCCCTGGTGCATTTGGAGTCCCCCTTCCCGAGGCCAGTGGTGAACTTGTGCTGGAGCCTTCCCTACTCGTTCTTGGAGTCCCCAGAGTTCCTCCCTTGCGAGTCGTGTATCCCCAGTTATTGGTGTGAGGTAGAAAACTTCGATCATTGATCATTCATGTAAGTGTTTTCTTTCGTCTCACTTTACTGTGTATCTTGCAGGGAGGGTATACTAATGTTCTGAAAAGGATGGATGAAACCAAACCTTAATAAAGAAAAAAAATGGTTTTTAAAGAATGAAGGGGTGTGTTTGATGATGTTGCGGTACTCTTTTACCTTTCATTATATGTTTTGAATTGTATGGGCTTATTTCCACTGAAAATAGTGGCCGTTGGTGGGTTTTTATTGTTCACTAATGAACCTCTGTTTTATGGATATTTCTGTGATTGAATGAATGTAACATGGAAACTGGTTAATCACATAAAATCAGTTGATTAAATAGATTCCCAATGAATAAGAATCCTAGTTTGGTCACCCTGGTTTACCAAACAGAAAGACAGAACTAAAGGAACGGTGTGTTTAAATCTAAAAAATACCTTTCTCTATTCCGATGATGTGTATGGTGGCTCTACTTGTTGTTTTGTGATGTGACGTGGATGGGGATGGGATCCTCTATTGTGCTGAAGTTTTTGGTTTGTGAATCTATGGTCATGTAGGGCCATATGTTGGGGCTTGGTTTGGTTCCATTACTTTGAGGGATCTCATGGATCCCTTTTTTTTGTTGTGACATTACAAGAGAACCGGGTGTAAATGCTTAAATATAAGCTTGGATTTTTTTCTTCCTTGGCTAGTGACTATGCCTATTAGTTTCCTAGAATTGAATAATTATCTAAATGGAATCACTTGAATATGAAAACAAGAATGAGTTCAATGGCGAATTTTTTTTTTCTGAGAATGAGTTGTGACTTGGTTATGGATGTGGTGCTTCTTATGAATGAATAGTAATGAGGGTGTTTGTGTGTGGGCTAGTTTTGGGACAACTAGGTTGAGAAGAGTTCTTGTTTATATTTATATATATATTAGTTCTCATGTTTCTTATTTGAGCCCCACCCAAGTTGAGCACTTCATTCCGAACACCCCCATTTCATGGGGGAGGGTGTTTTTTCCAACACTCCTATGAGTGGATGGTTATTATCTTCTTTTCTTCTCTCTTTCCCAAGTATCCCAAGATTCTTTGGGAATGATATGAAGACTTGAGGTCTATTATAACCCAAAATACTTCAGTCTTGGTAGTTGTGGTGGTTCTTCTTGGTGGGGGAAGGCATTTTGTTTCCCAAGTGTCTTCGGGATGAGGCCTAGGTGTCTTCGGCCATGGTGGTAGTTGTTCTGGCCCAGCTGTTTGCAGGCGTGGTTACATGTGGTTGTTATGGAATAAGTGTTTCTATGTGGGATGTGAGGATGTGGTATCCCAGGTGTTTGCGGGTGGGGTATGGCAGTGGGATTGCAGTGAGAATGACAGGGAAGGTCTTATGCCTAGGATGTCTTCAATAACTAGTGGGAAAGTGGTGAGGGGTACCCAAACATCAATGTGTTATTACTATTGACTCACTTGACTTGAATTATTTGGGAATTACTCCTTGGTGAGGTTTGGGTGCATAGTTTCCTTACTAAGTTATTTGGTTATCTCTTTTCTCATGGGGCAATAGAATGTCTCCCCACTTATGCATGATAGATTTTGGTTTTCCCTACTGAGTATACCAATATACTCACCCAGCGTATATAAAATTGATTTTAGGTTTCCAGGAGGACATTGAGGGTCATGCCGGACCCTACTAGTTCGGACGTTGGGACCGTTGACATTACTTATTTTCTTTTCTTTTGGTACTTTCCTTTGGAGTTTCTTATACTATTGTAGCTCTTACTTTTGGAACACTCATATGAGAATGGTTTGTTTTGCCTTTACTTATACTTCCAGTTTTGGTTTTTTTTTGGGATTTACTATCTTATCTCCTGATCCTACTAAATAAAAAGGGTAATTCCTTCCATTCTTCATGTGATTCTACACCCTTGGTGCTAGTCTCCACTCCAGGGCATATAGAAGGTGGATTTTAGGGGTCATTATCTCTCCTTTAATTTGAGGAAGGGAGGGTATGGCAATCTATTGTCGCTTCCCTCATCTTGTTGAAGGCTGTTTGTGGCATAATGGTATTAGAGGAAGGTTGAGATATAGGATAAAGCTCAGGGTTAGGTATAGTGAGGATTGCATGGGACGGTAGGGAAACAGTGTTAGTCAATCTTTGTTTGTGAAATAGGCCAGGGAGGACTGGCTAAGACATGTGATTTTAGGGTGCCTCATGATCCGATGCAAGGACACGAGACTTACCGAATGACCAAGTAAGGCTACACTAAAGGCAGGTTAGAGGCCCTAGGAGAGGTAAATGCATCATAATGACTTGTGTTATTATGTGTTCTGGGTGTTCTGGGAATTCTGAATAAATAAAATGATTAAGAAAAATTTAAAATAAATCCTCTACGCTACTTGGGCTTAGGCATTCCTTATTTACATTTCAGCAATGGAACCTGGACAACGACCATTGGTAGTGGGGGTGATCGAGGCCCAGAAGGATATTTTGGCTGATCAGTAGAGGGCTGATCGAGAGGAGGAGGATGATCAGTGGAAGAGGACACTTCATGCCTTTTAGTGACATACCCTAGGGAAGTACGAGGGAAACATCTCAGACATGGAGACAGAGAGTTGGCTCAAGGAGTTGGTGATATATTTCAGTTTGATTTAGGCTCTGACGGATTACTGGGTTCCTCTAGCTTTAAACCAGATGCGGGGAGCGGCATGTCAGTGGTGGATGCTCTATATTGGGGAGAATAGGGAGGTTGAGGTTTCATGTATAGACTTCAAGAAGGAGTTCTGGGAAGAATTCCTCTCTTCCATGATGAAGGCGGAGAAGTGGCAGGATCTACTCTACCTACATCAAGGAGAATGTTAGTAAGGGAGTTGGGGATCAAGTTCAAGGATCTTCGTTGTTTTTCTATGGAACTCTTTCTAGATGAGGAGTCTTGGGCGAGACATTTATAGGAGACACTCTAACCTTCTGTTCAGTATTTTGTTACTCCCTTCACCCAACCAATGTACTTGGAGGTCCAAAAGAAGAATGAAGTGGTGGATAGGATGCACACGCTAGGAGGTGTGCCGTGAGAGGGGATCCGGTTTGGTTCGTCAATGAGGAAGGCTGTCAGTAGTAGGCCTCCAACATCGGGGACTTGTAGGTTTCGGTTAGTGGGGAGAAAGCTCCAATATTTATAGTTTCAATCTCTTGGTCCTCGCCCTTTCCTTGTGGGCCCTGGATTGAGGTGATTCATTTTTGGAAGCTGTGGGCACCTTCAGAATCAATGACTGTTCCGAGTGCAATACAATGGGGGTGGGAAGGTTCAGTGCCCACCTCAGCAACAACAGTTTCTAGCCAGGACGTTTTAGCAGCAGCATCAGGGACAGTGGGCTGCTGCTCCTCCAAGAGCAGATGTTGCGGGAGGAGGCTGACCTTAGGGTGCTCCGTAGGGACCTATACCAAGGCGTGGTTAGGGAGGCGACTGATAGCCAAGGGGAAGAGGAGCTGTGCATGGGAAGTTTCACACTGTAGAAGAAATAGTTCCAGTAGGTCCAAAGGCCATTCGAGGTATGATCATCTTGTTTAGCACTCTTTACTATACCTTGTTTGATTTAGGAGCCTCATACTCCTTTGTTGCACCCGGTCTAGCCCATGCCTGGGGTATAAAGGTAGAGAGACTCTCCATGCCCCCAACGCTGAGTATGCTAGTTAGGGGTCTTACCATCCTGTTTTATGTTTCTAGAGGATGTAGACTAGTGTTGAGACCACATCAGTCTAGTGGGGATCTCCTTTTACTGTAAATGCTGCTATATGATGTCATCATAGGCATCAACTAGTTATTTTCTGTAAATGTTGTTATCAACTGATTCCGGAGAAGAGTCATGTTTTCTAATGATGATGGATAGCATGTAGCTTTTGTTGGCCAGTGGAGTTGTCAGGTGGAGAGATGGCATGAAGGGCCTCTTTTTTTTTAATTTGGAAGAGATTTTTGCAGAATCTATGGATGCTGAGATAATGGATGTTCCAGGATTTGTCAGAGAGTTCATGGACATTTTTTTTCCAAAGAGGTTGTGACTCTACCCCCTTGACGTGACGTTGAGTTCAGGATAGACTTACAGTCTGGTGCCTGTCTGATTTCGATGGATCCTTATCAGATGATGCCTTCTGAGTCGCAGGAGTTGCGGATTCAGATTGATGAGCTGATGAAGAAGGGTTTTGTCCAACCCAGCGTATCGCCATGGGGTGCTCCGGTCTTGTTTTCAAAGAAGGAAGATGGTGGTATTAGGCTATGCATAGACTATCAGAGACTAAATTAGGTAACAGTTAAGAACAATTACCCTCTCCTGAGGATATATGATCTCTTTGACTAGCTAAGGAGAGAAGGTTGGTTCTCTAAGATCAATATGCTCTCTGGGTATCAGCAGTTAAGGTTGAAGGATAGCATTATCCCAAATATTTCTTTTAGGTGTAGGTATGAGAACTTTGAGTTCATAGTCATGTAGTTCGGTGTTATGAACACACCTACTATGTTCATGGGGATCATAAAATCATTTATCCATGAGTTTTGAGACAAGTTTTTCATTGTTTTTATCGATGAAATTTTTATCTAATCATGATCATAAGAGGAACATACTAAGCACCTTGAGATATTCTTAGAGATCCATTGACATTACCATATCTATGGGAAATTTTCCTAGTGTAAGTTCATGACATGAGATGTGAATTTCCTTGGACACGTGGTGTCTCAGCAAGGGGTAGCAGTTGATCCGTAAAAGGTTGAAGTGGTTGTTTCTTGGGAAGCACCCAAGAATGTGACAGAAGTTCGTAGATTTCTGGGTCTGGAAGGCTATTATCGGAGGTTCATACCTAACTTCTCTTGAGTTGCAGCTCCTTTGATATATTGGACTAGAAAGGACCAGGTCTTCATGTGTAGTGATTGGTGTTGGGCATCTTTCAACTATCTGAAGGAATGGTTGGTCAGAATTCTAGTGCTCATGTTGCCATAGGAAGGGGTGTTGTACGAGGTTTTTTGTGATGCTTCTAGACATGTCCTGGGGTGTGTGCTGATGCAGCAACAAAGAGTGATCTCTTATGGTTCTAGGAAGTTATGTCCTCATGAGCGTAACTATGCCACCCATGACCTAGAGATTTCAATAGTAGTGTTCATGTTGAAGTTGTGGTGGCATTACCTCTAGGGGAGAACTTTGTGGTCTTTTTGGATCACAAGAGTTTGAGGCATATCTTTACCCAACAGGACCTAAACTTGTGGTAATGAAGGTTGGTGGAGTTTCTTCAGGACTAAATCTTTGAGATCTCTTACACTGAAGGTAAGAGGAAGGTTGTGGCTGATTCCTTGAGCAGGAAGTCACAAAGGGAAGCTGTTTAGGAATCTGTGGATACTTGGGAGGCAATGGAGGAGTTGGCTTCCCTATACCTAGATGAAAGGGTGGATGGTGGTAGAGGTTGTCTATTTTAGATGACAGTTCAATATTCTCTGTTGTGGCAGGTGGATGAGTCTCAGTGGGGAGACATAGAGAGTGAAGTTATGCATGATCAGGTTGAAAAAGGCAATGCTCTAGAAGGGTGGTCAGAGGATGGCCAGAATCAGATTCTTTTATGAGGGAAGTTGTTTGTCTCATAGACGATGGGCATGGGAGTTCTCTGTGAGTTACATAACTCAATCGTTGGGGTACACCTATGAGTTTCCAAGATGTAACAAGTCCCAAGGGAATAGTTTTGGTGGCTCAGGGTGAAACAGGTAGTGGGGGAGTTTTTGGCAAGGTGCCTAGTGTGTCAGCAGGTGAAGGCTAAACACCACATTCCAGGAGAATTGTTGCATCCTTTAGATGTCCCTAAGTGGAAGTGGGAGGAAATCTCGATGGATTTCATCATAGGACTACCCAAGGTTCAACGATGATGTGATGTTATATGTGTAGTGGTAGACTAGCTAACGAAATCAACTCATTTCTTGATGATCAAGGAGTTGGGTGCAGTGGATGCCTTATCACATAGATATGTGGATGAGGTTGTGTGGTTTCATGGAGTTTTGAGGTCCACAGTCTCTGATAGGGATGCACGGTTTACCTCATGAGTCTGGAGGGGATTACAACATGCTTTTGGCACCCATATATATCTTAGCACTGCTTTCCACCTCCAGACAGATGGGAAGATAGAGAGAACCATATAGACATTGGAGAATACACTACAAGAATGTTTTTTGGACTTTGGAGAATGATGGGTACGACACTTTCCTCTGGTAGATTTTTGATACAAAAATAGCTATCACTATACCATTGGAATGGCTCCATTTGAATCCTTGTACAAGAGGCCGTGTCGCTCACCTGTGTACTAGAAAGAGGTCAGGGAAGTAGGTGTTCTTGGATCAGAGGTAGTGCAGAGCATGATAGAGAAGTTTCAACTTATATGGGAGAGGATGAAGGCAGATCAGGACTGACATAAGTAATATGCCGGTCATAGGAGAAGACCATTAGAGTTTGAAGTCGGGGACCACATGTTCTTGAAGGTCTCCCCTCGGTGTGGGAAACAGAGGTTCAGCAGGGAGAGTAATCTCTATCCTTGGTTCGTCAGACCCTTTGAGGTATTGCGGAGGGTCAACAAAGTGGCTTATCAGCTAGAGCTACCCCTGCCGCTACTGAAGGTGCACAATTTCTTCCATGTGTCTCAGCTCTATCGGTACCTACATGATGATTTACACGTCCTAGACTGGGGAAAGTTGGACACAAGGTATGATTCTACATTCATGGAGCGACTAGTGAGGATCATGGATCATGAGGAGAAGGTGCTTCTTGGATGAACTATCCCATTGCTTCATGTGTTGTGGAGGCACGGTGGCCTCGATGAGAGTACTTGGGAGTGATAAGCTCAAATACACGCCTAGTACCCAAAGTTGTTTTTATTTTTGTTCTGTTTTGTTTCGTACTTGTTTGTGATGTAGTGGTTGACCTTTTTGATTATAAAATGTTATGTTTTTTTATTCTCTGAATGTGTGAGAAAAGTCCTGACTATGGGAAGGGGAGGACCTGATCCCTAGTCAAGATGTATTAAGGTGGATGCGATTAAACCCATGTGGGCGAGTCAATGCTACCCAAAGTGGATAGTATCTTGACATGGAGGATGGGACTCCCTAAACCATATGACTAGATGGTATGGCCTTAACATGTTTGTGTGATTTCTCAATGGAGAGGTGTTGCTAGATGTCTAGGGTGGTTTGGCCATGAGAGGTATCTTTAGAGGTGGTTGTTCATACACCTATTTGTACATCGGGTTTTGGTTTTGATTCTCGGGGATGAGAATAGTTTGAGAGGTATCTAATTTAATAGACCAGACCCTCCTAGTCCATTACTTTACCAATTTTTTATGTGTGGGATGCCCTGGACCCTGTCATTAATTCTGGATCCAAAGGGTAGTGTATCGATGAAAGGATGACACCATGGTGTCACCCATCGGTGACACCGATCTGTGATTCACTAATCGGCGTGTCACCGATCGGTGTGACACTGATCCATATGACACCGATCAATGTGTCACTGATCAGTGCCACATTGGTTTTTTGTTTTTTCTTCCCTAGTTTTCCCGTAATGCCACTTTTGATCCTTTTATCCTTTTTAAATTGGTTTAATGCCATTTTTAGGCCCATAAATAATGGTTTAAATCCCCAAAGTGTGGGGAGACCCTCAACAGACCCGTTTTTATCTCTTTAAATGAAATCCTTTAACACACAGCTGTTATGGCCACCTCTCCGATGAGAATTATTAAATAACAATTAATTCCATCACATATAACTATCCAACTGCATGGTGAGAACCCAATATGCCTTTAATTCCGTTCACAATTTTCATATCTCGTAACTCCATGATCTCTCCTTTTCATCGCACGAGGATTCCTCCTTCTTCTTGGCTGGTACTTTTTCCTATCCCTGGTGCATTTGGATTCCCCTTCCCGAGGCTAGTGGTGTGCTTGTGCTGGATCCTTCCCTACCCATTCTTGGAGTCCCCAGAGTTCCTCCCCTGAAATTTGCGCATCCCCAGTTCTTTGCACGAGGTGAAAAAATTCAATCTTTGATCATCCAATTAGGGGTTTTCCTTCATCTCTCTTTATTGTGTATCATGTGCGGAGGGTATACTAAAGTTCCTACAGGTATGGATGAAACCAAACCTTAACGAAGATAATAAATGGTTTTTAATGAATGAAGGGGTGTGTTTGACGATGTTGAAGTACTCTTTTACCATTTCATATATGTTTTGAATTTCATGGGCTTATGTAAACTAAAAATCATGGTTGTTGGTGGTACTTTATTACACACTAATGAACCTATGTTTTCTGGATATTTATGTGAGTGAATGGATACAACACAGAAATTGGTTAAGCACGTAAAATCGGTTGATTAAATGGATTCTCAATGAATAAGAATTCTGGTTTGGTCACCCCAATTAACTAAATACAAAGTAACTAAAGGAATGGTGTGTTTAAATATGAAAAATCTCTTGCTCTATTCTGATAATGTGTATAGTGTCTCTGCTTGATGCTTGTGAGGTGATGAGGATGGGGATGGGATGCTCTGTTGTGGTGCAGTTATTGGTTTTTGGATCTGTGGCCATGTGGGGCCGTATGTTGGGGCTTGTTTTGGTTCTAGTAATTTTAGGGATCTCACAGATACCTTTTGTTGTTGTGACTTTACAAGAGAAACGGGTGTGAATACATAAATTTCTTCATAGCTATTTTTCCTTACTTGGCTTGTGGATATGCCTATTAGTTTCATGGTAGTGAATAATTATCTAAATGGAATCACTTGAATATGAAAACAAGAATGGGTTCAATGGGGAATTGTTTTTCGGGAATGAGTTGTGACTTGGTTATGGTTATGGTGTTTCTTATGAATGAATAATAATGAGGGTGTTTGTTTTTTGGCTGGTTTTGGGACCCCTAGGTTGGGAAGAGATCTTGTTTACCTATATTTATAATTTAGTTTTGATGTTTCTTATTCACTCCCCACCCAATTTTAGCACTTCTTACCGAACACCCCCATTTTATGGGGGAGGGTGTTTTTCCCAACACCCCAATAAGTGGTTGGTTATTAGATCCTTTTTTTTCTCCATTTCTCGAGTAGCCCAAGATATTTCAGGCAGGCTGTGATGGACTGAAGTCTATTATAGCCCAAAATTATTCTAGAAGGGTAGTTGTGGTGGTTGGACTAGGTGTGTGCAGGAAGGTAGTTTCCCAAGTGTCTTCGGGATGAGGCCCAGGTGTCTTCAGGCATGATGGTAGTTGTTCTGGCCCATGTATCTGCAAGTGTGGTTACGTGTGGTTTTTGTTTCTTAGAAGTTTGGAAGTAGGGTGTGAGATTGTGGTATCCTAGGTGTGTGTGGGCAGGTTATGATAGTGGGACTGCAGTGAGAATTACAAGGAAGGTCTGATGCATATTATGTCTTCAATAACTAGTGGGAAAGTGGTCCGGGGAACCCAAACATCAATGTGTTATTAATATTACCTCACTTGACTTGAATTATTTTGGGAGTGTTCCTTGGTGAGTTTTGGGTGGATAGTTTCCTTGATAAGTGCTTTGTTTATCTATTTTCTCATGGGGCATTAAAATGACTCCCTACTTGTGCACGAGAGCTTTTGGTTTTCCCAACCGAGTTTACCTGTATACTCACCCAATGTATATAAAACCACTTTCAGGTTTCTAGGAGGACATTGAGGGATATTACAAACCCTACCAGTTAAGACTTTGGGACCATTGACATTGATTATTTTCTTTTATTTTGTTACTTTCCTTTGGAGTTTCTTGTACTTTTGTAGGTCTTACTTTTGGAACATGCATATGGTAATGGTTTTTTTTGGATTTACTTATACTTACAACTTTGGTTTTGTTGGGGATTTACTATCTTATCTCTAAATCCTACTAAATAAAAAGGGTAATGCCTCCCTTTTATCTTGTGATTTTATACCCTTGGTGCTATTCTCCACTCTAAGACCTATTGAAGGTGGGTCTTAGGGGTCATTATCTCTCCTTCAACTTGAGGAAGGGATGGTATGGAAATATGTTTTCCCTTACCTCATCTTGATGAAGTCGGGTCATGATAGGGTCATCCCATACAATTTATATAGGAGGATGTGTCTTGTAACCATGTTTTAGCACATGTTGAACACCCAGGTACTAATGTGTTGACCTTAGGACCTAAGAACAATCATTCTTCTCTGAATCCATTTTTATTTCTGAGTCACATTTACCTCAGAATTCAATCCTCTTCACATTGATTAGATACAATTCGAAGTGGGGTGGGGATTTTATTATTCTTATTTTTATGATTAGTTTAATATGAAGTTAATTATTAAGGAGGAGAATCATGTGCACTCAGGTCTTGTACCCTAGATTAATTAACCTAAGTCTTGGATTTCATGCTCATATCCGATTTCTTGAACAACTTGTATGTCTATATTTCACACCACTCCAAGAACAATTTTGATGAGTGTTCCCATGTTGTGAACCCATATCCACTTATTTGTAGGCACAAAATCACTTGTTTCCTCCACATATCTATCTTGAATGAGTTCACCTACGTACCTAGTAGTCATGCCCTAAAACTTATGGAACTCCCCCTTTGTGATCAAACCTTGTGTACCCTTCTCCCCATAGTTGTTTATAAATAGACCTTATCAGTCTCCATTTTTGGTCTTGGTAGAGAAAAACACAAAGAATAAAATGAAGAGATGTTAGATCCACATTCCCAAGACTCCAATTCCCTTTACATGTCTTTCTGATGTAAAAAAAAGAAAATTAGTCAAAATTAAGAGTAATTGGGTTATCCAAAGTGGTTAACAATTAAAACCTATCTAAAATACCACCATTCTTATGATAACTATGGGGTAGGGTAAAGGGACCAATACAAGATGAAACACTATAGAAAAATGTTCCTAGTCCAATTTCAAAGACTCCATAACACTGAGGAGCCACTCACCCATCTCACCCTAAGAGTTTTACACCCAGGATTCACACCCCCCAAGCTACCCAGATAATTCTAAACAGGGTTACATTTTTCCTTACCAATGTATAGTATAGTGATATGATTCCATAATTCTCAAATAGGGAGAACCTTTTCCCTACCCTACACCAATGAAAAACTTCAATCTACTTTATTCTTGTGAAAACCATCACGCATGCCTCATCCTAGGTAAATATACCACCCGTGACTCTATAATAGGGAACTAATTCTCTTAAGTACCCCACTAGAGTGCCAATTTATATAGGTACACATACATGAGATCCCCATATGTAATAATCTCTTACCTATGATCCAATCTCACCTATTCCATTTACTTGGGTTCCAACTTTTCCCAGGTCCCCTACTTGGGTTCTTATCCTTTAAGAAACTATCAAAGACTTAATGAAATACATGACCAGGATGTTCACATCAATATTCACCACATTGATCATATATTCCCTTGATAAAAGTACCCTATATAGAAATAATCCTTAACAAATAGGACCCTTAGGGTAATTATGATAATGTATTCCATTAATATTGATGGTCACTATCATGAGGATATCAGTGAAACCTCACCCAACTCATGCTTCCCAATTTGGACGACCCATATCAAGCATATGATTAGCTTAATCACCCAGTGTAATTATTTATTCCATTCAATGGGATAGGTATATTCTAGGGATTCTTACTATGTTAAATCCCCAAACCAAACCTTCACCTAATTTTTCTACCAGGATATGCATCTCTAAGAAACATCCATGCATGTTGATCCCAAACATGGGATGAGTAGCCTAAATGTAATCCCTAAATCATCCTCACATGGTAATACTACTTATGACACCTATCTCAATGGTATATATTCATTATGATCCAACTTTAATCAAATGAAAATTTTTACAATGGTCAATCATGTAATGCCTCACCTTGACACACTCCGATCAGTAGCCAAACTAGACCACCAAATAACCTCAAGGTTGTCTCTCCAAATTCCAGTGGCCTCCAACTAGTAGAGGGGGTATAAAAAGGTACCATGGGGGGACTATACCCCCTGATTTTGAGTATGAAAAAAATAATAAAATAAACAATAATAATATAGGCTCATCACATAAGAGTACAAAAAAGAAATAAATAAACTAGAAATTGCTATTAAAAATGAAATACAAACATATAGAATATAAAAAAATGGATATGATAACATATAATTCTAATCACCCATCTATAAAATCTCAGATATATATAGAATAATACAATAAATAAAATAAAAACTAGGTCCTAATACATATTCAAGCCATACCACACTCCAATCTCTAATCCCATTCGAACAGCTTTAGCTCGAACATAAAATCTTGGGCATTCATCCAGCCTGAACCTCAAAGTTGTGATAGATGATCATGTAACCAAGTTTTGTGGATTCCTGAGTAGAGGATGAGTATATGAGTTGTTATGGAACCGAAAATATGGTCTTGTGAAATAATAGAAATGCAGTGATATGTTCATTTTACATGCTAAGAATAAATGAAAAAACTAATGAATCAAATTAATAAACAAACCATAATACCTGCATTAGACCAATGCTAAAATATATTTGATCACATCATGGGGATCATTCCCAATAACATATCATAAATAACCTAAGTTAATAAACATATAACTTGGTCCACCCATGTTAATCATCACTGATTCTCAGGTCCAAGACCCTGATCGACTATACCTACTTCAACCACCTATGAAGTGTCTCTGAGCATGAGAATCACTTCAAGGGAACCTCTTTAAACTCAATAGGGATTACACTATCACACCTACACTATAATGATTATGATAAATTGGGGTATTAATAGGAATCACTCATCCTAAAACCCTCAAGAAAAACCCCATAGTGGTACCTGGGCATTCTCAGTGTTAGGATGATATTTAATTCCTAGGAGGGGTGACCTTAAGAAATCATATATGTCCCAGCATGAATGATTCCTAAGAAACCCATGAAATTGAATGAAATACTATCCTATATCTCACATTAAATATATTTAGAATCTAATAACTCATGAATCCAATTCCAATCCATAATTGGTGCATCCTCTCGATCATATGGGGTATCCTAGGAATGATCAAGGGGATGAAAATGTCACCCTTGAGGTTTCTAACATCCATGCATGGGGATATACACACACAAAACCTCATACCATCATTAAAATCCCAACATCCTAGGAATTCACAATGTTTTACTAGTATCACCATTCAAACCCCAGGATCCTCGATCATTCACAATGGTCACATTGTATCAAATGAAATCAATATGGAATATTAAATAGGGATTACACTATCACACTTATACTAGACTGAAAATTCTAATTCTGTTTGGATTTTAATGCCTGTATGGACCTGTGGGATTAAAAATCATTATTAAATATTCCATATCCTTTCTAAGATAAACTAAAATTGTATTACCATATGTATGTCGCACACTAACCATTTTTGGGCCCCTTCTGTTTAGTATTCTTAGTTGCATGATTTTAAACTGAATAACATAAGTCCTTACCACATGATGTTATATTGTATGTTATAATCCTTCTACATGGCCTTAAAATATGAAACAAATACTATGTAGTCTCTGATTTTGTTACCCAGGATATTTAAAATGTATACACAAGGTTTAATCCAAATTCCCTGTTGGTCTTTATGTATAGAATTAAAAGGAACTTAACTTGTTAATGGTTTCACAACCATAAAAAGCACCAAATTGTTCCTTTTCAAACAATAATAAAAGGAATTGATGTCACATTAAATCGACCTAAATTATATGATTTATGATTCATTTCATAGAGATTTTTAAGAATCCCCTATCATGGCACCAGTACTTACTGCAAAACATCTATCACTGTAAGATCATGGATTTTCAAATCAGGTATAAACCATTTAAATTCTGGTAAAACGCTTTTTTACACCAATGAATGTGCTTAAGAGGATATGAAGTGGTTCAAAAGTGTATGAGTCTCATTCGGAACCAAGATCTATAGATTTTGGAAGTTCAGTATAAGCAACATGGTTAGTGAATGGTTAGTGCTAACCATGAAACTCTACCATGCGGGGGTGATGTAGTGTACCATAAAGGGGTGAATAGTTTGTTTAAACCACGAACCTCGAGCTGCACAACCATGTGGGGTACTATAATGGACTAAAGGGGGTTGAAATGTTGGCAAAAACCAAACACCTAGGGACATACCCATAGTTTCACTTAACTAGTATAAGTTCACGGTTAGGTTCTTGAGTTGTAAAATCATGTTAAAAAACTAAAAACCCTTTAAAAGCTGGGTAAAATTACCATTTTTCATTTTTTTATTTAAAAACTTAAATTACCTATTCTCCAATTATTTTTCTCTAGAATCCAACTGCAAGAGGGTATCCTTCTTCCCTTATCCTTAGGTTTTAACCCTCTATCTTTATCGAGATCTAATTCCACCATCGTCTATCACGTTGGAAGCATACCGGTAAGAGCTTCAATCTTTCTCATTCCTTTATTTATCACTCCATATTTGGTTCTATTTATATACATGCTAAAATGACCTATTTTGAGGAAATTAGTCTTTTTTTATTTCTCCCTTTTCAGCATAAAATACTAGATATAAATGTATGAGTAGAGTATTACCAAAATTAGGTAGGTGATATTGTTATTTTCCCATAATTTATTGATTCTTTTATCATGTTCCATTATTCCATACGCCACACCTTCCATGTGACGCCACCCAAATATAAGATTATCTATATAAAATGATATTTTCATTTTTATAACATCTCTAGAAACCCAAAAATAAATTTTATATGATTTCCACCTCATTTTAATACACCCTATAGGGTGTTCCCTTTTTAATGGATTCAAGTCTTATACATTAAAAGAGTTTATACCACTAATAATGGTGTGTTGAGTTGGACTTTTTGAATGAAATACAATGTTTTTTAACTAAATGAAAATGGTAGTCCATGTGTAGAGGCCATTTCTCTTATGGTTGTAACATGAATTATCTTTAACAAAAAATTAGATAAACCAAGTTAAATGAGTGGTTTAAATGGGATTGGTTCAATACTACCCATGACTATTCTACATGACATACCAAGGGTGATATGTGGGTTTTGATTTAGAAGACCTTATATATTCTCATCGAGCATTATCATATGAAGTTTATAAATTAATTGAAAAATTCAAGGAGTGATACTTGGGTTCTTTATAGAACACAATGGATGGGCTCACCAAGTGGATGCCTTTTTTTTAACCATGAGTGATCTGTGGTTCCCTAGTGGATTACATTGGACAAGCTTGATAGGAAATAGTTCTATACCATAACATGAGTGATACCTAGTTACCTATGTGGTATATGATGGATGATATTATAGGGATATTCCTTATACCATACTATGAGTGATACTTAGGTTCCTTATATGGAATACCCTGGATAGACTTTTATAGTGATGGGTTTTTATAGTTCACTTGGAGCGATACCTATGTTTCTTTTTATGGAATGTCTTGGATGGGATTATAAAAACAATTAATTAAAAAAAATTATATGATCCCCAAGTTTGAAAACATTCTTAGATTCAGTATATTATTTAATTTTATGACATCATAGTTACACTTCCTTCCTAGCACATATTCTATGAGTATTATGTAGCCTTTTATTAAAATGTATAGACTCCTTGGGATTAAACATCAGGTCATAAATATTATATGTATCTATATATATGAACATATTTTTCCATATACATATGAGGAATATATATACATACCATTATATATATATATACAGGGTGAGATCTATTCAGAGACATCCTGCTTAGGATGAAATAGGTAGTGTCGGTCAGGTATCCTGTGAGGAACCTAGTCCAATGTGATTTATTTATTTTATATATTAAATTTATTATTGCCTATAAACCAATAATTTTATATGCATAGAATAGACTGTTCTAGAAACTATTTTTGGTGTCATAATGTGTATATCTCACACCTTATTTGATCCACTGATTGGTACCCATAAAGACTTTAGGAAAATTGGTAGGGAAAAGGGAAATCATCCACTATTAGATGAATTAAATTCTATACTTGGATAGAGAATGGGGAAGACGATAGATATTAGGCTCATGATTCCATTGGAGATAGTTACCAGTCCGTTTTCGTTGTGTATGGCTTGTGGTATATGTATGTACCCTTATTACCTTTGATATTTCATCATGACATGGTTATCATTTTTTATATGATATCGATTCTTCTTTCACCGAATTATTACATATGGATTATTTATGATTAAATGGTTCATTTATTATACCATTTTTCTACTTACTATAATTGTATTCCATTGTGCTACACTTTGATCATGAGGGTATAGTCTCCCCATCATACCATCATAGACTATCACTCCTAGTCGATAACATCTAGAGTATAGGGAGGAGACCTTGAGACCATGTGACCAACTAGGTTTAGTTACTTATGAGTGAACCCAGTCTGGGATATTAAAAATGGTATTAGAGACTTATTCCCTTTTGTCATACTATTTGGGTTGTTAGACTGGAGACTAGAAGTGTGTTCGAATTTGGTAATGAGCCCATGCCTGGGAGTAATAGGCCCACGTATAGGGGAAATAAAAATTACCTAGGATGGGAAATTATTGTTCTAGATTATGCTTATTAGATTTGTATTGATTTCACCATTGGGTGACACACATGATTTGTGGTTTTAATTATTGTTATTATTATTATGGATTAATTTTTCCCCTTGGGCTACTAGGTATTGATCATGAATCATTATAGGAACCCGAGGATTCACATTCCATGCATATTCCATGCCGTATTTATATTTATTCTTACATTTCCTACTGCATATTATTGGTTCCTAGAATTTGATATTTGAAAATGTGTTAGTGTTTCTTATAGGGATAGAAAAGTTTTATTAATTTAAGTGTTTGGATCAACCTAAATTGTGTTTCCCTATATATACAGATGGTGGTACCTTAATTAAACAATTATTCCATGTTTGAGCCATGGACCATTGGTTAAATGATCTAAAATGTTTATTGACATATTTATATTAATTCTAATTGTAAATTTTTAAGCATGTAAATCTATAAATTAAAAATTGTAATTCATCAAATCAAATCATTTTATATGACCTAGTACATCCTAATGCTAGATGTAAGGGTCGATTCATAATTACATGATATTCCAATTACAACTTATAAAGATTATTCCATTATAACTTTGGAATGGTGACTCATCTAACTAGATTTTGACACACACACACACACACCTATGAATGATTATAAAATTAAATCAATTTAAATTCTAAAATAAAATAGTTACCACTAAATAGAGATTCCAATTGGAATGTAATGTGTTCTTTCTAGTATATCTTTCAATTGAAACTCTATATACTGGGCCTATTCTAGACGATTTGAGACTTTGACATATACTCTACCTTAGTATTGGGAAGTAGAGAGTGTCTCTTGTGATGTCCATGATCTTCCTTATCACATAGACCTATATTTAGGATCAAGTTGAGTGGTGTGAATCTTATATAGGGGTGTGTGTACCCATCCAATCCTATTATCCATTGTCCTATATTTTGTTAAACATTATCTGAGGAATGTGCTTGAAATTTTTAGATCCATTCCACCATGAAGTCCTCAAATCACGTTCAAGAAGTGTGATGGAAATAATTCTCCATAGGTGGTGGACCTAGATCCACCAATATTTCCTCCTATGGTGTCACTCGAGGCACCTCCATCTATTCCTAATCTGGGCACCAATTCTCAGTTTCAAGAGAGATTAAAATTATTTATAAAGCCTTTATAGGGAGATTTATGACCGAACACTATTATGTGAAAGATGATGTGAGAGATAAAGCAGAATAACCCTCTTACATATTCAAGGGATAGTGGTCCTTAGGCTGCTGAGTCATGGATAGAGACCACATTATCCATATTCATGAATTTAAGGACACCTCCATAAAATAGGGTCAATATTTTGACCTATATTATTTAGGATTATTCTAAAAGATGGTGGGATGTGATCACCCAGGATGATCATCACTAGGGTGTGGTATGGGTGAAATTTCAAATAGCCTTATATTACTAATTATTCCCTCAGACTCTAAGAAAACACTGAGATAGAGATTTTATATAATAATAGTGGGTTTCTATGTTTGTGATAGAGTATTCATATCATTTTTCAAATCTTTATCAATTATCACTGAAACATTCAAGTGATCAGTTGATGATAATAATGTGATTTGATAATGGGTTTGTGTATGCCATCCGATCACAAGTGAATGTATTTCGGGTGACCATCCTTTTTTATATATTGAAACAGTCCCTCATCATCTATAAAAACCCAAGGAAATATGTCAGTGTGGTTCATATAGGTTTATCTTTGAGATAAGTAGGTGTTTCATTTAGCATTAAGAAGAATCACTTTGAGTCTGCTCGTAGGGGTAACACCATTTAGACGATGCACACTGATAGTTACATAGCATGTCACCAGTATGGTCAGCTAGGCCATAAGAATCCCTAGTATACTAGGGAAACAATCAAGTTCCTATCACGTGACAGGATGGGTAATCTTTAATGTTTTTTCTAAACATTCCCTCTAATTCCTAGAGATAAGGGATCCAAACTGACTCCAAATTTGGGTGCAGGATCAGTCACTTCACAATAAGTAGGTGGGTTGAGTACTACTGGATGATTAGGATGAGGAATCTTGGATTTAGATATAAAACACTAGTAGAGAAGACTAGACTAGGGTATCTAGGTTGTATTTCAAGGTTTTAAATCTTTCCACATATATTCATTACAACCTACTCCTGAGAAGTATATTTTGAATCCTTCTAAAGTTTGAGGTACTATTCAAGTAGCCTCAAAATTAGTTTCTACCTTATTCAATAAAATCCTTTCACATTCCTTCATATCTACAGTAATTATGGAACATTTGGGCCTTGGGGTAGAATAATTATGTGTCATAATTACTCTTGACACAAAATTGGTGATCTGATTCAAGAGAGTATGTCGATGTAAGGAATTTTCCCTTGAGATATGTGGTATTCTTTTTCTCATGGATTATTTTTTTCCTCGAGATAGAAAGATTTGGTATCGTATTCAGGACAGAATGGTTAGCATATCAATGTTCTCATGTTTATTGAAATTTATATAGGGTGTTATTAATATCACCCAAGGGTGGTAATTATGTTCACAGGGGAGAATGGGATGTCCATATGAGTTGATCTGGGCTGAAGTATCACGTATTAAGTGGATTGATAGCCTATATTGTCAGTATTTTTATGAGTGGTGAGGGAATGTGACGTATATAATTTCCTCCATTAGTGGACTATCTTAGGAAAGTCATCCCTAATCAATTATCTAGGTTACCTCCTATAAGAGAAATGGATTTAACTATTGATACAGTTCTAAGAGTGGCACTAGTATCCATTCCTCCTTGTAGAATGGAAACCACAAAGCTTCAGCAGCTCCTGAAGAGGTTGGAGGAATTAGAATCTAATGGTTTTATACTATCTAGTATGTCTCTAGGGGGCCCACCTATCCCTTTCACTAAAAATATAGATGGTATCCTCGGGATTTGTGTGGATTACTAGAGGTTGAATTAGCTTATGGAAAAGATCTGGTATCCACCGCCTCACATAGAGAACCAATTTAACCATCTTCAAGGATCTTGGGTTTTCTCAAATATTGATTTGAGGTCATGATATCACTAGGTTCATGTCAGACCATCAGACATACCATATACAACATTACATATTAGATATAGATTTTATGAGTATTTGGTAATGTAACGACCCAAAATTTTATTTATGAAAATTCAACTTGATCTATTAAATGTCTTATTTTAAAAAATGGTTATAAAAAAAATATGAACTTCCTTGGTTTTATGTTTTAGGACATTAAAATACAGTTAAGAATTGTTACTCTTTCTAATATAGTCTTTGAATAGTGATCACTTGATTAGTATAAATATAGGGATTTAACAAATCCAATTTACTCAGACAAAGGAAGTGATGACCACATCTAGTATAATTTCTCCTTACGAAGCCCATTTATCAGAGCTCAAAAATGAGGTAGCATCACTGGGCTTTTCTCTTGACCAAGCCCAAGATGAGCTTCAACACGTTAAGCTTAAATGGAACAAACTATGGGAGAAGTGGAAGTTGATAGAGATTATTACCCGAGTGATGTTATCTGAGCCACCCTAAGAGAATGTCACCATTTCACACCTTACCCTTAGGTAATATGTGGGTGTTATAAGGGGTTATGTAAAAATACCCTCTAACTATGATTATTTGCTTTATTTTTTTTTGACGAATATACATTTATTTCATTATTGTTACTTTGTAAATGGTTTTTAAAGCACAAATAGTATTTTTAGTAAATATTCAATTAAAAAATATATTTTGATGAATTAATGGATTTTTCAGAATTAAATAATATTTCAATAAAATATCATTATTAATAAATTAATTTTTATTAAATATAAATTATCATATAATTTTTATGAATTCAATTTTAATTTTTATTAAGGTTTGAAAACTATTTTTGTCAAAACTCATTCATTTTCAATAAATGTCAGTTTTTATTTTAAAATTTGAAATCCATATATTTAAAAAAAATTTAGATAAAATGAATATTTTATTTGGAATCATAATTTCAAAATTATACAATAGTGAATTTTTCATAATTTTTCAAGAATCTAATTTTTGGGTAAAAATTAAATACCATTTAAATATATAATGTGTTTTAGGACATCATAATGACCCAATAGTGTTGTAATAAAACAATATAAAATGTATTTTCAGAAAATATATGTTTTTTCTCTAAAATAATGTGATTTTAGATTTGTTTGATAAATTTTATGGTGCCTTTGTGGACCCTCTAAGACTTATAAAACATTTTAACTTTTAAAATGATTTCCTTGAGAGTGTGACTCACCTACACTTAAGCAAGACTAATATTTTAAGAAATTAGGTCATTGGACTTATAAAATAATTTTCTTAACTCCCCTTTGGAAAAAACCATGGTTTGGTTAGTGTTTTTTATTAGTTTAATCTGTGATGTCCAAAACCTAAATAATACAGAATTTCATCCTTCTCCTATATAAACCCACCCAATATCCCACTTATCTTCACTAAAAACCATTTTATCATGTCCCTACCCTACCCTTATCTCTCTAAAATTTTCTCATGGTTCCCCAATCTCCCATGAATCCTCTCTCAAGCCCCTCCCAAGCCCTTGGGATCAAACTTCCAAGTAAGAGATTTCTTACTTTCTCATTTTTCTCTAAATTTCATTATGTTGTTATACCATTTTGTTTTAAATTAAAAATTTTGGGGTGTTATTTATCACCTCCTGAATACTTCCCTCATTATGTTTGAATGAATATATACCTCTTTAACTCTCATTAATGCCTCCCATGTACACCTGTTACCATGCTGAAATTCCATAAGGAATTTCTCTCTTCACATTTACATTCAAGAAATTCTTTAGTATTGTGAATCTAAATTACATTACATATGTTGGGACTTGTATCTATATTAACCCCTTACATTAAATTTCAGGTAAATATTATGATACAACCCTTTATCTCTCATCAACCATATTTATGAATTCTTATGTCATGTCGTTATGCTGCAGAATTTGTACCACGATTTTCCAAGCTAAAGTCATTGTGTAGTGAATACCAGACCCATTTCTCTATCTACGGAATTCACATTTATGCATATTTAATTATAGATTATATAGTTTCATGTATTTATTCTATATTACTTTATAATTTAATAAATTATGATGTTAAATGATTCTATCTTATATGATCCATGTGGAACACTTTTGCATGAAATGAATTGATTATGAAGGGTGCACCCTGATAACGCTCTAATGCATTGGGTAAAGATTAGTATCATAATACCTCAAGTGAAATGAGGGTTTAATCATGATAATTAAATTTAAATGAGGTTTTAATCATTCTCCATGTGCAATAATCCTTGGATCATGCTAATATCATGATAAATGATGATGCCACATTTCTATGTTATGATAATCATGATATATCATGCCTTTATGTTTATGTTTCCCTTATGCTCTATTGATATGACTATTGCCTAACACTTATTTTATTCTTCTTCATGTTATTCATTTTTTAATCCCTTATAGGGATTTATAGCTCCACCTTTTCTTATGAATGTCCCCAGGTTATCCCATGCAATGCTAAGTACGAAAGAATGTGTGCGGTCATGTAA
The DNA here is from genome assembly GCA_963277665.1 of Viscum album. Taxonomy (NCBI): domain Eukaryota; kingdom Viridiplantae; phylum Streptophyta; class Magnoliopsida; order Santalales; family Viscaceae; genus Viscum; species Viscum album. The sequence continues at coordinate 453,845,404 of OY728141.1, read as the reverse complement.
AAGAAGTTTTCAATAAAGATGTGTATTTCATGTTTTAATTTGTTATGTAATGTTCTTAATCCCCAAATACACTATACCTATCTATATTATATGTTGTATCAAGTGAATATTTTATTTAATAAATTTTGTTAAAGTGTGAAACAAAGAGCATAGTTTTTATAATAGGTATCTAAGGATAGGTTTAGTTATTTTGGGGATTAGGCTTAGAAAAACCTAGAGAAAGACTTAGTGATAAGACTAAGTATAATAAAAACATCCCTGAATTTTGGTGATTATTAGGTAAGTGTTTTATCAAGAAAATACATCCATGTCTAGATACGAGTAGGTACAGGCGGATCTGGCACAGATGTATATAGGGGTAAAACCTGAAAACACCTCTTTGAGCAAGACTCAAACAGGAACTGGTGCATGAAAATGGGACTTGATGCGCTCTTGGTTAAGAAAATCTCAGGGTATATAATTTGGTAAATTCATAAGCTTATTATGAACCATTATTAAGGGAATAAAAAAATAACCCTAAGAATATTTGTTGGGAAGTAGATCATGGACAACATATATTGAAGACTATAACTTCATAAGTTAAGTAAATAAAAGTAATTTATAAGTTATCTCCTTTTGTATTTGGATTTAGCATTATGTTTTACCCCTAAATTTCCATTTATTCTAGAGAATGGCCAGTAATAGGATGAATCGGGCTAAAAACTGATGAGAAGATCAATGTAAAGACTATTCTATTGATATGCCCAATCTGGTGGGAGTGGGAATCACAAAATTTGTCATGATGATCTCTCAGTTAACTCAAGTATTGAATAAAAACATGGGTCAAGACGAATGTTCACCCCCCTCTAAGAAATAAAAATTCGTAATCAAGATATTCATGAGAAAAATACCTCCTACTTTTTATGGTTCATCAAATCCCTTAACCACCGAACAATGGATCAAATCCATTGAGAAAATCTTCTCCATCCTTAAATGTTCTAAATAAGAGAAGGTAATTTTGGTTGCTTATCGTATGGAGGGTGAAGCTAATAAATGGTGGAAATTGATAAAAAATATGAATACTGAGGAGGAGATCGAGGTGTTGAAATGGAGGGATTTCTGGAAAATGTTTTTCGATAAATATTTTCCTCGCACCCTATGAATTAAGATAGAAAGGGACTTCCTTGCCCTCAAGAAAAAAGATTACGAATCCATGGGAGTGTATGAGGAAAACTTCACAAGGCTTGTAGGATAAAACTTCGGCTTTGTCGTTACCCCCAAATTCAAGGTTGACTGCTTCTTTGGTGGGCTAAAACCTAGCCTATGGAAAGCCCCAGCGATCCGTGACTTTGAGAGCTATTAGGAAATTATCTGATGTGCCCTCAAAGTCAAAATGGAGATCGGTAAATCTAAGGGGTATCATGGGAACAATAAGTGCAATATGAACATTAATTATAGTAGTATGTTGGATAAATCCAATGGTCCTAAGATAATTTAGCACCCCACGTCCCAAAGGTGCAGAAAGAAGCACCCCAAAAATTGCCTAAAGGTGATGGTAAAATGCTTTAGTTTTGGAAGAGAAGGGAACTTGGCCATTAACAACTGGCAAGAAAAACCCACAGCTACGACAGAGGAGAGGAATACTATGTTCGACCCTCAACATGTTGTTCATTTCTTCAACAGCAAAGAACCCAGGCACTTTACAAACCAATGCCCTAAGCCAAGGGTTTTCAGAGACAACCAACAACCTCCATGGCAGTAGGGATGAGATTTTTACATCAATATCATCGAAGAAAACCCCAACAATGAGGTTGTGATAGGTACACTATTTATTCATTCAAGAATATAAAACCTACTTTTTGGTTCTATTTTTACACATTCTTTAATATCCTGAAATTTTAGTAGAACAATTCCAACACCACCACAAATCATGTAAGTAAAGATGTCAGTTAGAATGAAAAATGGGGAAATCATTATGTCACAAAAATATAACTCCTACCCTACTAAAATTTGTGGTTTAAACTTCCTAGTAAACCTCATCATACTCCCATTGGTGGAATTTGATACAATTTTAAGCATGTATTGAATTTCCTTATATAGAACCAACATAAATTTCTGTGATAGGGAAATCACTATCCATATGGCGAATCGACCCCTGATTATGTACAAGTGCAAGTAGGAGGATGAATCTTCTTTATAATCACCATCTAAAGTATGGATATTAATTCCTTATGAGCACACATATCTTTCTCAAATGATTGAGTCTAAGGAAGAAACCATCCTTAAACACATGCCTATTGTGAGGGAATTTTCTAAAGTGTTTCCCAAGGAATTGCCTAGTTTTATCCTAGAAGAGATGTTGAAATCTCAATTTATCTTATACCTGGGTCATTTCCAATATCCAATAATCTATACAGAATGGCTATTGTGAAGATTAAGGAGCCGAAGAAACAACTATAGGAGAATCTGAATAAAGGGTTTAAATTCCCAAGTGCTTCACCAAGGGGTGCACCAATCCTCTTCGTCAAGAATAAGGATGGGTCAATGTGCCATTGCATTGATTATCGTGAGCTCCAAAAAAAATCATGATAAAGATCAAGTATCCTCTACCATAAATTGATGATTTGTTCAATCATATATGTGGAGCATAGTACTTCTCCAAGGTGGATTTGTAGTCGTGATATTACCAAGTAAGGGTGAAGAAGGAGGATATCCCCAAGACTTCTTTTCATACAAGATACATGCACTATGAATTGATAGTAATGCCTTTCAGACTCACTAATGATTAAAAAATATTCATGGACTTGATGAATAGAGTCTTTAGAGATTACCTCAACAAATATTTGGTATTCTTTAAAGAAGATATTCAAATATACTCCAAAACCAAGGAGGAACATGATGTGTATCTAATCATTGTACTAGAGACCTTACGAAAGGAGAAGCTCTATGGAAAGTACAACCAGTGTGGGTTTTATTATAAGTAGGTTTCATTCGTGGGTCATATCAACATAAAAATTGGGATATATATAGATCCCTCCAAGACAGCTGTAATTGAGGGATGGTTGTGGCCAACATTGGTAACAGATATCCATAACTTCATTGGGTTAGCTGGATATTATCGCAGATTTGTGAGAAATTTCTCACGATTTTCCAACCCTATTTCCAAGCTAACTCAAAAGGGAGTAATGTTTTCTTGGATTGATGAATGCGAAGAGAGATTCACAGAGTTGAAAATGAGGCTTATCACTAAACCCGTTCTCATACTACCCATAAGTGGAAAACATTTTGTGGTATTTAGCGATGCTTCGAAGAAGGTCTTGGGCTATGTGTTGATGAAAAATGACAAAGTCATTGCCTATGATTCAAGGAAATTGATAGTTCATGAGAAAAACTATCCAACACATGATTTGGAGTTGGCTACAGTAATCCTTGCTTAGAAAATTTTGTATAATTACCTCTTTGGGGAGAAGTGTGATATATATACTGATCACAAAATCCTTAAGTACATATTCACCCAGAAAGAGTTGAACATGCTCCAAAAAAGACAGTTAGAGATGATCAAAGAATATGATTTCTCAATCCATTACCACCTTGGGAAAGCAAACAAGGTGGCAGTCTCTCAAAGTAAAAAGGACCCAATGATTCTATTTTTAATGATAATAGAAAAGAATCCAATATTATTTTATTTGATGAAGATGAACATGAGAATCATAAAGAAGGGAACACCATCAATCCTTTCAAAAAATGATCACTCAACTATATCTTTTGGAAAAGTTAAAGGATACTCAAAAGGATTATGTGGGAATTCAGAAGAAAGTGGAAAATATCAGAAAAGGGAAATCCTAGGAGTTCAATGTTAATGAAGAATGAATTGTGAGATTTGGGAAAAGATTATGTGTTCCATCAAATCTGGAGTTAAAGAAATAACTTTTGGATGATGCACATAGTTCAAATTTCTCCATTGACCTAGGAAACACAAAGATGTATTGAGATAACAAAGAGCATTGTTGGTGGGATAACATGAAGAAGGAGATCACTGAGTATAAATCAAAGTTCCTGGTATCTTATCAAGTGAAGGATAAGAGGTAGAAGTCTAAGGGGATGATACAACTATTACCCATACCATCATGGAAATGGGAGAACATCACTATGGACTTTATCACTATAATTCCGAAGACATACAAAGAAAACAATTCTATCTGGGTTGTTGTGGATCATCTTACTAAGGCTGCACACTTCATTTCAATTTTGAAAGATTTTTCATTGGATCAACTAGCATAGATATATATCCAAGAAGTGGTAAGGCTGCATGGAGTAACACTATATATTGTATCCAATCAAGATCCAAGAATCACATCCACATTCTGGAAGATTATTAAACATGGTCATAATACTGATATAAACTTCAGTATGACTTATCATCCTCAAACTGATGTCCAATATAAGCAGACTAACCAAACACTTGAGTTCATGCTGAGAGCATGTTCAATGTAATTAAAAGGATGATGGGATCAATATCTTCCTCTACTTGAGTTCTCTTACAATAACAATTTCTACTCAAGAATCCAAATTTATCCTTGTGAATCCCTTTTTGGGAAGAGGTACAGAACATTGGCATGTTGGGATGAAGTTGGGGAGCAAAAACTCCTAGGTCCGAAAATGGTAAAAGAAATGGTGGAGAAGGTTAAGACCATCCCACAAAACATTAAAGCTACTCAGAGTCGACAAAAGAGATATGCTGATAATTGTTGATGAGACCCAGAGTTTGGTGTTGGAGACATGGTATTCCTCTGCATATCACTATGGAAGAGAGTTATGAGATTTGTAAATAAGGGAAATCTTAGTCCAAGGTATATCATCCCTTTTGAGATCCTTTATCGCATTGGAGTAGTGGCCTATCGACTACCACTCCCACCAAATCTATCTCAAGTACATTATGTATTCCATGTACCACTCTTGAGGAAGTACATAACTGATCCATCACATGTACTCAATCCAGAGGTGGTACCATTAGAGAATGACCTCTTCTATAAAGAGAATTCGCTAAAGATCTTAGAACGTAGGAAAAAAGTTCTACGAAATAAGATAATTCCCCTCATCAAGGTGTTGTGGAGAAACCACATGTTTGAAGAGGCAATGTGGGAATCATAGGAAGTGATGAAGTAGAGCTACCCTCATTTATTTTATGTGATAAAAGTAAATTTTGAGAGTTAAATTTCTTGGGGGGGGAGATCGTAATGACCCAAAATTTTATTAATGAAAATTCCTTTTGATCTATTTAAACATCTTATTATAAAAAATGATTATATAAAACCAATTCAATTCTACGGTTTTATGTTTTTGTATTTTAAAATACCATTAATAATTATTACCATTACTAATATAACCTTTGAGAAGTGATCACATGATTAGTATAAATATAGGTCTTTAACAAATCCAATTTACTCAAAAAAATGAAGCGATGACCTCATCCAATAGAATTGCTCCATATAAAGCCCATTTTTCAGAGCTTAAAAAGGAGGTAGCATCATTGGGATTCCCTCTTGACCAAGGCCAATATGTTCTACAATACGGTAAGATTGACTGGAACTGCTTACAGGAGAAGTCGAAGTTGATAGAGATTATCACCCGAGTGATGTTATTCGAGCCACCCAAGAGTCTGTCACTATCACACAACATACCATTAGGTAATATTTAGGTTTTATAAGGGGATATGTAACAAGACCCTAGCACTATGATTATGTGCTTTATTTTTTTCATAAATAATTTACATTCATTTCATTATTGTTACTTTGTAAATGGTTTTAAATCACAAATAGTATTTTTAGTTAATATTCAATTAAGAAATATATTTTGATGAATTAATGGATTTTTGGAATTAAATAATATTTTAATAAAATATTATTATTACTAAATTAATTTTTATTAAATATAAGTTATTATATAATTTTTATGAATACTATTGTATTTTTTATTATCGTTTGAAAACTGTTTTTTTCAAAACCCATGCATTTTCCATAAATGTCAGTTTTTATTTTAAAAGTGGAAATTAAAATATTTAGAAAAGTATTTAGATAAAATTAATATTATTGTTTGAATTAGTATTTCAAAATTATCCCATGGTGTATTTTTCATATTTTTTTGAGACAGTTGAATTTTTGGATAAAAATTAAATAATGTTTAAATATATAATGTGTTTTATGACATCATAATGACCCAATAGTGATGTAATAAAATAATATAAAATATATATTCAGACAATACATGTTTTAAATTTTAAATAATGTGATTTTATATTTTTTTATTAATTTTATAGTTCCTTAGTGGACCCTCCATGATTTATAAACCATTTTAACTTTTAAAATGATTTCCTTTAAAGTGTAACTTACCTCTACATAGGAAAGCCTAATATTTTAAGAATTTATGCCATTGGACTTATAAAATAATGTTCTTCAATATTATTTGGAAAAAATGGGCCAAACCATGTATTGGTTTGTGGTTTTGATTAGTTTAATGTGTGGTGCCCAAAACCTAAATAATAAAAAATTTCTACTTTTTCCTATATAAAACCACCCAATATCCCACTTCTATTCACTAAAAACCGTAGATCACATCTTTACCCTACCCTTATCTCTCTAAAATTCTCCCAAGGTGCCCCAAGTTCCCAAGAATCCTCTCTCAATCCCCTTCTAAGCCTTTGGGATTACACTTCTAAGTAAGGGATTTCTTCCTTTCTCATTTTTTCAAAATTTCATTATGTTGTTATAGCATTTTTTGAATTAAAAATGTTGGGGTTTAATTTGGAACATCCCCCATACTTATCTACTTATGTTTGAATGACGATAGACCTATTTATCTCTCATTAATTCCTCCCAGGTACACCTATTACCATGCTGAAATTCTATAAATAATTTCTCTCTTCACATTTGCATTCAAGAAATTATTTTGTATAATGAGTCTAAATTCCATTACATATGTTCATAAATGTATCTATATGGCACACTTACAGTCCATTTCATGTAAATATTTTTATATAACCCTTTCTCTCTCATCAACCATTTTTAAGAATTCTTACGTCATGCCGTCAAATTTGCACTACGATTTTCCAAGCCAAAGTCATTATGTAGTGAATACCATTCCCATTTATCTATCAAGGGTATTAACCTTTACGTGCATTTACTTATCAATTATATAGTTTCATGTATGTATTCCAAATTCCATTATTGTGGAATAAATTATGATGTCTAATGATTCCATGTTGTATGATCCATGTGGCAGACTTATGCATGAAATGAAATGATTAAGAATGGTGCACCCTGATAGTGCTTCAATGCATTGGGTAATGATTAATATCATAATAAATCTAGTGAAATGAGGGTTTACTCATGATAAGTCAAGTTCAATGAGGGTTTACTCATACTCCATGTGCAATGATCTTTGGTTCATGCTAATATTTTGTTAAATGTTGATGCCACATTTCAATGTTATGATAATCATGCTATATCATTCCCTTATGTTCATGTTTCCCTTATACTCCATTAATATTCCTATTTACTAATATGTACTATATTATTCATGTTATTACTTGTTTACTCCCTTACTAGGATTTATATTTCACCCTTTTTTATGCATGTTTTCAGGTTATCCCATACAATGATAAGTACGAAGGAATGTGTGTGGTTAGGTAAAATAAGTTTTCAATAAAGATGTGTATTTCATGTTTTAAGTTGTTATTTAATGTTATTAAGTATTAAAGACACTATACCTATTTATATTCTATTTTTTTATCAAGTGAATATTGTATGTAATAAAGTATGTTTAATTGTGAAATAAAGTGAAGGGTTGTTACAGGTAATGTCATTCCGTCTGACAAACATGCTTGAATTCTTCACAGATCTAATGAAATGATTTTTCTATTTATATCTCAAATCATTTCTTTTAGTCTTTATGGAAGAAATCTTGTTGTATTATTATAATTTACATTATAATTCCAAACATCTTAAGATCATGATGAATGCACTGAGATTGTACTAGATATATGCTAAAATCTCCAAATTCCACTTTTGGACAGATAAGGTACACTTCATGGGTCACATCATCTTAGAGGTAGGAGTATATAATAACCTAGATAAATTGAAATATGTAGTTACCTATGAGAACCTCAAGAGCATCTTTTTCATACAAAGTTTCTTGGGACTGGATGGATATTACAAACATTTTATTCTAGAATTTTCATGCCTAGAAGTGCCTCTTATGGGATTAACCAAGAAAGGGTACAAGTTTACAAAGTCCAAATCATGCGAGAGAAAATTTCAAGAGTTGAAAATAATATTGAATTCAACATCGATTTTAATTCTTCTAGAACTGGGATGAATCTATATAGTTTATTTTGATGTGTCAAGTATTTATCTAGAAGTATTTCTAATGTAAAGAGATTGAATCATGGTGTATGAGTCTCAGAAGTGGAGTCCTCATGATCATAATTACATGACACATGATCTTGATTTGGTATTTGTGGTACATGCCTTACCATGTTAGAGGCACTATATATTGGGATATCAGTTTCTGGTATATACAAAATAGAAAATCCTTAAATAAATTTTCTCACATAATGAATTTAATATTAGTTAGTGAAGATGGATTTATTATCTACTTTCCTTCGACTTCAAGATGACATATACACTTGGGATGGGAAATGTCATTTCTGATGCTCTAAGATGATATACTTTGACATAGGTAGTTTTGGAGGCTAGTAGTGAGTGGAAGTTGATGGATTTATTTTATGATATGCGCTTAGAGGTTTAGGAGAACCATGGTTACACTATCCTAATATATTTAGAAGTGACCACCTCTCTTCTGTATAGAGCGAGGATGAATAAATTTTCTAATTTTGATGGATTATTCCTATAGGAGAGCATTATAGGTGAGGAACTACCATTTGATTAGGTTAGTGATGGGGATGAGATCTTAGGAATTCACAACCATATCTGTGTTCCTGTAGAAATATTAGAGGAGTTGATATGAGAGTTTCATTCATTTGATTAGGCAGTGCATCCCAATATTTCCAAGATGTTTCATGACTTACACCACTAGTATTGGTGTCCTGGTATGAAAAGGGATATAACTGGTTTTGTTACTCAATGTTTCACCTACCAATATCTATTGGTGTAACACAAATGACTAGTGTGGATTTTGTAGTCATTTCCCATTTCAGAGTGAAAATGGGATGATTTTACAATGAAATTTGTGATGGGTTTACCTAGGTCACCTAGAGGTAATGATGTTATATAGGCGATACTCGATAATTCAATGAAGGTCACCAAATTTCTAACTATCAAGGAGACATTTTTCATAGATGATTTTGGGTGAATTTTCATTCTAGAGATTATGTACCTTCATGGTTTTCCCCACTCTATCGTATTAGACAAGGAGACTTGGATTACAATGTGTTTCTGATAGGGGTTGTATAAGGACCTTGTTAAACAAGTACTTATGAGAAAAAAATTTATCCTACAGACTAATGAGAAGTTCAAGTATATAATCTAGGTGTTAGAGGACATTCCATAGGAAAGTGTCCTAATTTTTTTTGGTTCATGGGAGAAAAACCGACCAATTTCTGAATTTTCCGACAATAATAGATTTTAAGAAACTATTTAGATGGATCCATATGAGGCCCTATATAGAAGTCCATGCTTTTCACCCATGTTCTATCTAGAGGGAGGACAGGTAGTGCTACGGGGACATCATATCATCCAGAAGATTTTAGAGTAATTGAAACATATCCAAAATCATATGACTATAGCTCGGTCTAGCTAGAAGTCTTATGTTAATGGTTACCTCAAGCCTATGGAGTTTGAGGTGGGACATTGGGTATTCTTGCTTGTTTCTCCTAGGTTATGTCATAAATGGATTCAGATATTGGGAAATAAATCACCTAATTATGTTAGTCCTTTTGATATCATAGGGAGAGTCAAGATGGTAGCCTATTAGATAGCTCTTCCTCAGATGTATCAGGCCATACACAATGTATTCTATGTATCTCAGCATCACTATTACTTTTCAGACCTGTCACTTATATTTCATCCTGATGAGGTTGAGTTATACATTGTTCTTATTTTAAGGAATACCCTACTTGTATCATGGACCAGAGAATTAAGGCTATCCTTGGTAGGTCAATTCCACTAGTATGAGTTCTATGGTAGCACAACTGTGTATAAGAAGATACTTGGGAGAGAGTGGATGACATAGTTTCTTAGTGGTTGGAGCTATTCTTAGATTATCTTTTATCACACTAGGATGGAAAACATAGGTACTAGTTGTTTTAAGGATGGTATACTATAAGATCATGTCTTTTAAAATGAGGTATGAACCCTTTAAATTATAGTAAAACTTTTATTTTCACATAATGGATGTGATAAAGAGTGTAAGGATAAGTTTAAAAGTGTCTAGGGATTATTCGAATCCTGTAGGTCTATATTTTAGTAAGGTAGACTTATCCACACAATTATCAAATGATTAGTTCTAATTGTGAAACTCAACCGTACGGGGTGGTGAAATGAAATACATAGGGGTACACATTTTTTTTAAACTATAAAACTTAGGCCTCATGATCATATGGGGTGCTACAGTAGACTGAAGTGGGTCACACAATTGGATCAAACCATGTTCTTAGGGACACACCCTTAGTGCCACTTAACAAGTATAGGCTCATGAAAAACCAAGTATCCAAACTATGCAGCCCTATAAAATCTTGGTAAAATAACCATTTTTTCATTTTTCCTTAAAAACCTAATATAACTCTTCTTTATTTATTTTACTACACCATCCAACCATGTGAGTATCTCCTTCTTCCCTTATCCTTAGGCTTTGGGACTCCATCTTCATTCGATCTCTGACTCCACTATCATTAGTCACATTAGAATTATACTGATAAAAGATTCAATATATCACCCTCCTTTCTTCATTTATCTCGTCATCTTTAGTGTTGTTTTTGTGTGAGATAAAATTCCTTATTTTAGGGTTTTTTTTTCTAATTCATTTATTTTTTATATTATATCCCAAATTAAAGTACAATAAAATATGAGGGGAGTACTACCAATATGTGGTATGTGGTATAGTTCTTTCCACCTATACTCTCAATGAGTTTATCATGAAACTTTGTTCTATGTGTTGGACCTTCCGTGTGATGCCACTCAAATATAAAATTTACTAAATAAAATGATATTTTATTTCTTATAATATCACTATAAACCCAAAAATCAATTTTTAAGGATGTAAAAATCATTCTAAACCACCCCTTATGGTGTTCCCTTCTTAAGGGATTTGAGTCTTATTCTTTTAATGAGTTAAAAACACTAATAAAGGAGAGTTTAGTTGGCCATTGTGAATGAAGTATAGTTTTTTTTGAACTAAACAAAAATTTCAGACCATGGGTGGAGAAAATTTCCCTTCTTATTGTAGGCTGAATTACCATTTTCAAATGAATTATATAAACTAAGTTAAATGAATTTTTTAATGGGATGGGCTTAATACTGACCACAACTATCCTGCATGACATGATGAGGGTGATACAATGGTTTTGATTTGGAACACCTTTGATGGGATCATCATGAATTATCATTTGAATTTTATAAATGAATTCAAAAATTTCAAGATTTATACATAGGTTCTTTATAAAACACCTTGGATTTGATCACTAGGTGGATGAATTATTGTTACCAGTGACCGATACCTGGTTCCCTAGTAAGTTAACATGGATGGGATAAATGGGAAATTCTATTATACTATGCCACGAGTGAAACCTGGTTCCCTATGTGGTATACCATGGATGGAATCAAAGGGTTATGCCTTTTACTATTCCATGAGTGATACTTGAGTTCCTTAGATGGAATTCCCTAGATGGACTCCTATAGTGATGGGTTTTATAGCACACCTTGAGAGATACCTGGGTTCCTTTTTATGGAATTCCTTATATGGGATAAAGAAGGCAACTAATTAAATTATTTCATACAACCATGATGTATAATAACATTCTTGGATTCATTATATTATTTACTTTAATGATATCCAAGTTACAGTTATTTCCTAGCACATATTCAATGAGTACCATGAAGCCTATTATGAAAATATATAGATGCCTTGGGATTACACATCAGGTCCTGACTATTATTGTGTATCTATATATATGCACATATATTTCTATATGTATACAAGGTATATATAAACATTACATTATATATATATATGGAGGGTGACATCTATTCAGATACATCCATCTTAGGCTGAAGTAAGTAGTGTTGGTAGGGTATCACACGTGGAACTTATTTAAATGCGATTTATTTATTTACTATCTTACATTTATCATTACCCACATTCTTATCATTTTATATGAATATAATTGATAGTTCTAGGCACCTTTGGTGGTGGCCTACTGATTATATCTCACACCCAATTCATCCTACTGATTGGTACTTGAACAAACTTTATGATTATAGGTAGGGACATGAGAGAACATCTTTCTTTAGATACCTGATATTTTGTTCTAGGATAGAGAATAAGGGAAGAGAACTGGTTTTATGCTCATGAGTCTATTGTATATAATTTATGGATTTCTTTTTAGATTTTGAGAATCATGGTGCATATTCTTGTAACTATGTTCCCTTTGGAAGAAAATCATGACAGATTATAATGTTGTATATGATATTGATTATTTTTTCACATATTTATTATATCTGGATGGTTTATGCTTCAATATTTCATTTATTAATTTATTTTTTAATCATAATTTTATTTTATATTATTTTACTATACTATGATCATGATGGTATAGTCTCCGCATCATACCATCATAGACCCTCACTAATAGTCTGTAGCCTCTGGAATATGGGGAGGCACAATTTATTCCATGTAACCAACCATGTTTGATTACTTACATGTGAACTAGGAACATGATATTATAATCAGCTCCCTTAATGATGATAAATCCTAGATCACAAAAATATGCGGTTTTAAAATATAGTATAATCAACCAAGTAAAAGAAATATGGAAAACTTGTGATACATATAAATGTTCACATGAAAGCATGGTCTCAACTGATAATTTTATTATGTTAACCAATAATATATTTTTATTTGGTAAGGATTCATGAACATATAATAAATCCTTAATAGAGTCCCAAGGTATGAAATAATTCCCCCAAAATGGGTGAGATGATCCTAACTTTCTATCGCCTTGACCAATGTGAAACTTAAAATTTCACTAATGAAGCCCTAATGACTATCTTGATTTGGAAATTATGTATCTATTGGATCAAAATGTACAGGCTTGATGGCACGTTAGAAGCAAACATGACGTGGAATAATAATAATAATAATAATAATAATAATTTTCATGAGAATTAATTAGGATAAATAAATTTTTAAAGGCTATTGTGTAATTATCAATTGTTTTAACCCTATGTTAAAAAACCATATTATATAATTTTTGTGATTATGTGAGACTCATTATGTACAAAGAAATTGATTTAGAATTTACTCAACCCTTAGAGTGAATTATCCACCCATCCTTCCTGTCAATAATATTGATAGAATATGAGAACCTTGTTTCAATCCATGTCGAATGATGTGAAGAACTAGATTTCTCTATGATAGAACTCCGAATACTAAGAGCATCATTAAGGGATTCATAGAGCATTTGCAGAAACAACTATAGGATTACTCTTTTGGATTATCAATGATAAAAATAATGATGAAAGATAAATAATATATTTCTGATTAAAGGAATTCCTTGTTTGAGGTAATTATTATTTTAAAATTAATTATTAACTAAGTGTGAAAGATCCTCTCTAGTAGATTATAAGGTTGTTTTCATTATCTTATTTTGATATTATCCATAGAAATAGATGAAAACCCCAAATTAGAAACTCATCCACTACTTCCAAGACACCCTAAAACCTTTAATTGGTATTAGAATGATCACATTATATTTTATAATTATTTACATTTTATTTAATCTATTTTTTGTGTTTATTTATTTGTTTTCATTTAATTATTTTTTTCTTTATCCAATAGTATATATGACTTATCCATTTGAGTTTATATGAATAATTTTTTTGAAACATTTATAAAGATTCCTTAAAGATCCCATATAGAGGTTCTAAGGTCACTGGATGCATGACATGGATACATGATGTGTAATGGTAAATTACACATGGTGTACTCAGGGTAAACTCATAAAATGCATGAACCATGTAAATCATGGCTCACCATGTGACTTAGTACATGACACCATTATATTTCATGTATATACCTCCAGTGTGACATAAGGTTTGATAGGGATTTCACAACATGTATCCAGTGTACATGTCATGTAACACCACTTGGTTTTGACCATGTGTAAACCATGTTGAGCCATATGGTTAATATGTGACCTCATTACACATTGTGTAAATAATTCCAGTGAAACAACATAGTCATATGTGGACTATATGGCATTTAGATGGAATGTAAATATAATGAAACATGTTTCAACCCTTACAAGGTAGACACTAAGTACTTTTCAACATTCCATGTTGTTCAATAAATGGGATAATTAAAGTTTGAAACAAACTAAAAAATTTGTAGGTATACATCATGTGGAAGGTGTTGTTCCACACTAAATATATATCCAGTATTTTTTTTACATTTCATGTGGGTATATAAACTAAATAATTAATATTGTAAAAATTATTCAACCACACAACATGTAACAATCATAATACACATTTTTTACCTCACATCTATTACTAGTGGTACACACCACATCTTTTATGGTGTGTTGTTTTGTCATACATTCCGCACATACTAAAAATTTTGACCCACATAACTACACACTGTGTATATTGATTCATTATTTATAGGAATAAATGTTGTGTAAATACATAGCACACAATAAGGACCATAAACATCATGTGTAATGTCAATTTAAAATTGACGCCATGTAAGTATTAAATTTATGAAATGGATTTAATTTGATTTAGAAGTTACATGCAGTGTGTCGAGATAATTATATAATGTGTACATAATAATTTTAAAATGAAATAAAATTTATTTAAAATAATATAGGATAGGGATCTATTATATCACCAGGACTATTAGGAAATAATATTAAGAGAAATAAATAAATAATTAGTTAGTTGATTAATTCATTAATTCTAACAAAATTATCTTAATTATAATTAATTGAAATGAATGATAAAATGTCTAAATGTGTAGTCATTTCATGTTGTTATTGATCATGATCATTAAAAAACTATGTATGAATTGGATTTATATATTTAATTTAATTATTTATTACATAGTTTTATGTGATAATTTTCTTAAATTAAATATGATGATATGTAAATCATCCCTCCCTCCTTTATCATGTACAATTTTTCATGTAGAAAGTTTATTTGATATAACCCCAAACCCCCATAATCCATCAACGATGAGTGAATAAACATTTATAAAAGGATGGATCTTGTAGAAAGAGGAAATGATTCAGGACTCGAGATGAGGGGGATCTAACCAAGGAGATACACTAGAGAATGGAGAAATGCTACCACTCATGATAGGTGTATGATCTTTGAGTTATTTCTATAACGGTAAAGGTTGGATTATCACCATTAAATAAACCAACTAGTATATAAAATATGATGGTTATTTTACATTTCTTTTTTAAACATGGTTATTTATTTATTTATATAATGCATGGTTTATTTGGTTGATTAAACATGATCAATAGGGGTGTCCAAACGGGACTTGGTCCAATTGAACTGACCCAGAACGACTAGTTTGGGATAGTTGGGGTCGAATTACATGTGAAGTGTGGTTGGGTTAGGTTAGTTTGGGTTGGGTTGAGGTCGTGTCACGGGTTTGAAAAATTTTGACCTAACTCGGCCTTAGCAACCCAACCATATGTGTATATATAATAAATAATAAATAAAAATTAATATTTATTGATAAATAATTAATAAAAAATAACTAAAAATTGATAAATAATTAGAAATAATTTCCAATAATTAATAATAATTTATATTAAATATTAATAATTAATTACAAAAAATTAATAAAAAATAACAATAAACAATAAGGTTATATAACCCAAATATAACATAAATACATCATTGTATTTATATTATATTAATGTTATGTTAAAGCAAAATTTACATTATATTTACACTAAATAACTTTATATATACATTATATAACATTATATAATATTATATTAACATTATATAATGTTATATTTACATTATAAAATATTTTATTTATAGAAATATTACATTATATAATGTAAATATACCATTATTTTTATGTTAGATAACACTTTATTTATTTTTTACAATGTTATAAAATGTTATAAGACATTATATTTACATTATAATCATCTTATATTTATCAATCAACATTAATTTTTAGCTATTATTTTACTTTTAATTTAATCAATAATTTTAAAATTTATTATTATAATTTACTATATTTTTTTACCTAACCCAAACCAACCCAACCCAAAATGTGCCGAGTTGGGTAAGGTCATTGTAGAAAAATGGTTGTGGCCTAATCCGAACTAACCCAACCACTTTTTCTCGTGTTCAGTCCAAAATCATCCCTGACCCGACCCAACTAAACCCATGGAACCCCTACTGATGAAATATATTAAATAAATTAATAAGAAAGATAAAGATAAAATAAATTTTAATCATTATTCATAGATTATTTTATCAAACATGTCTAATTAATTATGTAATATCCAAAAAATTTAACAATCATATAAAGAATAAAATAAATAATATTTATAAAAAAGTTAGAAAAACCCTTAATCAAAACATATTAAGTCATAAAACACCTTCCATTACCTAATTTATAATTAAAACAGAATTCAAATTATTAGTTTATATTTTTTGGATACATTAAATTATCACGGAGTTTTAATGAAAGTGTTAGGTTAAATTAACCAAGTGAACATCAAGAGTAGTTTCCCCTGTATGTCTTGATGTGCATAGAAGTAAGAGTTGAAGAAATCTAAGTTTAGGATTTAAATATTGGGGATTACACTCAACAAATAAAAGAGATGTGAGTTAATCTATATGGAAGGTAAATCCTACCTAAATACCTTTGATAAATTTTCATGGCCATAGTATGGGTTATTGTAAGGGAAATATGGATCATTATCATTAGAATACCCAAGTATATAGATATTTTGATTCTAATGTAAAGGGAATTTGAGATTTGATAAAATACTAGGAGACTAATTAATTAATTAATAATCACTAATCAAGATGAAGAAATAAAATAAAATATTATTTATTTTATAAAATAAAAAATAATTCCATTAAAACACAATGATCAATACTGGAAAAATAAACGGTACTCACCAACACAAACTTCCAAGTGTGGTACAAGAGTTTTTTTCATTGAAATACTATAGGAAAATATATTATATGTTTTATAATACCATATTCTTGATCATTCACCTTAGTGAGAGAGTGAGGGTGAGAAGGATTCCTACATGAAGCACATTGAAGGATGCATTAGATGTTTTTTTATTATCTCGTCAACTATATCCAAAGAGATGAAAATGAAACATACGAACATGGATTAATACACCATGATAACTCATTTCTAAGAAATTGTAAATGAGAGAGATAGGAAAAATAAAAATGAGATAATTACTACATTGTATAATTGTAAACTAGAAGATGAATTCCTAGATAGAGATCACATACTCAATATATTTAATTATATCGATGATTTAGTGAAGTTAATACTAATTCCATGTAAGTGATTCATTTGTTTTCAATGATTAAATATGTGTTTATTGAGTGGATATGAGGTGATGATACTTAGAGGATTTTTATATATTTGTAAAATGGAATTAGGTGACCTTCTTGAAAAATTATGCTTAAATATATGACAATTATTTAATTGTTCTTATAAGATGATGACATGTGTCGAATAATTAATACTGGTCTACTACACTGATGATAAAATTGATAAGTCCAAGAAAATATTACATGGAGAATATTTTTAGTAAGGCCATGAAATATTATATTATTTAATGAGGAGATTTATTGAGGTCCTGAAAAAATAATTTATTTTTTTATAAAAAAAATTAATAAGAGAAGACTTGAAATTAAATGTTGAATAATTTACTTAATCTTTTTATAAGTGTTAAATAAAAAATTGGACAACTCCTAGAAATGAAAGGATACATATCAACTATACATTTGGGGGAATATCTCACTATTTGGGAGCGATCCTACATGGATAGCCCGAGGCGGAATGAAGCATAGTTGAACTATATATCTTTCTATGGTATTCATACTATGTGAAAAACATGCACAAGAGCAGCATAAAACCTCCATGTGGGTTAGCATGGTGGTGGAGGGGAGGTAATTGTAGTGGACCTAAATACTCACAACTGATTTTGAAAATTAACATGATTACTTGTTAGGAAGATAAAATAAAAATTATTCTTCAATTTGGGGTATACGATACATGGGATATGATTCCTCCATCATTAAAACAATATATATATCATTCTGCTAAAGAATAATCTTCCACATCATTGTATTATTCCTTTGGTTGTTAATAGTTTTTTCATATGAAATGTTTGATGAATCATCCATAAATTATGAATGATATTGACCATATGATTTTGAATGATATTTACCACATGAATTTATGATCTTCCATGGTCATGAGGTGGATTGACCTTTTGTGAAGAGAAGGACTTCTGTATGAAGAGAACATTTGTTCCATTCATGATTAGGATACAACATGGTTCATTAATGTAGCTTCCATGTGTATGAGTAGAGAATCTTCCATGATAAAAAATAATTTTTTAACTTGAGACATGATACTTTACATATCATCTATAAACATAAAATCTTCTAATAGTGTCACATAACTTCCATATTAATGCATATATTTTATGAGTATGTCCTTATGTATATATCTTCCATGAGAATAGATATTCAATGAGACGATGTTGATAGATATTATTTTCCTTATTAGATAAAGTGATCATATATATCATGTCACCCATGAGGTTTAATCATCATGATCTTGATACACACATCAAAGGTATTCCATGTTTCATGCATGTGATATGTACTACTATGCATGATTTATAGAAGCTCGATGCTATAGTTTTCTTCAATTATAAAACTTGATGAATGAATGTGAGAGATAAAAATATCAACATATACATATAGTTTCACTTTCATATATATAATATTATAAGTCAGATAAATAAATTGAAATCTTGAGGTTTACAGGTTCTTAAATGAGATTACAGAAAAAAAATTCATGATTGCTTTTATTTATTAACCATGTGAAGAAGAAGTAAGAATACCCAATGGGTATTTAAATGTGATGGTACAATTAAAACTAACTTCTTGGGGGTATACATCACAATAATAGAATATTTTTAGATATGAATATATGAGTACAGTTTCACGTGAATTCATGTAAATCAGGAAGATGATACATGAGAAAAATTCATGCGATGTTTCAAGAAAGATGAGGCCACAATTTTTTTGAAAAATACATAAATAATAATTAATGGGTTCCTGAGTCTTTTGGGTGTTTATGATGATATTTAATAAGAAATTAAAATAATTTTAAAACTCGAGTCTCATGGGATTTGGATGAGTAGGTTTATTGAGGATAAATAAAAAATTAGAAATGGAGAAATATTGTCCAATTTTGAATATAAAGGTTACCTACAATAGATATTAAAGGAACTTATATATTTTTAATATGTAAAATATCATTTATATACTACTATGTGAGTATATATATGATGCAGGTGACAAAGAAGTGATGGTGCCTTGAGAATATTCTGAGAAATCTGAGAATCATTTGATGTTGAGATTATTTTGAGAAACTCTAAACAACTAAAGAAGTGAGAGACCAATAATTTCAAGTATCGAAGAGATATATGAGTCTAATATGGTATTTGTTCAAGATAATGAGAATTATTACACCCGATCATTCAAAGATTGATAGAATATAAACATTAAAAATCTAAGAAGATTATCAAGGCCAACAAAATTTCTACATATAACTATTGAATTATTTGAATAATTGTACATGAGAAAACCTGATCCATTAAGATAATATAGTAATACTATCATCTATAAGTTTTATTATATTCCTAGTTATGGATCATACTTGAAGAAGTGAATAATTCTTCTAGTGGGTTTTATAAGTAGTCGAAACACAATGGATTATGTGTTGGGAAACAATTATTGAAGGATTACATAACAAAATATATGTAGATAATACTTCATTATCCTTTGTTTTAATCAATTATTGGAAATATTAGAGAATATATGTTGGGGGAATAACTAACATAGAAATAAATAGTATTTTAGGTAAAACCTTTTAAATATCATGTATTGCTATATCTTTTATTATCACTACACATATGGTGAGGTTGTGAGATTATTTTGAGTGAATCAAGAATCTAATAGGGTCAAGAGGATGAATTTTAAACGAAATTAATTAATAAAAAATATTTTACCACTAATTTAGCTCTGCAATGGTACCTAACCAATCTATGTTCTCTATAATTGGTATCTGATAATAGGTTCCATATAAATATATAAAGTTTTTCTCTTATTTTTTTAATATATTTTATGAAGTGTATATTTTAGGATGTGTTTGATATAACTTAGATGGAAAAAATGTTTGTTTCTCATGAGGGTAAAAATATGGGGATTGTTACAAATACTCATATGAATAGGAATAAAATAGAGGCAAGTAAGCTAAAGAATAATCCAAAAGAAAATGAAGAAAAACCACAAGATG
This sequence comes from Viscum album, assembly GCA_963277665.1. NCBI lineage: Eukaryota > Viridiplantae > Streptophyta > Magnoliopsida > Santalales > Viscaceae > Viscum > Viscum album. Next base: position 453,824,587 of record OY728141.1, on the reverse strand, counting down.
AAGGAAATCAAAGTGGTATAAGTGGTAATAAATATTATTATCATCATTATTCTAATTAATATTTTTCAATATGTGATGATTATATATCACATAATTATCTTCATTTTTAACTTGAATATAATATGAATAAAATTAACAAATATGTAATAAAATGTATCACTGATACAATTAAGGGGATTTTTTTTATAAAACAAAACTGTTTGAAAAATTTTAAAAAATAAAAGATGAACAAAGTAAGATGTTTAGAAATTACATCAATATCATAGATTTAGTGTGAGTAAGAGAGTTAATTGTTCTTATTATTTAATAATAATAATTGAAAAATTATGGATGAAAAAAATTGTTTTTGAGATTTTTTTTGTAATATTTACATTCACTTGAAAAATTCCACAATGTTTTTATAGATGTAAAAGCTTCTTAATTAGAGTTCAATGAAAAACCGATAAAGTAGATAAAAAATTATTTCCAAGAATACAAAAATGAATGAATAAAAAATAAAAAATACAAAGGAGGATTGAGAAAATATGATAATATCTATTTATTATGAGAATAAATCCATCAACATAATGTTTTTTAGTTGGATATGAAATTAAAGAATCATGAATCACCATAATATAGAGCTTACCAAGTTACCAAAAATAGAGATGTTACTACACATGTTTTCATTGAGAGTCATGAATCCAAGAGGACTCATTTTTGTGAAAGAAAGATCCTGGTATCATACTCTAACCAATTGATAACATCCTTTAAGAGGAAGTTATCAAATAACCTAGATACTTTCTTTTGAAATAATTTTGTTTTAATTGATAGTATAGGTTTAAAAAAAAATTCTGGGAAAATATGGATGGTGAAAAATACTTAAAAACCCACCAAATCAAGGTTGTATAAGAGAGTATTCATGAAGATATATTAACCAATATATATCTAAAATGTTTTTTGTTTATCTAAAAATATAATTGTTCGAAACCTATTAAATTTGGAAGGATTATACCATAAATTAAGAGAAAAATATTAATAGGTTATTATTGGTGTTTTAAAAATTTCAGGTAATTTTTTTGACTATTTTGATAACTTTTCAATTTATAAAAATTTTAGAAGGGGGCAAGTAATGTGGAGAAATAATGATGAAAAGAGAGGACCTTCAGGTCAAAATTAGAAGAAAAAAAGAAAATAAACATGAGTATTACTTGAGGAGTAAAAAAATAAATGTGTTCATCTAAAAAATCTTAAGAGGTCAAATAAATATGAAGAAATTACAATTAGTGGAAAACTGAACAAATATAGGGATTTTTTTGAAAGGTTTGATAAATCTAGATATTCACCACACAAGTACATGAATATTTTACCTAAATAGTGGGTGATATTCTTAATTAAAGAGAAATCACCTAGAAATCCATATGACTAAATAACTACTGTAAAATAGGATTATTCACACAAATTAAATTTTGATATTGGTTGAAAAGAGTGGCCTATGTTGAGAGTAATCACTTAACCATAGTTTTAATTCTGAGGCACCTCTTTGTTACCTATTATTTTATGTGTTTTAGCTAACATCTAAGGAATTAAAGGAGAATTTTGAGGTTTTCATTTTTGGACAACAAAGTAGGTGAATCTTCATGAATTTTTACAACTATCATAAAGAAAAAGAGATGAGTGTATCCCTTGAGGGGGATATTTTATGGGAAAGATCATTCCAAATAGGTATTATTTCATGTAAATATAAAATTTGTCTAGCTCTTGAAATTTAGAATTGGGATATGCCAATCAAACATTCTATCAATATTATAAATCTATAAATTCTGATAATTAAGGGGGAGTTTTGTTTAATGAAAATATGAAACAATGGGGGTTTATAATCTACAATTGAATTATTTTGATGTTTTAGGTCAATTATGTACATGATTATGTTTTTGATAAATCTATTATAAAAAACTCTTATGTTGAATTTTTCTGAGAATGGTTTCACAGGCATGGTAGTTTTTGGAAATCATTGAAAACCTTGGTTGTATAAATCTTATTTTATACACTAAATTAACCAACATAGACATAGAGTAAACCAACTAAAGTCTTTTTAGTTAAGATAACCATGTGGTATCATCCTTCTCTTAGGAAAAACAAGGAAAATTATTTTTGAGGGTCTTAAAAGGAAGAATAAAAGATGAGAAATTCCCTACATTGTACCTTTTCATTTGATTGTCAACAAGGTGGATAAATGAGTACGCATATTGACTTTTATGATGTAAGGATCCATTAATAACAAAATACAAAGAGGGGGATTTTTGATCCGAAGTAAGTGATTAATTTGTTGTTAGTGTGTTAATATGTGTTTATTGAGTAGAGATGATATCAAAAACTGACCTAGATACCCATAAACATAAGAATATGACATGATCTATGATAAGTACCTAAGGGAATTATTAATCCCCATAGGATGGAGACAAGAACCTAAGCATCAAGAATAACGTTTGGGAATTTTTTTCCAGACCTGAAAGAAAACAATTGAAATGGGATACATAAATAATGGATATTAAAAGGGAAAATATAATATTACATAAATAAATGAACAATGAATGTAATAAAATAAGGTTTTTCAAGCCAAAATAATACCCATAATCTACAAAAATCTAAATTAGTCAAAACTGGGGGAAAATACTCCATGAGATAGGTGGAAAACACCCCAATATATCACCACTACATTCCCAATCCCAGTTTATCATGACACCCATTGTCCCATTGTAATTTCTTTTTATTTTATGTATAAGATAAAACAGGTTCTATACTCCCCTAATGGTATATTCATGGTGTAAAAAATCCCAATAGGATCCCACCAAGTTTCCATAATAATTATTTATTAGATAAATCATGACATACTAAATTTTTTTAAAAATCGTTTGATAAAAAATTTCTCAATTTATATAAAAAGCATAGAAATTACCCTTTTTATCAAGTACAAAATAATTTCACATAAACATATTTTAAAGAACACTAAATAAACCATTTTACATTTACCAATGAATCCATTAAAATCCATATCAAAAATAAGAAAAATGTAAGATACTCAAAGGATAACATAGGACTAGGCTAGATAGGTTCCTCATACAATGATCAATCATGACTTTTTTCACACTAAACTTATCCCTGGCATGCCCACCAAAGGACAAGAGGAATATGTTGGTGTGTAATTCCTCTCAATGATGTCTTGTATACTAGTCCATGACACACCCACCAAAGGAGAAAAGGAATACCTTAATGTGTAATTCCCCCAATAAATCAATGACACGTGCTGATACAAACCCTTAACTAAGTGACCAAGGATCTCATGTGCTGTACATTTCAAAACATTTCAAAAGGCCTTATCACAATTCAATAAAAAAAAATCCATAACCTATTTCTCATTATAAAAACCAAGTTTTAGAAAACAAATTGATAAAAAAACATCATTACATTGAAATAATCCTTTATTTATCAATTTTTTAGTGGAAACCCATTTTATAGGAAAATCCATTACATACAGATCTCATAAACCATGGATCACTACAAGATCAATTTATAAAACAAGTTTAGAAACCAATGAGTACATATAATTAAATAAATAGAGAAATTATTTGAATCCATCTACCTTAATAATTGGTTCAAAAAATGAGAACATGGTATATATAGATCAATTGAAAATGCATCATAATATAATACAAGAGTAGATAGTATACATCAATTCTGCATCATAGAAATCAGATTCGGTAATTGCATGATCGGTGGAGGAGAAATGAGATCACATACCTTAACAAACCTGAGATCCACACCATAACTAATAATATCTAACCTATGGGAATGAATATCATAGTAGATCTAAGATAAAAAATAAAAAATACATCACATAATCGATAGATGGGATCAACGTAATATAGATCCACTAGCAATCCAAGAGAATAAGGAAGAACAGAAGAGATCAAATTAAACCTACCAATTTGAAGATAATAGATCAGATTGAGATACAAAATCCAATATGTTAAAGGGAGAAAAGAATGATAATGAAAATCCTCTATAATATCACAAGTCAAATAAGGTTTAAGGGAGAGATATTAAGAGGTTAAAAAAAGTTTTGGTGGAAAGAAAAGGAAAAACCACTCTTACTAATCCGGTCCATGTTGATGCCACCGACTGGATAATGACCACTATAGAAATATAGTGGATAATTCCCAACCTACTATCCAGATGTTCGACTTACATTGGATAGAAAATTCCCCCTATATCTAAGAGTGTCTTTTTATAAATCCATGAGCTTGCTAGTGGTCTTTTAAAACTACCACAAAGCTCAAGCCACCAAGAATCCTCTACCACCACCCAAACCCAAAATATAAATCTTAAAACATAAAATATGGATGTATATTGACCAAAATATAAATATTATACCCTCAATAGGACTGTATGTACCAAATAATTTAGTGATCTAATGCTTCATACTTGAACCCCATAAATAGAATCTAACATCATAATACATCTTTGGGGTTTCATAGTGAATGACCCATGAAGAACTAGGATCATCCTGCACCACTGAAGTTATAATTAAAATAAGGATTATAGATTGATACTTGAAGTAAATAATCCCATAATAAGAGAGAGACCACCCAAAAATGATATACCCACCATATAAAGAGAATATATAATTCCCTTAAACTCATCATCTTGCTGCTAATCCAAAAGAAACAATTCAAGAAGAGATGATGTCAACAATACATTGGTTATAAACATTCTCAAGCTACACTCCCAAGAATCAAGATGAAAATGAGCAAATAGACCCATGATATTCCACTCTTCCTTCGATTCCAAGATATCTAGAGAAAAATGTTTCCTACTTAGAGCATCAACAACAACACTCCCCGTCCTAGGGGTGTATGTGATGTAAAATTCAAATTTATGGTGGCACTAAACTCATAATATTTTCCTATGGTTTAATTATTTCTAAGAGATGATATATCTCAAAATATTATGATCTAAATAGCTAGTGAACTTCTATTTGAAAAGGAAGTGCTGCAAACACTTAATAACATGCATTCTAGATGCAAGTTTCAATTCATGCGTGTGATAATTATTTTCATGTTTTTAAAGATTGTTAGATATATACCCCACCACATGATAACCTTGAATAAGCACACATCCCATATCTTAACCTATAGAATCACAACACACAAAATATCCATGAATGACTTCCAGAATGATCAAGACTTTATAAAATTTCAGATGTTGTTTCATTATATTAAAGAATGTCAGAAATTTACATCCAACAATAATTTCACAATTTTTTTAGTAAGAGTAGAAAAAGGTGATGAATTCTTCGAAAAATATCTAACAAAACAACGATAATATAAAACCATACCTAAGAATCTTCATATCTCAAAACAATTCCATAACTATTCCCATGATTGGAAAACCTTTACATTTTCTGGATCAACTGAGATAATAGATTCTAAAACCACATTCCCTAAAAATTTTACTCCCTAGATCTAGAAATCACACTTTGATATTTTCTTATAAAGGTGGAGATTCCTCAAAATTCTCAAAACCAAACTCAATTAATCCTCAAGATGCTACTAAATACTTGAATAAACTAGAACATAATCTACAAACACCACCATAATGGAATAGATGTATGTGTTGAATATCTGGTTCATCTGGGCCATAAAAACTACAAGAGCATTAGTTAAGATGAATTATATTTTAAGATATTTTTAGTATTCATACCTACTCTTGAAAGTAGTCTTCAGAATATCCAAATCCTTAACTCCAGGATAATAATAACCTGACCGAAGGCTGATTTTTAAAATTCACTTTTCCCCCTTTAATTGATCTAGAAAATCACCAATATGGGGTTGAAGATACTTATTCGTGATCATCACCTGAATGAGACTCTTATAATCAATGCAAAGATGAAGGGATCCATAAAATTTTTTGGCAAAGAGAATAGGGGATGCACAAGGTGAAACCCTAGGATTATTCAAACCTTTCTCTAATAGATCATCTAATAGAAACGTAATCTCCTATAACTAAACTAGTGTTATAAGTTAAGAAGGAATAGAAATAATTTGATTACTACTCCCCAAATTGATAGAAAACTCCACCTACCTTTCCATTGGAAAACCAATAATGTTTTTTTTGGAAAACCATTGGAAAATTAGTGAAATACCAAAGGAAGATCCTCACTAGAAGACACATTTCCAAGTTCAGCCACCTAAGAAAATACTAGATTCCAAAGATATATGTGAAAAGGACTTTGATGACTAGAACTCAGATACAACTCTCCCTAAAACACCCAAGATATTCCATTGGGAACAAATAAAGACACATATTTATGATAATAATCAATATTATGTGATAAACTAACAAGCTAATCCTGATTATAATATTGAATAGATCCAGATCAAGCACTAGAAATTACCATACTAACTCATAGTTGACTACAAATAGGAAACATGAAGGACATAAATACCCCTACTCCTCTCTTTCTAAAAAAAATCATCAAATTCATATCATATGAAATGATCTCTACAAGAAGATTCAAAAGATCCAAAAAATGAGAAGATATGAAAGAGTGAAAGGAACCTTTATTATACAGAGAAGTCTCTAGATAATAAGTAATAAATATAGTACCTATAAATGTAGCTAGAATCGTATTAACTTCAACTAGAGACTCCACCACTTCATACATATAGTTTACTCTAAAGTCTTATGGATGTAGCCTTGAAGGTTTGTAAAATCCAGACTACACCACATTTCCATTTTTAACTGATGAATCACAACCATAAAAAGTAGAAAATAGATCATGTATGGTTCTCTATATATTAACAATGTGTCTACATCAATTTCATGTATTTATAGGTGAAAATAAATGACACTTAGTGTGACCTTTATTTCTATACTAGTAGCATGTTAGAGTATGACTAATAGATAATATTGATGGTGTAGTGGGATACCAATACTAAGAACTACCACCTTCACTACCTCTACATGTCTCATTCCATTTCTTATTCTTCCCATGATAGATACTAAAGTAACTAATTTATGGAGAAGAGTACTCATCCATAAAAAAATTTCCATATAGGTCAAACTCTACCATCATAGACCTATCTACCACTTTCACATACAAGATCAACTATATCATGAATTTATGTGAATAAATATTATCTCACAAGACCATATGGAACTTTTGAGCCTTCAAATTATCATTATTTATGACATATGGAGAAAAAATAATTAGTTAAACAAAGAAATTTTCATACTCGAACACTGAGCGATCACTATGATAAATGGGGATAAAATACACTGAAATTTCTATATCCAAGGATTTTGGATAGAACTTCTGAATGGAAATGGTTTGGATGTCTTTCTAATCCATGCTATCATGCGAGTTTCCCAGAAACATAGTGTCCCACTCTCTCTTTTATGGACCCTTGAGATTAACGGTAGCACACCTCACCTTTACAAATTTTCGTGTCTCTAGGAAGTCAAAGATCTAGTAAAAAATTTATATTCATACCTACACATCCTAAGGATCATTCATCCTCTTAAAGGATGAAGTATTCTAGAAATGATACTATTAAGCTCAATCTTTTTCTCCACTAGCTCTTGGTGGCACCTCTCCTGCATTAGTCAGAGTTAGTGGTACATTTTGTTCCACTGCACGAACTGCCCGTACTATTGCCTCAACAAGATTTATATCAACGGGAGGATTCCCTTGAGGATAATTTATCACTACAATCTCCAAGGAATATGTAAGAAGTATTATAGGATGAAAAATTATATATAAAAGAGAAAAAAAGATAAAATTAGAAAAGAGAAAACCTTAGATTGAATCAAGAAAGAATGGGAATATAACTAGAATTAGATCTAAACTCAACATAGGATAAACAAATCCCAATATTCCATAGTGACTAAAGGATATTAATGATGAGATTTATCGATGAAATCATTTTAAACATACCCCTTCAGTCCCAAAAATTACATCTTTTATCAAAAAAACATCCCAATACCTGAAAACTTAGAGGAGAAACTCATTTGATATAAACTTTTTACAAACTGACATTGGTAACCTTTATCCTAGTAACCTAATTTGATATGAGATAAGGCTTGAAGGATGTTCTCAAACTCCACAGGATGGTGAAAATCACATAGGCATAATAGAAAACATTTGGGAATGATTTTCTCCAAACCTAAAAGAAAAAAATGACATGGAATACATGAATAATATATGATAAATATAAAAATGTAATATTCCATAAAAATTGAAAAATTAAAGTGTTAAAATGAGGTTTATTAAGATAAAACAATAACCATAAGACAAAAACAAAACCCAAATTACTAAAAATTGATTACAACTACTTCATGTGATAAGTGGGAAACACCCCCACAATCTCACTGCTATATACCCAATCATATCTAATCATGGCACCCACCACCTCACTACAATGCCTCACCCATTATTGAATTGGATAAAATAAGGTCTATACACACTAAAGGTTATGTATAGGATGTGAAAAAAAAATCCCAATAGGATCCCACAAAGTGTTACATAACCATCCTTTGCTAGATAAATCCTGATATTCTCAAATGTAAAGAAAAAAATGGAATGATAAAAAATTTCTCAATTTATATGGAAATCATGGAAATTACCCCTTTTTATTTAATACAAAATAATTTCACATAATTTTTTTTAAAATGATATTAAATAAAACATTTTATATTTATTAAATCATGCATCAAAACCCATATCAAAACCAAGAACAAAGGAAGGTACTCCTTTGATAAAATTGTACTAATCTAGCTAGTTTTTTCATACAATGATCATTCATGACTAGTGAACACTAAACCTAACCTTGTTATCCCACCCAATAAGTAAAGGAATACCATAATGTGTAATTTCCCTTGATAATTTCATGTATATCAGTCCCTAAAATGCCTACAAAAATAAGATATAAATATTATGATATGTAATTCCCCTCAATAAATTAATGACAAGTACTGATACTAAACCCTTACTTAAGTACACAAGGCTCCCATGTGATGTTCATTTTAAAACATCTTAAAATGGATTATTATAATTCAATAAAAAATTATATAATACTTTTATCATTAAAAAAACCATTCCCCAAAAACCAATTTCTTATAAAAAAACATCGATGATTTGAAATCATCACACCTTTATCACTTTTCAAATGGAATGTAACACCCATATTTTTTTCTGAGAATTTTTATTTAAATAATTTTTATTCATAATTAGCTTGAGTTGCATGAAATTTTGACTTTAAATGAACCACAAGACACCCTTAGTATAAAATCAATATTATATCCTAGCTGATAGGTTAGTAGGAAAAATTATAACTAACTTATGAAAATGCATTGTGAATTCTTTGCCTATCAATTATTTTTGAAAAATATTAATTAGATATTTTTATTCTGGAGTCAATTACTATTGGTACTAAATTTAATGATATATATATGTTATATAATTAATAAAATATTTTTTATTCATCCAATGTATATTTTAATCATAGGGTGTGAAAAAACCTTAGTTTTTGTATAAAAACCTATTTTTTTAAAAAAGGGTAATATTATGCCTTTGAATGGAGAACCCCTTTTAAATTAATATTTTTACACATTAATAAATTTTCTACGAAAAAATAAGAATGTTGTTTTAAATTGGGATATAAATGTTTACGTTGGTTGAATTTATGATATTTTCTCATAACATTCAAGTTTTGATGAATAATAAAACACACTAAATTTTAAGTAAAAAAACTTTTTTCATCAAGATAATTTATATGGTTAGATTATAATATTTCATGGCTTTAAAGTAAAAATATAATATCTTTTTATCATTTAATATAATTTATGTCATTATCATTAATTTTACATTAAATTCATATGTAAAAAACATTTCAATCATTTGCAATGTTTTAACTTTTAAAAAACGCGTTCTCTTATTCTGAAAATAGAATTCATTTTAAATTAATTAATGAAACTTATGCATTTTTAATTTTAAAAAATTGACTCCATATTTGGGATCAATAGGACGAAATTATGTTAATAGGATACTTTTATTTTTGGGCATTATGAATAGTAACTTTGATAATTTTTTTATTAACATTGTTAAAGGTAAATCGGGTAATTAAAGGTAAAATTAATATTATAAAATTAATATAACAACTGTAAAAATACAATTGGATGACTAAATTATACCATTATTATCTATTTTTTAAATTTAATAACTTTATGTCCACTTATCTATGAATATGAGACGAACATAATAAAAACTAATGAATATGAAAAAAATGTCACAATCTCATTTTATATAAGTATATTAATTTTACCATATGTATAACTATGAGATAATATCAACTATATATAGTCTATGGAAATATATGAGAATTAAATACATCATAGAAATTTATTTATACTTTTTAGAGATTAAATAATTACCATTAATGATGACACAATAGTGATGTTTAAATTATTTTATTAATATAAGTAAAAAATAATTGTTTTTAAAAATGTTAAAGAAAAATCTTATAAACTAATTAATGTTATAAAAATATTTATAGGTGACTATGACATTTTAGGAGTGTGTTTAATATTTTTTTTTGAATTTATCTTCTGTGTGTATTTTTTTAAAGTCAAATAAATGAATAGTGTTAAAATTGACACTATTGATATTTAACAAAAACAACATTTTATTATATTATTTAAAAAATAATAAAAATATTTAAAAATTTTAATGTGATAATTATAAGATCTAAAATGTAATAAAATTTCCATTTATGGTAAATTAACAACATATAAGTAAATATTTATAACCATTAAATATTTTGAATGTTATTACCATAATTAAAATTAAATAGAATAACCAAGTGTCAATTAAAAATATATGGTTTAAATTAACGAAATAACTTTTTAAAAATTTATTTTTTATGATATTACAACTTTATATAATATCATCTTTAAAATTTGGAAATTTTATAAGTTTTTTGTGTAGGAATTTATTTTTTATAAATTATTATTTATGGAGTTTCCGAAAGTGCCCCTCGCCTCAATTATAAAAGGGAACCTATGCCCTCACATATTCACTTCATTTTTATCCTTAAATCTCTTACATACGATGAAATTTTTACATCTCAACTTACCTATTTTAATTCTAGATGTTCTGGTCATATTTAAAGAACAACTCTAGTGCTCTAAGAATAGGTTTAGAGGAAGCACATCAATGAAGAGGTAATCTCTTCTACTGATTCCTTCAAACTTCTTTCTTATTATATTTACTCTTAATTAGTTGTTTCATCCTATAGTAATAACATATGTATCAATCATATACTTATATGTTATTATAAATTTTAAACAACCATATTTCACCCTTTATTCATCCTACAAAAAATGAAATCACCGCATGTGCGTACGTACGACTTACCATCTCCACACCTTGGTGTAATCCTTTTTTCACCACCAACATACTTGGATGGGTATAATGATAAAAATAATAAATATACGTGATTTTTATAACACGATACTAATTCTGAAATATCATACATCATCCAATTCAATACCATTCAATAATTTTGGGAATGATATCATTGCTCGTGCGTATGTACGACCTACCGTCTTCACGATCCCTTGGGATTAATTCTACATGATCTTCATTAAACCATGATTATATATATAAATTTAATGAATAATTATGATATTTATTATACTAATATCATTATGTAAATTATTTAACTATAATATAAGAAGTGGAACATGAACTTATCCAAAAAATCTTGAATAAGAACATAATGCTGTCAATATTCGAATAACGAGTGACAATGAAATGTTACTAAAAAAAACAGATTATGATATAATCATATATGATATAATAAAAATTATTTTTATTTTTGAGTAAGTAAATGACATTATTTAAATAATTATAAAGGAGGTTCAGATACATTTGAAGGAAACCGGACCTAAGGTAAGAGATAATTTTACAATCTCATTTTTATCTAAGATTGTTTATATGTAAGTATTTACTAGGGTATATTTATCATCAACATCCATGTTTACTAATTAGGTATTATTATTTATATTATTCTACAATTTTTTAAATTTAATTTTACCTTTTGGTTAATTTTTATTAAATGGTATAAAAGGAATCTCTTGTCATTATTTGATTTGAGGTACTTTTTGACTTTTATGAAAAAATTACATGGATAATATTTTTTTAACATATACAGAATGAATGGATTTTTATAGTTTGATGAAACATTATTTCCTTTAATATTCCCCTACAATCTTACAAGGATATTTTTTTATAAAATTATTTCATCTAAAATTGGGTGGCATTTTGAGTAAGGAAAACATTTTTGAAGAAGAAAGGATATTTTACTTAGGAATTAATTTCAAGTGTTTTCTCAAAATTATTTTCCATATAAGATAACACTCTTTAAATAGTGTCATATTTATAACCCTATTATTATTGTGATTTGATTGTGTGTTATTTAGGAAATTTTTTTGTTTTATATCAATTATGATGGAATGATGTTTAAGAAACCCACATCATTTCATGGGTTATGCTATGGTGAATGTTTTTATGTTTTTATGGAACATGTAAGAATGATTTCATTATTCATTGGGTGATGATTTATATCTAATGAGATGGACATTAATGGAATGAAAAGTAAATACAGTTTAATAATACAGGGATTGAATGAAGAGTGAGCTCAGTTCAGTGATGGACTTTGTCTACTATGATGGTCTCGAAAATGATCCGTGACTAATATGAAATGATTTTCTATGTTTATGTGTGTATGAAAAAAACTTCAGGTCTTATGTTATGAATATTGGTATTTCATTTTAGTTTTATGATTTATCCCATGAAATGATATTATGACATTTTATATGCAGGATAAGATTTTCAAATGTTATGTTTTTATGATTATGATATGATTGATATTTACCTTATTTACCCTTACTGATTATTTGAGCTCACCCTTTCATTTGTTTTGTTTCCCCAGGTCATGAAGAAGGTTATTAAGTAAGATATGCCAAAAAGGAGTATAGTTGTGAAGATATAAGTGGGAGACAATGTGGATGTTTTATGAATGATTTGTTTGTGTTTTCTAGTTTATAGAGACACTAAACCTATACGTACCTGGTCTGGTTTTTGTTATGTCATGTATTAAATATTCTTCAATGTTGAAGTAATATCTGCATGTAGTGTATGGGTCATTAGAGCTGGTATTAGATAAAAGGTATAGTTAACCTTTAGAAACTAGGCTGAGAGAACCTTAGTAATAACCCTAAGGATATGTCTAAGTATAAGTTAAATTACTATCTTAGTGTTTTAGATATGTTCGTGAATAAACTAGGATAAAACCTAAAGTATCCCAAATAGAAATTTTATTCTTGAATTATGTGGTTTTCCTATTACGATTAGTGTTTTTAACTCTATGATTATTTATTTTAGTCATTGTATGGAACCCAAAGGAACCACATTAATGCTGAATGTGATGGGAAATGAAATGATTGTCCCCATGAGCAACCAAATGTTATAGGATCTAGAATGAAAAATCATGTAGGCATGCTCATACAACTTTCTCAAGCTATAAATCATGTCAGAATTCTATATAAGAAAAGGATGGAGAAATATTCTATTGAACCCTTCATGAGGCAACATCCACCTTCATTCAATAGGTCTTCTGATCCATTAGTGACTGAACAATGGATCAGTACCAATAATAAGATATTTTCAGTTCTAAAATGTTATGAACATGATAAATTCATATTAGTAGTATATCATTTGGAAGTTGAAGATGATCAATGGTGCAATATTATCAAGAATACAAGGAGAAAAGATAAAATTGAGTCTATGGAATGGGTTGAGTTCAAGAACTTATTTTTCATTAATTACTTTCCTCATATTCTTCGAACAAAAATGGAGAAGGAGTTCTTTGAACATAAGAAAAAGGATGATGAATCCATTGGTACCTATTAACAAAATTTTACAATACTTGTAAGGTATGCTTATGGAATTATTATCCAAGATGAGAGTAAAATTGATAAATTCTTTAGTGTCTAAAAAAAGTCTCCGAAGGGCATTAACAATAAGGGACTTCAATAACTATGAGTAAATTGTTTGATGTTCTCTCAAGGTTGAGATGAATATTGGAGTAAACCATCAGTCATATGGGTTTGATAAGAAGAGAAAAATCTAATTCAATGGATAATATAAAAACTACAATGAAAAAAATATGAGTTTTTCCTTATGCTCAAAGTGTGGAAGGAAATATGGAGGGAATTATCTTAAAGGGAATAATAAATGTTTTAAGTGTGAAAAAGAAGGTCATCATGAAATTGAATGCCAAATTGATGAAAAAATATATCTAATGATGTGTACAAATAAAAGGCTACCGAGAATTCATCTACCACACTTCAATGTTTCTAGTGCAAGGAAATAGTGAATTATGCCAATCAATTCCCTAATCTAAGGGTTATTGATGATTATTGACATGAACAAACTCTTAAGGACAATGGAAAAGGAAAGTAACATTCAATAACTATTAGTGATGTGGAGTATGATAAAGAAGTAGTGAAAGGTATAATTACCATACAATCTAATGTAGAAAATACTTTATTTGATTTTGGATCCACCCAATCTTTTATTTATGAATATTTTTTAAGGGTATCAATATATTACCTCAACAATTAGATGTTGAGTTAGTTGTGAAAACTCCTAATGGCACAACGGTCGTATAAAAAGTTTATAATTATTCTATAATTGAATTTTGTGGAAAAGCCATTCTTGAAAATATTATGATCCTTATTATAGTGGAATTTTATGTGATTATTAGCATGGATTGGATTTCTCTATATAGATCTCATATCAATTTCCAAGGAAGGTAAGTCACATTTCATATTCCAGATCAATCTATGATCATCTATTGATGAAAGGATGAATTTAACCTTCCAGTAGAAATTTATTCCATATTATGGGTCTTAATTCCTATAAATTAAGGTTATTTATCTCAAATGGTTGGGGTGAAACTCACGATTAAGAATACACCAATTGTACGGTAAAATTCCACCAGCCTTGTAACTGCCAAGCTGTGTGGTCAAACTACGATCTGATTTTCATGAACTTTGAAATTGTCTCCCTCATATTTAGGATCTACCTATTTCATAAACTAAGATATATTTTTCCCTATTCCTTTTCATTTCTAATGGTGCTTCTAGAGACTTCCTCCTCAAATGAGTCATGCGCCTGTGCCAGAGCTCTTCTGCTTAATATTTCCTACAGCTCGCACAATCCCCTATTCTTAGCAAAAGGAGGAAATTCAACCCTTTGATCATCCAGGATGGGATTTCTTTTTCCTCCCTTTATTTGTGCATCATGCAGGGTGGGTATGATAATGAATCCTTTTGAGTAAAGGATGGGAAATTTCTTAAAAATTAGAAATAGATAAGAATTGGATTTGATCAAAAGATGACATGGGTAAATAATATAATGGGTAGAGACTAGTTTGATGTTGATTACCTATTTTATTTTTTATCTTTGATTATATTATGGTTGATGTGGATATATGACTTCTTAAAATCATGGTCATTGGTGGTATTTTTTTACACACAAGCGATGTTATGTTTTGTTAATATTCTTGAAGAATGAATTTAACATTAAATATGCTTAATCACGTATACTTGGTTAAATAAATTAATTCCCCAGGATCGATCCTGTTCTAAGATCAATCCATTTATAATCCAGTGTAACTAAAGAACCTATGCTAATTAAATCTGAATGTATACACATCATGTTGATAGGTGTGGCTAAGTGTTGTGTTCTATTGAGTTTTGTAACCTTGTGTGAGTTGTGTGGTGCTACTGTTAGGTGCATGGTTGTAGGTACAAGGTCAGAAATAGGAGTTGGTTCCATGAAATGTTGTGGTATGAGTTTACAAAGGGATTATGGGTTAATGGTAGTTATAGTGGGCTTTGAGTGTGGGGTGGTACATGAAATGTGTGATGGAATCTCAGTCCGAGAGATTGATTGATTGTGGAATGGAAGATCTTGTAGGAAGCTGAACTACCTTTTTTGTGCTGTGGTTGTGGAGTGACATCGAGTAGTGGGACTATAATGTGATTATAAATTTTTATACAATGGGACTTCATTGGAAAATTATTTGGGCAGTGGGGATGGGTTGTGAGATAAGAATTGTGTAGTACAAATTTGAAGAATGATTGTTGGAAAATGTTGAATAGGTGTCTAGAAGGATTGGGGGGTGGGTCGTACGGTGGGACAATAAGTCTAGTTTTTCTTATTTTTTTGATATGGTTATGGTTGGTAGTTTCACGGTAGTTCTAGAATAGATTACAGTGAGCCCATTACTTGATAAATGGAAAGTGGTTAAACAAAAAGGGGTTAGGCTTGTGTTTTTTTGTGGTTGGTTGTGCATATATGGGTGGCCATAAAGTTGGTTTGTGTCGGATTGTTTCTTATTGGAAACCCAGAGGTTGGGCTAAGAATATTTTTACCTATATATATATATATTATAGTTTTATTATGATTTCTATGTGTACCCCCACCCTTATTGAGAACTATGTGCTAAACACCTCCATTTCAAGGGGGAGGGTGTCTTTCCAAACATCTCATTGGGAGGATTGATGGTTTGTTACAGACTTTCTTCCTTGCACCCTCTTCTGATTTCATACCACCCAAGCATATCTGGGTAGGTTGTGATGGCTTGAGGCATAGAATAGTCTATGATTTTTCAGGTGAGGGTTTGTAGTATATGATAGGCCTAGGTGTTTTCATGCCAGGTTTGTTTTCCCAAGTGTCTTTGGGATGGGGCCCAGGTGTCTTTGGGAAAGAGGTGTGGTTATTGTGGCCCAGGTGTATATGGGTGGGATTGTGTCTGGTTGAGGCCCAAGTTTGTGTGGGTAGGTTGTGGCAGTGGGAATACATATGGGAAGAGTGGTAGCATCAATACGTTAACTGTTAGAGAAAATCATTTAACCAGGGGGAAGTGGTGCAGGGTACCCAAATATTAATGTGCAGATACTATTACTTTACTTGACTTATGTTATTTGGTGAGTGTGGCTTAGTGAGGATGGGATGGTTAGTACTCCTTGGTAGGTGCTTTGAGGTTCTACTAATTTCTCACAGGTGAATTAGTATGTTCCCTCACTTGTTCACATATAGCTTTAGTTTCCCTACTAAGTATACTTGTATGATCACGCTATGTATATAAAACTATTTTCAAGTTTCTAGGAGGACTCAGAGGACCGTAGTGGACTTTACTAGAACTAGAATCAATATTTATTGCCTTTTATACTTAGAATCTTTTCATTTGGTACTTTTCTATTGGAGTATTCATTGTACCTTGTATCATTTTCACTTTTGAACATATATGTGGGAATGGATTTTGGATTTAATTTTACTTTTAGTACTTGGAGTTGTTTTGGATTCACCATCTTATCTTCTGATTTTGTTCTATAAAAAGGGAAATGTCTTCCACCTGTGTGTGATTCTATGGTGAATGTTTTTCTATTTTTGTGGAACATGTATGAATGGTTTCATTATGATATGGGTGGGACCTATATCTCCCTCTAATTCATTGGGTGAAGATTTATTTCTCATGAGATAGACATGACTAGAACAAAACGTAAATCTGGTTAAGTAATACAGGGAAGGAATGAGTAGTGAACTCGGTTTAATAATGAAAATTTTCCTTTACGATGGTCTCATAAATGAGCCTTGACTAATATGAAACGATTTTCTATTATTATGTATGTATGACACAAAATTTCATGTCTTATGTTATGACTGTTGGGATTGCATTTCACTTTTATGATTTATCCTATGATATGATATTATGATCTTTTATATATACGATAAGATTTTCAAAGGTTATGTTCTCATGATTATGATATGATTAATATTTCCCTTGTTTAGCCTTACTGAGAATTTTAGATCACCCTTTCACATGTTTCTTTTCCCCAAGTCGTGAAGAATGGTATTAAGTATGATATATCAAAAAAAAGTCTAGTTATGAAGAAATAAGTTGGAGACAATGTGGATGTTTTATGAACTAGTTTTTTATGTTTCCTAGTTTCTAGAGACACTAAACCTATGTGGTCCTGACATGGTTTTTGTTAGGTTATGTAGTAAATATTCTTCAATGTTGAAGTAATATCTATATGTAAATTATGGTTCGTTATAGGGAAACTGGTTTTATATAAAAATACATTACACACATATTTCATAAACTAGGTATTATGACAATAACCATTTATAAAAAAATTAGAAACCAATGAGAAAATACAATTCATTAAAAAAAATTATATAAAACTATCTACCTCAAGACTTGGTTAACACAATGATAACATGGGATACATGATCTAAGAGAAAAGGTATCAAAATAATATAAAATTATGGACCCTAAAAAAATTTGGTATAATAGAAATCAGACTCGGTAAACACATGATTGCTGAAGAAGAAAGGATATCACATACCTCGTCAAACATGAGATCTAAAAAACAACTGATAATATCCACCCTTTATAAACAAAACAAAAAATAAACCTAGGAAAAACAATAAAATATATATTTCATGATTGAAAGATTGTATCTAAGAGAGGAAGGGATAATTAAAGATATTGTATCAAACATACTAATTTGAAGACAACATACAGATATGAGATCAAAAAACAAATCGGAGATGATCAAATAATCCAAGAATTGAAAATAGAATCCTCTCCAAGTTCCAAGGTCAAATTAAGTTTGATAGAGATGGATTTAGAGGTTAAAATGGGGTTTTAGTGGAAAAAAATACCATTACTAATCCACCAAGGTCAATGCTACCATCTGGATGGTGGCCATTATAGAAATGAAATAGCTAATTCCCATCCAACTAGCCAGTTGATGGCTCTAGGTAGAACTCATGTAGCCTAGGTTCCCCACTAAATAGCTGATGGACTTCCACTGGTTAGATGGTGGCCCCCTACATCCATGGGTGGCTCTGTCCAAAGCCACTATCTAGCTATTGGCCTTTTACAACCACCACTAATCCCAAGACACCAAGTAGCATCTACCACCTCTAAAACACAAAATATAACTCTTAAAACTTAAAAGAGGGATGTAACTAAACATGGATGTCACAAATAAGGTTATTATTCTTGGATTATTTCTTTGGATTCATGAAATGACAATGGATTTCATGATTTAACAATTATTCTTAAATATATGATGATTATTGAAATAATTTTAAATTTTGTTGACATGTTATGAAGAGTGTATATTGGTCTACTATATTTACGAAGAAATTGATAAGGCCATATAGATATTTCATGTAGAATATTTTGAATAATGAAAAAAATATTCTATTTTTTCTTGGGGATATTTATTGAGAAGTCTATGAAAAAATAAATTTGTTTTCATGAAGAAATTTAATTTGAGAAGTCATGGAATTATATGTTGACAAATTTACTAACTCTTTTTATAAGAGTTAAGTTAAATATTTTCTAGGCCATATAAAACTAAGGATCTAGCTTAACCTCATGTGTGGGATTAGATCTACCCACACTATATCCACCCCACATAGCCAACCCAAGGCTGTAAAGAGAATAATGGATATATAGAGCCTGTAAAGTTAGTAATAACATGCGTATAATGGTCACTAGAGAAGTGGAACACTTACATGAATGGAGGCATAATGAAAAATGATAGGATACTCATATGGGAATTGGATAGTCATAAATAATCTAAAAAAATAATGAGTTTACTTATTAAGAAGCATCAATCCAAAGTATTTTCTAATGTGGGATACATGCTACATGAGATATTGTTCCTCCATCCTGAAAATGAATAACATATAAATTCATTAAATATGAATCCATCACATCATCATATATTTCCTTTCGTTATTGAGGGTTCTAAGAATTACATGGTCAATAAATTGACTTTAAATTATGAATGATATCAACCATATGAGTTTTAATGAGATCAAATACATGAACAAATGATCTTCTATGCTGAATGATATGGATTGATCGTGCACCAAGAGAAGGATATTTTTCATAAAGATAATGTTTATTCCATGCATTATAATGCTAAAAATTGATATTATATGAATTTTATATGATTAAAAATAGAGAACCTTCTATGGGAAGGAAAGTTTATGTGAGCATGAGACATGTGATTGTGTATATCTTTCATGAACATAGTATCTCCAATGAATGACACATACCTTTAGTGTGAAAGAAAATATTCCATGAGGATGTTCTTATGTGAATATCTTGTTTCAGATGAATATTTTTTGGGATGGATTTTATTAAGCTGATTCATCCTCCTTAGATCAAGTGATCATGTAGATCAGGTCATCTATGAGGTTTAATCATCATGATCTCAATACATGCATCAAGTTGAGTATGAGTTTTATGCATGTGATATGTATTGATATGTATGATTTATAGAAGACTGAAGATGTAATTTTCATCAATTATGAAACTCTATGAATTCATGGGTGATATTGAAATAACAAGATATATATAAAGTTTCACTTTTATGTATACATATCATTTGAGATGAAGATATGAAATGCATTAACGATAATCCTATGATCATATTTAGACATGAAAGCTCAAGTCATGACACTCACATGAATTCCATGCATGGACATGATGAATGAAAATTTTGGTAAACAACTAATGTACCAGAATCATGATTAAAATTTAAATATGTGTGATGAAAGTGGAAGTAGGAGTTATGTGGGTATTTAAATGAGACCATAGGAATAAAGTGCATGATTGCAGTTATTTATTAACTCTATAAAGAATGAAAAAGATTACCCAAATGGTATTGAAATGTGATGATGAACTTAATCTAATCCATATGGGATATATATCACAATAATGTGATATTTTCATAGATCAATACATGTATATTGTTTCATGTTTATTCATGTAAATTGAGAAGAATCCATATGAGAATAATTTATGCAATGTTTCAAGAAAGATGTTGTTGCAGTTATTTATAAATCATATGAAGAATAATTAGTGGGAGCTGGATTCTTTAACATATTCAATATTATTGAATTATAAATTCAAAGAAGATCAAATAATGAGTCATAGGGTATTTAAATGAGTAGGCCCACTAAGTTTAAATAATAAATCAAAATAGAGAAATATACACAAGTTTTGAATATGAATATTACCTATCATAGAGATTAAAGTAAATTCAATATTTTGAATATGGAAAATATCTGTAGAGATATATTATTTTATTATTATAAATATATAATGTAGGTGATAAATAAGGGTTGTTTGTCTTGGGGATATTCTTATAAATTCATGAATCCTTAGATGTTGAGACTAGTCTGAAAATATATATATATCCAAATAAGAGATAGATTGATACTTTTATATATCAAAGAGGTAGAAGATTATAATATTATAGGTTTTCAAGAGAAGGAGTCATGTTGCACCTTAGAATTTGAATACTGAGATAATTATATCATTCAATATTTGAAAAGAGTTTCAAGGCCAATAAAATTATTATATGTAGCTGTTGAAGACCTTGATGAAATTTACACTAGAAAACCTGATCTTGTAGGCTCATGAAGGAATAATTTCATCAAGAAGGTTAAAGATAAATAAAGTTATGAATAATCCATGAATAAGTGAAGAATTATTCTAGTATATTTTGGATGTAGTGGAAATATAATGGATTTTATGTTGGGAAACAATTGTTAAAGGAAGACGAAATGGACTATGTTTAATTTTCCATAGAAGTAATTTTTTAGATATTGTGGAGAATCCATGTTAGGGGAAATAACCAACATGGGAAGGATTAGGTTTTTAGGTTGAACCATGTAAATACAATGTGATTCTCTATCTTTCATTATCAATACACATGAGGTAAGACTGTGAGATTATATTTAGTAGATCAAGAACTCTAACATGTTCAAGTGGTTGAATTAAAAAGTGAAAGAATTTTTAAAAAAGTGTGTACCACTGAGTCTCCCCTATTAGTGTTACCTAACCAATCCTTGGGCTCCATAGTTATTATTTCATATGGATAATAAATAATAAATTAATTGTATATTATCATCCTTACCACCCAAATTATCCATATTCATTAGGAACTATAGAATGAACAACATAGGGAATACATTTATGAATGTTTTGATTATGCTTCACCAAGTTGATAAGGATTGGTGGGAACCTAGTTAATTAACAATAATACTAAATGAATATAGAGATAATGTTAAAAATTCTATGAAAATTATAGAGTTAATCAAGATTTTTCAACACCTATCAAAGAAGAAAAAGATTCATAGGTGGAATAATTAACATAAGGCTATCTACTTCACCCGTGGAAAGAAAGGTCACTAGAATAGAAATTGAAGTGAATTTAAGAATTAGAAGAAAATATAGGTTTCTATTTTAGGTATATTCATCATTTCAAATAATATTTTTAATTATCATGGGTACTAAATAAAACTTTTTATTCATATATTTTCATCAAAATACTAAAACTATGTAATATTAGAAAGATTACATGAAGTAATGTGAATCTTTAAGTTATTGACAGGTATTTAATCATACATTAGATAAATAATATCATAACATTAATGTATCTAAGTGAACTGAATCTCATCAAATAATTATTTTTTATTAATTTTTACCTAAAAATTTATCTCAGTGTCCAGTTTTAGACACAATGTGACATTATTTCATATTTTAAATGATTGTTTTTAGGGTATATCATACTTAATTAATTATTTAATAATACATTAATAACTAATGTCCAATATTTAAAATTAATGATGAATTTAAAATATAGAAAATAGTTAATGGAAATTTATAGTAATATGATTATTATTTAATTAAAACAAAAAGTAAATGTTTAGGATATGCATATATGGTTATTTTAGAATCTTTGGATATAAGACACTTAAGTATTTTGAAAATATTACTTGTAATGTTTTAATACAAAAAAGAACTAGAGATTAAAGGTTTTATTTCCAAAAAGATTCTATAATTTGTTTAGAAATATATGTGTGAACTATTCTGAGGAGAAGCTATAAGTAAATTAATATAATTTATGATATTCCTTTAATATATTTTAGGAATTCAAAGTAGAATAGTGAATGTATTTGGAAAAAATATATAAAATGATCTGTGTGGGTTAGTTATATAATATCTATGTGGTTTTATTTTCAAGACATGTTTCACAAATAGAGGTGTTAACACTTAATAATATTCCAACTATAATGATAGATGGGTATTATATATGTTATAACTTGAAGAAATTAATTATTATATTTTTTTCAAAGTTTTTTTTTTATTTTCAAAGAATCCACATTGAAGGGTTAAATTAGGAACCCAAACAATAACATGATCCAAACCCAAAAAACCATATAAAACCAATAAAAAACTATAAAAAATAATTTATTACACCATAAAGTAATCCACTAAACAATTTCATTGAAACCATAAGATTATTTTGGAAATAAACAAGCATAATGTAAATATAAATTGAATCTTAGATATTTATCCATAAATTTTCTTAGGATATAAAAATACAAAAAATATAAGGGTTTTAGTAAAGTTATTGTCTATATTTATATAAGAAGGAATCATTTCTATTTTGATATAGTTTAAGAAAGAAATATTTTAAGGAATTAAAGGCTCCTAATGCACATTATCACACATAGGAACACCCAAATCCACTAGAATTAGTTGGAGGATTATTTCTAGATATATAAACTCTATAGAAAATATAAAACTACATATGCAATTTGATATTAACCATTTAAGGTTATATTTTATTCAATGATAATAATAAATACTTATACTATAATTAATAAAAAAATAAAAAATTAAAAAATTATAAACTTCATTCAAAATCAATGATTAATTCCATACACAAAAATCAAGATTTGTATTTTGGTAAATTCTTTAGTTAATGTTATATTGTTGGTGGTTATTCAAGAAGAAATAGAGTATTTATGGTAAATTTATTACTTATAATTCATAATTGGTTTCAATGTTTTCAATAAACATTAATATAGTGACTTGGAGAAAACATTGTTCCCATAGTAATTATGCTAAAATCCATAGGAATTATACTTTACAAAACACCCTTTAATGATTATGGAATTTTTAAAATAGATGTCAAGAATACCTACCTTAATGGAAATATTATGGAATATGTATATATGATTCATCCATAAGGTTTGGTGACTTCACATAATTATAATAATGTATACAAGTGGCATAGATCCATTTATGGGTTGAAGTAATAATTATGATCATGGGATATTCATTTAGATAAATCTTGAAGAAAGTTTGATTTAATTGAGAATGAATTTGAATCATATGTTTATATTTGATTAGTAGAATATCCACATTTTCCCAAGTAAAATATGCTTCTAACATATAGAAAATAGATATTAGTATTACTATTATTTAAGGATAAAATGAAAAATATTTATCAAATAACGACTTAAATTAGAAACACACATTTTAGGGAAAAAGATATAGTAATATAAATTTATGAGATTTATTGAATATAATTATATTAAATAAATTTAAAATTTATTGAAAACAATAACAGATGGAACAATACAAGAGAATCTGTTTTGCCTATGTCACATGGCACAAAATATAATCAATATATTGTGTTAATACACACAGGGAGAATTTTATGATGAATAGAATCTCATATTATTTAGTTTTTGAATATATAAAGAATTCCATAATATTTACTTATATTTGATATTTCACATACATTAAGCAAGGTGGTAAAATATCAAACAAAAATAGAATAAGTGCACGAGGTGTTAGTTTGAACTATCTAACTATACTTGAGAAAGTGTGAAGGGTGAGTTCTTGGTAATTATAAAAGATGAAATTCTTATTGTAAAGGGGATATATAACTAGTTTTCATTTTGATAAATTTGATCTAGTTTTGAATATGGGTGTAGTAAATGAGAAAGAGAAGATTATTGAATTTAGTGGTAGCTATATCTATATAGACCATGTATTTTATGGATTTTTATGTATCTTGATAATAAGTTTAAGAAATGACTTATTCTAGTTCTTAGAATTGTATTTAGGAACTACATTATAATCAAGATATTTATTATGATAATATTATAGCATAGATAATATCCAATAAATGATTTTAATGATTGAGGGAAAAAGTTAAATACTCAAGTATATCACCTCATATGAGTTTTTCTAAAATAACTAAATTTGTAGTAAGAAATAATAACCATATAGAAAATTTTTTTAAGTACTAATTACAATAGACATGCCTCAATAGAAGCATGAATATCATATGATATCTAATGATCCATGATTTTTCAGTAGTTAGATCTAGTGTACATGAGATTCTGTTAGAGTTGGTGACCTAGAACCAATTGATTTTTTACTTGTGATTACCAAAATATTAATAAATCCATTACCATATAAATATTTCTATTTTGTGAATTATTAATGAAATAATTACCTTATATTATTTATCACATTGAAATTTTATAGTAGTTATATTCTATAATGAAAAAATAGAGATACTATTAAATTATTATTAAACATATAACCTATGGTTTAGATATCACCTATTTTAAGATACCAAAAAGATATTTGACTATCATGTGTTGGAAGCTCATAAGACATTGAGACTTACTCTTATGAAGTTTTCATTTGGTGATCTCTGAGTATAGTGGTCATTACGATAGAACCATCAATTGAAATTCCACATGTTTATGTGGTATTGAATATTTTTATCTAAAAAACATGTATTAGTCCTCATACTTTATATTATTATTAATTTGAATCATGAATCAAGTAATTTAATTTATGGATGAAAACTATGACAACATATGCTACGAAGGAGGAAACATATGTTAGATATTTCATAAGTGATATGAAATTAATTAAATAATTCAAGAAAATATTTTCAACCTCTATATTAATAGAATAATATATCTATGTACCTTTTATTGAAATGTAACTATGAGATTAAATCCATGGTCATGGTATTTTATCAATGAGTTTATTTGAAAATGTTAAAGAAAGATTAATCAATCATATATGGATATGACACATGTATGCATCCTACTTGATGAGTTATCAATAGAAACATGGATTATATTATTTAATTGAATTCATAAGAAGGTTTTTGTCATTATAAATTTAATTTATTTATTTATGGGTCGATTGATGTGTTTCTAGATGCTGATCTTTGAATTTAGGTAATTTCACACAATGCCATTGAGAAAGAGGCATGATGGGTCACACACTAAGTGTGTCTAGAATCACATTACGTTCTATTGGATTTATTATTAATAATAAATATTATCCTCAAATAATGGAATAATAATTATTCAATTAATTTTCATCATAAATATTTAATCATGAGATATTAGATTTTAGAATATATGAGTTTCATTTTATCACTTGTTTATTATTCACAAGGTAATAAATATATAATTATCTATTAACTAGTTTAGTGAATAGATTAATATAAATATTTATTTAGTTATTTGAATATTTAAATAAATATTTTTCTTCGATTTTGGTGAATAAAATATTTATTTATTTATTTTAAATATAGATTTTATTTAAATAAATATTTTATTATTCAAGGATTGGTAAATCCCCTATAATGATTAATGGGATGATGAAAATGATGTATTTTATTTAATATCATTATTATAAAAATTATATTATTTCATTAAAAATGATATTTTAATAAATACATTCCATGAGAATAATAATAATAATACTAATTGACATGGGGATTAGTTAGGATAAATAAATTGATAATGGTCATTGTGTAATTATCAATTATTTTAGACCTCAGTATAAAATCCCTATTATATATATTTTTAAATTATATGAGGAATTTGTGGACAATGTAATACCTTGATAATTCTTTCAAACCCTATATCGAATTATCCTCCCACACTCCTTCTCAAGAACCTAGATTGAATAAGAGAACCTTGTTATAATTAAAATTGAATGACATAAAGTACTATGTTGCTTTGTTCTAGAACTCAGAATACTAAGAACATTATCCATAAACTCATGGATCACATGTGGATGTAACTAGTGGAGTCCTTGTCTGGATTCTCAATGAAAATAATGATAATGAGATAGAAAAAATATATTTTTATCAATGGAATTCTTAGTTTGAGGTAATTCTTTGTTTAAATTAACTATAAATTAAATTTGAAAGATTATATAAAGGATATTTTTAGATTTCACTCATCAATTTATTTAAATATTATCCTATGAAATCGATAAAAAACAAAAACCGATCATTATCCCACTACTTCTACTATGCCCTAGAACCTTCAAAATGGATACCATTATTGATTTTTACATGATTAAACTTATGATAGTCCACACATAATCACAAAAATCCATCTAAATTCTTAATGAAAAGGACAAGAGCACACTAATGATATGTGATCATTCAAATAAAACCTTTAGATTATAGCTACTCCAATTGAGACTTTAACTCCCTAAATTAAATTGGAGCTATATGATACAGATGAATTGAGATAAATTATATTAAATGTATTAAGTTTTAATAAATTAAACTTTTTTTTATTTTAAGGTAGTTCTAAAACTTATTCAGTGAAATCATTGAGACATAAGTCTATCATAATAGATAAGACTTTATGCTACTTTGAACCAACTTCTTGAATAACCATAAAATCTATCCTTACTATGATCACTTCTACCTATACATGATCAATAACTACTCAACAAACATAGAACTCCCAGTATCCATGATAGTGTATTCAATACTAATGGGAGATAAGAAAGATAATATAATATTGTAATAGTTTATATAGGATCAAAATGGAGTTAGTTTATCTATTCCTAGAATAAAAAAAGTTTTAATATTAAGAAATATATGATCCTAGAGGTGTTTGAATGATTCCACTACTAATTCACCAGATGAAAATTTCATATTATATTCTATCCTCTTCCCTAAAGGAGCATCAAGGATCATATATTATGGTAATAATTCTAGTTTAGGATAAATAAACCTAAAAAATTTGACAAAAATAAAATAGTGTGAATCACCTATATCAAATATATCTCATGATAAGATAGATGATATAAGGATAATACCTATATCATAAAGAGGATATGCTCTATCATCAACTAAAGGCTTCTCTATGAAACATATACTTCCTAACTATATCTAATGATGTTGATGTATGAATATTTACATAAAATATTTTACAATGGATAGAAATACCATAACACCATGTCAATATCCTCAACCAAATCATCCAGATAATGGTTGACTTCCACCTATAGATAGTGTAACAGATTGTGCAAAGAATGTCTGAGTCTAAAGAGGTCATTTAGTGACACTCTCAGACACACCCCACTAAAAAACCTCTAATTAGTTCCATAATAATCTATAGAGTGGAATTTATTTTCTTTTAAGGTACAATTAGGATTTATGTGGAAAATTCACCCACTCTAAAGACACTAAACATAAGATCTTCCTAATCTGGGAGAAAAAGTTGTACCACCCTAGCTTCCATCATGAGATCCACCTCAAATTTCCTCCCCTAACATAAAATTATGACTTCTAAAAGAGATATATATTGGGGTATGACTAGGTATTGGACCAAAACTTTTAAACCTATTTTAGAACCATTCTCTATGAGAATGAATTTCTTGACTATTTTTGAGAATGCTGGAAAATTATAGAGAATAAATTATGTTTTAAAGGCCTCTTTAAGTATTATCTGAAAATAAATTTCCATTTATTCCTTTTATCTAATAATAATATATATATATATATATATAATTGGATAATATATATAAAGTTGGTGAAATATTCCACATCACACATAGAATCTTACTTCAAGTTCATGGACTACTTTTCCTTACCTGAAAAAGGGTATCTAGGTAAAATATTTCAATGAAAAGATCTAAAAACTTTAACCAAGTGTAAAAATAATACGTATTAGACTTAAAAATCATGTACCACAATTTAACTGAAAATACCTTTTATCATAAATGTGTCAAACTAAACTCAGTGTTGGTTAGGTGTTAAATAATCTCAAAAATCTAATAAAGGAAATTAACCCACTCATTAGCCTACTAAAGAGTTGAATCACCCTGAAATGTTAGAGGGTGTTTGAACTAAAAATACCATAGGATATCAAATGACATAGACTCCTTTCAGAGATATACTTAAATAACTATTAATTATTTTTGTAAGCCCCTTTAAGACTTGAGGGTTAACAATAGGTTGAGATTGGGGCGCATGATCATCTACCCTTTTGGTATAATAAGAGGAATTCATATTGGAAATACACTCTATAATAAATCACATAATTATATCAACAATATCATACCAAAAGAGAAAACCCCAAGTATTTAACTAAACTATCTAGGTCAAGTGTAAATCAGTTATTCTCTCCCTCACTTTAATTTACTTAAAAATTAAAATTTTAACACCCTTTATAAACTAGTTTAAAATAATTTCACATTCTTATATAATAATTTACAAGTAAAAAATTTATTTGGGTATAACCTATAGAAATATAGATATCATTGATATATAAAATTACTAACAATAAAATGAATTAATTTCTAACCCATATTGACCTAATCATTAAAAATAGATATATTTTGAAACACCATTAATTCATTGTAAATATTTCAGTTAATATGAGTCACCAACTGATTCCATCATAAATATAATAAATAAAAACAAGAAATCATGAAACATGACATGATACACTACTCATTCCTAATCATTGATGCCTAATATGATGCATGATACCTAAGGACATAAAAACATATTCAAGGATAAAGTAAAATGAATCTTGTAATTCTCATGGAAACTCAATATTACACCACAATTATTATGGACATTCATATTTAGGGGGTACTTATAGAGTATATATGGTTCTATGTTCAAGATACTCTCAAGTAACATACCTAAAATATCTTAGAGTGTGCTATCATTCCACTTTGTAATTTCCATGAACCGTATACCTCAAAGAAACCCAATCCTCATCTTGACAACACCATAAGTGAACCTCTTTGTAGCTAAAGTTGGAGTAAACACTAAGTCCAAGAGTTATATTTATGGGAGGTGGTTTTCCCCATTAGATAATATAATAATTAGTTATGTTGTGTACCTAGATGAGGCATTTAATTTCTAAGATTCAGTGAGATGATGTGTAAAACATAACATCAAAATAACTCATAATATCATATGTGATGGAAGAAATGGAAAAAACTACATAATAATGCACCATATATAAAAAATGGTGAAACAAATCTAATATACACAATATAAGAGATACTAAGACAAATATCCATATATACATAAGTGTGTAGAAAAAAAGGACTAAGGACAAAAAGTAATGATCCTCGATGTGAATACTCTCCAAAAATATATCCAAGATATGTTATGTTCCATTATCCAGGTAATACTGAGAAATCATAAAAAAAATAACCCGCATGAATGAAAACTCAGAAGGTGGTTGCCGCCTCACCCATAAAAATATTTCATAAACTAGAGTGTATAACAAAAATAATAAAAATGTATTGGAATGGTTAAAAAAAGAGCATCAAATATTAAAGAGTCTAGGAATAATCATTTTTCTTTGGAATGAAACTCCATACGAGGGGAGGGTCCATACCTATATACCTACATTGAGCTTCAACATAGGATTTGAGATGATATTACAAGGCTATCCCTAATAAGTGGAAATAATGGTACCTATAAATAGATTACACATGTTTACATATGCACCCACACATTAGAGTAGATGTGTGTAAAATAAGTTAATGTCCTAACGACCCATCCCATTAGAAAAAATCAGGTATAACTAGTTAGGGATATCTTGTAGCCCATATCAGGGAGTAAGGGAATGAGTATAATGATTTAGGGAATTGTGAGACCCTTTATAACCATAAATCAACATAATAATTTAGGGATTAATTCCCATACCATGTAATCAACCTTTTCACTATCAAGTGGGAACCTTATCAATCTCATATAAAATAATATATACACATCTTACAAGTCCAACATGACTAATAAGATTAATATATTTCAATATATTGAGACTTATAAAATATAATAGGAAATAAAACAAACCAGTCACTTTAATCAATGAAGAAAAAAACTAACTAATTGGGATCACCCCTATCATGTCTTAATAGTCTTAATTAAATCATTAGACATACTAAGAAAGTAATATATAGAAAAAAAATTCTATGTAATAATAATTAATAATAATTAGATAATTATAACCAATAAAGGTATAAAACCCTATTTATCAATTGAAATATTTAATAAAAACCTTTATTAATTTAATCTGATTGATTTAATTATGTTCACTTATCCCCAAAACATTTCTATGATAAGTATCAATAATTAAGAAATGAATAAGGGGTAAACCTACCAATTTATTTATAGATAGTATCCTTTGGGAACCTGATAAGATAATTTATTCAAACCAATGATGAAAAAGTCCAGCTAAAATAATTTTAGGTATTAGTTAAAACTACTTCTATTAGAGGAGTGATATTCCATAAATCCAAACAATGTAATCACCATAGATTTTCAAAGTAAAATCCTTTAGAGTTACTAGACCAAAATAAATCTAAGGGATTTGGAAGTTTACCCCATCCATATAGTGTGATAGGGTAGGATCACATCTGGTAGCATCTATTAAAGGGGAAGGAAGAACATATTAGAGGATTTAAGGCCTTACCATAATGAAAGAGAGTTTATGTGACCAAATAGAGCCAGAAAATCAAATAAGGAAGAGTGTGTTGAATCAACTTTGGTTTTGTGTTGTATTTATTATCCATTAAGGCGTAAATATACAAGATGTCAAAGTGCGATGAAGGTGAATATATTAGAGGGATGTTGGTATTCCAAATAATATATAGTTACTAATAAAGGTTTTCTTTGTGAATAAGGATTAGAGATATATCTTGAAGCTTTGATGTTGGTTTATTCCACCATTATTCATATGGAAAATAAATTATAGCCACTTGGAATTCTTGTATAGAATAATGTATTGTAATATTTTTTTTAAATTTTAATTATGTTATTATATTTTAGTGTTAAATTTTTATTGACATGAAGGAAATTATGTTTTAAGGATTGGATTATTGGAATTTATACAAGGAAATGTGTTTAGATTATTAGATTTTTTACTAGGTTTTATATTGCATGGAGTATATATATATAAAATCTAGTTTGTGGGGTTAAATTTTAAGTTTAGGTAATGATGGATTCATTAAAATATTATATTGATTATCTATGAAATTTCATGTTTTGAATTTTATTATGGTAAAGTTCTTATATTCATTGAGTTTGATTTAATCTAAAGTGGTTTTGAATGCATGAATAAGTTTGGAGATGACTTGAAGTTATTTAAAGTATTTGAATATTTGGTATTGAGTTTTGGATTTTATAGATGAAATATAAATATCGATAATTATATGTTTCTAATAATAGTTGCACACTTTAGAAAAGTATGTGCGAGTTTGAAAAGGTAAAGGATTTTCTGAAAAAATTGGATAATGGAAGAAGTAACAATATATTTTAAAATTATGTACTCTGAGTTTTAGAATTCCTATAATATGAGTTTTTATAAATTATGTTTTGAGCTGAGTATTGTGATTATATGTTAAATTCTAGGATTTTGGAAGATTACCCTTACCAAGAGTTAGAATATTACATGTGTTGAGTAGAAGTTTGAGATTTTTTCAGAAGAAACTTTAGAATAGTATCATACATACTTTAAAAGAGAACTTTATACGAGTACTTATGTCAAGATTTTATCAAATACATTTAAAAATTTGGATAGACCTTAAGATAGAACCACTATAGTAGCTTATCATCAGAGACAATGGACAATATCAAATTCATTTCTAGATGATAGTGACTATGGTGATGTTAACAGCCAAACTGGATTAGTTATAGGGTAGAACCATAATGTGGGGTTGTAATGTGGATAGTGGTTATTACATGGGGTGTTTCCATGAGAGTTCAATGACATGACCTTCCATATCCATAAAAATTAATAAGTGTTATCCTAAATTAAAATTAAATCTAGGATTTACCTAAATGGGAACCATTCAAATTAAATAATCATGTACATGATTAATGAAACAAAATCGTCGACATCATCTCTTTACACACATGCTTGGGTTTTCATAGGGGAGTTCACCATATGCTCAATAGAATTTATCCATGCCTATAACACATGAATAATCCACCATTGATTTAGAATTATAGTTAGAATATTAATACATGTAAAATGATATTTTTAGAATAATCTTATGAAATAACTTGAAGATATGAATACATTGTAGTGTACTCTTAAATTTAAACTTGATGCTATACTGCATGGGATGTCAATGAAGGAATAATAGGAAGATAGTCCAAAATTAAATATGGTGATTCATGGTTTTAATATTTAAAAATTTTAATGCTAGAAAATATTTTAAAATAATTTTGATTAAATCTATATAATAATGGAGTTCCATTCTGCAATAAAATTACCACGCCATAATGCACAGGCACACACATGCGTGGATGAAGATTACTAAGAAATTAAAAGATAATATTTTTTTGAAGAATAATATGATTTTTATATTAAAATATCACATGATAAAATAATAATTTGTGTCTCAAGGAGGATTTAATAGATGACCTTAATAGAGATTAAGTGAGATTCTGAATGATAATATCCTACCAATAATAAATGTAGTTTCCATATTTATAATGGAAAAATATTTGAATAATATCCATGATATTTTTATATGAAAATACATATAATAAGAGAGTAAGGAAAAAAATATAAGACTCTCAATACTACAATCCTAGAAAGAAGAGTGTGCATTAAAATAAAAAAGAGGTCTGACATAATGGAAATCTATTTACTCTATGAAGTTGAATAAAAAAGAGACATGACACTGTATCTCTTAGGGATATTCACAACATCAATCAAGATTATTTGCAAAAACCTTAAACCCAATATCATAGATTCAATGACTATTTTATTACAATGTCATATATATTAGAGATCACATCACCAAGGATCGATCAATTTAGTAGTATTGAAGAACTAGATACATACATGGAAACATTATTACATTGGTAATAAAAAATATAACACAAAAAAGGAAAACCAACTAATTCATTGAAACGTATTCAAATATTTCATCTTCATAACATGTGGAAGGAAAAAATATAAAAGGGTGGGGAGAAGGGTTGGTATTTATAGTGGAGGAGAGGGGTGTTTTTAGATTATTCTATCTATTTGTTTATTATTTTTTCTCAAGACTATCAATGGTGATGGTTATTATAAATAAATAGAGTAACTAGTTCATGTGAGATCAAACCAATTGGTGATTACCTCATCCATACATTATCCATGACTCAATAATTAATGTATTTGTTTAGTACCATAAATTACTGTATTTTGTTATTCACCAAAAAAATCAACTATTTCAGAAAAATTCCAAAACTAAAGCCTAAGCATTTTTCGATGTTTTTATTTCAAAAATGGACTCATTTTTTGATTTTTTCTAAATATAATAAATAATTTTTTAATTAAAATCATCATTTATTTGATTTTTTCATTAATATAATAGTTATTACATCATCATTGAGTTATTATGTAAGGTAATTATTTCTTCACTAAAAATTAAAAATAAAATAAAATGAGGTAGATAAATACTTTATATTTTAAAATAATATTTATAATTGAATATATATTCATAATAACACCATATTAAAAATAATATGGTTATTAAATATATGAATGTGACATTTTTTTTATTTTTATTAATTTATATAATATCAAAGTCATTTCCTTGGAAATGTTTCCATTAAATAAGTCAAATTGAAACCTTAGGTATTAAGGGTAGAATATAAATAAGCTAATAATTTTTTTTTAAATTTCAGGTAATTTTCTAATGCTTATTATTTTATTTTTTTCCTAAATTTACTAATGTACCATTGAACCGTGCTAATAAAAATCAACAAAGTTACTATTCATATTAAAAAAAATAAATGGATACTATTTAATAAATTTAAAAATTGTAATTTTAAATATTTAACATATTTTTAAAAATTCTAAATACATAAGTGGAATAATTTAATTTAAAATTAAACTAATAAAACAAAACTAATTTTTTTTGGAAATGCATTATTAATCCCAAAAATGTACTTATAAAAAAATACAGTATAATTATCAATTATATTATTTAAAAATAAAGATTGTTAAGGTAAAATTGATATAAAATTAAAAAAATAAATATAATTTCAATGTAATGAAGTTAACAGTTTTATAAAAATCAGTATTTTCACTATTTAATGGAAAATAAATATTTTTTGAAAAATACCAAAATTTCACCCTAAGATAATTTTTACCTTCCTTGTTTAAAAATGATGTTTATTTTGTTTGATATATTTTATTAGATTTTCAAATTTTAGTTCTAAGACAAGTTCACCATTAAAAGGGGGTAAAAATACATAAAAACATATATTTTTATGCATAAAATTGGATTTTTTATTATCTTATGCCTATAAAAATAATTTGGATGAATGTAAAATTAATTTATTGAATATATAATATATAAATTTATTATTGTGGTGACTAAAAATAATTCCCTCCAATTTAATAGCTAGGTTATAATAGTCACATTTTAAATATTATATTGTGGTTTTAAATTCAGTGTTGCGTGCGACATAATCTATGAAATGAATTTCATTTATGTAAAATATTGGGATGTTATTTTCTTAGATCCACAAATAGATTTCCTCCTAAAAATTTTAAATTTCACATTGAAAATAAATGTTTGATACTTGAATATTTTTTTGTGGGAAACCCACATTCAAAATAGGGTAAATAAAACACCACTTAAAAGGATGGAAAGGAAAATGAAAAGGTCACTAAAAAAATATAATTTTCTGCAGGAGAACATTAGTGGGAAGTGAAAGCATGGGAATAAAAGAAAAATATAACTATCAAGTTCTAAGAGAGGGTGATATAGAACATATACATTATAAATTATCCCATAAAAACCCATATATTTGTGATCAGTTAAAAGGCCATTGATTTCTTAGTTAGAAAAGTTAACAGCTGATGTTTTTGTTCAAAAATAATTTTCCTATAGTTAAGATATTATTTTAATATCCAAATAATAACTTGAGAAAATATAATTACTTTATTTCTTCCTATTTAATAAAAATAATCTCATACTTTTTTTGTGATTTGATCAATTATAACTTCACTTCATACACAAAGAAAAGAATGTTCATGATGATTTTTATTTTATTTTTTTCTAAATCACTTTAATGAATCATGAGTTCCACAATTCATTTTTTCATCCTTAAAATGTTTAATAAAACCAAAATGGTAAGCCTAGGTTATCCTATATGATAAATCATACTTTACCCTCAAAATAATTTCCAAAGTTTATCTTTATCTATTCTATAAGTAGTTAACATTAATTGTCATAAAAAAAATATATGTACTAATTCAAAGAAAAAAAAATTTAGAATCAAGGTCACTGAATTCATAAAATCAACGTAACATTAGATTCCCCAAATAATGTATCTCTTATTGCCACATAAAATATATTTGAATACATTAATAACCTTTAAACCTTTATGAAAACACGCATGATTCTATAAGTATAATCTCAGGTTGTTGAATATATTCCTTAATTCCAACCATGTAGTAAACCTTGAAAAGATAACATAAACCCTAAAAACTCTAACCAAATTAATGGTCACCAATAATATCCCATAAAAATATATTTATTATTATATCAAAATCAAGAACACACTTAGAGATATCTTTACCAAATCATGTCTTTTCCAAAAGATCAACTTACAATAGAATCACTTCTCTTGGTTTCTAATTCTATTCATCACACACTAACAATTACTCAAAGAATAAGAAATGCAGTACAAGCATTATATTTCTCATGATTCTTATAACCATATAATTATTGATGAAATACTCAAATAACATAATTATTGAATCCAAACATAGGAATATTAATTGTTCTTCATCTTCTGTTATAGTAGCATAAGCTTGATCTTGGTCAATTATCCTCTTTTTAGGTATATTCCTTTGATGCTGGAGGCATTGATTTGCATAGTGTCCCATCCAATTGTAGTTGAGTCATTATATATTGTTATTATTTTTTTACCCTTGATATCATAAGCACGATGGACTTTCTCTCCAAACTTTTTTGCACACTCACATTCCTTTTTAGCATGTACTTGGGTGATTCTTTCTACAATTATCAAATGTGGGAAAATAATACTTTATATTATTTCCTTTATCACTGTTTTACCTAGAATTACCCTTGTTCTCATGCTTCCCTCTGAATCTATAATGCTTAGATAATTATTTATTTGTCTTGTTAGCATATGATATTATGTACTCATATTATGAGAATGTTTGGGAGACTTGTTCCCCTCAAAATATTGGTATAAGACTGTAAAATACATGACCCTTCTTACTCTTTAGATCATGTGAATTTGTAAGGTTCCCTTTCCTTCTGTGAGTTACCATTTATAAATGAATACATGTACTATATTAGGTCATATCATTGTGAAGCATAATGTATAATCCCAGAACTAGTGAAATACTTAACATAAATTTAAAATTTCGTAATTATATAATCTCATAATCATAAATATGGTTTCTTTTAAATTTTATTCTATAATTATACTCAATGAAAATCATATGGTTCTATTTTCTAATCTATATTTTCCTAAATCTAGTTTCCAAAGTTTCTACTAAATATGCACTGATACCAAATGTTAAAAACCTGTTCCCAGAAGCCCATAGTCAATGGTTATTTTATTACAATGGCTTAGATACAAGGGATCACATCACCAAGGATCAATCAATCTAGTAGTATTGAATAAATAGATACATACATGGTACCCTTATTACAATGGTAATTAAATATAGAACAGAAAAAGGAAAATAAATTTCTTCCTTGAAACTTATTAAAATATTTTATTTTCATAACCTAGGGAAGGAAAAAAAATAAAATGGTGAGGAGGAGGGGTGGTGAGGGGAGGTATTTATAGTTGATGAGAGGGGTGTTTTTTGATTATTTTATTCATTTTACTATTATTTTAGCTCAAAACTATCAATAGTGATGATTCTTGTGACTAAATACACTAAATAGTGCATGCGAGTTTGAACCAATGGGTTATTACCTAATCCACACATCAACCATTAATCAATAATTCATGTATTTTTTAAATACCATAAATTACCATATTTTACTATTCATAAAAAATCAACTATTTTAGAAAAATACAAAAAATTCACCCTTATATATTTTGAATGTGTAGATTTTAAAAATGGACTCCATTTACTGAAAATACTTTTCTAAATATAAGAAATATAATTTTTAATTAAAATCATCTTTTATTTGATTGTTTCATTAATAAAATAATTATTGCATCATCGTTGTATAATTATGTATGGTAATAATTTCCTCACAGAAAATTAAAAACAAAATAAAATGATGTAGTTACATATTTTCATTTTAAAAACAATTTCTGTATTTGAATATATATTCATAATTACACAATATTTAAAATAATATGGTTATTAAAAATATGAATGTGATATTTTGTGATTTTTATTAATTTATATAATGTCAATTTCATTTTCATGGAAAAGTTTCCATTAAATAAATCAAATTAGAACCTTAGGAGTTAATGTTCAAATATGAATCATCTAATAAAATTTGGAAAAATTTTATTTTAATTTTCTTATCCTTATCAATTTATTTTTAGCCTAAATTTCCAACATTACCCTTTAACCATGGTAATATAAATTACCAAAGTTACCATTCATATTGACAAAAAAATAAATGGATCATATTTAATAAATTTTTACCTTATGATTACAAATATGGAATCCATTTTTCAAAATTCAAAACATATAAATGGTAGAATATAATTTAAAATAAACCGATAAAACACAACTTAAAATAGTTTTTTTAAATGCATTTTTATGTGAAAAAAATACTTATATAAAAATTAAGGTATAACGATAAATTAGATTATTTATAACTAAATATTATTTAAGTTACATTTAGTTCAAATTAAAATCAAAAATATAATTTTAATATAATGAAATTGACACTTATAAAAATTGATATTTTTTACTATTTACTAGAAACTGAATATTTTCAGAAAAATATCAATATTTCACCCTAAGATAATTTTAAAACTAATATTTTAAAAATGAATTTTATTTTGTTAAATATAATTTATAAAACTATCAAACTTTATTTTTAAAATAAGTGCACCATGAATAGGTTGTAATACTGCCTTTAAAAACATATAGGATTTTATGTATAAAATTGGATTTATTCTCATCTTATGCCTATAAAAATTATTTGTATTAATGTCAAAATATTTGATTTAATACATAATATATAAATTTTATATTGTGTTTAATACTATTAATTACCTCCAATTTCACAACTAGTTTATTACAGTCACATTTTAAATAGTATATCATGGTTTTAAACTCAGTGTTTCATGTAATGTAAGACACTGAAGGAATTGAATTTATATAAAATCATGGGATATTTTAATAGTGAACTAATACCTCCATGAGAGTAGTTTATCATTAAAAATTTAAGGGGACTAAGAAGAATATATTCCTTAACCATATTTCCACTAATCATTATATGGGTCATAGAAGTGGAAGAGACCGGACTACAATATCCTATATCATAAAGCCTATGGAGAAGAAGAGGAACCATCTAATTTCAACAAGTGACAAATATCTAGAAGAATACTACATACAATGTATACCTTATGATTTATATAAGAAATAATATCATATAAATGTTATCTAAAAGGTATATGAGTAGGATATTTTTATCTACTTTAATGTGTTACATGTTAGTTATTATAAAAAAAAATAACAAGTCAGTTTATGCATTATACCTGGTCAATACCAGGATTATAGATCCATGTTTATACATTTCCTAATATTTTCTTGATAATAAGATAATATATATGTGTGTAGAATAATGACCACAACACACTTTGGATATAGTCATCCATTCAAGTGGAGGAACTCATTAAAAAACATTGGTGTTATTTGTTGCTTTACTTTCTTACTTTATGTACATGTAGTAAAAATAAAGGTGATAATTGAGTGAGAGATATCCATTAAAAAAATAAGTGAATAAGTACATAAGGTATAAAGTCTTAATTTATAATAACTCATCCTATATTTATTCACTCCCTCACAGTATAATCCATATTCTAATTGATCCAATCAATTGGTATCATAAAATCACTTTATGAATTTTATTCAATCCTAAAAAAACTGTATATTTAATTTTTTTAGTTTATCGTTGCAAATATTCCTTGAAGTACAAATTTTAAGAATCCAATGTGTTCTATTTTTAAGAAAACATGGAAGATATATCTACCAAGGCACTGAATAATAGTAAGAAAAGTTTTGGAAAGAATATGAAAAGGACTCATCTATACAATAATAGAATAACTAATCTCTAATAATTAAAGGTAATCAAAGTAGAGTTCATCTTGATATATCTATTAATAATAATTATCGTAAATAAACTTATGATGATAATCCATTCCTATTACGTAAAAAAGGAATAAAAACTAGTTTCTCCATGAAGAAAGCATGATGAAGATGCATCAATCATGGAAGAATAAGATCTAATAGTGGAATCAAATACCATGGAAATGGACAATAGTTCCACCCCATTTAGTTCAATATCTATACATGAAGATTTTTTAACACAAATCTCTTGTCAAAACTATCTTATAGAAGACTGAAGTGTAATTTTGAAAGATAATAGTTCTGATA
The DNA here is from genome assembly GCA_963277665.1 of Viscum album. Taxonomy (NCBI): domain Eukaryota; kingdom Viridiplantae; phylum Streptophyta; class Magnoliopsida; order Santalales; family Viscaceae; genus Viscum; species Viscum album. Next base: position 453,783,648 of record OY728141.1, on the reverse strand, counting down.
AATCACATGATGAATCAATTGGTGATTTGAAAAATATTCTCCATAATTTTTTGAATAGGAATTCAATTTTATTTTTGGATTTATCAAAAACATATCGGGGTAGATCACCCCCCGTGAAGATGAGAATTTTTTTAGAGAAGTATTTGGAGTAAAAGGTATTTAATTATATAAAATTCTACAATAAATAAGTAGAATTATGTACTTTGAATATGAAACATGAATAATGGTGCCATATTTTTGAAAATGAATGGCTCACTACTATACATGAATTAGAATATTTCAATAAAATGATTGAATAGAAGACTCATGATTTAGAATAAGTACTTATTCCAAAGTGGATCAATTGATGATCATATTTAGGATGTTTTTATCATCCTCTATGGCTTAGGCGAGGTGGGATTAGAGAGAAAGGATCATACTCTAGTTTTGCACGAAGGATATTGGTGTCTATGGAAAGAATTGAATAAGTACATTCATGATGGGGTTGATTCGTTCGGTCAATTAATCATTTATAGAAATAAATCTCTACTTATTGACATGGCTAGGGCTCTTATAATCTGAAGGGTGCCCCTACTCTATGGCAGCTCAACCTTAACCATTTTGAAATCCCTACCACTGCTTTCATTTCTACTAGTAAATGGGTAAGGTGGTATCCTCCTCCTCAGGGGTTAAAGGTAAATACTGATGTTTTATGAATTTATAGAGTCATAAATGGAGGGGGGGATTATCTGTCATTATATTGGCTCAGTCATCCTGTCATTATCTATTCAGTTGGGGCATGATTCGTCACATTAGGTTGAAGCCAAGGCCATGCTCACATGTCTCTCAGTTTTTTGGAAGTGAGGATTGGATATCATGGAAGCCGAAACTGACTCAATGGTGGTCTACAGTGCTATCCAAGGTCTTGGAGCTACTCCCTAGTTGATTGAATATATTTCCCATAAGTGTTGTTATCTTCTCATCACCCACACCAAATTTTTCCATACCTAGTGGGAAGGTAATAAGGTTGGGAACTACTTGGCCTCTCTTGACATTACTGAATCAGAGAGCTTGTTTTTTCATAACTTTCGGAGTCTGAAACAAATAGGGATTAATATATTGATAGGAGATTCTCTATGTATTCATCATTTCAGTCCTCCATAATCTGTTTCCCTTACCGATATCTGTAGGCCTTGTACAATTTATTTTCTTTCTTTCGAATAAAAATATATATATGATGATGATAATAATATAGAATTAATAAAGAGGAAATTTAAATATAATTCCATAAAATATGGATAGAGAAGATAATACAACCATGGATAATAATCGAGATAAAAGGGCCTAAGAAAATATAACCATGATGTCTATAATGAAATCTACACTAAAAAAATAAGATTATTCTTTTTTATAAGAAGAGAAAATAATATATTTTCAAAAAAATCCATGGATGTTAATATTAATTGAATAAAGCATGGTCAAAATGTAAGGATAATCCAAAAAAGAAGTTGGTGATTAATTTGGTTCATGAAATTCCTAAGAAACCTATCAGAAGGACCAAGAAGGATAGACACATTCCTAAAGAATATATAATCATTTGTTTAGGTGATTTTGAGAAATAAATAAGAAGACATGAAGCATAATAAATTACTAGTTACAAATGAAAATAATTAGTTCTATATGAATAATATTAATTTAATAAGAGGTTTTTAATAAACAATGACTAAATAAATTCATAGATGCTATGTGGAAAGTGAAAGGAAGTTGGAAACACTTCATGGGAATATTTATCCATACTTCTAAATCAATGAGGAATGATAAAGAAGATAAAATAATTACCATTAGATGCATGTGATTTATTGTTTAATGATAAATAGGGGATCCCAAAAAAACTAATAATTTGGAAGAAAGTAAATAAAATCATACTGCTCAATGTTACTACTTGGGAAATCAAGAATAGAAGAAATAAGGGTTCTCCCAAGCATAAATATATAAAGAAAGAATAATCCTGGTTGAGAAGAAATTATAAACCTTATAGAACATATTAAGCATAAAATAAGTTATTACTTATTCCTTTATCATTTGTTCTGTATCTAAGTGGTATATTTTCATAGAATTGAAGGTGATGTAAGTTCTCAGCAGGAAAACTAATGAAGATGATAAAGATTTAATAACTATTACAAACTTAATTAAAATCACCATCTTATATTTCATCACAATAAATTTTATTCAAAAGAACATATGATGAAAATATCCACCATTAATGAATTAAATATTGATATTACCCCTTTAGGGATATTTTCCTAAGACATTTCCATATTTATAAACATATAAAAATATATAATTTCTAGAAAGTTATATAGATATATCATTTAAAAGGTATAAATGTCAATTTCATAATTCCTATTTTTAAAAGAATCAATCACTATATTATGGGGGAGAATTGAATGGATGAATGATAAGAAAATTATGACATTTATAGGAGTTATATGGCTGGTCTTAGAAGATAAAACATATTAGTTATGTTTTGAACTCTATTAGTTTATTTATTGATATGAGTGCGTGATTTATAGGTTTTAATTATAAAAAGGATATATCCATCACTTAGTTTAGTATAAAAATGTTTATACAACCTATTAGGAAGAAAAATGGAAAAACTAGTGTCATGTGGTATCATATACTAATTATTTAATTGAAATCCTTATGTCTAGATTATATGCTTTTGTTTTCTACACATGGATCAAGTAGGTTTATAGTTGTAAAAATTGATGGAATATTTATTAATTGAAATGATAGAATCATGTATCAATATCTTTGTATTTATTTTAAATAAGTAGAAGAGGAGAAAATAAAATAACTAAATGATAACTGTGAAATGAAATAATGGAATATATTTAAATTCATTTTCTAACAATTATATTGATAAAAAATATAACAGGGGATATTGTTGAACCCACATTGTGTTTATGTTTTACTTTTTATAAATTAAGGAGAAAACATGTATGTTGTCAATATGTGATAAGGATGAATAACTTGGAATGATGTTGATGTTTCCAAGTGTATAAAGTGATCATGTATGGTGTCACTTTTGTGGATAAGTATTAGAGATATACCATGGATCTTGGATGTCAGTTGTTGACACCATAGTTTATATAGAAGAGAATATTACAGCTATTTCAAATTCATGTATATAATAATCTATTTTATTATATTTTATAAGATGAATTAGGCACTACCATTGGATTTTTAATGTTATATTGATGTGATTTGAAATATGATTAAATGATTGGAGTGTTGGAGTTACCACCAGTATAGCTGTTTGGAGTGTTGGATTTCATACCAAGATTTGTATTTCTTATGAATTATCAATTTAGAGAATATATTTTAGGGAGTTTAATTTTATGTTTTGGAAATGGAATATTTATTCAAATATTTTATTAAGAATTTATATACTGTTGAGTTTTGAAGTATATTTTGGTAAATAAATGAGATGTCTTAAGGTTCATTTAATGTAAAGTGGTTATGAATAATTGAATAATTTTTTTAGATACTAAGAGTCTATTTGAAGTATTTTAATATTTGGTATTGTGTTTTAGAATTTTTATATGAAGTATAAATATATCTAAGTACAAGATCAAAAGAGTAGTTTCACATTTTGGAAGAGTAAGTGTGAGTTCAGATGAGTAAAGGAGTTTTTTAAATATTTATTAATGGTTGAAGTGGATGGTTTTTTAGAATTTTTTTACCATGAGATTTAAAATTTCTATATTGTGAGTTTTTTTTAAAATCATGTTACGAGTTTAGTGGTATTAGTATTTGTTAAATATTTTAAATTTTTATTGGCACTGTAGAATATTGTCCTGCTGGTGAAAAAATTATTATGAGTTAAATCAAGGATAAAAATATGGAAATAAATAACACCAAATGTAACATGGGAAAACCCCAAAATTAATGGGGTAAAAAACCACTAGAAAATAGAAGGATTTCACTATGATTAAATGTGGGTATACACTGCCTCTTTATTATAAGGATAAAACCATCATAATATCTCTCTTGAATAAGAATGGATATAAACCTTACAAATAATGCACAAATGAAAACTCAAATGAGATATGATAGTGTTGGTTAAGCTGATGAGATTCTAAAAGAAGAGGATGTACTTTCCTTTTATAGGTTTATACTAGGACCTCTTGCTTCCTATTCTTCTAATGGGTTGGTGGGGTTGGACACCCATCACACAACCAATAGCCTGCCTCCCTTGAAAAAATAGTGGGCATGCACCATATTTTAAAATAAACAACTGACACATATCCCACTTGGATATTTTATTGTCAACCAATCACATCTCTATATATCCTTTATATCTTCCAAACATGCTACTAACATTTCTATTAGTCTACTTGAGGATATGTACTATCTTAACTTACCAAAGTTAATTAACTTCATTAAGAAATATAAAATATTTTATTTAGGGTTACTTTTATATATTTCCACACTTCCTCTACCACATATTGAATAAAGTTATACTATACCCCAATGTGCTTCATCCTGGAATAAAAATATGGAATCTTTTCAATGTTCAAGACACTTTAACTATCAAAAAACAATGGAATATGACCTTGTTTATGCCCAAGATCCTCAAGGAAACTTCTGATCCAAATTATCTCTTTTCAAGCTTGTGTAGCTTCTATATACTCCTACTCGATTTTGGATAAATCCAAAACTGACTGTGACTTCGAAATCCAGTTGATATCTACTCCTTCATGAATAAACACATAACCGATAAGTGATTTTCTCCGGTCTTAATCAACTATAAAATATGAAACACCAAGGAATTTTATAGTTAAATATGATTCTCTATAACATAATTAAACATATGAGGTCACTTTAATATATCTTACGTTCCTATTCACTATTCTCTAATTCTCAAGTCCTAAATTATCCATTTAATAACTAACTTCTCCCACAACATGTGTAATGTCTCGTCTAGTAAAAACAACAATTAACATCATACTCCCCACTACCAATGCATACAGTATTTGATACATCTCTATCCCATATGATTCATTTCTAGAACTCATCATATATGATAACATGAAATTATAAAAAAGTTGGGTAGATATTGTCTTAAATTTTTTCATGTTGATGCGTTTCAAGACATTCCATAAATATCTGTTCTGTGATAGAGAAATATTCCCATTATTTATATCATGATAAATATGAATCCCAAGAATCTTTTTTTCTGATCCCAATTCCTTCATATCAAACTCCCTAGACAACTATTCCTTAGTCTCATGGATCTGATTATTTTTGGGGCTTGAAACCAACATATCATCCACATACAATAAAATAATAATGAAATAATTTCCATATGAACCCATAAAATATGATCTTGGATCAGAATGAAGTGTATTGTATCCAATTTTCATGATATAGAAATCAAATATCCTATATTAAAACCTCGTTGCCTGTTTGAGATTGTATAAAGATTTTTTCAACCTACAAACTAGGTTCTCTTTTCCTTATTCTACAAAATGTTCCAGATTGAGCATATAGATTTGTTCATTAATATCTTCATAGAGAAAAGTGTAATTTATATGCAGTTACTATAGATGTAAAATATATGTATCACACATCACCAAAACTATCAAAATATTCATTAGTACTATAACAGAATAAAATATTCCATTTAAATCTATACCTTCCTTTTGAGCATATCCATTGACCACCAGTCCTAAATGATAACTTTCAAACTATTTTTTTCTATCCCACTTGATCTTAATGACCCATTTATTTCTAATAACCATCCTTCATTGAAGTAATGAAACAAGATCCCAAGTCTTGTTCTTGTATAGGGCTTCAAGTTCATCATGCATCACCACCATCCATGAGGATGCATCTAGACTCTGGGTCACCTCCAGAAAAGAAGATGGATCTTTATCCTTCATCAGTAATAAGTATGCAATATTTATCCTAGTGACATAGTCTGAGTGTCATACTGGTGTTTTTTTATTTAGTTTACCTTTATGGTCCAAACTCATTTGGTACTTGATCATCATGCTTTGGTAATGGATCATATGAAATCAGTTCTTCTTTGGATTTTCCCTATATCTCAACTATTTTAATTTTTTGTATTCTATTTCTCTATTTCTCAATAAATTTTCATTTTCACCTTTTCATATATAAAAATTAAATCTATTATAATAATAATTTTGTGGAAAATTTGGTCCCATAAATGATACCCCATCATACCATCAACATTTCCCAAGAAGATACATTTCTTGGATCTTGAATCCAAATTCAATCTTTCTGGTCCTTAAGCAATGCATATACCTTACTTACAAAAGTAATAACCAATAATAGTTATGGATTTTACAATTCACATCTCCATTGGTTCTTTCAGATCAATCACCATTTAAGGATATCAGTTGATAACATAACTACAGTATTCACTAGTTCTACAAAAAATGTTTTATAAAGTCATGTAGGCTTCAACATCACCCTTATTTTATCCAATAAAGTTTTTTTCATCCTCTATGCCACTTCATTATTATGAGGAGTATATTCCACCATGATATATCTCTTGATTACTTCTCATTAATAAGAATTATCAAACTCCTCACTTGTATATTCACCACCATTGTTAGTCACCAAACACATGATCTTCTTTTCATATTAAATCTCCTTCCACACTTTGAATATTTTAAAGACATGAAAAACATATGATTTCCACTTGATTGGTTTCACCCAAAATCTCCTAGAATAATCATCAATGAATGAAAACAATTATATATGTCTTCCCTAGGATATAACCATTGCTTGAAAAACATTAGAGTAGATGAAATCTAAGACCTCCTAGGTTCTTACTATTGATGTCACAAACTTTAACCTATGTTTATTGCTAAAAAAAAGCTCCAAAATGGTAAAAATAACATTTCAAGCCTAAAAAAATGGTCAAATTCATAAGAATTTCTAGAATTATTTTGAAATATGGAAATATTTTGATTCCATAATGCCATCAACGTTTCCAGTGAGTTAGTTGATATGAAAACTATCACTTCATCCTTGTACATTTCACCAATAAGAAAGTATAGGTTCTTTTAGATCTTCTCTAACTTCATCAACACAAGAAAACACTTCACAATTCCCATATTTTTTTCTCAGTGAAAGTTTTCCATATGATATAATCAAATTGTCTCAGAGAAAATATTTTCTTCTTCAGGCCCTTCACATGGCATACTTCTTGGATGGTTTGAACAATACCATCATATATATTCAGTTTGATGGTACTCACTCTGATAATCTTCTGGGTGTGATAACTCTCCAAGTAAACAAGTCCTTCCAGGATAATTTCATATTGATCAAACTATTCCCGTCGAGATGTCATATTCTATTTTTCTCATGAGTTGATTTTCCATGCATCGTTGATATACTTCTTATTGTCAATAGTCTTCATTTCTTCCCTAAATAATATATCTATATTTCTAGAAGTACTCACCACATTTTCATCCATGTCGTAATTCTATCTCACATAAAACCATGATCCATCATCAAAAATTTCTGCCTTTCCCTAATTACTGATAGGAAATTGTATTTCCATAACACTTCCTACATCATCAATTTACAAAACATAAAATTATTCCAGTTTATATTTTTGATCTTGAATTTCCACATCATATGGACACAATTTCAGTCCATAACCTCCACTATTTCACAACTACATATTCAATAATTTCAATAATTTTTTATTGATGTGATTGATCAATCAATTTTTCAATCACAGAGCATAATAAAAGTACATGATAATTATTAATAAAAAAAACATGAATAAAACTAGTACATAACTATCCTATGATACCACCTTTTCAGATCTTAAATGATTGGCCCACTTGTGCAGTAATAATTATGAGAGATAATAAAGTGAAAAATGTGAAAATAAATGACACATGATATAGCATAGAGAAAACCCAAAATGAAGGGGTAAAAAACCATGGGCAAATAGAATGATATCACTATAGGTAAAAGTGGGTACACGCTTCCTCATTATTACATAGATAAAACCCTTATAATATCTCTCTTGAATAATAGGAGAAATAAACCTCACACTACTACATAAATGAACAATCAAATGAGATTTTCTGGTGTTGGTGAAGCTGATGTCATGATGAAAGAATATGATGTTCTTACCTTTATAGGATTATACCAACCCCTCTTGCTTCTTATCCCACTGAAGGGTTGGTGGGGTTGGCCTCCCATCACAAAACCACCCACCTACCTCTCATGAATAATGTGTGTGTGTTTGGGTGGGTTGGAGGGGGTACCATCTTATAATTTAATGGCTGACACATTGGAAGAGAACCCTACCTAGAATTCAAGAGTACCTATGTTGGGTAAAAATATGAGATTTTATCAAAGTAAACTTCAAAAGTGTATCAACTGTACTTTGGAAGAGGAGTTTTGAAGAGTATTTATTTTAATATTTTATCAAAGGCATTAAAAATTAACTAACACTATATGAGAAGCCTACTATCGTAGAAGACAACCAAGTTAAAAGGAACTAAAATTCAAGAGCATATATAGAGATGCTGAGAGCTAGGATAGGTCGGTACTAGGGAATATCCACAGTGTGGGTAGATACTATGGATTGTTTTGGTGGAATGGGGTGGTTATACAAGAGTTAAACAGAATGAACACAAAAATTCAATGCAATTAATAAGATTACTTTAAAGTTAAAATTTTATATGGGATTCAACTTTATAATCTCTATTCACAATTAATGAAGTGTGCAATGAAATGAAGAAACAATATCATTGATATCACATCCTTTACCACTTTCTTGAGTTTACATGTAGGATATCACACCATTATCAATTAAATAACCCCATGCATGTAACACTCAAATAAACTGCAATTAATTGATAAGTATAGCAAGGTTATGAATTCATGTATAACAACAATTTCAACATACTTTCAAGGAAGAACTAGAAGATATTAAGCTGATTCAGTGTATTCTAAAGTTTAAATTTCAAGATACACTCAATATGATAAAAATGAGAGAATAATTAAAATATAGTTCAAAATTAAATATTTTGATTCTTGGTTATGATATTCAATTATTTAAATGTCAAAAATTATTTATAAACATTTATGATTCAAGATGGGGAATAAAATAGTTCCACACTATAAAACAATTTCTACTTCTTAATGCATGGTCACATGCATAGATGGATGAAGGATAGAATGGAATAAAAAGTTAAGAATTTTGTATATTATAGGAATATTGTGATATTCAAATATCATATAAAGAAATAATAAAATAATTATTTTGGTTTATTTAAAGGAACACATTGAATAAGATTAAGTGAGATTATAAATGATAATATCTGGTCTAGATTAATGGAAGTTTTCATATCTATTATGAAAATAATATTTGAATAATATTCATGGTATTATTCTATGAATATGAATATAATTAGAGGATGAGAAGAGACTGAGACTCTTGATACTAAAATATGGTAATTAATAGTGTGTTCCTAAATAAGAAAGAGAATAAATTCTATGACTATTTTTTTATTCAGGGAAGTTAAAGAAACAAAAAAAGAGACCTGACATAATTTATATTAGGAATATTCAAAATTTTGAAGATCAAGAAGAGAGAACTAATTCCACAATGAGAGGATTTTATATTTAAGAATTAAATTGGAGAAATAAGAAGAGATCCTCTAACCTTATTCTCACTGATCATCATCTAGGATAAAAATAAGAACATACCAGACTATGGTATCCTATATCATAAATTATTAAGATAATAATACACAATCATTTGATTGCTAAAAGTGATAGAAATTTAAAATATTTATGTGTATGAGTCAGCCACTATGACTACTTCAAGGGAGAAAATCTGATCAATATTATCCAGTAGGTCCTTGAGTCTACATTATTAATCTACATCAATGTGTTACAGGGAAATTATTATAATCAAAGAACATAAAGTTAGTGCTTGAATTTTACCTGGTTGATACTATGATTGTGGGTCCAATTCTATACAATTTCACAAGTTTTTGAATAATTAGAGAAGATACGTGTGCATGGTATAATAATCTTGAAACACCAGGTATATAGTCATATATACTAGATGTGAACCTCATTAAAAAAACTTGGAGTCCTTTTTTTATTACCATCATACTTTAGGTATATTCCTAAAAACCGAAGGTGAGGATTGAGTGAGAGGGGTTCATTAATTTAATAAGTGTAGAGGAAAATAAGGGATAAATTTTGAATTGGTAATAATTCTTCCTACACTGATATACCTCTCTCAATTTAGGTTGTATCCCAAGTGATCCTATCAAAGGGATATTCATGGAGATCTTAAGAGGAGAGGGAGAGCCAAAGAAGGAGTGAAAAGGGAGTAAATGAGGCTAGAATACGAAGACCCCACCCTAAAATTAGGTAGTAATTTGAGGATTAAAATAAAAAATTCTGTTTAAAAGGGAAATATTTCTAGGAACCTACTACTTACCTAGTACTAATCCACCAGCTAGCTTACGCTTCATGATAGAACTAATTTTACCCCATGTTCCCCATTGGGTACCCGAAAATAATCTATCAACTACCCAATGCTTGTCGTACCTCACCCCTTCCACATTTTCTTCAAACTTTTCCCAAAGCCCTATAATTACACTTATAACTCAAAATATACTAGAAAATATAATAAATAAACTATACTGAAAATAAATTAATAAGAATACATTAATGTAAGGGGTGAGGTCATTACAACCACCCTTTATTTGTGTTATAGAACACTTTTTTTCATATAATATGGGAAGCATATTATTATGAATATATAATACATAATTAATTATAGAATTTTAAATAACCAATCTCAACTAAACACATTATCTACTTGCTTCATGAATCACAATCCACTCAACATTATTGGAGGAAGTCATGGAAATGGATTATTCTGCATGGCTACATGAAATGGTAGTTCTATCATATATAAATAAATATCTATATGTATATATATATTTATGTGGATCATAAAAATATCTAACATCAATACAACCAAATTTACTTTTTAACTTTTATAATAATGAAATACTTAATCAACAAATCCATGAATGTATCTTTATATCTATTTAAAAACATTCTAATGTTAATGAATGGGATACACACAATAAATGGATAATAAATTCTAAAAAATGATATATTTGTCCATTTATTATTTTCAATTTACATTAGTGATGCTATAACAATTTCATATAGTATATAAAGACCAATAATTTCATCCATTTTGGGATTTTGTGGTGACATTGGTTTCTGTAGTGTAATCTTGTAGCGATGTCAGATGTTATCAGCACAACAGTAGGTGTGAAGGCTTCAACCATATGGTATGTAGTCATCAGAGGTGGTAAACATAGGTTTGTGTATAAATATTGTTTTTATGGGGTTCACTGGTCGGTGGTGGTTGAACTCAGTGAAAATTGGGCAACATGGTTGTTTGTGGTAGAGTCATGGGCCACTTTTACAACATCCTTGAGTTATGATAGATCATGGTCAATTTCATGGGATATGGATAGGCAGTTCACACTGATCTCAAGTTATTGGAAGGCACAATCCATATGAAATTGTAGATTTTTCAGAGATAAGAAATATTGTAGCTGAATATCATTTGAATAGGGGATTATCACCAGGTGATGGTAGTCCTCGATATTGAAGGGAATTTGAATCGATGGTGGCATCATCATGGAATTGGTTCAGAATATGCTGGTGACAATGTCTATGTTTTTTGGTGATGGTGGTAGAATTACTCTTAGGAGAGTGATGCCGATGTCTGTGGTTTCAAAAAATGAGGGCCGTGTGACATCAGGGCAGGTGCTTGTGAGAGCACTATTAGGTGGCGATGTAAAAAATTTTAGAGGTGAAGATGATGGAAGTGATGTCATAAGTAGATTTAGGTTCTTTCTATTGGGAACACAAATGAATGTCCCCCTGGTGAAATAATAATTAGAAGATAAAATAAAGTAAAAAAATGTGGAAATAAATTGACACCAGATGTAATGTAGAAAACTCCTAAAATTGAAGGGGTAAAACCCCATGGGAAAATTAAGGATCACTATGGGTAAAATTTGGCACACACTCCCTCACTATTATAAGGATAAAAAAATTTAAAATCTCTTTTTAATAATGTGGAAACCACATCACAAAATATGACACTCAATTGGGATATTCTAGTGATGATGTTACTGGTGAAATAGATGATATCTACCATAGGTGAGATCCTACTTTTATAGGCCTATTCCATCCCCTGTCGCCTCTTTTCTTGTGGTGAGTTTGGTGTGGTTTTTCAAGCCACCGTGAACCTACTTTATCTATGAACCAAATTCACCCCGTTGAAAAATGGGGGTGGGAACCGTCCATGGGAAAATTTTTGCAACACATATCCCACTTGGATATTGATTTAGAACTAATAAAATCTCCACACATACTCTCTACCTACCAAATCATGTTGCTCATGTCTCTACAAGGACACTCAAGGATCTGTTCCATTTTAACTTATCAAATTCAATCACCTTCAACAATAATCCTCTTGAATTTTCTTTAGTGTGAATTTTTGGGATATCCACACTTTTCTTCTCTACCACATCTAGGAAAAAGTGATATTGTACCACAATTCTCTTCATTGTAGAATGAAAATATGGATTTCTTGTAATGTGAAAGGTTCTTTGATTGTCCCAAAATAATGCAATCTCCCATGTATGTGATTGATCTCCTCTAAGAACCTTATCATCTGAATAACCTCTTTTAAAGCCTATGTAGCTTCCATAGAATCTTCATCCATCATGGATAATGTCACAACTAACTGTAACATTTAAATCTAGCTCACTACTCCTCTTGTAAGAGTAAACAGAAAACTAGTAGTGGATTTAATCTGATAATAATAACCTGTAAATATAAATCAACATATCCTTTGATAGTGAAATTTGATCATCCATAACATAATGAAGAATATGAGGTCTCTTTGATGTATCACATGATCCTCTTCACTGTGTTCCAATTATCCCATCCTAGATTCTCCATGTACCAACTAACTACTCCCACAACATGTGCAATGTATAGTCTAGTACAAACCATAACAAACATTAGACTCACCAATTCTAATGAATATGGCACTTGAGATATATCAATTATCTCTTCTTCACTTCTAGGACTCATCATAGAGGATAAATTGAAATTTATGGGTAGTGGGTTGGATATTGGCTTATAGTATTGTATGTTGAAGTGTTTCAATACTCTACGTAAGAAATTATTTTGTGATAGCCAAATATTTCCATTGTTTCTATCTCAGTAAATTTTCATACCAATAATCTTTTTTGCTAGTCCCAAGTCCTTTATATAAAAATACCTAGGCAACTATTCCTTTGTCACCTAGATTTAATTATTTTTGGAACCAGAAAGCAACATTTCATCCACATACAATAGAATAATTATGAAATCATTACAATATAAATAATTAAAATATACACAAGGATTTAAATTATGTTTTTTTGTAACTAAGGATCATGATGTAGGAATAAAATCTCTTGTACCAACACCTCAGATCCTGATTGAAACCATACATATATTTATTCAACCTACCAAACATGTTCTCTTTTCATTATTATAAAAAACCTTCCAATTGGAGAATATATATCTCTTAATAAAGATTGCTGTAGAGAAAAGAAGTATCTACACCCAACTTCTCTAGATGTAAACTATATATAACACACATTTCCAGAACTATCCAAAAATTCATCAGTTTAAAAATAGGAGAAAATATTCCATTGAAATCAATACCTTCCTTCTAAGTATATCCTTTTACCACCAGTCTTGCTCAATATCTTCCCACTAGGTCCTTTCCATCCCGATTGATCTTAAAGACTTATTTTTTTCCAATAAACTTCCTTAAATGAGATCATGGAACAAGATCCTAAGTCTTTTTATTATGTATGGCTTCATGTAACTCCTGCATCACCGTCATACATGAAGATACATCTGGACTCTTAGTTACCTCCAAAAAAGAATATGGCTCCCCATCCTCCATCAATAAGAAGTGAATAATATTTCTCTCAGTAAAATAGTCTGAGTTCCATACTAGTGCCCATTTCTCATGAGTTGGCCATCGTGGTCCAGACTAAACCAGTACAGAATCACCATGCTTTAATAATGCCTTAGAGGAAACTGGTTCTTACTTGGATTTGTACTCTACTTTAAAAATTATAGTTTATGCATTCTCTTTATCCATGTCTTGATAAATTGCAATTTTACCTTGTATTTTGCCAAAATTACATCTCATATAATGATAAGTTTGTGGGAAGTGGGGTCCCACAAAGGATACCCCTTTACACTATCAGCATATACCAAGAAGATACATTTACTAGATCTCAAATCCAACTTTGAACTTTTTTGGTCATTAAAAAATGAATTTATAGGACTTCTAAAAGTTGTAACTATGAATAGTAAGTGGTTTTACTAGACCACATATCCATCAGTGTCTTCAAATCAATCTCCATTGAATTAGATCAGTTCATCATATAATATGAGGTATTCACTACTTCTACCCAAACTATTTTGGCAATTCATGCAGTCTTCAACATCGACCTTGTTATACCCAACATGGTTTTATTAAACCGCTCTAACACTCCATTCATTTAAGGATTTTACACTTCTATAAAATGTAGATACCCAATCTTGATGTACATGGATATTTACATTTCTTTTACATAATAGGTAATACATGACACAAACAGATGCCCAAAGACCATATTAGTTTAGTGTCTTTGGAAACATAGAACATAATCTTCTAACTTGGTGAAAGATAATCAACATCTCCCATAAATATCTACCCCTTTTTTTCTTAACTAAACCCATTCTTTATATCCTAGGAAAAATAAAACATAAAAAGGGTGAGCTCAAATGCTCAGTAAGGGTAAACATTGAGAAAAAAACAAACTATAAACATAAGAATGTAAAAACATGAACATAAAGTTTAAATATCAAAATCACGAGTCATGAAATAAATCGTGACAGTTCCTAAGGCATATATCACAAAGGAACATTAACCATAATAAAATAGCATTTACATAAAACATGTAATTATATAAAACCATTAATAAAATAATATGATTTCCATAGTATCTATGGAATTTCTGCCAAGACCGTCATAGTGGATGAAGTCCATTACGGAATCAGGTTTACATGTCATTACAACAATGAATTATTGAACCATATTTACTTGTTGTTCTAGTCCTGTATTACTGAACAGGATTTACATTCCATTCTAGTAATGTCAATCTCATGAGATATAATTCTTTACCCAATTCATTGGAGAAGGAAATAGGTCTCACCCATCTCATAATGATATCATTCTTACATGTTCCATAAAAACAAAAATCAATCATCACAGGATAACACATGAAATAAAATGGGTTTCTTAAAAATCATTACATCATAATCCTTATAAAATAAATGGTTCTCAAAAAAATAATTCCATTATAAATACAACAAAATAAAATTACTAATAGGGATATAAACATAACTCTATTTAAAGAGCTTAATCATTGATTGAAAATAATTTTGGTAAAATACTTGAACTTAATTATTGAGGAAAATATCCTTTCTTATTTAAAAATGTTTTCTTTTCTTAGAATGTTGTAAAATTTTAAAATAAAATAATTTACTTGAAAATACACTTGACAATGTGTAGAGGAATCTTCATGGAAATAAGGTGTTATGTATTTGTAAAAATCCATTCATACTGTATAAGTTAAAAATAAATTACCCTTGTACTCTTTCCAAATAAGTAAAAAAGTACCTCGTATGTAAAATGAAAGAAGTATTCCTTCCAAACCATGTTGTAAAAGTCAAAAATGGGTAAAAATGACTTTAAACATACATAGAAGAATAAAAAACAATTTATGATTTTTTTCGAAAACATGGAAATGAATGATAAATATACCCTTAGTAAATACATACATATAAACAATCTCGGATAAAAATTTTATTTCCAAATTATCACTTACCAATTTATAATTAGTCTAATCATATGTCTCATAAAATAAAAAAAATTATATGCATATGTAAATATCACAACCTTCATAATAAGAATAATTAAAAGATTCCTGGTTAGCATAAAAACCACACAAAAGAATTAGATGGTGTATAATGAATATTTCCCAAAAAAATAAAATTGAGACAAAATAATCCCTTACCTTAGGTCTGATATGTTTTGTATGTATCCGAACTTCACCTTCTTTGACAGGCTCTCTTTAAGTCTCCTATTAACTGAACTAGAGTTGGTGTTTTGAGAAGACCAGAACCTCTATAATGTAACTAGGGATATTTAGAAGAGAAATGATCAGAGTATGGGTGAAATTTAAGGCTTAATGTGTTGTGTATAAATAAGGGAGGATGTGTCCTTTTATAATTGGGATGAGGGATACTTTTAGAATTTCTGAAACAATTAATTTACAATAATTTTAAAATCAATAAAAATACCTCCAAAATGATTTATATTATAAGATATGATATGATGATATATTATTCTCATAATAAAATACATTGTAGATAAGTTTATATATCTATTAAAATTTTATCTTTTCAATTTAACACATACATATTCTATTTCATTTTAACTAGGGTAAAAAATATCTCAATATTAAAAGTGTAAAATATTTAATTATTTGATGTAAATTATATCATAAATATATAAATTAGAACATTTTTTCACATATCATAATTATTTTGTATTTTTTAAATTGTTTTATGATTTTTAAATAATTTAATAAAACACTATTTTGATAAACAATCAATAGTGTCAATTTTCACACTATTCAATTTTTTGATTTTTAAAAATATAAATATAACTAGTTAACTTAATATAAACTATTTCATTATATTCCTATTAGGTTAAGGGTATCTAGAAAATTCATTGGATATATTAATTATCCCAAAATATATTTATTTTAATATTTTTAATAACATTTATTTGATATCTCAATTAATAAAATAATTACTATAATGATATTGGACAATTAATTAATATATTTATTTGTTGAGAAAAATTAAAAATAAAATACTAAAATGAGAATTAATTTAATATACATCATGATTATATATGTAGTCGAATTTATCTTCTATAAAATCAAACATTAAAAATGTTATACTTCTTAAAGTTTGAATGTGACAACTTTAACATTACTTTAAATAAAATAATACAAAGGTTATAATCTATTATATAAGGCTCCAAATGGTAACTAGATTGATATTTAATTCTTATGGATTATATTTACTCAAAAATAATATTTTTTCATGTGTTTGGACCTTTTTATGGTCATTAAATTTTAATAAAAATTGTTTCATTGATTTCGTATCAATTAATTAATTTTTACATCATCAAAGAATAAGATTTTAAGGTAATTATTTATTTCTTAAAAATTATAAATAAATTACCATCATGTAGGTAATTATTTTATATTTCCATGGACTATTTAGTTTTGAAGATATCACATGGTTATCTCTATATTAAAATTATTATACTTATAAGAAATGTGAGTTTGACAATTTGTCACTTTTATTGGTTTTATTAATATTTATGTCATTTTCATTGTCAAGTGGGAATTAATTGACTATGTTGCGAAACAAATATGTTAAGGGTATAATTTTATTCATCAAAAAGGATTTTTCTAGGTTTTAGGATCATTTTATTCTCCTTATCATATTATTTGTTACACTAATTTACCTGATTTACCGTTAACCACGTTAAATAAAAATTACCGTAGTTACTATTCATAATTTAAAATAAATAAAAGTAACCTATTAAAATAATTTTGATCAACTAATTCAAAATATTGAATCCATTTTTATAATAAAAAACTCATAATTTTTAGAAATTGATTTAAAATTAATTCGAGTTGTTAAAAACCAAAAAGTGGGTTTTTAAGATGTAAAAACTTATCAAAAGATTATCATGTGTTTATGTCCAATTTAAATGTAAAATTACATACAATTAAAAACATTGGATTAAATGATAAAAAATAATCCAATTACACTTTAAAACCAATTAAAAAGATAATCTAACTATATAAATAAATTATATGAAAAGGTAGTTTTGAATTAAAATGTAGTATTTTTCACTTTTCATTAAAATGTGAATTTTATCAAAAAAATACCAAAAATTTAAAAAAAAGTTAATTTCTATGTTCCTTTTACAAATAAAAAATTTATTTTGTCAAATATAATATATAAAAGTGTTAAAAACTATATTTTAAATGGGTGCACCATCAAAAGGTGGAAAAATTGCATTTTTTTGTAAAATACATCTTTTATCTAAAAAAATGAATTTTTTCATATATAATGTTCTAGAAAATACATAAGATGAATGTTAATGTTATATAAATTCAAAATTTTGTTAATAATATTAATAAAATCTAGTTTATATACTATTAAATAATAATATTTTAATAATACACTATTGTTTTGTGAAACTCGGTGCTGCGTACCACGCAAGTTATCATGGAAGGTTGATCTTGAGTGTTACAAAAGACAAATTGGTGTTAAATTTAGTGAAAGATTCTGTTTCTGTTGTGTATTACATAATCCAAACATATATCTTCTATAAATTTAACAAAATCTATACTCAGTGTTTCGTGAAATGAATTCTATCAAAAGAACATTAAATTATGTGTAACCCAAGACAAGAATAGTTTTGCATATACTTCAAGCTAATACGGTGTTTAATTTAGAAAAATATAATATTGGTGTAGCATACAACAAAATAAATCAAATAAATTAAAAAGAATCTCTATCATAAAATCTATGGGAGTTACATTCGACCCCCCTTAAAATGAAATTGTCCCTCAAAATTCATTGAGGTTATAAAAGGATTACTACTTGAATGTTTCATTCATGGAAACCCACATCGTAAAAAGGAATACTAAAACTTCATTTTAAAAAGGAAATATATAAACATAACAATTACCCAAAGTAACTCATCGCTCGGTTTCTATATAGAAGAAAATAGGTGGAAAATGAAAACATGGATACAGAAGAAACAAATATAACCATCATGTTCTGACGGAGAGTGATAGAGAACATGGTTTGGAGAAAATTAACTACCATAAATATATAAATCTATAATGATTTAAGGGATCATCTGATTCATCAGATAATAAGGTACTAAGATATCATTTTTGGTTTTAAAGATCCTTTCCCTAAAGTTAAAGAGTTTTCCAAGAGAATAAATACTCACTTGATTTTGGTACAATCTCACCATTGTTTGTGCCATGAACAATTTTCAATTAATCTATTATTTAAAGAAATGAAGTTGAATTTTTCATTATTAAAGTGTTAGAAGATCATGCAATAGAATGATAGGTCTTTCAATCTGTCTCAACAAAAATGTTAGCACAGGTAATCAAATATTCATAAGTACACCTATAGAGAGATAATACATAACTATAACAATTATAAATGGAAAAATAACTTATACTATCCATAAATGGATAACATTCAAATAAATCAAAAAACTAAAACTTTAGAAAGAGGTGAACTAAATTGACATAACATTTATGTCCCATATCTCATAGGTTAGTTCATTTTTGTCACATTCTAAACCTATGAATACCTTAATAATGTATTCTCTTGAAACATAACATGAATTAGTATTGAAATTTAGTGAAAACATTGATATTTCAAAATTAAGTCTTTCCAAAAATTCTATATACTCAGACCGTGATATCACTTTGTCCCTGTATCAGTCATGAGGTCATTAATACTATCAGACATCTCATTATCTCTTTATCCCTTCATTAGGCGCATATCATGTGATTTCCAAAAATATTTCAATCACTTTTCATGTTTATTGATACCATATACTCATGGAAAACCAAAATGGTCCAATACATAGATATTCCAATTTTCCATAATAATATAAAAGAGATTCGACAACATGATTTTGGAATTTTATTACATAAAAACTTAATCATTCCACCACTTAGTTGGCATACTCAACATCACCAATAGTGATCGCATGTGATTTTCCTTTTTATTTGGAATTAAATGGTTTTTGGCATTAATAATAACCCATAACCCTTATATTAGGGCATTAGTTTGCATAATACCCCATTTCCTTGAACTTGTAACCCTAATTTTTTGGAGGTTCACTCTTTCGAGCTTTGGGTTTATTCCCATTATATTGATAGTAAAATGCTCGATGACCTTCATTCCCATACATAAAACACTTATATGTCTCCTTAAGACAATTTAATCTATGTGTCCTTCCACACATTAATCATAAAGAAAATATAATATTTTTCTCTCTACAATTTTTATAGTTTCTTTGAATTCTATCCTTTTTTTCTTATCATAACCATGAGAGAGGTGAGAAACTACAATCTACCTTTTTGTATGAAGAATAAGAAAACGGTACATACTGAGAAATAAGTTTTTGAACTCATCCCAATCCATGGAGTCAATTTTATCTTGTTGCCTCGTATTCTTGATAACATTCCACCATAGATTCTCTTTACCTTCTAACAAATAAGTTCCGAACTTAACCTTTTCACATTCTGAACAATGAAGAATGAAAAATATATTTTTAATGGTACCAATTCATTTATTTGTAACTAGTGTATTGGTCATTCCACTAAAATAATGTGGATACTTGCTTAGGGAATATTTAAGAGATCGTTGTTATCACCTTTGGTCATTTGAGATCCAAGCCGGATTTTTGGTCCTATAAAAAGATTCTTTATTTGAGCTCCCAAAATATTTGGTTCTTTAGGAGTACAATCATTTCATTTCCCATTGCATCTATCATTAACGTGGTTCCTTTGAGTTCCATCCATTATCTAAAACCAAAAGTGAATAATGTGAGAGATAAAAAACATACTAGGAAAACAACATAATAAAAGAGTGAGTACTTTCAATCTTTATCATCTTAGGTTAAATCCTAGTTCATTCATGATCATTATCATAATTCTTGGACTATAACATATAGTTATACTTAACCTTAGGAATATCCCTATACATACCTTATAAATATCTATAAGGATCTCACAAATGTTTTACCATCCTAGTTTCAAAATTTTGACTAAACCTTCACTCAGATACCAACTGTGGAGACCCAAACATGACACACATGGACATTTACATTTCTTTTACAGAATACACAATACACAACACAAACAGACTCCCAAATACTATATTTTCATAGTTTCTTTGTAAACCTGGAACATAATATTCCAACTAAGTGAAAGATCTTCAACATATCCCACTAAGATCCACCCCTTTTTTTCCCAACCTAAAACCTTTCGTTATATTCTAGGGAAAAGAAAACATAAATAGGGTGAGCTCAAATTCTTAGTAAGGGTAAACATTGAAAACTTAAAACAAACAATATACATAAGAATGTAAAAACATGAATATAAAGTTTAAATATCAAAATCACGAATCACTTGGCATTTCATAAAGCATAGACCATAAAGGAAAATTAACCATGATAAAATAGGATTTTCATAAAACACGTACTTGTGTAAAACCACTAAGTACATAATATGATTTCTATAGTATCCAATTCATTACTTCCAAGACCATCATAGTGGACGAATTCCATTACTGAACCGAGTTTAGTTGTAATTCCAGTCATGTATATCTCATGAGATATAAATCTTTACCCAATTCATTTGAGGGAGAAATAGGTCTCACCCATCTCATAATGAAATTTTTCTTACATATTCCAAAAAAACATAAATCATTCATCATAGCATAACCCATGAAATAAAATGGGTTTCTTAAACATCATTCCATCATAGTCTATATAAAATAAATGGATTTCATAAAAATAATTGCATAAAAAAACAATAAAATCAAAGTAATAAGAGGGATATAAACATAACCCTATTTAAATAGTGTCATCTTAGATGGAAAATAATTTTGGTAAAAAAATTGAGTTTATTTCCTCTGGAAAATATCCTTTGTTCTTCAAAAATGCATTCTTTTCTCAAAATGTCATTCAAATTTCCAAGAAAAGATTTAATTTTAAAATACACATGAAAATATGTAGAGGAAGATTCAAATAAATAAGGAATTTTAAAGATGTAAAAATCTGTTCATGACATATAAGTTAAAAAAATTCTCCTCGTACTCTTTCTGAAGAAGTTAAAAAGTACTTCATATGGAAAACGAAAGAAATATTTCTTCCAAACCATGCAGTAAAAGTCAAAAATGGATAAAAATTACTTTAAACATAAATAGAACAATAGTAAACATTTTTTGAAAACTGTAAGATCCCAGATCTTGGAATGGTATGTTCTCATTTAAGTTTTGGTTTGAATCCATTATTTTGGTTGATTAAGTGCTTACCCAAGTCCTTAAGGTGGCTCAGGGGTGTTCTGAGGGTTTAAGACACGAAAAATAAAGAAAAAGGGTTTTCTGGGTAGGCCGCACGGTCTGTGCATGATTAGTGCTAACCATACAGATAGCCTAGGAAACAGTGCAAGAGGTAGGTTTTTTTATAGTGGCCTTTGCATGGTTTTCACATGGTTTGGAAAACCGTGCTGCCTAGAAACTTTAAAAAAATTACAATTTTTCCAGTCAAGGATTTTAATACCCAACTCGGGATTTCCACCACATTCACCGCTCTTCACCCTAGGAATGAACCAAATATCCCAAGGCCTCTAAGATATCAATCTCCTTCATTTCTAAGGCGTTTTTTGGTGAAGTTGGTTGCAGATCGAAGCTCCAGGTATGGCTAATATCATCCTTGACTATTTTTTGTGTTTAGGGTTTGTATATTCTTCTTCTCTCCTTCCGAATCTCTAAATCCCTACTCTTTGGGTGAGATCTAGGTTTAAGATTTAAGGGTTGGTTGAAGTGGAATCTAAGGGCACAATTAATAGTGAGTTCATCTGCGAAATCAAGGTAGGTGGGTTATAAGTTATATCCCATGGTTTATTTGAGGACTTTTGCATGTGTGGTTTTGTTCTTGGATGTATATTGGTATGTTTTGATCACCCTTGACATGTTTAGGTAAAATGGTTATTAAAAAGGTAAATGGAGACCCTCACGATCCCCATGGGATGCATCGACGGTAATGACACTAATCTAGATCCACCCATGGGGTGTGCCAACTCTCCCTGACATAGGGACTTGTAAAGAACATGTGAGATTTTTGTGTAATCATGTAGATACCTAGATAAACATGTTGATGTGATTAATTGTGTGGGGATAGAAACTAGGTGATCCACCTAGGATTGATAATAACCTAAGGGATACTGGATTAATATGTGGAAATGATTAAAGACTATAATGGAATAGATTGTGAGCATGGTAATGAAGCCTAGTGAGTTAGACATAATCAACAATGCCTATTGGGATAGGAACAATGAATGAATTCTTAGTGAGATAAGAATAATAAAAGGGAAATCGAGCTAAGTGGATAAATGATGTGAAATGTTGTAAATGTGTTAATGGGTTATGGAATCATATTAAATCTTATGTTATTTCTATGATTTATGTTTCCCTTGGGAAATGGTTGCGATGTTGTGTTAATGGTCAATGGATACATGTATGTATTGAATGTTCACATAGCTTGGTAGTGTGGGGTATTGACTGAGTTTCTATGCCCATTGGCTGAGTTGGATAGAGGCTCTAAACTCCACCCATAATGAATGGGATAGGGAAGAGTAATGATGCTCTATTTACCTATCAGTTGCATACCTATGGACTAAGGCTTTGAGGTGAGGATACGACTGACATGAGGAATTTGGTCCTAGTGAGATAAGACAACAGTGAATTTTTCTCATGTTTATGATTGTGTACATTAAGTTGTGTATCTTGTTGTGTGTGATGATCCCGTGGTAAATGTGTTGCAAATGATACGTAATGAGAAATGGGATGAAATGCTAAGATAAGGAAATAGTAATAAATGTTGGTAATTGACCTAAACTAGTTAGGGGTGATTAATCATTTCTTGTCATTTATTATACATTCCCCTTTTTCATTCAAAACTATTTATACCAGATATTTTATAGACACCATTGGTGGTGGCCTACTAAGTTGTACTCACACCCTGCTCGGACCGCCGTTGGGTACCTGAGAAGACTTCATGTTTACAGGTCAGGATAAGGGAAAATTCCCTTTAAAGATATTTGGGTTGGAATGTGTGTGCGTGGAGGAGGACTCGAACTTAGTGTTGGGACCGTTTTGGGATTTTATATTTTGTCTTCATTTTGGGTTTTGTTCACTTTTGCACTTGAAGAATGACATAACATATTTACTTTTGGATATGGTTGTACCCCATTTGGGGAATGGTTGTTTATGCATACTCTGGTATTATTAGTTATCATTCTGCTATTTTTTATCTTATGTTATGGATTACTATGATAAAATAGGGTATAATATCCCTAATTGACTATTTGGACCCCCGCTACTAGTCAAAAACCTTTGGCGTATGGGGAGGCATGCTTAAGGTCATGAAACCACCTGGATGAGAGAACCGGTTTCGTGGAACATGGGTTGGAGATGATAAAAAAACATTTTTAGAAAATATGGTCATGGATGATAAATATTCCCCCATTAAATACTGACGTATAAACTATCTCGGATAAAAATGAGATTTCAATATTATCCCTTCCCAATTTATAATTAGTAGAATCATATGTCTCATAAAATAAATAAATCATATTCATATATAAATATCATAACCTTCATAATAAGAATAAAAAAAACATTCATGGGTAACATAAGAACCACACAAAAGAAATAGATGGTGTATAAGGCATATGTCCCAAATAAATAAAAGTGAGACAAAATAATCCATTACCTTAGGTTCGATATGATTTGTAGGTATCTAAACCTCCTCTTATTTGACATTATCTATTTAGATATTCTCTTAATAGAAATATAGTTGGAATTTTGAGAGGAAAAAATCCTTTAGAATGTAACTAGTTATGTTGAGAAGAGAAATGGACAGTGGATGGATGGAATTTAAGGCTTAATGAGTTGTGGAGAAATGAGGGAGGAGGTTTCCATTTATAATTGGGGTGATGGACACTTTTGGAATTTCTGAAACTATTAATTTATAATAGTTTCAAACTCAATCCAAATACCTCCAAAATGATATATATTAAAAGCTAAGATATGATAATATTTTAATCTCATCAACCAATACATTTTATTCAAGTTTCTATGTCCATTCAAACCTTATATTTTCAATTTAACACTTAGTTATTCTATTTAATTTTAACTAGGGTAACAAATATCTCTATATTAAAAGGGTAAAATATTAACTTATTTTATCTAAATTAGATCATAAATGAGTAATTTAGAACATTTTCTACAATATCATAAATATTCTACATTTTTAAAAATGTTTTATAATTTTTAAATAATTTATTAAAACATTATTTTGATAAAAAAAAATCAATAGTGTCAATTTTAAAAGTATTTTGGGGAATTTTAATTATCCCAAAATATATTTATTTTAATATTTTTAGTAACATTTATTTGATATCTCCATTAATAAAATAATTACTACAATAATTTTGGGTATTATTTAATATACTTATTTGTGGAGTAAAAATTAAAATATTATAATGAGGATACATTTAATATCTTTCATGAGGATATATGTAGTAGAATTTATCTTCTATAAAATCAAATATTAAAAATGTTATAATTATTAAAGTATGAATGTGACAACTTTAACATTACTTTAAATAAAATAATATAAAGTTAATAATCTATTTTATAAGGCTCTAAATGGTCACTGTCTTGACCTTTGGATGATTATGGATGAGATATAATTGACTAATAATATTTTTCCATGTGTTTGGACCTTTTTATTGTTATTTTAATTTTAATAAAAATTGTTTCATTGATTTGTTATCAATTAATTAATTTTTTACATCATCAAAAAATAACACTTTAAGATAATTATTTATTTTCTAAAAATTATAAATAAACTAACATGATATAGGTAATTATTTTATATTTTAATGGACTATTTATTTTTGAAGATATCACGAGGTGATCTCTATATTAATATTATTATACTTATAAGAAATGTGATTTTGACATTTTGTCACTTTCACTGGTTTTATTAATATTTATGTAAGTTTTATTTTGAAGTGGATATTAAATGACTATGTTTATAACCAAAGATGTTAAGGGTATAATTTTATTCATCCAAAATGACTTTTTTAGGTTTTAGGATCACTTTATTCTCCATATCATATTATTTGTTACACTAATTTACTTGATTTACCTTTAACTGCGTTATATAAAAATTAATGTAGTTACTATTAATAATATCCAAAAATAAAATTAAACAATTAACATAATTTATACCCACTGATTAAAAATATGGAATCCATTTTTAATAATTCAAAACAAATAATTGGAAGAAATTATTTTAAAATTAATTCTTATTGTCAAAAACAAAAAAGCGGGTTTTTAAGAACTAAAAACATATCAAAAGATTATCATGTGTTTATGTCCAATTTAAATGTGAAATTAATTCCGATGACCAAAGTTGGATTAAATTTTTAAAAAATAATTTAATTAAAATTTAAAACTAATTAAAAATATAATCTAACTATTTAAATAAATTATATAAAAATGCGGTTTTGAATTAAAATGCATTATTTTCAACTATTTATTAAAATATGAATTTTATCAAAAAATATTAAAAATTCAACAAAAGTAAAATTTTATGTTCCAATTCCAAATAAGAACTTTATTTTTTCAAATATAATATATAAAAATGTAAAAAACTAGATTTAAAATGGGTGCTCCATCAAAAGGCGGAAAAACTGGATTTTTTTTGGAAAATGCTTCTTTTATCTGAAAAATTGAATTTTTTATTATATCATGTATTAGAAAATATATAAGATTAATGTTATTGTTATATAAAATTTAAAATGTTTTTAATAATATTCATAATTACTAGTTTATATCCTCTTAAATAATAATATTTTAATAATATACCTTTGTTTAGTGAAACTCAGTACAGCGTACAACACAAGCTACCGAGGAAGGTTGATCGTGCATGTAATGCAAGCCAAGTCAGTTTTGCGTTTCGTGTAAGATTCCTTTGGTGTTTTGTATAACATAATTCAAAAATAATTCTTTTATACATTGAAAAAAATCTATACTTAGTGTTGTGTGAAATCAATTCTATCAAAAGAACGTGAAATTGTGTGAAATACAAGATAACAATAGTGTTGCATATACTGAAAGCTTATACGGTGTTGAATATAGCGCAAGATAATCTAGGTGTAGTTTAAAAAACAATACATCAAAGAAATTAAAAAGAATCTATCTCATAAAATCTCAAGGTGTAAAATAAACTATCTCATGATGCCTTCTTGTTGACAAAAAGAATCAAACTCCTCACTTGTATATTCTCCACCATTTTCATTCCTCAAATAATTGATCTCATTTACAGAATCAAGATCCTTTTGTGCTTTTATTTTTTTGAATAATTAAAAAACTACCACTTTCATCATTATTGGGTATACCCTACATATCCTAGAATAATTATCAATAAAGGACATAAAGTACCTTGATCCTCCAAGGGATATAACCAGTGCTTTCCAAACATAAAAAAGTATCAATTCTAAGATCTCCTTGCTGCTTGATGTTGACATCTGGAAATTTAACCTCTATTTATTTCTCAAATCACAATGATCAAAAAATGGTAAGGATACCTTTCTAATCCAAGAAACAACTTCTAATCCGTAAGAATATTCAGGCCTCATTCTGATATATGGCCAAGATTCTGAAACCATAACATCATCAACACTTCCATCATGGTAGTTGATGATAAAACTATATCCGACTCCCTATATGTTTCACCCATAAACAAGTATATATTCTCTAATACCTTATCTTCCTTCTTCACTATAAGCGCACCCTTCACAATTCTTATCACTCCATTTTAGGGTGATTATTGCATTCGATATCATAAAATCTTACCAAATACAATATGTTCTTCTTATGTCCCTTTACATGGCGTAGTCCTTGGATGGTTAAAAATATACCATCATGCATCTTTAATTTTATGGTAACAAATCCAATGATTTTTAAGGTATTATTTTTCCCCATGTGCATAAGTTCTTCTAGGATAGTTTCATACTAATCAAACAATTCATGTAGAGACATCATGTGCCATGTTTCTCTTGACTTGATTATACTTGTGTCATTGAGATTGTGCTTTATTATAGTAGTCATCATCATTTCACTAACTAGTATATATCCACTTCTAGAAGTACTTTATATATTTACATCCATGTCATGTTACTAGATCTTACTGGAACCATGCTCCATTTCCACATCTACCCGTCTTTCTACAATTTCTTATAAGAAATTATCCTTCCATAGCATTACCTGTATCTTTATTTTACACAATGAAAAATTATACCTATTGAATTTTTCAATCTTGAATTTCTCCACCATCTGGACACGCTGTCAGTCAAAAATATCCATTGTTTCAAAAAAATTTATTTAATAATTTCAATTAATTTTTTTATCTAATGAGAAAGATCAACCATTGTCACAGTCATAGAGCATACTCAAATTAGTGAGAATTATTTATACCCAAAAAGTGAACTGAATTAGGCCAAAACCAAAGATCTAATACCACTAGTTGGGATAAAAAATGAATGTCCCACTAGTGCATCAATAATTATGAGGCAAAATAAATTTATTTTTTTTGAAAAAAATGGACACTAGATTTAGCATGAAAACCCCCCAAAATTGAAATGGGTAAAACACCATAATAAAATAGAAGGATATCTATGGGTAAAAGTGGGTACACACACCCAATTTATTATAAGGATAAAACCCTTGTACAATCTCTCTTGAATAATGGGGAAACCACCTCAAAAAATAACTCACTCAAATGGGCTCTTCTAGTAATTAGATTACTCGTAATGTGAAGACCCATGTTTTCATGAAGGTAAAGATCATTGTTTTTTCAATTTTCATTCCTTAAAAATCTTTAATACTAAGTATTAATCATTCCAAGGAGCTTGTAGGCGATTTTGAGTCTTGTTCAAAGCTTGAATATTTGAATTGAAAAAAATAGGATGGGCCACATGGTTTTTCTACAAGCATGCAACCTTGGTTTCACGGCCATGGAATCAGTTGTTAAATTAAGACAAAGACCATTTTCATGGTTTTCACATTGTTAGTCAAACTGTACGCCTAACTGTGCAGTGTTCCCCAAAGTAGTAGTGAACCGAGGATGGGTTTTTCACGGTTTTGCCTAACCATATAGCCAAAATGTGAACCAATGTATTTTGGGGTGAAATTACATTTAACCCCCCCCCCACTTAAGTTTTTAACACTTTTCTTTTTCTCTCTTTCCTCCAACAACTCACCTAGTTATTCTCTCCCATGGGATTCCTCCTCCACCCTCTTAGGTTCATCTCTATCTCCCACATTCGGTACCCATTTAATGATCAGTCTGAAGCATTGGAATCTTTAAGGTAAAATAATCTCACTCTTACCACCTATCTCAGTTTTTGTACGGATTTGTTGTGATATTTATGTATATTCTCATTTTCTCTATTTTAGGGAATTGAACCATTTCATAGATCCATTCCAACCAGCTTCAAATCTAAGGCTGATATCGGGGACATGTCATCTACGACCCTAAGGTAGATGGTCAAGTTGTTTTCCCTTTGAATTTTGATACCTCATAAATATGTCATTTTTTTGTACATCATATTTTTCTGAGTGCCTCATTTTGGTTGAGTAATTGATATAAATATGACCCTTTCATCTTAATTTATGCCTATATAATCTTTTTTAGTATTTTATAACAGGGTTACCTTATATATAGACACCCCATGGTTGTGCCAAGTTGTATTACCCCTTTTTCATAAATAAGCTTTTGTCCGGATAGTGTCTTTAGATTTCGTCTTGGACTTGAAATGGAAATTAAATTTTTATATGGATTTTTATAGGACCCAAAGTGCCTCTTGGGTGTGTGGCTCAACCTACATTGGGAATTAACCATGTAGTATTTTTCCGACTTGTACATGACTTCTTCCAATTGACACCTTGAGCCATATAAATTGATTTTACATGTAATAATGAATTAAATGG
Source organism: Viscum album (assembly GCA_963277665.1). NCBI lineage: Eukaryota > Viridiplantae > Streptophyta > Magnoliopsida > Santalales > Viscaceae > Viscum > Viscum album. Next base: position 453,753,516 of record OY728141.1, on the reverse strand, counting down.
ATTTTTTTGTAATGAATGGTTTAATCATGTTGAGTGGATAATTCATGATGGTTTTCGAACATTAAATGAACTGGTTGAATTAAATGAAACAGATCATAGTGGTTGGTAAGGACATGCCTTTGTTTAAGAATTAATAACTGCATATCATGGATTGTGATGTCTTAATTGTAATTGAACTTGAATAATGGGACATATGAGAGGTTTTTCCTCATTTTTTATATTATAAACATAAATATTCTTAATGAATTAATTATATATATAGGCCGATCAAGTGTGATGGATGGAAGGTAATTTTACATTCTAGTTATAATTGTAATGCACCTTTATAGAGGTTGTTCCACGATGGTAAGGGATCAGTTATGCTTGGCGGTGTCAATATTCCTTATATCAAGTGTTGAGCATGACATCTCACACTAGTGAAACTATATGGGTGTTGGTCTTTACACACCATGTGTGTGATTTGAGTATTTTCATGATGGTTCACTCACTATCTTAGGTGTTATTGTATGATGTCTCAAAATATTCTTGGGATGTTGGTAATGTACTATATTTCTTGAGCTTATATGATCATTATACTGTTCATGAATTTCTGATTTATTCCCTGATCCTTCCAGCAATTAGTATTCTAGGTATATGGCCACTTACCTCTGCATGTACTTAGTTCATATAGGTGGATTAAATATATAATTAAACTATATATATAATAATTAATAATACTTACATTATGACCATGATACAAAGTAGATAGACTCTCCAGGTGTCCTATAGAAACCTAAGTGGGTGATTATTTACTTATTTAGTTCTACTTATTAATTCATTATGCCTGAAAATTGTTAATTTACTATCATTGCTTACATTACACGTAGGCACCATTGGTGGCGGCCTACTGAGATTTATATCTCACACCCAACTTGGGATACCTTTGGTACCCAAGAAGAATATTTGACTACAGGTATGGTTAATAGAAAAGGCTCTGCTTTAGAATGTTGATATTATTAGCTTATAGTTGGAGTTTAGGAGTAAAGGACTGAGCATTCACTCCAGATTCTAGTAGAGCAGCTTTATGTATTTTTTTTCATTTTTGTATAACATGACTGTATGACTATTTTCTAGTTTTTCTGTTTATATATCAGCATTCCATGCATCATGTATTGACACTACCACAGAGGATTTATTATTATTATTATCAGTTTTTTAGTTATTTATTCTTCCTCATTCAGTTTATTCATTTTGTATGTTAGTTATGATTCTACTACTATTGTATGTTATTGTTGTATCTAGTATTTCACTCTAATAAAAGGATATGGTCTTTACACCATACCACCATTACACCCTCAATAATGGTCGGCAGCCTCTGGAATATGGGGAGGCATGCTTAGGGCTATGTGACCCACCGGCTCGGGGTATGAATTTAGAAGATCCGAGGTCGGGATATTACATAGTAGTATCAGAGACTTTGTTTTTACTTTTTCATAATGTTTAGGAATTATAAAGGATACTAGGAGTTAAAGGGATTTGGAATTGACCATGTTTCTTTATGTAACTAACCCATGTATTGGGGAAACCCAAATTACCTAGGATAATAATTGTATTTATTGATTATTATTTTTATTGTTTATATGACTTCACCATTTGGTGAAGCACTTGAGTTATGATGTTATTGATATTGGTATGATTGAAAGGATAATTCCTTCTACCCAGGCCTGATGAAATTAGGTTGTTTCATTAGATCATGAATCATCATTAGTCACACTAAGAGTAATATTCCATGCACCTTGACATGCCATGCCTATTTTTATCATTCATTTTCCCATTGCATATTTATATTTCCTTATATATATAATAAACTGTACTAAAACATTTTTCATGTATTCAAAAACATAATTGATACTTAAAGTTCCTTCCTTACCCTAATAGTATTTTCCTGAATAGTTTAAAAAAGACAACTTTAAGTTGTCAATTATGGCATATAGAGATATGGACCATCTATCGCATGAGATGGAATATGTTATGGTGTGGGTTAAGTGGATGCTATGTTTTGTTTATTAAGTAGTACGAGATCGTATGGATCATAAATGGAAATCCACTAAATTCAACCATTTAAATATGTTTATATATGTTTAAAAAAGAACATTTTTAAAATTAATATGACTTGTAACATGAAAACAACCTTATTGTATATCCATTATAGAGACTTATACCCGACCCCAACCATAATAATGGGTAGTGGGTGTCTATTACATTCTAATGGCCTGTGGTGATCTATTTCTATCATATAGACCTATCTTGTTGAGTAAAAAGAGAGGCATGGTCTTTCTTATATGAAGGATTTATACCTATACTACATTAAAATGTTCAATAATTACACTTTCCTAAATATAATCTGAAGCGTTCATTTGGAATTGATTCATTATTGCGCCATGAATTCCTCCGGTTAGACACCCAGAAGGTGGTGATGAAAACATACCTGTGGTGGAATTCCTTGAGCCACCAATGATTCCTCGTGTAGTGGCACATATAGAACCTCTTCTAGTTCTAGATATGGGAAATGATTCCCAATTCTAAGACAACTTATTATATATATTGTAGTCTATGTAAGGAGTTATTTGACCTACCTCGAGCATGAAAAAGTTTACTCGGGAGTTTTAGTAGTATAAAACTCCCACTTTTTTAAGGGATAGAGGAACACATAATATAAAGTATTTTCTTATATCAATCCTTTCTATATTTGAGCATCTAAAGATGCCTCTAGAGTGGAGGGTCAAGCTACCAGATTATATGCTACACGATTCTGCTAAGTGGTGGTGGGATGTTATCACTCTAGGGGATCAACATCGCCTCAAGGTATGGAAATATTTTCAGATAATATTTTATGACTACTTATTTCCCTAGACTATTAGGTCGGATAGAGCTAGATAATTTATGAACGTAAAGTAAGGGAGCATGTCAGTTATGGAATACTATGACTGTTTCATAGAGATGCAATGATTTTCTCTTACTCTATCTGCTGATGATCTTATAACCACTAGGAAATTTGAGGATGGGATGGTATACACCATAAGATCATAGGTCAACATCTTTAGGTTGAGTACAATTTTTGAAATCGTCAACAATCCTTATTTACAGAGCAGAACTTGAGGGATGATAAAGGTGTGAGTCAGGGTGGTTCAACACCTAGAGCTACCCGTGGTTCATATTATAGGAGAAAGAGGAATTTTGAGTATACTCATGGAGGTAGTAGCAATCAGGATCCCTATGAAGATATCTTTATTATTGGTCACTAGTGGAGGAATCCGGGACACACAATGACTTTGTGTTTACATGATCTAGTTGAGTGTAGTGTATGCTGGAGGATGGGACTTATCCAGTGATTCTGTATAACTTTCACTACAATGTCTAGTGAGAAAGGATCTGTACTTACTCCACATTTAGGAGTGGGTCTAGTGGGATCATGATAGTCAGGTAATTGGAATACCACCGACTGATTAGGTTATAGTGGCAGTCAAGGTAGAGGGAGTCATAATTATGATTCTCAACACCATCAGAGTGGGATTGCTCATGGTAGTCAGTTAGTGACTCAAGGATTCATTATAGGACAGTTACATGCTATACAGACTACACTACAAGAGTATATCACTAAACCTTCTACTATATTAAGAACTATTCTAGTAGCCTCCACTTTAGTGTCTGCCTTGTTTGACATAGGTGAGACTCACTCATTTATGTTTGAGGTGATCACTGATTGTCTCAACCTCGAGATCGAACACTTATATGGTTTTATGATGCTAGAAACATTGTTAGGTACCCGATCAGAGTGAATTATCCATTGTAATGATTTCCCCTTGAGATAGGAGGTTACCTTTTCTGGTGGAATCTATTTGTCCTCAACATTATGGGCTCTGATGTAATCATTTGGATGGACTAGTTACCCCCTATCGAGCCCATATTGAATACGATAATCATAGGGTGATGTTTATATAACTATAGGGAATTAGGAATGTTCATAAGGGAGAATGGGATGTCAGTGCGACACGAGCATCACTCGAATATCAAAGGTTGGGCAATGTTATAGCTCAGATCACTAGTCGTTTCTTGGATGACCAGGGGTTACAACCCATTGTATTTCCTCTTATTGTGGATGGATTCAAGGATTTATTTACTAATTAATTCTCTAGTATACCTCTATCATGATATTAGGAATTTACCATTGATCATGTGCCCAGAGCAGCACTAATGACTATTCGTCATTATAGGATATCACCTAAGGGGATTATGGAGGTTAAGAAATAGTTAGAGGATCTTGAGGATAAAGGATTTATATGACCTAGAACCTCTCCTTAGGGTTCATAGGTACTTTTTTGAAAAAATTAAGATGGTACCCTCATGCTCTACATATATTACCATTAATTAAGCTAGCTTATGATAAATAATTGGTATCCAATTCCCAGAATAGATGATCTCTTTGATCAACTCAAAAGAGTGAGAGTGTTTTTAAATATAGATATGAGGTTGGGATATCACCAGGGGCATATCATGTCCTCAAACATACCTATATCATCTTTTAGGAGCAGGTATGTTCTTTACAAGTACCTGGTCATGCCATTTGGACTTATGAATGCACAAACATTCATTATGGATCTTATGAATCAGGTTTTTCACCCATATTTAGTTTCATTTATTTTAGTATTTCTTAATGATATATTGGTTTATTCATGATCTATAAGTGACCATGAAACCCATCATGAGATTGTGCTTTGTACATTAAGATATAATAAGATCTATTCTAAGCTTATTTAATGCCACTTCTAGATGTATAAATTATAATTTCTAGGTCATATCATCTTAGAGTGAGGAGTGTCAGCAATCCCAAAGAATGTGAGAGATATAGTATCCTAGGAGAATACTAAGAAAATATTTGATATTTAGAATTCTTTAGGGATTTATAAATGTTACATATGATTTAACTAGGATATCTCATTTCTTACAATGCTTCTTATGGGATTGAAAAAGAAAGTCATAACATTCGTATGGTCAAGAGCTTATAAAGAAACTTTTATAGAGTTTAAGGGCCATTTGAATTCAGCGCTAATACTGATTCTACCAGATCTAGGAAGGAACTATACTTTATATTATAAAACATTAGGTATTAGTCTTGGAACTGTTCTGATGTAGGATGACTGAGTCATTGCATATGGTTCTCATCATTTGAGGCCTCACAAGTATAATTACCCAATAGATGATCTATAGCTCACTACTATTGTATATGCCTTAGTATGATGGAGACACTCTCTACTAGGAGAGAATTTTATTGTGTTAACTGATCAAAAAATACTCATTTACATCTTAACATAGAAATATATGATTCTTAGGTAATGCATATGGGTTGAGTATCTACACTCGTTTGATTTTGAGCTTTCATACATACCTAGAAAAGGAAATTATATAGCTGAAGATATAATCCAAAATACTTAGGCTCAGGTTGTTCAAGAATATAGTGGTGAATGGAATTTTATGGCCTTATTCTTAGAGATTCACACTGAGGTTTAAGAGGACCATGATCAAAATATCCTCTCAAACTTAAAAATTACATCAACTATACTAGAACATGTATGAATGCAGATGTTATCTGATTCTGAAGGACCTTTCTTGAGGGAAAGAGTTTCAGAATATGATACATATTCAGGTAATACCATGGATGGGGATGATACCTTATTGTTCCATGGGATTTTATAGGTCCCAAAAAACATCAAATAGGAGATGATGTGGGAATTACATGCCTCAACATGGGTGGTTCACCCTAGTGTCACAAAAATGCATCGATATATATGATGACTGTATTGGTGGCCTGGTATTAAATGGGAGATTTCTAGTTTTATCACTCAATTTTCCACCTTTCAATAGGTGAAGGAAAAGAACCAGTGCCTGATAGGGCTGCTGCTATCATTGTCTATTCTTGAGTGGAAATGGGATGATGTTTCGATGTATTTTTCCACTAGTCTACCCAGACCACCTTCTTAAAATGATAAAGTGTGTGTTATCATTGATCATTTGAAAAATGTTTTACACTTATTAACTTTGTGAGAGACGTTTAAAATTGATGAGCTAGGAAGGTTATATGTTAGGGAGTTTTTGAATCTTCATAGTGCTACTAGTTATATTGTTTCTATTAGAGAACCTCATTTTATGTCATGGTTCTAAACTGGGTTGTATACGACCTTGGGTACACATGTGATTCTGATCATGACCTATGACCCATTTACTGATAGAAATATAGATCATATTATTCAGGTTCTCAATGCATGTGTTCTTAACTTTGGGGTTTCTTGGAAAAAACACATTCCCCTCATATATTTTTCTTATAATAATATATTTTAGGCTACCATTGAGATGGATCTCTATGAAGCCTTTTATGGTAGGCCTTTCTTCTCACCTCATTGATATCTATAGGAAGGGGATGCAACAATGCTTGGACCATGTATAATTCAAGAGAATATAGAGAAGCTCAAGATGATCAGAAAGGGCAGGTTGATAGCTCAGTCCAAACAATAGTAACATGCCAACATACACTGAAGACCTATCAAGTTAAAGGTTAGAGACTGGGTTTTCTTGGAAGTATCACCCACTTCACTGAATTGATGTTTTCATAATTAGGTTAATCCATCACTAATGTTCATCGGACACTTTAAGGTTGTTAAATGGATCCGACCAGTGTCTTACCTATCAGAACGTCCTCAAAGATACTGATCAATGCACGATGTCTTTCATTAATCTCATCCTTGTCGATACTATCCATACTTATTAGATGTATTTCATCCTAATGAGGTTGAGTTGGGTATGGATTCTCACTTCTAGTAGTATCCCATTTGTATTTTTGATTGGAGTATGGAGACATTCCGAGGTATGTCAGTTACTTTGGTATGGATGCTATGGTGGAACAACCAAGTACAGGATGAGAGCTAGGAATATGAAGCTGATATACAATCTCAGTGGCATGTGCTATTCTAAGAAAGTACCTATTTACACTTAAAAATACAACCCATGGATGAGTTTATTTAGTGAGGGTAAGTTTTAATTGACCTTATTTTCACAAAGGTATGGATAATTAGTTTTTCTATTTCAATCCCTTAAACTACCCAAATGTTGAGTCCTAATCAAGCCCAGGTGGTCATGGGTGTGTTCGGGGCTCGTTTGGAGCCCAGAGGTCCAAAGTGGGAAAATATTATTAGGCCACATGGTCTTTCTATATCCATTATCCCTAGGGTACATTTTTGTGATTTTGGTTGCAAAATCAGGATAGAACCCATTTGCACAGTTTGTTCACGGTTAGTCAAACCATGTGCCTAACCATGTAGTGTTCCCCAAAGTAGTAGTGAACTGAGCATGGTTTTCCCATGATTTGAAAAAAATGTATCCAAATTGTGTTCTTGTGTATTTTTGGTCTAAATTACATATTTCCCCTCACTTATGTTTTTAACTCTTTTTACCTCCATCCTAAAGTGGCTCACCCTGTTTTTCTCTCCCGTGGGAGTCCTCCTCCATCAACCTAGGTTCATCTCTATCTACCACATCCATTACTCATTAATCAATTCATTGGAAGAATTATAATCCTTAAGGTGAGGCTAACCTTACTCTTACCTCCTATCTCATTTTTATTCTGATCCAGTCTTTTATTTAGGTGTAGGCTCGTTTTTCCTATTTTAAGGGAATTTGATCATTTCTCAGATCTCTTCCAACCTCCATCAAATATGAGGCTGATATTGAGTGATGTTTCATATAAATCCCTAAGGTAGGTGGTAACATCATTTTTCCTTTAATTTTTCATGCCTTATAATTATTTCATTGTGTCGCACATCGAATTTTTCTGAGTGTCTCTTTTTGGTTGAGTCTTTCATATCAATTGAACCCTTGAATCTTAAATAATGCCTATTGAATCTTGTTTAGTGGTCTATAGGAGGGTTTCCACATTTATGAACACCCCATGGATGTGAAAAGTTGTATTAAGATTTTTGATAAATTCACGTATATCTGAATTTCCTCTTGAGATTTTGTCTTGGACTTGAAATAGAAATTCTATGTTTATATGGATGTTTATAGGACCCAAAGAACCTTTTAGGTGTGTGGATCAACCTATGTTGGGAATTATCCATGTAGGATTTTTCCCACTTGACCGTGAATTCTTCGAATTGACACCTTGATACATATAAATTGATTTTCCATGACATAATGAATCAAATGGGTCATTTATAATGAATGGTATAATCAAGTGGAGTGGTTAATGCATGATTGTTTCCCTACCTTAAATAAACTGGATGAATTAAATGAAATGGATGATGGAGGGTGGTAAGGCCATGGTTTTTTAATGCCTTAATAAATTCTAATAATGGATTTGGATGTCTTAAATAGAATTGAAATTGAATAATTGGACATATGAGAGTTTTTCCCTCATGTTCCATATTATAAACATGAATATGAATAATGCCTTACTTATATATATATCCTGATCAAGTGCGATGGAGGGAGGTAATTCCCTATTCCAATTATAATTCTAATGCGCCTTTATAGAGGATGTGACATGATGGTAAGGGAAAAACTGAGCATGGAAACATCATGCCCCCTTACATCGGGTTTGAGAATGACATATCACACCAGTAATAAAATATGGGTGTTTGGATTTACATACCACGTTCCATGATTAGAGCGTTTACATTACAGATTACTAACTACCCGAGTGTTATTGCATGATGTATCATGCTCTTATTAGGATGTAGGGAATGTACCAAATTTCTTGAGATTATAGGCTTGTTAAGCTATTAATGGATGTCAGAGTTATGCCCAGTCCAGCTGACAACTAATATTCCTAGTCTATGTTCACTTATGTCTACGTGTACTTGGTCAATATAGGTGGATGGAATATATTATTAAACTATATATATTACATCTATATATATAGTAACTGATTAGACTTCCATTGTGACGATGAAATGAAGTAGGTAGACCCACTAGATGTCTTTTAGGAATTTTATTGGGAAGTTATTTACTTATTTAGTTCTTATTAATTCATTAGGGATTCACACTATTTAGTTATGAGCACTACTTGGATTACATGTACACACAATTGGTGGTGGCCTACTGAGATTTATATCTCACACCCTACTTGGGTTACCTCTGGTACCCAAGAAAAATATTTGATTATAGGTATTGATAAGGGAAAATTCCCTAATTAAGATTGTTGATATGATTATATTATACATTCACCTTAGGAGAAATGGATTGATAATTTTCTCGAGATGCTAGTGGAGAATCTTTTTGTTCTATTTTTAATTTTTATATAGCATGACTCTATGACTGTTCCACTATTATTTTTTTGTATATCATCATTCCATGAATCTTTTATTGACACTACCATAGAGGATTTTGTATTATTATTAGTTGTTGAGTTATTTTTGCTTCTAGATTTTTTTATTCATTATATCTATTAGTTATGATTCCGCTACTGTTGTATGTTATTGTTGTATCTATTGTGACACTATGATAAGAGGCCATAGTCTCCCTATCATACCACCTTTGCACCCTTACTACATGTTAGTATCTTAATGTGTACAGGGAGGCATGCTTGATGCTATATGACCCACCAGCTCAGGGGATTGGTTAAGTGAATCCTAGGTTAGGACATTATAGGTGAACCTAATGATATCTTCCAGAGGTAAGATCCTCCTTATATATGCCTAATCTATCTCCTCCTAACTCTTATTCATTGGTGGGGTTGACTATCCACCACACACATCCCTCATCTTCCACCCACCTTCCTTACTTTGACAAATTTGGGAAGCCACTGTTCATAGAAAAAATATGCTAAAACTTTCAGTGCTCAAGGTGGAATTTATTTGGGAGATAACAAATTATTCAAGTATTATGGGATTTGGGTCATCACTTGTGGATAGAAACCATAATTTCAATATCCAAATGAAGGTTTTGGAATATTAGGATGATAGTGTAGTGAGGATACCAGGTGGGTGACCTCATTTTGAGAGATGGGTGTGTTGAAACCTCTCATCCAACCTTATGTTCTCTTATTGTGGGATGGAGGGGTAATCTACTATATGATTATATTCACTTGTGACTAGTCTAATGATATAGTGAATTTGATAGGTGATGAAAGAAATGTCCATGTAAGCATCATAAGGTGGGAATACCAAAAGAGTGATGCGTGTGTTGGAACCTATCTCTTGGCCTCTCCCACACTATGGTTAGAGGGGAAACCTACCTCATTGTTTCAGTCAAGTATGATGTAGTGTTTTTGGAAGGGGCAATGAATTTTTTTGTCTAGGATTATATTGTTATGTCTTATGGTAGGGGACAACGTGAAGTTTTATTGGTGACATGATATGGTGTTAAATCCTCACTCTCAACCTTTAGGTAATGTTTTGGCCTTCTGGCCACTGGGCCTTTGGGCCATGTTGCATAGGGTCTGGGCCCCTAGGAATTTGGGTCATATAAGGGTTTCCTCTCATTCGTTTTTATAAGTTTACATTATTTTTTTGTTTAATAAAAGGGGTATTATACCCATCTTATTAAGAAAATAATTGTGAAAAAATTAGTGTACATAATGGATGTGATTTTTCCCTAAAAAACCACTGTAAGAATTCCTTAGTATACTTTGGTTGATGCATAAAAATTCCATATTAAAGGTTACCAATTTTTAATTAAAGATACTTAATTATTCATTAATTATTTCATTTGAAATTTTTTGTTGAAATATTTTATTGCTTTAAAATTTCATCAAGATTTACAATAATATTCAAATTATCAACATATACTTCAATGATGACTAATTCATACCTACTTCTATTAATGAACACACATAGAAAAAAATGAATCATATTTATGACCACTTTTAATCAAATATTCAATCAAACAATTGTAATTCATATTATTTGATATATTTAATCCCTATAATGATTTATCCAACTTATTAGAATAAATATCTCAAGATCCAGAACACAGAACTGGATTTTTTAATACTTTTATGATTTTTTTATTCACATCATTATAAATATAACTATATAGGTATACAATTACAATATCCTTCAGGAATAATTCAATATTCTCATGAATAACAAAGTTCATGAGATTCCAAAAGTTTTTAGTATTCATTACATAGAGTTATGTTTCATCCTAATTCATCATGAGTTTTTGTGATAAAATTTTAGAAACTATTTCATAATTTATATCTCACAACTTTATTATTTTTAATTATCTTTATAAATAATACCCATTTATAATAAATATATCAAATCACTTCAAGGGTTTTCACAATTGACAAAAAAATACATATTTTGTATCTGAGTTTTATTCAGATTACATTAAAACATTCCATTTATCCCAATATAGTCCATTATGAAATTCATCATCCATATTAGGGTCTTAATCCACATACATAATATCAAGTTCTACATTATATGATAAATTTTCATAAATAGTGGTCTCCACTCAATTCCAAAACAATTTATTATTAGTAAAATTTGTAGAAAATTTATCTTGATAATGATCATGTAATTATGGAACATTATCTTTTTGAGGTGTATAATTATCAATAAAATTTCAATTCTCCTATGGTTAATTTATTTCTTCAACCAATGCATGTTTTTACCTTTCCATTGAAGAATATTTTTATCCTTTAAACCAAGTATCCTTCTACATTTTTATGTGTATTAGAATCATTTTGGATAACACTATTAGATTACCCTTCTTGGATATATAATATATCTGGTTTATTTGCAATAAATATTCATGATTTCTTAATTTGGTTTGAATCATTTTATATAATAAAAAATTAATTTACTACATTTTACAAATTAATTATCTTTTTAACTTAAAATTTACTCATATTTTAATGTATATAAAGAGTTATTAATTAATTCATATTCAATAAAATTTCTGTTGATGCTAATTTATTTCCCCCATTAATATAAGAGAGATTTTTTCATGAAAATAATAACCATAAATTTTATTGTAAATAAATTTTCTATCATTACCTTAAGATAATTTATGATCAACGAAGAATAAAATCCAATTTAAACCCCTAATCTTATTTGGGGTCCCTTTTTTATCATTGTAAGGGTTCTATTAGAACATATACATAACAATAAAATGTTATTGAATGTAAAAAATTTTGTTCATGACTACATGATAATTAAAAATTGGATTATTTATGATAAATTAATGGTATTATTTTAATTATTGTTTATGCATGTAAAATTTCATATTCCCATATCAAATTGAGAAATTGTGTTTTCATATGAAAAGGTTTAGTGACAAGTTTTAATCACTTTATAAACAATCCAAATAGAAAATTTTTAGTGTGAACATGTTATAAAAGATATTCAACACTTATTTAAATTAGGACGTAGTAACTATTAAAATCATGTGATGTATATTTTCATGTTTTATCAAGCTGAATTTTCTTGATCAAATAAAGAATTGTGACCTTAAACTTATTATTTGGAAAAAAATTCATAAACACAAGATTGTGACTTAATAATAAGAACACATGGGTATATCTAGTTTAGGAATTAATCTTGCTCATAAAATATCTAAATTTTCTACATGGTATATAGATTAGACTATATAAATCACTATGAATCCCTTCTGATAACATAGGGTATTTTGTCTTAATTTTTTAGGGTGATGGTCTTATAATCAAATTTCCTTGATAATAAATAGTTCATGAGAAATAATTAGGTATAAGAACCTTTTTACTAACCAAAGAATGAAAATGTGTATATTTAAACATTTTACTCATTATTATTGATCTTGGATGATCTAAACGGTCATTCAATATAATAAATGTGTCATGATCATTAAAAATATAACATACCATATACAATTTTAGGGTACATATATTTACATGGTAATATCCAAAGGTAATCAAAAAATTTCTCTCAAATCATATTGTACTAACTATTAATGCTTTTTATATAGAGGTATTTAACACGTCCTTCATCCATAGTCTTGAAATGATATTTTTTTTATTAATATTGTAAAAAATTAATAAATTTAATTGAGGATTGGGTGAAAAAAATGTTATTTATAAAAATATATGTACTATAAGGTATGCATATTTTTTCTCCTATAAAGGCTAAAATTATATTTTCACCACTAGTTAACGTAATTACATGACCACTTCCCATTTGAAAGTCTGTAAAAATTACCATATTTAAGAATTCAGTGAATTATGGTGATATAAATGAGAAAAATATCTTCATCATGATTATTAATCTGGAAATACTGATTCATAAGATCCTTTTATATTTAAATGTAAATAAGACATACATATAAAAAACAAAAAAAACAGAAAAATGTAATATTTATTAAAAATCATTAGAAAATAAAAAATAAATCTCCATCATGATCATTTATAGGTTATTCATATTCTAAATACCCATAGTGTTTAAAAAAGTAGATACGTAAAAATATATAACAATATCATTATACTTTATGGCTAGTTTAGTATAGTTTTTTCAATTCTATTTTATTTTTTATTGATTTTTTATTGATAAATATTAATAAAACACTTCAGTTTATAATAGGAATGTGAACATTTCCCCTTTATACCACACCATAAACATCTATATAAATTATTAATTATTTTATTAGACGGCGGTTGTTCATGATTTGACTGCTTTTGGTGGTGCCCTTTACTCTTCATAGAGAGTGTATGGATACCACCTGTAAAGTCTTTTTTCTTGACCACAATAATGTCTATAGATTTTATAAACATGATTATAAGTTACCCCATTCAATTCAGGGAATAAATAAGAAGTAGTTATTTAAGATTCAAGATTCCACATTTGGAGTTAAATTGTTTTATTCAACATTAATGGGGTAAGAGTGTAATACAAAATATTTTATATTATATTCATTGATATTATTACTAAATTATAACATTTGAGGCATAAAAAGTAGAAAACTTCTTTTTTATCATAATAATGGAGATAATAATTTATCTAATTTTTTTTAATTGAAATATAATTATAATAATTATAGAGTTATAATCATATTATAATTTATAATTTTTGAATCATAAGTGATTAAATTAATATGATTATTTTGGTAGTATTACTAGTTATAAGTGACTATACAACTCTGTGTTTTTTCCATAGCACTAAAGTAACTTTCACCATCAGGTAATCATTATTTAAATTATCAAGGTGTTTATGATAGAAAAATATTTGATCTTGGGCATAATCTTAAGTAAAATATTGATTTCCAGCTTTTTTTATATCATTAAGGTAATTTTAATCTAGATGTATATTGACACTGAAAACACAAGATGAATAGATCTGTCTAGAAATATAAATAGTGAGAAAACCAAGATTCACTATATTCCCATTGGAAAATATTTATTACCACTTTATTACTAACTGCTTCAAATGGATGAATCCCATATTGATAATATATTTAGAAACAAATTGAATTTCAATTGAAGCCATGAAAAATTCTAAAACTAGTAATGCATGATCGATCATAGGTAAATCATATCAGTGATAAAAAATTGAGTGGAATATTTTTATATAAGATAGATAATGAATAAAATAATTTAAAATAAATATACACGTGTTAGAGATAAATTATATATGGATAAAAAATCTGTATTCAATTAACACATTGATATATATAGGGTACATGATATTGAAATTAACAGTATGGATCAATCCCTATTGTCCGTAAAAACCCCAACGTTTAGAAAAAAAAGTGTTTGAAAACATAAATAGTTTATTATGTGAAAGTTTTTTTCATATAATTGGTTTTTTAGGGATGAAGAGTCCTTATAATATTAAAATTATGACATTAACATAATATATAATAATCAATAAAATGTTGTTAACATTCATGCTATATTATGTTGTAAATTTTGATGATAAATATGCCTTACAAGAAGTAGTACCTTGAAGAATTAGATGTGGTTGAATTATTACTGTTAGAGAATTAAATAATTTCTTTTAGGATTTTAACCCTCTACTAACATGAATTGAAAGATTCATAAAACCAGATATAATTACTTTGATTTTTTAGACAATCACTAAAGTTGATAACTTTGTGACCTGAATAAAATTAATTTTTTATTTGTTTTATATATTAAATGTAGTAATACCCACATTAGAACATATATTAGTAATATAACATAAAAATAATATAAATAAAACAACTCAACTCTATACACCTTTTGATTTTACGTAATGTTTTTTTATTATATAGAATTTGTTATAATGCAGATGAGTTGTCCATAAATATAGACAGTGGACACAAAGTTTGCATTAATTTGAGTAACTTAAAGGTGAAACTTACCATTATTAAAATAAAATCAATGTAATAATAATAAAATGATGTGTTAATTCACATAATTTTTTAATATAAAATAAATATTATTATAAAAATTGGTCTTGAAAACTACACATCCAAAGTTTAAATGATTTATGGAAATTTTAAAAAAAGAGATATGAAATATTTCAAGCAATGTATTTATATTATTTTACAAAGAAGGCTATATATGTGTTTATAAATAGTTAATTCAAATTTTATACAACTTAATGATATTATAATAATAATATTGTATGATTGAATGATTATTGTAAATATACTATAAGTATTATTTAACATACTAATATAACATATATGACAAATATTATACAACCTATCAATAATATAATAATATTATGGTTACAATGAGTGGGTAGAAAAAAATATATAAAAAATTATATTTATGAAAAATATTACAAAATATACTAAAACAACATATATGAAAAGTCTTATATGATTAATTTTATATATAATACTACCAATATACTAATTATATGGTAATAGTAAATGGAAACACAACAAATATGTCAAATATTCTATATGGAAATATTATAAAGTATACTAATACAACATTGATGAAAATATTATATGAAAAATCTCATATAACATATTAATAATACATTATTATTATAGTAATAGTGAATAATTATATAATGTGAGTAAAAAATACTATACAACATACCAGTAAAACATACATAAAAAATATTATATGACCAATATTACAGAAGATACTAATAGTTAGGTAACTATGAATAAAAAATATATGAAAAATATTATATGTCAAAAATATTATAGAATATACTAATAAAAAAATATGGAAAATATTATATGAAAAATATTATACAACATACTAATAGTAAAGTAACTGTGAATGGAAAAATATTATATATGAAAAATATTATATGTAAAAAATATTATGTCATATACTAACATAAAATATATGGAAAATATTAAAAAAACATAAAAAACATACTAAAAGTATGGTAACAATAAATATTTATACTAACAATAAATTCTTATAAAGTTAAATTTAATATAGACTAACAGTGAATGATTATGCTAACAGGTAAGGATTATAGTGACTAACAGTAAATTTATATATTAAGAATGTATTACATACCAATACTGAATGTTTGGAATAAGAATTTTTCATGCTAAAAACAAACAAATAGTGAATGCATATACTGATATGATACTAATAGTCAATATTTATACTAACAATTTTACATACTAAAAATGTATTGAGTACTAACAATATATTGGTAGTGAATTCATAGAGTAAAATATATTATTCTAAAAATAGAATAAAATTTTGACAATAATGAACGATTATATTGAATGATCAAAATGAATTATTATAATGTAAGTATAAAACATATTAATAATGACTTCTCATAATGAGTGATCACAGTGAATTCTTAGAGTGTCTTATAACATATTTGTGATTTTCATAAATTCTATGAATTCTTATAGTGACACTGCTTGAAGTTATCCCCCTAAAGATAGTAATACAATATATTTATTTAGTAAAGGTTGGTATTTACATAATTATTTTTATAGTAATTTAAATATATGCATAAAATTCATTTCTAAACATGCAATTAATATAACAAGAACTATCACCATACATCAATCATATATATCATAAAATAAAACTTCTTAATAAATTGAAAATTTTCAAGGAATTTTAATA
Organism: Viscum album; assembly: GCA_963277665.1. Classification (NCBI taxonomy): domain Eukaryota; kingdom Viridiplantae; phylum Streptophyta; class Magnoliopsida; order Santalales; family Viscaceae; genus Viscum; species Viscum album. The sequence goes on along the minus strand of OY728141.1, from coordinate 453,736,463 downwards.
TAAAGATAGATTAAAAAATGGATAATAATATAACATATCAAAATTTCATGAATTTAATCATAGAATAACATAAAAATTATAAAATATATTTAATCATATTTTTAAAGTGAAAACTGAATAAATATTTAGATCAACCATTAAATTTGAAGCATTAAATATTTTAGTGAAAATAATATAACCTATAATAATTTTAACCATAAATAATATAATAAATAATTAGTATGGTTTTGGAGTATAAATAAAAAACAAGATAATTTAATGAGAATACATAACGACATAGTGATTTTTTGCAAACAAGTTGCATCAACACAAGATTAATTGTCTTTTATTAATCTTGTAGAAAATTAATTATTTGCTAATAAATCTCATCTTACATGGTGTAGTTAATTTTAACACAATTTTAAAAATAATATGATATAAAAGTAAGGAGTTGGTAAATTTGAAAGAGTAATATAAATGAAAGTTGATCTAAATTTACATGATAAATAACCTTTTATAAAATAGAATGCTTTTCATAATAATGATTAAAGTTTCTAGTAGACAAATAACTTCAAATTAATGAATATATCTAATAATATTTATGAAAACATTGTATAAAGTTTAACTGAAAATAAATTATTTTAAAATATGAATACGTATATAATAATAAAACTTACCTATCAAGAATTCCATTTAATTTTTCTTTTCTATAGTGTTAACAAAATTATTGAATAAAATTCCAAGTGAGGCAAATTAATGTCAGATAGTCATATATGTGTTCTATAGTTAAAATTTATTTTAAACCTGTTACTATGTAATAAAAATTTTCTATCATTTACAATGATATAATTTTTTTTAATTATATATCATAGGCTTTCCCAAATAATTGATTCATACATTGGTGTTAGTTGTATTCCAATATACATGACTTTAATCTTTATTTCGTTCAATAATGGGTGTAAATATTTTATATTCATTTTTAACAAAATATAAATTCTAGAAGAAAGATAAATAATATATAAGAAAATTATCTTTTTATTATTTTCATTTAATAATTTTTTTAAAAATATGTTTTAATTTTTTAGAACATGAAATATATTAGTCCTTGAATAAAAATTATTTGACTATTAAAACATGTAATTTTTAAAAAATATTTTCATAAAATGTGTAGTCTTATTTTAAATAAAAACATGTTATTATTTAACATGTAGTTTTGTTCTTAGAACAAGATATTTTAATAAAAATGTAGGTTTATATTTTTTGAAGATAATTTTTCTGTACGTGAGTATTATAATATTTCCATGATAAAATTTTAAAGCATAACAGGTTTTTAAAAAAATTCAAATAATTTTTTTAATGTTACTCATTTAAAAGAGGATATTATTTTAAAACATATTTTTTTAAAATATCAAGCTGTTTTATGAACAATTAAAGGAAAAAAAAACATAAAATATAAGTTGAAATGTTTTTAAAAAATAGTATAAAATAAGTATTATTGAAGGTTTTTTTATCAAGTACAAATAAACATTTTGAAATAAAATATAAAATGTTTCTTGAAAAAACAGACAAACACATTAATATTGAAGTGAAAAAACTCATTCAAAACAATATATCTATACAGTCATTGAAGATTTATTTCATCATTATTTATTTCATCAATATAAAGGCTAAAATTATATTTTCACCACTAGTTAACGTAATTACATGACCAATTCCCATTTGAAAGTCTGTAAAAATTATCATATTTAAGAATTCGGTGAATTATGGTGATATAAATGAGAAAAATATCTTTATCATGATTATTAATATGGAAATACTGATTCATAAGATCCTTTTATATTTAAATGTAAATAAGACATACATATAAAAAAACAAAAAAAAAACAAAAAAACATGTAATATTTATTGAAAACCATTAGAAAACAAAATATAAATATCCATCATGATCATTTATAGGTTATTCATATTCTAATTACCTATAGTGTTTAAAAAAGTAGATACGTAAAAATATATTACAATATCATTATACTTCAAGGCTATTTGAGTATAGTTTTCTTCAATTCTATTTTATTTTTTCTTGATTTATTGTTGATAAATATTAATAAAACACTTCAGTTTATAATAGGTATGTGAAAATTTCCCCTTTATACCACACCAAAAACATCTATTTTAATTATTAATTATTTTATTAGACGGTGGTTGTTCATGATTTGACCGCTTCTGGTGGTTCCCTTTCCTCTTCAAAGAGAGTGTATGGATTCCACCTGTAAAGTCTTTTTTCTTGACCACAATAATGTCTATAGATTTTATGAACATGATTATAAGTTATCCCATTCACTTCAGGGAATGAATAAGAACTTTTTATTTAAGATTCAAGATTCCACATTTGGAGTTAAATTGTTTTATTCAACATTAATGAGGTAAGTGTGTAATACAAAATATTTTATATTATATTCATTGATATTATTACTAAATTATAACATTTGAGGCATAAAAAGTAGAAAATTTCTTTTGTATCATAATAATGTAGATAATAATTTATCTAAATTTTTTTAATTGAAATATAATTTTAATAATTATAGAGTTATAATAACATTATAATTTATATTTTTTGAATCATAAGTGATTAAATTAATATGATTATTTTGGTAGTATTACTAGTTATAAGTGATTATACAACTCTGTGTTTTTTCCATAGCACTAAAGTAACTTTTACCATCAGGTAATCATTATTTAAAATATCAAGGTGTTTATGATAGAAAAATATTTGATCTTGGGCATAATATTAAGTAAAATATTGATTGCCATCTTTTTTTATCTCATTATGGTAGTTTTAATCTAGATGTATATTGACACTGAAAACACAAGATGAATATATTTGTATAAAAATATAAAGAGTGAGAAAACCAAGATTCACTATGTTCCCATTGGAAAATATTGATTACCACTTTATTACTAACTAATTCAAATGGATGAATCCCATATTGATAATATATTTAGAAACAAATTGAATTTCAATTAAAGCCATGAAAAATTCTAAAACTAGTAATGCATGATCAATCAGAGGTAAATCATATCAGTGATAAAACATTGAGTTGAATATTTTTATATAAGATATATAATGAATACAATAATTTAAAATATATATACACGTGTTAGAGATAAATTATAGATGGATAAAAAATCTATATTCTATTAACACATTGATATATATAGGGTACATGATATTGAAATTAACAGTATGGATCAATCCTTATTGTCCGTGAAAACCCCAACGTTTATAATAAAAAGTGTTTGAAAACATAAAGATTTTATTATGTGAAAGGTTTTTTCATATAATGGGTTTGTTGGGGATGAAGAGTCCTTATAATATTAAAATTATGACATTAACATAATAGATAATAATCAATAAAATGTTATTAACATTCATGATATATTATGTTGTAAATTTTGATGATAAATATGCCTTACAAGAAGTAGTACCTTGAAGAATTAGATGTGGTTGAATTATTACTATTAGAGAATTAAATAATTTCTTTTAGGATTTTAACCCTCTACTAACATGAATTGAAAGATTCATAAAACCAGATATAATTACTTTGATTTTTTAGACAATCACTAAAGTTGATAACTTTGTGAATTGAATTAAATTAATTTTTTTTATTTGTTTTATATATTAAATGTAGTAATACCCACATTAGAACATATATTAGTAATATAACATAAAAATAATATAAATAAAACAACTCAACTCTATACACCTTTTGATTTTACGTAATGTTTTTTTATTATATAGAATTTGTTATAATGCAGATGAGTTGTCCATAAATGTAGACAATGGACTCAAATTTTGCGTTAATTTGAGTAACTTAAAGGTGAAACTTACCATTATTAAAATAAAATCATTTTAATAATAATAAAATGATGTGTTAATTCGCATAATGTTTTAAAATAAAATAAATATTTTTATAAAAATTGGTCTTGAAAACTACACATCCAAAGTTTAAATGATTTATGGAAATTTTAAAAAAAGAGATATGAAATATTTCAAGAAATGTATTTATATTATTTTACAAAGAAGGATATATATGTGTTTATAAATAGTTAATTCAAATTTTATACATCCTACTGATATTATAATAATAATATAGTATGATTGAATGATTATTGTAAATATATTATGTGTCATATTTAACATACTAATATAACATATGTGACAAATATTTTACAACATATCAATAATATAATAATATTATGGTTACAATGAGTGGGTACAAAAAATATATAAAAAATTTTATTCATGAAAAATATTACAAAATATACTAAACCAACATATATGAAAAGTCTTATATGATTAATATTATATATAATACTACCAATATACTAAATATATGGTAATAGTAAATGTAAACACAACAAATATGTCAAATATTCTATATTGAAAATATTATAAAGTATACTAATACAACATTGATGAAAATATTATATGAAAAATCTCATATAACATATTAACAATACATTATTAGTGTAGTAATAGTGAATAATTATATAATGTGAGTAAAAAATACAATACAGCATACCAGCAAAACATACATAAAAACTATTATATGACCAATATTACACAACATACTAATAGTTAGGTAACTATGAATAAAAAAATATATGAAAAATATTATATGTCAAAAATATTATAGAATATACTAATAAAAAAATATGGAAAATATTATATGAAAAATATTATACAACATACTAATAGTAAAGCAACTATGAATGGAAAAATATTATATATGAAAAATATTATATGTAAAAAATATTATGTTATATACTAACATAAAATATATGGAAAATATTAAAAAAGAATCTTAAACAACATACTAAAAGTATGGTAACAATAAATATTTATACTAACAATGAATTCTTATAGAGTTAAATTTAATATAGACTAAGAGTGAATGATTATGCTAACATGTAATGATTATAGTGACTAACAATAAATTTATATATTAAGAATGTATTACATACCAATATTAAATGTTTGGAATAAGAATATTTCTTGCAAAAAATAAACAAATAGTGAATGCTTATACTGATATTATACTAATAGTAAATACTTATACTAACAATTTTATATACTAAAAATGTATTGTGCACTAACAATATATTGGTAGTGAATTCTTAGAGTAAAATATATTATTCTAAAAATATATTAAAATTTTTTCAATAATGAACGATTATATTGAATGATCAAAATGAATTATTATAATGTCAGTATAAAACATACTAATAGAGACTTCTCATAATGAGTGATCACAGTGAATGCTTAGAGTGTCTTATAACATATTTGTGATTTTCATAAATACTATGAATTCTTATAGTGACACTGCTTGAAGTTATCCCCCTAAAGACTATAATACAATATATTTATTTAGTAAAGGTTGGTATTTACATCATTATTTTCATAGAAATTTAAATACATGCATAAAATTCATTTCTAAACATCCAATTAATATAACTGGAAGTATCGACTCACATCAATCATATATATCATAAAATAAAACTTCTTAATAAAATGAAAATTTTCAAGGAATTTTAATATAAAGATAGATTAAAAAATGGATAATAATATAATATATCAAAATTTCATGAATTTAATCATAGATTAACATAAAAATTATAAAATAGATTTAATCATATTTTGAATGTGAAAACTGAAGAAATATTTAGATTAACCATTAAATTTGAAGCATTAAATGTTTTAGTGAAAATAATATAACCTATAATAATTTTAACCATAAATAATATAATAAATAATTAGTATGGTTTTGGATTATAAATAAAAAACAAGATAATTTAATGAGAATAAATAACGACTTAGTGATTTTTCGCAAACAAGTTGCATCGACACAACATTCATTGTCTTTTATTAATCTTTTAGAAAATTAATTATTTGCTAATAAATCTCATCCTACATGGTATAGTTAATTTTAACACAATTTTAAAAATAATATGATATAAAAGTAAGGAGTTTGTAAATTTGAAAGAGTAATATAAATGAATGTTGATCCAAATTTAAATGATAAATAACCTTTCATAAAATATAATGATTTTCATAATATTGATTATAGCTTCCAGTATACAAATAAAATAAAATTAATGAATATATCTAATAATATTAAGGAAAACATTGTGTAATGTTTAATTGAAAAGAAATTATTTTAAAATATGAATATGTATATAATAATAAAACTTACCTATCAATAATTCCTTTTATTTTTCTTCTATAGTGTTAACAAAATTATTGAAAAAAATTCCAAGTGAGACAAATTAATGTCAGATAGTCATATATGTGTGCTATAGTTAAAATTTATTTTAACCTTGTTACTATGTAATAAAAAATTTCTATCATTTACAACGATATAATTTTTTCTTAATTATATATCATAGGCTTTCCCAAATAATTGATTCATACATTAGTGTTAGTTGTATTCCAATATCCATGACTTGAATTTTTATTTCTTTCAATAAGGGGTGTAAATATTTTATATTATTTTTTTTAAAAAAATAAATTCTAGAAAAAAGATAAATAATATATAAGAAAATTATCTTTTTATTATTTTCTTTTAATAATTTTTTTAAAAATATGTTTTATTTTTTTAGAACATGAAATATATTAGTCCTTGAAAAAAAATTATTTGACTATTAAAACATGTACTTTTTAAAACATATTTTTGTAAAATGTGTAGTCTTATTGTTAATAAAGACATGTTATTATTTAAACATGTAGTTTTGTTCTTAGAAAATGTTATTTTAATAAAAATATAGATTTATATTTTTTGAAGAAAATTTTTCTATACGTGATTATTATAATATTTCCATGATAAAATTTTAAATCATAATAGGTTTTTTAAAAAAATTACATAATTTTTTTAATGTTACTCATTTAAAAGAGGATAATATTTTAAAACATATTTTTTTAAAATATCATTATGTTTTATGAAAAATTAAAGAATAAAAAACATAAAATAAAAGTTGAAATGTTTTAAAAAAATAGTATAAAATAAGTATTATTGAAGGTTTTTTTATCAAGTAAAAATAAACATTATGAAATAAAATATAAAATGTTTCTTGAAAAAATAGACAAACACATTAATATTGAAGTGAAAAAACTCATTCCAAACAATATTTCTACACAATCATTGATGATTTATTTCATCATTATTTAAATGTTAATGGAAAAATGTAGTGTAACATCTCACCCATCCTCATTAGATTGAGTAGTGATGGTTGTGCTACTAGGCCTTAGGTGGCTTCCCCATTACACGAAGGGCTAGAAATAAATGCTAAGGCACTCAGGAACATTAAAGGGATTCTTTTTTCTTTGAAATATAAAACATCCAAACTACATAAAAAATAACCAACCTAACCTCTATATGATGCGAAAGTATAAAAGAAAACTCAAAACATAACTGAACAAATAAACTATATCATAGTAAAAGAGGAAACCAAAAGACATACATAAAGGGAAAAAAATATCACAAAACTAAATACTCCCTAGTTAAACCAACAAGAAACACCCAACTTGATCCAAGCTCCAACTCCACATTCCATAACCATGGTATCAATAACCATCACTAAACAACTAAGATACCTTGCCTTCACCTATGTATCGATAGATGAAATCTACAAATACACAATAGTTCCCAAGTATGGAGTGAGTATATACTTAGTAGGATTTCCTTAATGTGTTCTTAACTCACACTTCTAGGACAAAACTTTATAAAACAATTTATATAAAATAGTTAATTAATTTTAAACAATTTATATCAAAATAATAAATAATTTTCAAGAAATACATTTTCAATCATAAAACCTTTTTCATTTATTTAGAATACCCATAACCATGTTACCAAACACACACACACACACACCATGCATTCTCAAGTGATAGTTACATACTCATGAACAATATCTTATCAATCCACCCAAGTCTTCACAAGGTGACCAATACTAAGTTCCCCAATAGAACACACCCCTTCCAGAGGTCTGTGTATATAAATGCACTAACACCAAACATGTGTGAAAAATTACCATTACAAACCATTTCACATAAAACCTTTTAATTATTTAAATAATTACAACAAAAAATTTACATGAATTAAATCCAAATCATAATTTTAAAATCATAATTTTAAAATAATATAAAAATGTGGTTTTTTAAAAACTAATTTTCTTAAATTCCAAGGCCATTAAAATAATGGGTTTACATCAATAATATAATAAGTATTTTACAAACATTTCATGTAAATAATTTAATAAAAACTATTGATTAAAGTTATAATTGAAGTGGAGATAATAGAGAAGCCACCTACCTCAAATTTTTAGACAAAACAAAGAACGGCACAATCAAACTCTAGATCCATCCTTGGATATCCATTTATTTAATCTATACAATGATAAAACAAAAATATTACCTTCAAAAAATGAATATATCCTCCATATATTTTATCTATCACTTTATTAGAGAGAATACTATATCTATAAAGAATGATAACTTACTAAAAAATACAAAACCCCATCATGCTTTGATTCGCCTAAGAATCACTTATAAATTGAAGGAGATCATCTATAAGGCCAAGAAAGAAACATGAATTTGGTACATTAAGAGAATATCGAATTGATGAGAGTTAAAGGCAATAATTCTGATTAGATCAAAAAAATTTAGAGGGCCAACTATACACCACAAGGTTTGGAAAACCATTTATCAACCATGCGATGATACTATATTAATCCAACCCACATCATGGTTGGATTTCATTGTTATAAAAATTGTGTGTCAACTATGATTTTTATTATGTTTCAAGTTGCATAGTTTCCCATGGAAACTCACACAATGTTTCCAAACCGTGCCCCAACTGTGAGCCTGCCCAGTTCCCACTTTCTTGCATTTCATTGTTTTCTATAGATGGTGCATGGTTTCCACGAATCGTGCACAAACTGTGCACCACCATAAATTCCTCTAAAACATTCTAAAACCAATCAGATCCTCCTAAAACATAAACTAAACATTATATAGACTAAAAAATACATGATTATGGGGCCATTTACCAAAAACATAGGGTGATACATTATCCCCATCAGTGTAACATCCCAAGTAATTAATTAATAATAGATATTTTATCTATGTCTATTAATTAATTAGATAGTGTTTTAGAGGCTTAAAATGAAAATAAATCCAATCTTATGCATGGAATACACTAATATTCTTAAAAGATTGTTTTACTTCCTTATGATGGAAAACCCTTTTTAAATCTATATTTTGACAATTTTATAATCTATGTTTGTCAAAATAAAATTATTATTTATGATTGGGACATCAAAATTTACTTTGTGTGAATTTTTGGTATTTTTCTGACAATGTTCATTTTTTAATGAATAGTGAAAAATACTGCATTTTACATCAAAACAGCTCATTAATCTAATTAATTTATATGATTAGATTATGTTTTGAATTGGTTTTGAAGTGAAATTAGAATATATTTTTACCATTTAATCCAATTATGGTCATTAGAATCAATTTCACTTTGAAATTAGACTTAAACTGGTGTCAATCTTGTGATACTTATTGTTTTATAAAAACACGCTATTTGCTCTGACAGCGGGAATTAATTATTAAATTAATTAATGTGACTTATATGATTGAATTTTGTAAAATAGACTTCATTTTTGAATTCGGAATATCAAATATAGCTTAGGGTGAATTTTTGGTAATTTTCTGAAAAACTCCAATTTTTGATGAATAGTGAAACCACTAAGTGGTAATCAAGCAAATTGATTTTTCAGTTAAATGAAAGTTTACCACTAATGTGTATTGAATTTTGAAAATCCGACATACATGGTTGTAATTAAGAAGTAAAATGTGGTTCAATGAGATTAAAATAAATTTTTTTGTGAATAGTAACTTATTAAGTTTTTAATCGCGATTAGAGGTAATTAGTGTAATTTAAGGTAAAAATGACAATATAAAAATGTGAAAACACCATGAAACATGTCCTACACCTATTGGGTGAGTCATGGACGACCAAGAAAATCCATGGGTCAACTTGGGGACCCCATGGAGCCACTTTAGTTGGAAAATGACATTAATATATTTTAATTTAATGTTAAAAGTAAAAATGACACAAACATGATATGTTTTACTAAAACAAATCTTAAGTGGGGTTATACAAGTCATATTTCTGATTATAAATAGTAAATGGAAATATAAAAAGATTTCCTACATCATAGTATTTTTTTTATAATTTTTAGACATTAAATAAATTAAATTATTTATGACATAATAATGATGCAGCAATGACATCATTATTTGACGATTTAAATAAAATGGAAAGATAATGTAAAATCTATGAACTACACATGTCCAAAACTTATTGGATGGGTGGATTTCGAACCCTTATCACCTTATCCACGAATTATATCAGTGTGGGACCTTTTAAAACCGAAACACATGTTCAAATAAAGTAATATTTCTTTACTTTCCAAAAGTGCCCCTCCTCTCCTCTTATAAAAGCCCCCACCTCTACCTCATTTCACACACTCCTGAAGCCTTTTTCTCGGCCAAACCCTGACCATTTACTCTCTCCACATCCCTCTCCTCATCCTAGAGGATTTCCTTTGGGCATAATCCTTTCAAAGGAAGCCTTTAGGCTCAAATCAAAAGGAGTTACACTTTTAAAGGTAATTCATTCTCTCATGTTCATTTGTTTTATTTTGCTTCTCCAACCCACTAAACTCTTTTTATTTACTTCTTTTGTAAAAACACCAGTATCTTCAATATACTAGGATTTTGTTATAAGATTTATTCGAGCTACACTCTCAAACAACTACATCAAATGGTTAAAGAACATACAGTTTCCGTGGATGGCGAAATTCTGCCTCCCGAAACGATGATTGTTCAATACTCATTTAACACCTTCAAAGGTGGCCATTATGATGTCACTATTTTTATATATGATATATAATATGTTTATGTTTTTCTTAAGCTTCTGTTTTTTTTTCATTTGGGCTTACCTTTATGGTTTCCATTATGGGTAAACGTGATATCTTCATTTAAGGAAGTGCGGACTACCGCCCCCTCAAAGTGATTTTATTCGTTAAATACCATATGTGGGACGTATAAAGGATGGAACTATGATATTATATATGATATTATACTGGAATTATAATATACCTTTATATAATTATGATTTCATTCTATAAAATATGAAATAGAAATGAAAGTAGCGTTCATGCGTACGTACGGCTTACCGTCTCCATGAACGGTGCATTTTATTTCTTACCTCTAAATGATTATGTAATATTATAAATGCACGTATATACTGTATATATATGATATATATGATATATACATCATGATTATAATTCGGGATATAATGGATACATGAACAACTTTTAATTATAAAGGGTTTATTTTGACTCAAGTACCAATGATCGTTAAAACGACAATTATTAACTTAAATAATTACATAGTGTTCATGACATGGAAATAAGTGATATAAAAGGAATAATGAACTTGAAAAAGGTTCTTAATCAATTAAAATTAACTCAAGTTTATTATTCAGGACGTTAAAGAACGATCGAGTCAAGTCGGACCCAAGGTAAGGGAACTTCTTAACCCAAATTCCTTTCTTTGGGTTGATCTTATACTTATTGTTTATGTCATGATATGATTATGTGAGAAATGAATTTTGATATCCTGTATTTTATTTATACATTCTTTATGTGTACTTATAGTTAATACACATAATTGATCTATTTTATTTACGAAATGATCTTGGTATGGGACTTCGTCTCAATCTCCTTTCATTGAGGCATATTTTATTTTATACACAACCTTCTTTTATAGGGTGTATAAACCCCTTTGACTTTTACGTTTATTCAAAAGGAATCTTTTTTATACGAAGCGTTTAATAAACGACAAAAGGGAATGTTTTGGTCGTACGTATGCGGCGACAACGACTTCTCTTCCGTCGTGACCGTTATTTGAGTTTCGGCTTCCTCTACAAGCCATACCTTCTTTTTAAAAGAAAAATAAATACCATATTTTACTTTTCTTTTATTTTGGTATTGAAAATGGTTTTCACAAAAGTTTTTATATCAATGTGTTGTATTGATATCTTGTGATTGAAAGGTGGAAATGTTATGTTTCCTTTATGCATGTTTTATGTGATACGATTATGTTGAGGTTCTTGGGCATTATTATGAAGACGGGTGGTTCCGTGATAGACTAAGGGCGGGTGAGCCCGATATAGCTCTCCAATGCATTGGGTAACGCGAAGGAGTGAAACGTTAAGGTTTCTCCGAAGAGATTTTAGGGAATATACTGTGATGGGTATTCCAAAGGTAACCAAGAGGGTTACTCCCTACGTAAGAATGTTATGAATGCCTCAAGTTACCTTTATGTCTTATGATTTCTATGATTTATTCATGATTTGATGAGGTATGTTAAAGTGATTATGTTTTATGGGTAAAGTATGATTTTATTCTTATATATATATGTACCCTTGTTTCCTTTCCATGTTTTTATAACCCATACTGAGATTTTTATGCTCATCCCATGTTTTTTTGAAATGATTTTCACAGGTCAAAGGAAAGGTACATGATATGATAGTGTCAAGGAAGTGTTAAGAAGGAATCCATGTTTTATTTTAAATATGTTCCCATTTATGGGAATGAAGAATACTATATTTATGTAACCACTTTGTTTATATGTGGAATGTAATTCACGTTTTATGATCTAATTCTCTAAAACTCTAAACCTGAAAAGATCCTCAATGTGTAATCTTGTAATAACTCAAGATTAAGTAAGGTTTAAGGATGGGGCCTTATAGTTGGTATCAGAGGTCGGTTTAGACAACTTTAGGAGTTAGAAAATTGTTAATCTTTAAGTTAATTTATGATATGATTGAAATGATATAGCATTTAAAGATTACCATGTTGCTTCGCCTAAGATATTTCTATGTTCAGAATGGTTTTTCATAGAGGAAACAGATCAACTTTTATGGGAAGGCATACAGAGGGAAATGAAATTTCAAATCAGTATCCTGAGATGGTCAGAATCAGAACTAAACAGTTTGTTGCAGTGATGGCTCAGTTGATTGAGGTGAAAAATGTTGGTTGTATTTATTGATGATATTTTGGTGTTTTCTAAAAGTAAAGAGGAGCATGAAAGTAATTTAAGGGTTATCTTGAAAACATTAAAAGAAAAGAAACTATATGGAAAATTCATCAAGTGTGAGTTTTGGTTGAAACAAATTTATTTCCTTGGTCAAATTGTTTCAAAAGATGGCATAACTGTTGATCCTACCAAAACAAAAGTTGTTGAAGAATGGTCGAGACCCACAAATGTAACCGAGATCTATAGTTTTCTTGGTTTGGAAGGTTACTACCGAAGGTTTATTGAAAATTTTTCACGGTTATCTCATCCAATTACTAAGCTAACTCGAAAGGGTGTTAAGTTCATCTGGACAAAAGAATGTGATGATTGTTTTCAGGAGTTGAAAAGAAGATTGGTGAATGCTCAAGTTTTGGCACTTCCATCCAGAAATGGTGAGTTTGTTATAAACAGTGATGCTTAATTGAAGGGACTTGGCTATGTCCTTATGCAGAATGATCAGGTAATTGCTTATGCTTCACGTTAGTTGAAAACTCATGAGGTAAATTACACTACACATGATTTGGAATTTGCTGCTGTTGTCTTTGCTTTAAAAATTTAGAGGCATCATTTGTATGGAGTAAAGTGTGAAATATATACTGATCACAAGAGTTTAAAGTATATATTCACTCATAAAGAGTTAAACATGAGACAGAAGAGATGGCTGGAATTAATCAAGGATTATGATTGTACAATTCATTACCATCTGGGAAAAGCAAATAAAGTGGCTGATTCTTTGAGTCGAAAAAGAAATGCTTCATTAGAAATGTTTCATTTGGAACGTGATCCTTTGGTTAAAGATTTGATGAACTTTGGTATAGAAGTTTTTGGTGCAGGAAGTCCTTCTGTTTTGTTTCAGGTATCAGTGAAATCTTCTCTATCAGACAGAATCAAGCAAGCACAGAAGCAAGACAGCGAGTTGCAGAAAAAGGTAGAGCTGGTTCAGAAAGGTAAGTTGGCTGAATTCAACATTGATAATGATTGTGTTTTGAGGTTTGGGAAGAGATTATGTGTGCCTTGTGATTAACAGTTGAAGAATGAGTTGTTATGTGAGGCTCATAGTTCTCCGTTTTCAGTTCATCCTGGCAGTACTAAGATGTACAGAGATCTGCAGGAGTATTCCTGGTGGGATGGAATGAAAAGAGATATTGCTGATTTTACTGTGAAGTGTTTGACATGTCAACATGTTAAAGCAGAGCGGCAGTTAATAAAAGGGATGCTTCAGCCTTTACCAGTGCCAGAGTGGAAATGGGAGAATATATCCATGGACTTTGTTGTGGGATTACCGAAGACATCTCGAGGTAATAATGAAATCTGGGTTATTGTTGATCGCTTGACCAAATCTTCTCATTTCCTTGATATACGAGATACTTTTTCCCTAGATCAACTTTCCCGTTTGTATCTTAAAGAGATAGTCAGGTTACATGGAGTTCCTCTCTCCATTGTATCTGACCGTGATCCCAGGTTTACTTATAACTTTTGGAAAGGCCTTCAGAAGTCGTTGGGTACTGAATTAAATTATAGTACATCTTTTCATCCTCAATCAGATGGGCAGTCAGAACAAACAATTCATACATTGGAGGATATTCTACGAGCTTGTTCGATGGATTATCAGGGAAGTTAGGGCCAACATCTTTCTTTGGTTGAGTTTTCATATAATAATAGTTTTCATTCCCGTATACAGATGGCACCATTTCAGGCATTATATGGGAAGCGGTGTCGAACTCTAGCTTTCTGGGATGAAGTGGTTGAAAGGAAGTTGATGGGACCAGAATTGGTTGAAGAGATGGCAGAAAAAGTTCAGCTGATTCAGAAACACATGAGAACAGCCCAGAGCAGGCAGAAGAGTTATGCGGATAACCGGAGGAAGGATCTATCTTTCGAGGTAGGTGATCATGTTTTTCTCAAGGTTTCTCCATGGAAAAGTGTGATGAGATTTGGTAAGAAAGGAAATCTGAGTCCAAGGTTCATTGGACCATATGAAATTCTAGAGAAAGTTGGATCAGTTGCTTACCAAGTGGCTTTACCTCCGAGTTTATCTCAGGTACACAATGTTTTTCATGTTTCAATGTTGAGGAAGTATATGCCAGATCCATCTCATGTTTTGAGTCCAGAGGTAGTTCAGCTGGAAGAGAACCTATCTTATGAGGAACAACCGGTCCGGATTCTTGACCACAGGGAGCAAGTGTTACGAAATAAGGTTATTAATCAGGTAAAGGTTTTGTGGAAAAACCACATGATGGAAGAGGCAACATGAGAATCTAAAAATGCAATGAGGGATAAGTACCCCCATTTATTCGATAAGTAAATAAATTGCGGGGACGCAATTTTCTAAAGGGGGAAGGATGTAACATACCATGTAAGTAATGAATAATAGATATTTTACCTATGTCTATTAATTAATTAGATAGTGTTTTAGAGGCTTAAAATTAAAATAAATCCAATCTTATGCATGGAATACACTAATATTCTTAAAAGATTGTTTTACTGCCTTATGATGGCAAACCCTTTTTAAATCTATATTTTGACAATTTTATAATCTATGTTTGCCAAAATAAAATTATTAATTATGATTGGGACATCAAAATTTACTTTGTGTGAATTTTTGGTATTTTTCTGACAATGTTCATTTTTTAATGAATAGTGAAAATACTGCATTTTACATCAAAACTGCTTTTTAATCTAATTTATTTATATGATTAGATTATCTTTTGAATTGGTTTTGAAGTGAAATTAGAATATATTTTTACCATTTAATCCATTGGTGGTCATTGGAATCAATTTCACTTTGAAATTAGACTTAAACTTGTGTCAATCTTTTGATACTTATTGTTTTATAAAAACACGCTATTTGCTCTGACAGCGGGAATTAATTATTAAATTAATTAATGTGACTTATATGTTTTGAATTTTTTAAAATAGACTTCATTTTTGAATTCGGAATATCAAATATAGCTTAGGGTGAATTTTTGGTAATTTTCTGAAAAACTCCAATTTTTGATGAATAGTGAAACCACTAAGTGGTAATCAAGCAAACCGATTTTTCAGTTAAATGAAAGTTTACCACTAATGTGTATTGAATTTTGAAAATCCTAAATACATGGTTGTCATTAAGAAGTAAAATGTGGTTCAATGAGATTAAAATAATTTTTTGGTGAATAGTAACTTATTAAGTTTTTAATCACGATTAGAGGTAATTAGTGTAATTTAAGGTTAAAATGATAATATAAAAATGTGAAAACAACGTGAAACATGTCCTACACCTATTGGGTGAGTCGTGGCCGACCAAGAAAAGACATGGGTCAACTTGGGGACCCCATGGAGCCACTTTAGTTGGAAAATGACATTAATATATTTTTATTTAATGTTAAAAGTAAAAATGACACAAACATGATATGTTTTACTAAAACAATTCTTAAGTGGGGTTATACAAGTCAGATTTTTGATTATAAATAGTCATTGGAAATATAGAAATATTTCTTACATCATAGTATTTTTTTATAATTTTTAGACATTAAATAAATTAAATTATTTATGACATAATAATGATGCAGCGATGACATCATTATTTGACGATTTAATTAAAATGGAAAGATAATGTAAAATCTATGAACTACACATGTCCAAAACTTATTGGATGGGTGGATTTAGAACCCTTATCACCTTATCCATGAATTATATCAATGTGGGACCTTTTAAAACCGATACAAATTTTCAAATAAAGTAATATTTCTTTACTTTCCAAAAGTGCCCCTCCTCTCCTCTTATAAAAGGCCCCCACCTCTACCTCATTTCACATACTCCTCAAGCCTTTGGCTCGGCCAACCCCTGCCTATTTACTCTCTCCACATCCCTCTACTCATCCTAGAGGATTCCCTTTGGGCAGAATCCTTTCAAAGGAAGCCTTTAGGCTCAAATCAAAAGGAGTTACACTTTTAAAGGTAATTCATTCTCTCATGTTCATTTGTTTTATTTTGCTTCTCCAACCCCCTAAACTCTTTTTATTTACTTCTTTTGTAACAAAACCAGTATCTTCAATATACTAGGATGTTGTTATAAGATTTATTCGAGCTACACTCTCACACAACTACATCAAATGGTTAAAGAACATACGGTTTCCGTGGATTGAGAAATTCTGCCTCCCGAAACGATGATTGTTCAATACTCATTTAACACCTTCAAAGGTGGCCATTATGATGTCACTATTTTTATATATGATATATAATATGTTTATGTTTTCCTTAATCTTCTGTTTTTTTTTCATTTTGGGCATACCTTTATGGTTTCCATTATGGGTAAACGCGATATCTTCATTTAAGGAAGTGCAGACTACCGCCCCCTCAAAGTGATTTGATTCGTTATATACCATATGTGGGACGTATAAAAGAAGGAACTATGATATTATATATGATATTATACTGGAATTATAATATACCTTTATATCATTATGATTTCATTCTATAAAATATGAAATAGAAATGAAAGTAGCGTTCATGCGTACGTACGGCTTACCGGCTCCATGAGCGGTGCATTTTATTTCTTACCTCTAAATGATTATGTAATATTATAAATGCATGTATATGCTGGATATATATGATATATATGATATATAAATCATGATTATAATTCTGGATATAATGGATACATGAACAACTTGTAATTATAAAGGGTTTATTTTTACTCCAGTACCAATGATCGTTAAAACGACCATTATTAACTTAAATAATTACATAGTGTTCATGACATGGAAATAAGTGATATAAAAGGAATAATGAACTTGAAAAAGGTTCTTAAACAAGTATAAATTAACTCAAGTTTATTATTCAGGATGTTAAAGAACGATCGAGTCAAGTCAGACCCAAGGTAAGGGAACTTCTTAACCCAAATTCCTTTCTTTGGGTTGATCTTCTACTTCTTGTTTATGTCATGATATGATTATGTGAGAAATGAATTTTGATATCCTGTATTTTATTTATACATTCTTTATGTGTACTTATAGTGAATAAACATAATTGATCTATTTTATTTACGAAATGATCTTGGTATGGGACTTCGTCTCAATATCCTTTCATTCAGGCATATTTTATTTTATACACAACCTTCTTTTATACGGTGTATAAACCCCTTTGACTTTTACGTTTATTAAAAAGGAATATTTTTATACGAATCATTTACTAAACGACAAAAGGGAATGTTTTTGTCGTACGTATGCGGCGATAATGACTTCTCCACCGTCGTGACCGTTATTTGAGTTTCGGCTTCCTCTACAAGCCATACCTTCTTTTTAAAAGAAAAATAAATACCATGTTTTGCTTTTATTTTATTTTGGTATTGAAAATGGATTTCACAAATGTTTTTATATAAATGTTTTGTATTGATATCTTGTGATT
The DNA here is from genome assembly GCA_963277665.1 of Viscum album. Taxonomy (NCBI): domain Eukaryota; kingdom Viridiplantae; phylum Streptophyta; class Magnoliopsida; order Santalales; family Viscaceae; genus Viscum; species Viscum album. Next base: position 453,717,885 of record OY728141.1, on the reverse strand, counting down.
GAAAGGTGTAAATTTTATGTTTCCTTTATGCATGTTTTATGTGATACGATTATGTTGAGGTTCTTGGGCATTATTATGAAGACGAGTGGTTCCGTGATAGACTAAGGGCGGGTGAGCCCGATATAGCTCTCTAATGCATTGGGTAACACGAAGGAGTGAAACGTTAAGGTTTATCCGAAGAGATTTTAAGGAATATACTGTGATGGGTATTCCAAACGTAACCAAGAGGGTTACTCCCTACGTAAGAATGTTATGAATGCCTCAAGTTACCTTTATGTCTTATGATTTCTATGATTTATTCATGATTTGATGAGGTATGTTAAAGTGCTTATGTTTTATGGGTAAAGTATGATTTTATTATTATATATATATATGTACCATTGTTTCCTTTCTATGTTTTTATAACCCATACTGAGCTTTTTATGCTCATCCCAAGTTTTTTTGAAATGATTTTCACAGGTCAAGGGAAAGGTACATGATATGATAGTGTCAAGGAAGTGTCAAGAAGGAATCCATGTTTTATTTTGAAATATGTTTCCATTGATGGGAATGAAGAATACTATCTTTATGTAACCACTTTGTTTATATGTGGAATGTAATGCAAGTTTTATGATCTAATTCTCTAAAACTCTAAACCTGAAAAGATCCTCAATGTGTAATCTTGTAATAACTCAAGATTAAGTAAGGTTTAAGGCTTGAGCCTTATAATCAGAGGAATGTATAAAACACCTATTGTCTTGGAAGAGTTTATTTCACTGATATATGATTTTCTTTTTACGCTTCCACATTTCTTCCTGAATCTGACCTTGTTTCTATAGAAACCACACCAAACCAATGATTTTAACATGAAAAATATTCTATTACCTATCAAAATTTTATATTGGCACATAAATCAACATAACATTCATCTCTAGGTCAAATTGATCCCATCAAATCGCATGGTTAGGATCAGGTTTGTATTATTTCAATTGAGATACATGAAACACATTTTACACTAAAATGACATTAAAAATATCCATCTAATATTTTAACTCACCAACAGAATCAATTATCTCAAATGGTCTAATGTATTGAGAAGAATACTTTCCCTGACTACAAAAATAATGATTCCAAAGCCTTGGAGAGATTCTAAAAAACACATGAGAACTCACCTCAAATGAAAACAGTCTCTGATGATGATCAAAAAATGATTTCTAATTACTCTGATCCATCTCTATCCTTTTTATAAAAAATTAAATCTTATCTATTATCTCTTTCACAAGACTAGGTCTATTTGCAGACTCTCACATGTTTCCACCCAACAAAGTGGATAATTGCAAGGACACCCATAAAATTATTCAAAAGGATCAATATGTATTGAGGCATGATAACATTTATTATATAATAAATCCACTAAAGGTATATGATCCTTATAAGTGACACCAAAATTCATCACAGTAGTACTATGTATTTCCCCTGATGTTTGGATTTTTTATTCAGACATTTCATCCATTTATGAATGATAATCCATTCTCATAGTCAATTTTGTTCCAAGGGATTTTTGTAAGGATTTAAAAATATACATATTTAAACCTAAGGCCATTGTTTGATACTATCAATATTATAATTTTGTGTATCTTTTGAATTTATCAAATATAGATTTGGGAAAAGTCTTCCACCGTATGAATTTCACAAATAGGGATGAAGTGGGATGAATTTGTGAGCCAATCCAATATAATCCATATGGAATAATTTTTTCTAACCGTCCTTGGTAGAACTGTTACAAAATCCATGGATATCTACTCCAATTTCCATATGAGAATTGATAGATACTACAACATACCCACTGGTCATTGATGATCCCCACTGACTTATTGAGAGGTGAGGAACCTCGAGACATACCCCACTACAATTATTTTTAGGCTAAACCACCAAAACTATGCTTTAAAATTTTTATACATCTTATGTATTCCTGAATGAATAACTTATATTGAATGTTGGTAGAAACTAAAGAGATTTTTTTGATAATAAAATGGTATGATCATCAGATCTTAAAATCATAACATTGGACTCTCATCCAACTTCCAACCCTCAATAGTCTCAACACTATTATGTTTTGACCTCATAATAACAAAATTTGGATCTGATTTCTATGAAACTCTAACCTAATAAACCAAATTAGGAATAAACAAAACTTGAAGGAAAACTACAATAGTACCTTGGTTTGGGAAATCTAGATTCATATCCATTGATACTGCCATTAGTTTCCACTAGTTCAAAGAATATTTATCCAACTGAGAATATAATTTCTTGATCAATACATTAACCACATAGTTTCCTTTACCTAGTATATTCATAATGTTGAAGTCAAACATATATAGGTTCCCCATCCACCTACACTTCCTTAAATTAAAATCTCTTTTTAAGAAAATTTGTTTCAAAATATTATAATATATAAAAACTGTTAATTTTTCAGTAAAGAGGTAATGAGGAAAAGTATTCAAATAATAGACCACAAAAACCAATTATAAATAATGTTTTGGTTAGTTATTATCATGAAATTTTAACCACCATGATCCATAAGAAACCACATAATTTCCTTGTATGAGAAAACATCCCAAACAAGATCTCAATGGATTATAATAGACTATATAGCCTCGTATAGACTCTATAGACATAGTATATGTGATTATGCAATTTTATTCTCAACTTATATAAAGGATTTATAATATTAATCATTATATTGGAAAGGAAAATCTATTCCACATCAAATATATCATGGGTGAGTTCAACTAGGAAAAATCACATACAAAACGTCTATAGTATCCCACTAATCAATGTAAACTATATATCTCAAAGAATTTCATCAGTAGTTTCCAAGAGATAATAGATTTTTTATTTTCAGGATCCATATAAATAAAATTTTATAAAATTAAATGGCTAAGGAAAATAATGGATTCTATCTAGAAATCACACCATTATAAATTATCATAAAGAAGATTCTCCCACAAGATACCCAACACTTGATCCAAGTGTCTCTCATGAGTTATTTCTATCCTAGAATACAATTTTATATCATCAAAAAAACTACAAAAATGAAATATGGATACCTATAAAAAAAAATACTATTCAGTTCCATAAATATGTATGGTGCATTAATAAGACCAAAAGGCATAATAAAAAATTCATAATGGATTTTTCAAATTCTTAAAGATATTTTTAGAATATCCTCCCACTGAACTCTCAGTTGGTGATTTCTCTAATGTAATTCAATTTTAGAGGACACTGGGATCCCCTCAATTGATAAAATGGATCATAAATGCTTGAAATAGGATATCAATTCTATAATTCAAAATGGATAAGTTTATAATAATCCAAAAAAAAATATTATAGTTCCATCAAACTTCTTCACAAACCAAACCAGTACTTCCCATAGAGACATTCTTGGTCAAATAAAACCTTTGATTTCTCATTCTTAAAACCAAACCTTCAACTACCTCAATTATGTGGGTTCTATGATATAAGATGAAAGTGAGATAGGACTAGTCCCTGATAAAAGTACAGTCATAAACTCTAATTCTCTTTTGGTTGGAAACCCTAAGAAATAAATTAAGAAAATGTTACAAAAATGGTCAATAATAGTTAGAAAATATCTATTCCTAATCTCATCCATAGATTCTAATGTAATCACTTCCAAATGATAAGATATGGTTCTAGATATTAGTGAAGAAATACTTTCTCTACTTGAATTTACATCCAAACATCATCTAATGATATTCTCAACACCATATAAATAAGTGAAACTAACCTTTCAGGAATAATATTTGATATAGTCATTGAACGATGTCAACCAATCTGTAACCAAAATCCAATCATAGACATCCATCTTAAGCACAAAGAAATCCCAAAGTAACTCAACCCCATCAATAGTTATATAATAAGATCTACACATAGAGACTCGACATTCACTTTAGCTAATAAATGTTTTATGTTTCAACACAGAAGAAATCATATCAATCTGAAAACCCATATGATTAATAGTAGTATAAATAATAAGTGAGTGGGACACACCGGTATACACAAATCTGTTATACGGGTAGAATTTTAAATAATCTTACCTATCACCATCGAAGTACTAGATTGATTATCCATGATCACTTGATTAGCTCCATAAAATTTCTTACTCATTTAAATTTTATCTTTATTACCCTATTAAGATTTCAATAGTTGAGGTGTCATGGGGTTTCTATAATCACATTGGCATAATCAGTTTCAATTATTGGAATTATTTTTATAGACTTGTCCCATTTAATAATACATTATTTGAGACCCATGAGATGTGTCTCTAGTACCGAACCTTGGAGCATTGTGACTGTAGCACTGAATATTCCCCATATGGTTTCAATTATGACAAACTCTAGGAAGTTTTGTACAATATCTCTTCACATGGTCAAAATAACTACACTGAAAAAATCATGTCTTAATTTTCTGTCAAGGAGAAATGTTTATTGATCCAATGGTCTAATTCAGAGGTGTACTACCACTCTAGAAGTAGGTGTCCCTCTTATTATTATTCTTAGTATCAGAGTTCCCACCTATTCCTTTAGGAATAAGCATGCTCCCTAGAACTATATTTCTCTTGATACCCCATTCTACCACCATCAATCTATTTAACACTTATATATAATCCTTTATACAAAGAATAATGTTTTTTAGTGAATATTTGATATCAAATCCAACTCAAAATTTTGCACCTTCAAGGATGCACTTTCAGCACATTCTGGGGAAAATAGAACTAAATTCAAATATTTAGTTGCATACTTTGTCAATGATAGATCTTATTTCTTAAAACTAATTAAGTCTTTTGTTTTATAAATCTGAAATGTGTGAGGATATAATTTCTTGTTAAAAAATTATTCAATAAACTCCAATTCCATTCCGTGCTCTAATTTTTCATGAAATTCAAATTCCAACAATTTTCATGGAAAATCCTCTAGTATATGAATTTCCAACTTTTTTTCATCTCTTCTAGTGTCCCATGTAAATTGAAGACTTGATTCATCTGACTCAACTATACTTATACTTTTTCCGTCTCAGAATCACCCTAAATGATGGGAAGATTCTACTTTTTTTATCTAAAATGAATGGTCCACATTATAAGGTTCATCATTAATATTACCCTAATTAATGTCATGAAAATCCTGGAAAATTATTTGGACCAGTTATTGGCTCACTAGTGGCTTAGGTGAAACCACATTTTCAGCAGCCTACTACAGTTGATTTCAGTGAACTAGAAAAAAAATCCGTTTAGAAAAACTTATTAGAAACTAATGGTTTATAAATTATAATATACCACATAAAAACATATCACCATATAGCTTTATATAATTCAACCATCGTCAAAATTTAAGCCATTTTTTAAATACTGTATCCATGATTAAAAAACCATTTTCACCATTTTAAAAAATCATCAATTTTAATCCATTAAATGAACTATTAAACGTATAATGAACAATGTAGTCTTAGTTTGAAGTCTTACTATAAACATATTTCATGAAACTCTCATTGTCTAAACCTATTATGATGAGGTGTCTATACACTTATAAGTGCCTCTAAACACTTATGTACCCAAATTCTCTAGTAACATGAAGATCAATATAAAAAGTTTAGTTATCTCATATTATTCTATACATTTAATGATCTGAAAATCCGATATCCTTGTTACTAACCCAACTCACAGTTTGAGCAATAAGGAAACCATTTTCCCAAAAACATTGAAGGACCAAGCAAGACTAATATCATTTTCAACTAAAGGATAGAAAACTTTGATAACATTGGTAACATACCACCCCTCATCATTTGATTGAGGAGTGATGAGTGTTCTCCTAGGCCTTAGGTTCCATCCCCAGGACACCAAAGTATAGAAATAAATTCCAAGGGCCTTAAGAACATTTAGGGGATGATTTTACATTTTAAACATAAAACCTCCAAACTACATAAATAATAACCAACCAAATCTCTATATGAGGCATGGGTATAAAATAAAAAATAAAACATAACCAAACCAATAAAATATATCAGAGTATAAGTAGAAAAAATACACACTTGAAGTGAACCAAAAGACCAAAAAACTAAAAACTCCCAAGTGACATTAACCATAAACACCCATCCTACTCCAAGCTCTAACTCAACATTTCATGCCCACAATATCAAGAAGCATGAATAAAGAATTAAGATACCTTACCATTACCCATGTATCAATAGATGACATCTAAAAATTCACTACAATTCCCAATTAGAGGGTGAGTTTAGAAACATCAGTATTTCCCTAATGACTTCCCAAATCATGCCACTAGGATAGAAATTTTCAGCATAATTAATATAAAATAGTTTAAAATATTTTTATACAATTTATATCAGAACCATATTAAATTTCCAAGGAAGAAATTTTCAAGCATAAAACCTTTCTCATTTTCATAGAATACACATAACCATGTATCCACACAAACAAACACCATTCATGATTAGGTTAAAGTTCTATACACATGAGTGATCTCTCATTAATCCACCAAGTTGTCACAAAGTGACCAAAACCAAGTTCCCTTGTGGCACATGACACTTCCAGAGGGTAATTTATATGAATTCATTCACACCAACCATGTATTCCAAATGACTATGTAAAACCATTACACATAAAACCATTTCATTATTTAAATCATTTAATCAAACACTTTACATGCATTAAAAACCATAATTTTAAAATTATCATTTTAAATTTATACAAAAAAGTTTTTTTTTCATAAATCCATCTATCTTTCCTAGATTCCAAAGCAATAACCACAATGTGTTTCCATTAGTAATCCCAAAAGTATTTAACAACCATTTAAAGAAAATAATTTTATAAAAATTAATCCTTTATGTTATCAGTCAAGTAAAGATAAGAGATAATCCACCTACATCACAACTATTGGTGATAATGAAGAACAAAACAATGAATCTCTAGATCAGGCCTTGGATCTCCCTTCATAAAATTAAACCAATGATAAAACTTCAAGATTCTCATCATTGAAAATAAATCTATCAACCATGGATTATATCTATAATTCCAATAGAGAGAAATATAGAATAATAGTAGATCTAAGAAAAATGATGATTAAAAATTACTTACTAAAAAATATGGACCTCCAACGCACTTTTATTTTCCTAAAAATTTCTTCTCGATTGAAGGGGATCATTTCTAAACCCTAGGAAGAAAAAATAATTTAGGTTATTGAGAGAATAGGGGATTAAAATGGATTAAAGGGATTAATTTGGATTAGATCCAAAAATATCATAGGACCAACTTTATGTCACAAAATTAGGTTGCATGGATTGGTAAACCATTCTCCAACTATGTGGTGTTATTTTCTTAATCCAACCCCTCAGATAGTTGGATCACATGATTAAAAAGACCATAATCTATCCATACTTTTACATATATTTCAAATTACATAGTTTCCCCGGGGAACTCATATAGTTTGGATAAACTATGCACCAACATTGTTCCTACCCATTAACCATTATCTTCCATTGCACAATTTCTTAGATTTGGTGCACAATTTCTACAAACCATGCACGAATCATGCACCTTCATAAATTTCTCCAAAACATTCCAAAACCCCTTATAACCTCTTAATACCTAACCTAAACATTAAATAGACTAAAAAATAACAGAATAAAGGGTTATATAAATGAAACCCAAGGTTCTATATATAGGATAAGTTATTTTAGAATTGTGGGGTAGATAATTTAAAAATATTTTGTAAATATAATTACAATTTTTTTGTTAAATTTAACATTAAATAAATAAATAAGTGTTAAATTTTCTTCTTTAAAGATAAGTTCAATAAAGATAATAAAATTTAAGAATTTAGAAGATTTAGAATACCATATACTAATAATTCATACTTGGATCTTCAAGGGCCTATCATCATTAATTTTAATATTAAAAAGATTAATAAAATAATGTCTCATTGTGTAACTAATACAAAATAATGTATATGCATAAATGAATTCATACATAATATACTAACATTTTGGGTGTTTGATGGAAAAATAACCAAGTTTAAAAAATAATAATTTGTTTTATTCAATGTTTATAGTTACTTTATAATTAGACTAAGATACGAAATTTTCATTTATAAATAGCATTATTTATAGAGGTCAAATTTATAATATCATTGTTATTTTTTAATATATTTAATATTTTATTTCTTGAAAGACTAAGGATAAAAACATAAAGTTGTCCACGAAAAAAATACCCTTTTAAACATATAATACAACATAGAGAATAGATTCCAATTAACTTTTCTTAATAATCATAACATAGAAAATTGTAAATGATATAGTCTTCTCTAAATATTTATGGGCCATATAATGCACCAAAATTTTATCAATGGACTTCACTTTTGGATGTATTATGATATTTAGTAATATAATATTATATAATTAACCCACAACACATTATGAAAACAACTACATTTTATTATATTAATTTAACATTACATTTAGATAATAAATATGGATAAAATAATTGAATTTATTTTAATGGTACAGAAATATACAATAATACAAAAATAATAGGAAAATTTGGATTTTCATGACCCCCCATAATAATCACATTCCTGAAAAACACTGTAGAGATGTAACAAAATAATAGTACTGAAATATTAATTATTAATATATATATATATATATATTTGACATAAAATAGAATTTAATGAAGAATAAATGAAATATGAGGTATTTATAGATTCCAGAGAACCCATATGACCGTTATAAATATGATCGTTAGAATAGTAATATGACCATTGGAATAATAATATGACCATTAAGAATAGTAACATAATATTTGAAATAGTAACCCCACCTATGAAAATTTACAGTAATTTTTAGGTATCTTATAGAATGAGAATATGACATATTTATATCATGATACAAGTAAATAAATGTATAAAAATGATAAAATATGCGATTATATTTTCATGAAACATAAATGTTTTATAATAATTTTATAAAAAAATATAAAGATTATAAATAAATTTTATTTTCATAAATTGTTTTATAAACTAATATCAATTGTTTATATAATGATAATATAATTTTATGAGACTATAAGTAAATTTTTAAAGGGTTCGAAAATTGATCATAATATTAAAATTTGAATTTTTTAAATATATAGGGATTCAGTTTAAAAATAAATTTTCTCATATTTAGGAAATTAATTTTATATTTTTTTTTATTTTTTAAATATTAATGTTGAAAAATAGTTAGGTTGGATTTTTGGAATTTTTCTAAAATAGTTGAATTTTTGGTGAATAGTGAAATATGAGAAAAAACTATATTTAAAACTATAATCTAATTACCTAAAGTTTATAGGAATAGGTGATGTAAGAACACCTTAGCCCAAACTAACATAAACCATTTACTATATATAGTCAGAATATTCATCACTATTGGTATTCTTGACCTAAAATAATAAATGAATGATTCTAATATTTAAGAACATCCCTCTCATCCCCTTATAAATACCTCCCATCACCACCCCTTATCCTCATATATTCCAAGCATTAGAGATGTACAAATTTATACCTAATTATACTACCAATAATCTCCCCCATGTACTATTTTTTATGGTCTCACCAATTACCATTTCAAGGAGCCTAAAGGGGAATCCTAAGAAGACACAACCGAAGGAAGAGGTAAAATTCTAAACTAACCTCTTTCAATTATTTATTTCTTTAAACACCCATTATTTTTCCATTAATCTATAAATAATAACATAAATATCTTAAATATAATAATATTTAATTATTATGGTGGAATATACATCTTCTAACCTCCCTTAGTTATATTCTAAAACAAAAATGTTGTTTACAATATGGTTGATTTGCCACCTCCACTAACAAAGTACTTTGTTTTTATCCAACAACTTTAAGGATGTTTACAAAAATATTTTTATTGTTATATAATATGATAATAAGTATATTATAACTTATTCCATGTTTTTAGTGAATATATTTAAATAATATTAAATAAAATGAAACGATTTTGTGATGGTAGGTAAAACCGATTAAATAAACTAACCGCATAACATTAATTTTTTTACTAAATGAATCATCCATATGTCAGAAAAAAAGGACATTCAGGACCATTTTAATTTTTGGAATTATATTAATACCATTTAATTTCACTTCTATATTATAAGTTCCCTTTGGAAAAATCATCAATAATTATCCATAAGTTGTTCGACCTTAGAACCTTGAAAGAAATTCCCCTTGAACAAGGAAATTAAAAAATATATCCTTTTGTAATGGTTATAAATAAAAATAATAAAATTATAATAAATAAAATATACTTGGAAAAGGTTAAAAATTAATTAATTAATGAGACTAATTTTATTATCTTGGACATTAGGTGTAAGTATAGAATTATTCTGGAACCTAAGCCGTGGGATCACTTCAAACCACTTTATTTTCTTTGGGTAACGATGGTTATCTATATAAATTAAATTATATATATATTTCTTTTTATGTAATTATTATAAATTTTATATACAAGTCTATTTCATATTTCCCTAGAATATTATCCATTCATTTGATGAGGAAATTGTAAAAACCCTAAATCCAGTAACCTAGAGCTAGTGAATTCTTTATTACATTGACATAAGTTACAAGGGATCTCATCTCAAAGGAATGATCAGTTTAGTTGTCATAATGAAACAGATACATAAATTATTCCCATTTTATTTATATTTAAAATAAAATATAAAACATAAAAAATGAAATGTTCAAAATCCTTGAAACTCATTCAATTTTTTTTATATCCAGTGGAAAAAACAAAATAAGGATGTGATAAAATCCTCAGTAATGTTTGAGTAAAATATAATAAATTATGAGTAAATAAGTCATTATCAATATGGATTGGTAAAAAACTGGGGATAAATCCCATTTAATTAATAAACTGAGCATGAAATACATTCATGGATAATATCCATGAATTAATATCATGGATAATAAAAACTGAATTACTAGAGAAGGAATTATTTAATATTGGATACCATGATATCAAAAATAATGATATATTTACTATCAAGACCTTGTCCTAATATAGTTTAAAATAATAGTAAGAATACACCAAAAACCCATTTAATAAGATTATCCAACTGATTATTCTCATATGACTTATTAATGCATCGAGGGGATATATAATTTTGAGCCCTAATAGTCACTGCATGTCCAATGCATTCCTTATATATTGAATGATCAATTTAATTCAGAAACAATATGCCATATCATCAAATGTCTCAATGGATTAATGAATAAATAATATCAAAAAACTTCTCATCAACCAAATAACATTAAAATAAAAACACAGTATATAGAAATGATATACAGTTTAGGCAATGATAATATCCATGATACAATGAATATGAAAATTTAATAGGAATTTAACGTTCAATAAAATATTATCACAAGAAAGTGAATGTTTGAAGAGAAAGTTAATCAAAAAAAATAAAAAGAGATAAAATATTACTTTAAATTCATTAGAAATATAGGGTTTCTAATAAATTCATGTCATTTAAAGAATAAATGAAAATGAATGAGAACCATTAAAATAAGATTAATTGAAAGGTTTTTCTTTGTAAAACTTTTGAAAACATATATAATAGGATAAATTACATAAAAAATCAATGGAAGAGGGAAAAATTGTTAACTCCATATACATTAAAAACAATATTTTTAACTTTTTTTAAAGAAAGTTGAAAATGACCCTTTAAAAAAATTATAAATATTCCATTAAAACATTTTAAAAATTTAAGGATAACATAAAATTTACATGGAGTAAATAAAAAAGATTTTTTAAAATAGTGTTGAAAACTATGGGTAAGGAAAAAATATATACCCGATCAAAAAGTGAAATATAATAAAATTTTCTTTTAAATGTTTATTTACTTGATTTAAGTGATTGATAGAGGAAAAGTTGGAAAAATATGGAAACCATTTAGAAATCCAAAGGATAATAAAATATATAGAGTTTAAGAAGGATAGATTATAATATTTTATCAATGAAAATAAGAGAAATCCCAAAAAATGAGACTATAGAATAAATTATCACTTATTATAGTAACTTTAAAATCATAACCCCATGAAAAGGGTAAACTTGAAATAAAACTTTAATCAATATGAATATATAGATATTCATGTGAAATAACTCACATGAGATATATATACACCCCATAGAAACAAATAGGCGTATAATATCAAATATGACTCGATGGAGTGGAAATTGAGACCAAATACCTTACAACAATCATATCATTGAAATGAGAATTAATAAATAAAGAGATTATGTGTAAAAAATTTAAATCAAAAAATATTTTTATAAAAAATGATAAAATCATAGTCCATTTCACACATAATCATGACATAATGTGTTAATGAATTATAAGTATAACCCAATAAGTGTGAATTAAGATAAGAAACTCTTTACCTTAAGTTTGACTTGCCTAGATGTTTCTCTAATATCCTGTATAATAAATATGAATCTATTAGAATTAAATAATAGAACCATATTCAGATATATAATATCATATATGACCTATTTATAACATTTTATAACTTGTTTGTTAATACTCTTATAATTCTCATTATTTTAGGTGTTAACTACTTCGTTTTTGTGTATATTTTTATTCAGTAGTCTTGGTCCATACATATTGATCATGGTTCCATACTATATAAAATTTTCTTATATATATATATATATATATTCAATATATAGTTATTTTTAATCAGCCATAAAATATATATATATATAAAAATGAATTACACTGTTCATGGAGATGGTAAGCCATATATACGCATGCACATTGTTTCAACATTTAGATGGATGGAAAAAAAGAAAGGTAAATAATAATTAAAATTTACATGATTGTTTTTATATCACATATATATATATATTATATTCATTAAACATATCCTTATTACTATCCATGTAAAACATAAAAAAAAATGGATCAATTCATTTCATGGAGGTTGTAGTCCACACATACACATGAGCAACATTATCATTTTCTATTAAATTTAATTATGAAAAGGTTGAAAAAATATTCTAATTTTATAAAAATAATTATTTCATGAATATTAAGTATATTAATTAGTTTTATCTTTATAACCCTCCAAGTAAGGTTGTGATGAAAAACATATTACACTCCTATATAGAGATGGTAATCAGTATGTATGAATGATCAGTGTTTTCATTGTTCATAGGATGTAAAAGATATGGAAAATGGTATTAATATAATAATAATAACATGTCAATATATTTATAAAAATATAGTTATTATTTTAGGATGGTTACAACACATTAATACGAATTAGAATAAGGGATACACTTGAAAGAGTCGGTAAATTTGATTACCTATTATTCAGTAAAATTGATATAGATATCCTCTAATGGGACTTAGGGACAATATTTTTTGGAAACAAAACTCTATAAATTGTATAATGTTTTTTAAAAAAATTAAAGGGTTTGGTTTAGATAGGGTGATCAAAGTTGTGTAAATAAAAGTGATAAGGGGTGTCATTTTATAAGTGATGGGGGGGGGGGCTTCATGAAATTTCATAAAGTATTAAATTAATATATAATATTTTTAGTGTAATAATGGATCCAAATTTAAATAATTAAAATATAAAACGAGTTTGTGTATAAATATATAATTTAATAAAATTTATTCATGTTTTGGTTCATTTATAACCCTTATCTTTTAGTTTTAACCCCCATTAACCCTTTTCACAATTACCATAGAATCAATGTTTTCCAGCCTCTAAGGGTTAAAAATGTTACCATAAGACGAAAAAGACATATAAATAGAACATGGGTGATATGTTAAACCATAAACCATTCAATTTTCTGAATATAGTATTTTTATGAATATTAAATCATTTAATAAAATATTAATTATTATACAATATCATTAATGACATATTTTAAACTATTCACATAATTTGACTTTAAATATATCAAAAAATGATTTAATTATAATATAGTACATAAAAACATATATAAAATGTCATATGTATCAATAAATTTAATATAACACTATAAATGACCAAAATTATATTAGTTTTAATATTTTTAAAATAATTTATTTTATTTTTCTATTAATTTAATAAATACCACATTGGAATCGTGTAATCATTTAAGCTAATTATTCCATCATTAAAATTAGAAATAAATTTAGAGGATAAAAAAATTAATTATGTTTAAAATAATATTTTTGAATCATTTATAACATATTATTATGGTTATGTGAACATATAAAATAAGTTAAAATAAAGAGCGACATCATAGAATTTTCATTAGTTAAATTAATACATATGTCATTACCAAGATCAAATAGATCATAAATTCCATATATTAGAATTTGGGATGGACTTATCCAAATTAATCACATAAAATTAAATAAATTCATGTTTTTGGTTTATTTTTGATGCCTTATAATATTATTTTTAACCTTAATTACTATATTTACACAATCAATGTGTTAAATTCTACCACGGTATCTTTTCATTTTGACTAAAAATAAAATGGGAATATTTAACAAATTTAAAAATATTGATTCCAAATATGGTATCTATTTTTTAAGTTCCATTTTCTAGAAGTGGGAGAAATTAATTTTAAAATAAATTCCTGAAAGGAAAAGAAAATAGTTTTTAGAAAAAATGAATTTTAAGCATAAATATTGAATTATATCATAATAAAGAAATTTTTTGAATAAAATTAGATGATTATAAATCCAATAAATCATATGTTAATTTAATAATAAATAAAAAATATAATTTATATTTTAAATTATGTTATTTAAAGAAAATAAATGGTTGCATTTGAAAAATTGAAAATTTTCCCTATTCATTGATAAATCAAGCATTTCGAAAAAAAACATTTTCACCCTAAGTTATTTTTTATTTGAAAATTTCAAAAATTATTTTCATTTTATTAAATAATATTTTTAAAATTGGAAGAAATTAATTATAATTTCCAAAAAAAAATAAAATAAAAACCATTTTCGAAGAATACATTTTTTTGATGTTTAAAATTGATTTTACTAAAAATAAAGTACTTATTTATTATTAATAAATTCATTAAATATTTTTCATAATGTGGTTAATTATATTCATTCCCTCCATTCCAGAAGATAGGTTATAAATGTTACATTAAATAATAATATTTTAATTGTATATATTGATTCTCTTAATACTTGGTGTTTTGTGTAGCATATACTATCAAACATAGTGTTCTTCTTAAAATTTGGGGTTATTATAGTAATAGATTATTTATGTTAATTTCTCAAATGTGTTCTTTTGAAATCAAACCCGATTGAGGGAAAATTTTATATCCCTTAACACTTTTATGTAAAACTATTTTAAATTATTTATTTCCATTATTTAAAATAATAACTAATGTAATATTTTAGGGATAACCATTCTAGTTTACTTATGGTATTCAATGAAAATTATATATTTTCTCTATATTAAAAGTATTTAATTGATTCTATAAACCACCATTATAAAAGCTCATTATTATAAATAATTCTCTACCCTTTATCCTGATATTTTATTGAAATAAACACTATATTTTGAGACCTATAATGATGCATTCATATATGAATATCCCACATATTTAATTTTTTCTTCTCTTTGTAATATTTATGAAATATAATTTTATCGTGATATGAGATATGATTATGAAACCAATTTATTTACAGGGGTAATTCTTATGTATACGATATATATTTTATTTCCATTTTCGGGACACATAATCATGTACATGTTTTGAGGGGTGCACCCAGATATCGCTCAAATTCATTAGGTAATGTTTTTGTCTCATGAGATAATATTTATCCAAGTAGGAAGTAAAACTAATATGTGATGAGACTTTATCCAGCATGGGATGTTGTCTTTGTTGTTATCATTTACCTATTGTTATGTCATGTTATATTTTTTTTTTCACTTTCCATTTTTTACACGATCTTATGATTTTAGGTTCCTAAGTTTACACTCTTAAATGAATATTCATGGGCCATGTCTTTTATTATATAATGTTATTCCTTCTGTCTCATATTAAATGAAACATTTTCATTTTTTTTACCTTACTAGTATTTTTAGATCATCCCTTTTTTCTATGTATTCCCTAGGTTATCCTAAGTAGTTTTAGGAGCTCAAAGGTATTTCTAAGCACATTATAGAGATTAAAATGAATACACTTTGTTTTAGTTTAATTTTTAAGTATTATAAACCTAGTATTCCAAATATAGTAGTCATATTAATTATTTCAGTTATTGGATATTTTTTTCAAAAACCATGTAACGAAATGTGTGAAAGTATTGAGTCAGTATAGTTTTCATTATAGGCAAGGTCTAGTTATTTATGGGGATTAGGACTAAAATAATTTATTAGGAACCCTAGGGATAAGTATAAGTATATAAGAATATCATGAAATCTTGGTGAAGTATAGAGGGAGTGGTTTCTAAGAAATTAAATTCTAGTTAGGACACTATAAGTGGATGAGGCTTTATCCTAATTGTACATAGGAGTAATAATAACAAATGGGAAGATTGGGTATTAACTCAATCATCACTTAGTGCAAGGTAAGGAGGCCTTACTGCATACATGGTTTGAAATTCTCATGGGATATGATTTAGAAATTTCAAAAACTCTTTACAAACCAATATGAATGATTTGAATAGTTTTTAGGTTAGAAAAGATAATAGGTAAATAACCATGGATAACATATATTTAGACTTAGAGTTTCATAATTGTTCACATTCTTTTCATTTGTAATTTTTTCATTATATGTTCATAGTTTCCATATTTATATGATTTTTTAGTTTGAGTATTCTTGTCCCTATGTTTATTCTAGTCCTCATAAATTAAAACAACCATAATCAAATACTGAAAGTTGTGATAATTATCTAATAATGATCCTAAAAGTTACTATATGATTATTGTTCTTCACCTTCTTTTCAATCATTCTTGTTTAGTAAAACTATTCAAACACTGTAACAACCCGAACTGTTATAAAATAATTTTTACTTTTTATTTAATTAAATTTCTTATTTTCTAAAATAGTTTAATAAAACAAATGTAATTAATTGGTTTTATGGATTGAATATACCTTTAAGAATGTTTACTGTTGTTAATATAATCATTGATCAGTGATCACATGATTAGTATAAATATAGGACTTTAACAAATCCTATTGACTCGAATAAAGGAAGTGATGTCCTCAATAAGTAGAATCATAACCTATGAAGTATATTTATTGATGATTCAATGGGAGATAGAATCTATAGGATTTTACCTTGACCATGAACATGATAACATCTAGTGACTTAAGCTTGAATGAAACCGTTTATTAGAAAATATCAAACTCATCGAGATCACGACCCAAACCATGTTCGCCGAATGTCCCCATGATAATATCATCATCACACACCTTACTCATAGGGCATATGATGGTTAATAAATGGATATGAATCAATACCGTAAAAATGTGAATATGTATATTATATAATAATGTATATATTTTTATTTTAATTGTTTCTATTAAATGATTTTTGTTTTGATTCAATTAAACAGAAATTGTATTTTTCGATAATATTTAAATTAAATTAAGGGGTTTATTTTGATTAATTTGTAAATATTATTTTAATAAAATATTATTATTATGTAATTATTGTTACTTATAAATGGTAGTGTAATTTTTATGAAGTGAAATTTACTTTTTATAAGGGTTCAAAAACAGTTATTGTCAAAAAAACCATCATTTTACAATAAATGTAAAATATTATTTTAAAATTGAAAATTAGCATATTTAGAAAATTATTTATATAAAATGAATATTAGTTTTGGAATCATAATGCTGAAATTATCCAATGGTGAATTTTCTATATTTTTTATAGACAATGAAAATTTCAGGTAAAAATTAAATACTGTATAAATATAATATGTGTTTTATGACATAAAAAAGACACAAAAATGAAGTAATAAATTCTATAATGTGTATTATCGGGTAAATATATGTTTTCCAATTAAAATAATGTTATTTTAAGATAATTTGTTTTTTTATAATGCCTTTATGAATCCTCCAAAATGTATAATATAGTTTATGATTTTAAATTCATTTCTTTAATAATGCGACTAACATCCACATAAGAAGGCTAATATTTTTATATATTTCATCCCTTTCAGAATAAAATAATTAAATCCTCCCCTATTTGGGGAAAACCATGGGAAAAAACATGATAAAGTTTGTGGTTTTCAATATTTAATTATATAGATTCCAAAACCAAAGTTTGTGAAATATTAAATAATTCCCCTATTATTTCCTATATAAACCCACCCAAGATTCCACTTCTCTTCCCTAAAAATCCTTGGATAACTTACTTAATCTATCTTTACCTCTCTATAATCCTCCCAAGGAACCTCAATCTCTTAATAATCCCCTCTTCTTGTTTTTAATGTCACATACTCAAGTAGGGGTCCCTTCATTTCTCATTTTTATCCAAGTTTCCTTATATTGTCACAGACTTTATATTCAATTAAAAATAATGGAGTATGTTTTCACACCTCCCCCATACTTCTCTTATTATGTCTGAATTATGATATACCCTTTATCTCTCATTAATCTCTCCCATGTACACCTGTTACCATGTAGAAATTTCATAAGAGTTATTCCATTCCTCCTCTTTCTTCATGTTTCTTTATAATGTTACGCCTTATATTTCCAATTTCCTTATGTTGGGACATGTATTTATATGACCCTATTACATTAAATTTCATGTATATATGAGGATATACCCCTTTATCTCTCATCAATCCTTTTTAGGAATTTTTATGTCACATCGTTAGGCTGCTAAAATTGTAGAGCGAATTTCCATTCCAAAACAACCGTGTAGTGAATACCATACCCATTAACTATCAAGGGTGTTAACTTTTATGAACATATAAATTTTGATTTAGGGATTATATTTACTTATTCCACACACCTTGTTTCTAGACTAAATTATGATGATGAATGAATCTATGTTTTATGACCTATGTGACACACTTATGCATGAGAATGAAATGAAAGTGACGGATGCGACCAAAATTATATAGCACTCCAATGCATTGGGTAATGTTTAGTATCATGATATGTTATATTGGGACATGGGTTTACATGACCCCTTTATGGGAATTTGTACAATATCATGTCTTGGTACTTTATCCATGACTTATGATGCAGTGTTTTAAGTTATTTCCACATTTCCATGTTATGAATATCTTATTATATCATGATTTATGATTCATGTTCTTTTATTCCTCATTAATATTGCTTTACTAATAAGTATTAATATCTTCATGTTATTCCATCTTTATTACCTTAATAGGATTTATATCTCACCCCTTTCTTATGTATGTCCTTAGGTTATCCCATGCAATGTTAAATACGAAGAAATGTTGTGGTCATGGAAAAAAGGTTTTCAATAAAGATGTTCTATTTAATGTTTTGAGTTTCTATGAAATGTTCCTAATTTACCAATACACTAAAACTATCAATATTTTGAGTTTTATTAATTTCAAATCTATTTAATAAATACAATTTAAATATAAAATAAAGGGAAGGGTTGTTATAGTTGGTATCAAAGGGTAGGTTTAGTTATTTTTGGGATTAGGATTAGAAAACTATTGTGAAAGTACTAAGTATAACAAAGACACCCCTAAATTTTTTTGAGTATATATTTAGTGTTTTATCAGAAAATACATCTCTGTATGGATATAAACAAGTGGACGTGGCTCTGGGATAGATGTATATATGGGTAAAACCCGAAAACACTACTATTAGCTAGACTCAAACGGGAACTAGTGCACGAAAACGGGCCTTAATTCACTCTTAGATTGACACTCTAGGGGGATATGCTTTGGTAAATTAATAAGCTTTATACAAAAAATTATTAAGGGAATAAAAAATCATATAAGAATATACATTAGGAATTAGATTGTGGATAACTTATATTAAAGACTATAAATTAAAAAGTTAAGGAAATAAATATAATTTATAAGTTATCCCTTTAATGTCACTAAATTCCCCTTTATGTGTTTAATAGTTTAAAATAATTATCCATAATTCTCTTTTTATTATTTCCAATGGCCAGTAATAGGAGGAATCTGGCTAACAACTGATGCAAAGATCAATGTAATGACTACCCTAATGAGATACCCAATTTGATTGGAGTGGAAATTGGAAAAATTTTCATGATACTCTCTTAGTTAACTAAAGGTTTGAATAGAAGCCTAGATCAAGAGGAACTTACAATCCCCCAATAAAGAACAAGTTGCAATCAAGACCTTCATGAGACACAAGCCCTTCAATTTCAATGAATCATCTTATCCCTCAATCACTAAACAATGGATCAAATCCATTGAGAAGATCTTGTACATACTTCAATGCTTTAAACAAGACAATATTCTTATAGATGCTTATCATATAGATGGTTAAGTTGATAAATGGTGTACATTGGTAAAAAATACAAAGCCCGAGGAAAAGATTAAGGTGATGATATAGAAGGATTTTTGGAAAAGGATTTTTGATAAATATTTTCTTCACACACTCGAATTAATATGGAAAGGGGTTTCCTTTCCCTTAATAAAAAAGACAATGAATCTATTAGAGTATACAAGGAAAACATCACAAGGCTTTTACTATATGCCTCCATCTTTGTCGTTACCCCCAAATACAAGGTTGACTGCTTATTTAGTAGGATAAATCCTTGCTTAAATAAATCCATAGAGATATGTGAATTTGATAGTTATAAGAAAATTGGATGATGTTCCCTCAAAGCCAATATAGATATCGGAGAATCTCAAGAGTATCATAGAGATAAGAAGCGAAAGGTGGAGTCAAATTCTTGTAGTCCGATAGAGAGATCTAAAGGTGAAAAGAAATTTCAATTTCCCTCTTTCCAAAGGTGTAAAAATAAGTACCCTAAAAACTATCTGAAGGGGAAGAGGAATTGATTTAGGTACAGGAAGGAAGGGTACCTATCCAGTGATCGTCGACAAGAAAAACCCACTACTGAGACAGAGGAAATAAATTCTCCGATAAACACTCAACACATTGTTAATTGTGATAACTACAAATAAATGAGTCTTTTCTCAAACCAATGCACTAAAACAAGGGTTTTTAGAGGAAACCAAAAACCTCCAAGGAAAAAAGGGAGAGATTTCTCCATCACAACTGCAAAAGTGAATCCCGACAACAAAGTGGTTATAGGCATGCTAATTATTTATTCATTAATAGTGAATGTACTTTTTGATTCTTGTTCTATGCATTATTTTATATCATTAAATTTTAGTAGAACTATTCATTTACCATCACAATTCTTGGAAGTGGAGTTATCAGTGGAAACAACATACAGTGAAATTATTATATCCCAAGTATATAACTGCTCTGCTATCACAATTTGTAGGATGAACATCCTAGAGAACCTTATAATACTTCCTTTGGTGGAATTTTATTCAATCCTAGGCATGGATTGGATTTCCCTATATAGATCCAATATAAATTACCGCGAGAAGGAAATCACTCTCTGTATTGGGAATCATCAACCAATTCAATAAAAATGAAAGGAAATGGATGAATCTTATTTAGAACAATCATATCTAGAATGGATATTAATACCCTATCAACAAGCATATCTAGCTCAAATGACTGAGTCTAAGGAATGAATCATCCTTGAAGACATGGCCATTGTGAGGGAATACACTGACGTGTTTCCTAAGAAATTCCTTGCTGTTCCACCTATCAAAGAGGTTGAATTTTTAATCAAGATCATTCTTGGGGGGGTTACCATTATCCAAGACTCCATATAGAATGGGTATTGTTAAACTTGAGGAGCTAAAGAAATAACTACAAGAAAATCTGGATAAAGGTTTCGTATTCCCATGTGCTTCCCCTCGGGGTGCACCATACCTCTTCATTAAGAAGGATGGTTCAATGTACCTTTGTATTCATTATCATGAACTCAATAATATCACAATGAAAAGAAAGTATCCTCTATCATGGATTGATTACTTATTCGATCAGTTGGATGGACAAAAATACTTTTCCAAGGTGGATCTATCGTCAGGATATTACCAAGTTTGGGTGAAGGAGGATATCCCCAAGACTGCTTTTCATAAACATTACAAGCATTATGAGTTCATAGTGATGTAATTCATACTCACTAATGATCCATAAATATTCATGAAATTTATGAATATAGTCTTTATAAATTACCTCAATATATTTGTGTTAGTCTTTTTAGATTATATTATAATACAATCTAAAAATAAGGAGGAGCATGAGAAGAATCTGAGCAGTATGCTAAAGACCTTACGAAAATAGAATATTTATGCAATGTACAGAAAGTGTGAGATATAGTTGAAGGAAGTATAATTCTTATGGAATATCATCACAAGAAATGAGATATTTTTTGATCGTTTAAAGACCAAGAAATTGAAGGATGGATGATACCAACATCAATCAAAAATATTTGTAGTTTCCTTGGACTAGATGGGTATTATCATTTATTTTTGAGAAATTTATCACAATGGTCAAAACCTCTAACCAAGCTAACTTAGAAGGGATTTAATTTTTTCATGGAATTATGAATTAGAAGAGAGCTTCAGGAAGTTGAAATGGAGGCTTATCACTGCACCCATGCTCACACTACCCACATGTTGAAAAATTTTAATGGTATTAAGTGATACTTTGAATAATTTAATGGGATGTGTGTTGATGAAAAATAAAAACTTAATTTCCTATTCATCAAGGAAGTTGAATGTTTATGAGCAGAACTATCCAACACATGATCTGGAGTTGGTTGTAGTGATCTTCTCTTTGAAAATTTTGCGAAATTACCTCTTTGGGGAGAAGTGTAAAATATATACGGATCACAAAGGCCTCAAATATAAATTCAAATGGAAATAATTGAATATGCTCCAATAAATATGGTTAGAGCTGATCAATGAATATGACTTTTGAATTCACTTCTATTCAAGTAAAGTGAATAAATAGGAAGATGATCTTAGTAAAATGGATCGAAAAACTCTTTTATTAATGAGAATTGAGAAGGATTAAATCTTCTTAGACATGAATAGGATAGAAATGGGAATCATAAAGGAAGGAACATTATCAATCCCTTCACAAATTATTGTTCAAACATATTTTATGGGGAGGTTAAAGGATTCTCAAAGAGATGGTGTGGGAATTCTTGGGAAAGTAGAAACTATTTGAAAAGGGAAATCCTTGGAGTTTAATGTTAATGAAGAAGGTGTTGTAATATTTGGGTCAAGACTATGTGTCCCATAAATATACTGAGTTAAAGTAGTTGTTGGATGATGAATATAGCTTAAACTTCTCTATCCATTCTGGATGCACAAAGATATATCAAGATCTCTAAGAACACTATTGGTGAAAAAAATATGAAGAATTTGATCGCATAATATACATAAATATGTATTTTATGTCAGAAAGTGATGGAGTAAAGGAAAAAATATAAGTGGATTATATAACCATTACCCATACCTACATGGAAATGGGAAAACATCACCATGGACATTGTCATAGGGATTCCTAAGACATCAAGAAAAAACAATTCAATCTGGGTTATAGTGGACCATCTTTAAAATACTATACAATTAATTGATATTTTATAGGACTTCTCATAGGATCAACTTGAATAGATATACATTAGATTAGTGGTAAGGCTTCATGGTTTACCATGATCGATTATATCTGATTAAGATCCAAGATTCGCCTCTATGTTCATGAAGATTCTCCAACTGTCTTTGAATACTATGTTAAAATTCTACATAACCTATCACCCTAAAACTAATGGCCAATATAATAATACTATCTAAAAACTTGATTACATATTGGTAGGAATCTTAATGTACTTAAAAGGAGGATGGGATCAACATCTTCCTCTACCTGAGTTCTCTTACAACATCAGCTTCCACTCAAGCATCCAAATGACTCTCTATGAAGACCTTTATGGGAAGAGGTGTAGAACACCTATATTATGGGATGAAGTTGGGGAATGAAAACATCTAGTTCATGAATTGGTCAGGAAAATGGTATAGAAGGTTGAGACCATTTAGCAACACATCAAGGCTTCTCAGAGTTGAAAGAAAAGAGATGCTGAAATTCATTGATGAGACCTAGAGTTTGATGTTGGAGACATAGTTTTACACCACATATCCCTATGGAATAATGTTATGAGATTTGGGAAGCAGGGAAAGCTTAGTCCAAGATACATTGGCCCCTTTGAGATCCTTTATCACATCAGAGTGGTGGACTACCTATTATCACTCCCACCTAAACTATCTAAAGTACATGATGTATTCTATGTATCCCTATTGAGAAATTACATACCATAACCCTCACATATAATCAATCGAGAGGTGGTACCGTTGGATAATGATCTCTCTTATGAAGAGAATCCAGTGATGATCTTATATCTTAGAGAAAAAGTTCTAAAAAACAAGAAAATACCCCTTGTCAAAGTGTTGTGGAGAAACAAAAAGTTTGAAGAAGCAACGTGGCAACTAGATTTGGTGATAAAACTGAGTTACCCTCATATTTTTTAATGTGGGAAATGAAAATTTCAAGGTAGAAATTTCTTAAGGGGGAATATTGTAATGACCCACACAATTATAGATGAAATTTTCATTTTTATTTAATTATACGTGGTATTTTGTTAATTGGTTATATAAAACACATTCACTTTCTTGTTTTTATGTATTTAAAAAACCATTAATTTTTTTGACCATTGTTAATATAGAAATTCAGCAGTGATCAAACGATTAGTATAAATATAGGTCTTTAACAAATATAATTTACTCAAAAAAGGATGTGATGGCCCCAACAATTAGAATCGTTCCCTATGAAGTCCATTTATTAGAGCTTCAAATAGGGATAGTGTCTTTGGTATTTTCCCTTGACCAAGCCCATGATGAGTTCCATCGACTTAAGCATGAGCAAAAAAATTAGGGATATAAGTTCAAGCTCATCGGGATCACGACCCAAACCTTGTTCATCAAATGACCCCATGATAATATCAATATCCCACACATTACTCTTAGAGAATAAACTGGTGTAATAATGGGATATGTATCAATACCTTAATAATATGAACATATATATATTATATAATAATGTCTATATTTTTATTTTTATTGTTTCTTTTAAATTATTTTGGTTTTGATTCAATTAAACAGAAATTGTATTTTTGGGTAACATTCAAATTCAATTAAAGGATTTATTTTGATAAATTAATAAATATTATTTTAATAAAATATTATTATTAAGTAAGTATTTTTAATTATAAATGGTTGTGTAATTTTTATGAAGTGAAATGTACTTTTAATAATTGTTAAAAAACTATTATTGTCAAAAAAACCATCATTTTACAATAAATGTAGAATCTTATTTTAAAAGTTAAAATGAACACATTTACAAAAGACTTTAGATAAAATGAATATTATTTTTTTTTGAATTAGAATGTCAAAATTATCCAACATTGATTTTCCCATATTTTTCTGAGATAGTTGAATTTTTGGGTGAGATTTTAATACCGTATCAATATAATGTGTGTTATATGACATCATAATGACCCAAAATTGAATTAATAAATAATATAATGGTTATTATAGGACCAATATATGTTTACACATTAAAATAAAGTGATTTTAAGATAATTTTTTTATTTTTATAATTCCCTTATGAATCCGCCAATATCTATAATATATTTTATAATTTTAAATTCATTTTTTTAATAATGTGACTCAACTCTACATAATTATGGATAATATTTTAATATAATCATCCATTTTACAAATAAAATAAGGAAATCATCCCCTCTTTGTAAAAAACCATGTGAAGGTATGTGGTTTTTAATATTTAATTATATAGATTCCAAAACCAAAGTTTGTGAAATATTAATGAATTTCCCTCTCATTTCCTATATAAAACCACCCAATATCCTACTTATATTAAATAAAAAATCTTGGAGCACATCTCTAATATATCCTCATCTCTCTATAATCCTCTTAAGTCACACCAATCTCTATAGAAGACCCTCTTTAATATTTTGATATTGCACACTCATGTAAGGGTTCTTTTCTTTCTCATTTTTATCCAAGTTTCCTTATAATGTTAAAACCTATTATTTTAAATTAAAAATAATGGGTTTTGTTTTATCACCTCCCCCATAATTAACTTATTATTTCTTATTAATTATAGACCCTTTATTTCTCATTAATCCCTCCCATGTACACCCGTTACCATGCTGGAATTTTATAAGAGTTATTGCATTCCTCCTCTTTATTCAAGTTTCTTTATTATGTTACACCATCTATTTAAAAATTATTTTTGTTGGGACATGTATTTCTATGACCCTATTACTTTAAATTTCATTTATATATGATGAGATACACCTTTTACTCCCATCAACCCATTTTATGAATTTTTATGTCATGTCGTTAGGTTGCCAAAATTGCACCACAAATTTCCACTCCAAAACAATTGTGTAGTGAATACCATACCCATTACATATCATGGGTGTTAACTTTTATGCACATATTCCTTTTTATTGAGTAATTCTATGTACTTATTCCACACTCCTTGACTGTGAAATAAATTATGTTGATGAATGAATCCATGTTTTATGATTTATGTGGAACACATAAGCATGGGAATTACATGAGAGTGACAGATGTGACTGAAATTATGTAGTGCTCTAATGCATTAGGTAATTTTTTGTGTCATGATACATCATTTTGGGATATGGGTTTAATTTATTCCATTATGGTAATTTTTTCAATATGCTGTATTGGCAGTTTAGCCTTGACTTATGATGTAGTGTTTTAAGTTGTTGCCACATTTCCAAGTTATGAATATCATGCAATATCATCCTTTATGATTCATGTTTCCTTATGCCTCATTGATATAAATTTATTAACATTTATTATTAACTTCATTTTATTACATTTTTATTCTCTTATTCGGCTTTATATCTCAACCCTTTATTATGTATGGCCTTAGGTTATCCCATGAAGTGTTAAATGCGAAGGAATGTTGTGGTCATGTACAAGCATTTTTCAATAAAGATGTTGTATTTCATGTTCTATGTTATTTTTTAATGTATTTAATTTCATAATACACTACTCCTATCAATATTTTTGAGATGTATTATGTTATAATATATGTAATAAATCATGTTTTAAAATGAAATAAATAGAAGGTTTGTTATAAACACCACCTCAAAACATGGCAGTTGAGCATTTGCTGAGAACAATTAAGTGGGTAAATTGTTGTATTCCATGTTATTAACTCATTAATAGTCAACTTTTGTGGTTTTAATATCCAAAATAATATTTTCAAACTTCCTTTAGTGTAATTTGGTGCGATATTTTTCATAGATTAGCTATCCTTAAATAAATCCAACATCAACTGTCGAGAGAGGGAGATAAATCTTCACATCTCGAGTCATCCTCTAATTATATAAAAGTGTAAAGTGGGTGATGAATCACCTTTTAAATATTATTATCAAGTGTGGATATTATTTCCTTATGATAAATAATATCTATCTCAAATTATTTATACCAAGGAGAGAATCATTCTTACAGACATTACCAGTGTGAGGAATTATATTGATGTATTCCTGGAAGAGTTTTCCAGTCTTAATCATGAACAATAGGATGAGTTCTGAATCAAACTTATACATGGATATCTTTACATATTAAATACTCTATATATATTAGATACCACTAAGTTGTAAGAAAAAAAATAGTAGTTACAAGAGAATCTAAACAAGGGTTTTATTTGCCTGAGTACTTTACCATGGGGTGTTCTGATCCTCTTAGTTAAGAAGAAAGATGGGTCAATGTGCATGTACATTTATTATCTTGAAATCAAAAAAATTGAGATAAAGAATAAATACCTTATTCCATATATTGATTATTTGTTTGATCAACTATTTAGGTCACAATATTTTTTTAAGGTGCACATTCGATCGGGATATCACCAATTAAAGATAAAGAAGGAAAACAATCCCATTAGTGCCTTTCAAACAAGGTATAGACACTATGATTTTAGAGTGTTTCCCTTCAGACTCACTAATGATCCAAAAAACGTTATAGAATTAATTAATAGAGTCTTATAGATTACCTCAACAAATATTTAGTACTCTTTATAGATGATATTCTGATATACCCCAAAATAAATAGTATCGTGATGAGAATTTGAATACTATGATAAAAAATTTGTAAAAGGATTATCTTTATGAAAAGTATAGTAAATGTAAGTTATTTATTGTGGAAGTATAATTTTTATGGAATATTATCACCAATAAGGGGATATATATAGAACCTTCTAATAAAAAAGAAATTGAGGAGTGGAACAATAAAATATTTTTAATAGAGATCTGTAGTTTCCTAGTACTATATAGGTATTACCAACAATTTATGATAAAATTCCCATTATTATCAAAATTTCTAACTAATTCTAACTCAGAAGGGGGTAATGCTTTTCTGGACTAATAAATGTGAATATATCTTCAAGGAATTGGAAAAATAATTATCAATATACTAGTCCTCACATTGCCCTTAACTGGGTAACATTTTGTGGTATATAGTGGTGGTTCAAATATTGTCTTAGGTTGTGTACTAATGAAAAAATATAAATTGATATCCTAATACTCAAATATGTTTAAGGTATGTGATAAGAATATCTAATTCATGATTTTTAGTGGGGTTTAGTGATCTGTGCATTGAAAATAAGATATAATTATCTATATGGGGAGAAGTGTGAAATATATGCAGATCATAAGAGCCTAAAGTATATATTCACATAAAAGGAGATTAATATGGACTAATAAAGATGGTTAGAGCTGATCAAGGACTATTAATACTCAATCAACTAATATCCTATAAAAGAACATAAAATGGATGATTCTATATGTATAAAGGATATGACAACCTTATCAATGATGAGAATTGTGAAGGTTAAAATATACTTAGACATTCAAAGGTTGGATATGAGAATCAGAAAGAAATGATTATCATCATTACTTTCTCAAATTATTTCTCAAAAATCCATTCTGTATATGATAAAGTATTCTCATAGAGGTGGTTTTAAAATTCAGAAGAATGTGGAATCTATAAGAAAAGATAAATGCTCAGAGTTCAAAATTGATGAAGAATTAGATATAATATTTTATTCATGGCTATGTGTACCATAAAATCATAAGAGAAAGAAGGAGTTTTCGAATGATTCACATATATCAACCTTTTCCATCCATAGAGGGAGCACAAATATATATCAAGATCTTCAATAGCACTATTTGTGGGATAATGTAAAAGAGGAGTTTATAGAATATACATCATAGTTATTGGTATGTTAGTAAGTGAAGGATGAAATGAAAAAGAATAAGGGGTTGATTTAACTTTTACCCTTGCCTATATGGAAATAATAGAACATCGATATAGACTTTTTCACTAGTATTATGATGATATAAAAAGTAAATACTTTTATATGGGTTATGGATGTATGTATTACAAATATTAATCACTTCATTACAATTTGAGATGGCTTATAACTTGATCATATAGTAAGGGTATATATCAGAGAAGTGGTGAGGTGATATAGAACACCACTATCGATTATATTCATCTAAGATATAGGGTTTACCTCTAAGTTCTGAAAAATTATTTATCATGTTCTAAAAAAATAATTGAAATTTAGTACAACTTATCATCCCCAAAATGGTGGAAAATATAGGTGGACTATCTAAACCCTTGAAGACACGTAGAGAGAATTCTCAATGGACTTCAAAGGAATATAGAATTAGAATCTTAGTTGGATCAATTTCTCATACAATAATAGATTTAACTCAAGTATCCAAATGGATCTATATGAAGTAATTTTTTTAAAAAAAAATATTGAACACCTACTTGATGAGATGAATTTGGAAAACACAAGATTATGGGTCCTAAAATGGTCAATTAAATGGTATAAAAGGTCAAGACCATTCATTAGAACATCAAGGATGATCAAAGTTTAAAAAAATTCTATATAGAAAATCATCGGTGAGACCTAAATTTTGAGGTTAGAGATATAGTGTTACTCTATATAACTCCATGGAAGAGAGTCATGATATTTGGAAAGAAGGGAAAGCTAAGTCCCAAGTTATAACATCTAGATCATGGAGCCACTTAAAGGTTCCTCGAGCTGATGGGTTACATGGAATCAAACATGCATCATCGTACCCAAGGGGATGCTGACTAACAACGAGGGTTTGATGTATTATAATGGGGAGACTATACCCACTTGATCATAAAAATGCAGTGGTATCATAAGTAAATAAATATACATAGGCATAATATAAATCATTGATATATGACAAAAATTTAGATGAAAGTATTAAAAGTCAACAATACAAAGTTAGTATCATATGTAGGATGAGTATGTCACGTATCAATAAAAAATTGTAGGCAATATATGTTAATAGAAAACAAGTAAAACACATGTATCAAAATTATAAAAAGAAAAAAATTACTATCTCTAGATAGCATTATGATTCTAGCTCGTTCCTTTGCTCCCATGCTCCTAAGCATAATCAATCGAGCATTGTAAAGAGAGTACTTTCCTTGGTTCTTACTTGCATCCATGAAGTATTTCTGGGTACCCAAAAACATCCCGAATAGGGTGTGAGATAACACATAGTAGTACACCATGAATAGTGTATATAACATATCCTATCTTGGTATATAATAATAATAAATGTTAAATATATTACAATAATATAAATGACTAAGAAGGCCTGGTACTATCCACCCAACAAATATCACTATAATCTAGAAATCATAAGCACAGAATAACTATAAAATATGATAAAATCAGATTGATATTATCCAATAAAACAACTATGATTAAGAACCAATAACATGGGTTAAATGTAAATCATGATAAAACATACACTATAGCCTATGGCGAGTAATCAAGTTTTAGGCCCAATGGGCCATATCCAAAGTATAGATGACCAATGAATACTCAGTGTCCAATGCCATGTAATCAAGTTGTAGACCTAACGAATATATCCACATAGAATTAATGTATAGGTATTCCCATATAATCTAGAACAATGTAGTAGAAATGCTCATGGAATCCAATATAATCTTTAATCCATGGAGTATAATTGTCTATACAGTTGAATATAATATTGAATTCATAGCACTGAAATGTCCATGGAATTTAGTAAAATCTAATGTTATACCAATCCATCCATTATCAACTTGATCACATAAAAAATTCTGGGTAATTAATCAACTATTCCCTTTATCATTTAACTTATTTCATAATTCATTTCATAATCATTCATAATCAATGAGTTTATCCAACTCATTCCACATTTCCCATTTAATCCATTTAACCATTTAAAAAAAACATGTAAACACATGGAAATTTATCTTAAACTCTCTCATAATATCACATTTAAATTCATTGAGCCTTATACTAATATGTTGAGCTCACATGCACCCAATAGGGTGGTAGAGTTTAGAAATATACATAAACACACCTCAAGGGTGGTCCAGATTGAGGTTAAAAACATACAACAATCACATGGTGCTAAGTGGGAAACCTAAAAACGTTCTAATAATTTATTCAAGAAATTAAATTAATTTAGGATAATTGTACTGGAAGTTCAGCATGAGACACAATGACAACTAGCTATAAAAAAACTAGACTTTGCAGGAAAATGTATAGACCACCTTCTTTATACCTGCGGTATAAAACTATTCCAATGTCAACTCCTAACTCAACCAAGATTGAAAGAAGATTGAAGAATGAACTAATACTCTAGAAATATATTATATTATATTTCACCAAAATAACTTCATCGATATAAAGAAAAATGGAAATGGAGTCTAAGGATTTAAGAACTCACTAATGTGGTTCCAATGAGAAAAATAGTGTTTAAATCAGAGTTTGGATAAAAAAATGGGATCATTGACTACCATTAAAGCTTAAGAAACTCAAGAAGAGAAAAAAAAATCCACTAAATAGATTAATAAATAAAATAAGGGATAATAATTATTAAAGGAAAAATAAAAATTTTACCCAAAAACATAGGTTCACATGGTTTGACTGTACAGTTGGAAAAACCATGTGCCAACCATGTGCACCTCTCTACCTCAAAAGGGAACCTTAATGTTTCATGTTCATGATTTTGGAAATCATGTACAAACAATTCTATTTACCTCTATCAAAAATTATATTGTTTTTTCATCGGTGTGTGACCCTGGTTTTATGATTTACTCAAACCGTGCAACCCTTCTATTCTCTCTTAAAAGACTTGTACAATTAGTAGTAACTGTGTGTCCTGACATGAATCATTTCTACTTACCCTATAACTGAAATCTATTTTCCAAAATCCAAGACTCTAGGATTTGAACAGGATCTAAACACCCCAAAATCTACCAGGACCTCATTATGCACACATTAGGCTATAACCAATGAATTAACATGTAATTCAAAGGATTCATACCTTAACAAAAAACCTTGGATCTTTCAATATTCCCCCATTAAAGCAATTCATACCCATTTTTTTCTAAGGGTAGGAAAACAGTGTTGGAGAATAACTCTAGCCACTTGGAATGTATGTGAACCTCTCACTCTTAAGTCTCATTCTATACACAATCGTGCTTCCACTACACCTGTACTAGAGGAACTGATCAAAATCATATATCCTTTGCGATCTAATCAATGATGTTTATAGGATGATCCTTGAAAGAAATATCTTCCTCTAACTCAACCTCATCTACCTGAAGAGTATTAGATAGGTCTAGGTGATAATGATGTAGTAGAGACACATAGACGACATTATAAATTTATCGACACATATGAGGTAACTGATAAAGATAAGCTACCATATCAAATCTCTCTATAATCTCGAAAGGCCTGACATGTCACAGTGAAAGCTTAAAATGTCTCTAAATATTTCTATGCCCCATCCTCAAAAAGATAAGTAAAAATACATGATCCCCAACCTCAAACTCAAGAGTTCGATGGTAGTAATCATTATATGATTTATGTCTAGAATACACAATATTCACACAATTTTTATCAATTAAACCTAATCTGAAGTGTCCATCATGAGACACGGTGCGAGCTTGGCTGCCTCTCAGGCATCTGACTAGCACAAAGGTGATAAGAATGTCCTACCATATAAATCATCAAACATTCCCATATGTATAGTCACATGATATATATTTTTGTAGGAAAATTCAACCATGGGAATATGCATCTCCCAAGAGCCCCCAAAATCAAGTATGCATGCTCTAAAAATTTCTTCTAGAATTCGTATAGTGGGTTCTGACTTGGCATTGGTCTGAGGGTGGCATGTCGTTCTCAAAAAACACATTTAACCAATTACCTCTACAATATTTTTAAAAAATGAGATGTAAACCAAGTATTATTATCTAATATAATGGTATGAGCAACCCCGTAGAGGAGAAAAACCACATTGATATAAATCATCCCAAGAGAATCTACTGAGAAGGTCTCCCTAATCGATAAGAAATGGGAGACACTTGTCATAATGTCCACAGCAACCCCTAAAAAATAATGACCTCAAGGATAAATTAAAAACTCATTCATTAAATATATCACAAATTCATCCCATTTCAACTTAGGAATGGATAACTACAATAATATCCCACCTGGTCACTAGTGTTCCACCTTAACCAACTGAAAGGTGGACCACCTCATGACAAAACCAACTACCTCTCATTTTATACCTGACTACTAATACTAGAACCGTAAATCACGATACATATTGGTAATTTCGATTTTTTCTACCCAAGATAATTCATGAAATTCTTTAATCATCTCCTCACATATCTCAATTAAAACCCAAATGCAATAACATTTGATTATAATTTCTTCCTCTCTAACAGTACAACCAGGTAGCGGGTCCTCACCTTCCATGCACTCCCATAGGACTAGGCCCTCAAAATCTAACAACTATATCTTCCTCACCCAATTCATAAGAGTGGAAGTCATTACCAAGGATGAGATAAAAGTCTACATGTGACTATCCTACATGTAATTTTAATGCCTGAGTGACCACTAAATTAGTATCCAAATAAATCACCACATTACTTCATGAGCACATTTCCATACGACATAGGCTACCGACTAGAAGAGAGGGTCTAATGATGGTACACCGCATAGAAAATTACCTCAAGATCAGAGTCACACAATGGTAAAATAGATGTAAATCAATGGAAAATAATAGAAGAAATATTAATAAATGAAAATCAACGTAAGGTAAATAAAATGACTGAATAAAAGTAAATGGACAACACAAATACATATAGTGATGTATGCATATCTAGATTATTATATAAGATATAGGAATGAGGTACAACAAGTAACATAACACAATCAAAAAAATATATCTTAAAGGCTAACTCCATGAGAATCCTGAGTACTGGCCCAATCCTGTGCTCCCTAGCTCCCAAGTACACAACACATTACAAGAAATAAATCCAAGGACCTGAAAACATGTAGAACTACTTGAGTACCCCAATGTAATGATGGCTTGAGAAGGGTGTGAGATATAATCCAATTAGGCCACCACAAACAATTAATATATCAATCCAATTCATGCACTAATAAATGGAATGTGTGCCATCATGGGTGAATAAAAGTAAATAAATGAATAAATAATTAAATAACACTTATGTACAGGATCCTAAAATGATACCTGGCCGATTCTACTCACTTCAGCCTAAACCAAATGTTTGAACCAAGGGTACCTATAGAAGTAATATGGTATGTACAATGTTTCATAAATAAAGAAACATAAGTGGGTAGACCACAAGATTGTTCTTTAGATGTGTGGTCACACCTTTAAGAAATCATCTAATCATTTAAATACCACTTTGTAATCATAATAAAGAAAAATAATGCACCAAATGTAATTCCACATAAGGAATCCATCAAATCCAGTAATGGAATCCTGATCCCATCTAAGGCGATCCATAATGGAATACAAATAGTCCCTCTAAGAGCCCTCAATATAAACAATACCACCATGTCTGTTTGAGGTGACACATAATGGAATACCTCGTATCACTCATAGTATGGTAAACTCTGAGTATCTACCAAGCATCTCACATAGGGGAATGGGTATCATCTGAGGCATGAAGTATCCATATTTCTAATGAGACAATCGATGGATTCTCCCATAAGGAACAGATGTATCCCACGAGAATAATAATCCACCCAGAGATCCCATCCATGGAAATAAAAATAATCATTCCTAGTGCATTAAGTAGTACCAAGCCCAACATGACGATTCCATCCATGTTGTCCTTATGTCAGGACCATTGTTATCTTCCAGACTACAAGTACTCAAGTCATAGAAATCAAGTCATATATCAACATGGCCTAGCATTTACATCAAGATAATAAATCTAGACACACATTTAATACAATCCAAATAAGTATGGAATAAGAATTAAGGGAATAAATCACTAATAATAATAATGACCACGAGGCTATAAGGAATGTACACATAGTAATAACCATAAGAACAAGACAAAGAACAAGAAGCCTTGAGTAGAAAACACATGGGATGGTATATTCTTAAATAATAACCAAGGAGTCACACAACATAAGTATTTTACAACTTGAATAATATATATGGAACATGGTATAGGTAACAAGAAATAAATTGAGAAAGATTCATAAATTAATAAAAAAATATATAATACATAAGTAGAAATAAAAAAGTATTGAATTTGTATCATTCGACCAATGTAATCAAATTCAATTGATTTATATAGTTCAATAGTGGCATGATCATAAGAATTTGGAATAAGTTTGTAACTAATGGACAAAAAATTTATCTTAATTCAATAAATTATTCTATGGAATTTATTATGGATGAATCACACCCTCAAGGATGTTTGAAAAAACAAGGCTCAATGGAATTAGGTCTAAAAGGAGGAAGCACACCCATCATAGTGTCTAGATTCAATTAAATCACCCAAAGTGGTGATTATATGCTTACTAGGTATATACCAGACATGGTAAAGGGTTTAATTTAAGTTATTTGATAAAAGGGAGGCATCGTTAGAAGAGTCTAGTGCATTAAACAATGGTGAACCATATAAAATGAAATGAAACTTTGGGAAAAAAGTTAGATCACCTACATTATACCAAGGATGAATCACTCATCAGATATCAGGCTTTGATTTGGTCTGGTTCGAGAGAATTCAATGAAATGGATAGACGCCTTGAAAATAGGGTGAATTAGATCATACTATGATAACATCCATGAGAGAGATATATAAAGATAAAGCATCAATAATAATTTATAGCATACTGAGAGAACTCCATAGGGACCAATCGTACTCATGCTAGAAATGGATGGAAGATATCTTGATATGCATAGGTTAGTCATTGGAGGATCCCCATGCATAAGGGTTGAGGAGAAACCCAATTAGAGGAAAGGAAGATTAATAAAGGGATTAACACATTTAATCTATTATAGGAAAAGGACATTTCACACTTTTTACATTTTTGAATTATTTGGCTATATGGTTTGGCCAAGCAATGCGCCTACCTTTCAATGAATAGTACACCCACATGGCCTAAATAGAACAAAGTGTGTGGGATTGGCACATGGTTTGGAAAAATGTGTGCAGCCAATGAGAATAACTTCTTCTCACCTACATATGGAACACAATCTTCACTACTAGGACTCATGGTTTCATAAAAATCGTGCTCCCTTATTAGTCCACCAAAACATGAGTTTCCAGGGTCCTGTGCCCCCAAAATATAAAAGAACACCTAAGGGACCCCTCAATCCCCAACCACATCTAAAAAAATAAATTAATGTGTTCTAATAGTAGTAATTTAGTTCTGAAGAAAAATTTTCAAAAGAGACCATCCATAAAACTATTAAATTCAAATTCCTTTGGAATATCATATACTCTAAAAACACAAGATAATACAATCTCCCAACATTAAAACTTCTCTCTCCCATGAAACATTTGGAAAATTAAGAGAACCCCACTCAACATAGTTGGGTAATGAAGTATCATTCAAATGACCATGTTTCATTACCAAACTCCCAACACACCTACAAGCATCTCCTTAATACATGATATGTAAGATGTAGAAAATCAAGACAACACATTATTTTACATACTAAAACAACGAGATGAGGCTTATCTGAGCTCATCATACTCGATACATGATCTCATAATCACCTCCTTCAGAACTATCCCTGAGAAGTTGCAGGGTCCTAACCATGTCTTGGTATTTCATGAATTGAACTACTGATTTAATAATGACCTTAGTTCAATAATGATGTAGTTGGCATGATTCACAACTTAAATGAACAGTCGACTCTCAATCAACCCTAAAGGTCAGGTCGAGCTGAATTTTTATGAAAAGTCTTTGCCAAAATACACTGTAATTTCCTCAACTAGAAAACATTCCATTAATATGTTCCTCATAAACCACATATGAAAATAGAGAGAGAGATATCTAGTCAAACCATCTTCAGTCAACTACACTCAAAACAATTGATTTATATGAATGATGCATTTTAAATGATAGACCCGATGCATTTAGATAAATTTACCCCAAGATTTCTCTAAACATACCAATCAAAGCCTGTAATTTGATTTTTGTGATTTCTCTGGCAAAAACACCCACTTTAAACTATTTTTCCCCAATACAAACATGGGTGTATTTCAAGACCTTTACACCTGGATCACTACCCATTAACATCTCATTTGATCCCAACTATGGTTTGGGGTAGCCTTAGAATCAATAACAGGTGTTCAAGGAGCTTATAAAAGGAAAAATTAACTGGAATTTACAAGAGAGGCATCAGTATGAGGTTGTACTTCAACATATCAACAACCCTGACCGAGTCCAAAGAGGCATCCTCATGGAGATTAATCCGAAGGGAAAATAGTTGGTGTCCATGAGTCTGACCAAAGAATTTATACTTGTAAACCTAGGTATTAGTTAGGAACAACCATGCTTCTAAGGACAACCACACGTCCAGAGCACACTCTGATAGATACCCCTTATTAAGTCCAAAGGGTTTTAATTTTTTTAGCATGGAATACAATGGAAACTCTCTTAGTATACCAATATGATATAAATATAAGGGACATGATCATCATTTAGCTGATACAACATTAATATAACTTGAATTGTTTTAAAAAATAACCTAATAAACATACACTAAAACATAAATGAAGTTCTTGATAAGGCTATAAACTATTCACAATTGACAAAGAGAGAATAAGGATAGTTGATATACCATAGGTTGACTTCCTCAAAATATCTTGATTACTCTTGATGAAGCATTACCATTACCTGGAAATAATGATTTTACTAGTCGAGGCATCCTGTGATCATTAATTCACATCCACCAAAGTCCTTCTTTGACCAACAATTCCTTTCAAGGGTTTCATATATGTCCACCCATTCTTCATCATTCTAACTCACATGCATCGATGTGGTTCAAAACTCACCATTCCCAATGGAATTTAGAAACAAAACTAACTATCTTCAAATGGTTCCCCTGATTATGGTCCGAGTACATGGAAAGACATGTTTAAATAGAATTTAAGTGATGAACCCAACCTTAGGAGTGTCCTTAACATTGATTTTATAGATAAAGAGATATCATCCCATGAAACACACTCCATAAACCACTTACCATGTGTCCTAGACGTGGCCATCATTCTTTAGAAAGCGTCACACTAAAGAGATAGGAAACCAGCTTCTTATGAGCGTTAGATCAGTGTCAAAATCAGAAATATGCATGGAATTATTTAGAGCTATACCCATGAATGATATACCATTAGTCATAAATGCCAAAACAACCAATCATCATGACAAGACGCCTGATCCTTTTTAGAACATTACCCCATGCATTGGGATGAGTTTTTTTTGTGAGATTCTATGGTCACTCTAATAGCAGATAAATAATGTTCATTGAGTCACAACTCAAGGACTAAAATATCTTTTAATGAGGCCAAATTTTCCATTTTACCAAAAACCAACTCGAAGGTATTGCATGTGACAATAAATACTACCCCGAGAAATATGGAACATCCTGGAAACTATCCATAGGAACAAATGTCCATATGAATTTAAGCATATGGAATCACACACAAAGGATTTAACCCAAGGATATATCTTTGCATATGACTTTTAAATCGTCTGGTGAAGTACCGAGTCATCAATCCTCAAGGAAGTGGAATAAGGGGTCACATGACCCACTAAGCAGTCAACCATTCCCTAGGCATGTCTAACCTATTGAAACCAAACATTAATTGATGCTCACAACCAAAACAAGGGTCAAAACACCACCTGACCACCAGTCCAAATAGTGGTATTTTTTTATAAACTAACAGTTCTATAAGGGATAGAAAACACCCGAATAGTAGCAAACACCAGAAATTATTCACAAGACTTTAACAAGGGATTTAGATATCAAATTAAAATACCTACAATGGGATATGCCCTTAACAATGTGTAAATCATTGACCCAAAATAAGGTCACACCTACGGAAGGTCCCTAGGCTTACAGTTCTATCATTTAGCTTTTTTCTAAAGGAGAAGAGGCCTATAGGAAACATTAATGATCTTGTCCCAAGGAAAAGATAGAAATGGTTTAAACTTACTTTACATTAGGGTTATAAATTAAAAATCACTTTATTATTTCATTGAGTTGGTTCATTTATGTACATGTAAATGCATACATTTTAAAGGATCTGTTTTAAAACATTTGATGTCAGTCATAAGACCGTGTGAGTTGGCACTCTAATTAGATAAGGACACAAGGTAAAATAAAAAATTTATATTAACTTACTTTTAAATTTTTATTTATTTAGTGACATCCAATCATAAGTAGTCTATTTTATCACATAACCCCATTTTAATCAACATTTACTAATTTAAAATATTTCATAATTGACTTAGACAAATAAAATTTCAACTGCAATCTATAGAGGAAAACACCCTTTAGTTTGAAATTGTAATTTTAATAAACTAAATTATTAAATTTAAATATAGATAAAATTAGATTAAAATAAATTTTATTAATTAAATGGGTCTAGTATAAAAGGGAAACACCTTAAATTTACATGTAAAACCACATAGGTGGTTGTGACACTTTAAAATTACATTAACTTAGCAAAAGAGAACCCCCCATGAGTGAATAACTAAGACATATCAAGGAAAATGTGACTTGTGAGGGTCCTATTAAGTAATTTTGGGTTCAATTAATAAAACCGAAACATTTTAGACATTAATTATATAAAACACCCTTAGTAGTTCACTTCATAGGAATCATGCCCCAACTGACCCACTTGGGTCCAGTTGTGCATTTATAAATTTATCCATAGGGTTCATTAATCGTAAGAAATAGAGTTTCAAGACCTTAATAAGTAATCCAATTCATATAATGTGAAAATATTTTATCTTATTCAACAATATCTAAGTATATAAGGCTCATAAAGTGTGGTCTAGTAATATGGGTCACCGCTTCTCAATTTTTAAAGCACCCATGCACTTTAAAACTTGCAAGAAGTCACCCATATAACCACACACAATTAATTTTGGATATTTTTTTAAAAAAAATTAAATTTTTTTAAATATTAATTATGTATATAAGTTTCATCTATAATGGTTCAATTATATGGGTTACCATTTTACAATTCATAAAGTGCCCATGCACATTAAAAATTAAAAATTGGATCCCATTTAACAACAATTAGAAATTCTTCAACCCTTGAAAAAAAACATAGAAGCATGAAAATTGGAAATAAATCAATTAATTATTAACCTAAAATGCTATGCAATTAGACATGCTAAATGAATAACTAAGCATGCTAAATGAGCACAATAATGTAACATATTCATGGAAATCTATTAGATAAGCAGTTTGCACTAAAACATGGAATATAAGAAAAGCATGATAATTTAAATTACAGAAGCATGATAATACAATACCTAAGTGGGTAAAAACTAAAAAAATTATTGAAAATTTTAACATGTCATATAAAAGGGAAATCTAATATCACGCAAGGAACATCAAGGGAGCCTCGATAGGCTATCAATGCAGTCTACATGGCATGGCATATGCATGAAATGTGAATCCATACATCCCTATAATTACTAGTGTAATGTTTTCTTCTTTCTCCACCTGGCCAATGGTAAATATTATAAGTCTCATAGTAGAATAAAATACACCAATCACTTAAGGTGAAATCATAAGAAAATATAATAGAAAAAAAGATGAACAACAATCGTAACCCTGGCCACCTGGTCTTTTCCCTATATGTGGGTAGATAATTTCAAAGAATGACTGTTTACCAAGTGACAAAACATTATCAGTCTCATATTTACCATCCCAAAATAGAAATAAAAAAGGAAAAATGAATCTCTGATATGAGTTTCTAATTTCCAGGCCCAAATGACCCCTAAATCGGTAGTAAGACCAGTCACCGCATGACCAAAAGCGCACCTCCCTGTATGAGAAAGGCTAGAAAACTATAGTGAGGTTATAATGATTCTACTATGTGTAGAATATAATCTCAATATTAGATTCACATAGTTGTATAAAAGGTGTAAATCAATGGAAAATAGTGGAAAAAATAATAATAAATGACAATTAGAGAAATATAAATACAATGAATGAATAAATGTAAATGGACAACTCTAATACATGTAGTGACACATGAATTTATAGATGATTCTACTAGATACAAGAGTGAGGCACAAAAAACAATAAAACACAATCAAATAAAAAGAGAACAAATTCCACCTCTATGATCATCCTAAGTACTGATATAGCCTTATTCTCCCTAGCTCCCAAGTACACAACAAAATACAAGTAATAAATCCAAGGACCTGTAAACATGTAGAACTACTCAGGTACCCTAGTGCAATAGAGGCTTGAGATGGGTGTTATATATAATCCCATTAAAACACCATAAAGGGTGTGTGGATGAATTATGTTCATGCACTAATAAATGGATAGTGTTCCAGTATAGGTGAATATAGGGGAATAAATAAATAAATAACTCTTAGGTCTGAGTTCCTAAATAAATAACCAACTGATTGTACCTACTTCAGCCTAAGCCATATTTCTGAATCCAGGTAACATATAGATGAAATATGGTATATACATGGCATCACATATGAGGAAATAGAAGTGGGTCGACCCCAAGCTTATACTTTGGATGAGAGAACACACCCTTAAGACATCATCCTAGAATTTAGATACAACTTTTTAATCATAACAACAAAAATAATAATGTACCATAAGTAATCACACAAATACAATCTCTAAAATACAGTAATGGAATCCTGAGAACATCCAAGGTGATCATTAACAGAATCCTATAGGTCATTACTGGAGATATTAAAATAACCATTACCACTATGTCCTTTTGAAGAAACCCATAAGGTCACACCTACTTACACTCATGGTATGGTAAATTCTAAGTTCATACCAAGCATATAAATTAGGCGATCTGGTATCACCTAAGGCATGGTGTAGCCATATTTCCAAAAAGTACATCAATGATTTCTCTTCTAGAGAACTAGTGTTACCCATGAGTATACTAATTTTCCCAGGGATCCTGCCTATGTTTTACCAAAGGATCTATCTTGGCATGTCAATTAGTATCAATCCAAGCACAATGAGTCCATACACGATGTACGTAAGTTAAGACACGCGTTCTCTCCTAAACTGTAAGCATTTAAGACATAGAAACAAAATTACATATAAAAACTTCCTAGCATGTACATAAAGATAAACAATCTATCCATGCATTTAATACAATCCAAATAAATAAGTTATAAGGAAACATAAGGTAATAAGAATAAAAATGAGCCCTAGGCTGAAAGGCATGCATACATAGTAATAATCATAAGAAAAATACAAAGAAAAAAAGCCTTATGTAGATAACACATGGTGTGGATTAATCGTAAAGAATAATCTAGGAGGAACACAACATAAGTATTTAACAAATTATATATTATATATAGAACATGGTATATAGAATATGCAATTTATGTCAGTAATGAGAATAAGTGAAAGAAAAAAGATATAATACATAAGAAGAAAGAATAATGTTTTAAATTTATGTCCCATAAACAATTTAATCAAATTAAATTCATTCAATGATTTCAATCATGGAATGAGAATAGGTATTAGGATTAAGAGCCTAAATCATGGACACAAATTAATCATAATTAAATTTATTAATGTAAGGAATTTATTGATGATTAAACACTCTATTAAGGATGTTATAAAAAACAAATATCAAGGTAATTGGGTCTCAAAATATAAAGAACACCAATCAGAGTGGATAAAGTCAAGGTGACCACCCAAAGTGGTGATCTTTTGTTCACTAGGGATATACCAAACATGGTAAAGGGTTAAATTTAATTTAATTGAAAAAGGGAGGAATCGTCTGAAGATTCCAACACACGAAACAATAACGCACCATATAAAATTCAATGAAACAATAGAAAAGAATCTTGACCACCTAACTTACTCTAAGGACAAACCACTATTTAAATTTCAAGATTTTATTTGGCCAGGTTCTAGAAAAATCAATGAAATAGATTAAAACCCTGAAAATATGTTGAATTAGCTCACATGACGTAAATT
The DNA here is from genome assembly GCA_963277665.1 of Viscum album. NCBI lineage: Eukaryota > Viridiplantae > Streptophyta > Magnoliopsida > Santalales > Viscaceae > Viscum > Viscum album. The sequence continues at coordinate 453,674,054 of OY728141.1, read as the reverse complement.
CCTTGATAAAGATAGAAATAGAGAAATGTTCAAGAGTAATATAGAGCTTACTGATTAGAATCCATAGGGACTAACGATGATGGATTCTGAATAAAGATAGAGGATATCTTTCTATACCTAGGTTAGGAATTAGAGGCACCCCACACATGATAAAGGAGGTGACACATACTATAGGAAAGGAGGAGGAAGAAAGGGATTAAAACATTTAATCCATTAAGGAAAAAGGCCATTTCACCCTTATTATAGGGTTGTATGGTTTGGCCGCATGGTTTTTCCAAACTGTGAGACAACCATGAGATGAACAGTAAACACGCACTGCCTAAATGGAACTAATAATTTGGTATTTATTCATAGTCTAGGAAACCATGTGTGTCTCATGTGAGTCCCTTCCACTCACCCGCAGATGGAGCACAGTTTACACTGGTGGGACACATAGTTTTATACAAACAATTCTCTCTTACCAGTCCACCAAAAACTTGAGTTTCTAGGGTATCACACCCATAAAAATTGATAGAACACTCGAGGGACACTCATGACTTCAAACACATCTAAAAACAACATATCAAAGTGTTTTACAACTTATAATTCTATTCCAAACTATGATTTTCAAAAAGGACCATCCAAAAATTGATTAAATTCAAATTAAATTATAATTTCATCTGGTATAGAAATACAATACACTATACTAGACCTCCATGTGCATCTATAAAAACATGTCCATAAGTTTCCACTCACTAATGAACTCATAAAATACCTATATATGAGTCCTTCTTCTCTGTGAATGGGCCACTGCATTTCGCTTCTCAGGCGCATTGGAAAAATCATAGTCAAAGAACTGAGTGTATTTAACCCACCTTCATTTCCTAAGATTTCAATTCGTGCTATGTAAAAATGTACTTGATTATTTTTTGGTCCATATACACCAAAAAACTCTCTGATTAAATAATTACTCCATTAGTATAAGGCATGAACAATAGTGACCAACTCAATATCGTGCCTCATGTAGTTCCTCTCTTGTGGCCTCAAATTATGAGAAATGTATGCCACAACTCACTCCTCAAGCACCAGAAATGTTACTAGACCAATACCTAATGCATCAAAATATACTATATATATTCTTCCTTATTTCAATGTAATTAGGATCAGTTCTAAATTCAATCTTCCTTTCAGATTATGAAAGATTGTCTCAGAGGTATCTGACTATACAAACTTCACACCCTTCCAAGTAAATCCTATAATAGTTTCTTTTAAGCATGAGATGTACTATATAAAACAATTTTAATATCTTCATAGCCTCAATAATATCTTTGTATCAAACAAATTCTTAGGGTTCTCCCAAGAAACTATAGCTCTCACCTTCACTAGGTCAAGTGATACTTATGTCTATAAGATAATATGACCTAGAAAGTTAATATTATCCATCTAGAAGTTTCTCTTTTTGATATTATCATATAACCCATGATATTTCAGTGTATCCAATACAATATCAATATGTTTTTCATGGTCATGTCAAGTGTGGGAATACACCAAGTTATATTCTATGAATACCACCAAAAACAAATCTAAATATGGATGGAAACCTTGATTCATAAGTGCCATGAAAACTGATGGTGCATTCATGAGATTGAGCATCATGACCGTATACTCATATTGAACATACCTGTTATGGAAACATATATGATGTAAGTCTTATGTTTGAACACACACCTAATTATAATATGATCTTTGATCAATATTTTAGAATATCAAAGCTCCTCAGTTCTGGTCAAAGAGAACATCTTTCCACGATAAGGGATATCAGTTCATAACCATAAACTATTTTCTTTTTCAGTAATCCACATATAGCCTAAGGGTTCTTTCTAACTTCTTGTATAAAAGGACTTAATAACCCCAAATAGAATTAATAGTTTATATAAATCCCATCACTTCCAAATCCTATAACTGCCTCTTGATCTCTTGCAACTTAGTTGTCACTATCCAATAAGGATAAATGGGAAATGGTGTTGCTACATGCACTAACTAAATGGAAAATTACACCTATATATAATTAGGTAAACCAACGAATTTATCAGTGAAAACTTATTTAAAATGATTAACCATTGGAGGGAAATCTACTGGTCACATTACCTGATTTTCCATATAAGGGCTAGAAATCTGGGTTGTAATCCTTCTTATCCCATGATGCTCAGGTCCATATCTAACTACCTGGACATCCCATTAAACTTTTTGAATTAAAATCCACCCTATGGTGATGTGAAGGTCACCCTTCAATGATATAAATCAATGAAATCATGAATGAGAACCAATAACTACATCTTGATAATGATTTAAAACCTTATCATCTCAAGGATAAATAGGTCTCATACAAAGTGACGCCCACCTAATCGATGAGAAACTTCATAAACTAGCATCAAATGTTCAATATAATCACCAATTAAGTATCAAGTTTCGCAACAACACTGTAAAACTAAACAATGGGCCCAAGGTTCTCCCCAACAGACACATATTCAAAGCTATGTGAAGTACCTATATCAAAAATAAAATATATTAGAGTTTAGGATGTTAATATTTTACCTATTAATGTATACATATTTAAACTTTTATCCTTAGGTATAGGAGGTTTTTAATATATATAGCATGAATTTCAACCTAGTGAAACAACATGACTACCTTGAGGAGGCTCACTCAGTTGTCGAGATACAATTGGTGTCCTGATTCCCCAAACCTGACCTCCTATTTATCATGAAAAAACCGATATTACTCTAGATCCCAGCCTATTCAGAGTTTTAAATATTTCTCCTAAACCTAGAGTCGGTGTAAACCCCCTGTCCCTAGTTTCTAAAGGCATAGTCCTGGTAAAATATTATAGATTTCAAATCCATTTACAATATCGACACTCGACTGGGACTCTATCAAAATGTCTCATCATGCGTCCCTACCTCTAAAACTGATGAAAGAAGACATAACTACCATCACTCACACACTAGGTGGTATTTTCCTCATGAAAAATCTCTAAATGTAACTTCTTTCCACATAACATAGAACCATTAGGTCGAGAAGCTGCAATACCCTATACTGGGCCCCCATATTCTCTTAGGTTACACTCATTAATCAGTGCGTGATTCACTATCTTAGTTATGGTAGTTAACTAAGACACATTCACCTATGACCATATGAAATTTTGAGGCCGTAATCAAATCATCTCACCCTAGATAGATCATCAACAAGATCAATATGGGAAAAATGATAAATCTCTATAAAGTGTTCTAAATATTCCATAATCATCATCACACCCCTTCTCCAGAAACAAAAAATCACTAAACCATTCAGATCTAAAAGTTTTATGAAATCATTATTCATAAATTTTTTATAAAAAATCCCTCTAAACCATATCTCAAATCATATAATATTGGTTCAAGACATCCCACCAAGGATTGGAGGATACCCATAGAATATCCTTTGTGATCTTAAAACTCATCTTAGGAGGTGTCTCAAGATTCTTGAAAATTGATAAAATAATCTCAATACATTTCCCAACAGCCTATTGACCACCATCTATAGAAAAAGTTGGTGGATTATACTATTGGAACACACACATAAACCCTTACATATATGAGGCAGACCACGAGGTTCTTTGAACAGGCAGTACAAAGTGCTAGAAATCCTCTCAGAACCAGGAATCATCACCCATATCAGTACCAATGGGTGGTGCCATATGTGGCACTATAAGAGGTTCAAATGGTTTCTCAATGACTACCAACTTCTATACATGGTCATTTACACCCTCCTAATGAATGAATGAAGGTTTTTATGGTGGAATGTTCTTATAAATTCCAAACACAAGCCTCAAAATAGATTTGGTAACAAACAGAACACATATATAATCATAGGAATGATACAAGAATTCATATTTTCAAGATACACCCCTCTTCCTACTTTATAATATAGGAATCAGTAAAAGGAAAATTTTTGTAGAACACCAGAGACATTGAATACTTCCCACTACTAAATTAAAGTGTAGGTAAGCTCTCTGCTTCAGGACATGGGTCCCAGTATATAGACTATCAATTTCAATTGGAAACTCTATTTAACAATGAACTTTACATTTATGAATTCACTTTTATTTAAATTAATATTTATTACAATTATATTTAAATAGTCGAACCATATAGATCATTACTTATAATCCATAAGGTCCCATATATCTTATAATCTAAAGGGTGGATTCTATTTAATCCCAGCCTTACTATGTTCCAGTCCATTTGACAAATAGTCATTAAATCAATATGTCATAATTGACTGCTTATGGTGTCTACGATAGAATATATATGAAAACAGTTTTTAGGTTATGGATAAAACATTAAGTAATAATTATTTTTATCAATACACTAAAATAAATGATAACCAATATCAATTACATAACATAAGGCACACATAATTATTATTATGTAATAAAGTAATGCACCATATATGGAATGGAATATGCATGGCATGTGAATCCTATAAGGTACCTAAAATTATTCATGGTCAATTATTTCTTTTCACATCGGTCCAAGGATAAAATGAAATTCCTTAATCATAAAAATAATAACATCATATAACATGTGCATCCCCGAACAATGAAATCAAATAAACTATAATAAGAAAAATATATAACAAGTGTTCCTCATTCTAGAAACATGGTGATTACCCTGAATATGTGTTAGATAATCCCATACATAACTTATAACCATGTTCTAATTCAATCATATTCTCTTGTATATTGGATCAAAATAATAAGGTAAGAAAATAGGATTTTATACTCCTTTGTTACGTATCAAACTGGGAGCCACTGAATGGTGTGCTGAGCTGATGGGTCACATGGACTCAAGAACACCTCCTCATACGCCAGAGCCTGTCAGCTAGTAGCAAGGGTATGAGGTGGTATAGTGGGGAGACTATACCCTAATATGAAGAGTAACACAGCAGTATCACAAGTAAATAAATAAAAATAATCACAATATAAATAACGGACATCCAAAAAACATCAATATCACATTAGTAAAAGTCAAAAAAATACAAATTCAATATCATATACAAGATGAGTTTGTAAAGTCTCTATACAAAAATTGCTGGCAATACATGTTAATAGGAAACCAGTACAACACATGTATCAAAAGTGAAAAATGGAAAAAATGAATATATATAGATTACATCATGATACTATCTTGGTAATATGATCCAATAATCCTAATCATAATCAATCAATAATCGTAAAGAGGGAGCTTTACTTGGTCCCTACCTTCATCCATGAAGTCTGTCCGGGTACCCAATGATGACATAAATATAGTGCGAGATAACACTCAGTAGACCACCACCAATGGTATCTATAACATATAAAGACTATTTATGTAAGTAGGAGAAGTGTGAAATATATTATAGTAATATAAATGAATAAGTAGGTCTGAAACTATCCAACTAACAAGGATCACTGTAAACCAATATCTATAAACACAGTCTAACTATAAAGTGATATAAAACCATAATGATACATTATATTCTACCATCTATGATCAAGAACCCATAACACAGTTCAACTGTAAATCATGATAAAACATACACTATAGAAATTTTTGAGTAATTAAGTTTCATACCAAATGGGATGGATCCAAGGTATAGAGGATCAAGGAATATTCAACAGCCCATGTCGTGTAACCAAGTGTCAGAACCAATAGCCTAATCCAAGGAGTAGTAATTTCTAAGGCATCCCACATAATCCAGAACCATGGAGTATAAATGCCTATAAAATCAAATATAATCTCGAATCTATGGAGCATAAATTTCCATGACATTCAAAATAATCTTTAATCCATAGAGTAGAAATTTAAAATAGAATCCAATATAATCTCAAATACATGGAGTATAAATTTCCATGGCATTAAATATAATCTCTATTCTATAGAGTAGAAATTTACAAGGAATTCAATATAATCTTATGCTATACTTGTCAATCCATCATCAAAATAATAACATAATAAATCAAGTGTCATTCAAAAACTATTCCTTTAATCATTTAACTCATTTCATATTTGATTCATAATCATATATAATCCATGAGTTCATCTATCCAATTTTTTATTTCCCATTTATGTGGTTTAACAATTTAAAAAACATGTATAACCATGGAAAGAAGGTATAAACACTCTCCAAATATCAAATAGAAATTCATTAAGGATATCACTGTGATGGAGATATCACATGCAGAATATGGGGTGGTAGATCACGGGAAGATACATAAATACATCTCATTGGTGGGAAAATTTGAGTTTGACAACCTCAAACTATCACATGGTGCTATGTGGGAAACCTAACAAGGTTCCAATAATTTATCCATGGCATTAAAATAATTTAGGAGAAACTCTAGGAAATTTTCAACTGAGGAACAATAGAAACTAGCTATAAAATAACTAGTCTTTTCAAAAAAATGTATAAACCACCTACCATAAACTTTTGTTAGAACACTCATCCAATATCATCTCCTAACTTGACCCAGATCAAAAGAAAACAGAATAATGATCCAATACCATGGAAATATGGAATATTAACTTGCTCCAAAATAACTCCATTGATATAAAGACAAAGAGAAAAATGAGCCTAAGTATTGAATAACTCACTAATGTGAAACCAATGACAAGAGTTGTGTTTGAATCAGAGTCCAGAGCATGAAATGGGATCAAATCCTACCTTGAAGGATTGAAGAACTAAAGGGAGGAGAAACTATCTTCTGAATAGAATAAGGAAATCAAAAATGTTTATAATATTTTTTAAGGAAAAATGGTCATTTTACCCATAAACACAAGGTCATATGATTTGGTTGCATGGTTGACCATATCGTCTTCCAAAAATACACACCTCTTTGTCTCTAAAGGGAACCAACATGGTTGATGGGAACAATTTTAGAAATAAAGGGAAAACCATGATCTTTACCATTATAAAAAACTATACATTTTTTCATGGGTAAGTATCTATGGTTTCATGGTTTATTAAAATCGTGCAAGTATGATATGCTCTCTACAATGCCCCAAACAGCTAGTAATAACCGTGAAGCCTAGGAAACATGATTTTCACTAACCAGGTCACCCAACTATATTTTAAAAAATTGATTCTATGGGATCTAAACAAGACCTAAACACCCCAAAAATATTATTACCTCATTAAAAACACATATTTGTCCTTTAAAAAGTAATTAAAATGAAATTCAAAAAATCCATAACTCAATGAAAAAACTAAGATATTACATAGGTATATCAGCCCATTTAATATTCTCAATAACATCAGAGTTATGGTCTATCAAATAACACTCCCAAAAACGATTTCTCAAGTACATGAAATATTCTAAATAACCCTCTAAAGTAAGTACATATTATATACCTCACATGTATTGAATTCAGAGGTGATACATCTAAAAAATGATATCTCTTATGAGGATAAGCTGGTGAAGATCTTAGACCATAGAGATAAATCTATGCACAATACGAAAACAAACATAGTCAAAGTACTATGGGGAAACCATCAATATGAGGAGGAAACATGGTAACAAGAGGAATCCATGAAGTATAATTACCCACACATGTTTTCACCTTAGTATGTAAAAAAATATTTTGAGGTTAAAATTTCTAAAGTGGGAAGAATATAAAAAATCATAATTTTATCAAAGTAATTTTCCTTATAAATATATAATTGTGTCATATTTAGTAATATATTATTATATAATTCTTCTACATCACATGATAAATACAATTATATTTTATTATAATAATTTAAAAAATAAATTTATAGAATAAATATGGTCACAATAATTGAAAGTATTACAATGGAAAAAATATAATATCAGAAAATAATTATATTAAAATTTAGATCTGCACGATCCCCAAAAATAATTTCACTCATGAACAACACTGTAGAAATTAATAAGAATATTAGTAATGTAATATTAATTTTTAAAATAATAATATATAGAAATTTTTATGATAAAATAGAAGTGAATGAAGAATTAATAAAATATGAGGTATTTAAATAAATTAGGGAACCCATATGACCATAAGAAATATGTCTGTGGGAATTGTAATATAATAGTTAGGAATAGTAACATGATTGTAAGAATACTATCCTCACATATGAAAAGGTAAAATAATATTTAGGTATCATATAAAATAATAATATGACATATTTATATCATGATACAAGTAAATAATTATTTTAAATGATAAAATATTTGATTATATTTTTATTAAATATAAATGTTTTATTTTATTTTTTATAAAAAATATAAATATTTAAAAGAAATTTTATTTTCATAAAATGTGTTTTTTAATTAATATTATGTTTTACTAAAATGATAATATAATTTTATGAGATTATAACTAAATTTTCAAAGGGTTAAAAATTGATAATAATATTAAAATCAGTATTTTTTTAATAAATAATGATTTTGTTTAAAATTTAATTTTCTTAGACTTAGGAAATTATTTTGATAAAATGCAGTTTATTATTTTAATATAAAATTCCAAAAATGTATAGGGTTATCTTTTTCTAATATTTTTTAATTTTTGGTGATTAGTGAAATATTGAAAAATACTATATTTAAAATTATAAGATAAATACATCGATTTTTGATCCATGGATAATGTAAGAACACATTATTTATAACTCACATGAAAAATTTAATATATATGGTTGAAAGATTCACCACTATTGGTTTCCTTGAGCCAAAATAATAAACTAATTATTATAATATTCAAAAACACCCCTCTTCTCCCCTTATAAATATCACTCATCGCCACCCCTTCTCCTACTTTTTTAACTGTATTAGTAATTTCCACATTTATACCTGATTATCCTCCCAATCATATCCACATTTCATAATGCAACTATTCTCACTAAATACTATTTGATGGATCCATAAGGTGTACCTAATGAAGCGACAACCAATGGAAGAGGTAAATTATCGACTAACCTCTTCTAATTTTATTCTTCTTCTACCACCCCATTTTGTTTTCCATCCTCCTATACATAGTATCATAAGTAGACTAAATATAGTTATATTTTATTATTATGGTTTAATTTATATCTTAAACCAAACTTTCATTAGATTCTAAATGGTAAACATTGTTTACAATATGGTTAGATCACCACCTCCATGAAGAAAATACTTCTTTTACCTCTACTGCCTTTAAATATGGTCACAAAAATATTACTGTTGTTAAATAAGATGGTAAAAAATATATTATAACTTATTTACCATTATATAATTAATATATAGAGATAATATTAATTAAAAAAACTAGTTCATGATGGTCGGTAAAACTGCTTAAATGAACTAACTGTATAACGTTAACATTTTTACTAAAAGAATCATTCCTATTTTAGAAAAAAAAGGATATTATAGAATATTTAATTTATATAAGGAAATTAATACCATTTAATTTAATTTTTTATTTTTATTCATGTTTTACAAGAACATTAATAATTATCCATAAGTGATCTGACCTTGGAACCATGAAACAAATTCCCTCGAACATAGAAAATAAACATTACATCTCATTGAAATTGTTATAAATGAACATAATAAAATTATATTGAATTAAATATAAATGTAAAAGGTTTTAAATTAAATAATTAATGAATATAACTTGATTATCTAGGAAATTAAGTTCAAGTGAATAATGATTCTGGAACCTAAGGTAAGGGATCTCTCTGAACCGCCTAGTTTTCTTTGGGTCCCGACTATTCTCTCTATAATTGAAATTATATATCTATTTTTTATGGAATGTTTATAAATTATATATATTTTTATTTTGTAGATATAACTAGCTTATTATCCCTTCCTTTTATGGGGTAATATATTATTTTTGTTCATTCCTCAAATATGTTCTTTAAAATCATACTGAATTGAGGGTAACTTTTATATTCATTAACCGTTTTATATAACAATATTTAAAAGTATTTATTTTTATTAAGGATTTAAATAATTAAATTAATATTTTTGAGATATAAATTCTCTTTTTATTTGGTTTTAAAATAAAATTAATTATTTATTCTTTCCTCAAATTCTTTAACCAATTCTTTAAAACGCCATTTTGAAAGTTCATTTTTATACCCAATTATCTACACTTTTTCATGATTTTTTATTCGAATTAATACCATATTTCAAGTCGTATCCTTATGAATTTAGATACGAACATCTAAAAAATTTATACCATTTTCAATTTGTAATATTTATAAAATATCCTTTGATTTTATATGAGACAAGATTATGAAACCCATTTATTTCCATGGGTAACTCCTAAGTATATGCATTGATTTTTATTTCCATGTATAACACACATAATCATGTATATGTTATTATGGGTGTGCCTAAATAGTGATTCAATTCATTAGAATTGTTTTGTCTCCCTAGATGATATATATGGGATTGTGGAGTAAACCTAATCCATAATGGGAATCATTCCACCATGTAATGTTGTCCTGAATTATGCTTATGTCATGTTATATGTTTCTCCCACTTTACTCCATTGCCATGATCTTATGATTCTGTGCTCTTTTTTTATTCTCCCATATGACTATTTATGATAATTTTCTTTTATAATATCATATAATTGATTATGTATCATATGAAATTATTTACTATCATGTTTATTCCTTTAATGGAATTTTTAGTTCACCCCATATGTTTATGTATTCCCTAGGTCATATTCTATAGTTTATAGAAATAAAAGTGATTTAAGATCTCGTTATTGATATTAAAATAAAATTGTTTTATTTTAATTTTTTTTCATGTTTTATGAACATATTATTTTAAATATAGTTGGAATATTTATCCTTTGGTTGCATTTATTAGATTTATAAGTTAAAAACTATGTAATAATATGTGTAAAATTTGTGGGTCACTATAGGCCATATGAAATTTTATTATGTAATATTGATCCTTAGTATGAAAACTTTTCAGCTAAAATAATTTCCACTTTATAATTGATCCCCTATAATCCTTTTTCTAAAAACATGATAGTTAAACACGTACCATTACTAAGATGAAAAAATTGATCAATGTTCTTAAAAAACATTATAAGAACTCTTTTTCAATGTAATTTTATGGTATGTGAAACAGAATATTCCATTAAAATTAAAAATTTTATGGGTGTATATGTTTTTTGTGTAACTATATAATATAGTTCCCTAAATATAGAATCAAAAATAGGGTTGACATTTTCAATTACAAGAATCAAGGTAATCATGTAGTCAATTAATTGTAGAATAATATCATGTGTTAATGCTATTATAAAACATAGTTTTAACAAATCTAGAATGAAATAGTTCTACAAAAGACTTGGACATGTGAAATTTACAATTTATTTGGGAGGACTACCATATAGAGTAATCAAGATATCATTTAAAAATTTTATGTCAAATTTACCATTATTTGACTCACCATTTTCCCTATCCCTAAGTGTCAAAATCCAATCTGTAATAATATTTAATTCAAATAAATCTGAAACATAATCATTTGAATACCATATAATGAGTTTTGAGAAATATATATCATGATAATATTTCCAAATATAAGAAGAATTTATACATTAAAACAATATGTTAAACAACTATAAATATTTAGAATAAATTTCAAGAAATATTCATAAAAAACAATTATTGTTATATTTAAGACAATTTAGAACGATCATTGAAGTAATACATTTTTATTTCTCTAAATTATTGATAAAGATCATAAAGATTATTCTTATGGACCATGGGTGATTCATCAAAAATAATATTTTTTTCATTATGTGATTTATGAGCTATCATTTCATTATTGAATTATATATGTTAAATTTTTAATTAAAATTAATTGGAATATAAAATATATATTGTGATTTATTTTCACCTAGGATGATTAGTGATTCTATACCACTATAACCAGCAATAAGTATTATATGTCTTGTAGGGAATAAATTAAAAAATTAAATCCCACCATATGAATTTTTTTCTTGTATCACCATAAACATGAAGAAAAAAATCCCTCTATGTGCGTTGGTTAAGGTATTAATAGTAAATAGTACTTTTTTGTTAAGATCTCATCTTATTTTTCAAAAACAATTTATTCTTATTAAAGATAATCCTTGTTATAAATATGTTATTCTATAATTAAATTGTTTCCATATATTAAACATGATGAATCTTGGATAAACATAGGAGGGAAACATTTAAATGATATTTTATTAAGCTATATGTTGTTTTCAAAGTCCATTAATGAATACATTTTCTTTTGATGCTGAATGCGAACTAAATTTCTTACAACAATTCATATTTTGGTATTAAAAATATTTTTCTAAAGTTACACAATGATATTTCAGTCTAAGAATCAATGAATTAATCATATATATATAATGGTAATTAATTTTTTTTTAAATATATACCAATTGAATATATTACAAAATACTTTTATATGATATGGAGTTAAGCATATATGTAATGAAATACAATTAAAAGGAGAAAAAAATCAAGGAACTTGGCATATATGTGATGATATTCTATAATATAATTTAGAATTAATCATATATATAATGGATTAAGAAATCAAACAAATGGGTAAATGAATGTGGAATTTTGAAAACAACACAACCATACTGTAAAAAAATTGAAAAAATAAAAATGAAATGTTATAAAAATAATGATACGAGATAAAATACTTAGAAATTATATGTGAAAAACATAGAAAATTAAAATAAGGGGTAAGAGAGATAAAAATTAAAGATAAACTATTATACAACATACTGAAAATAATAAACATTAAAGATAAATATGAGATAGTTTTCTAGTTTTAAAAAGGAAAAATTGATTTTCTTAGTTTTGAAAATATATACATATACTATTTTTAGAATTTGGAATATTTAAAATATTACATCAATTGATTATTCATTTAAACTATATATCTTGAACAAAGAAATGTGAGAAATAAATATAAAATGCTATAAAAATTTATTCTAACACTACCATAGGAAAGATACAACATGTGTAATGAATTTAAATTTGAATAATAAGAAATGATTGAACATTAAATAATAAAAATATAGAATAATAACTTTATATGTAAACAAAAAACATACGAAATATCTTATATAATATACTAGTAGTTTTGCGATAGTGAATTCCTATAGTAAGTGATCATGGAGAAATATTATAGTAATTAATTATAGTGAATACTAACAGTCATTGCTTAAAGCATGATAATAATGAGTTATCATAGTTACTATTTATAAGGACCCCATATAAATATCTAATTTTCATCAATAATGTGAATAATTAAAATGGTAGTGTTTGAATTTATCCCCCTTAAGGATAGTATTATAGAAATATTTACTATAAAAAGATGAAGGTTATTTTTTCTAATGTACCTTCTTGTTATGAATATGTTACTATGGTGAAATTCTATATATCCTTAGTACACCCTCAAATTAACAATGGATGGTGACTCGTAATAAGGGTCTATAAGTATCTCTTTGGGATATATTTACTCTTAAATACTTTATCATGATTAAAATTAAAATAAAAAACCCAAAATAATTATAATTAATGAAATTAATAGACAATAGTTATAATAAACAATAAAACTATTCCCTAAAAATTTTCAATGTTTTCATACAACCAATAAAGTGAAATTATAGCCCAAATAAAAATTTTATAAATAATAAAACTAATATAACTAAAGAATAAAGTAAAAAAACTCTTATATGGACTTTTATATCATCACCATGAAGTCACTTGATATCAACTTCCATTTAAAAAGGTCCCTTTCCTTTACCTACAACACCAATCATAACAGATACACCCAAAAAAGTGTATATTATTATGGTGTTAGAAATAAGTTTCATTCTTATCATGTGAGTTAAATTTTAGATAATTATATAAAACTATATAAATGGGTAAATTCTAAAACATTGTACTTTTATAGGATTCAATGAATTTGTTGAACTAAATGTACAAAAATGGAAAAAGGTTATTAGTGAATCCAGATGATGTTTGTACTGAATATGGAGGATTTTTTATCTAACCTTGGAACTAATGTGGGTGTTTTGAGAATAAAATGAATTATTATTGAATTATTAATGATATTATATAAAGTAAAACACATGATATTTTTTGGAATCACACACTATTCATTAGAGGGACCTATTGAGGCAATGATTTCTTTTGAATGAGTGGTAAGATTCCTATAAAGATTTAATCTAAAAATAATTTTCTCTAAAAATTTTATATTGTGATGGAACTAGAATTATTGGAAGTTATATGCTAAGATTCCAATCATTTGTGCTAGAAACAAAAAACAATGATACATGTTTTTTCATTAATCATAAGTATTTGTTAGCCTATTCTTTTGAGATAATTTATTTTCTAATCACTTATGTAATATTTTAGTGAATTTTTTCCCATAGATTATGAATTCATATAATCCATGTAAATGATTAAATTCATTTTTTATTTTAATTACTTAAATTCATTTATTTTTCCTATTTGAATGACTATTGTGGGTGTAAGATTTTATTATAGGGCATGTGGTTGTGGTGTATGGTTAAATTTTAGGGATTCTTGGTACCTAATACATATATATATGTAGGTTGTTATATTTTTGGACCTTTTTGGTAACCATGTTCTATATTTTAGATTCTAGATGTTCTAATTTTAGAAACTATAACTTTTGGTGCAACAAGTGGTGTCAGATCTTGGTTCAAAGTACATAAGCATAGATCATGCAATGAATTATTTATTTCATGAGTTTCTTGTCCTTTACCATTTCTTGATTAAATAATATTTTTATATTTATAACATGGAACTTAAAAAATTAAATTCAAGGATAGAAAAAATTTATGGATTTGATTTTAGTTTCCAAGAGATACATGTGGAGGACTACTAGTTTAAGAAGGCTCTTTATCTTCAATTTATCAGGATAAAGTTATAAGAGAGAAATACAATAGATCTTTAAAGACTTGATAGGAAGACACTAGGTGTATTACATATGATTTTGTCTTAGAATATAGCCTTTAATATCTATAAGGAGTGTATAATAAAAAACTATTAGTTAAGCTCGTGAACATATATGAGAATCCTTTCGTGATGAACAAAGTGTTTTTTTTGTGATTCTTTAGCACGAGGATATTGAAAGGAAGGTAAGCCTTTAATCATTTGAATTATTTTAATATGATTTTGAGTCAATTGGAATTCATTGATATGGTTTTCTCTAAAGGCGTATGGGAATTGATTCTTTTATCATCGCTTTAGAAAACATGGGATGTGATGATGACTACTATTAGTAATTCCCACATAAAGACTAAGTAGTTATTCAATGAGTTATTTGATTTCATTATTAATGAAGAGATATAATGGAAGTATTTTTCATGTTATAATAAAAGTGAATTTATAATGGATGGTATGGGACACTCCAATAGAATATGTCAGTAGAAGAAATAATGAAACATAAGAGATAGAATCTAAAGGAAGTGAAATTGTCTTGGTGAATCCTCATGTTATAACTATATAAATAAGGGGTGTTTATAAAAGTATTTTTTTGATAGAGTCATGTATATTATGAAAACCATGATTCAATTTAATTTTTTAACTCCATATCTGAATGGGTGGGGGAAAAAACTTTGGTTCTAAGTGTCATGAGTTTGATGGATTCATGGATTATTAATTTCATAGCTTCAT